>OX401969.1:9398333-10655000 GCA_947859335.1 Tortricodes alternella
TTTATGCTAACATTAGTTTTATATTTTCGCTGGTTTTTCGTTACCTAATTAAATAGCATTTGTAGTTTTGTCTCTATAATGTTTATAAAAGTGCAAAAACTTATGGCCCTTCCTGTACTTATTTAGGTTTATTATTTGCTCCAAATCACTCATCGGTAAAATGTAATAAGAAAACTTAAATGTATGTACGATTGTTTCCTACGGTACCAGTCAGCTTAAGATGCCTATCATTGTATAGGTTACCACAATAGTGCATACTGTTTATATTGAAATTGAAGAGTTAATAAATTAACGTAGACCTCGGCGTTAAACATTTTTCCCACAATTCTGCCATTGTTAAGTTGCCGTGTGATTGAAAACGTGTCTTATCACGCGATACGCGCACCTTACCTTTGCCTCAAAATATCAATAATGATGTATATTTATTAACTTTTGCTGAACAGCACAAGCTATATAAATTAATTTGATATTTGGGTAGGTATGATGCTTCGACCTAACACTGTTAGGTATCGGATAGGAATGTTTCTATTGGACATGGATTCAAAATACTGACATGCGTATGTATAGTTTTGTATCTATAATGAATATTCAGATTACGAAAACTATTACTTGCGTGTTGTTACACCTGCTCTTTTATGTTTTAATAGGGATGTTTCCTAGGTAAAAAAATAGTAATTCTAATTAGTCCGTCAGTTAGATTATCAAAAAATATTGAACACGTATTTGTTCCTTGATCAAATCCATCAAAATTTACAAAGGTAACGCGCATCAAAGTTTGGGAGTGGGGGCTAATGACGTCACTTAATGGTAAAAAGTGTACAAAGTCGTGACGTCACGCGGAACTTCAACGCACTATATCTTCGTTATTTTTTGTTTAATTGACAAAAAAAAAATGTGTGTTCAATATTTTGTTATAATGTAAATGACGGACTTATTAGCATTTTTTCAGGAAACTAGCCTATTGTTTAAAAAAACAAACGGTTTGATGTTGATTTGCGCCTATGCAGGGCAAATACCGATAGTGCTTATTGGTACGATGATTGGTGTTTTGTGAATTAATATCACCACTGTTTCATTTTAGCCGAGAGAATCACTGTGAGATTGAACGTCGCCGAAGAAACAAGATGACGGCATACATAACAGAGCTGTCGGACATGGTCCCAACATGTTCCGCGCTGGCCCGCAAACCCGACAAGCTCACCATTCTACGTATGGCAGTAGCCCATATGAAAGCTTTGAGAGGTATAACATACATCTATTCATCGTTTATGTGACCAATGATCATTCTCAGAAGTATAACGAAGGCTTTTTTTTTATAACAGGTACAGGAAATACTTCCACTGATGGTACATATAAACCATCTTTTTTAACTGACCAAGAATTGAAGCATTTAATCCTTGAAGCGGCAGACGGTTTTCTGTTTGTTGTTAGTTGCGATACTGGCCGCATCATATACGTCAGCGACAGTATAGCTCCTGTACTGAACTTCTCTCAGGTACGTTAGGAATAATTTTAGTAAGTTAATAAGCCAAGACACAAGCTAGATAATAATTAATAGTAGTTAATGCAACGGTTGCATAATGATAGGCCTTAAAACACTAGTGCGGTTTTACGAAACGAGCTTTGCGAGTTTCATAATAAGATCGCACGTGTGTTTTAAGGCGAAATTATGCAGAGTTGCATACATAAGTTTATCTACACACATATTATAAACGGCGACACGGCGACCGACGATGGGGCCCCACCGGCTGCGGCGACGGCGGCGCGCCGGCCTGTAGCTCATATCTGTATCGTTATGACCATTACGATACTAAAATCGATACTGTAATAACATTACAGTACAGGTTGTCATAATGGTGGTCATTTCCTACGGTTTTTGATTACATTATGGAGGTTTTATTATAGGTAGATAAACTCTATTATTTTATTTCAGGGGGAATGGTATTCTTCTTTACTTTATGATCAAGTTCACCCTGACGACCTCGAAAAGGTTCGAGAGCAATTAAGTACACAAGAACCACAAAATACTGGACGTATCTTAGATCTTAAAACTGGAACAGTGAAGAAAGAAGGTCATCAATGTAAGTTGAACATCATCATAATCATCGGCCTATATTCGTCCCGCTGAGAGGCACGTGCCTCTGCTAGTAAGGGAGACAGCATCAGTCCCCCTCAATACGGATTGGGAACTTCAAACACATTTTTAATGTCCCTCTTACTTTATCTTGTATCATCATCATTGGCTTATATATGTACAACTGCCGGGCACAGGCCTCCCCTCATAGTTAGAGGGACTGGGCAGTAGTCCGCACGCGCGCCCGGTGCGGATTGGAGACTTCACATCTTTGAGTTACTTGGCAGATGTATGCAGGTGTCCTCACAATGTTTTCTTTTACCGAAATGCTTGTGGAAAATATAAATTTCAATTCCGCACGTGTGGTCCGAAAATCTCAGAGGCCGCGCGTTAAGACCAGTGGGCTACTTGCGTACTCTGCGTTTCTTGTATGTTTTTATCGTAAAAGGGGTACGTAAGGGGTAGGGGTGGGGGGGTAGGGGTATTTCAGGTACTATTTTTTGGTAGATAGCTAGTTTAGGAATTCAATGGTTTTCTGTCTGATCTCTGCCAGACCTGACGTTGCCCAATATTTTACCCGTGTTTGCTATGAAATATCTCAGTTTCTATTAGAGGTACGAAGTTGAGACTCACGAACCAATGGTACTTTTTTGGTACAATTTTTTGCGGTATGCAACATTTTTGGGAGCAGCACCGTTCTGGAGATCCACACTAGGTACGCCAGCTTGACGTCAAGGTAGCGTACCCGTTAAACAGGGCTCATAATTTGTCCGAAATTACATAGGTACTATTTTTTGTGCTAGGTACTACTAATTGGTTACTATTATAGTCATCAGATCCTGGATATCTTCGATGGGTATACAAACATGCCGCTCACATTACATTCGGTTGCAGCATCGATGCGGCAAGTGATGGGGTCGCGGCGCGGCTTTATCTGCCGCATGCGCGTGGGCGGGTCGGCGGAGGGCGCGCACCTCGGCCGCCTGCGCGCGCGCAATTCCCTCGGCCCCTCGCACGACGGACACAACTATGCCGTCGTGCATTGTACAGGCTACATCAAAAACTGGCCACCGACAGGTAGAGTATCAATATTGTCTACTGAAAACCTGACAATACGTAATCGATTCAATGTCGCCATATGGTTCATCATACCATCTTAGGACAAATTAATCGAACGTGGCCACAAGTAGTCTTGTGGCTCTGCCCACCCCATTAGGGATTTCGGGCGTGATGCTATGTTTGTATGTATGATTCAATGTAGATTTCGACACATTCGTAATTTATTATGTTGTTTAAAATTTAAAGAACATAATACTATCTGCTGTGGACCTTAGATTTATTTCCAGGCATGCAGATGGATCGGCCGGTCGAGGACGAACTACACGCATCGCATTGTTGTCTCGTCGCTATCGGACGATTACAGGTATAGTTTATGTGTATATGTTCTTAGCTCTTTCAAAGTAAATCGAGATATTCCTTGTAAGACCAATCATCGATCTCATACTATATTATAAGTAACTAAATGCATAGTCTTTTACAATCAAATCAACCATATCTACTAGAATGTGCCGTTCATTGTCATTTCTCGGATATACGCTAACACTGCTCATTTAGAACTGGTCAAGATAAAAATCAATTACAATACAACTGAATTACCATTTATGTTTTTCTATTCAATATTTTCCGTTTCCCATGGGAATTGAGATCTTTGTTCAGGTTTTTCTGTAAACCATGAGTGAGATTTCGTTTTTTTTTTAACTAACTGATGTACCAAACCGACGTACCAAATTTCAACCGACTCTCACGTGACCGTCCAATCTCCAAAATGATTACATCACTAATGGAGACAAAAAGTTGGAATGTAAACTTTTGAGGATAGCCCGAATTGCAGCAATAAATAGTCAAAAAACTGGCCAAGTGCAAGCCGGACTCGCGCACGAAGGGTTCTATACCATTATCTATAAAAACGGCAAAAAAATCACGTTTGTTGTATGGGAGCCCCCTTAAATATTTAATTTATTTTGCTTTTTAGTATTTGTTGTTATAACGGCAACAGAAATAAATACATCATCTGTGAACATTTCAACTGTCTAACTCTCACGGTTCATGAGATACAGCCTGGTGACAGACGGACGGACGGACAAACGTTTTTACCCTTTGGGTACGGAACTCTAAAAACTAGCCCGTTCCCGAGCCCCTTAAGAAATTAGCCCGTGTATAGGTACAAGCCCCTTTGCTCCCAGGTGACGTCGACGCCGAACGCGGCGGAGGGCAGCCTGTGCGGCGGCGGCGTGGAGTTCGTGTCGCGGCACGCGGTGGACGGGCGCTTCACGTTCGCGGACCAGCGCGCCGCGCAGGTGCTCGGGTACGCGCCCGCCGACCTGCTCGGCAAGCTCTGCTACGAGTTCTACCACCCGGAGGACCAGCAGCACATGAGGGACAACTTCGACCAAGGTATAACGGGCTTATTACACCTTCCTAAATTTAGTTACTTACGAGAGGGACGCCGCAATTCGTTAGAAACGTATGGAGATATCACAATCACATTCCAACGTATTGCGGCGTCCCTCTCGTAAGTGACTAAATTTAGGAAGGTGTAATAATAAATTTCCCAGTGCCCATAAGCACTAACACGCATAACTTAACACTTCCTAGTGTTCCGTCCGTACCTCGAAAGGAAAAAACGGAACCCTTATAGGATCACTCGTCTGTCTGTCCGAAACTACTAGACCGATTGAGTTGCAATTTGGTATACATTATAAATATAAGTCGGTGACCGCAACACGGACGCGTAACGTCAATAAATGAAATTTAAACATCTTTTGGAGGGTAAATAAAAAAATTAAAAGAAAATTGTGCAAACTATATCGTGTGAGTGCAAACGTCGTCGTCGTTTTTTTTTTTGGAATTTTAAGGTAAATATTTTGGAAGTTATTTAGGAAAATAGGCGAAAATTGGCCATCCCCCCCCTTATTTCCGAATCAAATGCGCCTAAAATTTTGAAAAAGGAACATAAAAATAGTTCTTTACCCATAGATTACAGGGAAACCTACAAGAAGTCTATGGTCAAGCATGTGGTCTAATCATGTACGGAACGGAACCCTCGCCACGCGAGTTTAATTCGCACTTGTCCTTTTTTTGTAAAAACCATAAAACTTTGAACCAGTAATTTATTTCGTTGTATCATTTTACTATAGCGCCCTGACTCTACCAACTGTTTAGCTTGGTTATTATACTTGCGATTTCAACAGATCATTTTGTTAATAGTTTGGCTGCCGTTATCGGTATTTTCTAGAAAATTAAAATGCAACGCGTTATCTTTTTGTTTTAGTGTTAAAATTAAAGGGCCAGATCATATCCCTGATGTACCGGTTTCGTACTAAGAGCAGGGAGTGGATCTGGCTGAGAACTTCTGCTTTCGCCTTCCTGAACCCCTACAATGACGACGTCGAGTACATCGTCTGCACAAATACGCTAGCAAAGTAAGTGTGTGTCATTATATCTAATGTTGTATATCATTCATCCAATGATGATGAAACTATTTACAGGTTAAGATTTAACTATGCACGTTTTATGTTTTACATTATTGTTTTTTTTTTTTTTTCTGAAAACTTACATAGTAACTAGCACAAAATACGTCTAACTTACCTTGATGCAAAATTTCAAGTTTCTGTGTCAACTGGAACAGGAAGTAGTCTAGTGTGTCAGTCAGTGTTTTGATATTCGGGGTTCTAGGTAATCGGGATGGGCTCTATAGACACACAAAGTATTAAGTGTGTTAGGTAATGAATTATAGTGAAAAAAGTGTCCGTGTAAAATATACACAGTCAGACGGACTTTTCCTCCGAATTTGGCGGATACAGCGCTAAATTACCAGGAATCACCGATCCTAAGTTTCCTACGCGTGTGGCATGAGTGTAATCGAAAAAAAATTTGGAGAACCTTCGTACGGTTACTTCAAATCATCGTTGCGCACGGCGCTGTGTGCGTGAGCTGCCACTCACGCACACAGCGCCGCACGTGAAAATGATAGAAGAGGAGACGTGGAAGGTCGACCTTCACCCATCACATAACTTGATGAAACATGTTTTTTATCAAATATAATTTATTAACAAACATGCCTATGATAACTAGCCTATCGAAAAGTTTACATAGTTTAATTAATTCAATTAAAAATATCTATGTAAACTTTTCGATAGGGAAATAATCATAGGCATGTTTGTTAATAAATTATATTTGATAAAAAATATATGTGTCATCAAGTTGTGTGATGGGTGAAGGTCGATCTTCCACGTCTCTTAGACTATGAGTTGAAGTGTGTGCGGTGTTGTGATTACATTGGTTGTCGTCAGCCGGTCGCTGGGCAGCGCGAGCGGCGAGGCAGCGCCCGAGGAGAACTACGACTACCACCTGCGGCACCGCGACGTGTACCAGGCGCAGACGCAGCCCGCGCTGCACCAGCAGCACCACGCGCCGCCCGGTACGAACCCTATGTGCTCCACTATCTGATAGCGCGTCTACATAATCTTACTTCCCACTTATATTATAAATGCGAAAGGTTGTGTGTGTATGTTTGTTACCACTCAGCTCGACTGAACGGATTTTCATGAAAATTGGTATATAGTTACCATAGATCCTGGAATAGGTCATAGGGTAGTTTTTATGCTGGAATGTTCAAAATACTCCTGAGGGAATAACTAGAACCTAGTATGAATAATAATAAGATTGTCTTGGACATTAGTGTGTGTCCAAAACCATCTTATTATTATTATATTGATCTAGTCCCAAACTAAGATCTAAAGATACGGGTACTAGACAATGATGCCTATACTTATATAGATAAAAACATAAATAAATACTAAATATTGATGACTCAGGTGCAAAGATTCGTTCTCATTACAAAAAGCGAGCAGCTGCATTACCACTGCGCTATCGATTCAGTCGAAATAATTCAGTCATATATATATATAGAGAGGGGAGGCGCATAATGTATCACATATATATTCCACAATTGGTGTATTAATTTTCTCGGTTTGAATTTAGGTTTTTTTTTTTACATTTACACAGAACCAATATACAGCAAATGTTAATAATTAACCCCATGTACTGGATATATTTTGATTTCAATTGGTGACATAATATTTGTGGCACGACAATAGTGGGCCAATCTGTTGGATGTGCAGTGAGCGCCGGCGTGGCGGGCGTGGGCGGCGTGGGCGGCGTGGCGGGCGCGCGCTCGCCGGGCGAGGCGGCGGGCGCGGCCTACGCGCCGCACTACGCGCCCGAGTACTCGCCGCACCGGCCCGCCAACACGCCGCCGCACACCACCTGGACCACGCTCCGGCCCGTGAGTTACCACCGCAACGACCCACCATGTGCCTCACTGGCTTTATACACTACTTTTAAAATAAGTTCACCATTCGGCCATCCTCGGCTATCGTCGGTATCCCTCGTTTTTCACATAGAGTATATCCAATTAGAGATATGACCTTTAAATATTATTACCCGTTATTTTATTAAACACAATACAACAGAAGGATATGAGCAACAAAACCTAATAGCTCTAAAGTAAACAACCTTTATATTGAAATAAGAAAAATAATTAGTGACTATTTTTTGACAGTGTGACACGCATGACAAATATCGTACTGTGACCTTACGTAAAACAGTAACTATTGATTAATAAAGTATCATGTTTTTTTTTATATCTATACATATAATAAAATCGTAAAGTGGAAAAAGTCTGTACATTGAAGATAACAATAAAAAAAATGCTATGGGGGGCTTCAGAATGAGCAGCAGAACAAATCCCAATGGTTTTTGAATTTCATGTCTGTTTGTCTGTTTGTCTGACTGTATGTTCGCGATAAACTTTAAAAGATGGATTTCAATGCGGTTTTCGATAATATATCCAGGAACACTTCAGGCAGGACATAGGCTATAGAAAGTTTAGGAAATAAAAGTGGAAGGGGGTAAAAGAGGGGGTGGAAGTTAGTATGCGAAAAACTGTTTGGATGAGTTTATTAACTTAAAACTAGGTATAAATACTCTTCAAAATAGGAAAATAGGTATGCGGTATAAGACAATATGAAACTACCACTAAAAAGGGGGCCTTGAGGCGTTAAACTTTGTATTGGAAAAACCGATGGAATCGGTTTTTCCTATACAAAGTTTGTTTGTGTTTGTTTATCGACTTGAAACTTGGTATATATGCAGTTCAAAACAAACAATTAGGTAAGTAACCGTTTCTAAAATAAATTATTGTGTGTGTGTGTGTGTGTTTGTGTATGTTTGTTACAACTTAGCTCCATATGGCTGAACGTATTTTCATGAAACGTCGTATATAGTTAGACCTTAGCTTCTGGAATAGAAAATAAGGTCATTTTTGTCCCAAATAACTCAAAAGTTGTCGAGAGTATAATTACAACCGAATTCCACGCGGACGAAGTCGCGTGCGGAAGCTAGTTATAAGTAAATTTATATACATCAATAAATAAATAATGCATGTCATGCAGCAATGTAACGTATATCATTTTTGTTTCCGGCTTTAGCCGATAATAGCCGGGAAAAGTCGAATCGTTAACTGATTTTAATCGTACTTTACATCTCTAACTCACTTAACTTGTCCAGACGCGGAGACTATACATCTCCCTTATTAGTTATTTATTATAATAAATTTGTACCGGTTTGGTTTGTTTGTTGCATTTTTTATGTGTTCGTTTTGGATAAAACTTTAATGTCGAAGTTGAAAAATAAAAGATTTACTGCTGAGTTTCTTGCGGCGTTTCTTCTCAGCAGATGTCACTTTTCGAAGCGCTGGTAGATTCAGACATGTGAAAGAGCCCGTGCTACCTACTTGCAAAATTTTCATTTTCACAATTCGGACAACGCAACCTCGAGGCCTTGGACTCTTTTTTTTTTAAATAAAGACCATTCGCATTTTGCATTCGAAAGAAATTGAATAAAATAAATATTAATTCTAGCGAGAGTTAATCTTGTGTTTTATAGGTAGTTCGTAGTGGGGTCCCATATTTAATTTTTTTATTTTAACATGTTTGTAAATGTCACTTTTATTTGTCTTGACCATTTATTTGCTTAGAGTGGCGGCGCGCCCGGCGAGAGTTACGCGTACAGCGGCGAGGCGAGCGGCGCGGGCGCGGGCGGCGCGCCGGCGGCCGACGGCTCGCCCGCGCGCTCCCCGCCCGCGCCCGCCTACCTGCCGCCCGCCGCGCACTACCACCACCACAACCACCATCCGCACCCCACGCACGGTCAGTACAAACACATTTAAACCTTAGCTTCAGAGACTGGGTCATTACCGACTACGCCCACCACGTCGTCTAGACGTTACAATTATTGATAAACCGCAACTTCATGATTATGGCCACAAATTATCGCTCTACAGTCTAATCTAATGATTTAAATCTATTATTTTAGGGGTTTTTGTAACATGTTTTAATTAAGGGTTTAGGCATGTTTTTCTTCAGTTACTCGTCTATTTACGTTACAGTTTAATTAGTAAAGAAATTGAGCTGAAATTTGGTATACCTACGTAACTTCTGCGACAGTTCAATTATATGGTACCCTGGAGCTGGTCTGATGATGCAGTCTGAAGGTGGTCATAGAAACTCCTCAACTACACGACATAATCCCGTCGCGTTTGGGCACGTTTGATTGTCTTGACAAGTACTATAGCCCGATGAAAATGCAATATTATAGTGCATATGGCATAAAGAAGCTAGTCTAAATTTAGTTTTTAACTAAAAGTTATTTCCCAGAGACCTTCCGAGGTGCCATGTCAAAGGACTTAGCGAATCTCACAATACGTACTGAACGCACCAACGCGTCCAAGGCCTATATATGGTGAAAGTATGGAGAACGTATATATGCGATTTACTGTCATTAGGTACAAATGGAAAATCGTCCACTTGAAATTATTCGACAAAATTCCATTCGGGCTTAATTAATTTACAACGAAAATAAATTTGGTTATAAATACTTTTCAGCATAATTACTTTTTGATCAAATTCACTTTGGTTTGGATACTATTACTTTTGACCCAACTTCAGAATGGTTATTTCACGTGGACGATTTTCCATTTGTACCTGATGCCAGTAAATCATATATGCGTCGTCGGCAGTGAAAGTATTAAACAAACGACTGATTGAATAATGTCGATGTGCAGGCATGTGGTCGTGGGGCGGCGGCGGCGGCGCGGGCGGCGCGGCGGGCGCGGAGGGCGCGCACGCGCCGCACGAGCTGTCCGACATGCTGCAGATCCTCGACCAGAGCGGCGCCGCCACCTTCGAGGACCTCAATATCAATATGTTCAACTCTAACTTCGAATAACTACGTGACATTCGCGCTTGCCATCTGACGTGGTGTCCTGCTATATCGTAGTCTATGGGATCGTATCACGTACACAGACCGAATATCCTAAAGAACCCGCTTAGCCTAACTTTTATTAGTAAATAAAGCTGCAGATTTGCGGGGCGCGGGGGTTTTTACAGCGCTGTGATTGGTATTGGCTATGCGCTCCCTCGCCTGCCTTTAGCCCCGCCACTTATGTGTTAAGGGTTCCGTACCCAAAGGGTAAAAACGGGACCCTATTACTAAGGCTCCGCTGTCCGTCTGTCTCCAGGCTGTATCTCATGAACCGTGATAGTTACACAGTTGAAATTTTCACAGATGATGTATTTCTGTTGCCGCTATAACAACAAATACTAAAAACCAGAATAAAACAAATATTCAAGGGGGCTCCCATACAACAAACGTGATTTATTTGCCGTTTTTATAGATAATGGTACGGAACCCTTCGTGCGCAAATCCGACTCGCACTTGGCCGGTTTTTTTGTCTCTTATGCTGGCACCGGGGTTCGCCCAGCTATGCGGAGTCTATTGGATATATGGTCTGTTTGTTGTCATCAATCTAAAATGCGTTCCCAGGATGATAGTCAAGCGTAGTCGTAACTAGACCTTCACAAGCGACATCGTAAGCCTTCCATGAACTGGTAAATTTCGTTTGCCAATTCCTATGGGGATCGATTGAGAATTAAAATTGAACGCAACAAAGTACGAAATAGTACTCACTCGCACGACACTTGCATTGATATTTAGCCATTCTAATATGGCATGTTGTCATCTAAGATTGAAAAAACTTTTAATCGAGGCTTTTTCTTTTACTTTCAAATATACGAATGGCGAACTACTGTACAAACGATGTGACCTTCATCTGTTTAAGCAAAAACGAATATGCGATTTGTTCTTTAAGTTGAGTTCCATGTTACATTTGCGAATGAGTACGGAAGCTGCTGGGAAACAAGCAACATTTTCACGGCATGTGATAACCGGCGACTATAGGCGTCTTTCTCTAACAAGAAGTTAAAGTAAGATAGCTATAGTTGCCGGCTATAAATTGTAGTGAAAAGTTGTTCACCCTCAGGTACTTATTGGTCTTATATAAATTGTGTGGCTAAAAGGTGAAGGCACGAATAGGCAGCTAGTTATTTAGCATACAGAAATATTTTTATGCATTAAAATAAATAGTAAAAGTATTAGGATAGGCTAGACATTTATATGATAGCAATAAGACAATTTTTTTTTATTAATTAAGAATTTTAATTTGTAAGTACAGTACAGAATTAAGTTAGATTAATTATTCAGAGTTATATTGAATGTAAAAGTATTATATGAAGGTGAAAATAATTAACAAACATTTTAATTATACGGAATTGGCCTTTTGGCAACTTTTTGGAGCTATTATTGTTTTGTAACTTGTTTCGAATTGATAGGTGTGTACGTACATTAATTGCAATTTTATTGGAAATGCAATTTACTTGTTACCAGAAAAACTTTAATGCATATTCATTTTATTATATTTTAGGGACAGTGTTATTTAACTATTAGGCGATATTTCCGGCAAACCTCTCCTTTTAGCCGCATTTTATACCCAACTGATTAAGGGGAGTGTGAACTACGGCTTTTCATACAAAAGACGATAACGATCCACCCCTTAAATGTGAACCGATTGTGACCAAGTTTTGATAGGTTGTCAGTCAACAAAATTTAGGTCTATACGTGTCTATGTCTGTGAAGTAGCATGAATTTCAACCTTAGGGAGCGTTCAAGTATTACGTAACGAATTTGGGGGGGGGGGTCTTGTAAAACGTTACGATGTATTCCAGAGGCGGGAGGGGGTTTGAACTAACATTTTTCTAACCCTTCAGAACGATCGCGTTCTCTCACTCATTTTTGGAATGACCTCTTGAAATTTTATTAGCGGGAAGGGGGGTACAGAAAAACGTTACGGCGCGTTACATGGGGGGGGGGGGGGGGGGGGGTCAAAAAACTCCAAATATTGCATTACGTAATACTTGAACGCTCCCTTACTGCAAACCCATGTAGGGCTGTTTTACCCTGTATGCCCTGACGGATATATCTGTCTTTGGCGTTTAAAAGGTTACGAGGTGGAAATCGTTATCGCCTTTTTGTATGAAAATCCGTAGGTTCATACTCCTCTTAAAATTCCTAATACTCGACGATCGTTATGCACCATTTGTAAGGTTTCATAACCGCACTCTGTGTACAAACCACGCAGAAAGAGATAATCTTACGAACACTAGAAATTTTTGTTATTAAGTTTAAGTTTTTTCTAATAATAATAATTGCATAATTAATTATAAAAATTTCTTTAAGAATTATTTTAAACAGAGCCACTGAAAACACCACCCAAATTTTGAAAGGCTCTGAGTATTATATTTTCATCTATTTTGATCAATTGAATTGAGTATTAAAATTTGTAAAATGATTTTTTCTTTACAATTAAGTATAAACTACATAAACAAAATATTGGTTTTATTTGTTACGAAACATAAATGCAGCTTATCCCTTTTAGTTTAGGGAGCTGGGTGCCAATTTGGTATATGATTTGTTTGTCTTTCATATTGATAGACCAAACTACTGGACCATTCGGATGACACTGGGCATATGCCGTCACCTAAAATGAAATAATACAGCAAGTTGCAACATCAAGGCTTTTTAAAATTGCCGCGCTTTTGCACGTTCAACTTTCGTTGGCCAGACTAGGGACGAAAGTTTGTCAATACAGATCGATTTGGTCCGGTAAATGAAAGTCGTATGTATGTCCCTGCGTCTCTGAATTACAATTTTAAAAAATCTTACATAAAACAACAGTGAGCTAGACGTATGCCAACTTTTTTTTCTGTTCTGGGAGTCCTAATGAATCGAATGGACGCAATGAGAATGACGAACAAATGATTTAGTATAGCTTTTTTTATTTACATTTTGGCAACTACGTCCCGTTATAAAACAGAGCCCTGCATGCCTGCCTCTTTGATGTTCATCGTTTTGAGGATGATTCTGGTCATCAGTCCAAGAGGCATATACGAAAAAATGTTTGTGTTTGTGTTTCCAGACTTCAAAAAAGGACGGTTATTTGTTTTTATGGATGTGTACTTTCAGTTATCTCTGCACCAATTTCGACGCTTTCTACGCAAATATAATCTCTATACTCCTAGTATGGATTTAATCTATATATGCTATAATGAAATTGTAATATAGTCGCTGTATATTGAATTTATTTTAGAAAAAATGGGGACTAGGTGCACCCAGTAGGCACAAAGTATTTATTTATTTACATGCAACCACTGCTACTGCTGCGCTGCCAGAAATAATACCCGCATACTGCTTTCGAATGCATTGGGTGTTTCCTGCTGCTTCCTGACTCATTGCACGCCAGGCAACGCGAGGAAGTAGCAGCGGCAGGAGCTGGAGAAGATAAGTGACCCATTTACATACTCGCGCGCGCTGCTCACTTCCCTGCTCACTTCGGCTGCAGCGGCAACGCGGCGTCTGTTATAGACGCAGCAGAGCATTGTATAGTTATTAATCCCTCCCCGGCACACAAGTTGAACTATCGTCGAAAAAAGCGTCGCACCTCATACTGCACCTCCATTAAGACCCGAAAGTGTTCTGCGCATTCAAGGTCAAAGGTCAACTTACGTTCCGTGAATTATACTGAATAAGCTACAATTTAGATGCAATTTAGAATAGATATCGCTCCCTAGCGTTAAGACGCATTGTCTACCGTGTTATTTATTTCTTTGTCTTTTTCCAATATATTTTATGTGGTGTTCAATAAAGAGTAATTTGTATTGTTTTGTAGATCATCTTTGAAATTACTAACAAAATAAATAATTTTGTAAAAATAACAAGTTGTGGTTTTAGAATATGATGAACGCATCCATTTTGTCTGGCCTACAATTCTCGGTTCATTCGAGATTTCGAGGTAATGTCGATTGTGAGATTAAACGTCAGATTCATACAGTTGTGTCAAACGACTGTATGCACGTGGTATGCACTGACGTTTAATCTCGATTGTGAGATTATCTCGAATGCACCGAGAATTGGGGGCCTGCTTCAGTCTAGTGTCACAAAACTTACCGATTTATCGGTAGATCTACCGATTTCATTACCCGTTTACCGATATACCAATTTTAGGATATTTCCCGATTTACTGCATAGGTGATTCCCGACTTACGGCTTATTAAGGCCGATTTTATTCCTTTTCTATGGCAATTAAAAAATGGAAAAAATATGAAAATGATTAATGTATGAGGTGATATAATGTGGTTTAAGTTTAACCTTAATCAAGAAAATGAATTTAAAAAGTGCATTTCTACAACTAGGTATTGAGGTAAATTATTATTTCTTCCTACTACGCTTTAATTTCATCATTATGGCCTTAAATACTCAGCAGAAAGCAGCCCTTATTTGCTCTAGAGCAAATAAAGTTTCATACCTACTTTCATTATTGCAAAGTTTTGTATTTTTTTATTTGGTTGGTTGATTTGATCAAGAAGTTTCCGCCAACAGCTACCTACCCAATCCGCCCATTCACAGCCCGACGGGACAACTGACCACTTTTCTGTGAACTTACTGTTAGGAAAACAGTCCCCATATCGGCGGCCATATCGAACCGTGATTGCCCCGTCTAAAATGTTATGCTCAAAGTACTGGCTGATGAGATAGTATGTATGGGCATGGGGTCCCATCTCATACAAGTTATCTTTTGTACAGCAAATGTATCATAGATGGCGCAACGATTCACTTATTTGAATTAACTTCGCAAATACGGCATATTTAATAGAATTATGGTAATTATAAACTATAACTAGCATATTTAAAGAAAATAAATGTATGTTAAAGCTAATTCAAAACGTATTTAAAAATAAGAAATATTATATTATGATTTTTTGTTTATGCGCGTCACACAAGATGGCGCTTATATATAAAAAGTACCTGGATGACCGATTTGTTGGTAAATCGTGTTTTTTGAATTTAAATTTCGATACCACTTTTATGCGACGATAAAGGGCTCCCAATAATACGGAAAACTTGAAAAAAAAGAGGGAAAAAAATAATCGTCTGGATTTGAACCAGGGTCTTCTGGTTTCGGGACCGCCCGATTCTCCACCTATTTATTTTGTTTCATGGCACTGGGAGGATATTTATTTTGTTTAATGTATTAATTAACACCAAAGTCTTAACCAAAGTATTATTACTTAGAACAATTTTTTTGGTTTATTAAATAGTAGACTTACCAGCGCGAATTATTAACCCTTTGACCGCCACAGTCGGCTGTGGCCGTCGGCAGTTTTCCGAGCCCCTAACGCCACGATATGCCGTTTTCCATACATTCGCGTCGGCTACAGCTGTCGTCGAGCGCTCGTGGCACGCTTTTTAGCCGTTAGCCGTGGCGTTCAAAAGGTTAAAGACTAGCTTCTGCCCGTGACTTTGTTCGCGTGGAATTTGGTTATAACTATTTATTCCCCCAGGAACTAACCTATATAAATCCAGGGTATAAGCCATCTCCATTCCAAATTTTATACAAAACTGTCCAGCCCTGTTGAAGCGTGAAGTTACAACAAACGTAATAACTCACACACACACACACACACAAACTTTCGCATTTATAATAATTATGAGTTTTTGTTCGCTGTTTTAATAAATTGGATGTCACTTTTTGGATCCAAGATGGCCGTTGACACTGTCATGTCAAAAACCGTCATTGGTATCGTTTTCAATGTATTTAGGCATGACAAAACCAAATCCGATGTCACTTTTTGGATCCAAGATGGCGGATGACACTGTCATGTCAAAAACCGTCATTGGTATCGTTTTCAATGTATTTAGGCATGACAAAACCAAATCCGATGTCACTTTTTGGATCCAAGATGGCGGATGACACTGTCATGTCAAAAACCGTCATTGGTATCGTTTTCAAGGTATTTAGGCATGACAAAACCAAATCCGATGTCACTTTTTGGACCCAAGATGGCGGATGACACTGTCATGTCAAAAACCGTCATTGGTATCGTTTTCAAGGTATTTAGGCATGACAAAACCGAATCCGATGTCACTTTTTGGATCCAAGATGGCGGATGACACTGTCATGTCAAAAACCGTCATTGGTATCGTTTTCAACGTATTTAGGCATGACAAAACCAAATCCGATGTCACTTTTTGGATCCAAGATGGCCGTTGACACTGTCATGTCAAAAACCGTCATTGGTATCGTTTTCAATGTATTTAGGCATGACAAAACCAAATCCGATGTCACTTTTTGGATCCAAGATGGTGGATGACACTGTCATGTCAAAAACCGTCATTGGTATCGTTTTCAAGGTATTCAGGCATGACAAAACCAAATCTGATGTCACTTTTTGGATCCAAGATGGCGGATGACACTGTCATGTTAAAAACCGTCATTGGTATCGTTTTCAAGGTATTTAGGCATGACAAAACCGAATCCGATGTCACTTTTTGGATCCAAGATGGCGGATGACACTGTCATGTCAAAAACCGTCATTGGTATCGTTTTCAAGGTATTTAGGCATGACAAAACCAAATCCGATGTCACTTTTTGGATCCAAGATGGCGGATGTCACTGTCATGTCAAAAACCGTCATTGGTATCATTTTCAATGTATTTAGGCATGACAAACCAAATCCGATGTCACCTTTTGGTTTTTTTTTTCACCATTACAAATAACCAAATTTTATTGGACTGATACATTTTTAAAACCTTATCGTAATTATAAACCCCTTCACCCTTTTGGATTTTGTTTTCTCATGCCAAAATACATTGAAAACTATACCAATGACGATTTTTGACATGACAGTGTCATCCGCCATCTTGGATCGAAAAAGTGACATCGGATTTGGTTTTGTCATGCCTGAATACCTTGAAAACGATACCAATGACGGTTTTTGACATGACAGTGACATCCGACATCTAGGATCCAAAAAGTGACATCGGATTCGGTTTTGTCATGCCTAAATACCTTGAAAACGATACCAATGACGGTTTTTGACATGACAGTGTCATCCGCCATCTTGGATCCAAAAAGTGACATCAGATTCGGTTTTGTCATGCCTAAATACATTGAAAACGATAACAATGACGGTTTTGACATGACAGTGTCATCCGCCATCTTGGATCCAAAAAGTGACATCGGATTTGGTTTTGTCATGCCTAAATACCTTGAAAACGATACCAATGACGGTTTTTGACATGACAGTGACATCCGCCATCTTGGATCCAAAAAGTGACATCGGATTTGGTTTTGTCATGCCTAAATACATTGACAACGATACCAATGACGATTTTTGGCATGACAGTGACATCCGCCATCTTGGATCCAAAAAGTGACATCGGAATCTGTTTTGTCTTGCCTAAATACCTTGAAAACGATACCAATGACGATTTTTGACATGACAGTGTGGTCCGCCATCTTGGATCCAAAGTGTCATCAAATTTGGTTTTGACATTGCCAAAACAGCGAACAAAAACTAATATTATAAATGCTAAAGTTTGTGTGCGTGTGTTAGAGATGTTATCTTTGTTGCTAAATAAGAATACTTTGGTTAAGACTAGTGTAAATAAAATACATTAAACAAAATAAATCTCCTTAGTTCGGAGCGAAACAGCCAGTACAGTACCATTACCATGAGTTTACGCAAACCGTTCGCGTTATCGAAAACTATCGCTCGGTCCCTTTTACTTGTATCGGTAACAAGCAGTATTTCGATAGATTTTGATCGCGAGATTGGGTTGCATAAACTCATGGTAATAGTACTGGGGTGTGATTCTTTTAAACAAAACTTCGTTCCTGAACCAAAAAGCGCCAAGAAGTGACATCCAATTTGCCAAAACTATTATGTTTGTTGCTAAATAATAATACTTGGTTGACTGGTGTAAATTAAATACCTTAAACAAAATAAATCTCCTCGGTTCGGAGCGAATCAGCCGGTACAGTACCATTACCATGAGTTTACGCAAACCGTTCTCGCTATCGAAAACTATCGCTCGGTCCCTTTTACTTGTATCGGTAACAAGCAGTATTTCGATAGACTTCGATCGCGAGATTGGTTTGCATAAACTCATGGTAATGGTACTGGGGTGTGATTCTTTTAAATAAAACTAGCCTAACTTGACTCGTCAGTGCGTGTAAATCACATGTTCGTGCGTGTCTTTCGACGTCCATTGACGTAGGTACCTAAATCCGGGTAAAGCTTACTAGCGCGTGGGGCAATTTATGATTGTCGTATGAAATTGACAAACGAAATGAGCCACGAGGTTTGTTAGAGAATGACAAAGCTGGTGTTTACTTTGTTAGTAAAGCTGCCATAACTCAACGGCGTACGGTTCACTTTTAAATGCGGTCGTGGTAACTCAACAAAAATCAATAACTTTAAATAAAAATCAAGCCTTAACATGTTCAGCTACCGGACTATAATCTATCAATCGTTCACCGCGAAATCATTAAAATTTAGACAAACGTCATCTAGTGACTCTACAAAGTAATATTAAGCTAGCAGCGAGCAAACTGTCGCCCTCTAGTATATAACAAGGGGAAAATAAAATAGCTCGGCGAATAGCACGGCTTATGCAGGTGCCATTTTCTTGTATGAGATTGTGTATCTGAGTATTATGTAATCTGTGGTATGGGTTACTAAAAGATTAAAAAGAATGAATATGAGAATTATTAATAGACTAGATACAAGTTTTCTGTGAAAATTTTCGGATGTTCGACTTTAGCTTCAGAACCAATGGACCGATTTTAATAAATAGGGTATCTTAAGATTCGGAGAGAACGTGAGAGTGTTATAGGCTATACAAAAATTCTAAAGGTGCGTCATAACTAGTTGGGTTTAACTGTACATTTACGTTTTTTACCAACTTTTTGCAGTAGTAGAAACAAAAGCAGATTATGCACCTCGCATCAAGTGATTTGTTATTGCGCTCGTGTTTTTAGAACCCTCACTTGTGTTCGGGCTCCAAACTAACACTCGGCGCAATAATTAATCACCTTAGAATAATAACACATAGAAGGTATGTGTCAAACCGCCGACCCGTCAAACGTGTAGCCACAAATGGATTTATGTAGGAGTGATCAACTCGTGCTTACACACGACGACACGCACACAAGTAAACAAATAATGTTGCTAGCGGAATCACATTCCCCCGAAAATAGGGAAACTACTCTTACCAGTGGTAGTTGAAATCTAGCATTTTTTTATTCGTTGTATTGCTGATTACGAGTTCATAGCATATTTTTTATATATTCATCAAATGTTTACAGTAATTAGCAGCTCTAGAGCAAATAAGGGCTGAGTATTTAAGGCCATAATGATGAAATTAAAGCGTAGTAGGAAGAAAAAATAATTAATGATTATTATTATTCGCAATTATGATTCATTCGCAAACAATTTATTTGTCGAATGAATCGGCACGAATAATTACTTATTTGAATAATTAACTTTTCTCGAATAATAATATTTACAAATAACTGTTTTTTTTACGAACGGACTTAACTACGGAGTTTAGTTCCATTAACTCTTCTGAAATGTAACGCTTTAACGTTTAACGAAGTATTTTTTTTATTAACTGTTTAGCGATTAACGAAGGTAAATATTTGATTAACCGTGCCCAGCTATGCAAATAATACCCCTCATTTTTTGGTCGAGGGCTAAAACAGATATTGCGCCTAGGTACATTATATTAGAGCGTTTTATGAAACCGCAAACCTTAGGTATACGATATCGGTGTCAGACGCCGATAGCCGACAGCCGATATTCGATATCGTGTTGTGTCTTCACATACCTATATCCGATATTATCGCTTCGATTGGGTAACCGCCCATCGCACCGATATCGACGGGGGCCCGACATCCGATATCAGATCTGACAATGTGAAAGGCAGGTTCATATTTCATAAATTTCACTTGCCCCGTAATCGTATCGGAGCCCGATACCGATATCGTATCGGGTAATGTGAAAACGCTCTTAAGCTAAGTCTATTTCCTTCATGTTAGTAATAATAAATTATTAATTTTATTGATGAGTATTACTATTATTATTAATATTATTAATACTCATCAATCGAAATTATGCGCACCCATAAAATATCCATGGTAGATAAGTAAATAATAAGAAATTGTAGGGGAAATAATTCCGTGATACTGGCCACACTTTTATGTCATGGCGGTTGTAAATATTGTGAAATTTTAGTGAACGTTTAATGAGGTTTAATGTAAAACGATAAGTCAAAAAATAGTACTTACAAGTGAAATAATATTTTGTTATGTTTATCTTGCTTGTCCGAAGTATTGTGGCACCCATTGATTGCACAAACCGTCATTTTAAATAAATAGACTGGAGATGTTCTCCGTGTGACAGCCAATCGCAACTGACGCTGACAGATAGTCGTATTAAGCCAGAATGGCTTAATATTGTGGCCTCACGCTTGTAAGTCGACTAGGTTTCTATGTGTTATTATTCTAAGTTAATCACTTTCTGCTTGGTGCAAAAATCTACTATTCTCATGTAGGTTTAGGCCCTATTTCCACTGAGCGTCTAGCCGCGCGTGACCAGCCGCACGGGACTGCCATTTTCTATGGAGTCGCGGCCACGTCAATGAGTATTGGAGGCCGCGACTCCGATGGAAATGACAGTCGCACGCGGCTAGGCACGCTCAGTGGAAATAGGGCCTTAGAGTTTTTTGAAAATCGAAAATTACTTAGTATGATAAAAATGACAGCATGCCACTGATGCCACGATATTTGTTGTTTGGGCTAATGTAAGTTCATATTATAATTTTTTACAAAATTGATATAATATTGAAATTATCAATTTATTAACTTCTCTCGATGATTATTTGGTAAATCTACCGTTTATTCCAAAGTTACTTTTGCAATTGCAACACTGCGTCTGTCAGTCAGTTCAGTACAGTGAACAGTAATTTCCTTTTGGTAATCTATGGTAATCTACTATTACCCTTTGACAGTGATTGTGTTTTGGTTGTCTATTTCTGTTCCTCAAAAAATATTGATAGTATCTAGTATTCTGACCACGAACCACTTACACCCTTATTTTATATTACTGGAATGGAGTACTGGAATTAAACTCTTTAAAAATGGTTAGAACTGGAAAAACAGCCCAAGAATTCATACAAAGTTCATTTTCGCCTATCGTCGCAGTATTATGCAGTCCAAAAGTAGAGAATATTACCTTAAAGAACAATTTGACTTTTACGGAGCTTTTGCAACCATTCGGAAGTATGGATTGGGAAGGTAGGATAATTAAAATTTGTTTGATGCACTACGCCTGATTCTTCACCATATGATTTAATAGAAACAAAAATAAATTTAATTTTCTTACAATCTCTAATTTATTTTATTAAAAGGTCAAATTCGCGAACCTGGTGGAAGCGTATGCATTGTTAAGAACTGGAAGTTGATTGTAAGAGATGTCCATTGGAAACCTCTGCCGCCCACTGAGGCGAGGAAACAATTGAATAATGCTGTTCTAAACAACTATAGTGATAACACTGCTTTGCTTGAATTAGGTAAGTGTTTATAAATTTTAACTGGTTTTGGTCTGTGAGCCAGCAGCAGATTTTCATGACCAATTAATTCCCTCTCGGATGATAACTCGCAAAATGCCTCAGAGAGTTGTATCATGAAGCCTCAGCTGCGGTTCCGTGGGTGGGTTGACCAGTGGTAAACACACATGTAGAAAAAAAAAATTGAGAATTTATCAGATGATGGCTAACCCAATATCATGAAGAAAAAAAAAAACAGCTGATTATAAAGTGGTGGATTACACGACAGGTTTCATGTTCTGGTGACCAGCTGACCACCACTCCACCACTCCACTTTTTAGTCGGTCGCTTAACACACTTTTATTAGGTTCACTTTTACTTAAACTGATCTCTAAAGGGAACCTCTTAAGCCATAGGGTCCCCCAAGCCGAAAATATTGCATTTACTAAAGGCAGTTTATTATTACAAAATTGTATAATATAGAAAAAAAAACAAGTTATGGCACTGCCTTTGATAAAAATAAGTAGACAAAAAAAAACTCCCTTGCAAACCTAAAAAAATTCTAATAATAACTAACTAGTAATTGCCCTATACAAAATAAATACACATTTTTACAGCCTTCTTCAGCTTCTTTAAATATGTTTTTATTAAAACCAGAGGTATACTTATGTGATAAGCAACAAAAATCATGCAAATGCATCTATTCAATCAATAATTATTATGTTCTGAGCTCATTCTTAAAATCCCCTCACATTTCCCCTCACATTTCCCCTATTAATGTATTCTTATATGATAAAAAAGAATCAGTATCAGCTCCTTGCTATTATTATCTGTTAACAGATGGATGGAAAATTGACTATCCTCAATCAACACCTTGGTTTGATGCTTGGAGGGAGACTTATTTGGAAGTTCAGTTCCCCTCTGACCATGAATATACAAAGCACTTTTTATCTTGCATTATTGTGGGCACCACCCTCGATGATAACATAGTTGATACTTTTAATGCTCTCAACCAGCAATACGCACAGTTGCAAAATGTCACACCACCAAAATTGCCCAAGTGGTTTAACCACGGTGTGTTAAAGTCATATCTTCTGCTACATGATGTTTCTGCTGTTACTAAAGAAAGGTAAGTTGTTAATTTTACATTCAGTTTTATTTCTGAACTTATTATCTTAGAAGTTTATTATAGAACAAATACTGGTCTATTGCAGGGCAGATGCAGCGTTTGAAACTTTAAAACAAACATTTGGTGCCAGTAACTGTTTTATGTTGTCTATCAATTCCAAAAGCACAACTGATTCAAGTTTACCAACAGATATCTGGGCTCCGTTTATCAAACAATCTAGTGATCCAAGTGTATGTATAGACTACTCACTCAAACCTAAATGTATATATTTTTCATACAATACAGTTTATCTGATTCCAGAGTTATATGATGTCTTCTGTTACAAATCTGCCCACGACTCCTCCAGATCCACAACCATTCCCTACAGTATTAGGGTCACCAGGTAATTCTTTTTTTTCTAATTTCTCAAAGGAGAGTAATCTGAAGGGATGGGAGCTACTAGGAATAGTGCAATAAGATATTTCTGCTTTCTTACCATAAAATCACTGGCTTTGGATAGTGCTTATCGGATTAGTAGTAAAGAATTTCTATATTGTAATTAAATCAAGAATCATCCTATCATTTGTTATTTGTATAATAATAATGTCAATTCACAAAAGCTGGTTTGAATGGATTTAATGATTGAATGAAAGTATCTATGTGTGTATTGGTAAATAGTTACATACAGATTGATTGAATATATGTAATAAGTAATAGTGTTTTTAGGGAAACCTGCCTCTTAACTAACACTTTAATGACAAAGACAATGGTGTAACAACTTGAAAGAATGGTTCTACATGGCACACACGTTCGTAATGTATACGTACGGAATTCCGAACGGATTTCGTACGACGTGTGTGCCAAGTAGAACTATTTCTATATATGAAATGCCTGCGTTCAGGGTGTCCAAATACGGAAAACGAATTCGGAAATCGAATTAGGAACACGAATGTATGTGGCGGGCCTAAATCATATCAACCCTGATAGTAAGTAAGTTAAAATGGGAAGATCTGCATTCGTCATATTTGATTTGTTTTTAGCAGAGGATGGTAACCTACTCACTGCGTCTATTCCACCGGAGGGCATGCATCCTTTAACTGCTTCTGAAAATGATGTTTATGATAACGCTAATAGTTTGCAGGTGAGACTCTCCTTTTTAAATAACTTTCATATTATTTTTCTCCATGTTTCTAAAAGTTAATGTTAAACTGATTTTGTTACAGACACATTCATTCTCAGGCAGCTCAGAGAGTATGAATGTTAGTGTAAAACCCCTGGACCCCTCCACTGAAGTACACGGACTAGCCCTCAACACCACTGATGTGGAATCAATCAAGACATTTATGCAGGAGTATGCCGCTAAAGCATTACTTCCTTATTTGGAAAAACAAATATCACAGCTGTCTGAATTGGTTTGTGCAACATGTTATTATCATCATTACTTCTATCGTCAGTTTGAGGTTGTTAATTTAGCTGTGTTTTAGGTAGCGAACAGAAAAGGAGTGAGCAGATCGCTACTGTCCGCAACAAAAAGATGGTTTGGTACGGGAAAGGGGGGAAATACTACAGGCAGCAATACTGTTATGTAAGTTTATAATGTAATCTAAAATATATCCTATTTTATTATATTGGGTTTATGCATGGTCATGAAATAAAATGAATCACTGTTCGTTGAAATTTAGTTATCAGCAGAGGCGTAGCTAGTTAACGAAAGGCCCTAGTGCAAAAAAAAACTGGGGCCCTAAGTATATTTTTTCAAATGAGTTGCCATGCTTAAAGTTGTTTTGCAAACTATTTTATTTAAATTCCGAAGGTGGGACAATTTTTAGCTAATTCAATACGGGGTTTGCTGTTCAGGGTCCGAGGGCCCTCTGTTCTTGGGGGCCCCGGCCCATGGCATCATCTCATCACTTTGGTACTTCCACAACCACAAGCGTCTCCAGCGTCGTACTGTTGCGGTCGTCATTCTGCCCTCTTTGGTCCTATCAATTGGTCGACTGTTGGCCTACTGGTGCCACTGTTATACAAAGAAACTTGACGAAGCGGATTCCCGTCAATCCCGCAATGGTCTGGTCAACGATCTCAAAAGAAGGATATGGCGTTCAATACAACTGCGTTGAACAAATGACTTAGTTCGTCACGGTAACGCCATCTATTTACAAGTTTATAAACTACGAAGCTCCATTGCCGACGTCTTAGTTCTTATGACATTTACACAGTCTTATTTTGTCTGATTCATCGCTGTCTTTCATTGCTCGCTAGGAGCTACGAACCACAAAAACAAAACGCATGAATCAGCCAATAATTGACCTTTCCTCAATGCAATAAGAACGCAAATTTTTACCGAGTGTGCGATGGTGTCATTTGACACCAAAAAAGTGAGCATCGCGAGGTGTATGTATGCGGTTTTTCTTCTTATTAAAATCGATGACATGGTTCCTAAGAACAGATCTTCGTATGTCTTATAGTTTCAGACTTTCCCATACTGACCGATTTAAATGAGACAGCCTGTATATGTCTATGGGTCTGGTCGTTTTTGTTGTTCGTTATGGACCCAAGGTAGTATTTTATGTCCAGCTATTCAAGCGATTGCCCCGAGCTGCAGCTGCGGCGACTGGGCGACCTGTGGTTCCTGCTGGGGCAGTGGCAGCGCGCCTTCGACACGTACCACACCGCCAAGCGTGAGTTCTACGCCGACAGCGCGTGGCTCTGCTACGCCGGCGCCCTCGAAATGGCCGCCGTCAGCGCCTTTATGGCCGGAGAGGCTAACAAAAAAACGCACGGTTACATGGAAGAGAGCATAGTGACTTATTTGAACACGTGCAGGTAATTTATTAACTATTTTCTCATTGTGATCTGTATAAATGTGTTTTCTTTTTAGTGTTCCGTACCCAAAGAGTAAAACGGGACCCTATTACTAAGGCTCCGCTGTCCGTCTGTCACCAGGCTGTATCTCATGAACCGTGATAGGTAGACAGTTGAAATTTTCAGTGATGATGTATTTCTGTTGCCGCTATAACTTACTACTACTATAACAAATACTAAAAAACCGAATAAAATAAATATTTAAGGGGGCTCCCATACAACATACGTGATGTTTTTGCTCGTTTTTGCTCGATATTGATAACGGCAACAGGTAGACGCTTGAAATATTCACAGAATATTTAGTTATATATTCACTTTAAAAATAAATAATTAAATTAAAATAAAACAAATATTTAAGTGGGGCTCCCATACAACAAACGTAATTTTTTTTGCTTGATTATAGATAATGGTACGGAACCCTTCGTGCGCGAGTCGGACTTGCAATTGGCCGGCTTATTTTTCTAAATAGGATGCAAATGAGATTTTCAATGTTGCTTTCCAATAAGTTGTCTAGTCTAAAATCTTCACTCTCGTATTTTAATTCCTTGTTCATTTCAGAATGGTACAATACGCAGTGAGAGCCACTTTGCTGTCAGTGCTATGCCTCGATAGCTCGGGCGCGCCCGGCGAGGCCGCCAAACAGCTGATCCGCATGACGTCAGAAGACAGTGATCTCCGCAGTGCCATGTTGTTAGAGCAGGCATCTCTGTGCTTTCTATCGGGCCCAGGAACAAAAGCTATGTGTAGAAAATACGCCTTTCATATGGTGCTGGCAGGCCACAGATTTTCGAAGGCTGGGCAGAAGAAACACGCGTACCGGTGCTATAATCAGGCGTATCAGGTAAGTCAAAACAGTGTTTCAATTTCCCAAAATCTTTTCTTATTTGCGATATTTTCAAGCATTGGGACACTATGTATTGGGACGATATCCAATCGACTCTGTAGCATCTTAAAACTATGCCTTCAAACCAGGCCAAAAGTTAACTAGTTATAGTCATAGCTCAGCCTTTTATTAGCAGTTTTGGCCGCACTGATTAATAGTACATTACTGAAGAGACCAGTAAGTAAGCTATACTGGACGAGTACGATTTGAAATGCGAACCGTAGGCGAGGATTTCTATGTACGAGTGCAGTATGGCACTTAATGGTCCGCGAGCCAGCAACAGATTTTCATGACCAATCGCCTCCCGGCTGATAACTGGTACAATGATTAAGAGAGTTATATCATGAAGCCTAGTGAACGTCAGCTGCGGCTTGATGGGTGGGTTGAGCAGCAGTAACGTCCCAAACTAGGAGAAATTTTTTTTTTTTTTTGCCATCGCCTCCCGAGGGGTACTTTGTCAGATGATAGTTTATATGCTATTATGAACAAATCAAATCGTCACCTAGCTCTATCGCGGTGGAAAGATCGTCAGCTGGTCACCTGAAATTGCCTATTTAAAGTGTCCAGTAACTACGATACAAATCTAATAACATGCACCGCACGGGTGCCCCAGGCGGCGAGCGCGCGGCGCCGGCACCCGCGCTGATCGCGACGTACAGTTTATTCTACCCACCTGATGGTAATTCACGGTGTACAATGGAAATAAAATAAATAATTTAAAAAATACTTTTATCTACACCCATATCATAAAACCTCCATAGTGTAATCAAAAACCATAGGAAATGACCACCATTTTGACAACCAATTAGGAAAAACCAGTGCTGCAATGTTATTCCCGTATCGTTTTTAGTATAGAAATGAGATTAAATTTGGAACAGCTGTCAAAACTCAAGTGGGTCTCTATTCTAGTATCCATAGATATTAAAACAGTTATTGATACGAAACGTCAATTCAATATGTTTTTTTAATATAAACTGCACAACATTTGATCTCGAGTGACATGAGAATAGAGACTTCATTCGTTTGTCTATGATAAAAAAAAAATGGTCTTGACGGAGGACCGAATTGCCGCCATTATGTTGGTGTTTTGCTGAACGAAAGTAGAATTGTTGTTGAATTGAATAGAAAAAGTTGTTTGTAATTTACATTTTAGTTGAAAATATGAATAGTAGTCTTCTCGGAGTGTGTGTGATGTGAAATGCGCCGGATATCGGAAATATGCAGCCGCGATTGCAACAAATAACTTGTTACCAGAAAATATTGTTTCTGAACCCATCATGGAGGATTTATAATATGTGTGTAGATAAAGTTATGTATGCAACTCTGCATAATTTCAAAATCAATAACTGTTTTAATATCTATGGATACTAGAATAGAGACCCACTTGAGTTTTGACTGCTGTTCCAAATTTAATCTCATTACGATACTAAAATCGATACTGTAATAACATTACAGAACTCGCTAAAAGCTCGTTTCAAACCGCACTGTGTTTTAATCATTCATGCAACCGTTGCATAAACTACTATTATCTACACCCATATCATAAAACCTCCATAATGTAATCAAAAACCGTAAGAAATGCAGCATTATGACAACCAATTAGATAAAACCAGTTCTGTAATGTTATTACAGTATCGATTTTAGTATCGTAATGAGATTAAATTTGGAACAGCAGTCAAAACTCAAGTGGGTCTCTATTCTAGTATCCATAGATATTAAAACAGTTATTGATACGAAACATCAATTCACTATGTTTTTTTAATATAAACTGCACGACATTTGATCTCGAGTGACATGAGAATAGAGACTTCATTCGTTTGTCTATGATTTAAAAAAAATGGTCTTGACGGAGGATCCAATTGCCGCCATTAGTGCTTTCATCATTCATGTTGGATTTTTTGCTGAACAAAAGTAGAATTGTAAAAAGTTGTTTATAATTTACATTTTAGTTGAAAATATAAATAGTAGTCTTCTCGGAGTGACTGTGTGATGTGAAAATGCGCCGGATATCGTAAATGCAGCCACGATTTCAACAAATAAGTTGTTGCCTGAAAATATTGTTTCTGAACACATCATGGAGGATTTATAATATGTGTGTAGATAAAGTTATGTATGCAACTCTGCATAATTTGGCCTTAAAACACACGTGCGATCTTATCATGAAACTCGCTAAAAGCTCGTTTCATAAAACCGCACTAGTGTTTTAAGGCCTATCATTATGCAACCGTTGCATAAACTACTATTTTGAGAAAAGCACTATACAAGCTTCGACCATTAAGTGCCTGGACTGGACTCGTACATAGAAATCCTCGCCTACGGCTCGGATTTGAAATCTTACTCATCCAGTATGGCTTCAGTAATGTACTATTAAAAGGTAAGTATCAAAGGCATATGTAGTAAATCACGTATTGTTGTTAGGTATACGCGGCGAGCGGCTGGCGGCTGTCGACGGACCACGTGCAGTTCGCGCTGGGCCGGCTGGCGGGCGCGCTGAAGCTGACGCGCGCCGCCGTGCAGTGGCTGGGCGCGCCGCTCGCGCCCGCCGCGCGCGCCGCGCAGCCCGCGCACCAGCAGGACGCCTTCCTGCGCGAGTACATGCTGGCGCACCAGGTATGTGCAGCGTGTTGCTGATCGGTACGCTTCAAAGACCCGAAGGACAGACGCAGCCGTGCGAATGAGACGGCATCTCCTAAGTTTCGAATTTTTCTCAGTGTACCTCTGTTATGCTAGAGATCTGTTCGTTTATTTAGCTATCAGATAAAGATAAGCGCTAATTATTTTTACCGATGATAATAAAAAATTAAAGGGAAGCCAATGCCATATTATAGATAGACACAAGACACGTCATATCCATACTCAACGCGTTTTAAGCTAGTGTCATAATTTTCTTTTCTTTTTCGTTTCTTTTCGGCCAGTGACATTATGTGACATTTGACGCGCACATATAAGACATTAATTGCACGGACACCGCACTTGACAACATCTGCGTCCCTCGTACCACGAAACTCAGCGCGATAAGCGACGCCCGTCATACAGTTTGTGATAGCCAAGCGACAGTCGCTATTTCGAAACGATATCATAATATTTATCAACTGTCGGCGACCAGACTTTAGTTTGAATCTCATTTTAACAGCAATGGGTGGAGGGCTCAGAGGAGTTCAAAGAGCATCTCCCTGTGCTACCGCTGCCCCTGCTAGAAAGCGAAGCGACAGCGGTGCTGTGCGTGGGCCCCGCGCCGCTGTCCTCGCCGGGCCGCGAGCCCGCCTCCTCCCTCACCTTCGCCGCCGACGCCGCCGACGTCGAGCCCCACGTCTGGCACAAACTAGAAGAGATGCTTCTACAAGAGGCCCAAGGCAGTGTACCTATGATATTCAAACCGACAGTCGACTTGTATACAACTAAGACGGACAGGAATCCCGTTGTGCCGCAAGGAGGTTCGTTTCTAATATTGATCCGCTACTTCCAGCTTTATACGATCTTATTTAGGTATCTAACATTGTTTACCTTCGTTGCAGAGCCAATTCAGATTTCGATTACTTTACGAAATCCTTTAAAAATAGTCATAATTTTGAAGGATGTCGAATTGTTATGGCAATTCGTGTCCGATAGCGAAGAGTTGGAGGGTGCCAAGCAAGTCCTAAACAATGAGATCATGGTAGCATCGTGCAGCTCTCTAGAGAGTAATGCGATATGCGGACAAAAAATTAAGTCTGTCATTTTGGAAGGCGAGAGTAGCAAGACATTGATTTTCAATTTAACACCCTTGCAAATTGGTCAGTTGTGTGTCCAGGGCGTTGCATATAAGTAAGTGTTAACAATATTATTTATTCCAATACATGATTGACACAAAAATATTTAAGCATAAAAATAATAAATTTTTGATCGATGATAATAACTTTAAATTTTTTACAGGTTACTGAATGCTGGAGAAGGTGGCAATGAAAACACTAATGGATCGATGATATTAGGAAAATTAGACTTACTATCCGGAGTTAATGCGTCCGATAAACGCTTGCAAATCACTGTGGTTCCACCAGCTCCTTGTCTACAGGTAACACTACTGCCCACTTCCCCTAAGGTGAGATCGATCGGTGGTAGATTCATTCCTTGACCTTCACAAGAGCTTGTAAAATGAGCTAAATTGAATAAAGATAGTTTGACTTTGACTTTCAATACGGACAAAATGTGTTTCATAGGAAAGAGATTTTTTTAAACATTTATTAGCTATTTTTAATACAGCATAGGTTTTTAATTATTACCAAAAATCTCCGAAATCTAAAAGTTTTACTGCTGGAACCAAGTGAAATATATTTGGCAAGCAAAATAAATCAAAGTTTCTAAAATATTAATGGTGTTCGAGAAAAAGAATAGTACATTGGGCGTGAGCGTCAAGTTGGCGTACCCGTGGAAGATATCCAGGATCAGATGATTCCAAAAAATAGTACCTAAATAGTACCGAATTAGTACTGAGTTCAAAAAATAGTACCTTTGTAATTTCGGAGATATGAGCCCTGTTTAACGGGTACGCTAACTTGACGTAACGCTGGCGTACCATACCAAGTTTGGATCTCGAGAATGGTGCTGCTCTCAAAACTGCTGTATATCTCGAAAAATAGTGCTCAAGAAGCCCTGGCTCCCAAAGTCTCAACTTCGTAGCTCTTAATAGAACCTGAGATATTTCATACCAAACACGGGTCAAATATTTTGCACCGTCAAGCTGGCGTACCTACCCGGCCGAGAACACACAGAAAGCCATTGAATTCCTAATCCAGCTGTGTACCAAAAAACAGTAACCCCTTTTACGACAAAAACATAACAGAAAAGCTAAGTGGAACATTGAAAAAACAATGGATGAATATTCTTCATTGTCATAGTACTGTCACGTACAAAAGTCTAATTTCATTTATATTTATTATTTGTTCTTTCAATCTTTTAAGAAGAATGTTTTTGTTTACTTATTATTCATTGCAATAGCCAGATGGGTTGGCATAAAGCAGATTATAGCAAAGTAGGTTTTATCCTTTTGCGGTACCTTAGTATTAGGAGTTTTTCGGTCCTATAGCTATATTTGCGTACATTTACTCAGCACGTTAAACATGGTTAACCTTTTGGCCGCCAAGCATGTCTGAGAAGTAACACTAATTTCAACTTTAAGTCAAGGTTCTGAAGGTCTTTTTATCCTGTATAGCCTGTCACGCATAATCGATAACGTCGGCCAAAAGGTTAAAAACATAACATTAACATCTGTTTACTTAAGTTTTCAACATAATCATTTACTACCCGTTATAAAGTTCCTCTCTGTTTGCATCTGTACCTAAATGAGTTTGTATGTAGAAGTTGGCATTAATTTTTTTCAATGTTCCACTTAGCTTTTCTTTTATGTTTTTGTCGTAAAAGGGGTACTATTTCCGGTACTATTTTTTGGTATATAGCTAGCTTAGGAATTCAATGGCTTTCTATGTGATATCGGTCGGGTACGCCAGCTTGACGGTGCAAACTATTTTACCCATGTTTGTTATGGAATATCTCAATTTCTATAAGAGCTACGAAGTTGAGACTTCAGGAGCCAGGAGTACTATTTGGGCACTATTTTCGAGATATACAGCATTTTTGGGAGCAGCACCATCCTCGAGATCCAAACTTGGTACGCCAGCTTGACGTCAAGTTAGCGTACCCGTTAAACAGGGCTAATATCTCCGAAATTACAAAGGTACTATTTTTTTGAACTTGATACTAATTCGGTACTATTTATGTACTATTTTTTGGAATCATCAGATCCTGGATATCTTCCACGGGTAGGCCAACTTGACGCTCACCATTGTGCATCTAGGGCCGTAAGAAGGGGATAACTAACGAGAGTCTATTAGAAGCCCGACGCCGGCGGCGGAGGGCTTTTAATGACTCGAGTTTGTAATCCCCTTACCGCCCGTGATACACACAATGTTTTTTATCACATTTGCGAGGAAATGAATAAAAAGTAGACAAAAAAAAACCCATTGTACACCGTGAATTATTACCATCATGTGGGTAGAATAAACTGTGTGTCGCGTCGGTTGCGCGCTACTTATACAAGAAAACGATCACCGCCGCAGCCGGCGCACGCCCCGCCGTCAGCGGGAGTTATAAACCATACAAAATCCATAGTTCCCGTGGGCGTTATGGGTTTTGTATGGTTTAAAACTCCCGCTGACGGCGGGAGTATAGAGCAGCTAAATTGACTATAGCTGCTCAATACTCCTGCGTATATATACCTAATAACACCCTTTCCGCTTGCAAGCTTGTGTTACAGTCGAAGTTACATAAGGATATTCGAATTTGCGGAAGTTAGCCCTTGTTTTATCCTACCGGTAGGTCCGACACGCAATTGTCCCGTTTTGAATACAGTTACGAAATAATACTGGCAGATGACGTTCACGGAGAGCAGTCCCGAGGTGATAAGCGGCGAGCTTCGCACGGTGGACGTGGAGCTGCGCAACGTAGGCCCCGTAGACATGGGCGCCGTGCGGCTCGCCGTGTCGCGCCCCGAGTGCGTGCGCGTGCTGGCGTCGCCCGGCGCCGCGCCCTTCCGCGCGCTCTACGACGAGAAGTACCGGCAGCCGCCCGAGTACCCCGGTGAGTGCCATCAGCGTGGACGCGGGCGCCGTGCGGCTCGCCGTGTCGCGCCCCGATTGCGTGCGCGTGCTGGGATCAAGATGAATCAAGAAGATTTAGAATCAAGGTGTAGGGATTCTAGATCGAAAAAATCTTATTCATGTCAGGGCGTCTATTCGGGAACGTCTAAGTGATACTGCAGCTACCCGCGAGCGAGACTCGCATCTCGCTCTTACGCATTACATGTCGTGCGGAAGAATGGGTTGAGAAATCTCGCGTGCGAGTCGCTACAACATCACTTAGCGTTCCCGAATAGAGGCGCAGTTCGAATGCTAAATATTCACCCATTTAGTAACTTGAGAAAAACGAGCGGGTTAACGGGTATGCTTGTTTCCAGACGAGCGAGCGGCGCGTGCGGGCGCGTGGCGCGCGCTGGCGGCGCGGCACGTGTTCGTGGCGGCGGGCGGCGTGGCGCGCGGCGCGTGCGCGCGCGTGCGGCTGGTGCTGCGCGCGCGCGCCGCCGCGCCCGCGCTGGCGCTGCTGGCGCACTACGAGCCGGCCACCGCGCAGCGCGCGCCGCCCGCCTACCGCCTGCTGCGACATGTCTTCCGCTTCACACCCACGGTGAGACCGCCACCTGCCTATTATTATACCTTGCCCGTTGTAAAAAGAGCGCTGACGGCCATAGATTTTATAAGGCCGTCATAGCTAGGGAGCTGGGTACCATTTTGGTATTATGATTTATTCGTCTTTCATATTGATAGGGATGAAAGTTTAAGTCAATACAAATCGATTTGGTCCAGTAAATGAAAGTCGTATGTCCCTGCGTTTTTGAATTACTACTTTAAAAAATCGTACATAAAAAAATCAGCGACCTTCTATTCTGGGAGTCCTAATGAATCGAATTGACGCAACGAGAACGACGAACAAATTATTTAGTATAGCTTCTTTTGTTTACATTTTTGCAACTACGTCCCGTTATAAAACAGAGCCCTGCACGTCTGCCTCATTGATGATCATCGTTTTGAGGATGATTCTGACCATCAGTCCAAGAGACAGACACGAACAAATGATTTAGCACACCGTTTTTTTATTTATTTTTGAAACTCTGTCAATTGAAAACGCAGCACTGCCATAGTGGCAGACTATTTTTCTATGGTTCTTTACATTGTCATTAATCGAACAATTTTGAGGTTTGCCAAGCGAACAAATCATATAGAAATTTTGGCACCCAACTCCCTAGCTATCAGCGCTTTTTTATAACGGGTGAGGTATACCTTCATGGCTATCGTTAATCATAAGGTATTTTCGGTATATACACTTCCAACTGTGCCTATTTTTACGTCAATCATATGCGTTGAAGGCATTTTCTCGACAAACTTTCATAATCATCGGTTACGATTCATAGAGTAATTAATTTGTTACCTATATTCTCAATTAGGTTAATTTGGTTCATCTATTCATTTTAAAGTAATATGCTTAATAGAAAATACTATTAAATGATTTTTAAAACATTTAATACTCATTTTATAAATAACTAATGGACCCGCCACAGCAGGTATTTGTACCGACTGCAGCGCCATTTGCCGGGCAATCTAAACCAACCAGGGCGCCACCCAAACACATACAAAAAAAAAACATTCAAATCGGTCCAGCCGTTAAGGAGGAATTCAGTGACATACACACGTACAGTAGAATTATATATATAAAGATATGTCAAATCTACCAGGGCGGAGCAAGCACCGTTGACTCGCCCACAGCTCACAGTTAATATACAACTTACTAGGAATGAGTAAGGTGAATTAAATATTATACTCATAGATTTTAATCGTTAGATAACACGTGGTAACACTCGTGAGGTTAGCGAAATTAGCAAAGCAGCAACAGGGATGTTTCCTGGGTAAAAAAAAATTAGTCCGTCAGTTAGGTTATCAAAAAATATAGAACACTTAATTTTTGCTTTATCAAATCAATCAAAATTTACAAAGATAACGCGCATCAAAGTTCGGGAGTGGGGGCTCATGACGTCACTTAATGGTAAAAAGTGTGCAAAGTCGTGACCTCACGCGGAACTTCAACGCGCTATATCTTCGTAATTTTTTGTTGAATTGACCAAAGAAAAAAAGTGTTCTATATTTTTTTATAATGTAAATGACGGACTAATTCGATTTTTTCAGGAAACACGCCTATTAGTGTTCATCCTTAAATGGTAAGGGTGCACGTGATATGTCATAATGTGCTAACATTTGCTGAGAAAAAAAAAACTGGTCTAGTGCGAGTCCAACTCGCACGCCGATTATTCTGAACTTACCTATGAAAAAGAAACAGTACCTTGTAGGTACGGAACCCTAAAGAATAAAAAATAAAATAGCTGTTAACCACAGGGTAACCATTTACAACCTACCTATGAAATGAGACAAAAAATAACTTTCGCAAGCTCCTTTCTCTGTGCAATCGTTGAGTGTGATACGACCTTGCAAAGGTTATTCCATTTACCTATTTTTTTATGTGATGTAATTACAAATTTACGATTTTCGGACCTTTTCCTTTACTTGTGCTGTAAGACACTGCTTCTTGTCAAATTTCATGATTCTAGGTCAACGGAAACTACCCTATAGGTTTTGATTCCCTTTGGCTTCCCTTGAAAGTATCAAAGTATGTGGCATAAACGGCCGTATCTTTTGATTGTTGATTTTTTCACAGCTTCAAGAGATTGCAGACTTGAGTGTTTGATATTAATTTCAACTTGATACGTGTTCCTGAGAAAAAGACGTCTTGAAACACAGACAGACGGACAGACGGACAGACAGACAGACAGACAGACAGACGGACAAACAAGTGATCCTATTAGGATTCCTTTTTTCCTTCTGAGGGACCCTAAAAATGTCTCATTATGCCTTGTTATGTAGAAAGTTATTAAAGATGTAGAGACAATTCAAAGAACATTTCATTAATAAGTACTATTTTTAACAAAAATTTCATTTTCTACCGTAATTAAAATTATTGATCGTAAAATGGCTGATACGTGAAAACTGCTGATTTGACCTGTAGGTAAATAATGAATCCGGTCACCCTTTGGTCATAAATCATCTGATTGTACTATAGTATATTGTGCATTTCAAAAAGGGATACATACATACATAGCATCACGCCCGAAATCCCAAATGGGGTGGGCAGAGCCACAAGACTATTTGTGGCCACGTTCGATTAATTCGTCCTAAGATGGTATGATGAACCGTATGGTGACAGGTGATCAGCCCATCGCCCATACAGATAGTCCACCATGTTGGAGAGGACCCGTCCCTTAGTCGACTTTTACGACATGCCAGGATGATAAGCATCTGCACGCATTCAATGCTATTTCTTCACTCCCAGTGCAGCAGAGGAGGTAAAAGGGATAGCAGGCATTAATTCAACTTGTGATGGACACTGGGCGATAACAATAGGATTAGAGAAAACAATAAATACCTGAAAAGGTGTTGAGGTTAAAAACAATTAGATGCCAATCAACTGTTATATAATTGAATATACAGCATTGTGAAGTTTCGAGTGGAACTAGGCAGAATTTCAAACAACGTAGGTCCCGCCTGTATAACACTGACACACAAAACAAACGACAAAAGTATAGTTCCATTGTCCATTATTTTATGTTGCAGGAGGCAGTCGAGATAGCAGTAACGCCACGGCGGAGTTTAAAAGCCACATCGAATGAGGTTTTTGAAAACATGAATCTAGTCACCGAAATAAAAAATGTATGCGGAGAAAAAGATGACGAAATCACTGTCGAAGCCCTGGAGGTGTCATTGCTAAGCCGGCAGTGGAGGCTTACTGGTTTAAACGCCGCCACTACCAAAAAGGAATTACTCAAATCTCGCGAAAAGATGCACCTAGTAATCCAAGCCAGCAGGATTTTTGAGCCTCCATCGGAAGGCACAGTGCAGTGGTCAGGCCTTAAAATCGCTACAGGACAACCTGATCTCGAGGATAACATAAGTGTATCGCCGTATTCAGACTTTCTGGTCGACTACGAATCTACCATAGACAATATTTTGGAACCGACCAGCAAAAGCTCTGACAAAAACGCAGGATTGATACAATCTATGTTTGTCGTAAGGTGGAAAGCTTATAATAAAATTAAAGGCAGAACTGCTGTCGGACAACACTTCCTTTGGCTGGACAACTTCAATAAGGTGGTGTCCCGCGAGAGAGAGATCATGTCTCCTGACGCGCCGGCGCTACAACTCGACGATTATGACACTAAGTCGGATATGCACGAAAGCAGAAAGAAAAATAAAGATAACGTTGTCATTTTTAGAATGGAACATGCTAGTCTGATTAATCATAATTTCCAGAAAACTAAACTATGTCTGGTGCCGATTACTATTAACATTGTCAACTGCTATGGGGTACCAGTAAAGGTGTTTATTGACATGTCAAAGCAGCCTAACAGGTAAGTGGCACATTATTAAATTCCGAATTATTTCCTCGTAAGTCTATCTGTGTTTAAGAGAACTGTGAACCAAAGGCAGAACATATCCTTTTCATACAAAAGGCGATAACGATTTCCACCTCTTAAAACTTAACCAATTTTGACCAATTTTTGACAGGTTTTTAGTCAGAACAAAATCTAGGTCTATACGTTTTTTGAATTTTGATCAAAGATCAAGAAAGGCAAATATTGCCGAAATTTGTTTTGTATGAAAATACTGAAACCACAATGCAACCGAATTTATTGATTATAGTGAAAATATCAAAACGTACAGACCTACATTTTGTTCTGACTGACAACCTATCAAAAATTGGTGAACATCGGTTAACATTTAAGGGGTGGAAATCGTTATCGCCTTTTGTATGAAAAGCCGTAGGTTCACACTCCTCTTAAAGTATCAGTGTCATTATGCTTTCAAAGATGCAAGAAGGCTGTAGTCAAAATGTTAGTTCATATCTTCCGCATTTTTTTTCATTGATCCTAAATATGAACTCGTTTACCTTGACAAGCTGTTATTTACTCACGTTTGAAATCTCACATTGATCAATCGAGGTCATCCAAACAGTTTATAATGTCATCTTACGCTCAAGGTTTATGACTTAAGGCCGCCTGGCTCAATTCATTTATCATTAATTCATTTCTCGATCTGTTAGGAATGAGTCCTACAATCAAGCATGGTTTTGGATATGTTATGTACAGGCAATGTATAATTCAGGACCGGTTAGTACGCGCGAGGGCATTATTTTAAATTTAAACGAATTTAAACTGCATCAATCATATTTTCCACCATCAACCAAATTAAGCAAAAGGGAACTATTTTTAAATGCTTGCGAAAATGCGAAATAATCGCTATCCCGGTTTTAGCCCCGCTATCCATGGGCGGCGGTGACCACTTCCCATCAAGTGAGCCGTCTGCCCGTTTGACAGTCAATTGACATTAAAAAAATGTTATTTGAGATAAGCGGTGTGCGCGATGGAATTTCTCATAGGTACAGGCAGCGGCACGAAAGTCTAGCGACGAAATATGGTAGGGATACTGCGCTAATGTTTAACGGGTTGAGGTCAAAATGTCAATATGTCCAAGTGTCAAAATATACATATTATCATGGTCACAATGTTTTAGTGGCAAATGATACATCTTAAAATGCAAGTGGGAAAAAGGGTGTGATAGACAAAATGCTCGATTAACATGACGTGCTCAAGATTGAATGTATAATTATCAATGATCATAATGTCCAAAATGTTCTTGTGCTATAATGAAAAGTGTCAATCAAGATTGTCTGCAATAATTCTTTGAAAAGAGTACGAAAAATATTCTAGTCGAAGTATCGAATAATACCGAATGTCGTCGCGAAACACTATTTTTCGATATCCTGCAAACATCATGCTTACATATTGGGATAAATAATAGGTAATCGGGATGGTGAAAAGGCAGTGGTAGCGGAGTGGTTTGGACGGGCGCCTCATGCTCATGGTCGTGGGTTCAAATCCCGGCTCGCTCCTCTGAGTTTTTCGGAACTTATGTCCAGAATTAAATTTGATATTTACCACTAGCATTTCGTTGAAAGAAATTATCGTGAAGAAACGTGCATACATCTGCGAAGCAATTCAATGATGTGTGTGAAGAAGACTGTGAAGTCCCTAATCCACACCGGCCTGCGTGGGATACCGCCCAATCCCTCTCACTGTGATCGGAGGCCACCCACTGTAGAATAACTCACTGCATCCTAACAATAACTTATTAAGACGTTTAACTTATTTACGCGACCTATGAAAATAAAAAAACCACAAAACGCGTAGAGTCCGGAAATCGTAAAAACATTTATTAAACAAAACATATAAACCGAGCAAATAAATCAAGGTTGCCTTGATTCCAGAAGTTGTCCACAGCCAAGCCAACAGGTAAAAAAAATACTTGAACCAAATAAGTCTGATTATATTAAGTAGTTCACGATTCAGGTTCTGCGGCGTTTTGAGCTGTTGGAAGAATGTAGGCCGATTATTACTAGGAAAAGTATTCGTGCCCTTTTAGTGCCAAATAAGATCGCCAATTCGTTTCTTGACCATTATTTAAAAATCATACGTCGTGACTGGTGTTTAAAGTCACGTGACAAGAAGTTTGTGTTGCGTTTAATGTTTGCTCTATTTTACTCTAGCAATTTAAACTCTTGTTCACTTTAAAAATTATAGGTACGTTTTGACATTTATTTGTACTTTTGGCCCGTTAAACAGCCGAACCAAATGCACAGTATGACCTCTGTACATACGACCCATTGAGCATTTTCACCCGTCGACCAGCCAGTCCCGGAATCTGTTTTAGGAAAAGGCGTATTATTAAGAGTATTGTTAAGCGGACGGAGACTACTGTTTTGCAGGGAGTGCGTGAGCGAGCTGGGCTGGGCGGGCGCGCTGAGCGGCGAGGACGGCGCGCTGGGGCTGGCGCTGACGCTGGGCGCGCGCGCGGCGCGGCGCGTGCGGCTGCGCGCCGCGGCGGCCGCGCCGGGCGCCTACGCGGTGGGCGCGGCCTTCACGCTGTCCGCCGCCACCCTCGACCGCCGCGCGCTCGCGCCCGCACACACCACCGACGACACCTCGCTCCTCGTCGTGCGAAACGCTCTAATCGTTTAATATCCAATGTTTATTCCGACTTATTATTCAAAGTGTTATATAAATATATAGGTGAATTTGATTTTTTACGCGTTCCATTTTACGACTCTTTCACAATTGGGTCTGCCTATTCGCAATGTTATTGCGAATGTGTATGTCGCTTTGTACGAGTAAAATAAAATACATTATGTTAATGAATGTTTAAATTATTTTCGGAGACCGTATGTATAGATATTACGCTGTAACTTTGTGAATGTGCCCATTCGTAAGTGAATATGGCGATTTTTACAATATCAAATGTTTGGCTTACACTTGTGCTGGGTGAGTAATACATTTATTATTCTGTAAATTATGTCTTTATTATATAATATTTAATGGTTGTAGTATATAGTTTTTTCGAAGTGATTACTGACAGTGCGAAAACAAAAGTACATACACATCTCATCTTATTTTTATTACTTTAAGCAAGCAATTCTGGTATGTATATAATTGAATTCTCTGAAACTGCTCTATCGATTTGGATGAAATTTTGTATTTAAATAATGTTTTACATTACAAGTTTATCTAGATAGGTGTCGTCCCTGAGAAATAAAGAAAGAATGAGTATCGATCGCCCAGGTACTTTTCTGTTTAATTATTAACATCAAACCATTATAACCTATGTCCTCGATTGAAAATTGTTAAATAGCTAAACAGTATGCCAGGTTAAATGAAACTGAAATCAATCTATTCATTGTCGAATCGCCGTCGCTGACGATCATCAACCATCGATGATTGACAGCCGATGACCTGACCCCTTGTTGTGCGGCTGGTCGATGACCCCAACTGCTGCTGGAAGACTTTTTTTAGATGCCAGTTAGGTTCTGGGTTTAAACCGACAACTCTTGTAAAATATTAATTGAATTTGTGTTTCCTAACCTACCCTTTAGGCCGGCCTAAATGAAAGGGACGCCCTCATATGTCAGAAAGAGATCACGTCAGTTTGCATCTTAATCCAATAGCCATGGGCGATAAATTGTAGTTGTAGTTCAGTCCAACTGAAAAAGTATGGAAGTACATAGTGGCCAAATTTACAAACGTAGTTTTTTCAGGAATCGTTAGAGGACACGACTAGATGATGTCCCGTTTTGCAGTGTTTCTTTCTAGGGTTCCGTAGAAGGCCCGCAGGCAGGGCAAACCTGCCCCGGGCGGCAATTTAAAGAGGCGCCAAATGCATATCTTTGAAAAATACTTGATTCACTAAAATCATTACTCTCAAATGCTAGGAGGGGCCCATGTAAAATTTTTGCCCCGGGTCTGAAAAGTCGTAGGTCCGGGGCTAATGCGTAGTGAAAGTAGGAACCATTATAGTTTGCTATTTGTCACAGTCACTTTTTCTCGAACACTATTAAAGATAAGAAGCTGAAATTTTGTAGGTACAACAACAAAAATGGCCCTGCGCACACCAAGTATAAAATTATCTTAAAAAATGCTTGGTTTCTTGTCAACCTTTAGTAAGGTGTCGTTGGATAACTCTTTGAAACCCATTATAAGTATGTATGTTAATTACACCATTTTCGTGATTTTAGGGACCGTTTAGGAAATATTGAGCTCTGTAAGTGTCATTTCTGTTGGAGTTGTGTGTCCCTCCACAGCCAAAAACTAGAAGTGTAGATAAGTACAAAATAAATTTTCTTAAATTAAATGAGCTTTCATTTATAAAAACGAAAATTATCATGCTGCTAAATAATAAAATGAATTCATAAGTTAACGGCGACTAACTTGTTTACATACCTAAATCAAATTAAATACTTAAATGACTATGGAACCCTACGCAGAGCATGGCTGGACTTGCTCTTGACCGGTTTTATTTTATTTTATGTAGGATGTGAGTTTTTAATGTTACTGTTTATCTAGAAATTTCATAGAAAATATATAAACCAAACTATATTATAGCTCGGTGTGACTGGGTTAAAATATCACCCATTACCCATTATTTGCCAAAAGACGTCTTTTGAAATTCATGTCTACATTATCTGCCGATATTTCGCATCTTTTGTCATAGACAAACGACATACTGAACTGAGTGAGTAGGTAGGTATATTAACCACCCAGTCTATTTGGCCTTTTCTGCAGATCTTGATCATATTTTTTAATATTTTAGGCTTCTTGTTAGCACATGTTAAGGGTGCCTCCACAACTAACGAATGCTCTGCCCGCATGCCGTTCGCGAACCGCTTGCGCGCAAACAGTTACAATAAAAACACGTGTGTAGCGCGCGTGCTGCACGCGATCGGCGCGCGAGCGGCGCATTCGCGGGGCGTTCATCAGATGTGGCCACACCTTTAGATTATGTAAAAATATTTTCGTAATGTATTTTTCACATTTTCAAGGAAATTGTACTAATAATTTTCATTTTGAAATTTGCCGTTAATACTCTCTTACTGTCAGCTGTCGCGTGTGAGTCAACTTATTAGTCGGGACACACGGTCAGTCCGTTTGGTATGGGGCCAATTGATTTAAATGAAATGGATTGGCACCACACCAGGCAGGGGCGGCCTTAGCCATTGCGAGGCTGCTGGCGGGTAGATCTTTGCGAAGCCCTAGTCTTGGTGGAATTCGTTTTAATGATAATGCTACAGATATCAGTGCGATAACTACCACGCAAGACAGCGCGACAGTGGCATGACGTGAGTTTTATAATGCGCGGCGTAAGGCGCGAAATTCAAATAAACAATAGTACTATTAAGTAGTAATACCTAATATTATTCGTATTGGGTTGTTGCGTGTGCGCGAGCCCCCGCACGACCGATGCCCCGGGCGGTTGCTCTGCTCGCCACCCCCAAAGGCCGCCCCTAACACCACACATGGATTCAGGGGTCGTATTATGAGCTCTTATTTCTCTTTTTGCGTAAAAAGAACCCTTTATTTTATTCCAGAGAACATAGCGCACTAAATTTTATCGCGCACATAAAGCTTCTGTCAGTTCTTAACTAATAAGCGCGAAAGGGCAGAATGCTTTATTAGCGCGATTAAAACTAGTGTATTAAAACAGGTAATTATGTACCAAGTTTCATGAAAATTCGTTCAGCTGTTATTGTGGCATCAGTGGCGTAACAATAGGGTGGCAGGGCTGGCAAAATGCCACGGGCCCCCGACCCAAGAGGGCCCCGGCCCAAGAGGCCGCGAGCTCAAAAATATAGTACAACGTGACGGTTTTTACTGAAAGGGCCCCATCAAAAGAATTTGCCACGGGCCCCAGATGGTATAGTTACGCCACTGTGTGGCATCCTCCACACAATCGTGTGAAGGATGAAAACTGACAGTTTTTTTAACTCATTCGTCTTACTGACGATCAGTTTAAACTGTTTAGTGAAAGTAAGAAGCAAACACATTCATGCAAACTTTCGTATTTATAATATAAGTAGGATTGTCGGATAAACAGATAGACAACGCCGCCCGCCGGATGGTAGAGCCATTCGTGTCGATGGTAGAGCCGATGATAGATAGGCGTGTTTCCTGAAAATTTATAAAAAAATATTCCGTCATTTACATTATAAAAAATATTGAACACATATTTTTTCTTTTATCAATTAAACAAAAAATCACGAAGATATAGTGCGTTGAAGTTCCGCGTGACGTCACGACTTTGCACAATTTCTATCATTCAGTGACGTCATGAGCCCCCCACTCCCGAACTTTGATGCACGTGTTCGATATTTTTCGATAATCTAACTGATGGACTAGGTAATCAGATTTTTTTTTACCCAGGGAACATCCCTATTATAATCTAATTATTATTATTATTTTTATAGAGGAATTCGTAGGCAAATACAATACTATAATAATATAGTACTGTGTTTGCCTACGAATTCGTCTATAAAAATAATATCCATATCGTCCATATAAATGGCCCGTTAAACATGTTGGGTCAAAATCTGTTTAGCCGTTACGGAGCTAAGTGTTAAGAAACATAAAAACACACACACGAACTTTCGCATGTATTATATTAAGGCGGCTACTCACGATCAGTTTTAACTGTCAGTTTAAACTGTCTTTTAAAACTGATGAATGAAATAGGATGAACACTAACAGTTTTTTTCCTATGTGTAGGGGTGGTTCTTCAGACGGGTAATATAGTATAAGTGGAGATACTAGAGAGAGTAGATTGAAGTTCGTTTCTTCACTCATTCTGAGATAGTTGTGCCAATCATTTGATGCAACTTTTATTTTGGTTAATAAGTTTGCATGAGAACTCACTCTTTGCGTTTATTTACTTTATTTTTATTTCTCAAAACGGCTAATAAAACAAGTACGGCTAAAGCGTCATGTCCGATAATATCTTGAGAATAAAATGGTATTTGTCTTCAGTTAAAAGTGAACGTGGGTAGACACAAGGGACGACCATTTTACTGTCATTTTAAACTTTTCAGTGTAAACTGACAGTTAAAACTGATCGTGAGTAGCCCGTTTTAGTAGGATTGTAGGTTATGCTAGTACCACACGATCGTCCAACACCCAAACTTAGTGGCAACCCAGCCGAATTATAAGCCAACTTAGCCACGTTGGCTCGAGTTCGGTTGGGTGGGCTTATAATTCAGCTGGGTTGGCAATAAGTTTAGGTGTTGGACGATCGTGTAGTACCAGCATTAGATAGATAGCCGATGATAGATAATTATAATCGAATTATACGCAGAGAATTCCTAGGAAAATGCTATATTATATGGCCTCTTAAACATGTTGGGTCAAAACTTTAAGGGGCCATAAACATGTTGGTTGGGTCAACGTGTCAGCCAATTTCCGGGACGCGTTGATGCGTGAGACACATATATCTGTCTCATTCTGGTGTATGAATGTGTCTCTTGCGCTGGCTGATGTTGGCTTGGCCCAACATGTAAGCCTGTAACTTTGGCCTTAGGCTAATCACTGACCTACAATATAACTGTGCAATATCATTGGTTGCACATTTATATTGATCGTCAGTAGGTGATATTGACGGTTAATAGCATCTAATGACAACTAATATAATCGTGCAACCAGTGATATTATTGCACAGTTATATTGTAGTTCATTATCCAGTTCAAAAATAAATGTCCTAATTTTTAACACTTTTAGTTGTAAAAGGGGAAAATTGGGTACTCGGATAGTAAACGTTACTTTAATCACATTTTGGCGAGTAAATTAGAACCTTACATCACATGTTATGTAATTAAATTAATTACAAGCCTAACTAACGCAGCCTAAATCGTAGTTAACGGCTAGTGTGAAAAATAAAATCGATTCATATCATTTCGATTCGATTACCATTGCATCGGAACGAGTCGAAGTATAGCCAGTAGCGAGCGAGTCAGTCACAAAATGGTGCTGAGTGGCGGGAGGTTATAGCATAGGTAGATGGGCGTCCATCTTGAATTTTACTGGATTTGAGCCGGTTCAATTGTGATAAAAGTGTATTTTGTAGCTTTGGCTTCACGTTATTTATTCGTTTTAAAAAGATTTCATGTCTTCTGTTACTTATTGTCGTGTGAGATAGGATTGGCTACAGTAATGTTTTAGGTATGAACATGTACTTTACTGAACCAGCCGATCATTTGACGAGTAATGGCGTGCGTTTTTTCTCTCTAAAGACACTTTCAAATATTTCATGTTTGATTGGACCTATTAAATAGTTTGACTCGGTGAAATGGACGCTAATTGTAGATTGTGCAAAACGAATTGTAACGACGACAAATCACAGACAGTGGTTTTAGCTCTTACTCGTTTTGGGCTGGATGTCGTTTTTAGGTTATACTTCACAATACTCCGTGGCTCGTAATCTCAGTGACAAATCGAATCAGCAATTCATAAATGTTGAAGTGATATTGTGTGAATATGCAACAGTGACGTGGTATATATTTTTATTCGCAGTATCATTACTCAAGACATATGCAATTTCCGGAAAGACAATCGTCGACAAAACCTTAGGTTGGCAGAGGCATAGTACGATGGCAGTACCTAGCAGAGCTCGGGTATACGCCGATGTCAACTCACAGAAACCGAGAGAATATTGGGATTACGAGAGCTATGTAGTGGACTGGGGCAACCAGGACGACTACCAGCTGGTCCGCAAGCTCGGTCGCGGGAAATACAGTGAAGTATTTGAGGCAATAAATATCACAAATAACGAGAAGTGTGTAGTTAAAATATTGAAGGCAAGTGCATTTGCATAAAAAGCATATATGTTTTCAGCTATGTGACTTAAGTCTCTATGAGGATTCAAACAATGTGTGAGCTTTTCTACTATAATAAGATTATTTTAAAGTGGCAATCCTGTGCATAGCAAGCAGTATGCACTGGCGTGTCACATTAAAATTATTTGTGTTTAGTATCTGCTTGGTCTTAATGGAGTATCAATACCTCCTATCCAACTTCTAACTTTGCTGTAAATTCATGCAAACTCATTTTTTAGGTTGGAGGTATTGGTAGTTTGTCATCAATATAACATTGGAAAATCTTAATTGAATGCTTTGTTTTTAGCCTGTGAAAAAGAAGAAGATAAAAAGGGAAATAAAAATATTAGAAAATTTAAGAGGAGGCACAAATATTATAACTTTACAAGCAGTGGTCAAAGATCCTGTGTCCCGTACTCCAGCACTCATTTTTGAACATGTGAACAACACTGATTTTAAACAGCTGTATCAAACATTGTCAGATTATGATATAAGGTATGAGGTGAACCCTGTTGTTGTTTTTTATGAATTTAACATGAAGATATTTTGAAATAAGAGAATAATTCCAGCTACAAAGTTAAGAGTTCCTAATGATGATTTTTAATTCTATTAATTTCAGATATTATTTGTATGAACTTCTGAAGGCACTAGATTACTGCCACAGTATGGGCATCATGCACAGAGATGTAAAACCTCACAATGTGATGATTGATCATGATAACAGAAAGTTGCGTCTCATTGACTGGGGGTTAGCGGAGTTCTACCACCCAGGACAAGAGTACAATGTTAGGGTCGCATCTAGATACTTTAAGGTGAGGAGTGTGATAAAATATTACTATAGGACCATCAAATAAGTTGCTTGTAAATTTTTGTTGTCTATTGCTTAAATAAGATGTATTTTTTGTTGTACAATGTCCTTTCTACTGTTCTAAGATTATCAGCTCAATCAGTAAGGTGCTCATTCTTATCTTGTCTCTAGGGCCCTGAGCTCTTGGTGGATTATCAAATGTATGACTACTCATTGGATATGTGGTCACTGGGATGCATGTTGGCGTCCATGATCTTCCGCAAGGAACCATTTTTCCATGGTCATGACAATTATGATCAACTTGTTCGGATCGCAAAAGTGCTGGGCACAGAAGAGCTTTTTGAATATTTGGACAAATATCATATAGAACTGGATCCACGGTTTAATGATATACTTGGCAGGTGAGTGATATCATAAATATATTTTGATAGTGTGATATCTATTTTAGAATGTATTATACTCTATTTATCTAGGTAGTTAACTAATTGTTACCAAACTAACCCATGGGACGCTGCTGATCCAGTTGGGCTGTTTCTGCACGTCTAGCATGACATATCCGCGAGTCATTTGTCGCTCAGTGCATCCTTTGCATATTTGACTAGTTTGACAGAGACGCACTGAGCGACAAACGGCTGCGGACATGTGCTAGACCCCCTGATCTATAATTTGTTGGGCTAATTTGTTTACATTTAGTTTACTACCTAAATGAATAGAGTAGTCTTTGGCATATTGCCTATCTAATGCTTTTTCTTTTCCAATTGCAGGCATTCCCGTAAACGGTGGGAACGGTTTGTGCACTCTGAAAACCAGCATCTGGTTTCTCCTGAAGCTTTGGACTTCCTTGATCGTCTTCTGCGCTATGATCACTATGAGCGCTATACTGCACGTGAGGCAATGGATCACCCCTACTTCTGTAAGTTATCATGAATGCAGGTTTTATTTTTGTAAGGAAGGTTGCAATCAGTGTCTGTCCATTAGTTTTGTATTAATAGCTAAACTACTTAATCGACTTTGGTGGAAATTGGTAAGACAGTAACATGAAATTCTTTTATTGGTTAATTATTTCTTTTTTTTTTTCAATATTCCGAGTGATGTTTTTGTCCTATTTTATTATTTTTTTAATTTAATTCTGTGCCATTTAAATACTTCCATTGTGCTGGTACTGTCTGTGAGAAAAGGAGTCTTGACATAAAGACAGAGATTGTAGGGCACAGGGTTTAAACTTGGTATGGAACCCTTAAAACAAACTATGCTGATGAAGTCAGCACAAGTAAAGTTGAGCCAAATCGTTTTTTTTTTAAATCTGTAAGTAGCAACTTTGTCTCCATGGAATTGTCTTTAGAATACGAGGATTTTTCATTGCTACTGACTTTTTAAATTTAGATTTTTTTAAATTACGGGCTCTTTTTGGTCACGTATTTGCTGTTAATTAATTTTCCAGGTCCTATTTCTTAGCTCGGGTTTCTTTCCAGGGCTCAATATATCTCCCTACCAAATCTCTAGTAAGCCATAAATTGCGCCGATACAAAAAATTGGTAACCCGTGGTCCCGTAAATCAATATTCAAGCATCTATTTCATTATTTAAGGGGTTCATTTTCTTAAAAAAACATGGCTTTTTATCGGCAATTCAACTATTTCGTTTTGAATTATTTTTATTTTATATCAAATAACAAATATTTTAAGCCCATATCATACCATGAGAACAATTTATCTATGACGCATTACAGCGTCATGTTTGTGATTAAACTGAGAACATTATCTATGACACATTACAGCGTCATGTTTGTGCTCAAACTATCTCCATACCAAATTTCATCAAAGCATAACAGACAGACAGACAGACAGAGTTTCTGTCACATTTATAATATTAGGATGTATGTAAATGTTTTCTATGACCCTGAGGTGTATTACAAGTAAAAATCAATGGTGCACGAAAATCTCATCAACTACATTTCTTTTAAGTTTCTATATATCATGGAGCTTTTTATGTATTATTAATATTTTCTTGTTCCTTAATCACACTGATGATGAGTGTAGGTTTGAGGTAATTCTGTTTTTCTTGCGTCAGTAGATGTCATTTTGCATTTTAAAGCTTGATATTATAGTTATTATTTAACACATTAGCAAGCCCTCAAGCTGATGTCTGTCTGTCACTAGACTTTTTTAATTTATAAAGTTCTATGAAATCGTAGAACTTTTTCAATAATGGTGCATTTTTATAACAAATTTAGGGAGATTGTCCATTATGCACATGATTATACATTAAACATGGACTTAATAATCATACGGACTGAGTACTCAGGCCAAAGAGCGGGAAGACCAGTGTAGCGATCACCCAGTCCATTTGTCTTTTTCTAGTAATAGTGTGCCTATAATTTTGCTCTTTGAAAGGGAGAATCAATGGCCAATTTAAAAACAAAGTTCAGTTTAGGACCAACAGTCTTGCGCGCACATTATACTGGGCACCAGAGTCATACATTTCGTCGCATCCTCTTCAATTAGCTAGCGAGTTTAAAATCCAGTCAAGTGCATGTGGGACCCATGCATAATGTAGGGTTCCATGCTTTTGTAGTCATTGCTGAATCTGGACTGGGTGGATGTTCGGCTTCTGGGCTTGCTCTTCTCTGCGTTTTAAAGTAAAACTTATGCAGTATACGACACGTTATGTTTGTTTTTAGAATATTCCTGTTTCAAGTACTTTTCAGTCCAGTATGATTATTAAAGGTTACATAAGAATAAATAAAGCGCGGTCGCAGCCTGAAATGTTGGGGGGGGTCACTAATAATAAAATATGTTGAGTAAATTAGACTTTACTTTTAGACTTGATTTTTCAATTTGACGTGTACGATTTTGGGGGGGAGGGGGTCATGTCCTCTGTGACCCCCCCCCTGGGACCACGCCTGAATAAATTATATTTATGTTTACTGTTTAGGAAATTCAGTAACGAGGCTATTTTGGCATTTTCTTTTTTCTTTTTTTAGATCCCATTGTGAAGGAGCAGGGTCGAATCAACAAGGTTGAATCCAATTCTCCAACTCCTAACGCATTGCAAGGACCAATAAATGCTGCAGAATAAACTGTTACAAATAATGAGTAACACTTTATATGCTATGTATTGAATATATACTTGTACAAGATTCCAGAAGAGACACTAAACACCAAACGAGGACTGCTGACAGAGTCAGTATGCCAGGAATGATGCATCAGTGAACAGTTAACACCTTTGAGCAACCAACATCTCGAGTAATTCTAATGTTTGATAAATGGAAATAGTTTGGAGAGACAATATAATTTAGTGTTTAATATTAGTAAATCTGGTTTATTGATTATTTTAAAGTGTTCTATCTCTGTGGTGATAACTACTAAAACAAGTGCATGAAACTGACGTGTACTAAAGCTGCATATTTATTTTACTGTTACTTCATGGTATTAAGTGGTGGGTTTAAAATTGTTTTGAAGTTATAAAGAATACTGTTTTTACAAAATTCCATGTATTATTGGTCAAGATAAATTGTACTTCAGAGTTTTATTGCACTTGAAATTTTGCATTTATTAACCTATGGTATTCTTGTATGATATAATGATAACACCTACTGCGTACCATTTTGCAAGTACTGGTTAACTGGTTAGCAGCTTTTTGTTGAAAACTATTTAAAATTTTGTATTTATGTAATAGAAGTAAAATGTAGATATGTGTAATATAAATACAAAATTTTAAAAGAAATAATTGTTTTCTTTTTTTATTACATTTCGCGTAACGAAGACCAGTAACTTCTAATAATAGGAAATGTCGGATTAAAATCTTGTTTCTATTAGTACCTATGTTCTTAGTAAGTTACGTTAGCTGTCCTTATATACATATAGAATAAAGTCTATCTTCAATTTAATGGTGAGCCTCATTATTATTTATTTTTTGTGATAACTTTAAGTTGTTGCATCAAAATTTACGTAATAAACAATACTAACTTTTGCCTGAACATTCTTTCGCCTTTCACGAATTTGCCACTACACCAGTCTTCTTTTAAGCTAAGATTATGGTTGGAGCTCTCATCTATCATCAGAAGAATAGTAATCATGTGCAGGTGGGTTTTTCTTTTCCATTATTACGTTTTGACCGCCACAGTCGGCTGCAGCCGTCAGCGGATACAGGGTAAAAAAGTCCATTACCTTGACTTCAAGTTGAATTTCGTGTTACTTCTCAGACATGCTCGGCGGTCAAAAGGTTTAGTACAAGCGGGGATATGCCATCGTTATTGAATGATGGTATATCATGGGGCCCATATATACATATAATAAAATCGTAAAGTGGAAAAAGTCCGTACAAAAATGCTATGGGCAGAATGAGCAACAATAGATTCCAATGGTTTCTGAATTTGTCTGTTGTCAATTTGTCTATTGTATGTGCGCGATAAACTTTTAAACTACCGGGTGGATTTCATTGCGGTTTTCGATATTATATTAAAGGGAACTTCAGGCAAGACATAGACTACATAGAAATAAAACTGGAAGGGGGTAAAAGGGGTTAGAAGTTAGTGGTTCTGTACTCCAATTTGGCATGGTCTCAACCAATCAATAAATAAGAACTTTGATATTTGCAAATAAGTTTCTCATTTCTATGACATAGCACCATTGAATTGATATGTTGTTTAACTACGGAGTATAAAATGAAATTAGGCCAAATTTCATAGCTGAAACTTGAGCCGTTTTGAAAATACAGCTGGAGCCTGAGAAACTGCCTTTTTAATATTTTTAATATTTGCTAGTATTCATGCCATAACAAAACATATTCAGTGAAAATTCCAACGTTCAACCTCTTACCGTTGCTGAGCTAGAGGCCTCTCTGACGGACGGACGGACGTTGTAGGCTCTGTAATATCCCGTTGATCCCTTTGGGTACGGACGGAACCCTAAAAACGAAATTAAACCAAAAAGGAAAAGCCTTGGGTGTAGAAGTTTGTATGGAAATAACTGGTTCCATTTGTTTATCAACTTTAAACTTGGTATAAATGCACTTCAAAACAATTAGGTAGGCGATCGAAAAATACGAAATTTTCGTGTGGTTACCTACCTTGCAGTCTAGTCAAAATAGGGTGCTTCAAACAGACAAATGACTTGTTGCTATACTCGCCCAACATAAAAAAGAGCGCGGCAGCCCTAACGTGCATGGCACAAAGATACATTAGAACCGTTTATCTCTAAGTGCGTCTCTCTCACACTAGTGCTGACGAAAGAGATAGTCATAGAGATAAACAGTTCTAATTTATTCTTTATCTTTGTGGCATGCATGTTAGGGCGGTAGCGGGGGATGTTTCTGCACCTGAGTACAGTCGCCGCCTAAAGTGCTTGGCTATTGTTTAATAAGTGTATCTGATGTTTATCGTACAATAATATATGTACCTAATTCGATAGCTACTTTGGGAATAGCCTGGGAAAATGGTTACTTCAGAAAAAGAAATAGTATTTCCATGTCACAATAAATTATTAAATTAAATAAACTTGAATTTAGGGTGACACGCATTCCATCACATCCTCGGGGGTCACACGGAAGCCAGATGACGAAGCGGTGTCGGTGTTAGCAGAGAACACTTGAGCTACCATCTTTTAAATAGGTATCAGTCATCGTCATCAATGCGAATGACAAATGCTACTCTAATACAAATACATCAGTTAGGTATCTTAGAAAATGGCACAAACGGTATGTTTGGACGGATCATGGATTTCATCATCAGACTCCAACTTTCACCTTATCGGGACCAATGTCCTCCACATTACTTATATACTCTATCAATAAATGTCCAGATCTGTTCACAAATGTAGGAGTTACGATGTAACAAACATTAAAAAATATAGATACACAAATTAAAAAATACAGATGAATTTAGAACCTCCTTCTTTTGTAAGTTGGTTAAAAAGAGCGCTGTGCGTTCTTTTTACGATACGTGACCTGTAGCTTGCAGGTCGTTTTAAATTATTTACTACGCTACTGTCAGTTTCTTTACATAAAACAAAACTTTTTGTTTCCTTTTCATGCAAAACCATCGTGCAAAGAAACGTGTGTGACTGTAATTTGGCAGCGAACAAAACGTAGACTCAACGCGGGTAGCAAAGTTCCACTGACGAACCAATAGCGCGACGGTATATGCATAAGTACCTACTGCGCGGAATCCCCTCCGTCGCGCTCGCGCCTCACCTCATACCACCAATTAGGCCACGACTACTGCCAAGCATCCCAAAAGAAGGATATGCCTATCAGCACAATTTCGTGTAACAAGTCTCATAGAATGTTGTCAAACGCCAGCGCCATGCCTTAAGCACACCCTATTGCTGATGTCTTAGTTCTTACGACATACGCACAAACGTCTAAAATTTCTTGATTCACACGCTATGATATCATTGTGGACGGTGGAGTCGGTGGTTCTGCGGTCTCACACCGCACGATGCGGGAGGGCATTTTTTCAATTATAAGTGTGTGTCATGGATGGTGGTTGACATGAGACTTAACCTGCGATGGTGTCACATTCGCATTCTGACAACCCAAAAGTAAGCATTGCGAAAATTGCTTTGAGCAGTTCCTTACCACGTTCTATGCCGAGAAAAAAAACGCTGTTTCCCGTCTGGGCCGTGTCGGTCAGTGATGGTTGACATATAGACTTTCAGTTCAAGCCGCGTCAGTCAGTGCTGACCGCGTTTTACGAGGGTTTTCGTTTCGTTCTTACGGGCCGTTGGGCAGTGCTGTCAAACTAAATCTCATATTAATTGACCCGCGTGGCCCTCTAGCTTTTGCATATCAAGTTGGTTTTTGAAAAATTTAAGTGATAACAAATACTTTTGAAAAGTATTTGTGCATTCAGTGCATTCTTTAATGCACTGCAGTAGTAACGTATGTTACATGTAATAGTACAGCACGGCGTCTCAACTCAAAATACGGACGGCAACTGCAAGCGCAAACGAACGCGGGGGAGAGCGATGGACTGCCCGACACCGCGACCCGCGCGGCCCCCTGCAACGGAAAACCGTGTTTTCTCTCACTGTAGGCCGCGTCGCTGCAATGCTGCCCGACGTTAATTATTTCCATGAATAATGGCTCAAATTGACTTTTGTTATTACCAAGTAACATTTTAGTAAAAGATAAAAGCATATAAGCAAAAAAAACAATTTCGTAAATTTTAAACAGATTTATGATTTTTAATAGGCCTAAAGGGAAACTTCACTGTCGGTCAGCACTGTCCGCGTTAGCAGAGAACGTGTTACTATATATTTCAATGACTAGCGCTCTCCGGAGGAGGCGCCGTCGTCGTCCCCCACATCACACCACACTCGGGCGACCCCAGTATTTGAAACGGTATCGCCATATACCGGGTAGATTCTCTCCGATACACGCTGAGTTTCTTGCGGCGCTTCTCAGTCAGTGATAACGTAACTAACTAACTAACGTCCTAAGTCCGAGGTGTTCATTAGGAGACCCTAGGCATGCTAAGTGTATACACCCAACATGCGAAGGCCCTTCCGGCCTACCCGCAAAAAAAAAAACGCGTTCGCACCGCAAACGCGTTTGGTTTGCACGGGCCTTGACAATGAAGAAAATTCATCCATTATTTTTTCAATGTTACACTTAGCTTTTCTGTTATGCTCTTGTCGTAAAAGGGGTACTATTTCAGGTAAAATTTTTTGGTATATAGCATTATATCAGTATCATTACAATTCATGTAAACGATAGATGCACTGTCGTTTCAAGCCATTGGTTTCAAATCATGTAGGAATAAGGACAATGTTTTTTTAAGAAAATGTATTAGCTGGCTCACCCATTATTCAATGGTACTTACTTATATCAACCAACAGTCCTTCTTATAAACTCAACAAAATCTGTATTTCATTAAAAAAATATTAATCTTATTATATGGAAAAAAATATAGGTACCTAAAAACTATGACTGAATTTTGCTTTCTTGAATTTATAAAGTAGGACTTTTATGAAGCATATTATGACTTAATGTTTTCGTTTCTAATGGCTACTTAAAATAACAAAATTAAAATACTCAATTTTGACACGTTTACATGAACTGTACAGTGCCGGATTAAGCCAGCCCATAGCAAATTCTATCCAGATGCCCTTGGTTTACTTTAGTAATGTTACATTATCTTTATATAATTTGATACTGACATGTTTCCATGGCCTCTTGCATCTTATTTAAAAAAATATATTTATACAATCCTGTCTTAATTTAAAAAAAAAACGCTCAGCCAAGCCCAAGCGTGCGTGCGTGTGGCTGATAGCATTTGCTACTCTTGCTATGTGGCTAATCCGGTACTGGAATTGTATGGATATAATGAAAATGGTCTAGCACCATAAAAAAATCTCTATCAATCTTGATCCTCCACAACATCCTCTTATATATTTTGTAAAGCTGCTTGAATATGATGCGGTAACTTTGAATGATCCATTTCTAAGTAATTTCTACTACAACCATAACAAAGGCGTTCATTGATAAATGGAAACATTAGTTTCTGTGTTGATTGTCCATTGATCAGACATTCTAGATTATTCAAATTACTGCAATCTTTACTTTTTGGCCTCTCCAATGATACTATTCTTGAAAAGTTAGTTGCTTCTAGAGCTGTCAGCTTTGTAGTGTTCATCCTGAGTTCACTCTGAAATCACAAAAGTAAATAGTTTAACCCATTGAATGCTTAATCACAGATCTCTGTGGGGAACATCTGCCAAATCAAACATAGATACCTTACAAAGATTGCAATCTATAAAAGATGACTGATAACCAATGCTCCTTAGTTTGTCGAAAATGAAAGGCTACCTACACAATGACTCAAACAGTTGCTGATGAAATCAAATTCTATGTGACAAAATATAGACAATAAGAAATCACCCCAACCAGATGACTAACAATTTCATGAAAAATCTACAAACCTTCAAATAACTAAAAAAGAGAGGACCATTTGATTTAATTTAGCATAATGATACATCTTAATACACACTGGGATGACATACTGGTTCCAGCCTAAGCCTAATATACTCTTGCAATATAACTATTGCTGAATGTCAGGAAACAGATTATATTATTAGTATGGAACTTTAAAATAAGTAGTATCACATGGTATCACAGCAGTAGACAATAAGCTGAAGTATAAAGCACTTTTTAAACTTCATGGGTTATACTGTGTCATAATAATATGTTTGATAAACATTTCCTCACATATATTTCAAGAAAATAAGTAAATGTGAACTACCTTGCACAAAACACAGCTGGGGTTGGCTTTATTTTCATTATTGGTTCCTATTTTATCTGCAGTTTTGCATACAGTTGAAATTGTGGCTTGAAAACTATCTTGCAAATCTGTCACAAATGTTCCAATCACAGACTGTAGGCTGTTATCCTTTGGTTCATAATGATCTGCTGATTTTAATTTTTTTATTTTCTTATAATAATGTAACTCCTCCTTGCTGATGTCTTTCATAGGTCTCAATATTTTTATAATTTCATGTCTTGCATCACAGAAACTCTAAAATAAGATAATATAATTGAACACATTAATTATTAAAAAACAAAAAAAACTGCCAGGTTCATTATGTGTAGGACCTAGAACATTTATTTATTTTTATACAATAAATAAATTTTAGGTAAAGTAGTAAAAGCTTTATACAGGCTAATATTATAAATGAGAAACTCTGAAAACTGAACTGAACTGCGATAACTGAAACCCACAAGGACAAAACTTAGTAAAGTGAATTCATCCTTACTTGTCTTACTATTTGGTACACAAGTTACACCCAAAAAAAGGTACAAATTGAGGTTATAAACTTGTTTACCAAATAAGACAAGGATGAATTCACTTTAGTCAATACTTGTTGTAATTTATGTGTTACATGATGCAGGATAAACTACCTCAGGTAGCAGTTTAACCTATTCAATTTCACATCAAAATCAAAAGTTACCTCACATGCCATATATGCCTGAGAAGTAGCATGAATTTTGACCTTATGTCACCCTTGTCGGTCTATTTTCTGTATCCCTTACAGATATATTAGTTGTTGGCAGTGAAACTGTGGTGCAGTTATATTATCAACCATTGATTTGATGCTCAAAAGTTTAATAAATAATTTTAAAAACTTACAACATCATTCTGGACTTGTCCACCTCTGCCTACTGTAAGGTTAGATAGTAAACTGATTGCCAATGTGGCTGTACTTTCTGCTGTAAGAATATAATTACATTTCAATTGCTCTGCAGTTCTAAGGAATAAATTCCTTTTTATCTTCATAACAAAGTCATTCTTTACTGTAGCTGGCATGCTGCTTAGCATAGCTTGAAATTCAGGTTCATTGTTAATTGCCGGAACAATATTAGCTTCTGGCAAGTTAGTGTTTTTCTGAATGAATTCAGACATGTGAATCATATACACATTAAATTCATATTGTTTACATTGATTTACAACAGCCATTGCAATTTGCTCAGACTCTCTGCTGTTTTCTTTATTGCTGTTATCTGACAAATAAAATAAAAAATAGAATGATTTTACGGTAATCACCAATTTACGTAACAAAATATTTTTTCAAATCTATCTAGCAGTTACCTATCAGATGCAGGAAAAAGGGAATAATTCTAAATTTCTTGTAGTTACTCAATGAAACCCCATTGTGAATCATATCCAGTAGAACTGTCGAGCTTATACCACCCGATAAGCAAACCAATACATTTTCATTAGCTGATATGGCTCTATTCTTTCCTATACATGCTCGAAATTTATGATTGATACCAGATTCGAAACATTTATCACAATAGTGATCTTTGCGTCGCAAAACCACTGTTCCAGAGGCCTCGCACTTTTTGCATTTCATATTTTTTGTTGCAATTATTGATATCCTGCAGATAAAATTGAATTAGTTATTTTATATAACAAACACCATGCAATGCAGACATACACGTTTACTACTTGCTATATGACAATGATGACAGTTTCAACTCAACTAACAGACAGACAGAACAGATAGGCCTAGGGTGCATGTAGGCTGTGCTCGGTTTAGTTTTTTTTTATACCTAGCAATAGCCTTGCGAGAAGCATTTTGCCAATCACATCACAGTTGCTAATGTCAAAAGTGGGAAACGGGCGTTGATTTCACGGGTCAACATGAAATTTGACTTTGATTGCAAAGCATTAAATTTCGGTAGTTTAGGTCGTAATTAGACGGAAAAAAAATATATGGCATGAAAAACTTTGCTTTTGTGCTTAGAAGACTGATTGAACGAAATTTTTAAAAATCTCGGATTTTAATTTTTGATTGAAAATAAAACTATTGAAATAAAAATGTTTATTATTTTTATTAAGTTTTACTATCAAATTAGCTTACAGAACAGTGGAAAATAACTTAAAAGTGCACACTTTTACTTTTTCTTTTATGTTCATAGCTACTTTCTCTCAATAAACCCCAAATATAGTCGCCCATCATGTTTTCATTGTATTGGCCTTGATAGCGTTGTTCAAAATTCATGATGTCCTGATGGAAACGTTCTCCTTGCTCTTCAGAATAGGCTCCCATATTGTTTTTAAAATTATCCAAATGAGCATGCAGCATATGTACTTTTAATGACATCCTGCAGCCCATGGCCTTAAAATTTGTAAGCATATCCTCAACCAACTTTTCGTAGTTTTCAGCTTTATTATTTCCTAAAAATCCAGAAACTACTGCTTTAAAACTGTTCCAACTTGGTTTTTGAGTACGATTCAGCAACGTTGGAAATTTCTCTCTTTCGTCTTTTTAAAAATATTAAAATCAATTAAAATTTATGAAAAAATTGAAAAATGAGTATTATTATTATAACTATCACAAAAGCAAACTTTATACCGAAAAAAGGTATTTTCTTTTCTTTTTTGTGCATAACTAACTGGAAAATAATAGTATAAACTTTAGGACAAAGAACGAAAATTTTTTTGTAGAGTCGTGTTTGTTATTATAATACACAGTTAATCCACAGTACCTATAACTTTACTCTGTGACAAGACTGCCAATGCCAATAAAAATGTCCCGATTTGACCACAGAAAGTGGATTTGACATTGACATTGCCAGCTGTATCCAATTAAAAAGTAACAGATGCTTTATGTACGCGATAAAAGCTAGTGTGCTCCAAAAGGACTATTGCTAACGATTTTTTAACCGACTTCAAATGAAGTCGGTTAAAAAACTCTGCTTCCTAAATAGGAAGCAGAGTTCCTAGTACACTAGCTTTTATCGCGCAGATAAAGCATCTGTCACTTTTTAACTAATATGCGGGTGCAAAAGGGACGAAGCTTTATGTGCGTGATAAAAATTAGTGTGCTTAGCCTTCAAGCATAGGTACATTATTAGAATTTTGCGTTGTCTAATTTCGCACACGCTCCTGGCCCAAAGATGCGTCCCTATTTTATTACCGTTCCGTGACGAAAGGAGTTTGCTAACTTGGGCCTGAGTTACCGGGCTGAAAATGATAGACGTTCAATGTCATTTCCTCAGTCGCAATTGCAATATAGGGAATATGCATGATTTTCTTCCATCTTTTATTTGTAAGTAGGTAATGAGTAATAGAAACCAAACTGTACGAAAAATATTTTATCTACACCCATATCATAAAACCTCCATAGTGTAATCAAAAACTGTAGGAAATGACCACCATTGTGACAACCAATTAGGTAAAACCAGTGCTGCAATGTTATTACAGTATCGATTTTAGTATCGAAATGAGATTAAATTTGGAACAGCTGTCAAATTCAAGTGGGTCTCTATTCTAGTATCCATAGATATTAAACAGTTATTGATACGAAACATCAATTCAGTATGTTTTTTTTATATAAACCCAACGATATTTGATCTCGAGTGACGTGAGAATAGAGACTTCATTCGTTTGTCTATGATTTAAAAAAAAATGGTCTTGACGGAGGATCGAATTGCCGCCATTATGTTGGTTTTTTGCTGAACGAAAGTAGAATTGTTGTTGAATTGAATAGAAAAAGTTGTTTGTAATTTATATTTTAGTTGAAAATATGAATAGTAGTCTTCTCGGAGTAACTGTGTAATGTAAAAATGCGCCGGATATCGGAAATATGCAGCCACGATTGCAACAAATAACTTGTTGCCAGAAAATATTGTTTCTGAACACATCATGGAGGATTTATAATATGTGTGTAGATAAAGTTATGTATGCAACTCTGCATAATTTGGCCTAAAAACACACGTGCGATCTTATTATGAAACTCGCTAAAGCTCGTTTCATAAAACCGCACTAGTGTTTTAAGGCCTATCATTATGCAACCGTTGCATAAACTACTAAGTGTTGTTTATTTTTTTTGAGATACGAAGCTTTGAATTTCATACCACTCGCAAAAATACTCCATACGTGAAGTCTGTTAAAAATGGACCTGAACTATGACGTAATAGCTAGCTAGTTCGAGTGTATATCTCAACCAATGTTAAAAGAGCGGTGAAGATCATACATTTTATATGGCTGTCAGCCAGTGTCTGCGCTCTTTTTACATGGCGTTGTATACATAATTATATGGCGTCTAAACGAAATTTCCAATTATTTCCGAAAATACTGATTTTAGGCCATTACCGTATAAATAAAAATGACAAATATGATAAGGATGTCAAAAACTAGTAATTCAGAATTTAAAACTATATTTATTTTTCACTTATTTTGACCATTTATAAAAAAAGGCAAAATAATCTATTTTTTCCTTTTACATGCATTTATTTAAATTTTAATTTAAAATATGGAATATAAACCTCATTTTATTAAGGATTGGGGCTTGACAAACGGAACATTACTGAAATTTGACTGAAGCGTATTCTTTAAAAGTAAAGTAGGTAGTAGAGTTGGTACTCTACATGCTTCAGATTCCAAATACATCAAATAAAAAACGCTAACTATGTAAGAAAGATATTATATTTCATTCTAACTGTAGTAAACTTTATATTAGACTTTGTTGAATGCTGCTATATCAACACTTTGGACCTGTAAGAAATAAAACAATAAATTTATTAAAATGGTTATACATAATTAACAAACTACTAAGTTGTCGTAGGGTGTAACAAGTCGAAAGACTTGGTTTAACCATAGCTTTCGATTAATTCATTAATTATATACGTTATAATAATAAAAATAATAAACGTTTATTTAACATAGATAAATGTGCACTCGAGATAATAATCAGATCAATCTTCTTTAGGTTGACCAGCGCCATTTAAGATACTAACCGACGACCAGTTGAAGGGATGTTTACAAAAACAACAAAAGTACATAGGACATAGATTTGCTAGAAATCGAAAAAACTTAATTGCTTTAAAGAATTCATTACTAAAACTATATCTCGAATTCACTCTTTTTAATTTTATATTTAAAATCATCAGTTTTAGAAATAGTGAATGAATTATTCGTCACTTGCCCTTTTGAACAGACCTGTTTTATCTAAGTTACTTACATAGTCTTCAACTTTTTCAATCTCTTCAGTGAGCCAATCCACAGAAACTTTGTCATCTTCCACAACACATGATATCTGCAGTTTGTGGATGCCATATGCTAGAGGAACTAACTTTGCCGCGCCCCAAAGCAGGCCGTCTGTGATAATGGCTCGTACTTGCTGTTCCAATGCTTTCATGTCTGTCTCGTCATCCCAAGGCTTTACATCCAGAATGATGTTGGATTTTGCAATCAGCACTGGTTCTGGGATAAAAAGTAACATTATAAGATCTTTCATATTAAACTTTCTCCTATACAGAACTAACAACCCTCCCTGGCATGGGCGTGTTGATTTAATTACACATTCCTAAGTAAAGGAGAATATTGTCTTTTTAATTTTCTCACAACTGTTTGTACAATTCCTAATGTCAATTAGTTGTGTATGTTAATTGTTTTTTAGTGCTGCATTCAGTAAGTAAAATGTGTTTAAGAAACAGTGAACAATTTGATTAATGAAAGTCTACTTTAGTAATGATAACAATTGCACACATGGCGTTACGGATTGTAGCCAGAACAGGGGCGTAGCTACCGCCGTATCTGCCGTATCAATTATACGGGGCCCCCAACGTGCGTGAGCAAAAAGCTTTACCCTTCCTAAGGGCCCCCAAACAAATTTTTATACCGGGCCCCGCCAAGGCACGCTACGCTTCTGACCCAGAAGCAAGATATACTTAATTTGCAGAACTGTGGAACTTTCAACAAAATAAATAATAATTACAAAAAAAAAAAAAACAAAAAACCTTATCAAAGATACTAAATTATTGCATCCAACAAAATGCCCAAAATTTAGCTTTTTATAGAAATAGAAATAATTTATTTGCATCAACATAGTAGGTACATTCAGTTGGCAATTAAAAAAATAATAATAACAGTATCACATGTTTAATGTTGGCATGCAAATTTGAGGACATATTTTAATTTTAGTTAAGTTTAACATAATAATTACTGTTTATAATCTAAAAATTGTCATATTGCATAAAATCATTTATTTAATAAGGAAAATGGACGTGGTGGTCCATTTATGGCTGTGTATCAAAGTTTTTTTAAATCATTAAAAACAGTTTTTCTTAAATCTAAAAACTATGACATGGTTCCTTGGAACAAACTTTCCTATCTATTATAAATTCAGACTTCTTCTCACTGACCCATTTGGATTGCTTACCCTGTATAGTCACTAACAAAAATGAATCAGGTAAAATCATGTGCTCTTCACATAACATTTTCTCGGGGTTCCTTTTAAGGGCAACGAAACAAAAAGGAGGGTTGTATTTAGCTTTATGTATAGAACCCTAAAAAGACTTTTACCTTGCGTATCAGTACCGTGAGTTTACGCAAACCGTTTTTACTTGTATCAGCAACAAGCTGTTTTTCATATAGATTTCGATAACGAGAATCGTTTGCGTTCTTGGACTAGTTGGCATCAAAAATATCGACACATTTTAGTGCCTAGTACTGCAAGGTTGTTCATAAATATTATTTTTGGTATCAACTTAGAGTGACATAGTACTACAAATGTGTAGATATTTTTTAAAGCTGACTCTACATAAGGATGGGTTCGCACAAGAGCTTTTTTTAATATCCGTTAAAAGGGTGCGCTTTCTTATTGAGCTGTGTTGGATTTTAAGCATTGGGAAGTGGATGTCGAGTCAAATGTTACATATGGAACTACCGGCTTCTGTTTACTTAGATGGAAAAAATGCGCCAACGCAATGATTTTTAAACTCGGCCTTACGAAAAAACGAAGTTGGTCCACTCTCAGATTATTTTACTTGACAAAGATGTTTGCACACATACTCTTAGATTTCTTTGCATTGTATGCTGCCAGACGCTCCTCTCTTATTCTAGCTGCCTCTGCGCTCTCCTCTTCATCATCAGATCCAAAAAGATCCACTCCATCATCAGAATCTTGAGCCGCTTGTGCTACTGCTGCCTAAAATAGTCAATGACAAATATCAATACATTACAAATTGAGTGCTACTCTTGTCTAGTTAGCTAACTAAATGAAAACACAACCCCACGTGACTCAGCTAACCAGCCAATGAAGACAGCAGAAATCAAAAAGAAACAAGAAATAACTTTTGCAAGCTCCAAAATCTCAAAATCTCTGTGCCACCTTGGAGTCTGATACGACCTTGCAAAGGTTTATTTGATTTCCTCAAAAACCATAAATATTTGGAACTTAATTTTATATTTTCCATACAATATCATATTATGTTCCTCTCAGCATGAATAATTTGTGATTTTTTTATTGGCAATTGGGTAACAGTTGGTCGGTTATTTTTGACAATAAATACAGACCTTTGACCCTATTATTTTTATTATTATTATTATTATTATTATTATAGATTTTATGCACAGGCAGCTTATAGCTGATACGTGCATAATCAGTGTCCACTTGTGTTTTTTAATTTAAAATGTTTATCAAGTCTATTTTTAAAAGAGTTAACTGAGGGTGCACTTATCACTGTCTCGGACAAACTGTTCCACACTTTCACCACGCGGTTTGATAGGAAGTGGCGCCTGAGGTTGCTAGTGCTCAAGGAGCGTGACAGCTTCAAAGAGTGCCCTCTCAGGGTTGCGTTTTTATTCTTTATGAATAGTTCATTCAATGCTGGTACATCATAGCATCCTTGCAGTATCTTGTAAGTCTCGATCAAATCACCACGCTGCCTGCGTTGTTCTAAAGTTGTTAGGTCTAGTTCTTTCAGCCTTTGTTCATAATCCTTGTCTCGAAGACAAGGCACTATTTTTGTTGCTCTCCTTTGGACCTTTTCTAAAAGATTAATGTCTTTTTGGAAATATGGACTCCAAATTTGAAAAGCATATTCCAATAATGGCCTGACATAAGTCTTGTAGAGTCTGATGAAAAGGTGCTTATCGATATATGAAAACGCTTTACGAATGACAAACAGCAAGGAGTTAGCTTTTTTGGTGATACCTATTATATGTTGTTCCCACTTTAGGTTATAAGTAATGGTAACACCTAAGTCCCTTTGCGATGTGACACTATGTAATGTTTGAGAGCCAATGCAGTATGTGTAACTCGGATTGTTGTTCCCTATATGGAGCACAGTGCATTTATCCAAATTTAAATTAATAAGCCAATCCTTAGTCCATTGCAAAATACTGTTCAAATCCTGCTGTATGATATTATGGCTGACAATAGGATTACCCATAATTTTCGTGTCATCAGCAAAAAGGGGTGCTTGCGATGTTATTACCTGTTTCAAGTCTGTCAAAAATATACCAAACAGTGTTGGGCCGAGTACTGAGCCTTGTGGCACGCCACTGTGCACATCGTGGGGTTCTGAGAAATCTTCGCCAACCCGAACACGAAATTTCCTATCCATTAGAAAGTCTCCAATCCATTTGAGCAGGCTTCCTCGCACTCCGAAATGCTCTAGTTTGCTCAGAAGTCTTTTTATCGGTACTCGATCAAAAGCTTTTTCGAAGTCAAGGTAAATCACGTCAGTTGGTAGTTTCTGGTTCCAATTTTTCGTCCATGTATCGACACAGCAAAGAAGATTCGTTACAGTAGACCTCTTTTCAACAAATCCATGTTGCTCGTATACAATTATATGTTCACTAGCAATGAACTGCCGTAGTCGCTTTGATATGATTTTTTCCATTGCTTTGCAAATTATGCAAGTAAGGCTTATGGGACGATAGTTCACGGCCAATAACTTGTCTCCTTTTTTATAAATGGGTGTTACATTTGCTCTTTTCCAGTCCAATGGCAGCTTATGCTGGTTTAATGATAAAGTCATTATATGGGCCATTTGCGGAGCCAGGACCAGTAGACAATTCTTCAGGAACGAAGCAGGAATTCCATCTGGTCCCATAGATGTGTTGTCATCAAAGCTTCGAATTGCCTTACAAACCAAGTCCGGAGTGAAGTCAATATGCTCAAGAGAGTTATCTATCCTGGGCATGTTTACGCTTGGGATTGGAACATTTGATGGCTCTTGTAAATATGATTTTTCAAACTGCTTTGCAAACAAGTTTGCAACTTCTTTGTGTTCTGTTACAATTTCTCGCGCGGGTTCGTCTCTCAGGGAAGGCGGAACCGATACCTTTGATGATAGTTGCTTTCGTACATAACTGTAGAAGGATTTGGCTCCCCTTGTTATAACACCTTTTTCGAAGTTTGTCCCGCACTTCGCACCGCTGTGACTATTTTATTACTAGCTTTGCGGTATTTATTATAGTTTTCGTCCGTTTTATTTGCTTTGTATGTATCCCATAGGATTATTTTGTCCTCTATCATATGTTTGATATTTTTATTTATCCAAGGCTTTTTATTACAATGTTTTATTTTCATTCGCTTCAGGGGTACGTGACGTGCTATAGCTTTGTCTATTTTGCTTCTGAAATTTACCCATGCATCAGTCACATTCGAATATGTTGCTTCAATATTATCAGCCTTTAAACTCAGTTCAATTTGATCATAGTTTGCAGCTAAAAAGTCCTTTCGGAGAGGTCTATTCATTTTATAAAAATTATTATTATTGCTTGACTTTTAAAATTCAACACACTTATTTGCCCCCCTTTGTCAGCAAAATTTAAAATTTATTTAAACATTTCATTCCTCCATTAAGTGGGCACGCAAGTTCTATTAACAGTATAAATTTCAAGTTCAGAACATTAGTAGTTGTTGAGATAAATGGCTGTGACGTACGGATAGACAGACAGGAATAATGAAGTCTCATCTATTGGGTTCCTATTTTATCTTTTAGGTACAGAACCCGAGAAAGATCGACTGGATTGGCTGGATTAGCTGATTGACGTCAGTTACTTTGCATTTAGTTAGCTACATAGCTAGTGGAATAGAGAAACTACAATGAAGGATTTAATTATTTTCTTGGTAAATATAATAATTGTGTCATCAGTGAAAGGTCAGTACAACAGATCATACCATGATCATAGCTCTGGGGGTGATTTGTAGTAACACTTACTGCAGCATTGAGTTTTAAATAAAATTATAACCAAAATTTAAAAAATAGGAAAATATTGAACACTTTACTTGGAAACTGAAACTGTTAGGCCTGAATCCAAGAAACTTTGTTTTGAAAAAAAAACGAATTGAAATAATTTTGCAGAATGTGTTAAAACAACATTTTTGTGTGACCGTAAGTCAGATCACACTTTGAGCCTTTGCCCAGAAGTGGAAAAACCAATAACTGGCAATATATCATGATATGTTAATTTTGTAATGAATACATAAATAATACATAAAAGTCAAGACAAACTTAAACACACACTTGCCAATTATCAATCAAGATTGGAAGAGTGCTTTAAGAGCTTTATCTCAATAAAATTGCTTGCTAATTAAAATGAAAAGTTTTGTTTATAGAACAGTTACTCTTTGAGGGGCTTTCAGTGAGCAAACACATACTTGAACAGGATATAAGAATAAATAAACATAATTACCTTGGGGGCTTCAGTCTTGGCTTTGTTGGTCCCAGAGCATTCTAATGCCTCAACACGCGCCTGCAGGCTGATGACGAGCTTACGCAGATCATCCATGGTTTTCTTGAGTTCTGAGTTTTCCTTCTCCAGACTGTTGACTTTGTTTGTAAATTCTGTGTTGGGAACTCCAGCCAGGGTAGCAACGCTATCCATCTGCAATAATTATTATTACCTTTTCTGTATAGTTTTAAACCAGATTCACCACATCCCCACTCACCCCACAAAGTAATCTACTTAATTTCTGCTAACTATTATAGAGTTGTTAAGAAAATACTGAACTCATTGCAGTGAGTTCTATGTTAATATTTCATGATTTGGATTTTATTCATAAATGGTCTTAGTTATGAGTCTATAGAGTGTACAGAGTCAATAATGTGTGATTTTTAATTAAACAATAGTTACTCACACATTCTAAGGAGTTTTTGATATGTTGCCTTGCTTTTGCCACTTCATTAGCCAAAGAAGATTGAGTTGACGCAAGAGGCACTCGAACCTACAACATTTTATTTTATTTTTACTAAGCATATTGGTGCGTACGAAAACAACTCGCATATGAGGTGCATATATTTACAAACTACTATCATCTATACATAACTTAAAATGTACTTTGAACTGCAACTAAACGATGTTACTGACCTTGGACAAGGACTCATAGTAATCCCGTTCAGCATCGTGATAAATGGTCTTGTCTAACCAGATTTTCTCATGGATTAAAGCCGACATCTTCTATAACAAAAACGTGTAAAAATGAATGAATGAAGTCTTTGAAAGTGTTAGGAATCTATTTTGCCTGAATAAATCCAGGTCCTAAGCGAATATAAAAACTACATCTACGGGCAGATCATTGTTATATATGCATTTTTTATATTTAAATGAATTTGAAATTAAAATGTAAGGTTACAATTTCTCAAGTTATAGTTATCAAGTTACATTCTCTTTACCGCATACAGTTAAAAAAGGATATTTATCAGAATGAAGTTCAGTTTACCTTTGAATTTATGATAAATTACACAGTAGCACCAGAAAACTGAAGAAAAAGAAATAAAAGTTCCTAAATAATCGCTAACCAACCGCACTAATTGTCGGTTTTTCGAAAAAGGAGCGAGCGAATGTCATCAAGGTGTTGCATGCCATCTACTCTTCCACGACGACAAATGTCAATGTCAAATCAAAATGTTGCTATAATAAAAAAAACACTTTAGTAATATTATTTCTGTGGTAAAATAATGAATACCTAATGTGATTTCTAATAAATACTAGCCGTGTGCCCGATGGGATTTCTCATCGCGAACACCTAGCACCTAGCTCTAATTAACAAAATAGCGTACGTTTCTAGGTGATTGACTAACGAAAGCCAATCATAATTTCTTCCTTCTCAAAGGAATTTTGAAGGCGGTTCTTTTTTGTATTTTTTTTAATAAGCGCAGTTCTCACCGACCAAGACTTACGTCTCGAGTCTCGCCTAGCAAACCGGTTTGTGGTTTACGGGATACCGGTTTGCCGAGCCTTCGCCCGGAAAGTAACAGATTCACATCCCTTTTAATTATAAACAATAAAAAAATACTTATTTATTATTCTACTAGCTGTGCCTGCGACTTAGCAAGCGCAGAGCGCCGGCCCGGTCACATTGCGGGCGCGGCAGCAGCGCGTGCGATTTATGCGATCTGTGCGACGCCATTATGTTGTATTGCATTGGTGTAGTGTAGGCGGGATAGATCGCGCGCGCTGCGACCACGCCGCAATGTGACCGGCCTGACCCCCCCCCCCCCTATTTTTTTTTAAATCAAGGGCTGGGCATGCGTTTGACCCTTGTCTCATGACTTCGCTTTCCAGCGAAGACAGGGTCTAGGATAGAACACGCTTGCCCAGAAGATGCCTATTCACTCTTACCTTGAAGACACCAATATTGTATAGGTAATTCAGGAAATACAGACGCTGGGAGAGTGTTTCCCAACTTAGTGGTGCTAACCATAAAGGATTTCTCACACCGCTTAGTACGGCTCCTAGAATATTCAATTACATGTGGATGAAAACCCTCCAGACGTCTGGTAGTCCGGTGGCAGAATTAACACTAACCAAAATACACCTTATAAAAAACCGAAAGGCTGGCAACCTTACGCCGATGATCCAGACTTTGGAGTTTGGTTCCGACGAGCGTGTCGTTACCAATAAACCTCCTAGCCCTGCGATCCACAGATTCCATCGCATCCAGTTGATACTTCTGTATGAATCTGACGTTTAATCTCGCAATCGACATTATCTCGAATGCACCGAGAATTGGGGGCTAGGACGCTCTTAAAAGATAGGGGATAGGGGGTGCCCAGAATTGGAATATAAATGCAATGTACTTTAGAATCGTCAAATTGTTATTGGAGCAGAACCTTAACATTTCCATTAAAAACCAAATGGTTTATTTCTTACGAAGTTTTTAGGAAGCATACAGTGTTAGAATTTCGAGAAGTCTGATTTCGCGCACACTTCTTTTTTTATAGAAGTGCATTTGACCTCTATCTCACCTGATGGAAAGTGATGATGAGGTCGACGATGGAGCATGCACACCTAGATAATGCCTATTCACTCTCTCCTTGAAAAGACCCAAGTTGTAGCGTTCCGGGAACAAGTCTGCAGGCAGGGAATTCCACTCCTTAGCCGTTCGCCAAGCAGCCTACAGCTGCCTGCCACACATTGCCGTAAAAAAAATGCTCGTGTAACTGCACTTTATCCCGTAAATGCATGGTGTAGGACAAAGAGTATATTGAATATATGGAGTGCATCGGAGTGTAGGATGCATCCTACATAACATAGAAATCAAAATTTGTCGAAAAATAAGAATAATATCTTGTCCTCAAGATTGATTCCGCAAAGAAAACTAACCTTCTTACATATTTATTAACGGCGAACTTGTATTAAAAAAAGTTTTACGTGTTTATGAACGAGATGGCGCCAATATAGAAAATAAAAAAATGAAGGTTTTTTCAGTGTGTTTGGCCGTTTTTATGAAGTAAGTGTTTATTTTTTATAAAAATGCTTACACATGTCATAAATATTGCACATTAATTAAAGTTAGTTAGTTTCAAAGTATAAGTAGGCAATGTTTGCGTATTTACTCGTGTTTTGCGAATATCATGTTTTGCGAATATAATTTTTTGCGAATATGATGTTCAGCGACGGAAGGGAAGGATTAAGCCTACACAATGCACTCACAGTACTTTGCTATTATTATGAGCGATATCGAACTAGCAAATATTTTACTTAGTTATTTTAGTTAATATAAACAGTGAACGGAAGCGATTTTTTTTTGCAGGAATACTTCGAATTGTTGTCATTTTGAATTTCACGGTTGACCTTTTAGATAGCTATTTAGGACGCTATCAAATCCAAATAAAAAGTAGAAAGTGTTACATGAGATTTTTTCACCATTTCATTGATTTAGCGATGATAAACTCATGGATTGTGTATGAAAATCTCATGTCACAGAAATCAAATGAAAAATTGTGCACTCTTGGTACGTTTCGGCTCGAATTTGCCGAGACCTTATGTCAACTCGGTAAGATATCTCATGACCGTAAGAGAGGCAGGCCAGGGACGAGTAGTATGCAAGAACAACTAGACATCAAGAGAAAAAGATCGCAAGTAGCAGCACCGGAAGATATAAGTCTCGATCAGCTAGGCCATTGGCCATCTTTTGGCGAAATAAGTAATAGGTGTAAAATGCTACGATGCACGGGGTTCACTCAAACTCCCTGTGAAAAATGTCACGTATCACTATGTTACAACAAAAGAAACAACTGCTTTAGAAACTATCATTCTTAATGTAAATAACTTTGTATTTCGTAAATATAATACTGGCGCCTCATTCAGGAACGCTAAGTGATTCTGTAGCGACTCGTAAGCCAGATTTCTCATTCCACTCTTCCGCACGACGCGAAATGCGTAAGAGCGAGATGAGAGATCTGGCTTACGAGTCGCTACAGAATCACTTAGCGTTCCCGAATGAGGCGCCTGTTCTAAGTTCTGTAAGTCTAAGAACACGAGACTTGATAATATGCACGATAATAATGAATAACATAAGAGTAAGGTCTTAGTTAGGTACTAGGGTTTTACTGCCCTACCCTCTTTCATACAAGTTAAAGTCTTTTTAGAAGTTATACATATAGAAATTTAAAAAACGGGGCTATCGTAGCTGTAGCTCGTAGTTACGAGAAACAAGATAAACACTACCTACAGTTACAATAGCCCTGGATCACCTTAAACGTAAGTATCTAATGTGTATACATACACTTACCGCAATCATAATATATATAATATACCGCGTCTATCATAATACATACAGCAAAATATTTCGAATAGGTTTTGATTCGGATTCAGAAATATTTTTTTCGGATCTAAGTATAATAACCCGTGTGTATGAAGTAACACAATTTGCGGGGAATTGCACAGTGTTGGCTACATCCTCATTAGTTATTTATTACCATTTGACATAAAAAAAATGCTATGGATTTTTTCTTTTATTTTTCTCGAATTTATTTCGCCAATAGGCGTCAAATATATATTTTCTGACGGAAAAAAACATGAATTTATGGTTAAGAAGTAGGTATTCGAGCCCTGTGGGTCCAGTGCCACACTGCTATATTATATAGGTATCTATCGGAATTCATATACTACAATTATTTACGTCTGGGACGACGGATTAAAAATCTTATCTTCTTTATGTTGTTGTTCGATTGACTGGTACTTCAGAAAACTAATTTCAATAATCCCTTCAAAAGCCCTCCCGTAGTTCTCCTTTAGTACCAAACAAACACTCACTGCACAGACAAAACTTCTAAAGAGCCTCGTAAATAGGCTAGTTTTTCGGTAATGTATTGCTGCAATTCGGGCTATCCCAAAAAGATTACCTACATATTACGTCACTAATGGGGACAAAATGTTTGACTGTAAACTTTTGAGGATAGCCGAATTGCAGCAATAAATTGCCGAAAAACTAGCCCGTATACGAGCCCCTTAAGAACGATATTATTCATTTCATCCCTCTGTATATTTTACTTTTAAATATGTATTTTTAATGTTATTAAATATGTATTTTTAATGCAAATCAGGCGCCTCATTCGGGAACGCTAAGTGATTCTGTAGCGACTCGTAAGCCAGATCTCTCATCTCGCTCTTACGCACGACGCGTAATGCGTAAGAGCGAGATGAGAAATCTGGCTTACGAGTCGCTACAGAATCACTTAGCGTTCCCGAATGAGGCGCCAGTCGTGTCCAGTGGCGTAGCCTAGTTGGGGCGGCAGGGGCGGCCCGCCCCGGGCGGCACTTTTAGGGGGCGGCAAAATTTCACACTGAATAGTAATAATATCTTCTAAAAATTGGAACCATTTTTTTTCATATTTTTGTCGCACCTACGATTCGGACCGATTTAAATGAGCAGATGAGCACGGAATTTTTCATGACGAAGATGATTTTTGTCGAAAAGTTTTTTAGAATTACTGTATATTTATTTGACGACGCGGTTAGCCTAGTTGGGAGTGACCCTGCCTCCGAAGCAAGCGTCCCGGGTTCGATCCCCGGTAAGGGCAAATATTTGTGTGATAAGCTCGAATGTTTGATCCTGAGTCTTGAATGTTTCGTATGTATTTAAGTATTTATTTCTCTATATATAGGTATGTATAGCGTCGTCTAGTACCCATAACACAAGCCTTTAGAGCTTACTTTGGGACTAGATCGATTTGTGTAAAGATTGTCCCCTGAGTTATTATTATTATTTTAGTCTTTTAAATTGAAATACCTAAATAAGGGGTGGCGAAAATGTCCTCCGCACCGGGCGGCTGACATCCGCGCGACGCCACTGGTCGTGTCTATGTTCTTTCATCATTATTAGTGTCTACAATCCCAATTTGAAAAAAAAGGGGGTGAAGTAAATGAAAAATGACGAATAAATCTCATCATTATACATGAATCCCTGAGGAGTCTAAATTGAAAAACACTGAATCCAGAGAGCAACTCCCGGCGAAGCGGGTATTCTAACGTAGAATCCTGAGTGTAGGATTCTAGCTATAGCCCAAGATGGTAGGTAAATAGTTTTGCTCCCAAGTTAAATACTCTGCTTTTAACTTTTCCTCAGAGAAAACAAATATTAAATAACAACCTTTGATTATATTTTAGAACTTCAAAACGTAATCAAATAAAACCATGCCGTTAATATAACATGGTACCTACAGCTGTAATAAAGTTCAATAAAACAGCAGGGAGCAAAATGCGACTTTGCTCCTGCTACGCAGGGTAGAAATGAATTATTTTTAGATATGACCTAAAATATATAATAAACCCTAGTTTTTTTTATTAAACCCTATCACAATATTATCATCGTAAATGTATCAATCGCCCAAAGGACTACGTTCGTCTATGTACATCTATTCTATTATTACATTACATGTTGGATATTGCTTACATTAAAAATAAGCCAAGAGCATGCCAGGCTCAGTGTAGGGTTCCGTTGCCATTATGACTCTGAAAACCATAACTTTAGCTAGTTTTCTATTCAAAGTGGCTATGAGATACCATACACAGAGGGACGGACGGATGGACATGGTGAAACGATAAGGGTTCCCAGTTTGACTACGGAACCCTAAAAAGCGACTTACAAATAAATTATAACTTAACACTTTTTGGGATACCTACTTCTAAAATGTTTCGTTCATTTTGAATTTTTATATTATAAAGATTGTTAGGAAACAGGCGTGATATATGTATGTATGTAAAAATTCTATTATTAAAAATAGAAAACGGGTTTTGGTTCGATTAAACAAATAAGACAGTTTCAAGATAAAATGTTTTTTGGAGATAAATACAAATCAATTCGAAACGTTAAATTAGTAATAAATTATACACGTAATATACATATATTTTACCTTTATGTTTATGTGGGGCATAACTTAAAAAGAGTTTCGTAAATTATATCACATCTACCCATACCCATAATGTGTTACACCTGTGTGGCTTTCACCGCTCATTTAAACAATTCTTGGAAGTTCCACACGTATTTCACGGCTTTATACCGTATTGTGGCAACACACGATATCTGGATTCAGATATTCATTTATTATAGCGTTGGTTTAGTAGGTTATTTAGCGTTAATGATATTTAAATTCACTTAAACAGTTATGGCCTGATAGATATTTGTGTAATACATACTTCTAGAAACAATAATTGTCCCTCCTGTAACCTAAAGTTAACGAAAACAACTGCTTAATAGACCGTTTTCTTCATGCAGGCCAAAACTATGCCTGGTGTCCTACATGCGGACATAGTCCAAGCAAAAAAATCAGGCCTCAATGTCCTTAACTTTCGGGAAAAGCGGCCCTAACATGCATGAAACAAAGATAAGATAGACCGTCTTATCTCTAAGTGCGTTTCTCTCACACTAGTGCCGACGAAAGAGATAGTCATAGATATAATCGGGTTTAATTTATCTTTGTGGCATGCATGTTGGGGGCCGCAGGAGGGGACATTTCTGTATGACCCATTTGGCCAAGTGCGGTTATGTTTGATGGCCAATAATATTAGAAGTATACTTATTAAAGTGTGTGCATTTTTTAAACGATTCCATAACAAAACAAGTAAATTTTCAATTTGAGCCCTATATTTTTAACTGCATAACCGGTGCAGTTAAATTTTGCGGTGCAGTTTTTAATAACGAGGAGGAAGTTAAAATAAATGAAATTCAGTGCAGTGGGCTTTGTCAAGTGAAGTTTGCAGTTAATTAATTAACAGTAAAAAGGTATGCAATTAAATCGCTTATTGTTTGCTTCATACAATTTTAATGAACCTTGTGCCTAGTATACATTTGATTGTTATATCTTATTTGAGGAAATTCAGTCGTTTTTGGAGCGTCATAACTCAAAAAGAATATATGGCAACAAACATCACTCACGACTTACGGTTCACCTGTCATAGCCGAGTAGCTCAGAAACCAGTGTCAGAAACCAATTCGTCGGGTCTCTGACTCAACCTTGTATATGAAATTTTACGAAATCCGAATATCAACTTTAGGTACACGTCCTAAAGTAGATATTTCAATTACATACATTTTCATCTACGAGGTTGAGTCAGAGACCCGTCGAATTGGCGTAGATACTTTAAAGGCATAGTTATATATTTTTTATAACATATGTTTATGAAAATTAAAGGGCTGTATGGTATGTTAACTGTTTTTATTTCATTTAGTGCCGACCTAACTTAAAATGTATGTCACAAAATGTGCGAGCAGCTATCGTCCCATATAAGTAAGTTATATAATTTATTTTATGAAGAATAATTAACTGGAAGTTTCATAGATTTTAGGAAATCAGTTATATTTAGAATGACTCCAAATTCCCCTGAAAAAGAACGCATTATTTTGTGTGACAGGTCGACTGATAGTATGTAAGAAAATAATTTATTCGCTTAATACTGTATGATAGTAGGCATGCAAATATTTTTACACAATTGAAACTAAAATTATTTATTATCTAAATATTCTTCTTTTGAATAGAACCTTATTGATAAGCCAGCGGCAGCGGGGAGGAACAATCTGATTTTAAAGTACACCGTACGGAAACTATGGAAAAAACAACGGTTCATTTTACTAAAAAAGAAGATATGTTACGTGTTTTGATTAATATACCTGTAAAAATACTCGAGAGTCAAAACATTTCTATGATTAGTTTTTGAGAAAAAGAATCTTAGTCCTATAGATATTGGTTCCATAGAAAAATTAACTGATGAAGAATGAAAGATGTATTTTTAATTAAAGTATTTTTTTTCAAATACTAATTATAAGAATGTTGTGTTGTTCGAGTAAGTTTATATCATCAAAACACATAACATCTATTTTTAGGGTTCCGTACCTAAAGGGTAAAACGGGACCCTATTACCAAGACTCCGCTGTGCGTCTGTCACCAGGCTGTATCATGAAGCGTGATGGTTAGGCAGTTGAAATTTTCACTGATGATATATTTCTGTTGCCGCTATAACAAAAAATACTAAAACACAGAATAAAATAAATATTTAAGGGGGCTCCCATACAACAGACATGATTTTTTTCCGTTTTTATAGATAATGGTACGGAACCGTTCGTGCGCGAGTCCGACTCGCACTTGGCCGGTTTTTTTAATTAAAATTCACCGTTTTCTTTGTCCATAGTTTCCGTGTGGTGTACTTTATTATTTTGTGATTTAATGAAGCTTTGGGGCAATTTGTTAGGATTTTAATTTCCAATAAAGCTACATTGTCTTGGTACAGATTAAGTTTACATTTACATGCCTGTATTTGTAATTATTATATTAACCAAGTAACAATTTCGAGCTTCTAGGTTAGTTCGAGCAAATACTAAATAAATATATGTGTTTTGTTACTAATAAGCAATGTTCAGCTATGTACATACACGGTAATGATGTCAAGTAATTTTTTTAAAACAGGGCGTCTATTAGGGAATCTCTAAGTGATACTGCAGCGACCCGCGAGCGAGACTTGCATCTCGCTCCTACGCATTACGCGTCGTGCGGAAGAGTGGGACGACAAATCCCAGCGTTCCCGAATAGAGGCGCTAGTTTAGGTACCTACAAGTTTCCCTCTTTTGATGTTACATGAACTTCGTATAATTTTTTTTTGTGCTTAAAAGTTCTTTGCATGTCGACTATTGCCGACTGAATCCTTTCGACGCATAATGCCATAAACGCAAAACCCTACTTTGTCGTTTTGCGTAATGAAAAAGAAATCCTCGTATAATATTACCGTAGATATTTGAATCTTAGCGCAACACAGAAGCCACATAACCATAGTTTACATCGCCCAATGTTATAAGAGCGCTGACGGCCATATAAAATGTATGACCGTCAGCGCTCTTTTTACATTGGGCGAGGTATAAGCATTTAAGGCTGTTTGAAATGAAGCATCTTTTTAAGACAGTTTACTACAAATATCAGTTAATTATTTGTGTCACTTTCAAAATTAATTTATTATAGCGTTTAAACAATATTGTGATATAGTCTGCAAATTAAAATGAAGTCGGTTAAAAACATTCGTTATTTGTAATGTCTGGAATGTTATTATGTAGAGCAAAATCAGGGATGCGCCCCAAATGCTACCCTGAGGGACTCGATTGCTATTTTTTCGATACTCTGACCTGCAAAGTACTTAATATATTTTTTATTTATTATTTTAGAGATTTCCGTATAGTGCTTACCATCTTTTAAATAACTATCAAACCAATCATATGCGTTGTCTCTGATGCAATTATTGTATAGCTTACGCATTAGCATATCATGATTGACAAAGTCGAAAGCCTTAAGAGGACTATGAAGCAACGGCAAAAATCACCATTTTCATACAAAAGGCGATAAAGATTTCCACCCGTTAAATGTTATCCGATTTTAACCAATTTTTGATAAGATGTCAGTCAGAACAAAGTCTAGGTCTATACGTTTTTTGAATATTGATTAAAGATCAACAAACTCAAATAATCACCGGAATTAGTTTTGTATGAGAATACTAGAACAACAATAAAACTGAATTTATTAATTATATTGAAAAAACCAAAACGTACAGACCTAGATTATGTTCTGACTGACCACCTATCAAAAATTGGTCAACATCGGTTACCATTTAAGGGGTGGAAATCGTTATTGCCTTTTGTATTAAAAGGCGTAGGTTCACACTCCTCTTAAGCCTTAGTTGAGACTCTGGAGAGTCTGTTAGATGGCCCTTACCAAGCAAAATATTCAATATTGAGCATTTAGCGTAGTGTATATAGTGACGTCAGTACAGTATAGTATTTGGATTTTGATTCATAATTATCGTCACCATATTGACGGCCAATGTAATGTACCACTGTAGCTATAACAGGAATATAACCTCAATAACAGCAATATAATAGTCACAAGTTACTCGAAAGTCTGATAAGGGAAGTTGCGTAAAGTTGGGTAATTCCATACGACGCAGGTCGCAGTTTTGTAACGGCTGCCGTAGCCTCGCGAGACGTCGCGCCTACAGCCCCGGGCACCATCGCCGTCGGTTCCGTCTGCCGCACCGTTCTTTTACTAGTAAATGCGGTGCGCTCTAGACCTTTGACCAACTCGAATTGCATTTAAAAACAATAATTCCCTATAATCTCCTTAATTGATTATCTCCGTAAATCACTGGGATCAATTATTTTATGAATCCCCAAAATCAACACAATAATTCAACTATCTGGTCATAATCTTTCGTAAAAGGTGAGGTGGTATTTTGCTGCGGTACCCTGGACCACGTCCCCGGGTAGGAGGGTCAGCATGCGTAGAAGATAAATTGGTCGTTTTCGTGCGTGCGAGAGGCTGCGCGGGCGGCGCGGGGGGCGGCGGGCGCGGCGCCGGGCGCGGAGGCTGCCGCGCTCAGAGCACCTGCGCCCGCGCTCCGTAGCGCCGCACGCCGCGTGCTCAGTCCCCGCGCCCGCGCCCGCGCCCGCGCCGCGTAGCGTCGAGACGCCGCCCACGGTACGTAACGCCGGCGCGTCGGGGTCGGCCGGCAGCGCGCCCGCCACTGCGCCGCCGCCGCGCGCGCCGGCTCTGCTTGCTGGCGCTGGCGACTTGGCTCCGCCGGCCGGTTTTGTAATTTCGCCGGGTGGGCTGTGACGTCACGATACTAGTTTGACTCGCGTGCGTGACCGCCTGCGCCAGGATGCCTGAGCCGCCGCCGCCCCCGACCTCGCACCAGACCAGTGCAATGACGTGTTTGTTACTCGAGCCAGTGTCTTCGATAAAGTCACGCGGCAGGCGCCTCCAGTCCTCTGGTTGCATTAAGATGATTATTGTCACAGCTAAGATTCCAACTGTTAATCGAATGCGACCTCTTTGTTTTGATTCAGCATTACGTACGTTTTTGTCATCGCGAGCCTTTTTCGTGCAAGCTTTAATTTCCAATAAGCTTTCTTATGAGAATTTTAAATATGTTATGATCTTAATCCGTAACTCGAAATAAAAAGGCTGCTTTATCCATGTGTTATGAACGTGTGTGCTATACGTATACTTACATAGGTGTGTCAGCGCATACAAGCAATATTTGTTAACGTGTGTGAGTGAATTACGTTCATTTCTCGGTGTATCGATATATGTAGGTGGTGAGCTTCGTACGGGTGTGAGTGTGTGCGAGCGGACGCACACACGCGCGGCGGTGGCTCCGCGGCAAAGCCTTTTTGTAATTTTATTTTTCCTCCTGCAGCGAGGCAATGGCGCTCGCTCGCAGCCACGCGGGCACTGCTGTGCTGATACCTACCAGCAAGGTCGGCCTATTGGAATTTCAGAAAGTCAAATGTCTGCCTACAGAAATAAGAATAACACAGTCAGATTTCATTGAACATTAGTACCTGGTTTGAATTTCACTTTAACACAGAAATATTGATTACAATATTACTGTTAGCGTATCCATTTAAGTTAAGGATATCCATTCAAAAATCCTTTTGTATATGATTAACTATGTACTCACACAAACACGTGCGCTATGAATCATTACAGAAACATGGCTTACTGATTTTTCAATTACGTCATAATAGCCAATCCGTTATAAACCTACCTTCAATTCGTGGTCTAGACAAAGAGAATTCAAAGTCATGAAAATACAGAAACTGACCGTTTCACGCCTGTTTCGCTCATACCCATGGAGTCGGTGTATTTTCTTTCCTTTACATTCCATCCCAGCCTCCTCGGCTGCTGCATCGAGAAGGCAGTTTTTATCTTTTTATTATTTAAAGTACTAGTCTCCCGAAGTATGATAATGGAACTTTACTTTATGCCTCGCTATAAAAATACGCGCAAATATGGTTTTGGATTATTTTCATTTGTCCTACTGCACTATTAATACGTATCATAGGTCGGATTTCTTAAAATGTCTAATTTCTTAATAAAATATAAATGATTATCGGATGGCAGTTATGATATATGGCAGGCCGGCTCGGAACGAGTTTACAATTCGGCGCCGGCGTGCAGTGCACAATGAATGTAACCTGATGTATTAGGTGCATATTGTTGTTGTTTGACAGGCACGTGGTACAATAGTTGGTACCAGTTAGTACCGTACGGGGCCGGGAGGCTGCTGAACGGGTCTGCGCCAGGTGCCCGACCAGTCCTCTCTAACTGGACTGCGATCAGCTGAGCCCGCGTTCTCGATTGTTATCAAACTCTTCGGAAAGAAAGTCTTTAGGCTGATTAGAATCTTCTTTGGCTAGAGACTTTTTGTTAGGATCAGTCCAGTCATTTCATGGTGCAAAGTTCGAGGTTTAAAGAACTTGCACTTTTTGTTTTTGTCGATGATAGGTTTTTAAGTCCGAGGTTCGTCTGCACTATGCGACCGCGATTAGCACGGATTTGTATACAATAGAGTTCAACGCGTCACTATAGAAGCAAACATCCACGTCATGACACTGGTCTCAATTTTAACTTAGAAATTAGAAGTTCGAAGAAAAAGTTTTGTACATAAAATGCGATTACGATATAAATTATTTCATAACATCGCTAGTGCCGAAATTTGGTATGGTTGGACTCGTACATAGTTTCAAAAACAGACTTATCCAATGCGGGAAATTATTTCAGAAGTTGAAATTGGGGGAGTCAAAGTGTTACGCGGAGTGGTCCTGAGCGGACCCTCCGCCACGTTCGCGCAGTCCCGCGGCCGTGCCATGTCCGCCGCGTCGCCGACGCCGCTGGGCGCGCCGGGCGAGGAGCGCAGCCCGCCACCGTCGCCCGGCTCGGCACCGCGCTCGCCCGCGCCCGCGCACGCCGTGCTCGCCACCATGACGCCCGTGCAGCCGGCGCACGCGCACTCGCACCAGGCGCATCAGGCGCACCAGGCGCATCACGCTCACTACTATCCGCACAAGGTGGAGCTGGATTCGGACGACGGATACGGGCCCGAGGCGCACTCATACCGGCACTCGCCGCACGCGCATGCGCACACGCTCGCGGCGTATGCGCCCGACAGCAAGGCGCCGCAGCAGCCCGACGTATACGACCAGGGCATGGAGACCATTGACGAGAAGACACCCATCGACCTCATCTACGAGGATGAGAAGCAAACCGTCATCTACACCACCACACCCGACCAGAAGCGCGTCGAGATGATCAGCGGGCAGCTGGAAGACGGGCAGCTGGTGGATGGCGGCGTGTCCGTGGTGGTGGGAGCGCCAGGACAGGGCACCGTGCTCGTGCTAGCCGACCACGTCGTCGACGAGCTGGGGCAGGTCATCACTATACCCAGGTCAGTCCACTTCACGCTATACCCATACGCTTTGCTTCTATCAATCTGACCAAATTCTGATGCAACTTTTGATCTATTTAAGTGAGTCCGTAAAGAGAAGGGTCACTTTTATTTTATTTTACCACTTGACCAGCTATTTCACAACCTATAATATTATGTTTATGTCTCATAAGTATTTTATAAAATCTTATCCATGTGTAAGTTAAGCATACTATGGAAACTTTTAGAAGGAAGTACGTCAAGGCGACTAATTTTCCTCTTGAACTGGAGTAGGTTTTTCTTGAATATAATAATCACTTTGCTCCAACAGACATCCACTAAATTTTTATAGTACGTTATCAAATTTCGTATGAAATTAGATTAACTCGAAATAGTCGTGGTTACGTCGTATTTTATTGCTTAGATTTATGAGATGGCTTCGAAATATCGCGTTGTCAGGTGTCTTAACAGATTAAAGATGGGAAATTCCACCGCAGCGGATACAACCGAGCACGTAAAATAAAAAGTTGAATTTATTACAACGTTATTTCATTTAATGCAGCCTCCATTCGTTAAAATAATAACAATTTATTTGTTAATTCATTCCGAAGGTATGCGTTGTTACTCTACTGATACTTTTGTCGAAATAAATATTTAAAAACCTACACTGCTATAATCCACAAGAAAGCAGGCCAGTGTTCATTAAAATGTGTTTTAAAATACATATTTCTGTAGTCGTTTTTGTAACATATCTTAAAACCGTCACCTCTATTTTTACACATAAAGTTAGCTTGTACTTATTACACTCATAATAGTCCCATTCTCACATGAGGCGGTATGATGTCAAATATAAGAGTCCATCGCAGTTAATAAAGTATCTATCGTCTCTCCTTTACAATATAGGGAAAAGGGATAAACGGTTGTAGCGTGCCATATATCTGTGATTACATCTTGAACAAGCCAACAGCACAGTCGTATTGACAGATAATGATCGAAGACGGTGCTGTGACATTGCGCAGCCGAGCAGCCAAAACAACGTTATTACGAGGATGTAACAAAATGCTCGTTAATTGTCCATTTGCGTTCGGCATTAGCAAATATACAAAATAATAAGTGCGTCGATTTAAAAAGTAATTAGAATCAGTAACAAAAATGTTTTGATATTGTATAGAGTTCTTTCATAATAAAATTGATGAAAAAGCAAGAGGACTGTCAGTCGCCTTACTATCAAGCGTTCCTCAGAGGTTGTAACACCATCCCTTGGCTAATTTCATAAAATTGCGGCTGCAACTCGTTACAAACAATAATAAATTCCTTTGAAACGCTGGTAGCTTTTATGAACGACGTGTAAAGACGCACTAAATGTGACATTTTGCTTAATTAATGATTTAATTTCATTATATTTGATTAAATACCCCGATGCCTGCGATTGTGGTGCCATCTAGTTTAACTGCATTTAAGCAGCTTCGGCTTATTGCCGAGGTACCATCGCCGTAAGGCGATTGTGTGTCTACTTGTTTCATTCGTCCTGTCCATGATGTAAGTAAAGAAGGCACCGTTTTTCAGATATTTACGTAAGCAAATTTCCTAAGGTAATTCATTCTCATAAAATAATGACTACATTATCAGAAACAGTTATCCCTTACTTAACCATTTGATCTAGCATTGCGGGGAGTGTTAATACATTGGAAAGGTCTTGGTTATACTTACTTCTACAAGGCAGGGTAATACCGATGTTGATGTAAGATTAAAGCATTAAAGCCGGGCAATTAAGTACCCTTTAGCTACTTCCGCGTTTTGGAGATTGCGTACACAAGTATTTAAAGGTGAGCGTCGGAACACAAAGATCTTGATCGAATTAACTACTTATAAATGCCTTATTCTGATTTTTTGGCGCGGGACAGTATACCAATCTGGCGGCGCGGCGTTTCAACTGCTATCATTATTCATTTTTAGGTTATCGTCGTTACACTTGTCGAAGAACCAGATTCTACTGCCTGAAATAAATAACTTTACACTATATGGATCAAAAAAGTAATGTGTATTTATCCTGGTCTGGGCACAACACACACAAGTGACCGGATTCTAAGACAAAGATACGGTACCTATATTATCTATGATACGAAAAACTGGACTAGGCGGGCATCGAACGTAGCCTCTCGGTTCATAGGGTATCTACTGAAACCCCTGATAGGTCATGGTAGTTTTCATTGTGTATATCTTCTTTGTCCATAATTAATATGTCGTGGAGATAAATGATGGCTGCCCCAGGAATGCTTGCCAAGCAATGGGGATACGAGGGAGAAATATACTTATTTATTACTACGTAAAAAAGTGAAATGGCAGTTCATTAGAAGGATTAGTATAGCTTTTCAATCGTATAACTTTTCAATCGTGCCGGGTTGATGCGCAAGTATCACTGAAACATGGTTTACCATAAATGATGAATACTTATAGTACGGAATGTCACGGATTCGTTGTGAGTATAAAATAGCCAAGCGGCTAGTCCAGCCGTGTGTTCAGCCATGTGATACCAAAACGTGCACAGCGGTTGAACAGCGATAAGAGACATTCAAATTTAGACCAAATGACTTGGTTCCTACAGTCTAAATTAATAGTTTTGTTTATCCGCTGATCAGCCGCTGCGCAAGTTAGAGAATACACCGCTGGAGCCTGCGGTAACGGTCGCGAGGAGCGGCCGCGTGGGCGGAGCGCCGTTCACCTTGAACTTGCCGTCGCCCGGGCCTTTCTGTGCTGTAGCCACCTAGCCACTAGCCAGCCATCGATACCAAGTATTATCGATTTCTTTGTGACTGTTGGACTTAAGTGAATCTGTAATTTGAAATCAGAATTTGAAACGATGTTTGATATTGTCGTTACTAAGTAAAAGTAACCAAAGATGTCCGATTAATATATTTGTGATGCATTTTGGAACATTTTTATAACTAACTATAAAAGGAAGTTTTACTATTATTTATGATTTAATTTCATTGTATGTGGGGTTAAGCAGCTTCGACTTATTTCCGAGGTACGATCGCCATCAGGCGAGTCAGTCCTCTTGTTTTATTTGTCTATGATTACATAAAGCCATGGGATTCTTTGCATACCATGCAATGCACTTTGCGTTCGACGACGAGTTCGCTACTGACGCATTGTACATAGGGCCTCTATTCGATATGGTATATCATATTGCTTCGCTTTGTCTTTATCTTACTCTGCGAAGTTTACATTGAAGCGAAAGTGACAAAATGAAGGGACTTTTCGCTACCATAGTAACGATCGCCTTCTGTTTAATTTAGCCTAATATTAATGCCATCTTAGTAGTTTTGGCACGGACTGATTTCAAGTTTAAGTAAATTAAATGTTTAAATCAGGTGAAACTGGGTTTTAAAGATTTTGTTTGTTCAGGTTAGATAGATCACTTTATGTATACACTACCATCCCACTGTTGTACAGTTGAAATCCTAGTTTGGGATTCGATCAATGTATGTTAGTGTCTAAGATATATATTTTTTTAATTATCGACCGAGCGAGCGAATCTAGTGAAGCGTCTCCGTTTCAGCTTGGGCAAAAATGCTTTTGTCTGTCCATTTGTTCTCATCTACCGGTCGCAGTTCTCAACCGATTCTCGTGAAATTTTGTGAGCAGGTTCGATAATTATATAGAATATTTTTTGTCCATTCGGTTTTGCAAAATTTTTCAATTTTGCGGTGTTGGTAAACTGACCCGGCCTAGGGGGATATTAGTTTTCCAACGGCAAAGTTAAGTTTGTCACGAGGTCTACAGCTCACGGAGCCACTAGTTATTAGTTAATTAAATTTGTTTATCTTTCATCGCATTAATGACTTCCATTCTGGCTTTCCCATTAAATCTTTATTTGGGCTTTCTTCTGTATTGGGATCTACCACTGACGTAATTCTGTCCATAGCGTTAATAATATTTTTCATTCATTAGAAAAACAAACAATACGTCATATACCTAAGGGTAGATGACGTATTCACTATTGTGATGTTCAGCCGGCTTCAGCCAGCCAGATCATTCATTTATACACGCACCCATTCTCGTACCCATTAAACCGCTCGTCAAATTGGAAATTATAAAGATTAGACTTCATTTCCCTCTTGTTAAGAAAGAAATAGTTGAGTCCCAACGACCGTAATAAATAAGGCCTCTAACGTATCTCAGTCCACTAACTAAAATCGTTCTTAACTGCTCCATCCACTCACCTTATCGACAAAGTAATTCGTATTAAGTGTTAGTAAGTAGGCGGGTACGCGCTTAACATGTGATGTAACTCACGGTGGGAACAATTTTTAATGCATAATTTTAATATAACAGATAAAAAGATTTTCTTTCTGCGTTTGTAATTCCGTTTGATGCAGTTATTAGAGGTGGTTTTCGCGTGGTTCGCATTTGCACAGGCACATACATTATCTTTCTTTGACCCGTTGCTGTGATCGGAATGGGCTGAAATTTGTTTTTTTGTCGTTTTTATTCGTTATGGGCTTTCGCTTGGCCACAGTCTCTCCTGGTGGAAAATGATGCCGCGGCTGAAGGTGGAACGCGATTGCCCAGAAAATGCCTATTTAAAGGGTGAATACGTATAGAAATAAGTGACGTTGGACTAGACAGCGAAACGTGAACTGAAAAATCGTTCGCTTGGTCGGTGTAACTGTCCACACCGACCTCTCGAAACGGGTATTCGAGGCATCGTGCCGACACGATGGGAGTCGCTTGGCGGCATGGCTTTGCCAAGGGGGTGCGGTGACCAGCCGTGGTCGAAACTTACCACTGGGGTGTTGTTCATTTTGCACCACCCGGGGATCACGTGTGAGAGGAAAACCTATGGAAGCGAGAAACTTTAATCCCAAAATTGGTACACAAATAATATTACAATGTTAAAGTGAAAATGAGCACAAAAACTTGTTATTAGAATTAAATTTTAATAACAAGCAATGCAAAACGACTTTCAACCTAAATAATAAGACGTTAATGACTTTGCTTTAGATTTTTTTAAATACATGGACTTAGTTATCTTAAGGAGAGGAGGCTGTTGCAATACATGAGCACCATACGTCATCGACATAAAGAAGTGACGAGGAGAAACAAGTCCAAGGTATTCTCGGCGGCGCGTGAGTCACTCGCAGGGCCAAGTCTGGGAACGGTTGACTATTTGAAATAGGGTATTGTGTGCTGATAATTTCAATAAGTTTTCAAAAAGGAAAACTTAGTAGATAAACAAAAAGTGTTGATATGGATTGGCCGGCTTGCAGTAAAAACTCGAATCGTTTAGGACGCACTCCGCCGCGCCCGCCGCCTCCCAACACTTTAATGATGACTTTTTGTTGCGCTGTGGTATTGAACACAAGCTGCAGCGTTTTGTTTCGATCAATATCTGAAATAATAGTGTATTCCCGTACTGTCTATGCGAATCTATTCAGCTATTAGGGCGCTATTGAGTTCTTAAAAATCATACATTTATAAAAAAAGGCGTTATGATACTTGAACAAAATATGATAACATATTAAAGTGTATAAAGTCTCAGGTTTTAGAATATTCTTTACGTTTTGCCTTAGCTTATCATCATCATCATCATCATCACCCTATATACTCCCCACTGCAGGGTACGGGCCTCCTCCCATAGTGAGAGGGACTGAGCGGTAGACCCCAAGCGCACCCAGTGCGGATTGGGGACTTCACACACATCTTTGAATTACTTCGCAGATGTATGCAGGTTTTCTCATGATGTTTTTCATCACCGAAATGCTCGTCGTAAATATCAAATTCAATTCCACCCGTGAAATCTGAAAATCTCAAAGTTGCGAGCCGGGATTTGAGCCCATACGGCCTCTGCACGAGAGACCGCGCGTTAGACCAGTATGCTACCTTTCCACTGAAGCGGAGCGGAGATGAGTTGAGCTTACCAATCAGATTGCTTTATCGCATGTCATCAAATATTTGACATACGATGAAGCAGTCTGATTGGTTAGCTCGGCTCATCTCCGCTCCGCTCCGCTTCAATGGAAAGGCAGCCTTAGGCTACCAATATGTTAGCTTATACTAAGTTCAAATAAGGAACTAGGTATATTTTGTAGGAAGTCGAATGTTTCCAAGGTATATTCTGATATTTGAATCCTGTTCGTACCTAAGTAAAAGTCAATAAAAAAATGTGTGCGAAATCGCTACCGGACATGACTTGTCGCGTGAGGTTCCTCCCGAGGGCGACAGGCTGCATCCCGCTCCCCCCGCCACCCCGCTCCCTGCCCGTGCCCCGCGGCGCCCGTGCAGCCTTATTTTAGTGCCTTGGCGCGGCCACTGAGCCCTCGAGATGAGCGCCGTCGCTTGCCTTTTTGCCCCCAATCATTATTTAATGTAATTATCTGCCCGGTAAACAACTTTTTTTCGAAACCTTAACAGTTATGAATACTTTTTATCCGACGCATTCGAATTTAGTGTTTCTGGCGAGAACCCATATTCATGTGCTGAGCTCGGTGATAGGTAGTTAAGATGGCGAAAACTTTGCAAAAACGAACTTATGTAACGACGAGCGTACGAATTTAACAATTTCGGAGTTGACCTGGATAATATTTAATGAAAGTAATAATAAAATTAAAAGGGCTGACTTTTATACATAACATGTAATCGAATGTTTTTGTATATGTAATTCATTTACGAAAAACCATAATTAAGGATGGCATAAAATATTCCCAGAGAGGGTTCAATAAACTTATGAAAGTGGGAGGCATTCAGCTCTTAGCAAAAGACATCAACGGGGTCTCGCGTTTACTCCCGTAGCGAGCGAGCGTCCCGCCCGGCGTGGTCAGCGGCGTATATACACGCATACCATTTTAACCTAATGAATCTTTACAAATCAAACAAATCTATTTATTAACATGTAGCATTACTGAGTCCACCATATTACGACATCGAAATATTTGCTATTGTATTGTCACAAGTTCAATGATGTGCAGTGAAACCTGTTGTCGAATTCTCAGAGATCTCACGATCGGATCATGACCGCGTGTATAAACACAAAGTTCAGAATGTCCTTTAAAAATTAACGATCATCCTTTCTACCTGCCGGTGTCCGAGTGCAAATAAAAAACGGTTTCCCCGCGTAAAGGGTTCACTTCCCATCACATGGTGCACACACACACACACACACGCGCGCACACAGCCACGGTTCAGGTTGAGGCTACGACGCATCGTCCGACAGAAATCTCGACGGGGGATAACATTTCTTCGGAACGCGAGCATAACGTGGATCTGCCCAGGACATTCCTCCAGTTTCTTAATAATGTTCATCACTCACTACTCCTAGTTTAGAGCAGCGTTTAGTTTGGATTGGATTAAGAGTAGTCGCTGATACTTAATTATTAAAATATAAGTGGTTGGTTGCTTGGCTTTCTCGCGCTAACGCTATCAAAATGAGTTTTTGCGATTTTAATTCTAATAACTAACAAATTATGATACATACCTAAACCTACTTCATTTATGAATTTTCATACGTACAGTCCACATTAGGAGTCAAATAGCCAATGTTTAAAATAGCTGTGGTACAAAACGGATCAGCAACGTTCGAATCGGCAATAAGTTCTTATACACTTGAACACAAACACTCAACCTTACAGGGGGCGGTTACCACGATCCCTCAATGCGATTATCTTTAGGCCCTTAACTAAATACGTACGTACGTATACGCAGATCTGCGCCTCTATTCGGGAACGTATAAGTTATATTGTGGCGACTCGCGAGTGAGATTCAAATCCCGCTCCTACGCATTACGCATCGTGCGGAAGAGTGGGATAAGACGCCCAGTTTATGGCCCAAAGAGGATCGCATTATGATATCGTGGTAACCATCCAGGATGCAAAAAGAATCAGCCTTTTTATCGTTATCTGAATTGTTTGTATAAAGAAAGCATAGTCAGATATGGGAGAATTTCAAAAAAAATGTAAAAAGTTTAAAAAGTTCCTGTGTTACGAAAATTAACCATACAGTTATATACCTTATTAATTCTAGCCATAAGGCATATAATTGTAAATTGTAAATTGTAAATTATTTATTTGCAAGAACATACACAGGTGTTATTGCTAATTCACCCATCATCTCGATTATCTAACCTAAATGTTTATATGTTCGTTCGTCGTCTATGCGTTAACATTCATCCGATTACGATAATTAACTACTGTAGCGGAGACATGCGATGCTTTCTATTTTAGTTCAAGGTTCCCGTCGTAATTTTGAAAAACATAATCCACCTGGGTAAACCACGGCCGAATAGCTAAATGAACAAACGAAGATATATCCTACCGGGAATGTTGCTTAGCATTGCATTGCAGTTAGTCTGGCACGTCAAAGTAAAAATCACGTAAACCGTTATTTTGATTTACATTTTTCCTGTTTGTCGGTGTAAATGGCAATTGTAAATAATAATTACATTGTGTGATGGATAAATGTTTAATTTACTTTAAAAAACAAAGAGGCCATGTCCATATACAGTAGGTAAATCTGTCGTTTTTTTGTTCGCTCACAGCCACAGCCGCGCAAGAGCAAATCCATTATAGCATTTTATTATCTTATATCAAGGTTTGAAATTGTAAGGCATCAATATTTTATAGTGCCAGCGCGGTGGGGTGACGCAAAACAGATTCTTATTTTCAGGTGGTAGGGTTCTGTCAGAGAGTGAGCTGGCTTAGGGAGCTTCGGACATTAATGGGTATAGAGTTTTTTTGTCCTTCGGGGATTCCTTTGTGGTTAGAAACCCATAAAGGGTCGAAACCGAAGACTTCAATCCCGTTGTTTGCCCTTTGTTTTTGGTCGAATCGGGACATAATTAGTTACTAATAACTTAGACTTAGGTATTATTTTCGCTGTGACCAACTGTAGGGAGCTTTGGTTCCTGAAATTCGTGTCAGCGAAACCTTCGGTTACGCAGATCGTCCGGATCGAACACGATTAATTAAATCTCAAATGTGTTGCACTTTTTGATAGCGGCACGATACTGAAACCGGTTGCAATCAAATATTGAAATTGTCTTATTTCACAAGACCGTTAAAATAATGTCTTTCAAAATCATTAACAAACTTTGCATAGATAGGTATCAGTAACCATTGAGTCGTAAAATCGGAGAAACTGTTTATTCATCCATCGTGTGACACACACACGTTGTATCTGCGTGTGTGAGTCTCGAGCGTGTATTATAGCTTATTAGTGTGAAAAAGACAGAGAATCGAGGAGTAATAGGTGCGACTGAAAAGACAGACGTCAACAAGGCTAGCTTTACCTTTTTAGTATATGAATGTCCGTTTTTATTAACTCGATTCGTTATACGGCTCAACTTTATAATACATGGGTACATACAATCGTAATTGAGTTCAGTTAAAAGATTACGGTATATCAAAAAGAAAAATAAAAACGTGTTTTCCTGCTATATTTTTCTTGTAAACAAAACAATTGTGACGTGCAATGTCCAGTAAAGGAATGTGTAAGAATGTGAACCGATATGGAGTTAAGTAAGTACGTACGTGAAAAACATTATGCAGAAATTCTTAATTATCTTTGCTGGTACATTTATTAATGATATACATTCAGCAAATTTTTAAATCTGTACTGATTATTTTAATTCTTAGCATCAGTGGGTACCCAACCAACACATTTACCTAACCTAGAAAACTGGCCCAGGGTGAAAATGCTAACTACTGATGTAATAATTATTGCTGAATTGTATCTGATCTAGCAGAAAGGGTTGGAAATGTGAACAAAAACGTTTCATTAAAATAAAGAATTGTACCGTTCTTTTCTCGCAGTAGTAATACATTCTTCTATAAGTTATAGTATAGTGTGTTGTACTTGATTAACAATAAAACAATTATTATTGTTTGCTCTTTCCTTATTACTACTAAAGAGGATCAAACTGATATCAGTTGGTGATCTTGGTTGTAAGTATTGATTAATGATTATAGAAACCACACTGTAATACATATGACGCATTCAAAATAATGTTGCTAGACGTTATAATTTACGGCTAGCGTTTATACCTATGATTATTAGTGAATCGTATATAGGAGGTATTAGTTATTTATTTCCGCATTTAGTGTTTCACCCGCCATATGTATTTTGTGCTAAAAAGAAGGATAATTCTTGTTCTAACAGTTCCCCTGAGAAATGCTAAAACGTATTCCAAGCAAAAAACAACAACTTTTTTCATATATTTTGTATGAATCGATCGATTAACAAAATTATAGTGAATAATATTTGATAATCACGTTTCATAATCTCGGTAACAAAAACCTACTTCTTATTAAAATATCATAAGAGTTTGTTTAATCATAAGCTACCCAGCTACTGCGATCTCTTTGGCTACTACAACATCAACTGAGTCATGCCTAACGAGTTAGAACTTAACATTAATTTAGTTTACTTCATCTCGTAGTTTCACATACATTTCATTATGCAAGCAAAATTCAAATCGTGTACATTGTTATATAATTTACCTGCGTTTCTGAGTAACTTTATTTTCATTTAAAAATATCCCTTAGATATCAGCAGATATCTAAAGAACACAATGTGTTAACACAATTTAATGAACACATGAGTTATAAAAAAAGTTGCTTTTGTGTATTACATTTTATAACCATCACAAACTGAGAAGATAACTAAATAATTGTTTGCCGTAACATAAAAGAATAAAGTGTAAATTAATACAACGTAGGCGCTTGGCTGTCAGGTGATACAAACCACAATACACGGGCCAGTGTTAATTAGGAAATGACGTGGGTCATATATAATGCCTTTGGTCGACCTATCTCGTCAATGTAAAAGGTGAAAAATTAAGATTTTAGTTGCATTAAACAGAATGATGTAACAACATAATTGATATGTGTTCGAGTCTAGCTTCAAATACATTTAAATGCTATTTTATCTATGTGTAACGAAGCAAACAATGTTTCAGAAATATCGGATAGAGCGAAGGGGGCCGTATTAAAACCCTGAAGATTTCTATGCTGGTCGGTTCTGGCTGACGGGGACAGTAGTGTTTGCTGATGCTTACAGAATGTGCTTTTTCAAAGTTATACAGCAGTTTCCAGATATCTCAGCTTGTGACTCGGTAGGAGTGCATAAAGTGAGATTTCGTGAACCTCTACGGTGCCTTAAATTATTGACCTAATAATATTGTATGAATCGTTATTCATAAGATTACGGAACATTCGATCTTAGAATAGAATCATTTTGACACTTTGATTGGCAGTATTGTTCCTAAATAAAAACAGCCAGGGTCCAATTTGAAATGGTCATAGTAATTTAAAGAACGTATGCCTTTGGTTTATGTTAATAGTCTACTTTTAATTACCACACAATTAATGTTAGTGTTATGATGGAATTACAAAATTCCTGGAGGTTTGCTTTGAAGCATCCTTTAGGAACAACTGTTCTATCATTTTATAGAACTAACCCTAGTAAAATGATAACCAGAGCTGCATAGAATAGGATTGTATCTATTCATGATTAATAATACCTAGTTTTAAAATGTACCACGATTCGCTTGTTTGTCTGTACTAATTAACATTTTCTTTGCGATAGCTTGGAGCATAACGCTATAAGTGCGTCTACTGATTTAATTACTTTAATGTATCAACAAAGTTACGAATAAGCTTGTACAATAAAGATAAAAATGTGTACAACTGCGTCCACTTCATTTTTCTTTTCCTTCACTGCAATAATTATCTTATTTAATGCGTGTTATAATTACGTCTTCAAATTACTCTGCATATTTGGATATGCACTAATTAATTAACATCAACGACGGAATTTCGCCTGAGGTGTTTTGCAGTCTGTTTTGCAGTGGCCGATCTCGTTGGTTGTCGACGCTAAGGTTGGACATTCACTCGCTTGCAGGCTGCGGGGTGCGATAGGGGCCGATCTACGCGACATTGTGGCAAGGACCCGACGTCTGCGCAAGGGCGCGCCTCTCACTTAACACAAACGTTTGGATGCCTTGGCGCCATTTAATTATCATTTCCCTATTGACATAATATTATAATATTATCAGTATTATTAATAGAAATCTTGGTTACAATATTATTGAATAGTTTGAATGTATTTGAAATATTTGAATAAGAACACAATGAAAAGGGATAAAGAAGATACAAAGATTTTAAATGTATAAACTTTGAAAAATAACTAATTACTAATTAATCTGCTACGAGTACATTACACATTATTTTATTAAAGTCGTTAAAATACTGTTGAGTACAGTTGAATCGTTATAGAAATGTTACGAGAACATTTAAAGATAGTGTTTGTTTAAGGAGCGCTATGCGTGTATTTTTTGCATGGCGTGGTGAGTGCCATAGCAGCCACCCTGCACTGACTTACAAGGAGCCTCTGGCGCGCACATCCGTCGCACAGCGATGTAAATGATCCCACCATAATGTACCACCATTCTCTCCAACCTCTTGCTAATAAGGCGTTCGACAATCGACCGTTACGACTAACTGCTAACTATGCAAATTGAAAGAGTAATAAGCAGTTGCCAAATCCATTAAAGACGTAAAGTTCCACTGGATTATTAGTTCTAGCCGAAACACTTCCGCGTGTCAGGGTTACTGAAGGTCACGGGGGACCTTGAATCTACGTACCTATCTCACGACGTATTGTTAAAACAATAGTGTGCTATGCAAACAATAATTTCGGTTAGTTTTGTCTCGGCGATGTAGCCGAGTTCACGGCCTCAGGATCACTTCTAATAGATGCGCGTCTCATTGTTGTGATAACTGCCTCAGTGACTCAAATCATAAAATGATATCCAACTGTAAAGGCCCCTGGCGTCCTTTTCTAATTATAATCTATTTTTTAATTATATCTGCTACAAAACCATCTATGATCTCAGCGTGTCGCTAATGCAATTCGGTGGTTAGTGATTCATGTTGTTGACCTATAGGACACGATTAATATTATTATGTACCTACATATAATGCGACTGCGACTAGAATTAAATCGCTTATGATATTACTGTGTCCGATGTGGCTCTAAAGCATATTAAAGCAGCGTCTCAGCGAAATTAGTGTAGAATAATAATGAACTCTATGTGTATTGTATTTAGTATGGATGTAGCGTGCGGCGGCGGAGTCGGGCACGGCGCATGATCGGGTCACGACTGACGCGCACGCGCGGTCGTGACCTTGCCGCCGCGCGCGCCGCGCAGAGGTCACACTCTTGTGTTGATGCGCTAGGCGCTGCAGGGCCGCACCACCATGGAAAGCCCGCTGTCGGGAGATCAGCGTATTTTAAAAGTATCTGAGAGTGATCATGCTTATGACACGAATCCTAATGCCTGTTTTACATAATTTCATTTAAGATTGATAAACATAGCTATAATCATACTTAAACTAGAACGCATACCAAACTTGAGTAAAATTTATAAGTACTCAGTTCGGTTTTAGGCACATGGATAGCCGATGAACACATCAAAATACCGTTCATGTCATAATGAAAGGCTATCAAAAGACTGAATTAACACTATTTAAAGAATAAGCCATACCCGAAGAATAAAACGCCTTAGTAACAATTCGGATTTAAAGCCAGATTGCGTTTTATTTCCCTCCTTCTATGTTAACAATCCCAGCCGAGAGAAATATGGCTGTAATTATAATACCAAAGAGACAGATTTACACAAGTAACAGGGGAAAAGGCTCGAGGAATGAGAAATGCCGCCATAACAGGGCGTAGTGGCGACTTTCTCCCGAGGCCCTGCCGATCGAGCGAGCGCGCCGCAGGCTCAACCAACACCCTCGGATGTTATTAAACCGAAAACATTTTAAGGAATCCTATGTGATTTTTCCTTATATTTATCCGAAATAGCATGTTCATGACTATTTTCTGAATGCGAACGTTACTCTCAAATACAAGAAACTTCATCACATTGTGTGCAATAATCGTTGCTGCTGTTAAACAAATGCAGGCTTTCAGTATCGCAAGGGGTTCTCCAGCTCTTTCATCGTCATACTTGCATTGAGTCGTCAAGCTACCATTTTTAAAAATGCCACAAAGATTTCATCTACTTAAGTACCTACTTGTAATGTAATATTTAACATGTGATGTTTCTAACGTGCTTACTCTTAGCTAAACACAGCAAGTGTGGGAAATTAGGGGTCAACTGAGCATGGATATGCGAGGATGGGTCGGACCTTTCTAAGATGGGGTCAAACTTATGCCTTTGCGCAGTCATTAGGTAGCATAAAAGCTCTCGCTTCACGTTTTCCGCACAGGGTAATAAACTGCATTTATGAAAGATAAAATTTGTTAATACTATATACATTTTACTTAACTATGTTCAAAGCTTATCGTTTACACAGAAAATTCTTTAATATTATAAATCCTATCTGGGCTGAGCGATATACTCATAGTTAGTTGCCTGTGTATCTAGGTAATAATATACTTAACTTGTTTCTTACTGTATTAGGGTTTTTAGAGGAATCACTCTGCCTTAGAAAAGTAATCATGAAACGCCGCATAAGTAATGCAGTTTTTTTAAATATCTTTTGTAGAATATTTAATCACTATGATTGTACTCATTCGGGGCTGGAGAACTTGTCGTGAGGAGTCAATAATTATACAAAAGTTTAGTAGCGTTCGTACATACAAGTAGAAGTGTATATTGTTTTTGTATTGTAAGGCTTACCTACTGACGGGCGTACACAAATAAATTAATAAAATAGGTCGCTGATAACTAATTAATGATGAATGTTTGATACCAATACAAATAAATATAACAGCAATATTTTAATTGAGTACTCGCTACGTACTTCTTTATAATGGAGCTAAATAGTAAGGGCCGAAGGTTTACACAAAATTCTCAGGAAACTTTGGTTTTTAATGGCAAAGCATCAGGTGCTTATCTTTGGATCGTTATTTCGTATCCAATTTGATCAATTAACTATCTTATTACTTTAAGCGAGCAATTCTTGAGCAAATGGTTTCTCGAAAATGCCTCTTACGATTTAGATTAACTGTATATTACAGTACAGGATTTATCATGGGGAGTGTTCAGAGGAACTGTTTAATTTATTACCAGCCGCTGTATTCCACCATCGCACTACTCGCCGAGAACTAGAATTTCACCAACACCATCTAGATGGATGGCGATGTACTACTGTGAGTTTTTTAAGACACTTCCCGCCACGTACGGTGAAATTGTGGAACCAACTTCCATCAGCGGTGTTCCCGGACTGTTTTGACATAAGGGCCTTCAAGAGAAGAGTTTATTTTTTCCTAAAAGGTCGGCAACGGCTCAATGACTCCTTCGGGGTTAGTGATGATCACTTACCATAAGATGACTCGCAAGCTCGTTTGCCTTCCCTTATATAAAAAAAAAGATATTACTTAACTTTCTAGGTTTATCTAGATAGGTGTCATCCCTGAGAACTTAAGGAAGAAAGACGCTCAGCGCTCGATCGCCCAGGTACTAGATATGATTGGAATAATATTTCAACGACATTGGTAGGTACTTGCTTAGCTTACAGCGCTACGGGTTAATGATACTTAGTAATTGAAGAACCTGAAATACTTTTAGCCAATGAGTAAAGCAAACCATGAAGAAAACACCGCAGCGTCTCCGTACTTGGGCAAAAGTAGTAATGAGCGCCTCAGATGGTATCGCGTGGAGCACGTCCTCAGCTTACACGCTAATGTTCCTCATTAAATATTGCAACGCCAATTTGTATCTCTGCCACGTAGGAGAATACGATGATCATCGATTTTTATTGCTCAGAATTACTCTTATGTATGTGAAATACATTAATGTCCAAAGCTATAATAGCACTAACATGCTTGTTATGCAAACAAAGATGTATACGCATTTGCTTTGCAGCCAAGCTAGTAGGTACGGTGCGGTCTAGTAATGTGCACAGATCATTTGATAGCCCTTGCCTTTACCATAAGCATAATTGGTTTTTATGTGACTGTGTAATAATTGGCCGGTACTATTTTAAATATGAAACCGGTCTAGTGCGAGTCGGACTTACGCGCCGAGGGTGCCGTACTTAGTTATGAAAAACAGACAGTACCTTTTAGGTAGGTACGGAAGCCAAGCTTTCTCATATCTCTTACGAACATCGTATCTGGTGAGAGCCCGTTGATGTCTAGTATGTATCTGCGCAATTACCTCAAAATCCGTCCGTACTTCCTTACGACATTAAATACCGTTGCTATTTTATAATTTTTAGGGTTCCGTACTCAAAAGAAAATACGGAACCCTTATAGGATCACTCGTGTGTCTGTCTGTCTGCCTGTCCGTCTGTCACAGCCAATTTGCTTCGAAAATACTGGACTGATTGACTTGAAATTTGGTACACATATGTAAGTCGGTGACCGCAACACGAACACGTAACGTAAATAAATGAATTTTAAACGTAGGGGCCACTTTAGGGGGGAAAACTATAAAATAAAAAAATAGTTCTGCAAACCTTGAGGTGTGACATATCGAATGAAAGGGCTCGTTGTGAGGATCTTAGTTTTTTATTATAAGATATATGGAAAATAGGCGAAAATTTATCTCCCCTCTCATCTCCGAAAGTACTGGGCCTAAAATTTCGAAAAAAATACACTAAATAGTTCTTTACCTATAGATTACAGGAAAATCTATAAGTAGTCTATGGTATTTTAAGTAACATAGGAAATTTCATATAATCACGGAACCCTCTCCACGCGAGTTTAACTCGCACTTGTCCGGTTTCATTATATTAATTATAAACGGGCCCATTGCTATCTTAAACTAACTGCAACACACACCTTTTCCGCATGCAAATACAAACTTAAGTTTTAGCGGTTTCTTTAAATTTTCTCCAGAACTATTAAAGTTAGAGAGTTGATCACATTTTTCGATAGTCTATATATAGATTTGTAGTAGTTGTAATTTTGTATGAGTTTTCTCAGTCATAGTGTCTGAAATAAAGGAGGGAGAGGGTTGGGTTTCTGTTCTACAAATGTCTCCTAAATGGTTAAATATTTAAATCAGTTTTTTTTATGATACACAATCTAAGAGCTAATAAATGACATACCACATCATGTGCAAAAAATTGATTTGGCCTTTTATGTTTTTTTTTAGTTTGTGACTAATTTATTTTGCCATCTTGTGCGGGCTTTTAACTACTATAACTATACTAATTTTCAGAGCGATATGTGAAGCCGTTCCCAAGAAAAAAATGTTGAAACGGATTCCGTTCCATAAAATTTGGTACGAAGCCCTAAAAACTGTCATTTAACTGAATAATCCTTACTTAATGTCTAAATACACTAAATCTAAACTTAATTAATAATGTTACTGATTTATTTAAATTTAGATTTTTTGCCTCAAATTCTTTCCTACTCTCATCGGGCAAGCAATAAATATTTTCTTTAGCATTTATTTCACCCTTTTACAGTTGGTTGTCTTCAAAGTAGCCCAGGTTCTTTCCTAGGGCTCAAACTATCTGCATAACAAATTCCATCAATTTGTTGAGCGGTTTAGCTCGTAAAACGTTACAGCAAAACAGATAGCTTTACTTTCGCATTAATCCTATTAGTAATTGATTATAAGCATAGAATAACATCGTATATGAGATGCAGTATCGACGATGACATGACGCCGCACCGCTATAATGTGTACCTCTATACATTGTGTAAAATAGAAATAGCTCGAAGAATCTCGAATTATGTTAAACAATTATGTGCCTCTAATGGTTTATTTTAATCAAATTACCCGGCTGCCTTGAATACGATTTCCAATAGCTATAGTAGGTATAGCTAGGTATGCAATTTCGAGAATGGCCATTATCAATGGATATAATAAAGTGGTAGTAGTGGGAAAAATCTATACATTTTGCTTTTGTAAAATTAGTGTAATGTATTAATGTAAAAAAATATTAAGTAAAATGAAAACCTTTAGGATGCTCACATCCTAAAGGCACATCCAAACGGCCGAAATCACCCTTATCATACAAAAGGCGATAACAATTTACACCTCTTAAATGTTAACCGATTTTGACCAATTTTTGACAAGTTGTCAGTCAGAACAGAATCTAGGTTTATACGTTTTTGAATGTTGATTAAATATCAACGAAGTCAAATAATCACCAAAATTAGGTTTGTATGAGAATACGAAAAAAAAACTAAACTGAATGTATTGATTATAGTTCAAATGCCAAACCTATAGTCCTACATTATGTTCTGACTGACAATCTATCAAAAATCGGTCACATGGGTAACATTTAAGGGGTGGAAAACGTTATCGCCTTTTGTATGAAAAGCGGTAGGTTCACACTCCTCTTAATTTATAAATATTTTGGGATTTTTCCAAGCGATGCAGATTTTATAGACCTTTTATTTTGTTCATTTTAATAATGTTGCAAGGCTCATAAGCACGACCTTTACAAATGTCTCCATGGCGGACTTGGCAATAAAATATTAAATTTATTCGCTACATTGAGAATATTAAGCGTCGGGCGGGTATAGCGCTTGGCAGATTAGAGATGCTATCATACGAGTATGCTTCAACGACCACGACTTAAGACTTGTACATACCGAAACGCGGAACGTAAGCGGAGCGGGGCGGACGGAAGCGGGCTGGCGTAAGTAGTGTCACGGGAAATAAAAAGGTAGCTTTCACATCAATCGCGGTCACGGTGTGAAGGCTTCCATTTTATATTCTGTGCATTGATTTCCGCAAGCCCGGTTCCTACCCGCTCCGTTTCGGTTCCACGTTCCAGTACCTTGAGTGCCTCTGTGTCAATGGCACAGCAAATTATCTGAGGTTGAAGCCTGAAATAACGATATAGGTACACAATATCCTCGGCTATGTTACTTCTATTACCATCATTATCATGAAATGCGTGCTATAATTACCTAATGAATACTATATCATTGTTTTCTAAAAAAAGCTCACTTGTAATATACCTACAGTACGATTAATATCAGGTAACGATTCGACTTTTCTCGGTTATTATCGGCTAAAGCCGGAGACGAAAATGACACAAGTTACATTGCTACGATTTCTTTTACATAGCATTCAACTTAAAGTATCGTAAACGCAATGTATATCACCTGCCATGATGACATTACTTATACCTCGTCTACAGTAAAAAGAGCGCTGACGGCCATACATTTTATATGGCTGTCAGCGCTTATTTTACTGTAGACGAAGTATACCAGTAGACCTAAGAAGTTTACAAAAGCGATATGGACATGCATTATTTATTGATGTATATAAATGTACCTATAATATAAAAAAAAACATGATTCTTTATTAATCAATAGTTATTGTTTTTCGTAAGGTAACAACAGTATGATATTTGTCATGCGTGTCATACTGTCAAAAAAGTCACTTTTTTATTTTAATATAAAGGTTATATTACTTTAGAGCTATTAGGAGGTTTTGTTGCTCATATCCTTATGTAATATATTTAAAGGTTATATCTGTAACTTGATATACTCTATGTTAAAAACGAGGGATACCGACAATAACCGAGAATGGCCGAATGGTGAACTTGTTTTAATAGTACTGTAATCATATTGTTTTATATATCGTCCATTGTTTAACAGAAACATCGAAGGAGCATACAGTTCGTTGAAACTGGAAACTGAACCTTATGTGATCGCTTACCTGGGCTTACCTTTAAGGATCATATTGATAAATAAGGAGGAAGCACTCACAAGACACAAGCACTGACAGGTGCGCAGTACGCCTTTATCCTGTAGTGGATAAGGCATACTGCGCACTTGTCACTGATCGCGCTGTATGCGTGCGGCGCCTGTAATTTTATAGATTCTAGCAAAACCTTGTCATTTCCTTAGCATAATGAACAATATTAAGAGCCCCGCTAAGCGTAATTGTGATTCGAGCAGCAAAGTGCTCGGTTTATGCGGACGGATAATTACGTATAATAGGCGACTTTTGCAACGCACGCGTACTCAGAATGTTCAACTCCCCGGGACAGAAGTTTTGAAACGGTGCAATTATGAGATATAAGGTGTACATTATACGATTAACTTAAATATTGTTATTGCATCTTATCCGTTGAGTTGACTCAAAAAATACAAGACATTTTAACTTTTAACTCAGTTTAAAATGTCTGTTTAAAATATTTATTTTAAAATTATAAAAGCAGCGTTTCTCATAACGTGCTCTTCATTTGATGCACTTGACAATGTCTAGTTTGCCTCCCAAAATTAACCCTCAAAATAAGAATTCGTTTATTAAAGCTATACGGTCGTGTTTGGGTCCCCTATTCTGTATATATATATACTTACCTACCAAAGTTCAATTTGTTTCGTCTAGGATCCTAGTGATCCTATAAGGCTTTTTGTTTTTCATCGGATGCTCGGAACCCTAAACACCAACGAATTTATAAGACCAAACGAAGTATAGTACAATTCAAACAAAATTATCCATATGTAATTTAAATGGCAGCAAAGAAAAAATGCACGAAGTTGTCAGCGTTGGATGTTAACAAATAAAGTAGCAAATAAATAATTTACTTATTTACCATAAAAAAGCTTCCAATGGAGATAAAATTACTTATAGTTAAACGTGAATGCATTGTTGTTTTATATATTTGTAGTTGCCAGTGTCCCGGGAATAAATACAATCATCACAGCGAGCAGCGCAGGCGCAGCCATCATGCCCATCGCGGGTGCGCATACCGTCAGCAGGCACCGCGAATTTGACTTTCATTATAATTAAACAAACATAAAATAAAGTCTTAATATGGTATTCGTAATAACATACATACATACACATCACGCCCGAAATCCCTAATGGGGTGGGCAGAGCCACCAGACTACTTATGGCCACGTTCGATTAATTAGTCCTAAGATGGTATGCTGAACCGTATGGTGACAGGTGATCAGCCCATCGCCCATACAGATAGTCCACCATGTTGGAGAGGACCCGTCCCTTAGTCGACTTTTACGACATACCAGGATGCTAAGCATCTGCACGCATTCTATGCTATTTCTTCACTCCCAGTGCAGCAGAGGAGTATAAATAAGAAAAAAATACACACTAAATAAATACTAAACCATTTTTAATAAACTTTTATTGAATTGGTAATGAATAGGTAAGCACACAAGCAAACACAGGGCGTCTATTCGGCAACGTCTAAGTGATACTGCAGCAACCCGCGAGCGAGACTCGCATCTCGCTCTTACGCATTACGCGTCGTGCGGAAGAGTGGGATGAGAAATCTCTCGCCAGTCGCCACAACATCACTTAGCGTTCCCGAATAGAGGTGCAGCTTATCGTTGTTAATAGCTTTGAATTAATTCGCTGAACCCCTAAACGAACGTCGAATCAAATAAGCGAAAGTCATTTCATACCAACTCATTTCTTCATTGTATTTTTTTTATGGCGTTAAAAGGCGAATGCAGTCACGGAGGGCGCTAGTATAAATGTGATAAGCCTTTACATAAAACGTGAAAGCTGAACATAAGTAATAATAAACAAAACATATTCACACTATTACATACGTGTACTTTTTTTGCTGATCGTTCCTTACGGTATTGGCGTCCATTAATAATGTATGGGCTTCATTAAGCTTATTAAGTCACCGTGGAGTAACGAGCTTTGGCAAAAAAACATAAAAAATCAAGGAGAAACTAATTAAGAAGTTACTGCTTCCCAATTTACCTGCAAACCTATTAGTAAGTGGGTAATACTTGAATATGGATTGGAAAAAACATACTCGTAAAAATGTAAGTATAACTGCGAATGAATTTATAATACGTGGTTTTATGATGGAAGTAGCATGTCACAGTCTCGTGGTTTAGATAATTATTTACTTGTGGATAAAAAGAGCTTACATTAATAAAAAACCCCATTCAGGCACAATATAATCGTGTACAACGAGCTGTAACGCTGTCCACAGCACTGAAGAATACTGACTATCTTTACTGAACTGTCAGGTCTTGTTTGGGTCATACGCACGTTTAGGTTCAGAACTGTCCCCTCCTGTTCCCGAAAGTTAAGGACCTTGAGGCCTGATTTTGGACTATATCCGCATGTAGGACATTAGACATAGCTTTGGCCTGTATGAAGAAAACGTAAAATTAAGCAGTCGTTTTCGTTAACTTTTAGTCACAGGGGGGACAATTTTTGTTTCTTTTAATGTGTATTACCCGTTTAACCCTGTTTTCGTTGTATAATAGGAATGAAATCCTGGTGTGTGCTTGCGTGAAAGAGTCAGGACTAACGGAGTTACGCATTTGTGGTTCATTTCCTAGATTGAACTGCGCGACCGATCTGATATCACTAACTTTTGTAGTTTTCGTTCAGCTAACCGATCATAAAATGAAGTAAGTAATTACTTCCGAAGATGTAAAACAATTGCTCAATCATCAATTTGAGCGTCAATCAAAATATTACGTATTTATTTTAAGAGGGGACCTACGGTTTTTCATACAAAAGGCGATAACGATTTCCACCCCTTAAAATTTTGACTAATTTTGACTAATTTTTGATAGCTTGTCAATTAGAACAAAATCTAGGTTTAAACTTTTTTTGAATATTGATTAAAGATCAACAATGTCAAACAATTGCCGAAATTAGTTTTGTATGAGAATAATGAAACAACAACAAAAGTGAATTTATTGATTAGGGTCAAAAAACCAAAACGTTTGTTTGTTTGTTGACCAACATAAAACTAGCCTCACCCATCACAAATCAAGCATCCAGAAGGCAAGAGATTGAACGTTCCTAGTAATAGCAGAGATTCCTTTAAATTTAAGCCTACGTGCCGTTCTTTTAAATTCTAATTGTCTTCAAATAAGTTAAAATATTAAAGAAACCAATCCGGCTTTTTGTAATAAATAAGCACTTAAAAATGTCTCTTATTTTCTTCAATACAGTAGAGTACGTGGCCGGCATACGAGCGATATCTGCGACATGCCTTGTCTGGCACTGCCAATCATCGGCGAGCTTTCTAAAGCTTTTGCTTAATATATTCAAAAATATTTCATTGGTCGTTACCACATTTTGTTACCTACACCCGTTGTTCATAATAACTTACGTAAACAAAATCTGCATCAAAAGTAAAATGATTAAAGTAAGATATAACTGATTAACATTTAATAAACAACTATTATCTATAGGCAGACGTAAAATGTTTTAAGATCAATAAAGCTGTAGGGGAATTACAGAAAGCTACGTAGTGTTGTCAACAGATGGTATGGTTGAAACACGTGTGAACGTTGTAATTCGGCTAGACTTCAACAGATGGCGCTGCTTGTCACATTCAGAGGCTTCCTTTGGCTTGTATAATGTTGGTTGATAAATACGGCTTTCAACACAGGTATATGCAATATTATTATGTATTTTGCAGGGTTAAAGGATCCATTCATATAAAGTGTATTATTATTAATCGTTGAATTAATATGGCTCGTATTACAGGCAGTTGAATACGACTAGTATTGAAGTGAACCATGCTAAGTCACTTTTTGCAGTTATGATATACATCGCGTTATTGACCTTAATCTATAGAATTTATGGTCATTTAGTGCAGACTACCATAATCGTTTTAATGACAGTCGTTATTTGAAAACGTGTATGATGGTTCTTTAGCGCTTTGGTGCGTTATTCACGACGAAGTAAAAGCGCCGTCCACGCCGCGAGCGCTGCGCTTCGGATCTCCGTCACGCGCGACCACATTGGTTCGTTTCCAATATGTGCAATATGCTCTAAATAGCTGTTAAAACTGTCCGAATTGCATCATTCCGATTTATATGCGTGTGTAAAAATCCTTTCTTATTGACAAAAGAAAAATAACCTCGATTACAATGTTATGGTATATAATGAACGGCATCTCGGATGACAGCAGTTGTAAACACAGTTTTATTTTATTCATTTTTTACAAAATAAGTAAGTATATTAGGTAACTTGTACAAGTTGTTTATCTACTTAGGTAGGTACTAAGATGAAAATTATATCTTGTTATAAGCCTGGATATCATTTACCTTGAGTGTAAAGTGTTATTATTAAAGCTATGTAGCTGTTACATTTTCCTCACAGATCGAATGCACGTACGTATATTAACTAGTAGATATTTACGTTCACATTGATTCAAGAGTTTATGTTGAATTATAACATTAAACTTTACTTTTCGGCGTAATAATTGGTTTTTATTTGCGAATGGTCAGGGAGAAGGGCGCGGGCGTGTGGGTAATTTATATGGTCAGCGCGGGCGCAGGAGATCGCCAGTGTGGTCACGTTCCCATTGTTCGTGGGAGGTGGATAAAAAGTTCACTGAGAACTAATTATTAGTTTCAGGCTAAAGCCAGCCCGCGAAACAAGAAGCCTAATTAGCACTCATAAAATAACTTCCACATGCGTGCTTCACAGTGAATATATACTTATATATAGTTTGATAAAAATATCCTCCCATTGAAATAACTAAATATATATCTAAAAGCACAATAATTATATACAACATATTACTAGTTATTAAGGTTACACGGCCCTTTAAGTTATTAAATAATTTTAACCTTTTAACGGCGCAAGCTCTCATAATGTTTCGTAACACCGAAGATAACAACTCCAAGTTGACATTGGCTCGGCTGCAGAGTAGATTAGCATCAGACCTACACACGACTGTGGTTCAATAGTGGGAGGTGCCATTTGTAATGTCGAGCACAACAATGTGCATGTCGCGTATCAAGCGATCGCGATAGGTCATGCGCACGCGAGCGTCCTAGGCCGGCCTGCGCCCGCGCCGCCCTTCGCGCTAATTTACTCCGAGCATAAATCTCCGAGCACTGTATCTTGTCGCTATCCGTCACCGTTGTTCGGCCGCCAGCTGAAAAACGAACGTGATTCGGTTATAACAACGCACTAAACGAACCACTTAGATGGCTCATTAAATAAATTTATTCCATTTGATAACGATTCGATGCGATTGCAAGTAAGCTGGACGTTAGCTTTTGATTAATGGCGCTCGTGTGGAGAAATTTTCATGTTTCTTGATCTTTAAATATGCATAGGTACGTCCTTTAGCGGCTGAATTTACGCGGTGTTGATTATATGCAAATAATTTGGAGTGTGATAGAAACGGAAAGATACCGGATTGGCGGCCGCGGAGAATAATTGCGTGACTAAAGTTTCGTGGCTGCTTCAGCGCGCCGGCTTCGCCTGTCCAGAGCCAATTTTGTTATTAATGAGACAATATTCGAATCGTTTCGTTTCGCGAATGTAATAAATAACATAATCGCATTTTTATGTTACCTTCAAATGTAGATTCAGTTTTACTAACTTTAATTAGTGCTTTAATATTATAGGTATTCATTTCACATTTAACGCTCTCTATTAAGCGCAGCTGGGTTTCGTAATTACCGCATGCATACCGAAATATCCTATTTAAAACGTAGTGTAAATAGCTAATTATATTATTAAGATTTATGGTTAAGTACAACCATAATTTAAGTAAGCGTGTCAGACTGTACATCAGTTTATAACTAGCATTGGTATTGATTTTATGCCACAAGACTTGATTTCAATTGTAGTATGTAAATTGAAATTTAAATAAAACTATCATTCTGTTATCATGGATTGATAAACAAAGCGTAGGAATGCGCCGGCGCGACCCGCTGCGGCGTCAGGCGTCTCCTAGTTAGTTCAGATTCAGAACAGATCGGTCGATAAAAACACCATCAGTAATATGCAATCGGCATATTCTATATCGATTTCAATTAAATCAATTAGAATTACTGACATTTATCTTTCCTGAGTTGGTCTGATTGCTGCTGCTAGTACGGCTTCTATTTATATGTTTATTGGAAATGCACGATCTATTAAAATCTAACGACTGAATGGGTCATGGGCTACAAAGCACAGTAATTTACACCGAGCGTTAACTAACACTGCACCCACTTCGCTTGACCGGCCGGGTCACAATAAATATTGCCGCGTTGGGTCCCGTTGAAATTCTATGCGGAGTGGACATGTACTTCATTAAAACACACACCTGAGCGCCTACTTAGGCTATTTACATTTATGCCAAACATGTAAGTACAGGTAAGCACATCACTTATCACACCAATATTATAAATGCCTAAGTTTGTGAGTGAGTGTGGATTTGAGTTGAATTTGGACTGCAGATTGCATATACCCTGGATTTATTATTAGTTACTTTTAATCCCGGAAAATACAAAAGTTCTCGAGGAAATAACTATATCTGAATTTCACGTGGACGAAGTCGCGGAGAAAAACTAGTACTTACTTTATATAATCATAAGGAGGGTTTTATATGAATGACTGCTATGAATGACACTACTAATAATAATCTCTTATTTGTTGAAAAGTCTCAAACGATCCTTCGAAGTTGTTTAAGTTTGTGGTAATTCGATAAACTTCGTTTCTCTAGAAGTTTTATCACAACTCTCTCACGCTCGATCGAACTTACGAAGCGACCACAGTTTTTAATTAGCTCCCAAATTTGAGGCTCCATAAAATTTATAGCAACATAGAGGTGTAATGTAGCGTCGAGCGGCCGCCGGCGGGCTCAATTGGGCGCCCATCACCTGCAGACGGATGATAGTTTTACGATAGCGTTTATGATTGATTAATCAGCGAGCCTAAAGCTGATCGCTTCCGCACTTAGTCGTTTGATTGCAAAACGTCAAGCTCTTCACCTTTCGCAAAGTGTAATTTGTAAGCGACAGTGCTATCAAGATCAGTGTTTATTGCATTTGAATGCGTTAAACTTTCAAACAGAAAAATGATGTAATTTGTTTCACTGTAACCCACGACTCAGGGGTCTATAAATAATTTCCTTTTAAAACTCAATGATAAATGTAATTATAAAGGTACCTAATTTACCAAACTTTTGGCACATATTTATAGCAAAAGTTGCTTGCAAGCATTCGCTCTGAATTGTTATTATTAAAATACGGTGTAGTTATAGTGTGGTTTAAAATAAGAAGTCATATAAGTATAAGAAAACCAAATAAACAAACGCATGCCTTCAACTTATTGCAATCGTGCATGTAACTTATTGACTTCAAACGTAGCTGCCAAGATAAGGATCGTGATTGAGGAATTGGCACGTGTATTAGTGCTGCGTAGGCACCGTAGACAGTGAGCTACTTCGCGTTGTGCTCGGCGAACAGTGCAGCTATGTGATTGTAACGTGCGCAGCGGCTGATCAGCGACGAGGACACATTCAAATTTAGACCGAATGACTTTATCCTCATAGTCTAAATTACTAGTTTCGTTAATGCGCTGATCACCCGCTTTGATGTTGATTCTTTGTCTACCCGTAAAACAAAACAATTTAAATGCCTGAAGCTTTTGTATAATAAGTACGCATGTATAAGCAAGTCTCTTTTTGTCTAATAATTATCACGAAATGTTAAAGGTGTGAAATGAACACAATTCAATCTCTGTTCGTGCGCTTTCGCTTAATTGAGACATTTAATTGAATTTCTTTAATTTTAGATAAATGGGTTGCTTAAAGTCTGGTTTTTATTACGCAATTTAAGGGAAAAACAATTGCTTTCAAATTGAACAATTTAAAATATCTTTAATATTCAATAATTCTGCACTTTGATTCGTCTGATCTATTGGTGACTTTTTGTTTTATGTCACGTAACAACGAGGCTAATTCTTGATTTATTGACAAGTACCTACCTTCTTAAACAAACAACCTAAAAGAGCAGTTAATGGCTTAGAAATTATTTATATACTAGCTGGTGCCCGCGACTTCGTCTGCGAATAATAATAATTTAAGTAACCTATGTACTTTTAAACCTTCCCTAGACCTCCACGAACATTTCAAGACTAAGATAAGATAAATCCGTTCAGCCGTTCTCGAGTTTTAGTGAGACTAACGAACAGCAATTCATTTTTATATATATAGAAGATTACTTATGCTTTTGCGATGACTCCATATGCATATTATAGCTTTTAGTTTGAATCTTGCTTGCGAACAACTGAGTTGGACAATTTATTATTTTCAAAAAAGCTATACTAAAGCTAGAAAACGTCTAAGGGCAGACGATTTCATGCAAATAATTTTAACCATTACGCACTTAGTTTCAAATGCTTGAATACAGCCTGTGCCTGAACAAAATTTATATTCACCAAGAACCCAGTAGCTGGGTTCCCTTTTCGTAGCAAGGTTTTTTTACAATGCGGAAAAACCCTGCTACGCGCTACAAACGTACTGCGTACTGATTAACGGCAGTGAAAGAGTTAACTTTTATGTCTGTCATGGTGTCATGGTTGTTTAATATAAATAACTACCTATATGTTGTTATTTCCAAGAAAGTCGAGATGACTCCGTAGTAGATAATGCAATACCATAGTATCATCCGTACAATGTACCGCGACCCGGAATGAAATATCTCTTCATGGACTAAAATTATATGGCCGAGAGTATGGGTATCACTCGGGCATCTGACCGTATAATATTGCAATAGCCATTACGGACACACCGTAGTATCTCCAAAGCACGTCGTAAACGCGCTACACAGCTACTAGAAGCGTAATGTAGCGGTGCACAGAAAGACACGATGGCTATCTGCAGACGTATGAGCGGTGTTAGTGCCGTCACACATTTTTCTTGTTACCGAAGGTGTTCTGGAAGCTTATCTCCCGACCGCCATCGCGTTGTTTCGGGCCCGCTTTGCATTACTCTCCCTCGTCAGCTTTGGAAGACTTTCGCAATGCGTCACGTGCACCTAATGGTACCTACTTTCGAGCTCGGTTTGGGAAAATTAATTGATCGTACTCATTATTTTTAAAATAAATGTCTTCAAATTAGGTAGTGATGCAACGAATACGAAGACGAATATTAGTATTCGTCGAAAAACACCACTTAACCGAATATTCGCATTCGCCGAATATTGTGAAGACATTCGTCACTTTTTTTTCGCTAAAATGAACGCACCTAATAAGTTCTGTTGAGAAGCATGTATCCAAACAAATATTTGATGAAGTGAATAAAATAATAAGTATTTACTTAGGCAGTGATTTTTAAGCGTTTCCTTAAAAAATTATGAAAACTTACATTCAATGCCTAACAAACGTGTTTTCATTGCCTTTTTTTGGAATGTGCATTGGTATTCGCATTCGCCGAATAATCGAAATACTATTCGTATTTGTTAAAGTAATATTCATTGCGTCATCACTAAAATTAGGTACCTACCTTGGCGCCAATTAAAGCAGTAAATGTATAAATATTTCAATTTCAGTGATTATAATCGATCGTAAATGACGACTGATGAGACAAAAACTAGAGATACCTACTTTAATATTAATTGGTCCAAGCGAGAGCGACATTCGACGTTGTCAGATTTAAGTCGTGTTCAAGGTGATAGTCTCTCTTGCGTCGAACTAAAATGGCGACTGAGTTGACATTTAAATGCCATGCATTTTTAAATTCATGTATCGTACGCAATTAACATTGCAAACTTCGAATACATTGTCATAAACCGAGGCCTATTCTCAGAAGAGCTGAACGCTTAGGATGGCGCTCAGTTGCCAGCTTTGTGAAACTTTCTGCGTTCTCAGTTAGTTTTAATTATGGCATGATAGAAAAGTCATATAAATCAGAAAGTAGGACCTAATACCTCAAAATTCCTATCCCTTTCCCACACACTAAACTTAAAGAAAAAGTCTGACACCAATCTTTAAGTACTGTAATAATACATTTGTTTTATTGATCGATGGTTTTGTCGGTTTACGAAATAATATGTTTTTGACAAATGTGGTACTTATTTAGTAAGTAGACTATGCTGAATAAAAAGTTACTAGTTTCCTACCCACGTTAGTCTTTTCATGCAATGAATAACTAAAATATTTGATTAATTGAGTTGTACCATGTTAAATTAAGGTATAATGGATATTGAGACTTTAAATACATTTATCTACACCCATATCATAAAACCTCCATAATGTAATCAAAAACCGTAGGAAATGACCAGCATTATGACAACCAATTAGGTAAAACCAGTACTGTAATGTTATTACAGTATCGATTTTAGTATCGTAATGAGATTAAATTTGGAAAGCTGTCAAACCTTAAGTGGGTCTCTATTCTAGTATCCATAGATATTAAAACAGTATTAATACGAAACATCAATTCAGTATGTTTTTTAATATAAACTGCACGACATTTGATCTCGAGTGACATGAGAATAGAGACTTCATTCGTTTGTCTATGATTAAAAAAAAAAATATCTTGACGGAGGATCGAATTGCCGCCATTACTGCTTTCATCATTCATGTTGGTTTTTTGCTGAACGAAAGTAGAATTATAAAAAGTTGTTTGTAATTTACATTTTAGTTGAAAATATGAATAGTAGTCTTCTCGGAGTGACTGTGTGATGTGAAAATGTGCCGGATATCGTAAATGCAGCCACGATTGCAGCAAATAACTTGTTGCCAGAAAATATTGTTTCTGAACACATCATGGAGGATTTATAATATGTGTGTAGATAAAGTTATGTATGCAACTCTATATAATTTGGCCTTAAAACACACGTGCGATCTTATTATGAAACTCGCTTAAAAGCTCCTTTCATAAAACCGCACTAGTGTTTTAAGGCCTATCATTATGCAACCATTGCATAAACTACTATTAAAATCTTAGTTAGTCGGGCGAAAATGAAATTTCCATATACAGTTAATTAAGTACTCGCATTACTCGGCTTCGTTAAACTTATAAGTGCAAGTAAATTAACATTATTATTTCTGGAAATATTGAAAAATCTAGCCATGAAATGATTCACTTCGTTTATAGTATGCTTGCTATTTCATTACACGTTGCCATACAACATGACAATGTTTCATTCAATTTCATATTTGTAAGATTTGTTAAAGCAAGATCAAGAACTCTTGATTGTAGGTAGGTATAGGTATAATAAAAAGATTGACATTCGCAAAAAAGTGAAAACTAAAGCGTTAGGACACTTCAAGTAACGTTATAAGATCTGTATTATTAATAATACATGGGGACACTATTTACTTGTACGTTTATGGTCAAGTGTGATTTCTACTCAGGATAGGGACAATTTATCAACGCTGTCAAATGTTATGATTTACTGCGTTGCGCGGGCACAACCAACTTTAGCTATGAGCCGGGCTAAAAAATATTCTACGAACCTTAGGCACTACGTAACCCGCTAGAGGGCGCTTTAGTCTTCACGTCATCACGTCAATAAACTGATTTCAAAAGCTTTTATGACGGACGGAACTTTCGCCAGTGTTCTCCACTTCATTTTACAGATCAGCTTAAATGTCAAATGTAATATACATACTTGTGCCAATGAATGCGACTGACATAAAATTTTGCAATTGTTAAAATTATATAGAGTATAAAGAAGAAGAAACGATGTAGCGATATTTTTTACCATTATTTACAATTTTTGTTTATTTATTATGCTTTTAAAGAAATGACATCCGCATTGTTGTTTTCTCTTGATCCAATTTCGTTCATTTTAATTTATGAGGTGTGTAGGTAAATGCTATTTAAAAAGAAAATCTAAGGATTTTGCACAATTAGTCATAGGTCATTAAGTTTATTTACTGAAAAGTTATTCATTTAGGTAAAAAAGAATCAGTTTAAGTCGATGAAGTCATCAACTTAGTATGTCAATTGTTATGTATTTGATCACCAAACTAATAAAAAAAAAAAAAGCCTAGTAAAGCCAGAAAATATTATAAGCTTTTATTTTAGATTTTTTAGCGATTAATTAAAGATGTGAATGCCATTATTCATACTTTTGGTTTCCAATAGGAAATTCAATCCTAATGGGACTTTCTTTAAAACATAACTACATGTTTCTATTCGAAGTTAAATCTAGCGTGAATGATAAATTGCTTACCTCTGTTTTAGTGAATGTCTGTTTCATGAGAGATAATTTGCCGGAGATGACCATATCAAACAATGCAATTTTCGTTATACCTATATGTATAATAAGTAAATAAATCAGTGGATAATCTTTACCCAAATCGTTCTAGTCCCAACCAAAGTAAGCTCTATAGGCTTGTGTTATGGATACAAGAAGACGATATACATACTTATATAGATAAATAAATACTTAAATACATAGGAACCATCCAAGACTCAGGAACAAACAATCGTGCTCATCAAACAAATATTTGCCCTTACCGGGGATCGAGTACGGGACCGCTAGCTTCGGAGGCAGGGTCGCTACCAACTAGGCTAACTGGTATACTTCATTTAATGGTATTTTTTTAAAGTTAACGCCTAATTAAAATACTAATTATAAAGCGTAAAAAAAGTCGTAAACATTTGAAATTAAGACAAAATTAAAAGAAAACTCACTCAGTAAACTGCTTACTTTGGAATAAAGTTTTACTATATCCCGTCCAAGCAATGTTTCGTTTTATCATCTATCACTCCGTTTCGACATAACCATAACACATTATTTAATATTGGTTAAAAACAATCAGAATAAAATTAGTCCGAGATCATTTGCATCATTGCAACTGGCGTAAAAAGTGAAGTTATTATGTGCATTCGTTTTCAATTGTTGTCGAGTGAAAGGCGCAATGCAGGTTGATTATGGGTTGAGATATGATGAAGCAAATAACGTCAAAGGATGCTGGCGAGTGGGGCGGACAGGAGCCGTCGATGATGATGATGAATATTGAATCCATTATGTGCCGTATTTTTGCATTCAGTTAGACTTGCCTTTATTGGGCTAAGCGGGACGCAGCATTTAAATAGCTTGCAAGCTAGACTCATTTCTTATTAGGTTATACCCGCATAGTAGACGTCTCGCTAATTCGAACGGATACATTTGTATGACAGGAATTCATCTATAAAATCTGATAATTGAATTAGTTCTCATGCTAATACCACCTAGTATATAACCTAATTCCCATGTTAATTAATTCATAAATATCCAATTATTCTACTTTCGCTCGTACACTTGTTTACTGGGAACACAAGTCCTGAAAAAGCGAATCAATGTCACTGTTGATTGTACTATTTTGTACGGCTTTCGCTTCTGATATCACGACGAAGGACTGTTCTGGTTAAATACCGAAATGAAATATTTCAATCAATTTGCCGGCTTGGGCACCCGGGAAGCCGCTGTAATTCCAAGCCGAGTGAGGAGGCCGCGACACGTCCCGTTCTAGCCGACAATCAATTATTAACAATCCATAATCACGGGCAATTAATTTTTTCTTAGCACAGATAATGGGAGTGCGCTATCGTCGGTTATTTTCTCGATAAGGGTCAAATTGAGCTGCCCGCGGCCTATGTGAACAAAACAAGCAATTTACGGCACTCGATACATTACGGTTTTATTATTATTCTTCTGCGTCGGTTATCTCGTTGCAGCGGCTTGGGCGCCCAGCGCGTAGGTAATAACAGTGCCTGCTCGTTTCGTTATGCCGGGCCTTGCTTATAGGGGCAACTGAATACCTATCGCACTGCATCTTCATTGATCGCTTGCCCCTTGAAGTACTCAATTATAGATCTAGAGAAAGCTTTCTTTAGTATTTTAGACATGCGACATTTGAGTACTTACCAACGTATTCGATAGATATCAGACAATGATACATACAATAAATGTTGTATCAATAGTCCAAAAGAACTTACCTATTCAATGTATAAACGATAATTTTGAAATTTCCCACGAATTCACGGTAAACAATGATATATGTCATGACCACACTTGCCCTGTTTATGACGTTACTTAAGAGATACACACTACGTCATACAGCCGCAAAAGCTTTTTTGATAAATCGTTGAAAAGAAACAAAGGGCGCATAAATTTACCGTCGGGGAGCGGCTTATCATGATCACGCCGACTTTCTCCGAGTGTCGATATATGCCGTGTGGCGATGGCGGGTAAAGGCAGCGTCACATGACTGTCGAACCCTGGTATCAAGACGTTTTCCGTCAAAACTTGAAAACAAAATTACCCATTTTACAAGGTTCAGAAATAACATATTAACAACATATGTTTTTTTTAAATGTCTTCAATGTATTCAGTACTGAAGGTATTACGCACTTGCCATAAAAATATGACAAAATGGTAATTTACGCGGCGTCGGATATTAGAGTAGAGTATCCTTTAAAGTTCGTTATTAGGTCATTCACCGGCCCGCGCCTATAATAACGGATAATGAGCGTGCACGGGACCTGCAGCTTGACGATGAATAGCAACCGTTAACTCCCTTTCAAAGGGGCGTCGCGCACCTAAATGTTTTCTTTCAAATGAATCTGAAAGCGCAAAGGGTTATTTTTTAGGGACTCTGTCTAAACAAAACATTCGATGACCACCGATGACCAGTACCCACGATGACCAGTGTGGGAAGAAGCGAACATGTCTTTGTATGCCTTGACCCTTCTTTGTTACGTTATACTGTTTCATAGCGAAAGGGGATTTAGTCTATTGAAAGTCGTTACCTATATATCTTATCCGTTTTTTTTATTTTTAGCATTAACGGTCACAGAATTGATGTTGAACAAATTCCCAGGCCAGAGTTTTTTTGCGTATAATTATGTGCATCGGCATGCTCTCTTCGAGATATTTTCGTGCGCACGACCCGGAGTGCTTGCACAAGAACTGTTCAGGCGTTTCGGAGAACAGCAGTGTGATAAATCGGACCCTCCAATTATTAACAACGCATTCGGTACGCGAAAGTGCTCACTATACTTATGTCGATTATTGACTAAAATCGGTACCTGCGCCTGTTACGCCAATCATACCCTTTACGTACTACGTGCCTCCGTTCCATGATTACGTACATACATACGAGATTGACTCGCAACAGCAAAAACAATTTGCATATTTTCCGAGCTTTGGTTAGGATTCCTTAAAAGTGCTAATCATGCAGCAATAAAGTTATCGAAAGTTCAAATAAAATTAACGCATTACCCTTTCTCTATAAACGATTCTCAGTAGAGAAGAGAAAACAACTTTGCTTGAGACATACATAAGTTTAAAATGCAATAATAAAAGTTGCATCTCGATAGCTACTGCTAGCAAAACAAATAGAACGTCACTGATTAAAGTCTCAATATCCGATCGTATATACACTAATGTGAAAGGTTCTCATTCAACGTCGTTCCTCGTTCGTAGTCGTAGCGGCAGTGAAACTATTAAGAATCATATTGGCGGCCCATTAGCGATTAGTCGGAGCGTTATTCGGCTACTTGGTCGTGTACGTGCGGCGATATGGCGCGCTATCTGCGGCGGATCGCGGTGCGCTTCTCTAATTCTCTTATTAGCCGGCGGTGAGTGGGCGTCGGCGGCGACCGGTATACTCGTAAATATAAGGCATAATTTTGTAATTATGTAAAACGGTAAAAAAACCAAGTCCAAATCGTTTGCTATCTGTAACGCAATATAAATTAATGGTTGCTATAATAAAACTCGGCGACGGCCAATCTTTTAAGTTGTTTTGGTTCCAATCGATTGACTCAAATGTCCTACTTTTATTATTCAATTAAGTTTGCATGAAACTTGTACAACGATGAATGATTGGATGGTAAAAGAAAACAATGTTAATTTAACAGTGCTTAAGGTTTTTACGACACAAAGCCAATGGTATTTTACTTAGGTACTTTTGCTGTTTAAATACATTAATTAAAAAACCGGCCAAGTGCGAGTCGGACTCGCGCACGAAGGGTTCCGCACCATTATCCATAAAACGGCAAAAAAATCACGTTTGTTGTATGGAAGCCCCCTTAAATATTTATTTTATTCTGTTTTTTAGTATTTGTAGTTATAGCGGCAACAGAAATACATCATCTGTGAAAATTTCAACTGTCTAACTATCACGGTTAATGAGATACAGCCTGGAGACAGACGGACAGACGGACAGACGGACAGCGGAGCCTTAGTAATAGGGTCCCGTTTTTACCCTTTGGGTACGGAACTCTCAAACCGGACAAGTGCGAGTTAAACTCGCGTGGAGAGGGTTCCGTTCCGTACATGATTATCTGCAATTTACTAGGTTACTTTAAATACCATAGACTTCTTATAGGTTTTCCTGTAATCTATAGGCAAAGAACTATTTTCTGTACTTTTTTCAAAATGTTAGCCCCAGTAGTTTCGGAAATAAGGGGGGGGGGAATGGTCAATTCTCGCCTATTTTCCCAAATAACTTCCAAACTGTTTTACTTAAAATTCAGAAAAAAATATATTTAAAGTCCGCAGAATAAGCCCTTTTATTTGATATGTCACACAATATAGATTGCTTAACATTTTTTAAAATTTTCTGATTTACACCCCAAAAGTGGCCCCCATGTTTAAAATTCATATATTTACGTCACGCGTCCGTGTTGCGGTCACCGACTTACATATGTATACCAAATTTCAGCTCAATCGGTCCAGTAGTTTCGGAGCAAATTGGCTGTGACAGACGGACAGACAGACAGACAGACAGACAGACAGACAGACGCACGAGTGATCCTATAAGGGTTTCGTTTTTTCCTTTTGAGGTACGGAACCCTAAAAAGGGAATATACGGATCGAATTGCACATCTTCTGTTTTGAGGTCGATTGCATTTATTACTTATTTAATAGTTTACATTTTAAAATACGATTTGTACTAGTTATGATCGTAAGAAGCCATATATTTACAATTCTGACAAACGAGAAGTTATACTTTAGGATGCCAAAATTAAAACTGTTACATAGCAACAACATTAGTATAAAATACGTATTTATGAGGTCGATACCTACTAGGTAAAAAAAACGCATATATTAAAAAAAGTTATGTAAATTTGTAAGCAGCCAACTATGGATAAAGTTCTATAAGTCCAAATTTTGTTCAAAGCGAACACATTTATACAATCACTCGTTCTTACTGTCCAATGCAAATGAGCAGCCCAGAAGATTTCTATATTTAACAGCCAGCCATACTAAACTATACATGGAATTAGCAATCTCAAGTGTCGGGGCGGCATCGGCATTGGTGCTGGTGTGCGATTCTCTAACTCGCCATCCAGATCCGTATACCAACACCACAAACCGGTTGTCTATGCGGCAGGCGAGTCGTCGTCGGCGAGTGACGCTTACCGGCGCTTGCGCTAGATTTAATGCCCCGCGGTGCGCGGACGCAGCGGGCGCGCGGCTTCCTCGTCCGTGGCTCCACGTGTATTATGGCCCCACCATGGCCTCGCTAAGATTCGACTTCTAATTATCTCGCCACTGCCAACATTTTATGTTTCCTCTACACCATTACTTTAATTAATGTTGGGGGCTCCTAAGCTTTTCTCACGGCATGTTAGGTTGTAGAATAATCCAATAGAATAATTAATGTACGTTTCATAAAATAAAATAGCGTTACGAGTATTGTAGACAGCTTTATCCGCTTAAGACTTTTATACTTGTGTAGATATATTATAAGTAAGTAAATGCCTAACGGTGTGATATATGACGGAATCTTAAGCATAGGTATTTTACAGTTCACGCACCCGTTTAAGAAAGAAAGTTTTGAACGAATACTTTCAGGTCTTCAGTAGTAGTGATGTCTTCAAATGAACGAAAATGTATTTATTTACGTATGGTAAAACTTATATTACCTACTTTTTTAATTATAAAGATGTGTAATATTTTGATGTCAGACGTAAATTCTTAAAGTATGGGGGCTTTTCAAAGAAAGGACGGCCGCCTCGAACACCCTTTGTGTCTTATAAAGAGGAAGAGCCGCGTTGTCACCCTTCTCCGAATGGGCCGAGTGAGCGCCATCGGGCGAGCGTGTGGGGCGAGCGGCGCGGACGAGCGGCAGTAGCTAGCAGCGCTGCACCCGGACCGCACTGCCGCCGGCTGTGCACTGACAGCCCGTCCACCACGAACCTGTTCGCACCGGACCCCGGTCACCGGACAGTGGGGTGCCCGCGGACATCCATTGTGCACGAGTGACCCCTATTGGATGAGCCGGACTGACCACCGCGGCGCGCTCGCCGCCCTCGGCCGCTGATCCGGGGCTGCCCGTGCCCCCTCCGCGCCGCTGCATCACCCACTCGACAGGTATTTCGACCATTAAGCGAACGCTCGCATTCGATCATACCATTGATGACATCACCATTAACCGAAAGCAAGAACAATGAAAACAAATTAACTTATAATTAGACAAATTAACCAACTTATTAGCGCCATGAATAACTACTCAGCATTTACGACGCAGAGTTTAATAAATCATGTTTACAGTTCTTTTTTTAGTTAATGTATTTTATATGTTTCTCTTATTTTATTGCTTACCGGATCCATTTTAAATTCCGATAGAGCTAGTTTGTTTGTTTTGATTAAGGTATCTAGCTAGTAAGCTTATGTAGCTTACTACATGTATTTGAATGACGTTTTTAATTTATTGTGCAGTTATTATTTGATAAATATTAAAACTTTCATAATCTTTATGACAAGGTTGATGAAGTCGGAAGTGCTCTTTAATTTGGAAGCCCCCTCTAAATCCCAAATTCGAATTTAATACTGTAGTTTGGATTTTTATTTTTAGTAGCATTTGCTACTGCTTTCATTAATAAGAGAAGCATGCTTATTGTGCCACGCCAGTGCGGTACCGTACAGAGTTCAATAAATCATTCTTTTATTTATTACCCACTATAATATACAGCTAAAATGTACATGTCCTCTCAATTTAAAGAAATAAGATTCCATCTGAACAACGTAGGGTATAGTAAGAGTAAATTACTCATCAATTCCTATTCTGAACGACGTCATAATATAAGTAGAGTGATAAAAATCATCAATAATCTATCCAGCCCATCATTATTGGCATTTTACAAATTAATCACGTGGCAAGGCCCTTCTGGGAACTATTGTCAAGTGTATTTTAAATATTATTTTGAGAAGGTAGTATGAGGGCCCGGGTAGTACAATAGTTGCGAAGAAGCGTCGTGTTTCCGCGTGCGCCCGCGCAGCTCAGATTTACTGCGCGTCTGACCGTGAGACTCCAAGCGTGGCTGTTTTTTGCCGCTATCAAATGAGTTATTTATTAAAATTTGATTATAAAATAACCCAAGTTAATGACATAAGCCGGCATTTGTGTCAAAACGTTAAACATAACGCATAAATGCTGTGTGGAACAGTGAATATTAATGAATATGTATGGGTCAACAAAATAAATGTTCAGATATTCCTATTAAGGGTCCCAATATATTTATTGCAGTGATCGTGATATAACTCTTGAATTGTTAATTTTTTGTTTAAGTTTTTAATCATGCCATCGCTTAAAACGGAACCAAGAAGAATGTTTCCTAGAAAAATAATCCAAAATGTGTTATGTATCTATCTATATATCTATGTAAACTTTTTATTGCACATAAATGACAAAATTAAAATTAAATGTACTATCCCTTGAATTTAAATACAATTCAACTCCAACTATATATACTGTAACACTATATCTAGGTAAGTATGCGTCCTCACCAGCATTATAATGTATGTGTCTGTATGTATGGAAACTCTTTATTACACATATAAAATTAAAAATAAAAGCGCTAAAGAGTCACGTAATAATATAGACACAGACCAAAAGAGCCGCTAAAGTGCCAGATGCTTTGAGTGGGACCCATGTACCACGACATACATTAGAATAGTATTTTCGAATATCAAATATTGGTTGTGGCGGCGGTCGCTATGCAAACAGTTAATGTTTATTTCTCTAAAAACGTTGACATCGGCTCGCGACCGTTCGCTTTTTGTTTAGCTAATAATTGTTTTTTTTTGTTGACTTCATGAATGTAATGCTGTGCTGGGACAACGGATAATGACATTTTGGGATATTTCCTCACGGGGCGCGTGATCTGTCCACGAAACTTAGTCGCATCGCGCGGACCATATAATCCGCAACGGGTTTCCGTGTCACACGTCAGATCAAATAGAGAAGATAAAACATAAACTAATGTACGCTCAAAGCTTTTCACAATCACCGGCGAGCGCAATAAATAAAGCTTCGTCGAAGAACGGGAGCAATTAATATGGGCGCGGCCGTCGCGCGTGAAAGTCGCCGGGCGGCCACGTGTGGACCGCGGCTACACGTACGCCGTCCGGCATCACATCCTTTATGTAACATGCGCAGCAAAATTGTATGAGCCTTGTATGAAAATAACGTAAATAATAATAAATAACTCTCACCAAATTTTCGCAGACCGCTTACAAGGTAGCTACAAATTGACCTATAAATTCCGTTGTCGAAATATAAATGATTCACTAAAGGAACTGCGCCGCAAATTTGCAAAACATTAATCTTTCTAAATTGCAACCAATAAAGAATAAATCATCAAACTCATATCGTAATCACAGGGTTTGGTGAAGTTAAACATAAACGTTTCATAGGTGTGCAATTATACACTCGATAGTCGATATCCAATTACTGGTTCGATGCTGATCTGATATTCGGATGGCCTACATTAAAAACATTTTGCGATATAGCCTCCCACGCACGCGGACGACATATCGAAATTGGCACACCTTCGATTGAAGTACGGCCTCGTCGCAAATGTGTGCGGCTTGCTCGTGTACGCTGCGTGTGCGCATGCTAATAGGCGCCGCGGGCACAGCGCTACCACCCGGCTCTCATATACACACACCCAATCGCTATTTACGTACATAGAAGAAGAAGAAAAGAAAGAAAGCATTTTATTCACCACACATGACACACAATAATAAAAACAACAAAACAATACAGAGAAACAAGGGCTGTGAGTCAACGCGGCAGCGAATTGTTCACTGGCTCAGCATATTGCTGAGGTGTCAGACATCTGCAGCGCTGATATTCAGACAGCACCGTCTGCTGCACAATCCTACAACATCGTTATTACACAAACCTAAAATAATAATTAAACCGGTATCGTCCAACAACACTCCAAAAGTAAATAAAACTAAAGATTAAAGTTGCAACTGCTGTAAAATATAGTTATCTTACCGTATAGTTTTTGAAAAAAATGTAAAGAAGCATTTTCGTAGCAGCAGTATTTCAACGTCCATTCGAAAGAACGTAAAAACTTGGAAGAGGTTATTATGTGGGTGTCCATTGTATACATACATTTTTTATGTTTACTTTGCGTCTTCCCGAGAATCACGTGCACGTCGTGTCAGTTTTTCTAGGTATGATGCGTGAGCGCAGCGCGGAATGCAGTTCACGAGTATACGCTCTTTCTTGGACGCTTTCAATGTAGCTATAGAAAATTTGTAGCCATTTGTCCCTCAATATGAAACCCTGATGAAATCACCTTGGTAGGTTATCTCCTATCGTTCATGTTTCCGACCAGTCGTCTTTTGAGAAACCATTTGACAGTAATAATAATTATTGTCAATACAATTATCTTCTGGGTCCACGTGTAAGGTACCAAAACTCGCTTATTTGAAGAGTTTCGACTAAAACGAAAAATATCTGCCTCTTCGTTTACGTTGGCATACTTTATTTATGAAATATGACTCAGAAAGTCTAGAAATACAAGAAGACATCAGAAATATTTTGGCAGTATTTTTTTCGTTTGTTTTTTATGATGAATGGTAAAGGAACGCATAGGAGACGAACAAGCAAACAAACAAACATCAATTTGTATATAGTAGATTACATTATAAAAATAAAGCTGTACTACCACGACTTTGTGTGTCGTGGACACTACGAATATTTACTAATGCAACGTACTAAGGACACTAATTACTGTTCAAACACTAAATCCACTTGGAAGTTTTTGCTATGTGAGTTTTTTAACATAACTAATCTTTTAGCTTGGCTGTATGTTTCTTTCAAAAAATTGCAGCTGCCATCGATATCTACATACGATGAATACGGTCGGTGGTGGTAGAGTCCAGCGGCGCGCGCAGCATTGTGGCTACGGGCTACGCGCCGTAGATCATAATCGGACGAGTATTTATTGGTGCGCGAGCTTTCTAAAGCCTTGCGCCGGCGACGCTGAGGCTGCGCCTCACGAATGTCAACCGACACGCGATGCTACACGCCACGTATTTTATTACACGTCCGAATCAACATTATCACCGTATTTAAATGAGAATAAGCATGAGTGGCAGGTGAATTCGGATTTATTGCGGCGTCCCCGAGCAATATAGCGCTTAATGTCTAGTAAAGAGTTACGTGCATATATTTAATTTATTGGTTAATCAAAAACGAATGAATTTTTAGAATCAAAGTTTAAATGAACAGTTAATTGACATATTATTACGCGTAATGTTACTTAGTATTAACAATTACAAAAAACCATAAAACATATAATGTACGGAGTTTGAAGTTTTATTCCACGTCTATTAAAGAGATTGCCTCTCGGATCACTTTTTGTAACGGCTCGGAATGTAAAATTTATTGCATTCAGTTAAGTTTTCTAAATGACTTTCAATTCCGAAACACGACAAGTCGGCTTCAAAGAGGAGCCACACGTGATGTCGGGCGTCGTTAAACGCGCTATCTCGCTCTGATTATACGTGTCCAGCCCGGTTTAATTACCAACATGAATTCATTAACGGTAGAAAATAAGTATCATAAAATAGTGAACTTTACAAGCAAATTTATACTAAATTGCGCAATTAAATTAGAGTTTTTCCACATACCTACCTCCTGTTAAATAATTTGAGAATTGGGTTTCTTTTATTCAAATAAACATAATATATACAAACCATATGCCTATTAGAAAAAGAACCAAAGCCTTTATATTAAAAAGTAAACAATGAATTACGAATATCCACGATATGTGTCGAACAATTCAAATATCCAAGGTCGAATTTGGTGTTCAACTTTTATTGAACTATTAATTGTGTAAATAGTCGCCGCTAATAATAAGCTTTTAATATAACAGTCTGTTGGCCGAACGAAGCTCACAGCGATCAATGCTATCCGGACTAACTGATCTTGACACTTGCATTCGTGACATCAAGTTCGTAATTGAAGTTGACGTAATCAAGAACGAGCGAAGTACATCCACACTGGCCCAACTGTATCGGAATTAGTCACATGGAATATATCCGTATCATCGAACAATCCGGTTTCAGTCAGGCGAAAAGCCGGTACCTATTAGAAGACCAAACTATATAAATATCATAAGAATTACTGTTCCATTTTGACTTACCCGTAGACTCTATACATATCCCTATTATAACTTATAATTAACTTGTATTCAATAGGTAATTAGTCTGTTGCACTTTATGACTTGGTTTAACTGTTTTTATATCATAGAAATGTATTGTCATTATTTTGTTGAATCAACCTTACTGCCGAATTTCGTACGGATCTTCTTCTCATCAGATGTCACCTTTTGAAGCGATTGTATCAGATATGTGAAAGAGCCATCAGATATGTCCTACTTTTAATTGCAAAATAAAAAGCTCCATTGTCATTTTTCCACGATTTAGAAACTATAGTTGAATATTGTTTTATTTTATTAGTTGATATTGCAGTTATTATAGTAACAATAAAGTTTTGATATCGAAGTGACCAATAACCAATAGAAAAAAAACCAAGACTGAAACTTTCAGATTTGCTGATAAAATTATAAATGTCTGATGGATTGTTGTATGCAAATGACATGTATAAAATAATAGCATCAAATAATGTGCGTCACGGTATTGTCGGGTGCGCCGCCGGGCTACCTGCGGGAGCGTGTGAAGTCCGGCGCTAGGGGCGCCTCACAAAGCCGCATTCAAATGCGCTCCTGGACGCGGCTGGCAGCAATGTGCATTACCCTATGACCATATTATTTTTTAAATCCAAAGATAATGGCTCATCGAGGCGATTCTTAATTTTTTGTCGGCTCCTTACGCGACCCTTTATTAGGGCCCACAACGCTTTAGGGTTTTTGTGCAACCGGCGTACGTGTCATTAAAGAAAATTACATTTATTCTCTCACCGCGCGCATATTGGCTCCGCTGGAGCTTTATTTAATAACTTTCGTACCTTCAAGGTGATTAATTCCAAGCAACGGTAATATTCCGTTATTTATTTAATTTACAAAGGATTCTCTATTGACGTTGTTTTTGATTTATAACCAAAACACTGTTATTTACGTTTATTTCGATTTGTATTAGCCACAGTAGCTCGGAGTCAGGTAATTTACATGAGGTCAAATATAATTGCTATTAGAATAAGTAAAACGGTAGTGCGACTGAAGGTGTGGCGAAGTACCAGCGTCTTTGAGCTCTATGAGTAAGTCATAATGTAGAGTGTTCTCACGTGGTCCTCCGGCGCGGTGCTGTGACACGCCACCCTGTAATTTGGCAGTGAGCGCGGTCGCGGCGCCGGCGCAGCATTGTGGGCTCCCAGCGGCCGCGCCGCTTGTTCCCGAGCCTGTAATTTTGCGGTCACATGCAGGTGTTTATTACATTATATTCATTGCGTCAAACCCTGCTATTGATGTTAAGGATAGCGACGAACGCATCGATTAAGCGACTTATAATTATGAAGACTATATTGACCTCAGAAACATTAATAATGTTAAAGTAAGATTAACTTGTGAATATATTATACGGTATGGTAGTGGATCGAAATTGGCAGTGATTTCACACGGTGAACGGTGTACACTTGACCATTGTGTGTCCCCTATCATTAAATAGACAATTCGCGACCCCGATCTTTATGCGGCACCCCTTTCTCCGCGCGGCCATGCTTTCAACGGCCTGTGATAATGTCTCACATTTTTGACAATCGCTCGATGGGAGAGTCTTATTGTTTCGCAGCATCCGAGGGCCCTGCGGAGAATTTATGCTCGCCTGTCATAACAGAAAGAGTTTACGCTTTGTGAATCAATATAGTAATTTGATCTATGGACGGCCATTGTTTCTGGGTGTCGGGCTTACGTAACGAATGTATTACGATGTTGGTGTAAACAGTAACAGTATATTTTGTTAGTAGAGACAATAGCGACTCGTTTGTGTTGCGGCATCGTGTCGATAATCAGATGCGCCGGCATCGCCGACTCACTCCCAGCGAAAGACTTCAACGAGCTCACGAGTACATATATGTACTGTTTATGTTGTTACTGTAGCTGGCTGAGGCTAATAATCTTGTGAATGCTTCTCTATACGTTATAATGTTAGCACAAGTTTGAAATAAATACTTTCGATAAGGTGCTATACCAGGAACTGGGAGATCCTGTGTTTGATTGGCAAACGACACAAGTCTGCACTCAACAATCAATGTAGGTTTAACAGATATTTATTTCTCAAAATAATAACATTCACCTCTACTAGTATTATTAATCTACTATATAAAAATAAGTCGGGTTTTCCTTCCTGACGCTATAACTCCAGAATGCACGAACCGATTTCCACGGTTTTGCATTCGTTGGAAAGGTCTCGGGCTCCGTGAGGTTTATAGCAAAGAAAATTCAGGAAAAATTTCAACAGAAAAGCGGGAAAATCTTTTTTCACATACAGCGCCATCTCTGATACATAGCTACACCAAACGAAATGTTACATAAAACGAAGCCATCTGGTGGCGAAACGGAGTTCGCCGGGTCTGCTAGTCTTTTATAAAATAAACAAATTGGGGCTTATCGAAATAATAAACAGCAGGTATTTAGGGTCGACTAGTAAAAATACAAGTTGTAATAAACGCGGAAAGTACAATAGAAACTGGCTCGAAGATCGGCATGTGTTTACGAGAGATGTTGGACGCACACAAACATATAGATAAGCGAGAACGTCAATCACGATAACTATATCCGTGGAACTGTATTTTAATTTAGTAATTCCTCACATAGCGTTTGACTCATTTCTTAAAAGTAATAATATCTTTAACTTGTCTCATAATTATTGGCAATTTATTATATAATTGAGCTCTTTCATACATTATGTTCTTTTTGCCATAGTTTTTTGTTCTTTTTTTATATATTTATGTCATTCATATTATAGTGTGTGTATGTCCTTGTGTAGTATTTTCCTAACTAATAAATATAAATGTATGTTTGTGATGGTAATGGTTTTCTTTCAGCATAGGTATAGTTTATTTGTGGATGTTTAAAATGTGTACTATGACAGAACTTTTATTTATTTATTTAAGATAAAAAAGATTAGATAAGATTTATTCGATGGTTCAGAACACATTGTGCCCCTTGATAAAGGACACAATACGATATTATTAATATTTTGTGACGTTTGTAGATTTAGTAAATTAGTTTTAGACGCCCCCATATCTTTTATGTGACGTCTCTTTTATACTAATTTCATACACCTTTGTTCTTTGTATTGTATTCTATGTTAATAATAGACAGTTGAAGAGCCGTTTTTGCGATATCAGCCAACCCATATTATCTCTTTTGAACGGCCTCCATCAGTACATTTAGGCGCAGTTTGCTCCGCGTCGAGTGGTGCCTCCCAGCGTCTCTTGTTTACACTCAATACTGTAATTTCATAATTCAAGCGTTTAAATGCATAGCTTTTCGTGAGCGTCCGCAAAAAGCGGAGGCATGCTGGAGCCGCCATTACGGCCCTTAAAATAACATCGTACGTTTAAGTTAATGACAGACACACCGACAAAATGCACTTATAATTGCTTATACAAAGAGTTTTGGTGAAAAATTATCATGTGTATAGTCTTGCGGCGGGCTCTCCCACGACCGCGGACTTTCGTTCAATTATAAGGTTGTAAACTTGCGTATTGGGCTCTTATTGGCATTCTATATTATATGGTGTATAGGTGGTACTAGTTGGGAAGGTTATAATGTCCGAAACCTTGAAGATGTTCTAGAAATTTTACCTCAAGATACGGTTTAAGCTGTAGAAGTTAGCGAGTAGTGGTGTTGAAGTAAGGGGCAGTGGGTGCAATTAGCGGAGCGCGCGCGGGGCGCGGGCGCAGCCAGGGCGATCAATTCTCATAACTAGTCGGTAGTTACTATGCAATAATCGACGCAGCTGATTTGCATAATTGTGTCCACTAAGTGTCTGTATCTACATAAAATTTCATCTTTTTCGTTCACCCTATATTTAACAGCGACGAATAACGCTTGAATCGAAAAATTTCTTGGCATTACTTGCCATTTCTAATTAAAGATTTGTGGCAAAGTATTATTTCTTCGACGACGTTTAGCTCTGACTCTCAGGAATTTGATAATGTTTGTTGGTTATTGGTGTTATTATAATTTATGGCTAAAATCTGTGTGGTATAAATAGGTTTTAAACGAAAACCTTTAAATGTGAACTATCATATCGCTTGACGCACGTCGGTGCGGGCGGCAATAATATGCAATAAATTTTGGTTTTCAAATGTTAAATATGTATTTTATTAAATTCGAATATCGGTTGCTCCGTTATTGGCACAGAGATAAAGCTGGCCGCGATGAATATTTATAATGAATCGGATTGAGATGTAAATAAATGTATAGCTCCATTATCGGACACGGTCGATACTACAAGACGCGGGCTCCCGTTCCCTTGCCTCAGTCCACTATGTTTGATAGCACAACGTAGGTAAATATGCGACCACATAAAGGACTAGTTCATATCCTATGAGTAAGTAAAGAAACGCTAAGGCGAAGAACACGTATAAATGACTGATTGCATTTGCGAATAACTTCCCTAATAAGCCAATTAACTCCTCAATACCTATACATACATTACCTCAAATGAGAATTAGAACGGAAGAGAGAAAAAAAGTGACGCAGAAAATCAGTTTTATTGCTCGGACATTTCCGTCCGACTGAGATATTTTTTATGTCGAGAGCTGCACAGCTAATCTAATAAGATTCCAACTAGTTGAACGGGTTCATAAAAACGGTTATGATATCGAAGCGGCGCGACAATTATTGTGTCGCTGTGTGATTGCTACCGAACACTTTTATTATTCCAAATCGAAATCAACTAGATCCCGCATAAATATGTATGCGTCCGAGCCGGCCATTACACTTTATTGGAAACGTGTCACTCTGCTCTGCCTGAAGATAGAGCCGGGGCGTGTCTTGACTTAAATACATACCTACGTTTATTGCAAAATCCAATCAAAAAGTTATTACTTTGAATCGATTTCTATTTCTAACAAGACTTCATATTAGAATTAAATCGCTTATTAAGTAATTACATAACTATTAATGTATCTGTTGCTAAAGCAAAAAAGTTAAGATGTTTTATCCGTACAACTAAATGACTTTCTTTCATTTCATAACAAAGTTTAATTTTGCATTTACTCTTAGTTTTCTTACTGGTATAACATAGCACATAGGTTATAAGATAAAGTACGCTAATAAGATGTCCTCTCCTTATATGGCCAGGCAAGATGAAGCAGTACCAATGAGTAATTGGAGGAATTTTTCTTATTGGTTTTCAAATTACTCCGCGATATTTTATTTTGCTTAAATTGAGTTTATAATTCGAATTAGACGTGTTCTGCCTGCGAATACGTGTGTGAATAAGTTCTTGTGGTATGTACCTATACAAGTCGCCCAGGACATACGAGTAGTGTCAAGTGGAGGTCCTGAGGTGCGCACCTCAAGAGGTATCAGATTCACCCCCATGTATGATCTACGATTTGGTTGCGGTTCAATGATTTTAAATAGTAATTTAAAAAAATTACATACCTTTTTTTGAGTGAATCTTATACTTTGAGGTGCTCTACATCTGGAACTCCAGTTGACACAATTTCCTGGGACACATGTATATGAATGTGAATATGTTTCTGTATATTCCGTCACGGTAATTACGGCTTACGCTCCAAGTCTCAACTCTTGTTGCTTGTGAATGATGAATGATTCCTGGAATTGCCAATCTTAAACTTAAACGCCCTGCCAATTTGTTCAGGGGCGTCCATAATATTTTTATCTAAAAATAACAGAATAATATTCTGAAATCTTAAAATCAGTAGGTAATATTGAGCAGTATCACAAGAAAATTTGCTCAGCACCACGAATATTTAACCACTGATATTTTACTTTACTAAATATTATAAAATTACTTTTAATAAATATTATACAACTTTTAATGCATACCGCTATTACAGTGACCGTAAAATATGGTTGTATTAATAAAAGCTCCTGGGGTACCCGCAAATAGCTTCACGGCAGAAGTTAATTATAATGGAATAGTCCATTCAGTTTTAATGGAATGTTATGGTTTTTATAATAAATTGTCATAGTATATGTATTGTAGTGGTGGTGTATTGAGGATGTGCGCTGTGCCGCGGGCCCGCGCCCGCGGCCGGGTAACGGTTCGTTGGAGTCTTGATTTATCGTGGACATCCACCGAACCTATCCGATTTGCATTTAGATAGCGATGGCGGGCGGCGGTGCGGGCGGCGGGAGAGCGCCGAGAACGGGCGACCGCGCCGTTTTACTCTATCACACGTAAATTAACTATAAAATTATGTTTGTGCAAAAAAAATCAAGATGGCTTCGCATCCCATAAATGAAAGATTTAATCGTCCAATCAACGGTCCAGTCTCAGTATTCTGCACAAGACTAAGACTGTTAAAGGAAAGAACGCTTACCGATTAGATCGTAGTTATTCGGAGACGAGACTACGGAACAAAATTCCTTAGAATGATCGTAAGTTTTATTTACGGTCAGTACTGTTAAGAGGAATGTTGTGTTATTTGGTTAGTAGCATTCCGAATGCGGATATTTTGAAGGTATAAAGATAGCTTCCGGAGACGTGATGTATACCCGTTTGTGTGAAAGCAAGCATTGAAAAGTATAATATAAAAAAGCTGCTATATAGGTATATCCAAACTTATTTTGCCACAATGACATTTTTGCGATAATACAAAGCTGGTTCAGTTTGAACTACAAAAGCGTTTACTAGTAAAATAGTTTAATATTGCAATTAATTAAAGATTAGAAAATCAATAGATTATGAGGTAACATTCTGAGGCCGGAAAAGTGAGCTCTGTCGCGAGGAGCGTGGGGTTAGATGACTCGTAAATTATCCAGCTGTGCAATTAGCCGGCGCCGAATCGGCGCATTATTAGTTTCCTCGAGGACAGAGGCTGGCTGCACAGGCCACTGTTTAATCACAGGCAAGCATTTTCACACGTTTGAGTCATTTTTTGTTGAAATACATTCAACAATCTTTTCTGTTTTCTGCTTGCTGCAATGTTGCATTTAGGTCTTTTGTCATCCACCTCAGTCTAGGAATATTTGAATAGAATAGAAAAAAGTTATTTGCATCCAGTTTCTTCCCGTCACCTTACAAGATCGTCCGTCTAAACCATCAAGATCTGCATAATGTATTTGATAATTATAATCCAAAACAAAATATCTAAAATCCAGCACGTTTTGCTTTGCCATGTTTAATTATATTATTCGCTTAACGATAGCCTCTAGCTTGTTCAGTTCATGTGCTCAAGGAACGTATGCTTGTGAATATTCACGCGTTTATCTTATTTAATAATAATAATATAATACATAAATACTATTATGTCTCCGTTAAGAATGTAATCAATCATAGCATTAAATTTACAAAAGCGTATAATACATATATTTTGTAGAATTTATAAGAGAGTAATGACTTTTGCAAACCGTAATATATTGGCTCCTACACTAGGATAAGCATGTCTCGTAGTAACGTTACCAGCAATTAAAGAAAGATAATGATTAAGATTTTAATAAGCAGATAACTCACTGATATAATATATAACATTAGCTAACTATAAAAGCTAGTTTACCCATTTTGATATGTATTTGCATGTTGAATGCTTTAAATGTAAATATCGGCTATTAAACAGATAGATTTATTAATTATCTGATTTGTGTTATAAATGGTGTTTGTACAGAATTATGGTTCTACACACCTACATGACATGATATTATGTTGATTCGAGTCTCACATATAGCAGAATGTGTATGTGTGCGTGCATACGTACCCGATGCAGATTTTCCTTATGGGAGCGTTTAATCGTTCCGTCAAACAGATGTTATCCAATACAACATACCCGACTACTCTGAGGCGTAAAAGGAAGACGCATACGCCCCTAATTGCAAGATATTCTCCAGTATCTCGTACAATATGTAAATAGGCGTCAAAGGCAATTAAAAGCTTATCTCGCGCCTTGCCAGCGCTCGCCGTGCCGAGCTGCAGCCGGTGATGGCCCGTAAAATGATTGACATACTATTTTAACCGCTGCTCTCCGGCCCGATAATGAAAATGTTCCTACACATTTAATTCATACTTTATTTGTTGACAACTATTTACACAGCATAATTGACTGCGTTCTCACAACTGTCAGGTTGCCGACGAGTAGTTTGCAATTTTTATACAATTAAAATGTTGTACAGTTGCGAGGCGCCGCGCATACACTACTGCGCAGCTCGCTCGTCCAGCTCATTGCTATTCTTTATTAAAGCGGTCGATGATAATTTATCTTAAACGACAAATATAAGTATTTACTTAAAGCTTTTAAAATTGTATTGACTTATCTGTATATATACAGAGGTATAGAGGTTTTTGTTTGTTCGTGTTCAGACTTCTTTCAAGAATGTTATTAGAACGGTTCTCAAATTTCCAGCTAACGATATCATTAGAATAGCGGTTTACTAACTTTGGTTTTCAACATATTTGTCTTTTTGGAAAGATTGATATGTCTTGATATGAAAGTACCACTTCCTAACACTCTTCCGTTTTCTTGTGTTTTACATATTTGATTTGCTGATAACTTAGACAATGCATGACCCAGCTGAGGGTAGTAAATCACGGCCGCGGCGGAGTCCGTGGGCATAGTGCAGTGTCGCAGATCTTTCGGGTATAATAGCGCCGCGATTTAATTATAGTCGCAGGAGTATAGCATAATCGGGCATAAATCACATCATATAGATACCTGCCAGCGCAACCTGTTTTAATTCGCACCGCACAATGCGCCGCGCGAGCATTGTGCGCCGGCGCAGGCGACGTCGTCCTAATTTATACCTTCATGCCTATTTACTGAAACCCGTCGAATTCAACCCAAACTATAATGTATAAACGTTTTTACTTATTCCATTCTAAAGAATTGCAAATTCATCTAAATGCTTCATTATAAACTTATTGGGATACCTATAAAATATATACCACAATGTCTCATTGTTCAGAACTGTGTTTAGTATCGCGTTTAGCACACAATTGAGAGTATTAACATTCCCATTGAAGCCCATATAACTCACTCAATCTTTGTCTAACACGAGTAAGCTTTGTTGAGTATTAACGAAATGCAAGGAGCAGTGTTCGTAATAAACGGTTAATATGGTGTAATAAGTAGTTTCACGAATACGTTTATCGCTTTAAGATTAAATTTGATTCAAATAGTTACTTCTGCTTCCGCCCGCGCAGATACTTTTTTCTGATTTATAAGGATGGCCAAAGCTATTAGGTAATGCCTTCTCACTGAAAATGGACCACACACGGGCATTCAAATTAGAAAAGTCGGAGTAAACGGAAATGAAGCATTTATCGCGGCGCGTACGCAAGGCGGGCACCGCAGGCGTCTCATCTCTCTAAGCTCGTAACTCTTCTAATAAGACACCTTAAGCGCGCCTAATGCGTGTAACATCGATTAAATATTTCATTATGATTTGTGGTGGAGCCGAAACAGTTGTCCATACGCGTTGCACTGTGCTTCATGGGTTAAGAGGATTAGTGTAATAACTTGTCTGCCACCAACTAATAACAACTAAACTGTAGGTACCGCAGTTTGAATAAATACAATCAATTCACGTATCTTGTATGGTTATAGTTGTGAAACACAATAAAAGCACAAGTGATTCTAATTTTATGTTTCTTTGATGGATGGTTGGATTTATTCTGATTTCGTTACAACATAATGTAGACAACATCCAGATTTTTTATACGGGTGCTTATGTGTCGTTTTATGCATCAGTTATTATTAATACTACATTTGTAACTATGCAGACTAGTCATTTCACTTCGCTCCATATCTATTGTATTTTTAAAGTTCTGCACGAAAAAGGTATCTGTATGGTAATGCTGTTGTACCACAGAGCTTTCATAATCAATTAGGTAATAGGCAAGGTATATGACATCTTAAATTTACCATGCGATTTATATTCTCATGTTATGTTTAAGGGTCACGAGCCTCATGGTATAAGGTATGGTTATTTTCTCTGTTTTCGTTCTCTGGAAGAGATCGCTTTTTAGCGATAATATATTGTTTCCGGGCTTTATTTTGTTAATGTGTGCTTTTCTGTTCTCTCTGTGTTCAATAAAGAGTATTGTATTTATTATTTATTTATTGAACCATATAGTGTAAGATTGTAACATTACAGTATAAACCAATGCGTTACAAAGAACGCGCGGTATTGTATTGTATATGTCAGGATCACAAAGATTCAAGGTTATCTAAAAAAAAAAAATGAACGTCTTTGCTGTAAGTAATTAAAGTACTGCGAAACTTTTCGCGTTTAAGTCAAACTGCAATTTTACTGGTTTTGTTTACTAATTTTGTTTTAGTTTAGCTTTATTTTAAGGTTAAGGTTAGTTTTATTATAAAGCTTAATTTGTAATTTATATATGATTATATTGTTTTTGAAATAAGGATACATTTTATTCATTATTATCATAGAGCTTGAGGTGTTAGCATATTCACATATACCATACGATTCATCCGTCCGTCTATATCTCTACATAACAATGAACAAATTGGAATTGTTTTATTTAATACTAGCTACTGTATTCCACCATCGTACTGCTCACCGAAAATTGCAATTTCACCATATTGACGAATGGTACTGCTACTGTGCGCTGTTTAAGTCACTTCCTGCCACGTACGTCGAAATTGTTGAACCGGCTCTATGACTCTTTTGAGGTTGTGCATGTTCATTGGCGGCCACTTACATGATCACTTACAACCAGGTGACTTTGCCTTCATCTAATACAAAAAAGTACCTACATTTGGCACAAACTGCGCATATTATGGTATGGGTGCTGGCTGGCTGCTCTTATGCATGTATATTTTTACTACCTACCAATTAATTTATTTGCAACGATGTTGATCATAAAAAGACATGCGAGGGCATTGCCGCCTCTTGTTTACCATTCCGTGCTTCACACAGAATGGCGACCTTCATGTGCCGCCTTTGTTTCCGCATTTCTCAATATTTACGATAATAGACATCGTTTTTTAAAAGTGCAAGCATGCAAGCTGTTAAAAACATATAATGTCATTGTTATAAGGACAATAAATGATTGTCGTTATTATTACTTTTAATCTTCAAATCGTTTATATCAAAAATGGTATTTGCTTCAAGTTTTCTTATTGTGTGACTTTTATAGAGCAGTTAAAAATTCAATTACGTCTCCCATGAGTGGAAGTGGGTTTTGAATAGTAGTGCGGTGTCCGCGGTCGTCCGTCACTCCGTGAGGCGACTACAATGCAAAGGGCAATTCATACAAGCGCGAGTTAACGCTCGGAACACATTCAATGAGCCCGTCAACGTCTCCTGAGCGGTGTCACTCAACGGTCAGCCAACGGTTTTGCAAAAAAAACACATGAAAAGGGATTCTTTCAACCTTCTATCCGATTTTACGACAAACGTCAATTTAAAAATGTCGCTAACGAATCTTTAACTTGGCCGGATACCTAACCCAAAAATTAATTTTCACTTCTCATTTTTGATGCGTCGAATATTTAATGCATAATATAAAATAAACCGTTAAAATCATACGCACAAAATAATAAATAACGAGAGATACAAGTAATGTTTATAGCAGCGAGCGTTAAAGATAATAAAAAGGCGCTTAATCGAACAATGAAGTATCAATAACACCCCTTTCTTTATGAGCTAAAAGGGTAACACATTTTGCTATCAAATACGGAAGGTTATTCAGACTATAAGTCGTGGCCGAGTGAACTAATTTAGTGTGTTATAAGTGCGAACAAAAATAATAGATAGGACCTGCAATAAACCGCATCCCATTTAAAGCAAATAATTAAAAGCTTCTGCGAAGGTAGGTGTAATTATTTGCTGCCATTAAATTTTCAGATTACGCGAGCGCTTCTAGTTACGCAGACAGGAGACATGACTTATTTAGTGCCCATGTTGTGTTTCCATCTTTAATCTGCGTGGGCACATATTTCCGAGAAAACATTTCTTGTCGAGTGTACATAATGCTGCCAAGAAAACAGAAGTAATAATGTTAGCCTTACTTGTACGGTGAAGACTCCGTAAATGAATCATCGCATATGCGTTCCTCGTCACAGAGCAAAAAGAAGTTTGTCGAAAATGCTCCTCGTTTAGTTAGCTCGCGGCGCGGCTGGCGCTCTGCCCGCTGGCTGCTGAGTACTCATCCCTTATTTATTTATACTGGTATGAAGAATGCGCTTTTTGTGACTCCGTATCAGCGTGTGTCCAGCAGCCACAATCCAAGACAGTGAATTCTTTAATTGACAAAATGCTGCAACGCCACATTCCACGTGGATCGTTAGGTTTAATGTGGGAATACTAAATTGCCTCATTGCTAGACATTAATAATGGCATATTTCACCGTTGCGACATTTGCTCAATAAAATTTGTTTAATATTTCGTAATTGGCGGAAAAAAAATGTAATAGCTTTAAACATTTTGATGTGCAACTTTTTTGATTGCCTTTATTAGGGACAAAACGAATCGCTACGGGTGGCAATGGCGGGATTTATTGTTGTACTTAATTAATTAATTTATTATTAATGTAATCTTACGCATACATAAAATGTATCGTAACATCTTGAAGCAATTTGCGCTTCAGCGTATGATGCTAGCAAAAATCACTCTGGGGTAAACAATACATTTTACAAAATATTATCTACACTCTGCGTAACTGAAAGATACTAATACATAGTAATAAAAAAATAAAACAAAATTACCTATACCATAATCAGAACACAAATATGTTTCAACATTTAGAGATAGTTGGCGCGCATGTCATTATGCAGCATGCCAGCACATTTACGAGTAATTGAACGTCTCAAAACAGTAGGTAGTTTTTATATCGATGTTCTCAAACGATCCTTTTACGGTCTGACATCTATCTACTCTAGATGGAAAGGTAGTGTTTAAAGGCAGCTCTACGCTTGTGCAATAATTATTATAAGTTAAATAATGTATTTTTTATCGGCTTATAATAACATGATCAGGTGTGATAAACTTGCGGTAACTCGATATTTTACTTGGAGGAGGATTTAATATGAGATCGAAGTAATGAGTCGTCGACAGACACTATTAGTTTCTCTTATCAGCAATGATAAAACATGCGTATATGTGCCACTCCCTGCACTTTCCCCTTGACTCGCTGCACCTGCCGCTCCGGGTGAGCGGGGTGAAGCCAGTTCCGTCGCTAAACCGTGATTCAGTACACTCCGCAGCGCAACTAACGTTTATGGATATGTACCCAGATACGTGAGGTTATTGCATATGAGACGGGTTAAACGGATCCACGTGAAAGTTTCCCTTATGCGAAACTAGCTTGTGCCCGCGACTTCGTTCGCGTGGAATTCGGTTATAATTATTTCCTTGGGAACTTTTGTATATTCCGGGATAAAAAGTACCCTATGTCCTATTCCAGGACCTAAGGTAACTATAAACCACGTTTCATCAGCCTTCACGGAGCTGAGTAGTAACAAACATACACACACATGTCACACACATACAAACACTACAAAACACAAATACCCTTTCTTATTTATAATATTAAGTAGGACTAGTAAGATAGAATAAATGTTCATTCATTAGATATTATTATTATTATTATTATTTATTTATTTCAGATAATAAGAATCCATATTATGTGTTAGTGATACAATTAAAGCCTTATGATCTATTGTTAGTGACATTTACCGATACAAAATTACAAATTTAAAGATTAATTATTTAAAATTGAAAATTATGCGGCCATCATAAGTCCTACTATAATGATTGTCGATACAAACTTTTCACGTATAATGGGCGAAAATGGCTAAAAACAAATATATGCGTCGAACTGAGAACCCCTTCCTTCAGTTTTTTTTAAGTCGGTGAAAAAGCAACAATTTGTCTTCAAAATGAGGATCTTGTTGTTTGAACTTCTGCTAAACACTTTGGGCAAGCGAAAGAGATCAAAGGATTCCGCTTTTGATTTGATACGCTTTAATTAAGATATTAATAAGAAAGCGGTGAAGGCGTAAGGCAACGACCGGAGAGGCTAAGCACGGCAGGCGGGCGCATGCAGCCCTACGAGACATGCGTGCCGCTCCGTTACGACACCGACACCGAATTTTTCCACATGCCCGAGCAGCCGAGATAAGCGGCGGGCGACGCCAACGTGTTATTTATTAACGAACCGAATGATCGATAGTTGGACGCGACACCGGACGTGGACGTGGCCGAGCGCCGCCTTTCGAAACCGCCGCTGCCGCTGCTGCATGCCCTCCGACTTGCAAACAATACCGATTTAAAGTCCTATCTTCCATCTTATCTTGACATCCACAATAAAAAAAAAGATTTTGCGTATATCGCAATATTTATTAGGAACACTTCATAATCTCTATAAAATATCCAATTAATCGCGTTCATGGACTTAGGTCATTTATATAAGATTTATGGATTAGATACTCTTGAAAATTTGCCACTTGAAAATTCAAAACTATATCTATAAAAAAATAACAAAAGTTGAGTCAATCACAACTCTACTTTTTCCTGAATCGACGTTGGCATATAGATTTGTTAGAATCGTGACACAATTTTAACGCAACTCTCGCTGAATGGATATCGACGCCGATTTACTAAGTTTCTAAAACAAATTAGTTCAAGTTCTTTCGCAATGCCAGCCGATACAACAAAGCTCAACTTACGTTACACATTCATCAGCAGTTGTGTCGTAGGTACACATCAAGGATACCTATATGTTGTAGTCTGAGTAACGGTCGTGCAAAGAACGGCCGTGTCGAATTCTTTGTTTGAACAAGTCTCCTTCAACCCTTCGTTGCGAGCCATCCGTTCCGCTCTTGCATACGTCACGTCGTCGTGACAGCTGTGCGCTATACTTTCTAATCGCTCCATTCATACCGAACAAACAGACAAGGAGTTGGCGACTTGCGAAACTTTAAATGGCTTGAACAATTGACTGAAAAGAAAAGAGTTATCAATTAATTATTTATAGATGTGCGAGTCAACAAACGCTTTGTCAAACTGATTACGTAACGAGTTAACGGCGTTACCCCAGATATTTGAATAAAAACTTTCTGCATCATAGCAGCTGATGCAAACAGCCGGAATGTTTATTTTGATACGATCAGAGGTGTGCACGATACGATAGGAAACGATCGGTAATTCGTGGCTGAGCCGCGCAGGGCAGGTTAGACCAGTCCCGGTGGCCTCGCAAGGACCCCAGCAAACCTGTTAGATTCGTTGCACGATTTTTACGTGCGCACCTACCGGAATCCCATTCACGTAGTGCACCCGCGCCGCCCGCGCCGCTGCCAGTTAACTCGTCAAATGACTCACGCCTGGGCTGGTTAAATGCCAGAAGCTGGCTTTTCCAGTTTTCTGATCGAATTCGCACATTCTATTCTTACACATATACTTATGGCATTTGCAGAATAGATACGAAACTTATTAATTTTAACGCAACATAGATACATACTATATGAGTCATTGCTGTTAATGCGATGCGATCGTAATAATCTATCATGTCTTTTGCATAAACAACTTTTTATTAGTAAATTGAACAGTGAGACAAAGACACTAGACCTGTGAGAAAAAAATTATGTAATGATATACAAATCACTGACCTATATATAATTTTAATATTTTAACTCATCGGGTTGATTATTTACGTAGACAGTAATGAAGCTTCAAAGATACACCGACAATGGCAGATAACAATGCACCGTCATCCCGTGATACCAGCACGAGACCAGGAACAGGAATCAGGTAGAACTACGATCCGGTCAAACCCGTCCAACGCGTGCTTCCAACATTTTTTATTTATTTGTCTGCATCGTCGGATACCGCTGGGCGTGACGTCAGACGACCTAAACTGGTTAGCGAGGGAGCAGGGATTTGCCTCGCATCCTTCCGGTTCTGCAAGTACGGACCAGTTCCACAGCAGGTTCCGCGGCAGCAGTTGACCCGCGGTCCACGGCGTGACGTACGGCCTCGTACGAACGGGCTCGCAAAAAACAACCCGAATTAGACATCACCCGACGCCCCCGCGCTCATCTGCGTCCCGTTCCGATCACTACTGGTTTACTCTCGAACCGGACACTCGCCTTGCTGACTCACGACTCTGTGTGCGCAACAATTAGCACACGGAGCGTCACACGGACGACCGCTGGTGCCCACCAACCACCAGAGGTCAGTATCCGTACCAAAATGGTCACGCCTAATAACTGGTTCGTAAGTTGTAGTCGGCCCCGTCGTACAACTAAAGGCCAGGGTACAGGTATTTTACGCTATGTTGACTCGATGATTCGATAGACTGAATGAAAATCAATTTGCATTACGTAACGCGGCCAGACGTAGTAATGCATTGTGGTTTTCTCGGTCTTGTTTGGGTGATGAGCTCGTTTGACGAGGGTGATCACCCTAATAATGAGTGTGTTTGTTTGTGACAGGCGACGCAAGGAGGTAATGGAGGTGAGCGGCGAGTCGTGGCGCGCGTACTACTCGAGCGCGGAGCACCCGCTGGGCGCGGCGGCGCTGGGCGTCGACGACCAGCAGCCGCAGTCGCTCGTCAGCGAGTACTACAAGCTGCCCCCGCTCCAGGCGCAAGATCTGCACAAGGACGGGAAGTTAACTGATGTCTGGACGTGAGTTTACATGAGTTCTAAAACGATTTTCTCATCATAGAAACAAATGAATCTTCCCAGATTAGAAACCTTCTATTTTTTCTCTTATAGAAAGCACCTTTTTATAAAAGCTGATCTGTTGTAAAATATATGTTACATAAAGAGCAGTAAACATGCATTAAGTGTATATTAGCGACTTCAAAATGTCTCGCAAGATTTTTTCCAAATGATACTGAAGACCACATCGAAATCCGTCATGTGAATGTAAAAGATATAAGCGCAAAACCCGAGAAATATATTTTATACTGGTACTATCCCTTCTATTTAAATAAGTGTATATTTTATATTCTTTATATTATATCAAATTTGACCAGTAAAAAACCATAATATTTTGGAATATTAGTACCGTCAGAAAACCTATAGTTAGTACTATAGTCGTTACGTAAACCGGACACTAATGCAATGCACTATTCATTTCTGATTTAATCCAGTTTTCCTGAGTCTGAGGTTATTTCTACATATCAAATTCTCTTGCACTGTTTTTCTCATTTACTCCAAGGTTAACTGGAAGAGTTCTCTTAAAGGGATGAGTCGCCTTTGTACAGTTAATTTTACATGTGCTTTTATTTTTGTGCAACTGTTTTTATACTCAATAAAGAGTTTACATACATACAAATGACAGCAATAAAAACAAAATAATGAGCGACTTTGGAATTGGAATATAACTTCATATCGTTACGTGTACTTGTCCTTCATACGCTATGTCTTAAGTTAATATCCGGAGCGCTTGCCTATGTTTAATAGTGTTCAGTGATACAGCAATCAATAGTTACCATTCTAATGAAATGCTACCTTGTTTTGTCACTTTTTTATTAATGTAAACGTTGCAATGACAAATAATTTTGTTTTTACGAAGTTTATAAAGCTGCATTTCACTAACATGATAACTATCCATTTTGTAAAGACTTGAAACACGAAATCAACCTTTTTACAAGTTTGTTAAGTAAATTTTTCTACTAACCAGATACCAGTGATACCAGTTTTTTTTCAAAGTAGTGCCATTTTTTTTAAATCAAATAATCAATCAGAAAATCAAGTAAACACAATAATTACAGTTTTATTATAGTACCTAAACTATAATAACTGGTAGTATACTGTATAAGATCTTAGTCAAAAGTTCAAGATTAAAACAAAAGTTTGGCTTCTAATAAACATTCATTGTTAGTTACACCGCTGCCTACTTGAACTATGAACAAACTGTCTAGGAAGATAATATTTCTCAGGTGTGGCTAGAACGACTCGAAAAGCATTACAAATTGCGGATGAACCCAGTTGATAAGTTACATGCCGTATCGTATTTCTAATAATCAATTTTATGTTTACGGTTGTAGCTCTAGGCTATTATGGAAGTACTTTAATGAAAAACACTTGACTTGACGCTTGACTTTAATTATTGAGGATAAGATATTTGTTCTTGGTAACTGAAAAACTCATTTCATAAGACAGGAAGTCATAAAGTTAATTAAAAACATCACTTTTTAGCTTCCGAACAATATTAAAAAAAAATGAGCATGAATTTTTAATCAATTATTGATCTAATTGGCCAGATACCTATTCATTAAAGTATTCATTCTCAATAGACATATCCTCTGACTGTTGAAGCTTGTTCGCGTTAACACGTCCGCAAGTCGCGACGTAAACACGGACAGGATCAGCATTTATCCGGGCGCCATGCTCATTTATCTTTACAGATAAAATATGAATATATCCAATATGCAAAGCGAATCTCGAATATCGACAACAATCAAAGTTCAATCAGAAACGATCGCGGAAAAATCAATCGTCGATTCTCACGGCCGTACATCATGGTGTTCGTGTATCGGGGGCATTATCATTATAATCGACGAATTTCGAGGCGCAGTGAATACGGAATGAATTCGCGTAAAATTTATATGTAAACTATGATAATATGCAACCTTTTTTAGAGGAGTTTTTGTGCGTATTGAACTTGAGCGAGTCGGGGTTTGTGTTGCCAAGTCTCACGGACGAGCGCACTGAGACTAAGGCCGCGTGGCTTCCGGCCCCAACGAAAGGTGTAAGAATAACAAATAATAAAAATGTTAATGTTCCACTCAATAAATCACAAGCACTCATTTGAATACCTATGGTGGGATTAACGAATTGAGAGTTCGCAACTGCGCCTGTGTTAGATCCCCGCTCGGGGATATTTTGCATAATATTATATTTTACTATGGAGTCATCTTTTTAAGAAGCACGGATTTTAGTCACGTTTAATATCTATCATCTACACTAATATCATGAAGAGGTTAAATTTGTTTTTGTTTGTGTAAGTAGGGGGTAATCTCTGGAAAGACTGAACTGATTCGAGAGAATAGCGATCCATGTGGATTATGTTGCGGGCAAAAAAGCTAGTACTTGTATGAATAAAAAAGAAAAACGAAACTGTAAGCTTTTCATTACTGAAAAATTGCATCTTGGGCACTGTGCTATAGTCCTATTAAATGGCCATGGCGATTCAAACTCAAATGTCAACTGTGGTGCATTCAAAGTATTCCCATAGAAATGCGACCCCGATCCAAATTATGCTCGCTCATTGAAAGAGGTTGTTAACAGCATCCTTTGAATAGCGGCCCAAAATGAGCAAACGCCGTGTCACATTTTTAACACAAGGAGTGCATAATGTTAACTTGACCCCACAAACCGTTTATATCTACTTTTATGAGGGTTTATTATATTCCATAAACAGCGAAGAAGTAATAAAAGAAACAAGTTTGAATCTATGAAAATGTTAATAGAACGAGTAGGTAAGATTACCGCGCAAGACCAAGAAAAGGCCACCATTGTGAATTCAAAGAATTTTACATTTATACCCCTTAGAATACTCGTTGGATGTAAATATTCATGCGCATTGTAGCATTAAGATAGAAAAATGGTGCAAGCCTCCTACATAACACCTCACACGACGCGAGGGCCAGGCGGCTCCGTTGTCGTGGCCGCTGTGCGCGCAGCGGACGGAATGCGCAGCGCCGGACAGCTACATTCGGCTCGTCATCGTCGTCGCGTTACGGGAGTGCATAAATACACATAATGACAATAGACGGATGTGGCTGGAAGCGGCTCACATTGACAAGGACGCCCAGGACTCGTCTCGCCGTCGGCGCGGCCCACGCGCCCGCTCGTCGCGCGCCCTATTGCTCATTCATACATTCAAAATTATAACGAATGCCCGCCCGCGCCCGCGCCCGCTCCCCGATCGCTGTGTCTCTTTATGCGTTTGTATGCAAATCTGCCTCTAGCTCAGCGCCAGGTTCATCGTCAGGTTCGGGCCGCCGTGTTTGTTGTCTAAATCGCTCGTATTATTTGAATTCAATGCTCAATATACGCAGACACGGACTAGTTCCATCTTTATAGTTTCCCCCGAGCCCGGTCGTGGGCGTGAGCATGTTTCGTAAACGCATTGCGTATTGCGCGGGCGCACTGGTCGCCGAACCAGGATTACGGATATTATGGCTATTAAGTGGAAACGGGCGGCTATAACCATTAATATACGTTGGACGCTGTCGAATGCTAACGCTAAGATTAGCATAGAAACGCGCGGCGGGATGCCTCCGGGGAGGGCCTCGCCTCTTTGACCCTGTCACTGTTCACACTTACCATTACCAACTAACGGGAAGACAGTTTCTCTAATATCCGAAGGTACTAAACTTAAACAGAAATTATGTTAAATTTACTTAGTTACGTATAATATTCATTGAATTAACGACAATGTTACAAGGTAAAAATAAGGAGGTATAGTTGTGTATGGTATGGTACCTACTATGCTTAAATCGTACACAACACACGCTCCTACATGCTCGAAGATGCGGTCAGTGTTGTTGCGTTAATTAATGCCATAGCGACACTTCCTTAATTACAAAATTACCATTTTAGATATAACCCTAAAAGTCAGAATAAATTAGACCCAATAAATCCATAAACATCTAATTAATCTGTTATGATGGAAGTTAAGATAAGGAAATATATATATATATCTTTCAACATATTTAATGTATTAAGCCATTTTGACGTAAATAAGAAACATAATAATTGTTCATATACTAGCGTCCCGGGTTCGATCCCCGGTAAGGGAAAATATTTGTGTGATGAGCACGAATGTTTGTTGCTGAGTCTTGGATGTTTCCTATGTATTTAAGTATTTATTTATATCGTCGTCTAGTACCTACCCATAACACAAGCCTTTAGAGCTTACTATGGGACTAGATCGATTTGTGTAAAGATTGTCCCCTGATTTATTTATTTATTTTTATACTTTTAGTGACAAAAATAAGAGAATATTTCATAACGATTCGCAAGGATCCCTAGAACGGGCGACGCTTGTCGCTCGGTAATGCCGCGGCAAAAACTCAGGAGCTGGAACCGTGTGACCCATTTAGGCCTAGAACCGGTTCTCTCCTGACGATCCAACTGTATTGTTAATGGCAAAGCAGTTAATACCATTCAATTTCTTTGGAAACACCCGACCCCCTAATAAGATAATGCATAAAAAGATAGCTCATCGTTATGTCCCCGGCTGGCCGGCCATCACGTAGCGAAATATGAAATCGGGGATTGACCATTATTCTTGACCATTCTTTATCATGCGAACATTCTCATTGAAACGGTCAGCTGAAGAGTTTGAATAAACTGTCGTTACACAAGCGAATTATTAGCAGCAGACGAATCAAGGCATGGTTTACTTTTATTTGTTTCTACCTTTCCACTGTCGGTCAATTAGAATAAGGGAAAAACATAACGGGAAATTAATCGCCTAGTTACAAGTTTGTGTAACCAAATGTTTCTCTTTAATAGCTTGGACAAATGGCGAAATCGTTTTCAATTAAAGTTCAAGATAATGAATTAGTTCCGTGAGAAAAGTAGCAATAAACCTACATTTAGTGGAATGATATATTCAAATAGAATGGTATTACGATGCGGGCATCCGCTGCAGCGCCTCCTCGGCCGCGGCGCGCCGCGCGATCGATTCAAATCTATTCGTCAAGCGGCGGACAAACTGTCGCCGGCGCAGATACCGCCGCGATACCGCGTCACTTACTTCATTATCGCGCTGCCTCCTCATCACTAAAGCATCTTTACATATCCTAACAACTGCTGCGTTGCGTATTACATGCTCAACACTACATTTTATAGATCGTTTATTTAATTGTTATTTTCAATATTACTTATGTAATTCAATTATATAATCACCTTTAATATTGATTCGGATACATGAAAGTTTTCACTTCGTATCATAAATTAGGTAACTGACGTTAGCTCATTTAGTAATGTAGCAATCGAAATCACATTTTCATTTATTTCACACAGGATTTACAATAAATAAGGGTTCCTCGCACTAGGGTTTGTCTGTATTGCAAGTAACTAATTACAATTTTATAAATAGTAAAATTACAGCTATATAGATAACAGTACCTACATATTTTGTTTAGTTAAAATTTCATAGTGTACTAAAACAAATATAACGGCTACAGGGTACTGAGTTAAGATACATTATTAAAGTTTATGGGTTATATTTTAATAGAAAACAAAGGAAAGATTTTAATTGTTAAGTCGGCTTATTTTAAATTAATTTTAGCCTCTGCGTAACTATGAGAATCGAACCAGAAAAAGCGTATTTTTTGGCTTCAGTTACTATGCTGCCTTTTAGACTACCTACAGTGTTTAAGAATGTATGTAGATGCACTTAGATAATCTTCAAAACGTTTGTCAAAAACGGGGTGAAATCTGGGAATCGGTAATTCAAAAACACGGTTCTAAACAAAGCAGTTTTATCTGTTTTTACGATTCATAGGAGAAATTTCAATCAATGCGTCGAAGGATTGATTTGAGATGCGCAAGGGGTCACATGCACCCCTTGGCGCATTGTCGAGCTCTCGTCATGTGTGAAAGGGTGTTAAGTAAACATTGCAAATAATTATAATAGCAATTGCATCCGCGCGGCGTATTCCGATCTGCTTTGATAAGAAAATATATATTTGCATGTAAAATGTAGCAGTCGGCTGCAGGAGGTGTTCATTCTTATCCTTTTATTACTGGCACTGTTATGGTAATCACTAGCAACATGACACTGATATCTGATCTAAAGTTTGGGAACTTCGTCGGATTAAATTCGTCTTTACGTACCTATTGAGAGCGGGTATCGTGAACCGGGCAGGTAAATTCTGGAGCCTATCGGTTCTATATTAATCATTTCTTTGCAATGCAATTTTGAATAAACTTTGATAATGATCTTCTTTATATAATAATTTATTTTCATACGCCAGAGCCGTAGCTTCCGTGGGCTTTTTATTATTTCAATAACATAGTCTTTACTTATTAGTTGTTTTCTTTTTGTATTATTAATATAAAACGGCAGACAACTCGTTAATTAGGCATGCATTTGAATTAGCTCTAGTTGATAGTTACGATTGCATTATATTGGGTAAAGTACGAACTACACTGGCTGTGTTATTAACTCAGTAAATGAAATTGAATAACGTGAAGTGATGCCATGTTTAAGGCTAGTAGATAATTCGTAACACTTAAGCACGGTTCGGTTAAGGAGAATTGTTTTATAAATTTGAACAAATACGTAAATGTCTAAACATCATGGGTTGTTAGTTCAGTACGTATAGGACGCACAAAGCGAATCGTGAGCCAAGCGGCGGCGTGTCGCCGCGAGCGCATCGCGGCGCTCACCTGTCTGTCAGCGCGGCCCGCTCTGTCTAGCGTTTTTGCGAGGCGCCAACAATGAACGACAAGCACAACAGCGCTTTGTGCTGTGCTTGCATGAATAACGATATCTGCGCCACTCCACTCCGCTGAGCCGCGCCGCCAGCAATCGTCCGGATTACAGAGATTCGATTTGCATGTATCGCACGCCAGACGTTGACAACACATAAACCCCGTTCATATCATAATACCGAATTACATATATACATCTCGTATCTTCCGATAATTCATGATATTACAAATTCGCCTCGCGCCTCGCTCCGCCTGCTAACATTGTCAGTGTTTCCCGAAATATTTTACACACGCGGTTTATCTTATCGAGTGAACGATTTCACACTCATCGTGTTTCTCTTACAAATCGCATTCATAAATCGTTAAGTATGAGCAAAGCGAGAATTGCAATCGGATACGGCGAAGGCGCGGCGAGATCGCGGGAGGTCGCGCGTCCCGGCCAATTCGGACGCATGAAATAGTGCGGCGCGAAGCTCTTATCTAAAATAAACATCTGAGCGCCGATGAAGCTTGTCTTCAATTATCATAAATCGGCTGATACTGACATCGCATCGCCGACGAAAACCGCGCCTACACCGGTGCGCAGGAGACTCGCGCCTGACGAATAATTATACCGACGCTGGTATTCGCTTCGTTCACTTTCATACGCGGGACAACACACATTAGCTTCACAAAGTTAAAAAAGCATGAACAACATATTTTCCTAGCATTTTATAGGTCTGTAACTACCGTAGTCCATCTATGAAGTTCTACGAAACTGCAATCCGAGCTTAGGATACTGTGCAATCATTTTAACTAGCACGTAAGTAATATGCAGAATATGCACAGCTAAAGATATGCGCTTTTTTAAGTAGCATATTAAATTATTATTATAAACGTATGCTGCAAATTCTTGCAAGCATACCACTCCGAGTATTCAAAAGTACGTGTGTTTCAGTTGATAAAATCAAACGTGAACATTAAGAAACCTTGAGATACACCCATGGTACATCTCATTACCCAAGTCCAAATATTTCGAAAATTTGCGAAATATCTTTTCAGGACCCAGTGCCTCATGGCCACTATCAGCGCAGTTTACACATCCATTTTAAAGTAACCTGGCACTATAAAAACCTACCTTCTGTTCATTAATGAACAGACGAATGATTTATTACGTAGGTATAGGTACTATCTTCAATGTACAGACTTTTTCCACTTTACGATTTTATTATACCTATGTATAGATGAATATTTGTGTTAGGTATATTACGACGGTTCTCTGACTCTACCTCGTATATGAACATTTATGAAATTGGAATATCTACTTTAGGACGTGTATCTAAAGTGGATATTCGAATTTCGTAAAATTTCATATACGAGGTTGAGTCAGAGACCCGTCGATTAGGATATTCACACTAAATACATCATTTTCAATAGCAGAAGAAAACTAGATTTCGTCATTATGTTCTGATAAATCGACATTTCTCTTAGGTGTACAATTCTGCGCCCCTTATTCTGGTATGCACATTACCTATTACTTAGGTACCTACCCTAAGTAATAGGTAATAAGGTTGATTTCTTGAATGAGTTGGAATTTTGTGTTTTACGTCAGAAAGGTGAGTTATAACGTATTTCGCTTGGTGTTTATAGCTTTTTAACAAACACTATTTTAAATATTTAGTCATCTTCCTTGCCTTAAATTTGTTTGGGTCTATTTTTTTACCTGTCTAATCTAAAATGACGTCATCGATATGTCGGCACATATTATTTCGGGCTCGCTTGATGATATCATTTCGCTTTTCTTGAGCGATTTGGGTTATTTTCGATTATATTTTTTGAGAAGTGTAAGATTACCCGAATATTAACGTTTTAAAATGTAGTTATATATGACCATTTTTTTAAAAACAAAAGTGCTTGTTTTTGTATGTAATAAAGTTTGTCTCGTGCACAGATATTAAAAAGTATTAAATGTTCTAGTCAATTGTTATAAAGCTATTTGCTGGGTAACTAATATTTGGTATAATTTCATTTGTCATAATCGTATAATCACTAATGCCATAGTTTTTTGAAAAAAACAAAACACAAATCTAACGTAACCTAATTTGACTTGTAGGTACATTCGATATGTATTCGGTTCGGTATTAATGACAAATAAACAATTATGACATATCAAATGATACCTACTAAATTATGTGCTTCAAGAATTGCTATCAAGAGGCATTGCTAAACTATTTAACAGAAACATTCATCACAAAAAGAATTAGATGCAATTTTTCCATAGTGCACTTCATGGGTTGTTTAGAAGTTAACGATTGTTTTGTTTAACATACGCAAGGAGCACTTTTTCTTGTTGGTACCTTCCAATCTTGCTGGGGGTTTCATTCATCCAATGCAGGCTAGAATAGTTTACTTATAAAACGAATATTTACTTTAAATGTCTTATTTTTGAAATACATATATGCAGCCTTTTATTTTTCTGCTCATTTAATATTTGCATTTCCTTAATATTTATTTTTATTAAGTTAAATAATGTGCATATAACGATATAGTATTTTTACACTTTAAATGCATTTATAATTAATAATATGTAATTGTGACGAGAGAAATATGAATATTAGTATGTGACGGAATGTAAATCAGCAATATGACAGTTAGCGCACTTGCAGGGTAATGATAGCGCGAATAGAACACTTATGAAGTGTATGGACGCGGCGCGCGCGCCGACCTCGCGCGCGCTGCTCCGGCGCCAATCACAGCTGTCTCCCCTCCGCAGGGCCGGCGCGACACTGAAGGCGGCCAATGGCGCGCACGGGGCGGAGCTGGGCGAGCTCTCCGGGCTGCTGCACGCGGGGCTCGTGAAGCGCGAGCCCGAGGACCTCAGCCGCAAGGTGGCCGACGAGCCGGAGCACGCGCACGCGCTCAAGCCGCCGCGACACAAGGTGCGTCACACGTTCGCACGCCGCCGCCGCGCGCGCACGCACTCACACACCTCCTACCGGTCACTCATGTATTATTTATCGCGGTCTTCGTACGATGTGCCGAGCGCCGCGCTCGCGATGCACTAGCCGCGCCCGCCCGCGCCCGCGCCCGCTTCACCCCGATGCACCCCATCCCCAGGACCTGTATTCTCACCCGGGATTGCGCATACTCATGTGATCGTGTCGCTCAATACAAACCTTAGTGTACGTGAAGCTGTGAACTGTGCTCGACGCGGCATGTACGCGTCCACGCTGCGGAGCGGACAGTTGTCGTGGGAGAGCGCGTGTAACCGGCGCGTGTGTCCGCAGGTGGCGGTGGGCGAGGCCAGCGAGGCGGCGTCGCCGTCGCCGGTCCCGTCGCGCGCCTCCTCGGCCGGCTCGCTGCTGCCGGACGCCGCCATGTACGCGGCGCAGATGTTCGCGCCACCCGGCACCCCGAGCCCGACGCCCTACGGTGACCAGTACTCACGCCAGCCGCCCGGCGCCTCCTTCGCCACGGAGCCCTACTACAGAGAGTATTTCGTGGGCGATGGCTACCAGCAGAGGTCGGCGCCGCCGTACGGTGACACGGAGCCAGCGCCGGCGGCGGCGTTCGGCGAGCGGTACGCGGCGCCGCGCTACCACAGCAAGAGCGTGATCGCAGCGGCCGGGCTCACCGTGGACCTGCCCTCGCCCGACAGCGGCATCGGCGCGGACGCCGTCACCCCACGGGACCACACCACTGTGCAGCAGGTCAGCCGGGCGCGGGCGGGCCACCACACCCATACACATCACCTCCACCACACCACAACACAATACGCATTCTACTTATATACGTTCCTGAAGAATAAATAGGACATTCTGTTAAACTTGTAAAATATGATTAACTATTTATACCGTAGTAAAATCCAACTAGTAGGTACTTAGGGAAACGTCTTAAACCTAGTTTTTCTCCAATAATGAAAGTTATTTCTGACGTGTACATCATTTTGCATGGCTCAATACCCCTCGCCAAAATGTATCTATGTAACATACCTAAATGAATATGCATCCATGATTTGGAACGTAGAAACGAGATACCAAAATATCATAAATGTCAATGAAAATGTTTTATTGTCCAATACATCTTATTAGTTTAATTTAAATGCCAATCGGCGTATGTCTCGTTTCTAATTCTCAACTAGAATCCGTTTGAATTCCGATAGGAGCTAAGCTCGGCACGCTTGTACAGCATACATAACGCAGCTCTATTGGAATGTTAGCAATGTTTATTAGTACATTTTAAGCACTTAGGTACGAAGTACTCTGAGTAATTGCAGTTTGAGTGAGACAATAGCCGCGGCGCAACCTTCACGCGGGCCCTGCGCCTGCGTGTCGAACACAGACACCTCACAACTTCACGCTAACAATGTTTGTTCAAAATTAAATAACTGGACAAGACCATAAAATAGGAGTTAAGCGGTTTTGAAGGACGGGTCCAGGGTGTGCCGCTCACGAGCCGTCAGCCGACCCACGTATACCTATTGAGTTTATTATTTTGCGTTTTGTTATATTGACGCTGGCAATTCAGACTGGCACCAAATAAGTTTCCCTTGACGTTCACTGCCTGTTCGTTGAGCGAAATATATATCAGCTAATCAAAGCAAATGGGCGCGATACTAAAATGTAAAGTGGCAGCCGAGCCAGTGGTTAGATAGCACTGCACCTAACAAATCTCAGCTCGCTCATTATCTCTGTTATTGTTTACGTGCCCTGAATCACTCACTCGCAACGTTTCCTTGCGAATTGATTCTGTTACATTTATGTACATAATGGTGAAATTTTAATACCGTGACTTCGCGAACTGCTTTTGTAAATAGTAGTTGCCAATTTAAATATATAGCATCATTAAAATCAAAATAAATTGCCGAAATCGATGATTAATGAATGAACAAATGATAATGTCAAAAGCTCTAGCCAGAACACGTGTAGCTAATTTTTAAATCTTGTTTCTTAACACGCTCATACATTATGTATTACTAATTTTCTTGGACAACTTATAACTCATATAACAAAATAAAACATAAAGCGAGGTAAATGATATAGACAAAAATCATTAGTACAAATTGAAAGGGAGCGTCATAGCAACAGTAATAGCAGTTAACTACCTAAGACCGATGACACACTATGAAATTATAATGAGAAACCATTATCATAAATTAGTTGCCAATTGGACTTGGTTCACGGAAGATTTCGACATAAAACATTAGTTTAGTAGTTTTTCTATCAAAGCACCCGTTTCGAGTATTGCTATTTACTAAGCGTTCCGTTGAATGCGGAAAACGCATGCAAGATTACATTACACGTTTTACACAATGGGGCCAATTCGAATGTGTTTTCGCTAAATTTAGAAGTCGCTAAATTTGAAATAAGAACCGTCCGACTCGATGTTGAACCTTGGAGCTATACAAAATCGAGTTTGACGTTTCTAATTTTAAATTTAGGCAATTTTAAATTTAGCGAACACCGTTATGAATTGATTGGATCCCATATGCTTTCATGATAGAAACGGTGTAATAGGGATGCTAAACACAAAAATACGATTTTCGATAAATAAAATATACAGGGTAACGTAATGAGAAATATGTTTATCCAACTTGGTATTTGATGATTAATAAGTGTTTCTATCAAAACATCCGTTTCGTGTATTGGTGTTTACCAAGCGTTCCGCTGAATGCGGAAAACTTATGCAAGATTTTGTACACATTTTTACAAATGCTTTCATGGTGATAAAGATGCCAAATTAAGTAATCTGCACTAAAATGCAACTTTTGACAAATAGAATATACAGAATGCTTGGGAGAAAAAATAGGCAGATTTTTCCGACTTAACAAAAGCAGTTATTTATTTTTTAATTGTGGTTTAAAAATATTTGTTTTATTATATCATGGTGACGCTATAATATATACATTAATATATTTAAAACCTCTCTGACGTCATTTTTATGACACTTCATTAGGGTGACCAAACTGTATGCACAACAATTTTTTCATCATACAATTTGAAAAATAAAGTAGAATATTCGAGCTAATCACGTTCATTCGAACTTTATTATATTCCCATTTTAATTCTCGAATCATGTCTGATCCGTTTCTGATTACATCTCCAAAATCACCCCGTATAAAACGTGAGTGTTACTTGTAGGTTCCTATTTTGAAATGCAATATTATAATAGTTGTAATCTCAAGTTAATTTGGAATACAACATGCTAATTTTGCTACTCACAGTAATAATATATTTCGGGGAACTTTGTCATCTGAATATTCGTGACGTTGTTTATTTAATAAATTTCAACTTATGTACCTAACTGTGAGGTTGACGCAATCCGTGCTGACGGTGAACAGCAAGTTCTATTTTACCTAATTAACTCATGTTTTAAATAATTCATCAGGCAAATATTTGAAAAAACATTAATGAAAGCCTGTTATATTCATAATTATCATAGGACAACTTCACGAGCACAATTCCGTATAATTTTAACATGAGCGTCATCGTTTTGTTTCTGTATTAAATTCGTGTGCTATATTAATTGCACTTCGAATTAAGTCGTAGCACATCTCAGTAGAACATCAAATTGTGCTACGCGCGTATGAAAATAAACGGAACAAAAAACTTCAACGTGCACTCGATAATTTCATTCTCAATCTAGAATTTGATAATGGGAAATTCTGACACCGAGACATGCCACCTCCAAAAATGGAGCTTAAGTCCGAATACCTATGAGTTAATTGCAAGAACGTGCTTTGAAATTAAAAGCGTAGCAAAGTGCAGGCGCTTAGGCTATTAGTATTACTTACATCACATTACTTTGTAACTTATACCAACGCCCATAAACATGCCCACATTTGTAGTTAACATACATACATACATACATAGCATCACGCCCGAAATCCCTAATGGGGTGAGCAGAGCCACAAGACTCTTGTGGCCACGTTCGATTTATTAGTCCTAAGATGGTATGATGAACCGTATGGTGACAGGTGATCAGCCCATCGCCCATACAGATAGTCCACCATGTTGGAGAGGACCCGTCCCTTAGTCGACTTTTACGACATGCCAGGATGATAAGAATCTGCACGCATTCTATGCTATTGTAGTTAACGCTTAATGTAAATAAATATTTTTTTCTAATAAGCCACATTAATAATATCAATAGTTTGACATAAACACACACAACACGAAAACATTTTCACAGTTTAACACGCTTAAATATTTTATCAGATCATGCATGCTATGGGTTTGGTGAATTTGGTTTTGATAGTTCATATTTGAAAAGCATTAGAATTTGAATTTGTCCTCACGTAACATGGACAGGAAATTCAAAGTTTAATATTCTGGTGGGTCTTCATCCCACTTGCCAAATACATCAATTTTTAAAAAATCCCTCGCGATTTGGCCCTCTCTCATGGCGACATAGGTTAACGTAGTGTTCATACGCGTGACAGTATGTTTGTATTACAGTCGTTCGACTACACGGTAATCTGCCAGCAGCCGGAGGACGGTCGCGGTACGCCGTCGCACCACTCGCCCGCGCCGCCGCGCACACGCCCCTGGCACGACTTCGGCCGGCAGAACGATGCTGACAAGATACAGATTGCCAAACTGTAAGTATTCTCCTACCAGTGGCGTAACAATAGGGTGGCAGGGCTGGCAAAATGCCACGGGCACCCGACCCAAGAGGGCCCCGGCCCAAGAGGCCGCGAGCTCAAAAATATAGTAACACGTGACGATTTTTACTGATAGGGCCCCATCAAAAGAATTTGCCACGGGCCCCAGATGGTATAGTTACGCCACTGTCTCCTACTACAACGATGAGCTTGTATATACCCTGTTGGTTTGCAAACGCCTCAACGCCTAATACGAAAGGCCAAAATCAGCCTATATTTCTTCTATTGTTAAGCACATTCGTCTACTCTAAGCCGAATATCATATTCATTCAACTTACATTTAAATACTTAGTACTAATTAATGCTAAGCGATTTTTATAATATAATAATATTTACTCTCCCGAGTTACTTTAAAAATAATTCCTTGTAGTCATAGAACGCCTTCTCGATTAGCCATTTTTTAAGTTTCCCTTTAAAAGTTTCATTAGTAAAACATTGATACCACATATCTAAATGTGTTGGGCCCTGTCACCTATGTATGTATATACTCTTATTTTGCTGAGTGGATTCTTATTTTATAAACCAATAATACATCTATAAATACAGAGGGCAAAAATACCAAACAACGACTGAGGAAGCGGTGAATGTAATTTTTTTTATGAGAAACTAAAATTATCGCTACAAGAGTAGTTCTGATGTTGGTTATGTCAGATTTCCTCCAAGCGGATATCCTAATCACATTAAGGATTCAATATTTATTGCCAGTTTAGTTTTGAAGTGTACCCCAATCTTATTAAATTTAATACTAAAAAGCGCAACTAAAGTCGTTGCACAAACCATGCAATGTCGTGGTATAGCGAAGTAGTTCTGTTATAAAGATTGGAGAAGAGTAAAAAACGCAGTGGCAATTGTTTCTCATAAAACGAACAAGTAAAACTGTCTTTACCTTAAATCCCTCTCGTGTTAGTGAAGACTATTCTTCGAATATTCTTTAAATAATCTTTCCTGATTCTTCAAACTGATCCGCGGACGTGAGTCGAAAAGTGCCCGATTGTCGCGCTGCGACTTTGGCTCAACACGTCGAAATACGTCGTATTTCGGTTGTGCGGTTTCGAACTAAAACTTTACTGATTGTAAATTTGTAAACACAAAATGTTTACGTATTATTAGGCGTAGTTTTCCTTAAGCGTGAATAGAGGGTCAACGGTGACATATCATAATCGATATAGCGTCACCTTAAGAGCACGTTTGCAATATATTACGATAGACGTAAATCAACATAATTGTATTTCAATGTCGGAATACATATTGATTAAATTCGTGGTTGTAAAATGATAGAACGGAATACAAAAATAAATTCGTAATCTGTTTGAACTTGAAAAATTCCATCCGTCGAAAACTACCTGTGAATTAGTAAACGTTTCAATTTGGAGTCCTTAATTAGCGTTCGTACCAAAACGAAACAATTTACTGAATTGCTGTAAAGAGATAGAGTAAACATTGGCATAAAACAGTTTGATTAAATCGTTTGTTGGTAAGTGGCATGGTGCGTGCGCGCACAGCGAGCGCCAAGCGACCCTGTTGACCGATCACTTTGCACCTTGCGCTGCATCTTTCGCTTCAGACCCTTTCTAGGAAAACATTTTGTGCTGTGAGCTCACGCAATGTCGTAAAACACGGGAGTCTAGGGAACAAAATCTAGCCTTGCAGTAGGAACCAAACGTAGCCAAACTTTTCAAAACAAGGTTCCCGGGGATAGCGCACATTGTGTTAGGTACACATATAATTTGAAAATTAGGATCATTGCCGTAGGTAAAATACTTCGTACAAAATGCAATCGACGAAGAGAATTGTATAATAGTGGTTTTTCGAAAATAATCCTGAATAAATAACAATTTCAGACCCCAGAGAAAAGAGGCTCTCGCTAAAAATGTTTAACCATCTAACTGTTATTAGGTACTGCGTATGTGTGTATTTTCTCACTTACAATGACCCATCGCGGCGGGATAGTTTTTCTAAGAGGTGCTAAATGTCATTTCGTGATCGTCGACTGTGCCAGTAAAAGGGTACGTGTGAATTGGTATTTTCTTTGTTGTTTGCTAATTACCTACTTTTGTATGTTAGAGATAAGCCTCACCTTAATATTTTTCGAATGTTCATTCTATATGGTAAGGTTTAAAAATATCACCATGAGTAATTAATTAAAAAATAATTGTAAATTAAGAATAATCTTGTCGATATCTTAAAGAAATAATGATATGTCTGACAGATAAAATCAAAAATATGACTGTAGGTTTTTAATATTTATGTACAATGTACATTATATTCAAGAATGCCCAAGATGCCAGTAATAGCATAGCAGTTGCCTTGCTGGACCTATCGGGATTGCATTTTATCAAGTTGTAATTAAATTAGTCGTAAAAGGCTAAGAAACGCTATGATGCAGTGCACTTCAGATTAACACATATAGATATGCACATGTTTGTGTTAATTTTGAACATGTAAGTACTTAGTTTTGTTTTTTACCTTTATTTGTTTTTCCACTTTGAATCTTCAATGAACAAAGATGCCAAGCAAGGCTATCATTGACTTTATCTTGATAAAATATTGATACTTATTTTGAGTTTTCCGCGTGTGATGGAAATCCCGGCGATTGCCGCATAGTTAAGTACCATAAATAAACATTTTATGCGCACCACATTGCGTAGCTGTTGAATAATGGAAAAAACATTTGTTTTCACGCAATCCATTTCATGGACTAGGAAATGTAAGTATTTACTATAATTAATTTTCTTTAATAACTGTCTGATATTTTACCTTTTACTGTGTACGAAATAAAAGAAAGAAGTGTAATTATGTTAATATTTACGGGCGAGCATTTTACACAAATCGGCACCCTCGAACAAATCGTCGTGCGCGGGCGACGACTCGGCGGCGGAAGCGCTCGTCGACACGATAAGTGCATTAGCATTATTATCTGGATAATAATTACTTGCTTGCATTTGGCCCAAATAACGCGGTCGCTTGAACCGTCTTAAATTACCTCGATACCGATACGGCGCTCGTTCCCGGCCAATTATCAGCCCTCGGCTCCGTACCTATCTACAGAGTTGTTCCTTCGGCCTCAATGTTTGGCCTATTACTTACCGCCCGGTTAGCCACCGGAGACTCACTGCTTCGACTCTTACCTCCGATAGATTTTATTTACTCGACTGATGCTTAACACAGAAATGACCTCTTAAAAGCCAGTAACTTAATCAACTAATGTGTGCGTAAGCGATTATCACTCGAAATGGTATTTACATTCTTTTCCCGTATCATGGAATGGGATCTTTAAATTTAGGATACCGTTATTTTTTTTATTAAATGTTGATTTCAGAAAATGACATAAGTATTTCTGGAAGTCTTCGTAATGATAACATTTCCGCTGATTCAATTGCATTTTAATTGACGAGTTCATTAGCGTGGCAAGAAGTGCGATACCACGTCAACGCTCGGGACGCGACGCGACGTGCACGCGACGGCGGCCGCTCTTCAATAAAAATATTATTTATCACATTATCTTTTCACTAAATAACTTATTCCAATTATACAAATAATAAGAGATTGTAACTTACAATTTATTAAAGTTATTTAATGATAATGTCCTTATAAAACTGAGGAGAAGTTTTAAAAAATTGAATTGTCAGGCGCTGTGCCATAACGACTCAATGTTTCAACAAACTGCTAGACTGGCGCTAGTATTGAACAACAGTTACAAAACTTGTATCATACATATTATAATCAAATTCACAATAAGTAAAAAAATTACAAACTCTTAATATTCAAATCTAATTTACACAACTGATTCACGTGAATCTTGTTATAGGTTACCTAATTATTCATATTTGAAGCATGCATGAATTATCTTCAATAACTGATTAATTATAATTAGTTTTAATTGTTTTGTGAAAAATATTATAAATTTTGAATTGAAATTAGGTATATACTACTAGCTTCCGCCCGCGACTTCGCAGGCTCGGAATTTGGTTATAGTTATATTTCATCCCTCGGGAACTTTGACTTTTCCGGGATAAAAGGTACCCTGTGCCCTATTTCAGGACCTAGGTCCCAGGTTTAACTATATACCAAGTTCATGAAAATTGGTTCAGTCGTTATGTACCTGAGCGGCAAAACATATAGACACATATATGATTGTTTGTTTCAAAGTGTATTTATAGCCAATTTTAACTGGATATCAGCATGAAATCAGTGTTCCCGTACAAACTGACAGACCAAGCAGACCAAGGTATCCCTTTTTAGGAGTCGTGTCACTTATTTCTTTAACTGTTACATTATTATTTGTTTTGCAGTGCATGTATAAAAAGTTACAAGTTGATAGACAAATGAAATCAATTTTTCCCATATAAAGTACAGCACTCCTTTTTCATAGTTGTTTCGGTTTTTTCTCTAACGCCTACCTAATTGTTTGTTTTGAAGATTATTTATACCAAGTTTCAGCCATGTGATTCTCTAGCGATAAGAGACACATTCAAATTTAGACTATATGACTTTGTCCTTACAGTCTTAAATCATAGTTTCGTTTATCCGCTGATCAGCCCCTGCGCACTTTAGAGAATTACACAGCAAGTTGATAAACTCATTGAATAAGATTTTCTCATACAAACTTGAACCCTTTCTTTTACCCCCTTCTATTTTTATTTTCTATAGTTTGTACAGTCTATGTCCTGCCTGAAGTTGCCCTTAATATGACATCGAAAACTGCATTAGAATCCGTCCAGTAGTTTAAACATTTATCGCGCACATACAATCAGACAAACAGACAAACCGACAAATAGAAAAACAGACATGAAATTCAAATACCATTCATCTTCGATTACTCTGCTCATTCTGAAGCATTTTTGCGTTGTTATCGGCAATGCACAGACTTTGCCACTTTAAGATTTTATTATATATTAAAATAAAATAAATTGTATGAATGCCTGAAAAGTCACGGCTTTGTGATATTAAATTTTGCTTGATTATCTAGACAATCTAACTAACTTACCTAAACAACTTGCACTAAAAGATTGTGATAACGAATAGCATGTATGATTTATCTATTGACATGAGATTATTATGATTGTTTTTCGTTATGAGAATATAATAACAATAAAAGAAACCGTGCGATCTATCATTTAACACGAGTAGGATTGACCAGTGGTAGGCGAACGGTTAGTAATTGTGCTGCATCAACATTGTGGCGGAGCAGAGACGGTGCGTGTCTCGGGTGTGGACTGTGGAGTGCACCCGGCAATCAGGACGCCGCCATTACGCGGGCTAAGCGTTCTCATTACCCGCCGCCCGCCGCGTCTGCACCCTGCCGGCCAACATGTTATCATGCATGCACCAACCCTAGCATTATCAGATAACATCTTTTAATTTTCTACCACCAGTAATAGCCGAGCCAAGAGTGACCTCCGCCAACATCCTTTCCATAAAAGCCTTTGCCACCTACCTTACCAATTTTCCGTGTATATAAAATATTTACCTAGTGCTTTTTACGGAAATTTATAAAACTGAATATAATAAACTATAATGAGTCAAAGTGGCGCACAATATTCGGTAGGTATGTAACTTAAAACAATACTGATGCAGTTGGAACAAAGCGAACAATATAAATTTCAATGCAACAAAACCCGAGATACGCAGGCATTCAAGGCATTGTATCAGTTAAAGCATTCGTCTCGCGCACACAATGGTGCTTCAATTTCCATCAACGAATGATGAGACGATATCCTTGCGCAGAAAACGCGTATGCTTTTCCTTAATAACGGTATTTGTGGGGTTGTATTCTATGTATACGCGAGCTCTTACCTCTGTTTAATCGCTGTTATTACCGAGTGTAAAAAATACTTATTGGCTGCATGTCGGATGGTAGGCATATGAACGCATCTAGAGTCATGTGTGCTGTAGGCGCGTCTACATAAACTTGACCGGATTTATGCGCATCTAATTTGGCCGGGCCTGCCTCGGCCTCCGCGGGACGCCCGGCCGCTTATCGCGGCATGCGTTTTTATTGTGAGCACTTTGTTGGCGCAAAGTTCTTAAGCTTTTTGTGCACTCATCAATTTCCGCGCCTCGTCGATTGATTTATTCATGAACGGTCCTCGTCTTCACGCAGGAAGTGCCTTTTTTCGGCTGCTGCGACGCTGAAATTTGTAATGAAGCTCATTGGAAAACAATGTGTTATTTATTACTGAGTATGAAGAATACGAGTACCGGCTCAATTGGCACTTGGTAGCGAGGCTAGTTATACGAAAAAAATATAAGTTCATCGTTATACTTATATTCAATTTTTCGTAAATGATAAGTATTTTTCATTTTAGTTCAGTTTCAAACGTAAAATTAATTGTTTTATAAAACGACAAGAATTTCAGAGGTCCTTATTCATTACTTCTTAAATCCACGTAGAGACAGCTCGGCAAGAATGTAAAGGATAAGGATAGTCAAAATGACAATAGAGAGCAACGTCGCAAATGGAAATTGCGCTCGGAATCACTTAGAGAGCATCAGATAGGCGTGCGCCGCGACCGATCCGTCACTGTCGGCCTGCGTTTGCATTACACGGCCTTTATCTGCCCGGCTCGGTTTAAATCGCAAACATCAGCGGGCCTGTTTACCAAATTGTTTCCAATAAGCTTTAATGGTGCAACCGCAACTCAAGAACTGAATCGATGTAAACTGGCGGGCCAACATTCCGGATTAAATCTTTCATAATTATTTATTGCGTTTATCTTATTGCATTGTTTGCGAGAGCGGTAATAAAGTAGGCTGATAATGACGTTTCCTAGTGTCATTTGGTGTGACACTAGTGCGTCGTGGGCGTAGATCGGCGTGGCGACAACGCTCGCGGCGCGTGCGCGGCGACGGCGCGACGCACTTGCGCGCACGCTCGCTAACGAGCCGCAACACGCGATCACAGCAAAATCACCGTTTAGCGGGGTTTTCCTTCCGTAGATCCAGAGCTCAGGAAATCGCGAGAAAACGGTTTTTCATTGCGCACTACGAACTGGATCTCTGCGCCTTTATGTAACGACGCGGCGGACAGCTTTACTGGCGGTGCAATTAAGATTTCCACTTTTTGCGCACTTTTATTGCTCACTTCATGGAAATTATTGTCCAGAACGTGTATCTGTTGATAAGAATCTCAGAGAAGAAATCGCACTTTTTCTAAATGTTGCATGGACAGCTCTGGTCATTGTCATTTCGTTTTACATTTTCAAGAACGTTAACGCTCATGGCTCACTTACGTGTTTATCTGTCTAGATCTAAACGGTGGCAAAGTAGTGATGTGTGTTGTATTGTTGTTCAGGTTTTCGCCGTACGGGTTCAAGTACCACCTGGAGACGGCGAGCAGCAGTTCGCAGCGGCGCGAGGACGACCGCATCACCTACATCAACAAGGGCCAGTTCTATGGCATCACACTCGAGTACATCCACGATCCTGATAAACCACTCAAAAACCAAATGGTCAAGGTTAGTGCGCACTACCATACCAACCTTAAAGCAAATTTGATAGCTATTTGCAGCTGCTGTACGCTACAATTCATTACGAACCATTAATGACACAAACACTACACTTCTACGAAGATGTGATGTGATGGTTGCCTTCTCGTTGCTTTATTTGTAACGAAATTAATTGAAGTGACATATTAGATTATTCAACGGTGGACAATCACATTATTCTTACACTTTACCTCCAGTGGCTAGCACATTTTACATAAATTACATAAATTAATCTTTTTGTGTACCGCAAGCAAGCTGTACCTAGTGGACTGGTAGATAGGCGCTTGAAATACATCCTATGAATAAACATGACTGCATAGTAAACGTTCACTGGGGCTACAGCTCGATGACTTTTTACTATTAAAATCAATCGAAGCTATCGGCGTTAACGGTAAGACAGACCCGGCCGGATGTTTGCCCGCAGACCTTAGAAAGCTGCGCCGTCGCACTTTAAGAGGCATAGGCAATCGTAAAACACAAACGCGCGTCTCTCGCCGAACGTCTCAATATAGCAATAATAAAATGTTGTAAATTATTGCTCCTGTACGGAAATGTAATCGATGTTCCTCGCTATTGACGAGCTGGATGCAGCGCGTATAATATTTTATTGGGTGGCTCACGTCGCGCCAACCTACGCCTACGTCACTTCACTTGTCGCTCGGCTAAAGTAGCATACTCGTAGCTCAGGATCACTCTAAAATGGATTGTCTACGAAATAATGGACGCGACATTTATGGCTCGTTTTAGCATGATGGAATTGAAAAATATAGCACATATAAATCATAAATAGATATGGGGTCCAATTTTAAACGATGTCTTCTAAATTTAAAATTTTCTAAGTCGATCGATTTTGTATAGTACAAAGCTGTCAAAATCAAGTTTGACGCTTCTTATTTTAAATTAAATGACTTTTAAATTTAGCGAACATACTCTTGAATTGGCCCATGGTCAATTTAATGCTAAAATTATAAATCATTATCTGAAGACCATTTTGAATTACACTTGGAGGATTTTATAAAAGCGATAAATTAATTCGATACATTCCTACTCATTTATTTATTTTACTCGTGCAGCTACCCATCGGTAAAAGGCACAGCATAAAATTATTTATCGAGGTTTGTTAATTGGGATTGTTACGTGGGCTAGCCCGGCTCCCGCGAGCGAAGCGTCGACCGCGTGCGCACACGCATCTCGTGTCAGGTTCGCCTTGCACTCGCACCAGCTCCCCTTTGCTCACAGACCGCAAAATGCATTTACATCGACAAACCATCCTGCTAACCAAGACTTTCTTAATAATGTCTGCTTAATGTCTTTAGTTCATAAAACTCTAGAACGTAATTAATTGTATTGCATATACCTTTGGCGCAGTACATATCTCCGCACAATCTTAAATGTGGAAAAGTGATTGCGTGACTTAAGTTGTCCATTATCGCATGAGAAAATAATCAGCGTTCAATAGACAAAAGATAAACGCGCACGTATTTACCATGGAAATCGGAAATCCCCTAACATTATTATCCCGACACTTCTCAGGAAATGATATAATTTAATAAGAGTCTAACATGAGAGCTTTATAACAATGAAATTGCATTAGTTTAGTTTTGCTTTCTTGAAAAACCTGTAAATCAACTATAGACAATCAGGTCCTAGTTTAGATTATCAGTTTAGGCGTAGTATTGTTTTAAATTGTTCCTATTACTGGCAAAATAGATAATGACACACATTATAATAGGTGAAATGCCGAAGCTGTCTGCGCAGAACTCATTGTATTGTACCTAAATGTTAGTATCTGTGAAGATGCTTATGAAATGTAGTCGCTATTCAGTAGTTGGGTTTTCTTTCGTTTTTCTTGTAAGTTCCATGCTCAAACACGTTTATCTCTATTGAATAGGCTTAGATCGGAATAATCAGAGATACAATGCGACATACGTTTGAAGTTATTATTAAGGCAGTAAGTGGGCCGCGAGTACAGCGCGGCGGCGTGGCGGCGCGACCGGCGAGCGCTCGGAGTATCGCATTCAATACTGATTCAGATAGGTATGGAGCGCTTATCTCGGCGCAATCGAGTCCGCATTGTAAGCCGCGCCCGATAATTAAGACGACGCTTTTGACATTCGCCATATAGGAACACAATGACCGCCCCGGGAGTGCGCCGCGCGGATAATATCGCTCCCCTTAAACAATAACCTTACTGTATATGATAAAATAATTTCAATGCGGCAAACATCGTGTTTCCTTAACGAGCACTCTCTGTTTTGTTGCGGTATGAAAAAAGGTTGCATTCTTTAAGCGGTTGTCGTTGCTTGAAATGTTGTCTTTTGTTTTATCTAAGCATCGGTTAACTGAACAAGATCAAGTATGCTTTTAATATAATATGACTTTTTAAAGAGTTGTTTGATTTCGTTAGAAGTATGTTTAATTTTGAAGTCTTGTCATTACGTGTTTAGATATAGTCGTTAATGTTGTTATCATGGACTCTTAAATCAATAAACGAATTTGAACATTCTAAATGTTTATTCACATGCTTTTAGAAATAATCGCTAAACCAACAAAGCAATTATACGTTATAAAAGCGTGGCTGACAATTTGAAATTCACACGCAATCTAAATACGTTTCGCGTGTCGAAAAGCGGTTAGGAGGAGATTTAAGAAATTTTGAGTAAAGAGTTTGGGTGCGCAGGCGTGCGTGGCGGGACGGTAATTACCGCGCGGCACCGCGCCGCGCCCCGCCCGCGTCCTGCAGCGCGATACCATCGCGCCGCGCCGCTCCGGGCAGCCGCACTGCGCCGAATACCAGATTTTGCACCTAATTAAACACCGTTGCAACGTCCCAATAAACGACAGATACAATTTCACATCCAATCTCGAAATGTTCGCACGCTATATGAAAATATCGCGTATTTTAATACAATGTAACAAATCGGTTTTTAAAACGTTGCCTTAAAGAATGTTAACAGAGCAAATATTTCCTTTGTTGAAATGCGTAACGAGAAAAAAGTATATCAATCAAAGCGCATGACAGCAATTAATCATCTTGCTAGTAAAACAGTTTAGGGTATTGTTATTCCGTACCACTTGAAGGGTTCCACGGTGCAAGTATAACCCTATAGTATAACTTAATGCTAATGCTTAATTCTTTCATTAATCACAACTCTTTCTTTTGATAGCGAAGATACAAAGATTTTAAGCAAATAAGTTAGACGACGAGTAGGTAGCAGGAAAAGCGTATCCGTGGGCCAATATATCAGCGACAAAATAACTGAAGTCGGTTTAGCAAGTAAGTAGGAGGTAAACTTCCGCTGGTCGTGTCTGCTACTCCTGGCGTAGCCGCGATTAAATAGCGGGTTAATGCGCGCCCACTCATTCAGAGCACTTTTTACACTAGTTTTTTATCGCTAGCTGACATCATTGTGTTCACTTTCGTAGGAACGGAAACTCGCGTAACGAGACACGTCGCTTTTTGTTTTATTAAAACGACCTTTTCTCTTTGCAATATTTTTCGATTTTAATGATTGCCCTGGTTTGCCTTTTTAAGGCAGTCGTTAATGATACCTTTTACACTGCACATGTTATGCTCGATGAGGGATTATAACGGTCGTATTCAGAGCACGCGGTCCTTTCGGCCGCGGTGACGCGCCGACAAGTGAAGGGCTGTCACCTGAGACTGATCGAATATTTCACATAGGGGGAAATCGGGTGTAATACTGTTTTGCATACAATTTCACAAGAAAAGGTTTCATGTTAATGTGAAGCATAAAATATGTCACTGAATTAGCATTGGCTTCAGTTTTTGGTGGGTGTTTTCAATCACGATCACACAATAATCAATCATCCGTCGCGATGACTCAATTATAGTTGCACCCCAGCGCACCCTGCGCCCGCGCCGCGCGATGTCAGCTTCGCGCTCTGGCCACGTCGCTTCGGAGACACGCTAATGATTATAAATTGCGAAATTATACGACAGAGAACATGAGCAACGGCATTTTGTAAATTAGGTAGGAACCTACTTTGAATAGATATATCGCGTTAGATATTTAATTATAAAATTATGCCGTGTTATTAGATTTAATATAAATATGTAATGAATATTTAAGTCTTATACGAAGATATTTAAAGTTAAGTTGATAACATATATATAATAGTTGGTCCTTATTAAAACGAAACAATCTGAGTAACAAATAAAATATAACTAATTGAGGCGACCCGGCGTCAAATTCTTATGGTATATCATTACTTCTTAAACTTCAAATTTAAATGCTTTTATAAAGTTAGTTAAAGTTTTCAAAAGTAGGTAATTTACGTTTCTTTAATGTTGTCAGATTTTCATAGCTCGTTGCCTATTTATTAAAATTTCATACGAATTTATTGATCAAAAAAGGCCATTACTCCTCCGTCAGCAAAGCAATAATTCGTAAATACGATTCGTCGGTTAACTGTTCGTTATTAACTCTGCATGAAAAAGCAATATTTCCACGCAGTCATCAATCTTTAAAAAAAGGAGTGCAAGCAACTTAAAATTTTGACACGCTTAAAAAAACTTTTCACAATACTTGATAAACTGAATTGGGCGTTAATTCATTTTGCTACAGACACGGTTAATTCGAAAATTACATATAAATAACATCAGAGAGAAGCATAACGCGTGGTGTGATACCGTAGTTAGTGCAGTTGCAGTACATAGAGAAGCGAGCGGCTCCGCGTCGTAGCGCTGCGTCTACGCAAGTCGCGCTCGGCCGAGCGTGAACTTTCCACGTTCGGTTTCAGGTTCGCGTAACACACGATAGTTATTATGCTTTCGAAATATTACGTAGTATTCGATAATACAGCTTCACGTAACCGCTGAAACAGCATAACTGCGCACAAGCACCCACTAGTCACCCAGCGAGGTATTTTTTGCATTATCAATCACATTGCGTCCTTTCGATAGAATCGTAATTATGTTTGTTTTTTATAGATCAACTTTCACTCGTCTTAACCTTAATTCTTCAACTTAGTTGACAGCAAAGTTGGACGCAAATGGCGTTACGTAACGCGAAGTCCGTCATTGCCCGAGTCGATATTGCTGTCGCGGCGGGCGCGTATTTAACGTCAGTCCGTGATACCATCGCGCCGCCACCGACAGCGACACGCGTCCTAATCAAACGCACTGGCAGATTTAAGAGCCAATTGTGCAATCATTACATGATTTGCGGCTTAAACAATGGATTTGCATTTCGTCAACAATTAATTGACATAACAATCAATTCCCGATCTTCAAACCATCTACTCAATCAAATTATTTAATAACCTTTTTATTCTTGTTAGAAAGTAGCTTTCCAACATATATAATAAAGTATGCATCAACACAATTCAATTTATTGTGATGTATCAGTAAGTACCTAATATCATAGCCGAGCATGGATGAGGCAGCTAGGGCTGTGATTAAAAAATGCGTGACAGAGAGCTGTGCTCTAAGCGGGAGGGCCGGCTCTTAAGCCGCATCACGCTCGTCCAGAGCCTGCACTTTACAATCTGACATTTCCTTTCGACATTTAAGCAGATTAGTGTTACGACGTGACTTCGGATGTTAATCCGACGCTGGATGGATCGCGGGAATTGCTCCGATTTAATCAAGAGTTAGCGGCCACTGGGTGTAACGCAAACAAATCAAACGCACTACTCTTGATTATTATATTTCGCAAAGTAGTATCGAACACAATATCTTGGATACTCACATCAAAATATTCTACACTTGTGATTGTAATTTGTATATCAGATTACCGGACTGAAGAATTGGAGATAGAATTTGTTTAGTGCTTGGTGTTCAATTAGTTGCCGCCGGATGCGCGGCGCACTCGGCAATTTGTCCGCGAGCGGAAGCTGCACATCTCTAGCAATCTTCCGCTGCTCGCCGCCCGCGGGCCACCTCCCTGCCCCTTATTTCCACTGCACCTAAGCAAACCACATATCATGCACGCATAACTGAATGCATATCTTCTTTGATACGTCACACACAACTTGCGTTGAAAACTTATGTAGCTATCCGTCTCAAAGAAGATCTACAGTTGAGATACAATTGGTTGCACGGTGAAAATTGTTTGTGGATAACATAAAAATTTCCGTCATTCATTCGAAACATACTAAAAGATTGTTTACGATGCAAAAATGACCATTGATATATTTCATTAGAGGTGTAATAAATACCAACACGTAGATCGCAGGCAACCGCGCCGCAGTTACACCCACAGTTCCGCTCAGAATTTATGTCGAAACCGACATTCACCACAGAGAACATTCGCAGCAAATAACCTAGGCGTTAAAACAACTAGCACAAACCACTAGCGCACTTAACAAACAGACGTAACCGTATCAGATATAGAGTATCTCGACGGCAGGACATTACTTTTGCACTATCGATAAAGCTCAACGGTAAGCGAAATAGTTTTGCTATGCAGAGAACATAAATAATTTTCATAAAGTAGATAGGGTATGATGGATGGGCGCTGCGCCCTGCGGCTAACGAGGAAGCGATCCCGTGACGCAACGACCCCGATACGACGCCGCCGGGGCACGTAACGATAACGACACGTAACATTGCATGTACTTACGAGCAGATGATGCGATCACATGCCCAACGCCGTTCCACTAGGCGTCTCGTCACGCACTACTTCTCCGAAAACGTTCAAAAGTGTAACACGAACTGATAAAATCATAAACAGTAATTGTTTTGTTGACACATTACAGCCGCACTAAATCACTGGTTGCATAAACAAAATCAAATCAAAAAGCGTTTATCAAACAGGATACGGTCCACCCGCCTCGTGGGCGTTGTTTCTTATGTTCTGGATTTATTATAAACTAGCTTCCGCCCGCGACTTCGTCCGCGTGGAATTTGATTGTAATTATTCCCTTGGGAACTTTTGACTTATCTGGGATAAAAATGACTAACTATATACGACGTTTCATGAAAATCCGTTCAGCCATATGGAGCTAAGTGTTAACAAACATACAGAAACACACACACACCCACATATACACAATAATTAATTTTAGAAACGGTTACCTAAATTGTTTGTTTTGAACTGCATATATACCAAATTTCAAGTTGATAAACTCATTCAAATTGTTTTTCCCATACTAACTTCCACCCCCTCTTTTACCCCCTTCCACTTTTATTTCCAAAAGTTTCTATAGCCTATGTACTGCCTGAAGTGAAATGTTCCTGGATATATTATCGAAAACCGCATTGAAATCCATCCAGTAGTTTTAAAGTTTATCGCGCACATACAATCAGACAAACAGACAAACAGACAAACAGACATACAGACATACAGACAAACAGACAAACAGACAAACAGACAAACAGACAAACAGACAAACAGACATGAAATTCAAAAACCATAGGGATTTGTTCTGTTGCTCATTCTGAAGCCCCCCATAGCATTTTTTCATTGTTATATTCAATTTTCACGATCCACTTTACGATTTTATTATATGTATAGATAGATTTGCAAGCTTTTTTAATGTATTTCAGAGAGGTTTCTAGGAAAACACTTATCCACTTGTGAAAACTGAAACATAAATATGAATTCTGTTCAGTAGTTACTGAAAAACTTCTGCTAAAGCAGACAAACACAGTGGCATAGTTTGAATAAGAATTTATACATAGTTTAGTATGAGTTACTCCTCAATTAGTGCCAAATCATACACGGACACGGTGAATGACGACGAGAAATGAGCTTTGATAAGGGAAGGAATAAAATAAGAATATATGCGCGGGCGCCCTTTGTAATTAGTCAATTTATCTCAGGGCCGAACTTTATTTTTATTAAATTTATTAAAGAAATGTTAACGATTCTAATCTAACCTATAAATATAACTTTAATCTATCTATCACAACAACCTATGGTTACAGGAAAACAAAAAACAGCTAACATGACGTTTCCATAAGACATTTCGTAGATCAAATCATTATAGGAGAGATAATGGTAAACTTTACAGGGCCTCTATCCGGGAACGTCCAAGCGATATTGTTGCGGCTTGCGAGCGAGACTCGCATCCCACTCTTACGCATTAGGCATCGTGTGGAAGAGTGGGATGAGAATCTCGCTAGGCGTCGCTTCAATATCGCTTGGATGTTCCTGAATATAGGCGCTGATGTTATATATGTCTATAAAGTTACTTAGCTTTACCAACCTTGTACATACTATAGTATGCATTGTTAAATAATGCATATGTGTTTTAATACAATTTAAAATCGCAAGCAAGATCGATGATCATTCATTCGCTGTCACACGTGAACAAAAAGATACCGATCGTCACTGCTAAGCTTACGCAATGCCATGCCTGAAATATATGCAAATGCTTGTTTTATTCAAATGGAGTGATGAAATTAAAGTAGAGTGGCTGTCAGAAGACGATCGCTACACACGGGCCTAGCAGTCGGCGCGCGTGTGTCACACTAGTCACACGGCGGCGCATGCAAGAGAAAGCGTGCTTAATCAGATAACACAGATTGTCAACCGAGCTCCTGAAATCGGGTCGAATGTCGATACACTCGATTAATTAATTGACGGTCCGAAAAGTTGGAGCTAACTGGTCCGAGAGGCCGAAACTGTACTCTGATGAAACGTGCGCCGACGACCGAACGACACAACTAAAAAGTTAATAAGCTCAATTTGGCTCTGGTTAATTACGAAGTGCGCAAGATCACTGCTCAGCCAGACAAGAAAATTGCATTTTCGTTATTTAATAGGGAAAGGCGTACTTTTGTACTTTTCCTTCTTTAGATATGTCTTCGACAATATTTTCAGTTTCAACATTTCAATGGAATAGTTATCATTTTAAAATCCTTCGTTCCTTTTAATAATTCAAATTGGTCTATTAATCACCTTCCCACATACTTTTACATAAATTAAGTATTTTGCGAGACTTATTTAAATATTAGGCAATTTAATGACTATTACATATAACTTATATACCTGTGAAGTTTTTATGGATAATTCGATTTATTAAATAATAATAATATAAGTAGTAGTAGTAGTAGGATTATAATACCGCATAATAAAGGGAAAAATGAGAAGTAGGTACGTATTAGTATATTATTTACAATACCTAACATGAGCTTTTGAAAGGAGGAAAACATAACAAGGTATTTTCAAAACCGCTGCCACTGGCACTAGATGAAGATTTTTCCTTTCATTCTCATAATATGTACCTGACCTACATGAGAAGCCTAACCCAGCTGAAAAACATTCATTTACATTATCATTATGCAATTTTGAATATCTAGTTGCATTAAACTACATAAGTGCACTTGGCATCTGGGACAGCGAACGTCCACGTCCGAACCAAATGTCAATTTGGATTAAAAATCCAATTAACGATATGCCTTATGTAGGTTGCTTGCGCCTACGCTTAGCGCAACATATACATATTGTTACTAATAACAAACGGCAAATACTAAAGGCAAATTATTATATGACTGCATTAAAAAAAATACATTCATCGTTTCTAACACATATTTTCATTTGTGTTTGAAACGATGATGAAGATATAATTAGAGACAATTAAAGTAAATTACTAATTATAATAGCACTAGTTTCAGGCAAATTGAACTGGTAATCAATATTATCGAAGTAAAACTTGTCTTTGGTAAATTGCGTAATTAGAATATTTAAGATAACTGCCCAGTAATTACGTGCGTAGATCAATGTGTCTTTGTCAAGCAACAATAGCGAGCCAACATTGTTTGTTTCGTATCAATTGCGATTTCAAAATAGGCACTAAATTACGAAAACCACTACTAGACCTTAAATTAGTGCAGCAAGTGTTTATTAATCATTAGCTCCGACATAATAAACAAAATGTTGCGCCAATTACAAATAAACGATGACGAAATACGGTCAACCATAAAAATATATCAGTCGTATCGCTTAATAGCACTTATCTGCAATTTGAATACCATTATCAATGTCGTATACCTATTTCGTGTTAACAGTTAAGCATGTATAATAGATTTCGGCATTCTGGAGAATTCTAATAAAGCAGTATAGTTTATTTATGAACAGTGATGGTGACGGTTCTCGGCGATCGATGCACCGTTACAATTTCATACATGGGCTATCCATTAGTATTCACGGAGCCGTTCAGTTGACGCGCCGATGCCGGCTGATCTCCGGAGAAAGCCTGCGCCCGCTTATAGATACGCAGCGCTATTCGCTGACATAAATTACTCGTAAATTCATTGAATTACAGTTTTAATAGTTCCCAGTTGACTCTGTAATAGAGTAAGTTAGAATCTGATGACATAGAATTTACGCTGGATTCCAACGTTGTAATATTATGTACAGAAAGTCTCGACTCCACTCTGCGTTGTCAAGATTTAACATGTTTTCTTAGAACCCTGACCCATTTTGATTGGTTTTAGTAAGTGATAGCGGATACGAGTAGTTCAAAATAATTTGCCTATCTATCAATTACATTGTTACGGTCTGATCATGCACACGTTCAGTACAGTCCGACAAAAAAGGGCGCGGCTAAACCATTGGCGAGCGTCGCAGTCGCACCGATCCATCAATCAGAGGCGACGATCGGAGGTGCTTTCTCATCGTTAGCCCTATAAGGCCGGGTCTGGCACCACGCCTCGCGCAAGCCACTTCTTTTTCACTATATTTTCTAACTCGTCTGTAGAAATCTCTTAACAGCATATTTCATTTTTTCAACTGAACGGAAACGGTCGAAAGGTTTCACGTGCCTTTTTCAAAAGAGATTTAAATGCGTATGAGATTAAGATGCCCGTCGCAACGACGTAATCGCTCTCGTTTAGCGTAATAGCTGAGGAATGCGCGTCGGTAATCGCATTTTCGCATTCGTGTATCCGCGAAATGCTCTAGGCGCTTCGGTGTGGTGGTGGGCACTTTCGCCATTAAACTTTGCTATAAATTACGCACAAGCATAGCTTCTTGGCGTCAGGTGCGTCTAATGACCACCCTGTGTATCAATTTATGTTCTAGACTTTCTTTGTACCGGTACCTAAATAAACTTTGTTATTTTGTTTGTCAAAGTAAAGTAATGTCCGGATGAAGTTATGTAAATTGAAGTTGAATTGTATGACTAATGTTTTAATTTTTTTGTTTCAGAGTGTAGTTATGCTGATGTTCAGAGAAGAAAAATCTCCTGAAGACGAAATTAAAGCATGGCAGTTTTGGCACGGCAGACAACACTCCGTCAAGCAAAGGATACTAGACGCCGGTAAGTCATTGTCTAACTTCCTCTACAGAGTAAACGCTATCTCGCGTGAGTGAGAGTAATTACATGTGCATAAATATGATAATTTTTAAAACAATGACTTGTTGTTTTTGCGAAGGGGCAGTCAGACAGTAGCGCGTAGAAGGATTAGAGTCACGGTATTATCCGCACAAAAAATTTCGTGCTTGAGGCATCACAGAAATATGCGAGGTAGTTGCGTGAGGGGTCGGTGGCTAGCTCGCGTGGCCAGCACGCCCTAATTACCGCGCTGCGGGCAAAGACACACCCCCGCACCCCGCACCCCGGCGCCCGCGCTACTCTATCTCGTTAGGGCATTTGCATAAATAAGACGCACATCGTCCGCGGCCCACACGGCCTGCACCTATCAATCGTCCCTCTAAAAATACCTAGTCATAGTCTCTGGCGCCGCTGCGTAAGTATCATTGGCCGCTTGCTTAACGCTGCTAGCCTCATATTACCTCCACTGTAAACCTAGTAATACTGACGCATTCCACGGCTACAACCAGATTAAAGATATGAACCTCAATGTAACGTTTCCACGAGGTGAGGTTTAATAAAACGATCTAAGTAATAAAGATATCTGACACGATGAGCTTTCCCGCTACTTTGAACTTTTAGTATGTGTAACAGGAAATCGTAGAAATTCCAGTAAACATTGCTTTAAATCACCATGCAAGAGACAATAAAATCAACAAGAAGTTAATTAGATGGACGTTACAACATAAATTACTTGCAATTAATTGTTTATGCCCGTTTTCTTCGGATACCTATACGTATGTTGATCATCAGTTGTAGAAATTGCGCTTATTAAACTTTACTCACTAAATAATAATGATATACCATTACTATCTTTGTCTATAGTGGCAACTACTTATGTACATAATTATATCCGTAGTCAATTGACAGCGTCGGCGCCGCCGCCAAGATAACTAAATTCAAATCGTAGTTTGTATTATGGCATTTTATTAATACAATATAAACATGGCTTCACTAATGCTAAATGTATGCGTACTGGGATGTCTAATGCGAAAACGAGAGACATAAGAAATCATACAATATCATCTCCCTCGGACATAACTACTGCGATGGTATCGCGCGTGTTCATTAGCATGTTAATTGCGTGATGCTGCCGGCGCCCGCGCACCGCGCCTCTGCCTATTTACTTCTGTCCCTACTACATTACAACATGCTAAGGTTTCTGAGACTTTTGTTTTACTTGTAAACTCTTTTTTTTTCTGCATCGTAATTTGGTGTCTGTTTTACTTAATGCACATCTAGAATATTAGCACACGAATGGAAACTAGTAGGTAATATCTATTTGAAATCAATTAAATAGGTGTCTATTTGCTAGTTGCGATCTTACCACTCGTACCGAGTCTATCTTCGGGCATTTGATAATCGGTTGATAATAAAAAAGTTTCGGTTTAAGAAATTAGTTATTGAAATTTGACTCGAGCAGTGATGGACTCGCAACAACATATTACGAAAATAACAGCTCTGTCTGATCGAAATATAAATTTCATTAAATATATTACATTTTTCACTTTGTTTTTACAGTATGTTGTGTACTGAAATGAGAGAAATGTTAGTTATATTTTGTATATTCTCCACAATTTAAGCTTTAATTTGATACAAAATTTAACATACTCGTTAAGAGGACTTTGAACCCACGGCAAAAATCACCCTTTTCATACAAAAGGCGATAACGATTTCCACCCCTTAAATGTTAACCGATTTTGACCACTTTTTGATAGGTTGTCACTCAGAACAAAATTAAGGTCTAATACGTTTTTTGAATATTGATTAAAGATCAACAAAGTCAAATAATCGCCGAAATTATATGAGAATACTGAAACAGAAATAAAACTGAATTAATTGATTATAGTGAAAAAAATAAAACGTATAGACCTACATTTTGTTATGACTGACAACCTATCAAACATTGGTCAAAATCAGTTAACATTTAAGGGGTAGAAATCGTTATCGCCTTTTGTATGAAAAGGGTGATTTTTGCCGTGGGTTCACAGTGCTCTTTCCTTGGATATGCTATCCCGTTATCCAGATGGTAGATACCTACCTGTAAACTTTAAAGTTCTTAAGAAAGAAGAAACCAGTGGTGATGTTTACCGATATTATTGACGCATTGGGTCACTAATGCGAGTCTTGCGTCATCGACGGAATGAATCGCAAATCAAACCGGTGATATATGACACTTTGTACATTCTAACATTACTAATCTGAGTCTGTAGCATTAGTAATGAGCGAAGCCGCGGCCACAAGCAGTGCCTATAAATTAAATCTCAAGGAAAATAAAAACATGGAAGCCATTAATTCGCGCGGCCGCGCAAGTTGAATGTCAAGGTTTTTTAGCTTATCTCAATGTTAGTTAAGTTTTGTTTTTTATTTAGTTGACGTGATACACAGTGATATAATGTCTAAAACATGAGATTTTAGTCTTTTGATTATTTTTTTCTGCCAAATTAACCTTGAAAGGAACGAAATAGTGTTAAGGTACTCTGTTTTATGTGGAGTCAACACCTACTATAATTGTTTTTCTTTTATAATTATATTAAAACAGTAAAAACAAGTTGTTCCCGCCTCATAGTCGTTCTGAAGTTACACATTGCTACACACCTACCACAGTGCTTATTTTTCGTAAAGTTGCGGCGTATTTTATTGTTGCTCGGAAACCTTAGGTGTTCGATATTCGGTGGAAATACACCAGAAACGGTAAGATCTTGAGCTCGGGAGCAGCGTCAAGGGCGACACCGGACACCTGTGCGCGGGCGTGTGAAAGCGTAGGGGAGAGAGAGGAGGCCCGGGCGGGGGCGGGGGCGGGGGTCGCAACGCACCGCGCGCCTGCACAATGTCGTCTCCGATTACCGCCGTGTCTTCTTGTATCGCATGTCCAACGCATCCGAGCATCTTCGCTTCCATGGTTATTTCTTTTGACAGTTTTTCGCTAAAGCACCTAAATGAACCACGCTTTACCGATCAAAGTTAAGGATTTTACCGATCGCATGTACCTTATTATATTATGTTCAACAAGGTCGTCGTAAAAAACAAAGTCAACTGATCGATCAATAAAATGATAATATGTATTAATTTGTTGTTGTTGTGTATGTCAGAAAATGTACCTGTCAAAATAAAAATATCAACTGATTCTTGATGAAATAATAAAGTAATGGAATCAGAACTTGACTAGTAGTTTACCTGAGGTTGGAAAACTTGACTCCGTTAACGGCGAAGGCCGGGAGCAGGTTCTAGGAACCGGGCACGAACGGTTAGCGCCTCATGTTCTTAGATACGCAACTTGTATCGGTTAGGAGCTTGTAATAAGTACGAAAAAACAGCGATAACACTTAAAATTCTCTCGACATCATTTTTGAATTTCTTATGTATCCAACAATCCTATAACTTGTTAATATGTAAATCGTATTCAAAATGACCAGCGCCTCTATTCGCGAACGCTAAGTTATATTGTAGCGACTCGGGAGCGAAATTCTCATTCTACTCTTCCGCACGATACGTAATGCGTAAGAGCGGGACGCGAATCTCGCTCGCGAGTCGCTACAATATCACTTAGACCTTCCCTAATTGACGCCCTTTATTTCAAGCAGGATATGAATCAAAAATGTAGATTACCTACGTGAAAGAAGATGTACCAACGAACAATTACCTACTACCATCTACTACGAAGCAATGCACAGAAGTGTTTTGAGTGACATTATATAGGCGTATTGTTCCATGCACGGCAGGACTTAAGCCAGACTCGTAAATTTGTAAGAGGCAGTTAAAACAATAAGGCCGTGTGAGGGCGGGCGGAGGTCCCCATAAACACGTCGGCAGCGGCGGGCCCGCACAAATCGCGCGCTGATAGAGCTGCGCCCACGCCGCATCAGCGCGCGCCGATTACTCACAACCACCCCCGCGCCGGTAATGCATAACCCTAGCCTAGGGCTGCCTCTACCTGGACATAACACACTGTTTCTTAAAATAATCCAAGGACAGTCTTTATCACCTGGCCATAACGTTTCAAAAACAACTGAAGTACTTAGTAAACTTACCTACCTATATTATACAGGCGAATAACAGTAATAAGTAAGGGTAAACTGCTACTCGCTTCTTGTGATATGAATCGGCTGAGCCGTAACCATAACCGGTTAATAAATAACGATACATTTTAGGGTAAAAAAAACCTACTACTGTGTTAAGACTTGTTATCAAAAGCCATGTTAGTTGTTTGCTAACCGCTAGGTCAAAAAAACCGATCAAGTCTGACTTGCACACCGACGGTCCCATACTATTTTCTCTATATAGAACTATTAAAGTGGGTCCATAGTATTTTTTCGATATTCGTAATTTTGTGATTTTTATCACTGATAGTTTCGGAGATAATGGAGGGGATAGGGTTGGTGCATTCTCTTTTTTAAGAATATCTTTTAAACGATTCAATATTAAAATCTGGAAAAAATGTGTATGTTACACAAGTGTAGAGTTTGGGCAAATAATAGTAGTTTATGCAACGGTTGCATAATGATAGGCCTTAAAACACTAGTGCGGTTTTCATGAAACGAGCCGATAGGCGAGTTTCATAATAAGATCGCAGGAGTGTTTTAAGGCCAAATTATGCAGAGTTGCATACATAACTTTATCTACACACATATTATAAATCCTCCATGATGGGTTCAGAAACAATATTTTCTGGCAACAAGTTATTTGTTGCAATCGTGGCTGCATATATCCGATATCCGGCGCATTTTCACATCACACACATTCCGAGAAGACTACTATTCATATTTTCAACTAAAATGTAAATTACAAACAACTTTTTCTATTCAATTCAACAACAATTCTACTTTCGTTCAGCAAAACACCAACATAATGGCGCCAATTCGATCCTCTGTCAAGACCATTTTTTTTTAAATCATAGACAAACGAATGAAGTCTCTATTCTCATGTCACTCGAGATCAAATGTTGTGCAGTTTATATTAAAAAAAAACATACTGAATTGACGTTTCGTATCAATAACTCTTTAATATCTATGGATACTAGAATAGAGACCCACTTGAGTTTTGACAGCTGTTCCAAATTTAATCTCATTTCTTTACTAAAAACGATAAAGAAATTACATTGCAGCACTGGTTTTTCCTAATTGGTTGTCAAAATGGTGGTCATTTCCTACGGTTTTTGATTAAACAATGGTGGTTTTATGATATGGGTGTAGATAAAATATATTTTCCTTTTGTTTTTAATTTTTGACTAATTAATTCTAGTTTTTCCTAATTATGTTTTATCCTCTTATGCGGGCTAATAAATATTACAATTATGCCACATTTTAGCTCGATACGTTATACGGTTCCTGGGAAATATGTGGACCGACAGAGACGGACAGACAGACGGACAACAAAGTGATTGTATACTTACATGTATAGTATAGGTATCTCCACGAGATTTGAGGTGAATGATGCACAATGGCATACAAAACAAAACCCAAATTTGAAAATTCGAACCAAATTGTCTTGTCCACACATAACATGCCGCGGTGTGCGTGACCTCAACTCTCGTGGCGATACCTATACCGACTTTTCAAAATTTGGTACACATCCTTAAAACGTACATTGGAGGGAATAAAAATAAATACGACGCTACGAAAAGACCGTACTTAATGAAGAGTTATATAGTACCTAATTAATGATGCACGCAAATAATTCACAATGAAGTCGGTTAAAAAGACAATTGTTTCGAGTCGATAATGGTTGTTTCTACAAGGAATAATTGGCTGTCCAATCAACAGCGTCCGATTACCACTTCAATCTAGGAAGAACAGTTGAAATATTAGCAATCGTTGATACATCGATGTTATCACGTGATTATTCACGCCCTGCTAATAAATTTCCGTCGCCGATGACGTATTGTGAGTTGATATCTTAATCGAAATCTGCGGCGTCATTACTGCAGTGGTAGGTACTGGAGACAAGATTAATGTGACGGTTTGTTGCAGACACCAAGAACAGCATCGGACTGGCGGGCTGCATCGAGGAGGTGGCGCACAACGCCATCGCCATCTACTGGAACCCGCTCGAGAGTGCCGCCAAGGTAAATCATTTTTTATTTCATCAATCTCTTTTACAATCGATCATTTATGTATAATTCAACATGTGTACCTACATGACATATCCTTTCATAAAGTAACAGTTACACGGACTATATAATTATAAAGTTTATATCGCACACGCATACCTATCTTGCATCGAAAGATTGTTTACTAAGCATCGAAGAACTTGATTTGACTCTGATCTCTAAGCAACATAAGTACGAGCTTAATAATCCATATCAAAAGCGTTGCAGCTACAAATATAGCTCATTATTGAGTAAAATTAAAACACAGCTCACGATATTATTACACTTATTATGGTGTAATTAAATAGAATCCCACAACCTTATTTGGTCGAGTAGCAAATGAAGCAAAAAATGTGCGAGCGGTCCGCCGGCTTGGGAGCCTCGCGCGTCCCAGTGCGACGCGTCCGCTGACCACGCTCATTTAATTATTGAATAATAAACAACGGTCTCTGTTTTTAATTGCCTACATAAAATTACACTGTACCATGGCTTACAGCAACGGCATAACCGGTTAAAGTAAGCTTTATTCATAGGCGCATTACGATCGTCATATCACAGCTAGGTGGTTGAAAGCATCAAATGAAGTAATACCGAGACCAAAGACACATGCATCAGCAGTGTTCATGAGCAAAAGCTTCGTTAACGTATGTTGCAATGTTAACAGGGGTCACTGCGTGCATAAAACTAAACTGCAGTGTCAATAAACTCACATACATATACTCGTAGTTTTTGTTTTGTTTGGTTTGTCGTATTGCTGTAAATTACTTAGTAGTCAGTTACCGATATCCGTAATTATTTATTGTTGGGCAGCAAAACCGCAGCGGATGCGAGTTGTTAGCGACAGATAATATGCACTCGGACATTGATCGGTGGCGGCAGCGGCGGCGGCGGCGAGTAAAAACGCGAGGGGTTCATTTGCATAGAGCGCGGTAATGAGCAGCGGCCAGCGCCGGCGCCGCCCTCGCCTTCTTGCTGCACTAAAAACATCCTAAGGCAACAAAACGCTAATACCGATCCAGCAGTGCATTTCATTGAACACTCCCCGGTCACTTTGAACGTTTTTTATTTGAACAGTGCATTGGCAGGCAGTTCTCATGTCTTTGAGCCTAGGACATCCCTAGTGCCTATCATTGTGGTCAGGATGTGTGCTGTTCACATCAGTAATTTTATCAAAGTAATGTCAAACTAACTTTATTGTAAAGCGGGTTGTTCTCATGTCGTTTTGTTTTAATTTTAGATAAACATCGCAGTGCAGTGTCTCAGTACAGACTTCAGCAGTCAAAAGGGAGTTAAGGTAAGCTGCTTATCTAGTTAGATTTAGTTTATAAATACAATTAACAAATATGTGAAAACATGCTTGGAAGGTTTTTGCTAACCGTACCTATACTTACTTTAATCACACAAAAAAAATAATTTTGATCGTTTTACGTAGACACTAACCGAAAGTGTGAATACAAGAATAGAATGATTCTCCATTAGTTACAAAGCTGTGAACTTGGCCGTAGGTACCTAATCATTTTGGTGATGCGCCTAATTGTTCATTCATGCTTTGAATTCCGCTTTGATACATTTAGGTGATCTGATCGCTGATCACCAGCGCTATTCGGGAACGTTCTAGCCATATTGTACCGACGCGCTATCGAGATTCTCATCTCACTCTTCCGCACGATGTGTAATGCGTAAGAGCGGGATGTGAAACTCGCTCACGAGTCGCAACAGTATCACTTGGACGTTTCCGAATAGGAGGCCCTGGTAGTTTTTTCTAGCCATACCCTTAAACTGCTGTACTTGATAATTAATAATCAATAAGTAGTATTTTTATTTTAATACCATCTTCGAACGCAATAAAAATAAATACATTAAACCGGTATACAATTAAATAGCCTGTTAGGTTTTTCAAAGTTTGCACAATTAACACATAGGATTCAAATTGATCAGTTAGAATTTTTATGCGCATTTCGCAGTTCGGATAGTTATGAACTGGCAATTTCAAGAGGAGAGTTAATAGGCATTTCCCGGGCAATCGCGTTCCACTTTTGGCCGCGTCATCACTTTCCATCACAAGAGACTGTGGTCAGGCGAAAGCCCATTAATAATAATAAAAAGTTAATTAGCTCGTGTATAATGTGATTGACACATGGGTCTCCAACATTATCACTACCGAGCGACGCTTCAGTGTTTTTTTAGTAGTTTCAATGTAACTGTTCGCTACCTTTGCAAAGTCACGGAGGAATCAAGTGATGTTATCTCTCTGAATCACAACAAAAAATACGAATATGAAGTTCTTTGTTTGTATTCGGCAATTATTCTCGCACCACCGCATCGGTAACGTCATTCGCAGGCGCCCGTAGCTCGCGGCGCTCGGTATCCCATCTATCTGCGCCCGCGCTGTCCGCGTCAGCCTCTCAATTATTATCCGATCCGCGAGACCGACCTCGAGCAAACGCAATTAAGACGTTTTAACGCGATTCGATTCAGACACGTGCATTTTTTCCTTATTCGTAAATTTGACGTAATTATCCCTTATGGTTTATTATTATAATTTTTTGTTAGGTACAATTGTAACTGAGACTTGAAGCGTGAAATTGCGTCAGTTTACCTAATAATATTACGTATCAAACCGCGCATGTCCGAACCTGAAAATACATTCGATTTTTTTTATCGCCATCCCAAACAATTGTTTTCAATTGTCTTAAACATGTTTTGTTCTAGGGTTTACCGCTACACATCCAGATCGACACGTTTGAAGACCCACGTGACACACAACTGTATCACAGAGGATACTGCCAAATCAAAGTTTTTTGTGACAAGGTAGCGTATCACAGATGCATAATGAAGCAAATCTATAAGAAATTCCTTTAATCTTAGCGTTAATATTTTCGTCGCGTGTTTATAGGGAGCGGAAAGAAAAACGAGAGACGAAGAGCGAAGAGCAGCCAAGAGGAAAATGTCTGCCACAAATAGAAAGAAGCTGGACGAGATCTACCACCCAGTGACGGAGCGAAGCGAGTTCTACACGATGGCCGACCTGGCCAAGCCGCCGGTGCTGTTCAGCCCTGCGGAGGACATCGACAAGCTGGCCGGCATGGACATCCAGGGCTTCTACGGGCACGACGAGGCTGCGATCGCGGAGGCCCACCTCAAGGGCGCCTCGCCCTTCCTGCTCCACGCTGCCAAGCCGCAGGCGCCTGCGCTCAAGTTCCACAACCACTTCCCGCCCGATGCACCAGCGTAAGTACCCGCGCCACCATTCAATATTGCTTATCATCATCATCTTTCTAGGACTTTTTCCGTTTCTAATTCGGAGTACACTTTGACCATGACCCCAGATTCGACAGGTCGAGTTATTATCTGCTATCTGACCTCCGTTACCCTTGCGGCACGGGAATCAGACCAATAAGATCATTTGTAAACATTCAGTTACCAAAATGAGCAGGTTTCTCATAATATCCTCCCTCACCGTAAGATCATCGGTCACCGCAGTTCGCAGGTATCTAGGTAATGTACGCACATAAGTTTGAAAAACTTAGTGGTACATGGCAACCGCTCAAATTCGAACCCGTACCTCGCGATATAATACTGCCAATAATTAACACATAATGCAAAGATTCGACTTCAAACGTTAGGTAAATAGATTGCTTAATCGATTACGAAACATGATACCACAATGTTTATGACGCAAGATTATACTTATGAATTGATTGTGGCTCCTAGTACCTACACAAAGAACTTATTAATCAACCCAATGTCAGATAAAACTAAATTTGTTTAAACAAATGTCAATCGGTTATTAGTTGAAAGTCAACATCTCAGATTACCAATAACGTCAGCGTAAAGCTCAGGCTAGCTATTTGTTACTGCTACAAATTGATAAAATCAACGGCCGGCTAAACAAATTGTTATATCTGAATCCAATATACCAGATCGTAGTGAGGTATTGGAAGGTAAGTGTAGTAAGAGGTATTTATATTGCAGGTACCGGTCGGAGGTGGGCAGCTTATCTCCGTACGGCGACCGCAAAGACACGCTGGAGCTGGAGGGCGTGCTGGGCAAGCGCGCGCGCGCGAGCACGCCGCCGCTCAGCGAGCGCGTGATGCTGTACGTACGCCAGGACACCGACGACGTGTACACGCCGCTGCACGTGGCGCCGCCCACCACGCAGGGCCTGCTGCACGCGGTGAGTCGGCGCCCCCGCGCCCTCGCGCCCCTCCTATTTAAACGGGAAAAACGATACACGTCCTCTGCAGCCCCACGTATACGACTACTCAACACGTGACGCTCGACCACGCCCGCAACAGTAGCCGATGTAACCGTATATGCGAGTTGAAGGTTTCGTTTATTGTTTTTCCACGTCGTTTTTTGCACTCGCTTGCGCCTGCGGTACGCCGCGTTGACCCGGGCACGTCAACGCGCCGTCCCGCGGGGCTCGCCGCTCATCGCGGTAGCACGAGAATAACCTTGGTGATGTCGGCTAACCGCAGAACGCTAGGGAGCGAGATCGATTTCGATGCTTTCTCGCTTTCTCGGCGTACTTTTTAACGAAACCAATATTCAAAATTTTAAACCGAAGTAATCGAGACGCTTCGTCCGCGCCGCGGGCGACGGCCCGCTCCGGCGGGGCCCCCGCCCGCGGCGCCGCTGTAACCGATGTGGCGCTTCATAACCCGTCTAATACAAACACGATCATCATAACTGCATGTTGTAATTAACACTCGCGCGGCCCCTGCACCACACCACGTCGTACTTCAGACCAGCGCGAAACAAATTCTCGTTGTGAAACCACTGCACCGGTTCCGTCAGACGAGACGTCTCGGTTCAAAAAACAAAGGCCCATTGTAATTGTTTGTTTTTTGCTTATTTTCAGATTGAGAATAAGTACAAAATTTCAAGTTCGGCAATTAATAATCTTTATCGAAAGAACAAGAAAGGGTAAGTGGTTTTCATTGGCCTTAGATAGTTGAGTTGTTGTGACGTGTCACTTCACACGCCGGCCGCCACGCGTCTAGCATCGCTTGTCCCGAGGGCGCGCCACTAACTTGCAACGCTTCTTCAATAATTATGCGCCTCCCCTAATTATTGTATAACAGCTAAACATAAACAGGTGTCAGTGCAATAATCACGTTCCTCGTGCACAGACCCAGTCCTAAAACCTAATTTATAATGCATTATTACTTGTCGGTGAGCACTCTGAATTAATAAACAGCACCCTAACGACTTAACGATATTACCCAGCTAATTATATTATGGGTATATTACGCAAAGATGACGAATATGTTCCTTGATTCTGATACCTAATGTTCTTTTCAATAACTTAATTTAATGCGTCAAGGCATGCATTTGTAATTCTTAACGACACAATTACCGATCTGAATTATTCAAATGTTTCAACATTCTTCCTTAATGATTCATATTTAATTTATTCACTTAATTAGACGATTAACTATAATTAAAATGTTAATTGCAGGATTACGGCCAAAATTGACGATGAAATGATAGCTTACTACTGCAACGAGGACCTGTTCCTGCTGGAGGTGCGGCCGGCGGGCGCCAGCGAGGACGAGCCGCTCTACGACATCACCTTCGTGGAGCTGCCCGTGGACCACTAGCCGGGGGGCTGCGCCTCCCGCCGGCCGGAGGGCCGCGCCACCCGCGGCGGCCGTACCGAGCTAAAAGACATTCTCAAAGAATCACGTGGCAAACTGCACTCTCGGACAGTGATTAAAACAGTCCCCGTCACAGTTACACTCATTATGAGAAAAAGAGATGTAGATTTTCTCAAAGTGTCGATCTCACATTGAAATTTACTTTTAAGCGATTCATCACCGTAACTTCGTTTTAATAAAACTTTATGTCACAAATGATCATGGTGGTCGCTGTATGACGATGCTCGACAGTGGGGCCACATTGTAAATATCGACCATACTAGACTTTATTGTTACAGTACGATAATGGCAAAAATATAATTTGACCTTGAAGCGAAGAAATTAGTTCCAATCTGATGGATTAGTTAGAAAATATGTAATTTGTAAATGATTATCTGTTGCTGATAAAAACGTGTGTGCCATTCACTCGGTTATCATACTAGATGTATGTAGTTAACGTTTCAACAGGTACCTTTAAATCTTGCCATGATGATAAAATAAGAAACTCTTGTCACAAAACATTATGTTAGTAGATTATTATCTACACGAAGTAAAAGCAAAGTGCCTTTGTCATAATAATTAATGTAAGTGAGTTAAGTCAAATTAAATGCCATCCACTTTGTTAAGTTTTATAAGCGTAAGTTTGCTTTATAAGCTCGCTCAATTCATTCACTTAGTAAAGGTGACTCTAGCTTTAGGACCCAAAAGAATTTCCATTACTTACTTCCATTATATTATAGTAATTGAATCTCTAGTTTTGTATTCACTTATGTCCTTATTTATTCGACTAATTAATAAGCCGGAATGTCATCGTCTCGGGATTTTAATAATTTTCATTAATTTAGCCCACATGGAAGCAACTAACAAAATTTCCCATTTTATTTTCATAAGGAAATGTGCCGTTGTAATTGCAAAAACATAGTAATCGTAACACGTAGTCACAAAGTAAGAGTCCGTTTAAAAAAAAACATTTATATCATCTGTGGGAGTGGTTTGTGTATAGTTTAAGGTTTAATTGATAATAGATTTTGTTATTTTAAACGAATTTCGGTACTTAAGTTATCGGGCCATGACAACAATTTAGGTTAAGGAAACTATGTAGGTATTTCTGTCCAAGACTTTATCATGCTAAAAGTACTTATTTAATGATATTTGACCGAACCATTTTATGTTTTGATTCATTCGGGTTTAAATTATGTGCTTAATGAGTCAGGATCTATACGTATCTACTTGAAAGGTACAAGAAAATTTCTCAGCGTAGAACACAATTTTTGCGTTGGTAAGTTATTTAAATCAAGCTTACTTACATTATATATTTTGCGTCCCAACATTTAGCACTGAAATTGCAGTATCATATAGTTAAGTTTCTCCACCGACTACTTCAAATTCAGAACCAGGTTCTGTTTCCTGAAAATCAGTCTTGGACATGTCGCCCAAGAGTTATTGAGATGTGCCTAGTGCGGACGGTTCGATTAACTGCCATATTATGACATAATTTAGAGTACTTATGACCTTAGGTATAGAGTTTTAATTTTAATTCGTTTTATGTACTTATTGTCCCACGACTTGCAGATAGACATCGAATTATAATTAAGATAACGTTATTGATATTATTCTATTACTTTTATATTGTCTCGTTTCTTCCATGTTGTTGCGATAGGGTTGTGACTAGCTCCGTCCTTCGTGTGACACTGTTTGCATTTCATATGTATTTGGAAATTCCTAAGTTTGTAACGAACACTTGTTAATGTTTATCCACTGCTTACGTAAAAGGAATCGAAGTATCTCTATAAATTATAAATTTTATGTGGTTACGCATTGATTGCTCAAAGTCTGCGCTCGTGTGGGGCGGACTATAACGACATTGTTAATATACTTACCTACTTATACGTATTCACGTAATGTTTTTTTATGTTCTTATTATTTTAATTGTGCAGCTTTAATATTTACTTACATTGATGTTAGATCGTGATTCTGAATCTCGTCATAAGTCACAAATGTCAGTAGCAATAAATATTTACGTGAATCAGTTTAGTAATTATTTGGGCGAGGGCGAGCGCGCGGTGCGCCGCCAGCTCCGCAGCCGCTCGGAGAGGAGTGCAATGTGTCGTGTCGTGTTGTGTCGTGTTGTCTCGTGTTGTGTCGTGTTGTGAGGCATAGAGGCGTGCGCGGGGTGCGTCGCCGCCTGCTCGCCACAGTTTAGTCACACTAGTTAAACACATCCCGAAAGTGGTAGCACATTTTCGTTATTAAATCTACTGTACTTAAGGTTAAATTGAATAGATGTTACGTTATTATTTTATATGAATATTTGTAAGTTGTCATAAAAATATTATTAATATAATTATTTTTATCAAAGTTTATAATCTAAATAAAAATGTTTTTCTTCAAAACATTACAGTTATTTAATTTGTCGATGGAAAAAAATAAAATATGAATTACCACCACTTTCAATTTAATAGAGCCTTACAATTAACAATTAAGTAGATAAAACTCACGATACGAGTATCTCGCAAAGCACAAGGTATTATTAGATTATTACACCGAGAAAGCATTGAGACAAAGATTCTAAAGTCGGATTTTTAGGCTGGGTTTTATAAAGATCCGGTCGATCAAATTTCGGTGACGAATGTCTTAAACTGTACTGATTTACTAAAATTTGAAGTCACATTTAGTCCAACGTACCTATATAAAACCCGGCCTTAATAAGATGGAGTAAAATTATAAGTAGTTGTTGAGATACAATTCTCCGCTTCTTTCGTATTCTACAATAAGATTAATTTCTAGCAAAATAAGTACAATTAAGTCCTATTAGGCTAGTTATCTATATTGCTGGTCATATTTCTGAAGTGAATACGGAAGAAGCGGAGATTTGTAACTCAACAACTGACAGTTTACCAGCTTAGTTAAATTCCTGTAAAGATTGCATGCTATTTTGTCCTACTTCCAGAGAGTAACGGTTTTCTTTAAAGATATCATAACAGATAGATTTTGGTTAAACTTATGTTTTTAATAGAATCGCAAATACAATGATAACCTAGCATGTCAATCTTTCTAAAGATTCTTCATTGACATCGAAAGCAAGCAAGCAAGCTTTAAGCTAGTCAGAAATTATCTAATTTGAAGATCAGTCAAATACTTAAATACATATTGAACTATTCACTCGCGACTATAGGTACATTTGTAATACATTAATAACTATCTAAACGCGGAACATGGATCGGAGAAAAACCATCAAGGTATAACCTATGTTGAACGACATGCGTGTTTGGCAAAACGAATAGGCATTTAGTGCGTAAATAAACTAGCATAAAACACAACAGGGCTAACATGGTGCCCAAAAATTCCTAAATTTGTTTTAAAACTGGTAACATAACAATTAAGGGTATGCGCACACATTTCTCAGCGCACTACTTAATCTTTTTGATACAGTCTACTACCATTCGAATATATAGTATTTATTTTCTACCACCATGGTAGCTAGAATCAAATAACAGTTTAGGAACTATAACTGCAAACTATATTCTCATATTGGCAAACAAGGTACTAAACTTATGAATGATAAAAATAATATCCATTTAATTAAACCTATGAAATTACTTAATTCTTAACAATAACTAATAACTTACCTAATAGTAATAAGTAATAACCGATTTACATTAATTAAAAATATTACTTATGGATTAAATAATGTGACGCTACTGATATTCAAACTGGCAAGTATTTAGCTGGATTAAGGTCGGGTTTTATGAACGAACGTTCAGGCCAAATTTCATATCAACTTTGATCCAACGGATCTTTATAAAACCAGGGACTATAAAACCTGTTTCAATTAATATTGCCAAATAAGCTGTCAAAGTATTACCGGTAAAAAATACCCATACTCGAAACAGACGTATTGCTGTCATAACGCTTTAATTTTTATCGTAATATTAGGAAACACATCACTAGTTGTTTTCATTCAATCAATTTATTACCGGTATTTATGAGACAGACGATGTCAATATTGTCACTACCAGCCAGCGACAGATAAACCGTACGCGGATTTCGTTTGCTGCGCGGCGATGTTTTCTAGTAAAATAAGTTTATTTATAATAAAATGCTCGGACATATTTACGCAATCGAAACTATACTATAAATAATACCAGTAATATCCCAATATAGATGACTATATGACATGTACCTATTATAATATTGCAATTAGTTAAACGGCTAAGATTTTGAAATAAATATATATAGTGATTTTTTTTAAATCGGTAGGTAAGTAGTACATATATTCCGGTAGTTTAAATACGGGCCACGGTTCTTGTACCCAGGCTAATTATTGTTTTCACTAGTTGAATGTCAACTATAATTTGAGTTTCTAGCTAAACTAAATAAAAAAGTGAAGTAGTACTAATTTTATAATGATGTTCATTACATTTTTTTTATTTAAGCAAAAATTTTCTTAGCTTATGTATAGTTTCCACAAATATGTTATGAGATAATAGATCTATCTAATCGCCGTCAACATTAACAAAGTTACGTAAAAGCTTTACTTCAAAAACGTTACACACATGTATAAGCAAAATAGAGATCACTACGCCTAAGTCGTAATGTACGTATAAGTTATTCAGATCGAATCACAATTCAATTTACATGGAAAACTATGTCTGCATTATTAAATACTACTTGATAATGTATGGTACTGGGCAGGCTATGGGTATCACTTCACTTACTTTTTATCCGCTAATGCATATTATTAGTAGCACAAAGATCAATATTATACAGATGGAGGCTACTAATTTATATTAATTACTACAACGGTTATAAATATACTAAATAACCGTTGAACATTTTTTTGGGTTTCCATGAGATGAAGCTCTTTATTATAATTGAATTACCTAAAGTATAGCCTACTTAATTCAGGACCGCAAACTACCGTGAACCCATACGTTTCTCTTTTATGCATAGCATCTTCATCGAAGTGATGTGATGTCAGAAACCACAAGAGTATCAGTAGTTGAAGTATTATGTAACATATTAAATAGTTCTTTTGGCAACGTCCGACAACTGGCCCATTTTTATCCCGGCTAAAGTATTCCTGTTACTACTTTAAATTATTCAAAAGCAAAGAAATATGTTTTTAAATTTGAAATTTGAACCGTTCCCCTTCGGAGCAGTTCAGGATTGATTGCTATTGAATGAGAGGGGAACTCTGGCTGTCGCTGAAGTCGAGGGTGTAGTACATGTCGGTGGTGTCGAGCGCGGCGGAGGGCGGCGCGCAGCCGGCGGGCGGCGCGCGCTTGTCGTGCAGCCAGTGCGGCGGCGGCGCGGGCGCGGCGCGCGCCAGCCGCGCCAGCAGCCGCGAGTACGTCTGGTTCACGCGGCAGTGGCACGCCGTCACCTGCGGAATAATGGCGTCATTAACACACTCGTATGTTCATCGCTGTGTTAGAACATACTTCCTTCCTATATAATTATTTATTTCTCTATATAAGTATGTATATCATCGTCTAGTACCCATAACACAAGCCTTTAGAGCTTACTTTGGGACTAGATCGATTTGTGTAAAGATTGTCCCCTGATTTATTTATTTATTATTTATTCTATCCTACTGATAATATAAATGCGAAAGTTTGTATGTGTATATTTGTTACCATTCAGCTCTTCGTAACGGCTGAAAGGATGGATTTTCATTAACTTGTTATAAATATACCTTTGGTCGTAGAATAGGAAACGGTTATTTTTTAGCCCGGATAATTAAAAATGTTCCCGTGGGAATATCTACCTATAACCGAACTCCACGCGGACTCCTGAATAAAGTTGAAAACTATTACGTTTCAAAGTAAGTTAACAATATGACTGGTGGATTGAACTGAGCTACACACTTGCAGGTAACGATGGACATTTGCGCATTATTAACAGTTTCAGTCAATTCTATTGGCGTGAAATAAACTTCCTCGTCGCTAGAATCACTCATTTTAGGATTTTCACTTGATTTTAAGTTTCTTGCTTTTAACCTAAGGTTTTAACAATATGACGTGAAAAGAAAATGGCGCGCGCAAAGCAAATTAAAAAAAAAAGTACACCAAGAAGGTTCCGAGTCTGAGTTTTTTACAAACTAAAATAAGTTGTATGATGAGGTAGAAGTAAATAGGTTTAATGATGTTTTGAATTCACAAACTTAGTGCATACGATGTTCTAAATTCAATTTACTTTTTTCCTCTAGCGGATAAAAACGGCTTTTGCACTCAGACATCGAAGAGCAAAAATACTCTTTCCGAGATGGGGGAATGATAAATGATTTTTCTGTCTAATGGAGACCACAAAAAATTAGGTAGAGCTATATTTATTTAGGCAGCAAACTGACCACGACGCCGACGATGGCGATGGCGGCGCCGAGCGTGCCGGCCGCGATGTACACGTTGTGGCGCCGGTCCGGGAACAGCCCCAGCGGCCGCCGCTCGCGCGCGCCGCCCCCCTCGCCGCCCGAGCCGCGCGTCTCCGAGCTGACCACCTCGCCGCGCACCACAGACTCAAGGATAAAGTCTTCTGCGGGTCATTGTAAATGTTCATTTTAATTATTCATACAGCGTGTATGGATTCTAAAAGTCATGGGAAGTCTCAACGTTTTCAAAGTACGAGGCGTCCCAGGATCAGTCCCGGGACGTCTCAGCGAAACGCTTTAAATATTTCGAAAATTAAAATTTCAAAAGGGGTCGCGCGGTGGGCGTACCTTCACAGAGTTTCCCGGTGTAGCCGGGGCGGCAGGAACAGTAGAAGGAGTCCAGACCGCTCCAGCAAGTGCCGCCGTGCGCGCAAGGGTTCGTGTCGCAAATCTGGAAGAGAACCCCTTTCTTATCCATACGAATAGGTATTAATACGAGTGGTTCGACCCGAACTAAGAGCTCGCGATTATATCTATGTTAGTCTGTAAGGTATTTATGTATGGGCCACTAGATGCCTGAAAATAAATGATTTATTATTATTATAGTACCTTTAAGTTTGCCATATTAATTTTTTGAAGAAAATCACTACCAAATTTGTCTACTTAGAGCTGTAATAAATGTTAGAACTTCTACTAGTCCAAATAATTCTGCACTCTTTGTTTGCAAATTTCGAGACAAGATAAGAGATCTATAAACATTTTTGTGCATAAGTAAAAATCAAGTTTAAAATAATATTGGAGCAAAAGAAGTCCTTTTATATGAAAATATGGTTTAGAATAAATAGCTAGGGTTATTGTTACCGATTTGACCAGCAGATGGCACTCGTCGCCGACGTAGCCGTGCGGGCATTCGCACGAGTAGCTGTTGCCGCGGTCCACGCAGAAGCGCTGCGGCGGACACGCGCTCGGCGAGCACAGATCCACCTGTAACGTCGTATGAGCACAACTTAATTACTCTATTGTTAAAGCGTAAAGCATATACATTTTATTCGCTTTCATCACACTTGCTCGGAAAGGGTGTTATTATACGCAGGCGTATACGAGCAGCTATAGCCGATTTGATTCCCGCGGGAGTTATGGATTTTTATAACTCCCGAGGGAGTTAGTAGTTTAGTTTTGAAATATAGTCACCCACGCGTACGTCATTTCAGACTAAGAAGGATTAAAATCAGCCAAGGTTTATTTCCTATCTTCAAAACTTGTAGAGTTGTAGTAATGTAGAGTCAATGTAGAGTGAATGTAGGGTCAATTTAAAGCCAATGTAGAGCCAATGTAGAGTCAACGTAGAGTCAATGTAGGGTCAGTAATGATAGGGTCAATGCAGAGTCAATGTAGTGTCAATATAGAGCAGTGGCGAAGCGTGAAATATTTCCTAAAGGAAGCCGGAAGAATTAGAACCGTACGTGCGAGTCTAACATTTAGTTAGAGTAACGTGGACTTCACTGACAGCTAGCCGTAGATTTCTAGTTTGGTAAAGCCGTCAGGAATCGGCTTATAGGCAGGCTGTGCCACTGATATAGAGTCAATGTAGAGTCAATATAGGGTCAATGAAGAGTCAATGTAGAGTCAATGTTATGTTTCAACATTAAAAAGAATTTGTTTTTGTTTTCGTCTAATTTTTATTATATTTTTTTATTTCCTCACAAATGTGATTATAAACATTGTGCGTATCCCAATACTTCGGCATCGAGCTTCTTATAGACTCTCATTAGTTATCCCCTTCTTACGGTTCTAGATGCACTATGTACTATTAAATATTACGTAAGAAGAAACCATTTGGTCACTCGGGCCTGTATACAGGATCGTTCTAATATGACATTGATTCTTTAATCCTGTAGTAAAACTGCGTGCGCGTGAGCAAACGGGGGAGTGAAATAGAGGACCACTAGAGTGATATGGCAGCCTAATAAATTAAAAAAATTGAACCACTAATAAGGTGACGTCAGACTTACCACGCTCAATGAGGGATAATCAAACAATCGAAGTATTTCTGCTAACAGTGCTTTGCAACTACTCTTGGATGCAGCACAAACCTTGAGCTGGCAGGTGTTGCCGGTGTACCCGCGCGGGCAGGCGCACGCGAACCCGCTGACGCGGTCGGTGCACGTGCCGCCGTTGGCGCAAGGCGACGACTCGCACTCGTTGTACTCCATCTCACAGTGCTCGCCGGTGTACCCTGGAATGCGGAAGATGGAAAAAAATCAAAATGAGGGTTTAATGGCATATTATGAAAGTAAATGTAAACAAAAGCATATTACAGAAATATCAGATCATTTTGACTATTCATTTTTATTTTATTAAGGGTCAAAATTAGTGAAAATTATATATTGGTCTATAGTTCTGATTTTAGTTTTTTGGACATCCTCATCAAATTTTTCATGTTTTATTTGTACGATGTTGGCCTAAAAACAGTATTTTCGGAAATAATTGTAGACTTCGTATAAGCGCCATACATTTTGTACAGTCTAACGAATGCCGGTGACGTCATAGTTGTGGTCCATTTTGTACCTATGCAGTGTTTATGCGAGTGGTATGAACAGTGACTTTTCAAAGCTTCATAACTCATAAAATAAACAACATAATAATGTTTTGCGTACACAGATCGGTTTCTATTTCGCAGCATTTTCCAATACAACATGAAAAAAAAATGCATCTTCCGTATTGTACCGTTTTGATGTATAGCAGATGTTGCATACCAGGCCGGAAATAATACTTCTGGCAATGTTTGATCACAATTTAATCACTGCTATTGGATTTGTTTCGAGTAGGAATAAGACAATATTATACATTAACTGTTTTGCTTTCGGCCGGGTATAATACCCGGCACATAAGTTGAAACATAATGGCGGTCGTCCATGCAGTAACTATGGTTACTTCGCGGCACATAAGTTGAATTACGATCTTGAATTCAGCTAGGAAATCGATCGAACCCAAAACCAGAAGACCCCGGTTGGAGTCCAGATGGATTATATTGTACCCTTTTTTTTTCTTTCAAGTTTGTTCTTTTGTGAGGAAAACTATTATTGGAATATTTGGGATCCTTTTATCATCCCATAAATTTTTCGCCCAGAACACATTTTCGGGTCTCAATCGAAGTGCGGTATGAAGTAGTGGCCGCACGTAACCATAGTTGTACCTGCGCGAACGACCGCCATTTTAGTTCAAATTATGTGCCGGGAATTATACTGTTTGTGTTTAGATAATATATGGATTTAAACAAAACGCTTTCTTTTGCCGATTTTATTTTACTTCGTCATCAATACTAAATATGGAACTGTATATTTTTATATCTATCGATTTATAAAAGTGTACGAGACTGACTTTTAAGTAACTGAAATGTCAGAAGTTACCAAACGAATTCAAAACTAAACATACCAGAAAAATTTGCATAGGAAAATAGGACCAAAACACCTGACAAACACGACCGACATGTTTTTTATTGGCCTAAATTAGCAATTGCGGAAAAAAGATTAATCTAATACGTAGGCGACATGAAATGCAAAACAAGAGAATTTCTCATTCCAGCAAACAAGCCACCAAGGTCCCCTTAATACGACTATGTAAATAAAGATTACGTAATGCAATCCGACGCCAAGCAGCACCAAGGAACTCACTCATAAGTCTGTTTTCAGGGGCAAATTTTGCATGAAACACACATAATAAATACATAAAACAAATTGAGAAGGATAAGGATCGTAGCATCATGAATACCGTTGGATTAGGATAAGTAGTTTAGTAATATTTATCTACACCCATATCATAAAACCTCCAGAGTGTAATCAAAAACCGTAGGAAATGACCACCATTTTGACAACCAATTAGGAAAAACCAGTGCTGTAATGTTATTCCCGTATCGTTTTTAGTATAGAAATGAGATTAAATTTGGAACAGCTGTCAAAACTCAAGTGGGTCTCTATTCTAGTATCCATAGATATTAAAACAGTTATTGATACGAAACGTCAATTCAATATGTTTTTTTAATATAAACTGCACAACATTTGATCTCGAGTGACATGAGAATAGAGACTTCATTCGTTTGTCTATGATTTAAATAAAAAAATGGTCTTGACGGAGGATTGAATTGCCGCCATTATGTTGGTGTTTTGCTGAACGAAAGTAGAATTGTTGTTGAATTGAATATAAAAAGTTGTTTGTAATTTACATTTTAGTTGAAAATATGAATAGTAGTCTTCTCGGAGTGTGTGTGATGTGAAAATGCGCCGGATATCGGAAATATGCAGCCACGATTGCAACAAATAACTTGTTGGCAGAAAATATTGTTTCTGAACCCATCATGGAGGATTTATAATATGTGTGTAGATAAAGTTATGTTTATGAAACTCGCTAAAAGCTCGTTTCATAAAACCGCACTAGTGTTTTCAGGCCTGTCATTATGCAACTGTTGCATAAACTACTATTATACCACCATAGTGTAGCGTTTTAACCACTCTTATATAATTACCATTTTACAGCTATACACTTGAAGTAGCTACTAACGTAGCTTAATTTAGATATCTAAACATGTAGGTCATGAGATATCTATGACTCAGACAATTTCCTTTTCATTTAACGATACCGTAATTAAAAGCAACTTGAGCGGAAGGGTGCCTCGGTGCTGATAAAAATAAATCTCTTTAATTTAATGTACCAAAAAAACCCTTATCTACCCGCCCGTAAAATCGCGGCTAAAAATACTGAACTAGTATAAACGGGACACTCTTGATTTATATGCTGACCTCGTAGGGGTGGGCGCTTTGATACAATACACGTAGTTAGCTCTATAACGAATAACGAATACAGTACTGAACAGAAAAGTTTCGAGTTCCTTTTGCCGAAAGACAATATTGCCCGAGGGACTGTTTGCTTGCCTTCATCGCTATGAATTTCCTTCTCAGTTGGGAAAACAAGTCAAGTGATTAATTCACCCCGATTTATTTCGCATGGGGCGTGATCCTATCGGCTACTTAATATGCTTTCATTAAATTGGCACTCTAGTGGTATTGGCGTAAATTATGCGATAATAAAATATTAAGCGGGGAAATAATATGAAAAAAGGTATTTTTTGTGCCTAATCCGTATTTCCATTCGACGCCGTGCGAAGGGTGAAATGGTAGAAGAAAACATTTTCCTTTATAAGTTCTTATTGTTTGAGATGGATTGAATTTTATCCCCTTTCTAGTACCTACGAGTATGCTATTGTGGCACCGAGTGTGACTACACTGTATGATTAAACATTTACAAAGTTTGTAATGGCATCTACCTGAAATCTGATAAGGCATGAGATTTTTGAACAACACAATTATTTCATTAGGTACGTAAAAATACCTATGTTATTGGAAGTAGTAAACAATTTTCCATCGTAAACAAGCGGTCGGCGCCCTAATTATTGAATTCAATATTGAATTGGTGAAATTTAAGTTATGTAAGCAAGCTGGTAGGTAAATAAGCTCGAGTTCCAGTGAGCGGCGGCGGTTAGTCGGTATACTTCCCATCGGGTGACGACCGCGACCGCATGGCGGGAAGCGGGTACGGGCAACCTTCCAACTGATCTCCAAATAAATCACTTCTAGAATTTCGCTTGCCCAACATTCGCAAACACGACTAACCATTATTAAATCCACTAACTTCATAACGATTTATTACATAAACGGCCTTAAAATTAAAACATGAACGCGTGGTAGAGACGCTTCGTTACTTTTTTAGTTGCAAATATGAATTATTTTGTGAAACGTGTTACTTTATTTTGTTATTCATCATTTCAACCTGGGGACGGCCACTGCTGCTCCCCCAAAGACCGTGTGAAATTTGACATAAAACCTGAATATATTATTTTTTACGTGGTAAAAGGCATAAGTTCTTTACGCCGTCTATATTTACGCCATTCGACGACATAAATCAATGTTGTTGAAGAGCGATAAAATAAGTTTTGCTTTTAGCGATACTGCGACAGGCGCGGTCGCAGCCTGAAATTTTGGGGGGGGTCACTAATAATAAAATATGTCAAGTAAATTAGACTTTATTTTTAGACTTTATTTTCCAATTTGACGTTTACGATTTTGGGGGGGGTCATGTCCCCTGTGACCCCCCCCCTGGGACCGCGCATGTACTGCGATCGGTTAGTAGGTATATTTATAGCTACGAGTATATATATTTGCATTACACATTATTATTGTCAGGTTTATAACATGAATGAAATGAGTAATGTGAAAAAAAGAACTTAATATGGGTAATAGAGGTAAGTACCTAGTTATAGTTCAGAAATGATACGAATCATTAAAATATTCTCGAAGCTTGATAGATATTACAACCGTCGCCCGCATGTGATGAACTTGGAGTATACCCACGTAATTATTTACGCATAAACAAATATTTCGACTGCAGCAATTAACATTGTCGTAACTACATTTTAACAATTTTTTAGTTTAATGCACCAGAGGTCTTAAAATTGATATTTTAAGACCTCTGGCGCATTAAAGTAAAAATTGTCAAAATGTAATTGCGACAATGTTAATTGCTGCAGTCGATTTAAAGACTACCCATTTGAAGTGATTCGCCAAGCGAACCACAGACAACCCAGACTAACTTAATAAATAATTTGATTTGTTTTTGTTTTACCTCTGTATTTGTAAGCTTTCTAACATCGAGATGCCGCCTAAAATATTGACAAATCTCAGCAAACTTACCAGGCAAACAGAAACAGCGGTACTCGTGTCCGTCAGCATCGATATCGGTCTGCTCTATACAAATGCCGTTGACGCAGGGTTTGGAGGCGCAGGTGCCACCGATGGTGGGTAGCTCGCAGCGCGCGCCGGCCCAGCCGTCTGCGCACGCGCAATGAAACGTCGTTGGCCCGTTCATGGCCAGGCTCATGCAAGAGCCGCCGTTCAGGCACGGCGCGGAGTAACAAGGATCCTTCTCGCACTTTCTACCCGTGAAACCTGGTTAACACAGACTTCATGAAGATGTTTTAATTTTGGTACACTTGATAAGGGCTCACTCAAGAAAAATACATTCGGATAAAAGCTTTCTTTATTTTATTTACAATAGATACAAGCCGAAAACATAAAATTGCAAGTCACGTTGCGAGTACAGGCAACACGCGATTCATACAAAAAATATGAATTCTAGTGCCAAAGTACTTGAAATTGTTCGTTAGATTTAAACCATCAGGCCTGTCGATACTCGCTAAATTAATGCATCGGTCCGGAGTTCGTCCAGCATGACACAATTGCATCTAATGGCGCGCCAAATCGACACAAAACCTCGACATTAATCGCATATATTTCAATGAAGTAGGCCATTTACAACGTTATTGTATTTAAATCTAAATATATACAGACCTATAAAATTACCACACAAACCTTAGCCTTTGAAAAAATGGCTTATTCTTAATAGTACTAAAATACTTTAAAATATCTGTACGTAGTACCTACTTCAATTCAATTGTTACTCCTTAACTCAAAATTCATGCTCTTTTCAGTTTGATATTGAAACAAATGTGTCCAATACATCTAAATTAACAAAAAGTGGAGGCTGAAATGTAGGAAGCATGTCCTAAATAAATCTTTCTTTAGGCTGCACGGGTCGTTGAGTAAAACTGTCGAGTAAACAAGATATATTCAGGTCATGCTTCGGGAAGAACTGTAGAGCTTTCCGTGTTTAATATCTATAAGACACAGGCGACATGTTTCAGCTACAAAATATATAGCTGCTAGCTACATTAGGGTTCGCCCAGCCAGCTACCGTAATGAACATTTTGTCCGAATAACTTATTCCGTCCAGTTGGCAGAGTGATTACGTATTATAACACGCTCGGTATTCGGGGCACTAGATTGCGAACCTTTCATATTAAATTGACCGTGTTACGAAAAATATTCGCCAATCAAAATGCATGAAAACCTAGAATGCAAAGCGTAATAAGTAATAGAATATTTTACAAATCCATAATTCATAAAGCTCCTAAACGTTAAACATAAACTTCTACTTAGCAACATTAATTAGAACCAATATGTCTGAAAGAGAAAAAGCCTGAGAAAAATGAAAAAATCCAAGCAATAAACTCACGAAGAAAATGCCGGCTAAGGTACGTTCAGTTTCTGCGTTATGACTTATGACGTCACCAGTTTATGTCACATACTCATTTAAGTATAATAAACGAATAAGAAGCACGTAAGAGTTATGTGCCACTCTCCTGTTGTGTGTCATTTTCAGCCGATTATTTCTCGAGGTAAATGTGTGCTTACCATAAGGACAAAGGCAGTGGTAGTTGGCTCCGTTTGGAGACTGCGTGAGGTCGACGCATATGCCGTTATTGAGGCAGGGTGATGGATGGCAGATGTCGCGCTCCTCGCAGAGCGGGCCCGCGAACCCGGGGCAGCACTGGCAATCGTACCCTTCCTGCAACCACATCAATAACGCTGTCGCCGGTTTCTATTACCGCTAATGACGTGTCACTCGCCTGTTCAGGTCACACGCATGGAATACGAGTCTCGCTTATCACTTTAGAAACATTATATTTTCTATCGAAACTGATGCCTACAATCCATTTTGCATAAAAGGTATTACGCCGCGTAGAAGCTAGTTTAATGTTTAAGTGTCTACTCGAATAATGAAACGTCCGAAATTTTTCATTAATATTTTTCATTTATATTAATATGCATTATATAATTGTAAATTTACTGAATTTTAAATAAGAATGTTTATGCTATCAGTTGCTTAATTATTAATTAGAATATTTGTATGCTGTTTGGGGACAGCTAAAGAAGGAGAACTTATATCTAAGATGACATCTGTAAATTTACCCTTTTTTATGCAAATAAATGATGATTTGATTTGATTTTGATTTGATTTTCACAGCCATAAAGCCAGAATACGCTTAGTAGTATGTACTAAGGTTTGCAGAAACTTCGTAATAACGTCCAAAATAATATTATTTTGCACAGTTCGAATGTGCTATGAATTTCTGAATTGCATTACGAATCGAAACGTACATTCCATTTCGAATGTAAATCTTCGTTCGTGTGGAAGAAGGCTCAAAGGCAACCGTCTTGATGTTTACTTGAATAGTAATGTTCGCATGTGTTCATATGACTTGAATTTTAATCAAATTTACGAGATTGCTCATGAATTTTACGAAGGCATTTTAGATTGATTATGTAATGATATTAATGCACTACAATCCTACTAATCGACCGAGCGAGCGAAGCATCTCCGTTTCAGCTTCGGCAAAAATGCTTTGGTATGTCCAGCGGATGTCCGTCGGCTGTCCGGCGTCTGTCCATTTGTTCTCGTCTACAGGTCACAGTTCTCAACCGATTCTCGTGAAATTTTGTGAGCAGGTTCCATAATTATATAGAATTTTATTGTCGATTCAGTTTCTCAAGATTTTTCAAAATGGCGGAGATATGGGGGTTTTAGCAATTACAAACTTATTTGTGGTGTTGGTAAACTGACCCGACCTATATCGATGTATCGGGATAACAGTTTTCCAACGGCAAAGTTAATTTTGTCGCGAGGTCTACAGCTCACGGAGCCACTAGTATTATTAATGCGAGCGTTGGTATTTGTTACATCTCACTTCCGTAATGGCTGACAGGATTTGCATTAAACTTATAATATTTCCTTAGGTCCTGGAATAGGACATGAGTGCTTTTATTACGACAAATTCAAAAGATCCTGAGGGAATAACGAACGGAAGTCGCGGGCAGAAGCTTTTATATGTTATACATTGTATGTAAATCGTTAGTTTAATGTAAATTACAAACTACTTGTACGATCTGAGACAAAGTGAATTCTAAATGACAGTATCGTAGCCTTCCAGAGCTCGAGTGAGCTAGACGCTAGACTATAATTAACTCACCATGGAGACGTTGGTGTAGCACACGCCCTTCCCGGAGCACGCTTGAGACTCTCCGCAGTTATCAGACTTGACAGTCACTTTGAGGCGAACGCATTGTGACCCCCAGTTTTCAGAAACAACTGTAACCATAAATGTTTATTGCAACCGTACGGCGGCCCCTCCAAGTAACTTATATCGCTATGAGGACTACTCGAGCGCCGGCTTTGCGGCTCTCGAGAATAGTGGGGCGTACTTTATTTAGCAGCGAGCACTCAACGAATGAAAGAACTTCATACATTTACATTTCTCACAAAACTAGCCACTCGCCTCCGCGTTCCCTGAAGTTTTTGATGAGTGATAAGTTTAAAAGATATAAGCTTTTCTACCTATAGGTAATTGGCCCGGAAATAAGTAAAAAAAAAAAACAAAATGTGATCGTAAACCTCGTACAAAACAACGACACATTCGCGGTTTTGGCATTTTAGTGACGATATTACATCACTTAGCAGTGGCGAAGCCTGCCTACAAGCCGATTCCTGTTGGCTTTACTAAGCTAGAAAGCTACGGCTAGCTGTTAGCGAAGTCCATGTTACTCTAACTAAATGTCAGACACGCAAGTACGGTTCTAATTCTTCCGGCTTCCCTTAGGAAATATGTGACGCTTCGCCACTGTCACTTAGCAGTCCCGAATAGGGGCCCAGTCCAAGCTTCGTTTATTACAAAGTTAAAAGCAAATTTGATTTCACTCGCACTGTATTCTATAAATGAATTCCAACGTTAATGTCAAGATTTCAATATGGCATCCACTTAACGTTTTTATATTAACCGGCTCGCCAACCCGAAGTGATGAACTACATTAGTCAGAATTTGCAACAAACTAAAAAAAATATATACATAAAAATTCCTCGTGAATCATATCTAATAATGATACCCGTATCAAAATCCAGTAGTTTCTGCGATTAGCCTATACGGACAGACAGGACGACAGAAAAAGGCGGCTGCGAATTTTTATTTATAATATGCTGTGATAAAATAAATAAATAAAGGTGATATAAAGAAACCTGCGCGGCACTAGCAAGGTTGACACGAGGATAAGTTTTAATATAATAATAATAATCAGGGGACAATCTTTACGCAAATCGATCTAGTCCCAAAGTAAGCTCTAAAGGCTTGTGTTACGGGTACTAGACGACGACATACATACTTATATAGATAAATAAATACTTACATACATAGAAAACATCCAAGACTCAGGAACAAACATTGGTGCTCATCACACAAATTTTTGCCCTTACCGGGGATCGAATCCGGGACGCTGGCTTCGGAGGCAGGGTCACTACCAACTAGGCTAACCGCGTCCATACCATCTTATCTGTAAGTGCGTCTCTCTCACACTAGTGCCGATGAAAAAGAGTCAGAGAAATAAGACGAGGATAAGTTATTCCCGTGTCAACCTTGCTAGGGCCGCTGTTATGTACGTTAAATAAAAATGTTATCTTTCCAAATCAAAAATAATACACTTAACAAAATGTATTTATCATAATAAAATTAGTCAAGATAAGCGTTTCATTTCGCAACTCCATACGTAAAAACATATTCTGCACAACAAAACACGCCACATTCACAAATTATGTAGGTAACAAAAGTAAACCCACATTGCAAGGGTTTTATTCATAATGTCCTGAATAAATTGGTACTGAACGTCCCGTTAATTTGAAACAAGTGACAGAGGTTGCGAAATGAAACGCTAGAGTGGCGCTGCTCCCAGGCGGCAACATTAACTGCGCCAGCGATGCATGGCGCGTCGCGTGCACTCGGTGGATTCCTCGCATGCCCATTGTTCCGCGCCGCATAAAGGCCTCATCGCTTCTACCCTCGATGCCTCCTACCACCCGTATATACACGCATTTCCTCTCCCCTGCTTTCAAAAGAACACTTTCACGGTTTATTACGGACGAAACCAGCTTGAAAACCACAAAACTATAAATAAAAACACGGTTACGGATTACAAAACCACAAAGTCATTTTAAGTACCTACGATGTGGCAATGTGTTTTCTCCCAAAATGATGCCCTTTTACGAAACTCTGCTACGTCGTAGCGGATAACAATTTGCTACTTCACAAAGTGGCTCGCTCTGCGCTACGAAGTTACAAAATTTTTTAAAAGTTACGTCATAGTTAAAGTGCCATATCCAACGTAAGCAAACCTCATTTTTGCAGGGAAGGAAATTATAACACAATTTAAGATAAAGTAGATACGAATAATTTAAAAAAGAAAACTCAAAGTGCCTTGTTTAAAAATATACGAAAATTGTACGAAACACTCAAGACACCCTAATTGTTAAACTTCGTCAGGTACAGGGCGAACAACAAGAGTCTGATTACTTTGCCGTGCCACGTAGCCAGCGGTATCACTTCAGTCATGACCCGGAACCCGATTTGACTTGGCTAAGCGCCTTAACTAATGACGTCCACGTGTTACGTGCCCGGCCTGGAAACGGCTGAAACTCCTTGCGACTTACAACCGCTTCTAGAGCCCCTTGTTTATAGCTGTTGACGTGGACAGTCGTTGCTGCGAGAAATGTTACAACGGTATCCCGGCCGACCACGAAACCTATCTTCGTAAATAACATATACTCGGCATCGAGTTATTGTGTGTACAGTGAGTTATAGTAAGTAGTATTTATTTTTTTTGTCCCGATCGCATTAGCTACTTATCTGGCAAACAAAGCCATTGTCTTTCATTGTGAGGTGTAACCGCAAATCGCTACTTTGAAATAGAAGGTCGTAACTTTCGTAACGTAAGGGCGTCTACATGTCTAAGGTAAAAAGGTTCACATTCAAACAGGGCCTGTCAGGTGTTGAACATTTTGTATTTAAAACAGCAGTAAAGTACACATGAAACCATTTTGAAAGCAAAATGTTCAACACCTGACATGCTCTGTGTTTTAATGTGAACCTTTTTACCTTAGACATACACACGCTCTTTGCGTGAAATAGTGTTTGCAAGCTATTTCCAAGGAGAGATTAGCGGTTACACTTCACAATGAAAGACAATGGCTTTGTTTGCCAGATAAGTAGCTAATGCGATCGGGACAAGAAAAAGAATTACTACTATACTTCCTCCTTTCTTGGATATCTACTCGTATAGTAATGCTTAAATTGATTTATTTGTTTCCAAGAGCATATACGCTCTGTTATCATTTATTTAACTGCTGCCATAATTGATGCTGTTAGGTATAAATGTTAAATGTATGAACGTTTCTGTGCATTTACCTCCAGAAAGTCCTTTGAGCTAAATAATCATCTCGGATTGGCCCATGTGGACGTTTCATCGCGGAAATGAAATTCAAATAGGGCATACGGATGCGACGGCTTTGATAGGCGGCGGTCAATCTTAAGTATTATCTAACGTGAGTCCTGATTGTAAGTTAAATTCTGCACATTTAACGAGAAAACACTGAAGGCTGAGTTCAAGTAATGATTATTATTATTATTAATAATCTGGTCTACGTACTACACACAAGGATCGCAGAACACAATTACTATTTAATACATTATTTATTTATTAATGCGTTTATCTTATATTGTAGTAGTCATCCACAAGAAAATATGTTAGGATACCGATAGAAAACCATGAAAATGTACAACACTTTGCACTATCATAAAGAAAATAAAGTACCTAATTTGAATGTTTGTGAAAGTAAGTAAGCTTAGCAACTACTGAAGCAACCGGGGCGCTTTTATTGGATATCTAAATTATATAGGTACGTAACATGACGGCGATAGATAATCAATAAAAGTTATCCCATAATCGTAATTTACCCTGCGAAGTGAAGTCTGGTGACATACTGTCTTTATAGCCAGCTCGCAGTGGACGTGTCCTTGCCAAGTCAGCTGCTGGTACACGGTCGGCTGTGTGCGGGTCGCAACATACAAGTACACCTCACCTATGAGTAGGTTGACGCCTTCAGTGAGGTCTTTGTCGTAGAGTGTGACGAGCTTGGCGCCGCGCTCGTCCAGCGGCGTGATATCCAGCAACATACCCTCCGACACGTCGCAGTGCACGTGCCCCTGCCGCGTCACCTGATACACGGCCGGCTGTGGCGGCGTGTGATGGACCCTGCCAGTGAGGAAGCACTGATACAGTCGCAAAATCGGATTCAAGAAGAAATTAAAAAAAACTGAGTCCCACTTAAGTCGTTTGTTCATTTTATTATATATATATTTAAGTATTATGCTAACAAGTAAATCATAAAGTAAAATACCAGGCCCCCAGTTCTCACAATCGAGATTAAACGTCAGTGCATACAGTCCTTTGACAGAACTGTATGAATCTCACGTTTAATCTCGCAATCGACATTATCTCGAATGCACCGAGGATTGGGGCCCCCAGTTGTGTCAAACGACTGTATGCACTGACGTTTAATCTCGATAGTGAGATTACCTCGAATGCACCGACAATTGAGGGCCAGAGAATTCTTTTAGTACAGCAATTTATTTCCAAAAAAGTAAGAATTTGACACTGTTAATGTTCTGTCTTGTCAAGTATTTATAAGTTTTATTCATCCCTTAGTTTGAGATGAAAACTGTGAGTTTTTGCTGTTTCTGATGCCATGATAAAGCGAATACAATCCGTAGAAATACCCTAATATGTTCTAGGCTCCTTATTTTTTTTTATTTTGTTCCTTTTGATATATGATTGTTCTACAGAATAAGAAAATATGACGGATATTTTTATAAAGATTATTTAGTCAAACACCCAAGCCGTTTGAAAGTATAGGTAGTGCGCTGAGTAAAACGTACAATTTATTTTTATCTATCTAGTACTTACCTAATCCATGACATTGCATACATAATTTAAGGTTTTTCTTTATCTGAACCATGAGTTTCTATCATTAATAAGTCAGTCAATTCCTTCAGCACTAGCGGAAGCAAAACACGATTTGGTTTATATTCTTGCCCTAAAGTATCAAATCAAAATGGCACATCGGCCACCGCGAGGCAGACATCAATCTGACTTTCACACAAGGATCGTAAAATACAGAGATTTTTTTATTTGCATAGGTACTCAGAAAGCGTCCGTCATATAGTACAGATTCATTCCAGTGCTCATTGTCTCTCAAGAACTGTTCAAGTATTAAGCGAGCTTTTATACTTCGCATGAAGCGGCCCTGATGCGGTTTAGCCGTAGTTCAAACAGAGCGGAGGTTCGAGTAGTATTCGCTTTCAATAGCGTCGACATACATAATTAACGACCTCGCTATGCTAACTACTCCATCTAAAGCAGGCTTTCGTTGATATGTACATATCTATAGTTTATATAGTAACTGCCTAAATTATGCAAAATAATTTCGCACTCGTTCGGGTATTGAATGAAAGTTTTGAGTGCATAGATAGGCACGCTATAAATGTTTTTAGAATTTTTGTCTAACTGTCTGTTTGAATTTCTGTTCCGAATAGGCTCCAAAACGGTTGAATGTATTAAACTTTTAGGGATAGTTAATAGTCATTTTAATTAGTAACTGGCATTTGTTTTATTCTGATGTTTCAAAGGGATTTGGGGATACGGCATATTGCTGTTTGTGTGAAAAATCATCCCAATCCCACGGGAATAAGTCGCGAGCACAGGTAGTTCTAAATATATTTAACGCGTGCATTATGACCAGGGGTCGTATCATGAGCTCTTAATTCCAGGCAGTCTCCGCCGTAAACTGAGCTGCCTGGAAAATTCGTATTATATGCGCGTCTCTTTGACTGCAGTAAGCTAGTACTGAAAAGGCGTGTTAGACAACTGCTTACGCAAAGTAAATAAGTGTTTCAACACACACACACACACACACACACACACACACACACACACACACACACACACACACACACACACACACACACACACACACACACACACACACACACACACACACACACACACACACACTTTTCTCTTTTAATATTTGAACAGTACCTATGTCTCTTTTAATATTTGAATAGTACCTATGTGTGTACATACATATATACGTGTCTGTTTGTATGTATGTACAATATTTTTTGTGGACATCTGTCATTGGCTTAATGAAATGTACTTATTTTACGGACCTTGTGAAATGTATCGCTGTTGATGCCCCGAATAAATAAAATAAAATAAATAAATAAAGAGGCCTGTTTAAGCGCGCAAATAAAACGTATTTTCCAGGCAGCTCAGTTTACGGCGGAAACTGCCTGGAATTAAGAGCTCATAATACGACCCCAGGGCTCTCCAGGAACCTATATAGTTAGGCAATGAACCTAGGTGTGTCAATTTTTCGGGCCACCGCCTGACCCATTGCAGATTAATCAATCATGTAATCGTTGTGCGTGATGAAGTAAGTTCACTCTGACCTTTTCTCCGCGCTCAATAAGTTACTTTCATGGAGCTTTATTGATCCCCATTAATCCAGCTAAGTATAATGGGCTGTATCTTTTTCGATAAGTTATAATTGAACTATGTTATATTATCAACATAATCTGATAGGTAGAGAGATAAAGGTCCCCATAGGCAATAGTGTAAGTACTATTAGGGATTTAGAAATAACTGTAACAGATTAATTTTAATGCACACTTAGACAATATCATCAAGAAAGCCACGATGATGGGATTCGTGATAAGAAACAACAAGGATTTTAAATACGTACGACCCAGGTTACAGATTTAGTGAATAATATGTTTCCATCGGTAAAACTCGGATCTCAATCGGAAGACGACGGGACCCGAAGTGTCAATTAATTATCGTATTCAATGAGTGACATGTTTATATTCATTAATATGAAACTTTATTATTTACTGCCAAATGTCAAAACGAAAAATGACGGCATGGTATGATGGCTACAGGCCCCCAATTCTCGGTGTTTTCGAGATAATGTCGATTGCAAGATTAAACGACAGATTCATACAGTTGCGTCAAATGACTGTATGCACTGACATTTAATCTCGATTGTTAGATTATCTCGAATGCGCCGAGAATTGGGGGCCTGCCGAAGCTAATTGAAAGAGCACGATAAATACGAACTTTTCCAATAAAACACGATGGAAACTAATTATACACTACATGTGTACTCTTAGTTAACTCGCTAGTGAGAATTATTCTTCAATAGCTGTCTCTCAGATTCGGTCACCTCTATATGAGGTTCATAAGGGCTGAAAGGGTCCGAAGGCACTTTCTATGTGAGTTAAGTTATGCATCCCATTATTCTAGGTCACATCAAGAGCATTTAGATTTTTAAGGCATTGCTCGCTTCGTTATAGAAGAAAAGCATTGGAGCTGCTGTTTCTTTATATACTGGTCAACTGTCAGGGTTAGGATAGTTCTGAGTTGTTGAGTAGGATAAATTTCACCGTACAAATAGATTACCTTGTAAAGGCGCCTACAAGCTGTTCAGGGAACTCTTTCGGATAACTAAGATGGATGGTAATTCTTCAATTCTAAGGATGTTACGGATGTACAATCGCATCCTTGCCTCTGCAGGGATCCACATATTTTATGACACTGTAACTGCGTTCAAAAAAGCCATAACAGAATATTTCGACTCCCTGGGGCCTGGGGTTTGAATGCTGTGCATAGCCTCGCTTTGCTTTGTTGCCTCGTATTAAATTATTTTTAATTTTATCCTATTATACTAATTTAATTTGATTCATTTCAATTTAATAATTTAATTTTAAACTTAATTGTTATTCTTCTTTAAATGTTATGCAAACGTTATTCCAATTCTATAAAAAATTAAAACAATACTTTTCAACATAAGAGTATACTTAAGTAAGCTGTAATTGTATAATGCATCCACGCAGGTCAATTATTTAAGATCTTATTTTTTGTAATGTTGTATAATAATATTGGTAGTCATTTTAAAAAAAAGTTACATAAACGTTTTCTCTATATTTCTTGCCAAGTAATGGATGTATTTAGATTCTCAAACGGAGGGACCAATCCTCTTTGTTCCGTATGACTGAATATTCCAGGCGGAATAATTCCAAAACTCAATTGAATAGCTTACTTCCAATCCGGATATCCCTTACGGTTTTAAAATAAACAGGTACGGTAAATTTCTAAACCTATCTATGAACGTTTTCGCGAAGAAATAGTGTAGTTACTTAGTTACTATGCCGAAACTTGAGAGCTCAAGTCGAGGGCAACTTCGCATGACAATGGCGGTAGGCGAAAACGGCTTTCTTAAAACGTACTATATATTCCGGGCTGACGGAATCTGATCGGGGAAATGTAGGTAAATTCATATGATTATTGGCTAAATCCAGTAACACCTTTCATAAAATTCATAAAATGATATCAACAGCTTTAGAAAGTTTAATCAAAATTGATTGGCAATTTCTTAGCCGACGTCCATGACTGATTATTTGTCAATTTAGCGGGTAAGCCAACTCTACGGCCCTAGCATGCCAGACACCGGGATATGTTAAATCTTCTTATCTCTAAGTGCGTCTCTCTCACAATAGTGCCGAAGAAAGAGATAGTCAGAGAGATAAACGGGTTTAACTTATCCCCATGTCTAGGGCCGCAGAGCCAGTTTCATTAATCTGCCAAAACGACTACTCAGTCTTAAAAAGTAAAAATGACCAGTAAAACCGATTAAGTCGAAAAGAAACCTAGATGACATCAACGAAACAAACTAAAAATTAAACTTTGGCAGAAAACTATTTTATCACTCATAGCTACAATGCCGCAAAATCTGTGACCATGAGCTACTTTTTGGCTCTGTTAGGAGCGAGCGGTCCGATTTGAATTTGCGCATTTTAACGAACGATTGAGTAAGCCGCCTAGTTGTCGCCTGAAAAGAAGCCAAACCGACCAGCCAAGTAGGTTAGTTGGCTATCGGTATTAACTGATGCAATACATTCGGTAGAAGTTTACCTTTCTCCGTCCGTATGCGTGGCGTTGGCGTTGTTGTGACTGTTGTTTCTGGCGTCCTGTCCGAAGCTGTCGAGCAGCGCGGAGTCGGCGATGCGCACGATAAGGATGTCTCCGCTCTGGATGTCCGCCGTCCCCTCCCACGACACGACCACCGGGGGGCACTCATCGCCTCCGCCCGCGCATGCCTCCACAACAACCATAAATAACATTATAATGTGACCTCCAGAACTAAAATTAAAAGACCCAAAGATAAATCTTATTTGAGTTATCAACTTTCTCTGGTGGAACTGAAAAGGGTGCTTTATAAAGTTTTTAAGGATCAAATTTTACCGAATAACCTTTGGCCGAGCGTGACTTTCGGACACATTTTCTGCTGAACGTTACAGTTTTTACTCAGAGTCAAATAGCTAAAAATCTGAAAAATTGGTATCTAAAGAGCTACAATTTAAGACTAATACTGATGAAAAGCATTTTTTACTGGACTCATATTTGTAAATGTTAATTGAATGTTCTTATTTCGATTTTTGCCTAGTCTAGACCAGACCACTAAGTAGAGACCAGGCCCTCGAACGAGGTACAAAAATTAAAGACCTAATTGAATTTTAGGTTGAATATTCCGTTTATGAAATAAATACTCTTGAAAGGTTTAGTATTTCTGCTTAACATGTTTCTAAATAAATATCTTAGAAATACCAAAATTTCGTGTCGGAAGTGTATATCCTACAAATCTTATCCTCTCCTATTTATATTATAACTGCAACAGTTGTGGGTATGTATGAATTTTTGTTACCACTCAGCTCCGTAACGGCTGAACGGGCTTTCATGAAATTTGGTATGTTTTAGTTAGGTCCTGAAATAGGACTGAGTACTTTTTATCCCAGAAAATTCATAAGTTTCCCATGGAATACCTATAACCAATTCGATGCGGACGCATTCACGGGCAGAAACTAATCTACTATATAAAAATAAGTCGGGTTTTCCTTCCTGACGCTATAACTCCAGAACGCACAAACCGATTTCCACGGTTTTGCATTCGTTGGAAAGGTCTCGGGCTCCGTGAGGTTTATAGCAAAGAAAATTCAGGAAAAATTTCAACAGAAAAGCGGGAAAATCTTTTTTCACATATAGCGCCATCTCTGATACATAGCTACACCAAACGAAATGTTACATAAAACGAAGCCATCTGGTGGCGAAACGGAGTTCGCCGGGTTTGCTAGTAATGTATATAATGTACCAAAATAGCGTAAATATAAAATGTCATACAAACATCAATCAAAATAAGAGGTTCCACGCTATTTGGCCGGTTAGAATATTAAATTAATCTACGAAAATATTGCATTTGGCATTGCGTCTACGTAATTAATTATGAATTAAAACCCGACAGTAGCCGCCTGATATGATGATATTTTACGTATCATCAATGCCTTGATGCTGTCTAAAACATCAGTGAGAGAGTTACAAAGTCACACACATTAATTATCGCGTCACCCTTTGTGGGAGCGTAAGTGAAATGACTCTCGTATTTGCTTCATTCATGTAAGCATACGAAGCACGGATCCCGGCTTCTAAGTGCAACTTTTGCTACATTTTAAAAAATCCTAGAATCAAATGAGACGCGGATACTGTTTTTTTTTTTTTAATCCGCTAAAGAGTGTTTAAAAATCATTTAAGCATGCATCATCAAAAAGATTTATTCATACGTCGGTTATTTTGAGCTGAATCTATATAAAGAACCGTGCTCGGCAGCCAAATATAACCTTGAACTTAGAAATTTTGCTTCACCATATTAATTAAACTTTATTGAACGAACACACGTATGTAGAAGAACATACATTTATGCAGTATAATAATATTTTTTTATTATATGCATGAAAATCAAAATGAGGTTTAAATGATATATTATGAAAGTAAATATAAAAAAGCATATTACAGAAAAATCAGATCTACTACGACTATTCATTTTTGTTTTATTAAGGGTCAAAATTAGTGAAAAATATATATTGGTTTATAGTTTTGATTTAGTTTTTTGGACATCCTCATCAAATTTATGTCATGTTTTATTTCTACGATGTTGGTCTAAATACAGTATTTTCGGAAATAATTGTAGATTTCGTTTAAGCGCCATACATTTTGTACAGTCTAACGAATTGTCAAATTAAAACTTTCGTGAGACATTATGAATACTTGAAAAATCACAAGTAGTCGTAGTAGTAGTAGTAGTTTTTCAAGTAGTCTAACGAATGCTGTGACGTCATAGTTGTCGTTCATTTTGTATGGAGTGTTTTTGCGAACGGTATTAACAATGACTTTTCAAAGCTTCATAACTCATAAAATAAACAACATAATAATGTGTTGCGTACACAGATTGGTTTCTATTACTCAGCACTTTCCAATACAAGATGAAAAAATGCATATTCCCTATTGTATGCATTGAGCACAGGAATATTTCTTCATATATAAACGCGGAAGTGTGCTTATTTGTTTGTTCCTCTTTCACGTTAAAACGGTGCCACGGATTGACTTGAATTTTTGTATACCGGTAGTTCGAAGGCCGGAGAAGAACATATGCTACTTTTTATCCCGGAAAAATGCACAATTCCCAGGGAACAGCAATACAAAAATTACACGCGGGCGAGTTCACGGGCGAAGGCTAGTAGCCTATAAATTAGATATAGCGTAGCAATATATCGATGATGCTTGCTCGATGCTTTTGCTGGGTAAAACATTTCTATCCAACAACCTAATCCACAAAGTAATAATATTGTTAACGGCCATTGACAAACGGAAGCAAGGAAACATTTGTCGTCTGTCCTTTCGTTAATTTATCACACACGATAAATGCTTTCCGCTGGCCGTGATCCGTATATTGTAACTTGCGATTGGTCACATTTACCTCACTGAGATAAATGATTCATTAGCACGTCATCGCTTTTCCACAAAATGGAACGTACACCCTACACCCTTAGGCTCAGATGAGGGTACCATGTGTCGACAATGACCTGTCACGATAATAATGCAGTCCAATTTTGGAATTCCACCTTTTTCTTTTCACGACTATATCTTGAACTGAAGCCAATTACCTAATCTGATATTAACGATACGAAATAAGCTATTTTATTCTTATTTTATTCACCGAGTTTTTGTCATTTACCGTTGACTTAGTCAAACAGCTTGGTTTATTTATGGAACGAACTCTAGATTTTTGTGACCGACTTCAAAAAAGAGGCCTCTTGTTAATTAGTCGTGCAATTTTTTTTATTTATCTCGTATGTTCAGATTTTTGTACTACCACTTATGACTATATTATTTGGAAAAATCTTCAAATCATAGGTAAGTATCAAAATTAGCGTTCATGTCTGTTTTTACGTTTCGGCTGAATTATGAGTTAGTATATTGATTTTTATATTATGATTTGACTGGTATGGTTTTGTATTACATAACTAATTGTTTAATCACTTATAATTAAAATTTATAAAAAAAAAAACATATATTATTATGTACTTATGTATATTTTTGTTTTATTTTATGTTGATTATAAAAGGCTCGTTTGTCTGTGCATGAGGGGGTGTTGGTTCCGACTCTCATGTACGGAAGTGAAAGTTGGGTATGGCAGAAGAAACATGAAAGCAGAATAAATGCAGTTGAGATGAGAGCGTTAAGAAGTATGATAGGAGTTAAACTGAGTGACAGGATAAGAAATAGTGAGATAAGGAAATGTTGTGGTCTGAAAGAAGATGTAGTGACAAAAATTGAGAAAGGTATGCTGAGATGGTTTGGCCATGTCGAGAGAATGAATGAAGAACGATTGACGAAAAAAGTGTATAAGGCGAGTGTGAATGAAAGGGTTGGAAAGGGTAGACCTAGGCGGACGTTTCGAGACCAAATCTTGGAAAACGGCCAGGTCAAGAGCACCCTAAACCGAAGATCATGTATGAAGGGAGTAATGAAAGTGGACGAAGCGAAACAAGTATGTAAGGATCGTAGCTAGTCTCCAGTCGGTGAATTACCTAATCACCATCCTTCGTTCTATTCGACATGTTCTTCACGATTACGAATCCATATAACTTCATTTTGCCCTTTCCCTTTCCCTCCCTTTAACAATATTCTTCGAGTGTCGTGACGTATCAGGTGATCAATAATTATTCTTCTTCTCTTTATTATAGCCCCAGAATCTTTTTCTATTATTCCCAAAACAAAATCCTTATTGTTCTTTACTTTCGTCGAATTTATCGTGAACGTCAAGTTGGCGTACCCTTCGAAGATATCCAGGATCTGATGATTCCAAAAAATAGTGCCTAAATAGTACCCAATTAGTACCGAGTTAAAAAAAATAGTACCTTTGTAATTTCGGAGATATGAGCCCTGTTTAACGGGTATCATCAGATCCTGGATATCTTCGAAGGGTACGCCAACTTTACACTCACAATTTATCACATTCATTCTTCGCTAGCACCACATAACCCATTCTGTGGTGTCACTTCTTTCAGCCATATGAAACAATACTACTTTGAATCACTCTTAAAATTCATTAGAAAAGCATATGTTATTGAAAAATTACTTAAAAAATTAAACATTTTATTTCCTCACGAGTTTTGTACAGCTCTAATTGGTTTTGGTCGTAATGTAACAACTGTAAACCAACCCTTTTTCTGGCAAAATAAATTATTTCTATTTCTATAAAATAAAATAAAAGTGATCTGTTTAGTGGGGCCCGCCAGGGTCACTAAGCAAATAAAATTGTGGATGAAACGCGTATCATCTTAAGTAGGGGTTAAAAGGGTTTTTATTATTGAATGACCTCGCAACCCTTTCTCTCAATTTATAGGCAGTAATTTGGAATAACAGAAAATCCTCTTCCTTATGGACTGAAAATAAAATTATGTGGCACACCCCTATTAAATATTATACTTTTTAAATTAAAAGGTTCCGACCAGAGTTGTTCAACTTTCACGCCCAAGAAAATGTTTGTTATTTAGGTACACAATTACGTCCCTAAAGCAAAGAAAAGTACGATTTCAGATGCCAAAACTGTTTAGAGATCAGAAACCTTTAAAAGGTTATATTTAGCGGTAAGTTAAAAGCGCAGCATTTCGTTTGGTATAATTACACAGGTCATAATTATTTATCTCACACTCGGAAATTAAAAGTTTAACTACTCGTATTATATTAGTTTTCCTTCCTATAAAAAAATACCGATAGCCTTATTTAATCTTACCCTTGCTATTTTAACAACAGAGCCGTGACCGATTACATTACTTTGTTAAGTGAGTAATTACTTGGGTACGCTTTGACTGAACTTGAAAATAAAGTCTTCCTAATAATTATGGGGTCAATATGGACTCGTCGGTGACTCTATTTCCAAATCAACCCCAAGTGCAATGCAGAATCAATTTCTTGTTTCTGTTTCTGTTTTTTTTTTTAGACGTTATGCAATCAATTGTTTTTTTATAATTAACATTATATTTTCATCTTTGTAATTTGAGTTGTGTTATGCTTTATAAGGACAGTTCGAGTAGCGAGAAATGATTCCGAAAGTAAGTACTTTGCATATTCGTATATAGAAAGTCCTTATAAATACTATTGTATATATATTTTTGGGATGCATCCGTCAAGTTTTTATTTAATACTTACCAATAAAATGCATGGGAAAAATATGAAGAAAGAAAATGTCTTCTTGCATCGGCCATAACAGATTTCAGGTGACGCCATATGCCTACTGTCACCCGGACAGTTTGCTCAATCCGTTCGACACTTCGTTTTTTAAAATCGGTTCAGTAGTTTTGGCTCTAGTTGGTACCTAAGGTCTGTTCGGCGAGAGTTGATAAAAAAAAGTAAAAAGTCAGTCTTCTTAACTCATTACAAATAGCGGCCCGCTAATTATTTTTACCGATTATAATAACAAATTAAAGGGATAAACTATATTTTTTTCATAGAATATTATTATTGAATAGCCTAACTGTATAAACAGAAAGCAACACGCGAACAGCACACCCCAACGACACACTCGAAGCCAATGACATTATTACGAGTATATGTAGAAAGACACAAGACACGTCATATCCATACTCAACGCGTTTTAAACATGTGTCATAGATATTTTTTACTTTTTCGTTTCTTTGACATTTGACGTGCACATTATAAGACATTAATTTGCAACATGGCGATTGTGTATATGAACAAAAACATTTTTTTTTTCACCGCCGTCTGCCCGGCGCGACACCGCAGTTGACAACATCTGCGTCCCTCGTATCACGAAACTTAGTGCGCGCGGCGATATGCGACGCCCGTCATACCATTTGCGATAGTTAAGCGATAGTCGCTATTTCGAAACGATATCATAATATTTATCAACTCTCGGCGAACAGACCTTAATCAAGTTATAACATAAAAACAGTAACCTTCTTTTTGCTTCGCAGGAGTCTTGTAATAAATTTGTACTACATCACCGATAATGGTTATGCTACTTTTTTATAAGGGAACTAGTGGACCCGCCACAGCTTCGCCCGCGGTATTTTCCATAAGAACTTTGTCACCCTTTTTCACCCCTTTAGGGATGGAATTTAAAAAAAAACCTCATTATTGCATCTCTAGAGTACTCGAGGAATGTCTCCACCAAATTTGAATCCTGTAGGATCACCCGTTTAGACTGTGCATGGTCTATAATTGAGTCACGGTACTGTTTTATATGTATTGATGATAAAGCTTATCTAGGCTCGTATAAGAGACTATTTCAAAAAAATTTTACCTAACTAAGGCGTAGTTAAGAAAAAGTTAAAAAAGTACCTGTGCGTTACGAAAATTAACCATACAATTGTATGGCTAATTTTCGTACCGCACAGGTACTTTTTAAACTTTTTCTTAATTACGCCTTAATTATGTTTTTTCTTTTAATTCACCCATACCTCATCGTTGATTATTTTAATGCAAAATCAAGAGAACAAATGCCATCAGCGAACTTTACTTGCGGCGAAAATCGATTCCGAAAACGTTTTATCACTATTAAGAGAGCTATTTATTGCCTGAGCGTGCGAGCCTCGGGGCAATTTGGATATACGGGTACCTATATACATAGTAGATACCTTAATTTCGTTGAGAAGCGAAAATAATAGATTCAGGCGTTTCTTAGCGGAAGTCCATATTAATAAGTTTCAGATAACAATACAAATAATGTCCAGCGAGCTATCGTGTCGTGTCAACCTTGATAGGGCCGCTGGGGTTACAAGGAATCTGCTCATGGGCAAATATGGAGATTTTTAGGCGGCTTCGATCAGGACGCGTCCCGATATTTTTAAGATTTAAAAATCAGGGCTTCTTAACTCATTACAATTAGCGGCCCGCTAATTATTTTTACCAATGATAATAAAAAACTATATTTTTTTCATAAAATATTATTATTGAATAGTCAGATCCTTTCGACGCATGATGCCAAAAACGCAAAACGACAAAGTGGCGTTTTGCGTTTTTAGCATTATGCGTCGAAAGGATACTGGCTATTGGTAATGATAAAAAATCCACGCATAATACCTAATACGCATAATACCAAATACGCAGAATGCCAAATACGCAGAATGCCAAATACGCGTAGGTAATACCAAATACGCTTAATGCCAGCATACTAATACCGGCAGCATTCACATTATAACTTTATATGTAGGTACAGAACAGACAAGGAAAAAAACAAGTACCTTTTTTGCTCTTTTTACAGTGACAATAACGACTAAAAAGGTACGTGTTTCAGTTTCTTTTACTGTACCTATTTTACTTTATCGGGTTTAATTTAGGTACCAGTACTTTATTACCAATAGGCAATACACGTGTTTGGCATTTAGCGTATTTAGTTTTAATGCAGCTTTGGCATTATGCATGTTTGGCATAACTAGGATTTGGAAATACACGTGTTTGGCGTTTTGCGTATAAATGGCGTTTTGCGTTTTTGGCATTATGCGTCGAAAGGGCCAGTATATGTCCTATTACTGGCATATCATCGGACGACGACCATGACGAAGTCTCAGAGTCGGAGGAAGAATCAGATTTGTTGAGGTTTATTATGAAACGTTCAATTGCTTCGTCTAAAACAACACACGAACACCCAAACAAAACATTCAAAGCGTATTCCAGAACGGAATAGCAATATGGCCGCCACATGCGCGCACTCGCCCGCCCGGCGCGGCGCCGCGTTTGACAACAACTGCGTCCCTCGTACCCCGAAACTCAGTGCGTGCGGCGATAAACGACGCCCGTCCTACAGTTTGCAATAGGTAAGCTACAGTCGCTATTTCAAGACGATATCATAATATTTATCAACTCTCGGCGAACAGACTTTATGCAGTCATGAGATCACGCGACGTCAAAATAATTTATTGTTAGTAGTAAGCGGCAAAGCTGAATATTGTCAAAATGGTGTATAGCTTTTATAGCTTTGGAGAAGCATTTGTGACTGTAGTGATCAAAGTCAAAATATCTTTATTCAGTTTAGGCTTTTACAAGCTTTTGTGAAGGTCAAAGACCTACCGCGGATATTACTAGCATTATAAATAATTAGCTGTATATTCTGTTAATGATACTTCCAAAACCAAAAATAAATTTGAATTTTTACTCTTTTAACTGAATCACTAAATGTTTCATATAATTAATTTCATTTGTCATATTCGTTTCACTTGCCATAAAGTTCTATAAGTCAACGACGAGGTAAGACCCTAGAGAAACCGTTTATTAACGAAATACATATGTGTTTGTTTATTTGCATTGTCGGTGGCGTAGTAGGTAGTCTTTTTATAGAGACTTTACTTTCGAGATTAGTAAAAGCGTGGCTACAGTATTTAAATTAGGTACTCACCTAACAAAGTAATGTTAGCTTTAGCGGCTCTCTTGTTTAATAAATAGCAAGGGTAAGATAAATTAGAGCCGTCTCGGTATTTCGTTATAGGAAAACTAATATAGTACCGAATAAAGTTCGCATCCGAGTGTGGTTTAGATGTATTGTTAATTTTCCGCCACACACGAACCCTTGTCACGGACTCTCTTGTTTAATGTCCTTATTCGAAATAACTTTGATCGAGGCGACGCGACGGAGCAGTACGGCGAGGTCAAATACATAAACCATAATATAAACCGTCTCAGTAAAGAAAAGAGGAAAAGGAGGGAGGGAAAAGCTTTTTTGCTTCATCGGTTTAAGGGAGTCGTTGAGCTCTGTTCATTATTTATTTTAAGGAAAACGTCGTGTCTATGCAAACGAGTAAGGAAATCGTTGCTCTATTCAACTAACGGTAAGTATTTATCATTTTTTATTTATAAAATAGAGTTCATCGTGAATCGTTACAATCACAATGATGGTGAGTTTTTCATCGCTACAAACAACATGTCGTGAATACATTTAAATATCCTAATGTACCTAAGTATTTCCTGGGTTTAATAAAGCATTTTCTTCCTAATCATGTTTGCTGCTCAGTGATATCTCGAGCTCGTGCTAAGAACAAGATAATTAATTATATTTCCAAAAGTGTATGATAATTATTTCAGAAATACGTTCAGCAGATAGAACCCTTCAAATCGCATCAATTCAGTACTTGAATTTTTTTACCAGACGTAACGTTATTCAAGAGAATAATTTCATGAATTAATCGAAATTATAGCTCCTACTGCAAATCAATACTAAACTTAATATCCCCGGAAAACTCTAAGTACTGTCTATCCGTTTTTAGTGACATAACTACAAAATGTATATAATAGTATAAGTCATAAATTATAAAAGCACTCAAGCTAGACAAAGAACGGTAACTTACCGTGACGGGTAGATTAAGCTCGTGTGTTTCGTTGCCTCGCCAGAGCCGCGACTCACGCGGCAGCACGGGCAGATCGCAATCTACGGCCAGCCGCTCTTGCAGCCGCGCCGGCGAGCGCGCCGCCCCGGCTGCACTTGAACTAGTGTTTAACTTTAGCTTCCTTGCACTTTTCACTATGCCTTTTGTGCTCGCGTATACTTCAGTCGTTGAAAAGCCGGCAATCCGGCCGGCACTATTCGCCTTTGTTGTTGTATCGCCGTTCTTTTTAGTTGAAGTAGTTTTTGCTTCTACCGTCTCTAATGGCTTCAAAGTAGAGTTTGCTTGATGAATAGCAAGCGTCGTTTGTACAGTCTGCGCGCTAGACAGTGTTTTATTTTCTGTAGGCGCTTCAGTAGATTTACATAAACAAGCGCCCACTAAGGACAAAATGAAAACTGCCGTCGGTACACAATACGCTATATTTGTCGAGGCACGCATATTGCGTCGAAGATAATCCATGTTTCTTATGCTGGTCTTTCCTGGCATCTAAGTTTATTTGGCTTTTTTCTTAATTTTGGCACAAGATATAACGGATTTTCTTTGCGCACCGTATATTTAAATCCTGCAAATAGATAAAATTATTATCTTTATTCGAAAGAAAGCATCTTTAGAAATGAACAAAAATTCTAAACAAAGCAAATTAGGTCTTAATAATCTGATAAAATCAATGGAGAATATACTTAGGACCTTCGTTCTAATCAAGGACATTTAAAATTAAAAAGTGAGTTTCAGGTGTTCCAAATTCGAAGAAGAGGTGCTCCAAGAGTGGGCGCCTCTTGCCGAAAACATCTATAATTGGACAGCTGTAGTGTCCTCGCCTCACGAGTGGCGACCCTCTTGAAATCACAAGTGCTGACCCCGGGTAAACTTTATTTAGCTCAATTTCAACATTGCGTTTTGATTATTAAAAATCCCTCATTGGAATCAATGAATAAAAAACAGTCACTAACGTTGTTAATATTCATTAAAGTTTGTGGTGTTTTGATACATAATAATGGCAAATTCAAAGTCACTCAAGAAGCTAAGCCAAAACTATATTTTTATTTATTTTATCAAAATAGTATACTCCATAAAAATACTATACTTACATAGGCTTCTTTGCCTCGCTTCAAACAGCCACAGCTCAATAAATTAATAAGAAGTTGACAAAACAATTTACATAGTTGATATTCGGCAAATGAAAATAAAATGTGGTTATGTATTCTCTCAACGTCAATTAACAAAGAAGCTCTTCACATACTTTTCACTTGGAAAATTATTACAATGGGGCAAAACGGTGACGTCTAAACGATTTATTTAAATATAATTAATTATTGTTTTGGCTGAGTGAAAACGCGGCGCAGGGCGGGCGGGCGGAATTGGCCGCAGCCTCCGCGATACTGAGGGCAGCCGGCGCGGCGCCCCGCACCCCGAGCCCCGCTCTCCGGCCAACCCACCCTAGCGTGTACCCTCCACACGCCCGTATCTTTGCTTAATTCTACTCTTTGGTTGTATTGGCAACGATTTTTTAAATCGCGTCGAAGTTGCCAAGCAGAATCCTTAAATTTTAGATATAATTATGATGTTCAGTCTCCTGCGCCTCTATTCAGGAACGCTAAGTGAGTCTGTAGCGACTCGTGAGCGAGATTTCTTATTCCACTCTTCCGCACGACACGTAATGCGAAAGAGTGGGATGAGAAATCTCGCCCACGAGTCGCTACAGAATCACTTAGCGTTCCCGAATAGAGGCGCTGTAACACTTCTAATTAAAGAGGTATGTTTTATTCGCTAAGAGCAGCGCCTCTATTCGGGAACGCTAATTGATGTTGTAGTGACTCGTGAGCGAGATTTCTCATCCCATTCTTCCGCACGACACGTAATGCGTAAGAGTGAAATGCGAGGCTCACTCGCGGGTCGCTGCAGTATCACTTAGACGTTCCCGAATAGACGCCCAGATGTTCGAAAGTGTAGGTAGAGTTATGTAAATCAGTCTGTGAGGCCCCGCGTGATGCAACTGATAAACGACCGGAGGTCCCGGGGTGCGCCCGAGCTGCGAGCGTTCCACTGCACACCGTAAACATGGCCCGGACCCGCGACCGGCGACCGTGCTATCGGCCGGCTACCGGTATTTATTACGTAACATTCTTCAGTTGCCTAACACAATCTAATATCAATTGGGCGGATTGAAAATATTTTCCAGCAACGCTATTTCCTGAAAATAAACAATGATGTACCTTAAGAAATGTTGAGGGTGTTTTATGTTGCGTATTGGTTTATCTTTCTAACGTAGTAGGTATGATGTTGTAATGTTTTGCTGTTTGTTGCCCTTTCATATCTACCTTTAAGGTACAAAAACCAAAATTTACCTTGGTGGTGGTACTAAACCACTCTCAGATAAAAGTAGGTCAAGTGCGAGTCGGATATCGCAGTACAAAGATAGGCATATCGCACTTTTGCCGGAAGAACGTGATATCTCGCTTAATTATTGTTTACGAGATATCACGTTGTTCCGGCAAACGTGCGATATATTGTTAGCTTGTTATTTCCTAAAAGAGCTCGTAAACGGGCTCGTTTTGCGGCAATTTATTGCTGCAATCGGGCTATCCTCAAAAGTTTACATTCAAACTTTTTGTCCCCATTAGTGATGTAATACGTAACCTTTTTAGGGATAGCCAGAATTGCAGCAATAAATTACCGAAAAACTAGCTGGTTTACGAGCCCCTTAACTCATGTACTGGTACGGTACTGATCCCGTTTTCTTTCTTAGTAAATGAAAGACAGCTAGCTCTATCCAAAAATGCTTTGCTAACTCATTTCTTTCTACTCATCGAAAACTATTTTACGAACTGAAAATAATAAATTGTATTCCACCGGTTTCTTTTATTTTGTCTAAAGCATTTATAGCTTTAGATCTATGTATACCATTTGTATTTACTTGATACTAGCTGTGCCGCGACTTTGGTTACTTGGGATGATTTTTCATACAAAGAGTAAATATGTCATATATCCCCGATACACGAGTTATAAAAATAAACTAAATGCCTGTCCTACTACTGAAGTTTAATTGGGATAGGATCATGGGTTCTGTTGGATATGTGTCTATGTATGTGTGCATGTGTGTGTGTGGCTGCGCCCACACCTCCCGCTTACTTATCTTAATATGATTAAACGAGTGTGCTACCAGCCGGTGTTTGTCTCACTCGTTCCCCGTGCTCCCATACTTATCAGTGGCGACGATGACGGTGAGTTATTTCATATACGATCTGTTACGGGTGAACCAATGGTGGAAACGGTAAAAATAAACGGCATAAAATTAAAATTTGAAATTGACAGTGGATCAGCTGTAACAGTAATTTCTGAATCAACATTCAATATGCATTTTAAAAACATGCCATTGTCATCTACAAATAAAAGGTTAATGACCTACTCTGGTGACCGATTAACTTGTTTAGGCAGTTTATTATTACGAGTGGAATTTGCGGGTAGCATTCACCCGCTAAATGTGTTTGTTGTTCGCAACGGCGGCCCACCGCTGCTAGGCCGCGATTTCATCTCATCTTTTAGGCTTCAATTAATGCCTATTAATTATTGCAACGGTTTTGAAACGTCTGTTGAAAGTTTACAACAGCAATACCCGCATCTATTTTCGGATAAATTAGGCTTATTTAATAAGTACAAAGTCAAATTGAAACTGAAAGACGACGTAAAACCAGTATTTTGTAAGGCGCGGCCTGTTGCTTTTTCATTGCGCGATGCTGTCGGGAAAGAAATCGACAGATTGGTCGAGTTAGGGGTTCTGCAACCGGTAGAATACGCGGAATACGCATCACCTATAGTCCCAGTCTTAAAGAAAAACGGTTCGGTGCGTTTATGCGCGGACTATTCCGTTAGCATAAATAAACAGTTGCTTATAGAACAATACCCACTTCCCACCGTAAATGAATTGTTTACAAAGTTATACGAAGGCGAAAGGTTTACTAAGTTAGATCTTTCAATGGCATACAACCAGTTTGAGCTAGACGAAGAATCCCAAAAGTTAACATGCGTTAACACTCACCGCGGACTATACAAGTTCACGCGGCTAGTGTTCGGGCTAGCGAGCGCGCCGGCCGTGTTCCAGCGCGCCATGGAGTGCGTGCTGGCGGGGCTGGACGGCGTGCTGTGCCTGCTCGACGACGTGCTGGTCACGGGCAGGGACACCGCTGAGCACCTCACTCGTTTAAATGTAGTATTGCAAAGGTTACAAGACGCCGGATTAGTTTTGCAGAGAGAGAAATGTGAATTTTTTAAAGAAGAAATCGGTTACTTGGGTTATGTCATTAATAGGGAAGGATTAAAAAAATCACCGGAAAAAATGCATGCTATAGTCGATGCGCCGGTTCCGTCCAACCTTAATCAGTTACAATCTTTCTTAGGATTAAGTAATTATTATAGAAATTTTGTGCCGTCGGCATCTACTATACTCAGCCCCTTGTATGATTTATTAAAGAAAGGTAAAAAGTGGGAATGGACGGATGAACATAAAAATGCTTTTAATAAAATAAAAAAGTGCTTAGTATCAGATCAAGTACTGACACACTTTAACCCAAAAGCAAAATTAATTTTGACCGTTGACGCGTCTTCAACTGGGTTGGGCGCGGTTCTTTCCCAAGAGGGCGCTGATGGTGTGGAGCGGCCGATTTCTTTTGCCTCGCGAACTCTCAATGCGGCTGAAAAACGTTACGCCCAGATACAAAAGGAGGCGACCGCCATTATTTATGGCATTCGACGCTTCCACCAGTATTTGTATGCCCGGGCAGAGCCTTTTGTGCTGCGAACGGACCATAAGCCACTTATCTCTATATTCGGCCCTTATAAAGGTATCCCTGAGGTATCAGCAAACAGATTACAAAGATACGCACTGTTCCTAAGTGGTTATAATTATATAATAGAGTACGTTCGCAGCGCAAATAACAGCGCGGACTACTTGTCACGCGCCAGCCTGCCCGAGCGTCTGGACGCGCCGCCGAGCGGCGCGCCCGCCGACCGGGCCACCTATGTTTGTTTCGTGACAGACCTGGGAAATATGCCAATCACAATTGAGAAACTTCGTAAAGAAACAGAAAAAGACCCAATTTTAAATAGTGTTAGTAAGTATATAATAAATGGTTGGCCCAAAAAAATTACAAATTTGAAATTAAGGCCATTCCATTTGTGCAAAACACAATTAGCTGTCGAAAACGGTGTTCTTATGAGGGGCCATAAGGCAGTAATACCCGAAACATTACGTGACCAGGTTCTAACTGAGTTACACACTTCCCATTTAGGAATTGTCAAAACGAAAGCAGAAGCTCGTTCTAGATTTTGGTTCCCGGGAATAGATGAAGCATTAGAGAGGTATTTAGGATCATGCGAGGTATGTTTATTACTGCGACCCTCCCCGCCGCGCGCCCCGCCCGCGCCATGGACCCGGCCAGCACAACCGTTTGAGAGACTACACATAGGTTTTCTTGGACCCCTTTATGGTCAATCGTATTTAGTGATTGTGGATGCGTACACTAAATGGCTCGAAGTGTATCAAATGAACACTACCACTTCAACGGCCACTATAGACAAATTGTGTGAATGTATTTCAAGGTTCGGATTACCCAAGACGATAGTTAGTGACAATGGTTCCGCTTTTTGCTCACAAGAGTTTATAAAATTTTGCGAATGTAATAACATAAAACACATAACCTCTCCGGCCTACCATCCCGCGAGTAATGGACAGGCGGAGAGTTTTGTGAGGATCGTAAAAAAAGGTATCAAATCCAGTATTTTATCAGCCAAAAACGAAAGACAAAGGCGGTTAGCAATGCTAAGGTATTTAATGGATTATCGAAATTCAATTAATTCAACCACAGGGTTCACTCCGTCACAGTTATTGTTCGGACGAAAACTAAGGTGTAGACTTGACTTATTGAAGCCGTCTACTACGTTGCCACTATCGTCCTCCGTCGATTCCACAATAAACAAAAATGTTCAAACCCAACAGTGTTTGCCGACTAGTGAAAAACGGGCCCGTCATTTTAAAAAAGGAGATCTCATTTTGTATAAGAAGTATGTGAACAAAGTACAGTTCAGTTGGTGTAAAGGGATAGTTCAAAAACGAATTGGTATTGTATTGTATTTAATTAAGGATCTACAAACATCAATTTGTATAAAAAAACATAAAAATCAAATGATAAAATACAAGGGAATGCTACATAACCAAAACCAGTCTAGCCTTGACTCACTGGAAAACATTATAAACTCGCCGCCGCCCACGTCGCAGCTGCCGTCACCACCGCGTTCACCGCTGAATGCACCGCCGCAGACCCCCCCCACGCACTTGCCGCTGCACCCGCTGCCGTCACCGCCACCCGACATGCATCATTCGAGTGACAGGGAAAGCCAAAGTGGTGGATTGGAACTCTCCTTATTATCACCCGTGACTGCGAGTGATTCGGAGTTTCAAGAGGCAGACTCGTTCCAGGACATAGGGGAAGAACCGGTCACCGAAAGGGTTCCGGCCGATACGGAACAAGAACATGATCAACACACAGATTTTCGGAGTAGGCTACGTAGACGTTCCCAGTTAAACATAGATTTTAAGAAATACTAAGTAAATAAGTTTAGGGCAATTCTTGGAATAGGGGGAGGAATTGTTGGATATGTGTCTATGTATGTGTGCATGTGTGTGTGTGGCTGCGCCCACACCTCCCGCTTACTTATCTTAATATGATTAAACGAGTGTGCTACCAGCCGGTGTTTGTCTCACTCGTTCCCCGTGCTCCCATACTTATCAGGTTCTAATTAGCAACTCGTATATATCGCAACTCGACTATGTCGCATTTGGTCTAAATATCTGCTGGTCTAAAAAGCAACTGGTCTACAATTTTTTTTGAGTAGCATCTTGACTAGGTACGTCACGTTTGTTGTATGGGAGCCCCCGTAAATATTTATTTTATTCTGTTTTTTAGTATTTCTTGTTATGGCTGCAACAGAAATACATCATCTGTGAAAATTTCAACTGTCTAATTAATCACGGTTCATAAGATACAGCCTAGTGACAGACGGACGGCCAGTTGATACTCAAAAAAAATTGTAGACCAGTTGCTTTTTAGACCAGCAGATATTTAGACCAAATGCGACATAGACGAGTTGCGATATATACGAGTTGCTAATTAGAACCCATGATCCTATCCCAATTAAACTTCAGTAGTAGGACAGGCATTTAGTTTATTTTTATAACTCGTGTATCGGGGATATATGACATATTTACTCTTTGTATGAAAAATCATCCCAAGTAACCAAAGTCGCGGCACAGCTAGTATCAAGTAAATACAAATGGTATACATAGATATATACATATACATAGGTATACAGCAGATATTAAGACCAAATGCGACATAGACGAGTTGCGATATATACGAGTTGCTAATTAGACCACATGATCCTATCCCGTTTAATTATCGTTAGAGTTAGATACCAGGTATTATTTGACGCGTATCAAGAGTGACGTGTAGTGTTTATCAAGTCGTACAGTCAGTACTTCACTTTTCGAGTCAATAGGGACACAAGTGGGATACCTGAATGATTTCCTTAGCATTATGTTAAGTACAGTACGTTGGGCTTTTTCCACCTCAATTAATATGGGTTTAGCAGGACTGCTCCAACAAGGAATGCATAATATCGGTAGGGATTGTCAAAATACAAAGTACACTAACTTAAGTACAATAAGTTTGTATAGCGATGCTTTCTAATGTATTAACTTAACCGTTGGTAGGTATTAACTTATAACCTTAATCTGTGCGCTTTGCTTACGGCAGATCCCACCTCTTTGCCGATGCCGTAGGGATTGGTGTTTAATCCAATGCTTAGGAAAGATTATTTCAACTGCTAGACTTCACGAAGAAAGTATATTAGAACCACAATAGAAAATATATACTTGAATGCTATGTACAGTTCTTCATCAAATCCGAGCGACTCTGATCCGACTTGATTAGTAATTACAATTAGAACAACGGATTTAGTCGTCTGTAAGATTATTTCCGCATCGTATAACTTAGTTATACCGAATATCGTAGCCTAAGACGCAATTAAGGCCGCAATTACCCGACGGATTTACTTTGCTATACAACTAAATCTCATGGCGCTTACGCTTCAATACGTACCTTATACCTGTAAGTAGGAAGACCGACTGAGGCAATTAGAAGAGTTAAGAGTTATGAAAATAACGCATTTACATAATAATAAGTGCTTTTTAGGGATCCGGAACCCTTATAATCTCGTCGTGTTCGTCTGTCCGTATGTCAGCGATGGCGCCATATACAGAATGTCGGAAAGTACCTCTAGGTACTTTCCATAAAGCGGTATAGGTACAATAGTGTAGTAAAAAACGAGGGAGCCTTTCAGTAGTCACTTATGATTTGTCTGACAACCGACTTTAGTAATAAGCAACATTATCATTATATCCTGATACTAGCGAAGGTAAAAATAAATTCGTCATTTATGTAGATATTTAAAAAAAAAAAAACATTTCATTAAATGTTTAGTTCCTACGATTTTTTAACATTATACAATCATTGGTCAAATCACATAAAGCGCGCCCTTCCTCGGTGTCAACTCTACCACCGCGCGCACTCATTGGTCAAATCAACCGCTCGCGCTCATTGGTCAAATCCAATAGCGCACGTCATTGGTCAAATCAAATAAGCGCGCGCTTCTCCGGCGGCTTCAACTCTTCCATCGCGCGCACTCATTGGTCAAATCAAATAGCGCGCGTTTCCCCGGCTTCCTGTTACACACTTCCGTCCCTTTTTACGAAATCTCTCCACAGATTGCAGGAAAGCTGGAGGAAATCTTAAACATCAAAAACGAAAAAAAAATTAGGCTACTTACAATGTAACTGAGGTAGGTATGAAAAATACTCCAATGCACAGAAGCGTGCGGGGTAAGTAGTAGTTAGGGAGCTGGGTGCCATTTTGGTATATGATTTGTTCGTCTTTCATATTGATAGGGATGAAAGTTTCTGTCAATACAAATCGATTTGGTCGAGGAAATGAAAGTCGTCTGTCCCTGCGTTTTTGAATTACAACTTTAAAAAAACTTACATAAAAAAATCAGCGACCTAGACGACAGTCAAATTTTTTTTTCCTAGTCCTAATGAATCGAATGGACGCAACGAGAACGACGAACAAATGATTTAGTATAGCTTTTTTTATTTACATTTTTGCAACTACGTCCCGTTATAAAACAGAGCCCTGCACGTCTGCCTCTTTGATGTTCATCGTTTCGAGGATAATTCTGACCATCAGTCCACGAGGTAGACGCGAACAAATGATTTAGCACACCGTTTTTTTTTAAATCTTTGAAACGCTGTCAATTGAAAACGCAGCGCTACCATGGTGACAGACTATTTTTATGTGGTTCTTTACATTGTCATTGATCGAACAATTCAGGTCTGCCAAGCGAACAAATCATATAGAAATTTTGGCACCCAGCTCCCTAGCTATAGGTACCTACTTATAGATGTTTAAGACAATAACTTTATTTTTCATTGTGTCTTTGAGGAATACTATCAAATTCGAACTTATTTTTGCTGCCGATAAAATGAATATTTTGCAAGCGTTCATATTTATTGACATGAATTTCAAAATACTAAGATAACTAGATTTTCTTGCTAAATTACTTACCAACAAAAAACTAGTTATAATATTTCAATGAGATGATGATAATAAAGCCTATGTCGTCATTATTCATATCTAAAGTTTAAGTTCGTCCTACTTTACACAAAAATCCCCTGGAATAAACATTAAGGTGCATATAAAACTTGATGGAGAAGTTTTCGTAGGCACTAAAAAGTAGAATGGCCCATTTGTAAATAGTGCAACATAATTTCCAGCGAGCGCCAAGCGGTCACAGAAACGCGATCAAAGGACAGCGGGCAAGCTGAAAGACAACCCTTATCGGTGCATCAACCCACAGGGCCAATACCGCGCACTTTCCTCCCTAGCTTCCCGCCGCTTACCGCCGACAATGCATAAAACATTGTTAGACAATCTTAAACATTCGTGCCGTAATACCATCCCAGAATACGCTTCACGCCCGGTTGAGCAATTTTGTCAAATGGAAAGTTACGTAAATTTCCCTTATCCGCCCTATTGTCGCGCGCCGTGAAAGTGCTGCCAGAAGCTTATCAGCCATAGGTAACGCATTGAAAGTTGTATGTAAATAAATAAACATTTTAAAGCCACTAGATTCCTTCTTATCGTGGTTGCATTGAATGCTTGTATGGTATATATTTAATTCTCCTTATTATGAATAATCGAATAAGCATACAATAAAACCTAATGAGATAATATATTTTTTAACACTACGCACATTAGTTACCCAATTTTTATTTGTAAAAAATGTGCAGTGCTGTAATGCCTTGTGTTGCAAAAAACATTTTCTGCTTCGTATGTGATGACATTTTCTTTTGAATACCTACTCACCGAGCAAGTCGTCCGTGACTTGTCTACTTAACGAAATAAGATAAGCGTACACCTCGTCCGTTGTATAAAGAGCCCGACGGCCATACACTTTATATGGCCGTCAGCGCTCTTTTTACAACGGACGATGTATATCACACAATCCCAAGCCCAACTTGAACCCTTGAACACGAACCGTACCATTACCATAAGTTTATGCAAACCGTTCTCGTAATAGAAAACTATCGTTCGGTCTCTTTTACTTTCATCGGCAGCAAGCAGTATTTCCGATAGATTTCGATAACGAGAACAGTTTGCGTAAACTCATGGTAATGGTACAGAGGTCAACGAGAACTATCGCTTCTATTTCTATCGATCAGTACGTATTTCCACATCACTCAAGTGAAAACTATAACTAAATTAAGCTACAGTATCCACACGTTTAACTACGTAGGTATTTAAACACCATTATGACTATGCGATTATGATCGTAATGATGTACAATTAAGATCGAATTTAACTTGAATACGATTAAATTTAACGTGAGGCCGGGTTTATGTCTGGGAACAAATATTTTATTATCTTCGGATTTAACTAAAAACCTTTAATATTTTTTAGTCTTGATGACAATTATTTACCTATTATAAATAAATTTCTAGGAATATACGTAAGCAGTAGTTATTTTACGTTTTTTTTTAAATGGTTATCTATATCTCTATTGTATTAGTGAAGGTTAAAAAACCTTGTAACTAATATGGTATGTAGGTAAGAGCACCAATAAACTGGGAATGGGAACAATGAAGTAATTATTGAGTGACACAGATGTCAGGTACTGAAATGCGCGCAATAAGTCCAATACAATGATTTATAGCCTAATAACGGGTCAGCTGCAAATTACCCAAAATGGGATTGGCGCAGTATTTTTGAGGATTTACATTAAGGTTCCGCTTTTGGAGGTTTACGGCAAGTGCAGTCTTGGCTTGACCGTGTCACTGTGTGCTTCGTGTCATCCTTTCTTTGTGTGATATTTTGTGATCTCTGGGTTTTTCTGTGACCCAGCTTTCGAAATAGATTTTGAAATAAAATATGATTATATTCACTTAAAATCAATAAAAAACTTCAAGAATAATGATTTATACTAGTACAAATAGAATTATTAATTCCTTTAATTAATTTTATTCATTCAAATAAGAAAAAAACATTCTTCCTTTAATCATGAAATAATGTTGCTACAATCTTGACTCAACTATGCTAAATAGTTCGACTAAAAATATTGTTAACCTTTTGACCGCCACAGTCGGCTGCAGCCGTCAGCGTAAAAAAGGCCTTCATTACCTTGACTTAAAGTTGAAATTCGTGTTACTTCTCAGACATGCTTGGCGGTCAAAAGGTTAAATACGCCTATTTTCCTTAGAAGAAAGACTTACCCACGTCACAGAAGACTGTCATTGAAGATTTAAACAAATAACTACTTTCAGCCAGCCGCTGTATTTCCGTGCTGCATTTATCAATGAAACACATACCGGTGGGTCGCCTACAATAGGCGACCCACATTCACTCCCTGAAGCGCAACTTTATAGAAATGAATAGAAAACTGTTTGGGATACTGAATACTGAAACTATTTAGTGCGATTTAGATAAGTTATTTATTTATCAAATTAACCACGGTGTCTATCATAAAATATGTAAAAATTATATATCTTACATAGAATCAGCTGGCAATACTACACACTAATTTCTATTACTTTTTATAAAGCCTCCACTTCTCTTTTCGCGTTCACTGCAGCGAGGTCAGCTTTGATATAATCCTGAAAAAAGAGAAACTTTGAAACCGTTGAACTTAGAACTGCGCTAATTATAAGAATATTACCACACAGTGCCACCAGCGCTATGAATAACAGGCTGCCCCGTAAGTAGTGGATAATCTTTCAATTCTGGATATCCTATTTGATGACTGTACAAATGTGAGATTTAAAATTTAGTAACAGTCCGACAGTTTTCGAGATATGTAACTTTTTTTTAAACAGAAAAGTGGTATCCCAATCTAGTATTTTTAACGCCATAGCTTTGATTGAAGGAATTTCTCAAATCCGTTTATTGCAAAATGGTCCTTATTAGTTCTACTTTAAATTGTAATTTTTAAAAAAACTTAGGTTAGAGGGTTTCCTTTATTTAGATGGGAACCACAATTTTTGAAAATTGAGAATTTCTTTTGGTAACTTTCGACTACTTTTTGACTACTTCAAACGCAAATAAACGTACCTCTTGCTGCATGATGCTGGGGTGCCGGTAGATGTAGGAGTCGCTGACGTGCTGCGCCATCTTGTCCGGGTGGCAGCGCAGGCGGTGCGAGCGCAGCGTCGACGCGTACGCGAACCGCTCCTCGCACCACTTGCACGACAGCGGCTTGTCGCCCGTGTGTGTGTACATGTGCACCTACAACATTACACACATGGGATTTAATTACATAGATTCTTTCGCAGGATCGTCCACTCAACGGATGCGAATCAAAAATATCGAACGAACTGAGCAATCGCTTGACAAAAAGTAGTCCACCATTTAATGTAAATTGATTGATGATGTCTCCATATCAATACAAAACATGCACCTATTTAAAAATAAAACCGATTTAAAACCTAACATAAATTGTATTGTAGAGGTACTCTTTAAGAGGAGTGTGAACCTACTACGGCTTTTCGTACAAAAGGCGATAAGGATTTCCACCCCTTAAATGTTAACCGATGTTGACAAATTTTTGATAGGTTGTCAGTCAGAACAAAATCTAGGTCAAGTGGAAATCGTTATCACCTTTTGTATGAAAAGGGTGATTTTTGCCGTTGGTTCACAGTAACAGTCAGTCACAGATATAAAACAAGCGAGTGATATATCCAAAGACGATTTTTTTTTGTCTTCATGTATGCATCGGTGTATAAGGTTTTTGATCGCTCTTTTCATAGCAAAAATCCCTCCATCTAACACTTCAACGCTCACTCCTGACCGCTCAGGGACACGGGCGGTCGTGCCGTGTTAATATAAGGATTTGTAACAAAACATCAACTCACCTTCAATGTCTGTCGCCTTTTAAAGGCCTTGTTACAATACGAGCATACATGTCGACACTTGTCCTCGTGGACCAACAGGTGCTTGCGCAGCGTGCGCCGACTATTCAGTATGCGGTTACACACGTAACACGGGTACGACGTGTCTTCGTGGATGTCCATGTGCGTCTTGAGATTCGAATATGTCTTAAAACTGTGAAAAATTGGTAATCTTAGTAAAATATCACAATAGGGAAGATGCATAAAAAAAAACTTGTATTGAAAAGTGCCGAGTAATAGAAACCGATCTGTGTACCTACACCAGTGGCGAAGCCTGCCTACAAGCCGATTCCTGGCGGCTCTACCCAGCTACTAAGCTGTCAGTGAAGTCTACGTTACTCTAACTAAATGTCAGACTCGCACGTACGGTTCTAATTGTTCCGGCTTCTCTTAGGAAATATTTGACGCTTCGCCACTGGTGTACACAACATATTATTATGCTGTTTATTTTATGAGTTATGAAGCTTTGAAAAGTCATTATTCATCCCACTCGCAAAAACACTCCATACAAAATGGACGATAACTATGACGTCACAGCATTCGTTAGACTGTACAAATTGTATGGCGCTTAAACGAAATCTACAATTATTTCCGAAAATACTGTTTTTAGACCAACATCGTAGAAATAATACATGACTTTGATGAGAATGTCCAAAAAAACTATAAACCAATATATCTTTTTCACTAATTTTGACCCTTAGTAAAATAAAAATTAATAGTCAAAATGATCTGATATTTCTGTAAAATGCTTTTGTTTACATTTACTTCCATAATATATTATTTAAACCTCATTTTGATTTTCAGGCATTTTCCCAATTTGCAAAGTTGAAAAGTTAGTAGGCCAACCGGTTCTTTGGACTGCCGCCTCCCAAACTCCCCTTATTCACTGACCAAAGCAACAGGTGCCTTCCACACCAAATGCGGCTCGGAGGCGGGAGGCCGGGCGTCACGGAAAGCTTAAAACGCTTCTCACGGTTTGTTGCACTTCCTGCAGACGAAGGGCTTGGCGTCGCTGTGGATGGCGCGGTGCTGGCGCAGCTCGCCGTTGGTGCCGCACGCGTACCCGCACAGGTCGCAGACGTAGCTCTTGATCTTGTCGTGCACCACCCGCTTGTGCGACGCCGCCGACGACCGCGTTGTGAACCTTCAGTAAAACCATTGTTATTCCAAGCATAGCCAGAATAAAAACCGGCCAAGTGCGAGTCGGACTCGCGCACGAAGGGTTTCGTACCATTATTTATAAAAACGGCAAAAAAATCACGTTTGTTGTATGGGAGCCCCCTTAAATATTTTATTCTGTTTTTTTGTATGTTTTTATCTGGTTTTTTCTGTATTATCTGATTTGTACAAGCCAGTGCTTTTAGGCTGATTCTTGGCATGTAACCATATGCTATCTTGTAAAGTGAGATAAACAGAGGAAATTGCCGTTAGGCTAATTCGATATCCCTTATTAACTTGACAGCAAAAGCGGCCGCATCGTATAATACACGTATGCGATACTTACTTCATATTGCACTTATCACAATGATATATTTTCCTGTCTTCAATTGGAATGTGTGATCTTTCATGAGATTTCAAAGCATCTTTTGTATTAAATATTTTATCACAGGAGCCACATGTATATTTCCTTTCAGATTTTGGTACATGTCTCATCTTATGTTTGTTTAATGCAGCTAATGTTTTAGTTATTCGAGGGCATTTGTCACAGCTGAAAATAATCAACAAACGATAATCTAAAAGTTATCAATATGAAATACTTATGAGAATAGCTGTAGTTATACTTACGATAATACATTTGGGTTTTTATGATCCTGTATATGTTTATAAAGAACAGATTTGGACTTAAGAGCGATTCCACACATACAGTGCACTACGGGCAGGGTATCGTGAACTCTTTCACAGTGGGACTTCAAACTGTACCAACTGGAGCAGACCTTCTGGCATGTGTTGCAAGTAAAACTGTAGGAAAAGAAAAAAAAAAATTTACATTTCATTTAAGAGGCCTATTACAAAGCTGAGCTAGCAACATTGTGATTATGTAAGTGAAATTGAGGGCAAAATTTCAAATGTATTCTACCAACTCTCATCAAGTGTATTTGTATGTGTGTAATGCAATGTTTTGTCATCATGAGGTGTTTAATTGTGTAATAATGCAATTAAATTAAACAAATGTGATGTGGCCAGATCAGCTTTGTAGACATCTAATTAGTAAAAAAAAATCATGAAAGAATTTCATCCAACTGCAAAAAAATACTTCTATTAAAAATACAATTTCCCCGAAATTTCCCCTGAATGTTTATTTAAAAAAAAATCTGTGTGAAAGAAAACCATAGAAATAGTACATGGTGCATCTAGGGCCGTAAGAAGGGGATAACTAACGAGAGTTTGTTAGAAAGCTTTTTAAAATTAAATAAAAATTTGATAAAAGATAAATAAAAATATTTTATTCCCATTGTACTCCGTGAATTACCATCAGGTGGGTAGAACAAACGGTATGTTGCGATCATCGCGATCAGTTCGAAACCATACAAAATCCATAACTCCATAGGGAGTTCTGGATTTTGTATGGTTTTTAACTCCCGCTGACGGCGGGGCCCGTAGAAGAGTTAAATCGGCTATAGCTGCTCTATACGCCTGCGTATAATAACACCCTTTCCGAGCCAGTGTGATGAAAAGTAACTTACTTAACAAAGTTTTTAACATTTAGGTTGGAATATTTGTCTTCCTCTTGTTGATCTTCCACTAAGTCTGCAGCTCTTCTTATCTTTCTGCTCTCCAACCTATGCTGTGATACATGTTTGTAAAGAACACTTTTTGACCCAATGGAATAGCCACAGATGCAGTAGGCGACCACTTTACTTCTGTGCGTTTTGAAATAATGCATGCGCAGGTTACTCCATGTTTTTGACTCTGCTTCACATATGTGACATGTTAACCTGTAATCATGTTTTTTACATGAAAAATCATTCAAATTTTTAAACATATGTTTTTTTATATTTTATTTATTTATTATTTTTTTATGTCAATTGACTGAGAAACGAGCTGACGGCCCACCTGATGGAAAGTGGTCATCGCCGCCCATGGACATCTGCAACACCAGAGGTGCTGCCAATGCGTTGCCAGTCAAGGGAGTATGGGGATGAGGGAATAGGCCTCCAGATCTTGTCACTCACCGTACGAAACGCAATAGCAAGCTATTACTTTACGCCGATATTCTGTGAGAGTGTGGTACTACCCCGGATGAGCCGGCTCATTCAAACAGTAATCATCTATTGAGGATTACTGTTTGGCTCTACCACTACCAAGAATATATAAGTTTATTTTGCATAACCCAACATAATTAATAACTCACTTGACAAAATCTTTAACTTTCAAGTTAGGTTGCTTTAGTATTTCACTAAACTTCACTGAATCTTCTTCCGAAATTGTTTTCTTTTTGGTGTGCTTCCTCTTCATCTCTTTCAATGATGCTATTGCTATGTCATCCAGGTCATCATCATTATCATCAATGAAATCAACTTCTTCAAATTCTGATAATGAAGCCTCATTTTGTAGTGAACCTTTAAAAAAGAAATGACAGCCATGTAATTAATACAAATATTCCCTTCTAAAAATATTGAAATTTGGACCACAGGTTCTGTAACCCCAGATTACAGAACTTAAAATTCTGGCATTTCCATTTGTGTGTTAAGGTTTTTAAACCCCCAATTGTCTAGAAAACCTAGTCTAGATGCACCCTGGATGCCCTAGAAACTAGGACAAATCTGGGGAAACCTTTGACAAATGGCAGGCCTTTATCCATACTAATATGCCTTGACTGTCTGCCTATCTATAACATTTTTATTGCTGTTGATCTGTAAGTTTGCAAGAGTTTGATTGTATATAAATAAATAAATAAGTAAATAATTCCTTTTAGTTTTGAGGCCATAGTTAAGTTTTTTTTTAATTCTGCCAGTGAGTGAGTGAGACAATGGTTCTGTTTGTTCAGGAATTTCAAACTAACAAGACCAAACCTGAAGTATAGTGCATTTATTACGTTAAATTTATAGTAGCAAACTTTCATGCAATACTATCATAACTCAGCAACTTACGAACAATATCCTCAGCAGTTAATTCATCTTTAACCTGTAAAATAAAAGTGAAATAAACTTTTTGTCACTATTATTATGAACATGCTCTTCAATGAAATATGGTAATTACCTCTGATTTAATTATAGATATCCCAAAGTTAATATGACTTTCCTCAAGCTTTATTTGCAGATGAGAACAGCTGTCCAAGCCCACCTTATCTATTTGTTTCCGCAAGTCATCTTGAACTTTATAACATTCCAATACAAACAATTGAAAAGAGACCATTTTTTCTTCACAGTTCAGACATATTTTTGTTGGTAGGTCATCAGTTTCATTTACCTACAACAATAAATTTAACAGTAAAGTTTTAAGCTTTACGTTTCCTCTTTCAAACATGGAATGAAATTAAATATATTTATTCACATGAAAATATGGTTCATGGACATTATTATTAAGAAAACTGTGGTTTCTTTTACGTCTTGGAAGATCCACAAAATAGGCATGCTAATACTTACAGTTATTTGAATAAAATCTCTGATGAGATTTAACACATTTTTGTTGTTTTCTTCCAGTAAATCTTTACTAAACTCATCTTTTTTCGCACACAGTCTACATAAACCTTTCAAGCTAGTAGTCATTTTGCTAGAAAATCGAACCTATATTGTTATGTCGTTAGAGCACCTTATTAGCCACGCGCAATTTCATTTTACTTTCTTAAGTTATAACAATTAAACTAATGTGTATCTCGATATTATTCGATAAAACAATTAATGTTCATTCCCTTTTTTTATAATTCCCAACTTCCGTGACATTTCGCATCTCGCATCTGTCAGTCAGTCAGATCCAAAGAGTAAAGCCGACTGCTCACACGCTTGCGGCAGGGGCGATTTAGGATCATTAATCATCCTAAATAGCCCCTGCCGCATGTGTGTGAGTAGCCACAGACCTACCGATTATATTCTGTTCCTGGGGAACGAAACAGAATCCTGGTTCATCATCACACACATATTCGTAATCTAGCGCCTGCCGAAAGAAGTTTTACATTACTTTTTTTTTACTACCGGACTGTGTGTGACGATATACTGAGCTAGTAAATTGTACTTAAGCCACAGCTCTTTCTATCCAGCCAGAACGTTCTAAGCAACTTGCTTGCTGACTGACTGGGCATTCTTGCCGATTCGCGGCAATATAAGTGTGACGAGTAGTACATTTGGTATTGCATTCTAGGGTCCTACCTATGTCAATAAAATACTGTTCCTGAAGACCTGGCCCCCAATTCTCGCTACGAGAATTGGGAGCCAGAATAGAATCGGTCAGTTTCATTTTTAACTTAACCTGTCCCATTAGGTTACGATAAAAATGAAAAACAGTGACCAACTGCATCTTCTTGTTTCTTTAATCCACCGGCCTAAATATAAATAATTTGCTGGATTTGTCATGCAAAATTGATACCTCAGTAATTTCAACCGATGGCTTTAGTCGGAAACATACTTAGGGACATATTGGCAGTCGCACGACACGACATGCAAATATGTCCCTAACCATATTAAATGTATGAAACCGATATGCTTCTGGCGCGTCACGACACTCCACGAAACGTAAGTATGTTTCAGGCTTTATTTACTTCTTATTCCTATTTACATTTGGTAACACTGTCATTCAAAAGTCTATCAAATAGAAAAAAAAGAAAAAGCTTCTTGTTACGAAAACGGCAAATCCATAGGCAAATCGGCTAAAGTTGAAGACGAAGCTTGACAATAATTAACGGAAAAGTGAAATTTAACCATCGTATTTTAGTTGCAGTTAATGTAACACTAAAATATAATAAGTGATTACGATATTCAATTAAAATACTTTTTGATGATAGCTAACGGAGTCGTGTATTATGTTTGAAAAGAAATCAAACATGACGCCTGTGGCAGTCGTGTTTACTTGGGTCACGTGAACTTGCCGCGGGAAAGCTGCCAAACGAAATACAGATCTACATTTCGTTTTCGATATGGAGTAGAAGCGATATTAAAAATGGATGTGCACTCTGAGATGCCCGAGCCAGCTACCCCTGTACTGTCTTACGATAGCGTCAGCTTTTGGCGGGCAGAAGACAGCGGATACCACACGTTCACTCCTGGCTCCGTTGATTGCTCTGAATCGTCAACAGAGAACATTGATCCGTTAGGGGCACAAAGATCAATTAGTAGTAATACAGATTACCCCAACTTTTATAGAAATACGTCTGGAAGTAACCTGCAGCTCGGCTACCAGTACAGTATAACTAAAAATACATTTATATGTAATGAGAGCTTTCCAGATGGACCACCTAAAAGAAGAGGTATAAAGAGACCATACCAAGATGATACAGATCCCCACAATGTCAGCTATGGATCTATCCCAACGCCAACTAGTGTAATAGCTGGTCAAATTCAGAAACTGAAAGTCAATGATTCTGCAAACTTTACTGCAAACTATTCAATTTCTTCGTTAAATTCAGATTATAGTGATACAACTAACATTTACAATTTCAATGCAAACTCATTAGCATTCCCTTCCACACCAATCAAGAAAATTTGTAAAAGCAGCTGCAAATTAAATAAACTGAAATCTAATCACAAATCAAGTCCACTAAGAGCCATAAACAATGTCAATTATCCACCAAGAAAGTTTGCCAGGCAACTTGACTTCGAAATTCATTCTCTGACTTGTGATCCACAAAGTTTGCAAGTGGTTCACAGCCAGCCGACATGCCTGCCCCGTGGACCTCTTCAGTTCAAGCCTAATCAGAAGATTGATATTATTAAGTTGTTGTTCAAGACAGTTCGTTGTGAGCCAGTACTGAACAAGATCTTCAGTTACTTATCCAATGCAGACATATTTAACTTCACCCTCGTGAGCCCCACATGGCTTCAGATTTGTGAAGATGTTACTGAGGGAAGAAAAAAGTTAAAAATATTTTTGAAACAGTCAAAAGAGAATCAGGAGAACCAGAAAAGTAGTACTCCAAAGGATGTCACTGACATTGTTAGAAGGAAACTCAAAGAAATACACAACATTGAATATGTGCCAACTGCAAACAGCTCTCCTAATAGTCCACCTGGTTCTCCTAGAACTAGGAGATTTAAAACATTTTCACGGGTAAGCATTGTCTTTATTGACCTACATATGCTGGGCATGTAGTCATCCAATTTGATACATAGACCACACACATGCACATATTCACACACACACACACACACACAACAGACAGACAGACACACACACACAGACAGACAAACAGACACACACAGTCAACAATTTATTTTATGTGATTTTTTAAATTATGTCTGTATGAAAAGGTTCTACAGACAGGGAAACATAAAATTGGTTAAAGCATAATTTCCACCAAGCAGCCTGCATCGTATCAGATCAGAACGGATTTTATTTAAAGTCTATATTACCTAGCTGGGCACAGCAGCTAGACTGCGGACCTCTACTGCGACACGCAATCGTAGCCAAAGGTATGCCACGATGTGCAGGTAGGTAATATAGACTTTAAATACTGTGTACACATGATTTAATATAGTTTAAAGATTGTAAAATCTGTTCCGATTTGATGGGATGTGTGCCGTTTGGTACAAATTATGCTTAACTGTACATGTTATCTGTATAAGAGATTACATAACCAATATTTAGAAATGTTTGTGTTGAAATAAATATTCAGTTGAATGAAATTTTATTCTTAATTATTATCTATTCCTTAAAGTTTGTTATCAATTCTTGGTAGGAATTGTGATAGAGATATATTATACTTTACAAATATGTAGAGTTCATTGATAGGAATAAATTCTTTAAATCAGTAATTCTTAAGAAATTTTCATTACTTTATTTTTTATTATAACAAAAGGTTTAAAAATTAAAATACCACCCTAATCTGAGCCAGTGCTGAATGAAATTAGAGGAAATGCATTTAAAAAAACCAAAGGGTGGATTTTGTCAACCTGAAGTAAGATTTATAATGAGATTAGTCCATAGTTATATAATGCTCATCAATTAAATGAAAATCTTTGTCATTGCAGTCAGCATCTCTGGATACGCGCATTCAACTGGCATGTGTGCGTTGTCAGCAGCCAGCCAAGGTGACAGAGGAACCATCTGGTGAAACCTGGGCAGAGTGCACAAGGGCTACTTGCGCTTACCAGTTTTGCAAGTTTTGCACCTGTGACCGACATCCCGGTAAGAGCTGCATTCGCTATGACCTTGATGGCCCAAGTCCTTCCAAGAGGAAAAAGAAATCTTTTGCTGCAGGGTCTAGACAAAGTAAAAGCAACTTGCGTAGGCTTCTCATCAAATGAGATACTCAATGTTTGATGTAGGTTGATAATGTGTCATCAAAATCCCAGTTTTAATATGGAAGCTTAGCATATAGTATGTGCAGGGGCCAATTAGTTTTAAGTGTGTATTGAGATTATTTTTTTATAAAATTCCCAGTGTCAGTGTCAGTTGTTGTGCCATTTTATACAATTAATAATGTTATTTCTCTCATTCTGAATCTGATTAAATGCTCGTAATGTCAATGATGTAGATTTAAAGTTTGATAAGTTTTTAAAATTCTGGTTTTATTCCAAGCTCTACATTCCATCAAAAGACATTTTAATGTTGTATTTTAAGGATCAAATGAAACTCTGGAAGTTAAACGATAGACTGAAATTTTAATGCCATGTTAAGGTAAATTACAAAAGTAAGTTGGTTAATTTAGGATTAGTGTTGTACCTGTGTGTTTGGTTTTTGAAGAGATGAGTGTCTACGCCTGTATACCTAACTACAAAGTGCCTACTTTTAATAATTATAAGCTGATCTTTTTACAGTAATTTCAGTTCCTGTTAGTCATTGTTTACAAAGATCTATAATAGATCGCCATTTCATTCATAACAATGTACCTATTTGATGGTCACTAAATGTGAAAACTAGGTCCTTTTAATGCTTATTAACACTGAGTGACATAAGTTTAAAAACTGTGTAGTGTTAATGTGCATTTAAAATGAAGTGCTTTCCACATATGTCACAACAATAATAATGTCACATTGACTAACTTTTAATAAAACAAGATATACATACCAATAAGAAGGGCCCATAAGTAACTCTGATTCAATAAGTCTTTTGTCAATGGTGTTGCAATTATATATAATATAATATAACAACATAATTACATTTACAAAACATATGGTTAACTTAGAGTAAATAGTTTCAGCAAAGTTCTGCATTTACTAATATGAATGATAGTTGGAAAAAAACCTACTATTGCGGTCTAATTATAGATTATATCTATATTTTAATTTAATGTGGGGCCATTTCCCCATAACCTGAGAGGTATTGATTTAATATTTAAGGCATACCAATATTAAAGTGATTTTGTACTTAGCAGATATCACAGTGATACCTCCTTGATTTTATGGTTAAATGTCTGTCAGCGATTATATTATTTGCACCTTAGTAATTAGTTTTGGTGATCTCAGTATAATAATCCACCAGCACTGACAAGCCCCACTCATAACATTATAAATACAAGGGTGCAGGACAAGGACTAGGGTATGTTTCATTTGAAGTGTTTGCATTAACTCATGAACACAAGACTGTTCTATTAAACATCACTAAGTAATTTTAGTTTGAACTTGAATTACATTAACAACATGACATTTAGAAATAGGTTGCATTATTGTTTTTAATTTAGTATTTGTTTTAACTATGACATCTTAATAATTATGTATGGTATTACTTGGGATAATCACAAAACATCTCACATACAAACAAATAAGTATCTAGTCCTAAAACATTAATAATATAATGTTTGTCAATTATTGTTTGTAATAGTATTAAATCAAGAGTCAAATCTTGAAATTAGATGATACTTGATTTTATTAATAAAAAATTGCCATGTTACAACGAATCTTATAACATTGAAATGTTACTTACTTTTCATGTTATCTTCAGCTAAAGAACAAACAGGCTTTTTTATTATTAAAATTAAGTAAAATCGTACAAAATAATTTTGTAATAATAATACATAATGGTATTGACTGGTACATACCTCATTTATAATTTTAATTATTTTTTCGGATTTAGTGTAGGGAGGCATGTTTGTATTTTATTTGGCTACTTATTTTAATGATTGTAATAGCGTTTTATCACCAAAGGCAATGAGAATGCCCATTTTTATTTCTTCATCAATATCATAAACTGGTGTACAAGCTGCCAGATTTCAAAATATTGATTTAATTTTAAAATTGATTCCTCTTTTTGAGTATGATTTGATTGTGCGCTGTATACAGTGATTTTATTTTGGGACGCTTCGAAAGCTCTCTATTTCTGCAAATTGGATTTTTTTAAAGAAATAAAAAACTAGAATATTCATTGGGTGTCTTTATTCGCACATTTAGGTCATGTTCCCACTTTTTTAATGGAAGGAATATAATTCAAACACGTTTTATTTATTACTCTATTGAAAATGTACAGATTTTTATTTACAACTTATGAAATATTATAGATAACAAAACATAAAATTAAAGCCTAATACAATCTCCGGGGTGAATTAGCTAATTTGAGACCATTTCACTAGTAAGTAAATACACATTTAACATATTGCTAAGAATCAAAACAGTTCCAGACATAGTATAATATGTCTGAATAAGACTAAGTTCTTGCTTATAAATAGTATTTATTGAGAGGTGGTTATAAGACATAAAAAACCGGACAAGTGCGAGTTAAACTCGCGTGGAGAGGGTTCCGTTCCGTACAAGATTATCTGAAATTTCCTACGTTACTTTAAACACCGTAGACATCTTATAGGTTTTCCTGTAATCTATAGGTAAAGAGCTATTTTTTGTATTTTTTTCAAAATTTTAGGTCCAGTGGTTTCGGAGATAATGGGGGTGAATGGTCAATTTTCGCCTATTTTCCTAAATAATTTCTAAACTATTTTACTTAAAATTCAAAAAAAAAAAATATTTAAGATCCTCACAATAAGCCCTTTCATTTGATATGTCACACGATGTAGGTTGCATAACTTTTTATTTTCTAATTTACGCCCCAAAAGTGGCCCCCATGTTTAAAATTCATATATTTACGTCACGCGTCCGTGTTGCGGTCACCAACTTACATATGCATACCAAATTTCAACTCAATCGGTCTAGTAGTTTCGGAGCAAATCGGCTGTGACAGACGGACAGACAGACAGACAGACAGACACACGAGTGATCCTATAAGGGTTTCGTTTTTTCCTTTTGATGTACGGAACCCTAAAAATATAGTCGGTAGCCACTTCTAAAATATTAGAGCAAAGTTCATTTTTAATGCAAAAAACCGGCAATTAAACCTTTGCTACTTAGTGGTTTCCTGTAACTTATTAAATTAGTTGCAGTAGTGTAAACTACTTAACGCCGGGTGGTGATCGTAACTTTTCCATTGATCTCAAATTAGTTTTTTCTCAGCCCAGACCCATCACGAACTTTGGTATAGAGTATGCCACTTGAGGTATTTGCATGATCATTGACATCCTGAAAACATTAAGACACTTTTGTGTTGGCGCTCACTACGGCCCTAGCAAAGTTGACACGGGGATAACTTAAACGCATTCTACCTCTGGCTATCTCTCGTCGGCACTAGTCTGAGAGAGACGTACTTAGTGATAAGACGGTGTTAACTTATCCTCTTGTCAACCTTGCTAGGGTCACAGGTCAAACTATTAGACCTCATTCATGATTAATTTGTTAACTATGTACATCATAAACGATTAACAGTGCAAATTAACAAAAGCTGTACCCACCTATGCTCGCCTGTAAAGTAGCATATCCACCACCTTTTTAAACTTGCTGTACACTAGGTCTGTACAAAAAGAAAGATAAAGCAAATTATAACTCTAAACTGTGACAATCCTCAATTTAAAAACCATCACCAAATAAATGTGTGTGGTCACAGGCCAGCCATGTCAAAAAGAGACCTTACGGGGACTGGCGGTTACAATATTAAAGTAACCATAGGCATTTATTTACACGCTGTTCTGTTATGTTATAAGTATGATTGTTATGTTACTTCAATATTCATATATGCAGAAGTAATTAGAGCCAACTTCTGTAAGGTCTATAAGGTCTGTTCGCCGAGAGTTGATAAATATTATGATATCGTTTCGAAATAGCGACTGTCGCTTAACTATCGCAAACTGTATGACGGGCGTCGCTTATCGCCGCGCGCACTGAGTTTTGTGGTACGATGGACGCAGATGTTGTCAGTTGTCAGGTGGTGGCGGTTTCGCGCCGGGCGGACGGCGGTGAAAGAAATATATTTGTTTTGTTCATATACACAATCGCTATATTGCAAAATTAATGTCTTATATGTCCGTGTCAAATGTCATATAAATTCAATAATCTGCACTGGCTTCGGCCAAAGAAATCGAAAAGGAAAAAAAAAACTATGACACATGTTTAAAACGCGTTGAGTATGGATATGACGTGTCTTGTGTCTTTCTTCATATAATAATGTCATTGGCTTCGAGTGTGGCGTTGGGGTTGGGGTTGGGGTGTTCGCGTGTTGCTTTCTTTTTATACAGTTAGGCTATTCAATAATAATATTCTATGAAAAAAAAAACTCTTTAATTTTTTATTATCATCGGTAAAAATAATTAGTGAGCCGCTATTTGTAATGAGTTAAGAAGCCCTGACTTTTTACTTTTTTTATCAACTCTTGCCGAACAGACCTAAGTGATTTTGACAACCACAACTGGAGTAGTAACCAGTTGAGAAATTGCATGAATCTAAAGATTAAACCTTACCCAGTGGCGTAACTATAGGGTGACAGGGCTGGCAAAATGCCACGGGCCCCCGACCCAAAAGGGCTCCGGCCCAAGAGGCCGCGAGCTCTAAAATATTTTTTTACATTGTACCTGAGTATTTATAGGGCCCCATCAAAAGAATTTGCCACGGGCCCCAGATGGTCTAGTTACGCCACTGACCTTACCTATCGGAGAACATCATGAATTGATATTACGCTGGATACAATTTGAGAATAAATTACAAAATCAAGTGCAAGATTAATACCTATAAACAGCTCAATTGTAAATAAATTGTAATCCATGCAGGCAGGGTGAAATCCGATTTGGTGTCATTGTGCGTACCTACCTATCATACGGCAGCTCAATTACGTTACACAATTGGTATCGGTTTGGCTCGAAATGCAAACCAATTAAGTCATCACTCGCTGTAAATAAGGGTACAATTGGTTTACTTTTCGCGAAAGCGCTACCAATTGTTGTTACGTAATTGAGCAGCTGGTCAATACCTGTTCGTTACCTTTACAGTTCGTTCCACTTATCAGTCAATTGTATTAATATTAAATACAAAAAGCAGTAGATGTATATTTACAAAGAGTCTACAACCACCGCAATTAAGTTTTCTAAAGTGCTGAAACTGAAAAGAGGAGCTTTAGAATATGTAGGTACAGTAAAATCTTTTCGGAGTCTAAACACCACCGTCCTGCATTATAGACATTGCATGCAACTAATTAGGTACATTTTTTCAATTTTGTTTAAGCGTTAGTTACAACTTATTTGAGGTAATTTTGGACGGAAATTGAGTAGCATTTGTAATACAATGTTAGACTCACGAGGCGGAGAGGCCTTTATAAAACCACGCGCGCCAAGTTTGCGGCGTGGGCGCCGAGCCGTCGATGCGCGCCTCGATGTGCCCGCACAGCGCGCGCCGGTCGTGCGAGCGCCCCGACCGCGCGTCGCACACCAACCGTTTACGACACTCTCCGTCGCACGTTCCGCGGCGCGGGCTGTTCTTCCAATAATGTCTGCAAATTATAGCCATTCATAATAAACCCATGAATATTCAAAATGTCTTATAAATTTAAAAGAGCTTCGAAGTCCATTGCAAGGTTAATACTTATATACATCCAAATTAATTAATGTTATCGTGTTCATATCATTGCTAGGTTAGTATCGTGAACACTGTTATCGTTACATACATAGATAGCATCACACCCGAAATCCCTAATGGGGTGGGCAGAGCCACAAGACTACTTGTGGCCACGTTCGATTAATTAGTCCTAAGATGGTATGATGAACCGTATGGTGACAGGTGATCAGCCCATCGCCCATACAGATAGTCCACCATGTTGGAGAGGACCCGTCCCTTAGTCGACTTTTACGACATGCCAGGATGATAAGCATCTGCACGCATTCTATGCTATTTCTTCACTCCCAGTCCAGCAGAGGAGTTACGGTTATCGTTAAATTGAAATAAATTGGAAATTACTTGTAATATAAGTTAAAGAGGTCCTCCTTGGCCGTCATGTCGTCGATAAACTTGTCCCAGTCCTGCGGCCGCAACGCCGTCATCGTGTACGCGGAGCGCGCCGAATACAGTTTGTACCATATCGGGTAGCCAAACAAATTGGCCTCCTTAAGATTCATGATCCACGTTTCATGGTCGACCACTAACTGAGAACAAATAATTGTTTAATACTACATCAGGAGCCATTTTATCATTGTTGAACTGGCATTGTGTCAACGTACCCGAGTGCTTGCTTCATGATCACCATCAACATAGTATATTCGATATCCGAGATTCAAATCATAATAAGGTGAAACGGAAGGACCCACGTAAGCTATACTTGTTGCTCTGCCTGGAAACAAAGGATATTCTTAAATGAATATTGACTAAAGTAAGTGCATTTTTTTTTATTGGAGCACGACATGTGACTCCTCTTCCACCTGTTGGTATGCGGCAAGTGGAGTCCATGAGTCCAGGCGACAGGCGCTTAACCAAAATTAAATACGACGTCTGTCGCCATCACTATGCCGGCTTAGGAGATGCTTCTTCACGCTTCTTTTGAAGACACTTGGTTTGTAAGAAGAGGGAAAAGCGTGGGCCGGGAGCATTCCACATTTTTGTTGTTCGACAATATAATGTTCTGTCAAAATTTTTGCGTACGCGCAGGAATTTCACCCGCGGTAAATGGGTGCGACCCCAGCCCTGTACGGGTAGTTCGAAGACTGAATGACGATGGAGGAATAAAATTGAAAATCTCTTGCGAGCACTCGCCGTGATACTGACGAGTACATAAAGAAAATGAAAGGTTTTACATATTTACCAAGATCATTAGGATCATAGAATACTTCGAATTCATCATAATGCGTGTGACCGAAAAACTGTGCGGTTATTGTTGACTCGTAGCGGTTGATGATTGCGTAGTAGTTTCTGCTCCACACTTTTAAACAGTCAGAATGACCGGGTGGTATGTGCCCAATGATATGTACTTTCTCCCCGCTAAACTCTGCTGACTGCAGCTCGTAAATGAACCACTGAAGCTCCGTCGCTGGGTCTGTGCTGTTGAGTAACAGCCACCTGAAACCAACAGAGAAATTATTATTTCGTCGTCATTTAAGAATTGGAAACAGTAAGCTAATTGCATTGGTAAGTCGGCTATCAAACCTGCGATCGTGCCTAGTGATTACTGATTTTGGATAAGCAATTAATAACAGCCTGTACGTCGGAGGAGGGAAATGCTGCAAGTAGCGGAGATAATTAGCTTCACTGACGTAAGGGTGCTTGTAAACGAGATTTTTTTCTGACAATTTATTGCTGCAATTCAGGCTATCCCCAAAAGTTTACACTTAAACTTTTTGTTCTCAGAAGTGATGTAACGTGTAATCCTTTTAGGTGCACCTTAAGCAGCATACAATTATAAGCCAGTGTACTCAGAATCAGAATCAGAATCAGAAACTTTATTGGTAAAATTGTGTTTTACATGTCATGCTATCTTAAAAATAATACAAATAAATATTATGTCATTTTTCTAAATTAATTATTACATTTCGTCCGAGTTATTACATTACATTCCTTATTTGTTATTTGTGCCAAATTTAAATTGTAAGGATATTTGCCGCCTTTGTACCTGTCTTATTTCCTTATAACATTAATAATTACAATGAAGACGCTTTAAAATTATGACTTATGCTTAGGTCTACCTCCTTGAAATGAAGTCATCTATACTATAGCATGCAAGTTCAATCAATAGTCTTTTTAGCTTTTTCGTAAATATTACGTCACTTTCAGAGTGTGTGATATCATTTGGAAGTGTGTTGTATATCTTTACACCAATGACGCCCAGTGACTTCCGAGCTTTGGCGAGTCTACGGCGCGGGACGAGTAGAAGACTCTGTCCGCGGGTGTTTCTACAGTGGCTCTGTCCTCGAGTCGTGTATAGCTCGAGATTTGATCTCACATATTTACAGGCAGCCAAAATGAAGACGCACGGCAATGTGAGGATTTTGTGTTCTCGAAACAGTTCTTGCGCGGGATGATCATAAGGCTTTTTTGAGATTAGTCGCAGTGCACGTTTCTGTATCTTAAATACTCTATTCCTATTTGCCGCAGCGCCCCAAAGTTCGACACCCTGGGTTAGGATCGAGTGGAAATATCCATAATACGCCTTTTTTACGTTAGCAGTTGTTAGACTGGGGCAAGCCTGGATAATGCAAAACACGCCGAAGATAGCTTGTCACAAGCCACATCGATGTGAGGGGACCATGTCAGGCCCGAGTCTATAGTAAATCCTAAGTACTTAACCTGCTCAACTTGCGGAAGGGGTATGTTGTAGGGGTATACTGTACACGTTGTACTGTACGGTACCGACTACGTAGCAGAAAGGTTAGTATATCGGATCCATAAAATGTAATTTTACAACGATGTAACATGCACGTACAGTAGGGCCAACGAAAATGTTGCGCATACTTAAAACTTTGTCATTCCATATGCAAAATTTGAGTGAACCGAGCTTGTAGTTTCAAAGTGACAAAGTGCAAAATCGCTCAACTTTTTCATCATTAAATTTTTCATCGGCCTACTGTACAAATTGACCACCATACTTAGAACCTTGTCGCGACAAAGTCCAATCTACGTTCCGTATTCCTTTAAACTTCAGAGTGAAATGTGTAGTGTGATTATGTAAAGAAGTCCTAAGGTACTCAACATCTTCATTGGCTGACCTTTGATACGGTACATTCATGGGCGCACTCATATTGTTCTTATTCATAGTCAAGTTAACACTTTCAACGCCAGCCCAGAAATATAGTTCTACCTCAGGCCTCCAATTCTCGGTGCTTTCGAGATAATGTCGATTGCGAGATTAAACGTCAGATTCATACAGTTGTGTCAAACGACTGTATACACTGACGTTGTGACTCAATTGTGAGATGATCTCGAATACACCGAGAATTAGGGCCCAGAAGCTACAGAATTTCTTCCATTTAAATATAAATACCAAGAACCCGGCTCACGTGTTATTTGGAATCTGAGCAAATTCTCAGCCTACACGTTACTCTTGTTCTTGGCAGTGAAAGTGCTAATTAACGATTACCTACATGTTCGAGTTCCAATGCGGAGATTATGTAGGAGTAAGTAACCTAAGCTATTAGATGTATTTACCTACGTAGGTAAGAAAGGATTTTAAAAATGCTATATGCTGACAAAATTAAACCGCGGAGAGATGTTGCTGCTAAAGCCGAAGTTTACGACGGAAGGTAGCTGACTTTCGACGGGAATTGAATACGAACCAGTTCTTGTTGTTGCAGTAATTCATGTTGAGCGAGATGATGCGGAAGCCGGGGCGCACGAGCACGGAGTAGAAGGCGCCGCGACGCACCGTGTGCGACACGCCGGCGGGCAGCCAGCGCCGCCACTGCGCGTCCAGCTCGTCGTACAGCCACGCTATGTTGGACTCCGGCGATGATATGTACGGCGGAGGGAAACTAAAACAATACCGAACTAAAACAACAGAACTACACGAGGCGTCTTTCTTTGTCTTTTCCAATACAGCCGCCTATATTTTGACATGATCACCATTATCAAAGGACGACGCTAAAAGTATGAGAGGACTATGAGCGTCAAGTTAGCGTACCCGTCGAGGATATAAAGGAACTGATTATTGCCAAATATTATATCTAAATTCTATTGGTACCTTACTTTTTACTTACATAAAAGTAGTAGGTACCTTTGTAATTTCCTAGATATGACCCGTTTTAAGGGTACGCTACCATGACGTACACAATTTTGGATCTCCTGAATGGAGAGCTATTCCCGAAAATGCTGAATATCTATCTGCTTTATGCTATTAAGTAATTTAATGGTATTCTGTGACTGCGGCCGTACCGTGTAAAATCACGCAGTTCGCCGACCAGCGGCCCCAGCAAGGTTGACACGTTATCACCATCTTATATCTCAGTTCATCTCTTTCTTCGATACTAGGCTGAGAGACGCACGGAGAGATACGATGGGAATAACATAACCTCGTTTATGGTTCCTCGGGACACAAGGGTACTACTATTTAGGCACTATGATGCTATTAACTGGCTATTAAACATAGGTATTTAGGTAGATATACAGGGTGGGCCATAAGTTTTTGCACTTATAGAATCATGATAGAGACAAAACTACAAATAATATTTAATTAGGTATTTATTATAAGTAGGATACAATTAATTTTTAATTGTCAACAGTGTAACACTGTCATCTAAATGAGCCCTTGTTGCAGACACTCTTGAAATTGACTACGCAATTGTATGAAAAGCTGCTGACAATCATCACTTCTGGTACGTAACCGCCCTGTTTGCTTAATATTCGTTCTTGAACCGGTTTCTTGAAACTTTTTGACTCAAACTTTGATTAAATTGACGCTGGAACACTCACTGCAATGGCGCAATCCGTATTCAATCCTAAAAGGGCATCGCATAGTGACGTAAGACTGTTTTTTTTTAAAGTGTTAACACAATAACCACGTTATTTTCCTGTGAAACGGTCCTTCGTAGTCAATAATTTACGAAAAGGCGTTTAACACGTTGGCTGCCATGAGCATCACCGGTGGGATCACGTTTTCTTCTCTGCGTGGCCATGAGCATCCCTGGTGGGATCAAAAGCTAATATGTCACCGGTGATGCTCATGGCACCTCAGTAATAGAGCGATGCTTTGAGCATCACGAGTGAGATCAGTAATTTTGTATGGGGCGTGGGAGCAATACCGTAGGTGTAGTATGGTGGGCAGCCAACGTGTTCATTTCTCGTCAGCCGCACAATTAATAGTTTAGAAAAAATCGGTGTTGCTATTTGCAAAAACTTATGGCCCACTCTGTATGATTTTTGATATACAGTATTTTTAGGAACAGGTACATTCAGAGGATCCAAACGGGTGTAGGTGTGTCAGCTTATACAATTTTACTTAGTACCTACCTACCTATACATATTTTTAAAGATTCATTGGATTCTGGATATCTTCGACGGATACGCTAACTTGACTTTTAATTATTCGACATTTTAACCTTAATCAGGCACTGCCACCACTCGTGTAGATCGGTGCCGTAGATTGAAACGACCTCGAACAATATTACAATATCAACGGTACGAACTATATCAACATTATCATCATTATTCTATAAGTGGTACCTACCTATTAACTGGGGACGACTCGTGGTTTCCGAGTGCGGGGAAAATCGGCACGCCTGGGAACATGTCCGACATCTGGGATACAGTTTCCTGCAACACTTTCAGGTTTTCTTCTTTCGTTTGGTTCCATATATCGTGAGGGGGCAAATCGCCAGTCCAAAGAATATAGTCGATGTCCTGAAATTGAAAAAAAAAAAACGGGCTCTAAATCTAATTAATTTACATTTGCTTCTGAAAATCTTCCTACACTGCTTGGGCTGGTATTTTAGGCACATCAGGCTATTGCCATAGACCGGATAGGTAAGTACGAGTACCCATTATTAACTAAGTCTAATTTATTGTTAGTTGGGAAAAATCGCAATCGTCATGATTATTTTTAGTTAAATATCAAGGTAATTTCCAACTGTAATAATTAGGTATCTACTTTTGGCAAGGTTAAATTATATTATAAGATAAACTAGTTTATAGTAATTTGGCATTTAAATTTATTCTAGGCATAATTCCTATTGGTTGACATTATAGATATTTACTTAATGCGTACCTTTTCACTTATATTCTACTTAAAAGATTGAAAGAACAAATAATAAATACAAATGAAACAAGACTTTTGTACGTGACCAGTACTATGAAAATGAAGAATATTCATCCATTATTTTTTCAATGTTCCACTTAGCTTTTCTTTTATGTTTTTGTCGTAAAAGAGGTATTATTTCCGGTAATTTTTTTTGGTATATAGCTGGCTTAGGAATTCAATGGCTTTATGTGTGATCTCGGCCGGGTACTACGAAGGGAAGGGAAGGGAGCTACGAAGTTGAGACTTCGGGAGCCAGGGGTACTATTAGGGCACAATTTTTTGAGATATACAGCATTTTTGGGATCAGCACCATTCTCGATCCAAACTTGGTACGCCAGCTTGACGTCAAGTTAGCGTACCCGTTAAACTGGGTTCATATATCTCCGAAATCCCAAAGGTACTATTTTTTTGAACTCGGTACTATTTAGGTACATTTTTTTGGAATCATCAGATCCTGGATATCTTCCACGGGTACGCCAACTTGACGCTCACAAGATTGTTGCTTGCTCGGAGATGTTAAAAAAGTATTCTCGGTTCAAATCAATTATATGTGCGTGCACCCACATACCGTATGTGTGTCAGCGATGTGCTTCAGCATGTGGTCGATGGTCCTCTTAGGCGTGTCACACTTGCGGTAGTCGCCCCAGCGGCCGGCGCCGCCGCCGGGCGTCACCGCCGGCCCGTTGGACGCCCTGCAGCACAGCGGTTCGTTGCACTCCGCGTTGGCACCTGCACGATGCACCAGAGAAAGTTAACCACTGACTAAGTGTACCCTCCGTTGAAATGATCTCTGCTTAAGTACAAGCAATTGGAAATATTTTTCACCGCAGTAAGTACAATTTATTTTAAAGCGGAAAGAACATCACGGTCCTTTAAACTGACTCTTTCTCGGCTATCCGCGCCACTGCAGGCAGCTAACGATGACCAATGCCATGAAATTGGTCCATGCCAATGCGAACAAATTGGAATGGCCCAACGAAATATTTCGGTACGCTCAAAAATGTATTAGACAGAAAGATGAGATGACCGATTCATATTTATTTTTTGTGATCTGTTTAATTAAGGCAGGCATAAAAACGCCGGTTAAGAGGATTTGTAGGGTTCCGTAGCCGTTATATCTCCCAAGACCGCAAGTATTAGCTAGTCTTCTATATAAAGTTATTTGGCGATGATTTTTAGTAGGTAGGTTTTACTTTTAACTTCGTTATACCTATAAGGTTTAATTTAAGTTATTTTTCAGGATTTAAGAATATACCGGTTTGGCTGTAGGGGGTAGGGAGTGATTGGGACACGTAACTCCAACAAAAATGATATCTTTAGAGCTCAATATTTCGTAAACGGTCCCCCAAAGTAAGTAAGTGACTATAACTTTAATATGGAGTGACGTGTAAATTAGTTTTATTAATAAATTATGACTTATGACAAATCTATGATCTTAACATACCTACTCATAATGTAGTAGAAAAGAAAAGTTTTTTACTTTTGCATGTAAGGTAGCGTGATTTTTTATTACAATTTTATTATTTGTCTTTGTGCGCGAGTCAAACATTCATGATCGTACAAAATTTCAGCTTTGATAATCTTCAAGATAAAGTGGCTGTGATATACATACAGACAGACGGACATGGCGAAACTATGAGAGTCCTACTTTGACTAGGGAACCCTAAAAAGGCAAGTCAATAAATCACGTTTCGTTAAAAATCTCATCGCAAATCTAGGCGGAAAAGCCAGCTTGACATCAGCTTTATTTCGTAAAACACAATTATGAACCCGCACGAATCCTATATCAAGGGTACCTAACTATCATGCATATACTTTGCTTACCTACTTACAAAGCCTTTTAACTCTTTTGGCCTCTTTTTGAAACCAAATATGGATTCAGCCTCAATTTAATTGATTCTGATGCGTAGTGCGTACCCTGTCAACTCATTATCTAGCTTTATTTTATTTCTATCAGCTCCGCCATATGCCTACTAACTAGGGATTTGACTGTACAATGAATTCTCAAAGAGCGCTTACACGTTTAAGGTCAACGTCCTCTGTAATGGCACAGGCAGATGACGAGATACGAAATAAGTAGCTAGCTATATTATTCATTGACGGCATTAACCATAACATATCAGTCATAAATTGGTATACGATTGAGTAGAAATTACTTTAATTATTATGATAAATAATTTTCTATCGCCATCGCAATATTATCAAGGTACTTGCCTTCCGCGTAGTACGGGTCGAAGTGCGTATCCGAAATATGAAGAACTTTGAAGGAAGGTGCTTTCTCCAGTGGGGCTTCAAGAACTCTTACTGCCGGCTTGGGCACCGGGGGAAAAGCCACCTCCCATTCGTGGTATGGATTGTACACGTCGCCGCAAGCATCGCCTATAACAAAGCTGCATATCTCGTCGGGACCTATGGTAATACGCTTCAGTACATATACTACCTCACTCTGAAAGCAGTGATAATAAAAATGTTAGTCATAAGTATCACTGTTAAAGCAAGAAATATTCAGCCTATTGATGAGTTTACCACAACTTTAGAAAATGTATTACCCCAAAGAGTCTTGTAATGCCCTCACAAACTCTGGCCGACTGTATTTTCAAGGAGACGCAGAACTGATAAATCATTTTATTGATTTCTTCCTTGCTTTTACCGAGCCGTATGTAGTGCTGCAGCAGGCCAGCGCCCGCCTTGCACGCTGTGCACGATACCTTGGACATCACCGAGTGCTCTACTTCATAATACACTTGCTTCAAGTTAAGCAGTTTCAAGGCTTTCTCTACGAAAAGGGGCAAGTTTGAGCTCTTATCGTTATCCCATAATAGACGAGAGTAATTCCGCTTAAGGGCTGCCATATGGGCGATGAGCTCCGTCTCGTTCGCCGACGGCGGCAGTTTGTGGCTGAAGTTTGAGGGCATGAAGAACAGCTCCTGGTTGCGAGGTTCCGTCGTCCAGTTCCAATTGTCCCTGGGGGGCGACCATCTTATAACAGGCTTCTTGTGCCATGACTGTTGTTCGAGAAATATTGGGTTACCTGAAAGTTTAATTGTAGGTAAGTTTGTCTTACCAGCTCGGAAAGGCTTCTGAACTTTAACCGTTAGCGCCGGTAAAGTAGCCAGTAAAGTTCAGGCGGTGTCCGGGTTTTGTTTACAGAATACAGTAAGGCGGCGTGAGTAGGGCGAATATTACACAAAACCCAAACATTACCTAACCGTAGTTGCGTCTCATATTTCCAAGCTGGTAAGGTGAAAAGTTATGTTTCGTTTAACCTTATGAATGCCACGGCTGAGTGCGAGAAAGCTTGTCTCGGACGCTGAGTGATGGCTGTAGCCGACAAAACGAATGGAAAACAGTATGCCGTGGCGTCAGGGGCACGGAAATTTGCTGTCAGCTACAGTCGACTGTTGCGTTCAAAAGGTTAACCCTCGTGCCTTTGAATCCCTCGCTACGCTCAGGATATACAACTATAGTGAAGAAAGGTGTATCATGCCTTTATAAGAGAGTGCTCGTTTATCGATATGCGTATGAAATAGATGATGTAATAATGTGAAGATGGATGGTTAGGTTGAAGTTTATTCAGACAAAGGCAATTTATCAATAACTCATGTAGGTACAACATTTTAATTAAAGGTAATTCAATGTGATTCTTGCTATTTACCTGATACAAAAGTAATATAAACAAAACCAAACAGCGACAGCGGAAGCCATGATATCCTGATAATCATCACTGAAGGGTGAATAAGGAAATTATCTGAAACAAATAAAAATTTATGCATTATAGGTTCAAGAAAAACTGGTCGAGAGCATGTTAGGCCATAATCAGTGTAGTTTCAAATTAGTCGCCTATGATTCATGAATCATGAAGTCTTACTTAGTCGTGATAGTTTTCCTTTTAACTTCGTTATATGAGCTTTCATTTAAGTTTTTTCAGTATGTATAGTTTTGGGATGGGGACACGTAAGTTACAGAAATGAAACGTTTAGAGCTATACGAGTATATGCAACGACACCTTATTCAAAGTTGTATAAGAATAGAAGAAAAAACATGTTTTTGACAAAATTGTTAGGTACATCGCATTTCATTCGCTTTGATAAGGCGAGATTTATTGTACGGGAGAATCGCTTAGTACAACGCAAGAACCGCGAAACGACTGAAAATTGAGCGACCCGCCAATTTAAACCGTGGTATTGGGTGGGTTTTGCCACCACCGTCGAAGCCGTCGTCCCTGCTATTTGGAATATTGGACGCGTGGAAATTCTTGTTGGCATTGTAAGCTCGGCATGCTTGCACCACCGACGACGAATCGCAACCTAGCAAATCAGCGACGCCAGCGCCGCCCCCTGCCCGGACACAGCTTAGTGTGTGAGTGCACTCAACCAAGAAGGACTCAATAAGAGTCCGAAGCATGGGCCATTCCTTACAATAATTCGCGAGTACTTAAAGCCGTACTTATTTCAACTTTTTACTATGACCAAAAGTGTGATTCTTCAGCTTATCTATACGGTGATCAGTCGCCGAAGAGTTCTATATTATTAGTACATAACCGGGGATGTGATTCTCTTTAATAAAACGTTGTTCATAAACAAAAAGGATATCCTAACTTGATCCGTCAGTACGTATAAACTATATGTTGCTACGTGTCTTGGATCTTGGTCGTATTTCGACGCAGTTGGCCACGGTTGTAGAATCCGAACTCCGCATTATGCCTACCAGCGTGCGGGTCAATTTATGATTGTCGGATGAAATGAGAAATGAAATGAAGGACTAGATTTGTAAGATAATAACATCTTTGTAGTCAGTCCTCGTTGGCGGGTAAATAAAGCGCTTTGCACGTTAGGGAATCACATATATGTACCTAGCAGCTAACGATGAATCATGATCATGATTTAGCTTAAGTTTATTAAAATGCCATAGTCTAGATAGTGACACATCTCGCCAGTCTAAAACGTAGGCAGACAAACTGGTTACGAAATCCAAAAGTCTCAATCCATATTTTTACTCGACTGTAACACTAATAACTTTCTTACCGCGCATGTCGTGAAAGTCGTAAAAATCTCTACAATATTTTTGTGGATAAGTAATGTCGTAAATTAATTTCTGTAATACATTGACTTTTATGAATAAATCCATTAAGTTTTGGTTTAACGAAATAACTACAGTAATCGCCTTTTAGTTATATTTCATAAACCGCAGTAAATGTCTAGTATAACTTTCGGAAAATGCAGTGAAAGTGGGACAACGGACGATCCACGACCTATTTTATTTAATGGGGCTTAACATAATTTAAAGCAATCATTGTTATGCGTTATAAAGTTTTAAAATTACTTTGACTATAATTGACCGATGAATGACCACGAATCCGGCAAACCATGATTATCATTAATAAAAGGCTTACGAAATTTACGACACAATCAACACATATCTTTCTCATGTCATGACTTAACCGATTTTTTTTTAATTTACGTAATTTGCCGTATTTTTTTTTTTTTTTTATTTTTTTTTTTTTTTTTATCTTTATTTATTTAGGGGCTTTGATCATTGCTGAACACGTCAGCCCCGTTAGGTCAATCTCTAAATTAACAAAAACGATTGCAAGGGGTAAGTAATAGAGCTCACTTGCGCAAAAAACCAAATATCACCTTCGCTGCATCAGACAAAGGCTCTGCCAAAATCGATTGAAAAATACCGATGTTCGAATCAACGAGACCCAATTGCGCAAGCAAACTCTCCCTCCCGGTTCGGGTTCGGGCACACTCTTGTAACAAATGATACACATCCTCAATGGTTCCACACGTGTCACAATTTGGTGAGCTTACCTTCTTCATTAAATATGCAAATTTGTTTAATGGAGCATGTCCGGATCTCAACCTATGGGCACTAACAACCTGTTCTCTACTAAGGCTAACATTGTTAAACCACGGTACACGAGGAGGCTCAGACTGGATGGTTTTGTACCAAATTCCTTTATCGCACGATCTTTGATCAAAATATTCCTTCCAACGAAGGTGAAATTTGTACCTGTACTCCGATATAGCCTCCGAGAAATCAGGACTAATAAAAGCTTCTGAGCCCTCGGATGCAGCTATACCGGCCAACCGGTCTGCCTCCTCGTTGCCTCTCAGGCCAACATGCGACGGAACCCACTGCAACCTCAAGCATTTCCCACTCTTCTTAAGATTATATAATTGTTCTAATATGTCATAAGCTAACGAAACACACCGTTTACCCGAACCACAACGCGCAATATGTTGAAGGGCACTTTTACTGTCGGTCAAAACAACAACCTTTTGAGCTTCTAGCTCTGTCGCATATGTTAATGCTTGGGAGATTGCATAGAGTTCAGCTGACATAATAGACACGTTCGATGTAATTTTAAAACACGTTTTTTTAATAAAAATGGGGTCATAAAAGGCCGCTCCGATTTGTGTATTACACTTTGATCCATCAGTGAAGATTTTATGCCAACCAGAAAACTTCCTTTCAAGTTCTAAAATAACATTGAGACGAAGAAGTTCACTACTATAGGAGCGTTTAGCTTCTGTAATACACTCCATTTCGCAATTTAACACACCATTTAATTCAAATTTTGAAACCCAAACACTTAACTTGAACATAAGTAATGGATATGAGGAGAAAATTGGAACCTGAGAAGTTTCATCAATCAGCAAAGCCAACAATGGTTTCTTTTGTTATTCCAATATCTACACTGACAATTATTGGACAAATCACGTAAAACTTTAACTAACCCATCATTCGCGCAAGCAAGTGCTTTCAGACAAAATTTAGTGGCAAGAAAATGCCGTCTTATATGCAAAGGCATGATACATAACTCGCTTTCCATCACGTGGATAGGCGTAGTTCTTATAAATCCACCCACTACTCTCATAGCTTGATTTTGAACCTTATCAAGTTTAGTAATATTCGTCGTAGCGCTGTTATCATATAAACAACACGCATAATCTAATCTGCTACGTATTAAAGATATATACAGCCTACGAAGATGCTTTGGGTGAAGACCCCACGAAGCACCGGCTAAAACTTTGAGAACATTAAGAAATCTTTGAGTTTTCTCAATAATATAACTAATATGTTTTCTCCATCTCAATGATTTATCAAGCCAAACCCCTAAATATTTAATGGTATTTTCGGGACACAACTGCTGTCCACGAACTTCAAGAGAAATTTGTTGCCTTTTATAACCCCTGCTAAAAATACAAAATTTAGATTTGCTAGCCGAGACATCTAAGCCTAAAGTGTCCAAAATATTTAACATTGCACCTAAAGCTTCCTGCATTAAACTGGCACTATCATTTAAACAACTACAGCTAGAGTACAATACAAAATCATCAGCATATTGCAAAATAAAAACATTAGCAATTTCCCGACATATTTGGAAAGTAACAACATTAAACAAAAGAGGTGAAAGTGGGCATCCTTGAGCTAGACCTTTGTCCGTATATCTTATAATAGAATCATCACTATCCTCACCTCGTATTATAAGATGTCTTTCACTCAAAAAGGCCCACAAATATTTACAAAATTTAGCGCCAACACCTAGACCGTCTAAAATACGAACGACCCTCTCAACTGAAACATTATTATACGCACCTTCGATATCCAAAAAGCAGTTTGCCGTATTTATGAAGACCGGATTCGTTAATTAAGTAGGTCATTCTTTATGTTACAATACAGACCAGCTTCTTTGAACTGAATGGAAGCTTTGACAGCGATGGTAAGTACGTACCTAGTAGGTACCTACGCGTATGCGCAGAGCACACCCGTCTTTACAGTCGATATAATTAAAAATTGCTGTAACTTTTATGTATTTAGTCGATTAGAATGAAACAAAAATTTTAATACTACCAGCGGCCCTAACATGCATGCCACAAAGATAAATTAAACCTGTTTATCTCTATGACTATCTCTTTCGTCGGCACTAGTGTGAGAGAGACGCGCTTAGAGATAATTATGTCGGTCTGTCATATCTTTGTGTCAGAATGTTAGGGCCGCTGGGATCTTACTTAATCCACTTATTTAAATGGCATGGTTATCCCTTCCGTGATACCTGTTCAAACTTACACTTAGGACAGAGCTCGTGAGCTTTACGAAGTGCCACGATGGTAATTGTCGTTTGGAAAAAGACTCAAAAAACAATGTGTGAGTCAGCGGATTTTACGGAGTATACACGGACATGGAGGTCGGCACTTTCTCCGCGCTTCATTGACTCGCTGCAAAGAAAGTGACGCCGTATCGCACATTCGCACGCAGTGAGTCTGCTTGTTGACATATTGTTATCGTGGCATGAAAATAATCCAATTCAGTTGCTCACTCGTAAAAAATACGCTGAATCTTCACCGTGTTGCGGAAGCGCGGCACGCGGTAACTACTATTATATGATGGGGGTAATGTAAGCGGTGTATCGGGAAATACCTTCACTTCTTCAAGCATAGATTTATTGATACAACGAGTACTGGAGTAGGTGGGTAGTAATTGAAAAAGGACTCCGTCCTTTTTCTGTTAGAAAACTCCAGCGGCCCTAGCAAGCTTGACCAAGATGAAGATTTGGATGAATTCATGAGATTTATAGTTCGCGTATGCGAGGGTCCTGGTCCCCAATTCTCGATGCATTCGAGATAATGTCGATTGCGAGATTAAACGTCAGATTCATACAGTTGTGTCAAATGACTGTATGCACTGACGTTGAATCTCGATTGTGAGGTTATCTCGAATGCACCGAGAATTGGGGGCCTGGTTTGAAAGTGATTTTTTTTTTGCCGTTGACCCCTTGAATCACGTGATGGAAAGCGATGACGAGGTCCAAGGAACACGCTTACGCAGAAGATGCCTACTCACCTTTCTTGCCTTGGAGGCCCCAAGGTCGTTCCTATCTTAGCGGTTATTTAGCAATTTCGCTTAATTGGTTTTAGAGATATCTAGGTATTTATAATAAGCATGTATGACTACACTGTTAATAATGCCCATTTATATAAAATGTATCGTACTAAATACGTCCCAGTGTACTTCAAAGCCCCTTTTATTGTCAATGACATTTGTTTTACAACAAACTATTAAATGTATCGAATTAATTGTGTACCGCTTAATGAACAAGTGCTTTAAAACACTACTTTTTAGGTTAATGATAGCTGTAAACATTTTAATTAACCCTACAGCTAGAAGGAAAGATCTTATATAAGTAGAACGAAACAAGGAATTATTTAGCGAATATTATTTTTAGGGTTCCGTACCTCAAAAGGAAAAAAAGCGGAACCCTTATAAGATCACCCGTCCGTCTGTCAAAGCCAATTTGCTCCGACATTACTAGACCGATTGATTTGTGGTACACATATGTAAGTCGGCGGTGACCGCAACTCGGAAGTGTAATTAACTCGCACTTATCCGGTTTTTTTTAAGAACACTGTGTTTTCTTCAAAATCACTTAATTGCCTTTAAATGGTTCTGTAGTAACACTTTTTGACCGAGCAGTCTTGTTAATTTTAGTTAGTTAGTTATACATAGTTACTTAATTCTATAAACTCATGTTATGTGAACTCATTCATTACACGATTAATTATACGTTACTTGTAAGAACAGGGAAAATAAAACATACTTAATTCAAATTACACATTGATACTGAGGAAAAATGTTTTAAATACAAAATTAATGAACGATAGGGTATTTAACGAGTAACGGAGTAACATTCCTAAACAAAAAAAAAAAGAATTAACAAAATAAAGGCATCAACGCACACTTTAACTGTTTAGCAAAAGGATAAGGAATCCATGAACAAGTATTTGTGTAAGTGTCTAAATCATCTTCCGATAGGTATTGATTAGTTGTCTATACAACGAAGTCACCTGCATCCGCCTAATCAAGAAAGTATAATAGGATTTGGTTTTCATTTTCGCCAAACTATTGGTTCTAGTGAACGGTTAAGTCATGCTACGCGGCAGCAAGATGCTATACAAAACGTGCTGTTGTGTAACCGTACCGGATCATACCCTGGATTGGATAAGTTGAAATGCGTTCTTACTCTGCCAACAGCGAAACACGTTAACAACCTTTAAGTTACATTCCCTCTGTATGACGATATATTTTGTAAGGTCAAAGATTCTTCAGTACATCACTTTACTTATCTCATAAAAAGTCTTATTTATGACTACAATGCTGGAAATGTGACGCGCTCACGCAAGATGCAAGTTTCGCCGGAATCAAGGACTATATCTCCGATCTGAATACTTAAACAACTTTCTTTTGCGCATAATAACGATTATGTTTGTTCACCAGAATCATTCGGCCAGTATTCGTGCAGTCTTTTTATTTGTACTTGGATATTTTGCGTTTTAGCGTCAACGTTTTCTCCGCGAAACTTGTGTTTAATATTTTCTTCCATGACTGAAAGCGATGTTTCGAGTTTTATTTTCTAGAATGGCGAGAAGCACAACTGGTCTAGGTACTGGACACCTACAATTGTGGTCGGTATGGAGAGAAATAGCCGTTCTACCGGATAGTAAAAAAGTGCACTACGCTGTGCTGTGCACTTAATTGTAATCTCATACAATCTACCACATTGAGATAAATATCATATTAATTGCAAAAAGCATAGGGTACTAGCTTTTACCCGCAACTTCATCTGCGTGGAAATGTATCTTTAAAATATAACGAATTTTTGAATTTGTTAATTGAGATTTTCTTCCTTCTTATCGGGCTCTCATAGCGCACGCACGAACTTGCCGTTAATTAATTTTCCAGCCACAATTTCAAACATTTAGGGGTTGGACGTCATTAAAAAAGTAACCTAGGTATATATGTATATCCTTCTCCAGGGCTCAAACTATCTCCATACCAAATTTCATCCAAATCGGTTCAACGGTTTAGCCGTGAAAACGTAACGGACAGACCGAGTTACTTTCGCATTTATAATATTACTAGCTTTTACGTGCAATTTCTTCGCGTGGAATTCGTTTATCGCAATTGCCTCAGGAACTATGCACTTATCCGGGATAAAAATTTGCTTATTTCTTTCTCCGGCCTTGCAATTATCTCTATGCAAAAAAAAACAAGTCAATCCATCACCTATTCGCTCGCTCCGTTTAGACGTGAAAGAGGAACAAAGAAAGAAACAAACGTATTTATAATAGTGTGTCTTATAATAATAAGGATAAAAGGATAAGGATAGTATGGATACGACCCTATTAAATTTTCAATTAAAAACGCACGCCGATGCTGCATTATTGCGACCTTGCATTTAATTAATTGTGTTCCCGGTGCAATTATCACATAAACACCCGGCTTATCACGAAGTAAGGACAGTGTTTTGGTTTGTATTCCGTTATCATACGTAAGATGTAGAAAGTTGCTCCTACGGCAACCGAGTTATGGATCTTATGCAAGCCTTATAAAGTATGAAAGACATCATGATTATGTATAAATTGTATTGATATTGTATAGATATGCAAGTAGTTGCCTGTAACAAAGTGAAGCTCAGTTGCATGCATTCGTGATCTGTGAGATCCATTTCATTCAGAATCTGACAGGCTTGACCTTTTACTTTCTGGATCCCTACTCGATCCAGACTCCCTTTGTTGTAGTACAACTTTCATTTGGTTCATCGAACTTAGGTACTTTCTCCTGTCGATAGCGCACCCGAACTCCCAAGGCTCTCATTGGAATGCATTATAATTGTTGGCATTATCTACGTAGAGCAAATATGGTAGTACTCATGCTTAATGTCCGAACTACCGGGTTAATCATTACGTAGCGAACGCTCTTAAAAGTAAATTCTGTCAATGTTTTTATCATAATGAATAATTAAATTCTTATGTAGTTTGTTATCATCATCATATATATATATATAATTTCTAAAAAGGTATTTTTGTGAAGACGCTCTATATCTCCGTTAATTCTTTACCAAAATTATGATTTATACGTCATTTTAAAGCTTATGTTCGTTTCGTTTGTCTCAAAAATACACAAATAGATTAAAATTAACGTTTTCGTTAAAAAATAAATAAAAAAACCACGCAATTTGCATTCTATTGACAGTCTGTTTAACTAACATGTGTGTTGCCTATTTGTAAATGCAGACTAATGGGAACAGATGGCGCTACTATCTTTGTGTCATTCATGTTAGGGCCGCTGGAGGGTACTGCGTTAATTATTATCTTTGTCAAAATTATCTGCTATTAACGAAAAATAGACAAATACAGTACTAATAATACTTGCATTTACTTATTCTTACTTTATTATATTATTATTATCCGCTGTTTGATCACGATACTGTGCGACACGATTAATATCATTGCTCTAGATATTTTATTCGTCCTCAAGAACTTCAAAAAGGATTGCAAAATTTTCTTATGATGAGATGTCAACCGAGCGCCAATTTAAATGAATGATTTAATTTCAAGCTATCAGTGTGTGAATCAACGACTAGGATGTTATAATAGGTGTTCTCTCGGAGAAAGGTTGTAATTTTTACAAGCTTCTGTTTAGTTTCACCTGTCCCGGTGTCTGTCTGTAATCAAATCTTGCGAGTTAAATTTGACCTACTTCCCCGTGCCCGATTGAACTGAAATTTGGTAGGTATACCTACGTAACTTCGGTGACTATGCAATAATATGTTAGTACCATGGAGCTGGTCTGATGATGCAGTCAGCAGGTAGCCATAGAAACTCCTTAACTACACAACATAACCCCGTTCTGTTTAAGCTCCTTTGATGGTCTTGAAGATGCGATAATATAGAGCAAATGGCAAAAAAGCTGTCTTAAAAAATTCAATCTTTTACCAAAGCGTTATTTACGGGCATGGTGCTGGTGGAAATATTTAAAATGGCGAGTCAGCTGCGCATATTTTATGATAAAATGATACGTCAAATAAAATCGTCAAAAATTTAAATTTAACACGAAACACACGCGAAACGTCGAATCAACTCAGAATTCACTTTCTGCAGTAAATCGATCTCTTTTTCGTCTCTTCATTCGTCTTAAAGTGTAGTCGTTAAAGCTGCTGTTTGAAAAATTAGGCTCTTTTAATTTGCCAAACAAATATAAAACACTTCAGAGCGATAAGAACGTAGCCATGCCTTGTATGGGCATTGGGCAGTCTCCGGAGCATAGGGTTCAACATAATTAAGAAGATAAACTTTGATAAATGAGTTAAAAAAACTATTGATTAATGCCAAATAATAATGATTGCGTCTTCGGCGTGTGCCTGAAGACGACATAACTAGTTAGTCAGACTTGCGGCGCGCGGGCAGCGCCCAACGCCTGTTGAGAGATCGCGCGAAAAGATTGTCTCATTTGATATTCAGTGTTCAAGTCGCTTTGCCGAAGCTATCTATAAAACGAATCACTGTCGCATATAAATAGTTTGTGGCCGGTCCTGGGTGTCAGAAAATTGGATACGAAAACGAGATCTAAATGTTCTGCTGGTTTCCTCCACTGTGGTGTTTGATGATTTGATAAGGTTCTTATCTAAACTAACATCAGTGAAAAGTAACGATCAACGGTAAGTTTTAGAAGGGAATGAACTTTCCACTCTAGGTACCTATATGTTTAATTAGGTTAATCTGTGTAACTATCCCAACAATCAAAATATGCTTAAGTACTATTAAAAAAACATAGTGTCAATAGATTACAGGGGTTTTTATCGTTCCTCCTTTATTTCTTTATCCGACACCTGCGACTAGTAGAATAAATTCATATAACATATGTAATAAAATAATAGTTATATGTTAAAATAACAATACGCATTATTGTCATTCCATTTAAGCAAAAAGTAACATTGCAGCATTTTAATAAAGCGCTATTTAAATAATTCATAATGTGTACATTGGTTTATGTTATAGTAAAAACTGCGATACCTGCCAGATTTGATAAAGAGTTCATACAAATTCAGGCGTTAATTGACCCATGGCCCCTCGTCGTCGCCCGATAAAGACTAACCTCTAGCAAATGGACATTTTAATGCATCCAATTATGTGGGCTTAATATATTGTTTATGTAAACATATTGCGTGTTAGTGAATAGATAAAACAATAACAACAGCATGCATGTGGCCTTAAGGTTCAACGCTAGGTTCACACTCACCTCGCTCTTCGTGTGTGGTAATGCCGGCGGCGGCGTGCAATTGTTTTCATCAATATGTGACTGGTCAAAGGTTTCAAAGACAAAAACAACAAAGAAATTGTTTGGGTAACTAGTGTATAATATTAATTGTATTAAATTAATGGAGCACATTGAATCAGTGGCCAATAATGTTATCTTAAACAAGCAGTGCGTTGTTTCCGACCTCAACCTTGTTCTCGAACACGCAGCATTAATATACAACAATATATTTCCTAGTTTGAGTATTTACCTGATAAATAATTAGGTCAATATACAAACAATAATCATTGTATACGGACCATTGTTTTTGTTAGATGATCCACTTACAACCATTTGTGTAGGTTATCAAACTACGCATAATGTTATTTGATTTACCTACTTCATTATTTCATGGTAGGTATAAGAGTGGACCTGACGTGATCCAGAAAGGTAAAATTTGATCCAGCCAATGATATTTCAAAACAGAAGATGCGTCTTTTACGCTTAAAAAAACCAGAAAGCAACTCAATTGTAATCAGTTCAATCTAATTAAATTGGTCATGCGCGGACTCTTGACCGCTACTATGTCGTGCTGTGTTGAAAATATTCTCAAATGCCATCCTATGCAATCCGTCAGTTCCAAAATACTAGATGAAAATTAAAAGGAAAGAATTATGCCTCATTATTTTTTTCTAACGTCCCCACGTCACGTATCATCTAAAGCTGTACTGCACTGGATATGACGTGATTGCATAAATGTGTCATTAGATCCAGCACTATTTTTACGCAATATAAAATTATTATTGTTTATTTTGCCTTGCCCATGATGTCCCATGATATCATTAACATGTCAATGCTGTATAACAAGTAATACATAAACAAAACACATTGAACGCATACATTATAGTATTTATGTAGTATAAGTAGTTTCATAGCGGGGCACCGTTAATCAAATAGTTAAATTCGTTAATCGCTAATCTGTTATTAAAAAGGCTAACTTCGTTAAACTTTAAAGCGTTACATTTTGGAGGATTTAACGAAAGTTAAAGTTAGGTAATCGTTAACTCGTATTATATAAATTGCATTTTTATGTCGTTGCGTTGGTGATTTACTCATTAAAAAATCAGGTCATGAAAAATGAATAAAGAAGGGTGTAACATTAGAGTTAGTAATACCTAATACCTTATTATTTAGAGATCATATTCAAATCTATCTTACATAAGATGCATATTAGGTATCATTTATAAACATCAATATATTAAAGTTTAATTAAAGATTAACGGGCTTTAATTGTTTTAACGGAAGTTAATGAGTCCGTTAACTAATTTAAAGTTAACTTAAAAGTTTATCTCTATATTTAATGTTAACTTCGTTAATAAACGATTAACGGATTAACGGTCTTGCCCCAGCTATAAGTAGTACCGTAGTACATATACGTATCACTAAAATAGTATGTATTTAGTATGTTTGTTTGTATAGTGCTAAATGAGTCACAGACGGTGCTGGCTAAAAATCAGCGCTGCATAATGTGTCTGACCCCAAGCATTATATGATTATATACGTACTAAGTCAGTATACGATACACTGCCGCGAGGACACACTCGCCACCACTTTGTCCTTGTGTTGGTTCATCATTTCGTTATGCCTGTGTGTGTTCTGTGTAATGCAGTGAATAAATGCTTTTCTTTGTTCTTCCTTATTCGTTAACGCGCAGAGCGCTTCACTCGCCAAGGGAGACTCGTTTGTCGCAAATAAAACCGATTTGTGCCAATATGGGAATCGATGGCGAGTGATCGCCAGCAGCAATCACACCCTGCGGCCCTAGCAAGTTTGACACAAGGATAAGTTAAACCATCCTATCTCAAAGAGCGTCTTTCTCATACTAGTGCCGACGAAAGAAATACCTAGTCAGAGAGATATCACCGTGTCTGGCATGCTAGGGTCGCTGCCCAGATTAAATATGAGTCACTGCCATATTCCTATTTTCGGCAAATTTTCTATCTGCCTGGAAACGTTATAAACTTTATAGTAGTATCCCGGGCATATTGCCGGCAATATTAGAATTTAAAAAATCGTGGAAATTGAGAATGACCCCACTGAATTTTCTATAAATTATTCAAAATTAAATGGCATTTTGACGTGAATAATAAAAACAAATACGAAAGGTACCTACTACTTCGCTTAAAGGAGTGCGAGCATGGAAACCAGCACTAATGAACCCTTCCAAAAATTACAAATAGATACTCATTTATTGTTAAAAACAATTAGGTACAACAGTGCATTTAAAAAAATATTCAGTCATTAAAGTAACAAATAATTCATTGATTTAATAAAGGGAGTGTCGTTGGAAACAACACTAGTATTTTAAGAGGAGTGTGAACCTACGGCTCTTCACACAAAAGAAGATAACAATTTCCACCCCTTAAATGTTAACCGATTTTGACCAATTTTTGATAGGATGTCGGTCAGAACAATATCAAGGTCTATACGTTTTCATTTTTTCACTATAATCGATTAATTCAGTTTTATTGTTGATTTAGTATCCTCATACAAAACAGATCCCGCGATTATATGACTTTGTTGATATTTAATCAATATTCAAAAAATCGGACAAGTGCGACTTAAACTCGCGTGGAGAGGTTCCGTTCCGTACATGATTATCTGCAATTTACTAGGTTACTTTAAATACCATAGACTTCTTATAGGTTTTCCTTCCTTCCTTAGTACAGAAAATAGTTCTTTACCTATAGATTACAATCTATAGGTAAATAACTATTTTCTGTATTTTTTTCAAAATTGTAGTCCCAGTAGTTTTGGAAATAAGTGGGGGGGGGGAATGGTCAATTTTCCCCTATTTTCCTAAATAACTTCCAAACTATTTTACTTAAAATTTCAGAAAAAATATATTTATACTCCTCACAATAAGCCCTTTCATTTGATATGTCACACAATACAGATTGCATAACTTTTTTTTAATTTTCTGATTTACCCCCCAAAAGTGGCCCCCATGTTTAAAATTCATATATTTACGTCACGCGTCCGTGTTGCGGTCACCGACGTACATATGTATACCAAATTTCAGCTCAATCGGTCCAGTAGTTTCGGAGCAAATTGGCTGTGACAGACGGACAGACAGACAGACAGACACACGAGTGATCCTATAAGGGTTTCGTTTTTTCCTTTTGAGGTACGGAACCCTAAAAACGTATAAATAGACCTAGATTTTGTTCTGACTGACAAACTATCAAAAGTTGGTCATAATCGGTTAATAGTTAAGGGGTGGAAATCGTTATCACCTTTTGTATGAAAAGGCTGATTTTTTCCGTTGGTTCACAGTCCTCTTAATACCTAAGAATCCACGTATCTTCGATGGATTATAAGAAAATAAATTTTATGTACACCCATATCATAAAACCTCCATTGGTTAATCAAAAACCGTAGGAAATGACCACCATTTTGACAACCAATTAGGAAAAACCAGTGCTGCGATAAAGAAATAACATTACTTCTTTATCGTTTTTAGTAAAGAAATGAGATTAAATTTGGAACAGCTGTCAAAACTCAAGTGGGTCTCTATTCTAGTATCCATAGATATTAAAACAGTTATTGATACGAAACGTCAATTCAGTATGTTTTTTTAATATAAACTGCACAATATTTGATCTCGAGTGACGTGAGAATAGAGACTTCATCCGTTTGTCTATGATTTAAAAAAAATGGTCTTGACGGAGGATCGAATCGCCGCCATGTTGGTGTTTTGCTGAACGAAAGTAGAATTGTTGTTGAATTGAATAGAAAAAGTTGTTTGTAATTTACATTTTAGTTGAAAATATGAATAGTAAGTAGTCTTCTCGGAGTGTGTGTGATGTGAAAATGCGCCGGATATCGGAAATATGCAGCCACGATTGCAACAAATAACTTGTTGCCAGAAAATATTGTTTCTGAACCCATCATGGAGGATTTATAATATGTGTGTAGATAAAGTTATGTATGCAACTCTGCATAATTTGGCCTTAAAACACACGTGCGATCTTATTATGAAACTCGCCTATCGGCTCGTTTCTTGAAAACCGCACTAGTGTTTTAAGGCCTATCATTATGCAACCGTTGCATAAACTACTATTAAAGACGAAATTTTAAAATTTGACGTTTGAGAATAGAATAGAATCATTTATTGCGTTAAGTTTGGGATAGGTACAAATTGTGTTTCTTATTCAAAGTCACTTAATTCAATGAATGTTAAATAAAACTTCAATGTTGAATAAACCTCGCCAAGCGAATCCAAACACTCATTCATTACCTAGTGTCCCATCAAATCAAAACTTGGTTGATCGACGCGTGTCGAAAATCACGTAGGTACCAGTATAGTTGGAAGAAAGGTCGGTGTTCTGTAGGGATCTTGGACTAAACCAAATAAAAGCAAGCATAATAACTAATGAATTATATGTTTAGATGTAGAAATAGATATTAACGTGGAAGTAAGTTTGTCTGCCTTTGTGTGCAGTTTGGTTTATATTCACTACAGATCGATTAAAAAAAAATTGCTTGGAGGGCAACAAAAAATACTTTTACCCGGAAAATTAAGTCCTGAAATAATTGCAATTAACGGACTCTACGTGCAAGAAGTCGCACGCATAGAAGCTAGTAGTAAATTATACTTTCAAAATAAGGCTTCTTTATAGCTATGAAACTGGAAAATTTACATATAAAATTAGTTTACGAATATTTCAATTAAATTTAACCCTTAATAGAGACATGCAATGAAATGGAAAGTACCTACTATGAAGATGGGTTAACGTTAGAGTAAAGTTAGACCAAAATAAGTTAAACCAAAAGAATTGGTCTAAAATTAGTTATAGTACATTCTGTAACCCGCAGTAAGTATACCGAAATAATAAATAAAACCGGACAAGTGCGAGTTAAACTCGCGTGGAGAGGGTTCCGTTCCGTACATGATTATCCGAAATTTCCTATGTTATTTAAATACCATAGACTTATCATAGGTTTTCCTGTAATCTATAGGTAAAGAACTATTTTCTGTATTTTTTTCAAATTTTTAGGCCCAGTAGTTTCGGAAATAAGTGGGGGCGAAATGGTCAATTTTCGCCTATTTTCCTAAATAACTTCCAAACTATTTGTCTTTAAATTCCAAAAAAAAATCATTTAAGATCCTTTTGATAAGACCTTTTATTTGATATGTCACACGATATAGTTTACACATATATATTTTTTTTAATTTTCTAATTTACCCCCCAAAAGTGGCCCCCATGTTTAAAATTCATTTATTTACGTTACTCGTCCGTATTGCGATCACCAACTTACATATGCATGCCAAATTTTAACTCAATCCAGTAGTTTCGGAGAAAATTGGCTGTGACAGACGGTCAGACAGACAGACAGACACACGAGTCATCCTATAAGAGTTCCGTTTTTTTCCTTTTGAGGTACGGAACCTTAAAAAACATTTTTTTAATCGGCGTGACATCTCAAAAGCTCTTTGAATATCTAAGTTAATGTTTTTATCATATTTAAACTAGTTTTAATTATTCGATAAAAAACAAGGAAACTTTTAATCGGGTCTATTAAAAATAAAAAAAACGAATTATTATGTGACATGGTAATTGTATCAAAACTAAACCGCACTAGGTATTTATATGCTGAAACAGTACAAATAAGAGTTTTGCGATTCAAGGCACATCGAAATTCGCCGTTAACCTCCTTCGGCTGCCAGAAAGAAAGTAACTGCCAGTCTTAAAGGATGACATGAATTTATAATGCCTTAACATTCAATAGCCAACCGCAAATGTCGTAATAAACATACCTACATTCTGGTATCATATATATTATGCTAAGGACACTTTCTGTGTATAAAATACGAGAGAATTTTAACGTTTGCCGAGTTAATAATTTTCTTAGATACCTTATCATGTCTAGTGGGTACGTAAGGTAAAGGCACCTATTACCGTGGTAGTTAAGCAAGTTTTCAAGTAAGAGCCAAAAATTAAGGGTATCTAGACAGCGTAACGAGGTTAAGGATTTTTATAATTAAAGTATATAGATTTAACTTGTTATTTTGTAGGTTTTTGATCTAATTCTAGGTAACTACTAATAGTTAAATATTTATTAAAGCCAAAATGTCGAAATCCCCTATTACCGTGGTATTGGATAGGCTGTGACCCTAATACCGCGAATTTGGTTCCTATTACCGAGGGTAAGAATTAATGATAGTTTTGGTTCCGTACATTTATTGACAAAAATTTTTTTTTAGAATATTGGAATAAAAATGAAGACTTACTTAAAGTTTTATAATTATATCAATAAAATTATAATAATCAAACATTTAAATCGAAAAGCCATGTTTGGTTACAAAGGAACTAATAATAATTAATAACAAATCAAAGACATACTGACTTTACACTAGCATTTAAATTGATTTTACCGTAACATTTGAGCCCAAAAAAATAATATACCTACACAGTCTTAGTCCGACTCATACAAAAAGCATAGCTGAGTAGGAAGAACAACAGATTCCGACCCGAACAAAACTACCAAAATCAAAATAATGGTTATTTCAAAGAAATCAGAACTACGGTACCCTAAATTAGTTATTTCATTACGTTGTCACTCGGTATTAGGTAATATTAGAGGAACCTATCTCCGACTCTTACTAATCATGAATAAGTCGGAATTAGGTTCCCATATATCCTATTACCGAGGGTTATCTGTATATACCATCGGTAATAAGTTTAATTAACAGTACTGTAAATCCTAATTACGACCCATAAAAAAGATAAGAAATAGTGAATTTTTTAAAACAAACCGAAAATAAATACTTCTATTTCCTTACAAAACCAAACTCATAAAACTAGGAAGTAAATCTTTGATTTTATCTGTATATTTAAACGACTTATTAATTTAAGGGTGTCTATAGAAACCACTAATATAATGCTTACGTTTTTATCAAAAATTAAGACCTTCTTGTATATTTTTCATACAACGGATATAGCTCTTTAGCTACTTAGATAGATGAAGATTTCAATCACACAAAACATTTAGATACTTAACCGACAATAAATTAAAAAAATAATGCCAAGTAAAACTAAGGTATTAACGTATTACCGTGGTATACCTCGGAATTAGGAGCCACAGTGAAAAATGGATCCAAATACCGACGTATTTTATATTCTATTTTTTACATATTTCCAAACAAAATATCAGAAAAATAGTATGTCAAAGTCGCAAACGAAGCTATAACAAATCTTTTAAAAAACATAGCCTTAGATTAGTTATTACAATTATTACGCAAATCGCTAAGTAAGATGCGAGTTCACTTACGTGTGGCCTAACGTGTTTGTATGGGATAAGCTGCTCCTGCGCCGCCGTTGCCGGAATTGACGAGTTGCAAGTTCTTTGCTTGATGCATACGCACCCGCGCCAGTAAATCCGATAGACAACTAAGTACGCTTTGGTCTTGTACAAAAAGATTCTTAATGAGTCGGGCCATTTGATAATAAAACACGTATTTAAAAACACCACGATAATGGGTGTCGATTTGGATGGGGTCGTTAATAGGTGCCTTTACCTTACTTCGCCGAGTTATATAATTAGCTTATGGTTAAATAATACCTATCATATTATTTGAATAACAACTTTTATATAGTTTGTATATTCCGGTTGGTTCACAATTCATAACTATAGGCTGACAGACCTAAATTAATATAGATACTAACAAGTATAAATAGCACGTCAACCTTTTCCAAAACACTTTAACCTAACGAGGTATCTAGGATTTCTGAGCGTGAGGAAATTTTGTAATTAACAACATTTTATGAAGTAGGTATCTCTGCTTGAGTAAAACTCGTTTTGCAGATCAGATTTGTCTGTATTTTATAAAGTCATACCTATAAGCGGTATAATTATAGCGAATTTCGTAGTAAGGTAAAAACTTTATCGGCTCACTGACGTTATGATGTTTATGTATGAGAAAGTTCAACTGTCTAATCCTCGACGCGGCTACATACGTATGTACAGAACGAAATAGATAATATTAGCATTACAGACATGTAGACTATTGCAGCTAACTGGATTGTCTTCATGAAATGTCGCCGGGTTATGACGCGGGCTTCAACACAATACGTCGTTGTAGAAATAGTGAATAAACGGTTTTCATAGTTACAAAACAAAGATAAGACTGTCTGTCACACAGAACAATGAGAAGCGGCAATTATTAACTCATGTCGCTTTAAACGGTAAGAACAATTCTAAAATAGACATAAGTTCATCGGTTTGTTTGTATACATTTTATTTAAAATCGAATAAGGAAATATTTTAGGACTATTATTAAAACGAACATTTAAGGAAACATAATATATATACTTAGGTATATATATTTTAACGAAATTATAGAAAATATAAGTAGTAACTTGGGAAAAAAGCACTTAATCATCCAACCACTGTTTGATATAGATATTTCCTTACCTTACGTGATTTAGTACCCACTGCTTAATTAATTTAGGTATGTTAATTAACTTCAGATGAGATTTTAGACGGCAAACCTAGCTAAGTAGTTTGGTTTGAACAGGTGATCCTTGACCAAATTTTTTGTTAACAACTTAAAAAATCTTTTTAAACGTGTTGATCCGTAACTTTGATTTGATTTCATGCAAAACTTAGCGCGGAATGTAAAATAGAACGCCCTCTAATATCAGCCAATAAAGCGGCACAAGCTAACAGTTAACAACAGTTCGCCATTCGGTTTGGTGACTTGACGCAAGTGGGACAGCTGATTATCTGACCTACACGCATCTCGCAATGTTATAATATTGACATAAAACTAACATTAAGCAAGAATGAGTTAGGCTTCACTTAAAGAACATCTTAGGACAACCTACCCGGTTATAAAAACGTGTGACAATTATTTTGCTCACCTTAGCAAAACAGGATATTTTGACCAGTTCCACATGAAGTCAGTCCGATGCAAGACGAAGCGTATGCGCGCTGATCAGCGAGCCAACAACATTTCACTCGTTTTCGTGTTGAACAAATACACGTCGCATTCACATACTAATTATTTACGAGAGAAACTGCGCTATGTACGTTTAAACGCGCATACGGTTCGCTGTGTGTCCGAATACTGAGGTGTGCTTCCAAGTCGGCGAGCGAAGCGATGAGTGTCCACAACCGCACGCGACGCGCGCAGTGAGAGTTGTGCCTGATGCGCTTTGCTTTGATTGCGTGTCTGGCGGCCTCTGGGGCCCGCGCCCGCTGCAGCCGCCGCCACCCGGTGCACGTCAAGATGCTGCAGGGATAGCACATGCACTCGCTTGCAGTACAGAACAATAGATCGAGCGTAAGGAAGAGTTAGCGTCTTGATACAACAGAAAATGTCACGGATTAAAAGCAATCAAAAATAGCGCAAGCAATCGATCAATAGCAAAGTGCAAAATTATATTTACGAATAAAACATAAGTGAATCAATTAAATTGTTACCGTAGCATAAGGTACCTTATGCTACGGTAACAAATTCATCCGTAGCATAAGGTTCTGTTTTGTGTGTTATATAATTTATAAACATATGTATTTATATATTTATATTTTTATATAGATATTATAATATCTTTAATTATTGTTCCCATAATTTCTACCAGATTTCTCAATGCACCTTTTGATAGTACTCTCTGCTTGGCCTGTTGGTTGACTGGTAGAGAATTCCATTGGCCATTAAGTCCGCCATTTGTACCTTGTTTGTGCAATAAAGCTTAAATAAATAAATATGGTAGTTACCTTATGCTACGGTAACAAATTCATTGATTCACTTGTGTTTTATTCCTAAATATAATTTTGCACTTTGCTGGTGTAGTTTTTCACCGATGGAAGGGTATGGTAAGACTTCGTTGTCTGTCCGTCCGTCTGAATGTCACGTTGATTAACCTCTGTAAGGTTACCTTATAAACTTAAAATTTGGAACAGTTATAGAAACCGCGTGTAAATAAATGAATACCTATATCGTTTAAATTTTATTGAAAATGGGGGCCATGGATGTCGCGTTTTGAAAGCCAAGGAATAGATTCATTTCAAATAGTAGATTGTTGCACCAAGCAGAAAGTGATTCATTATTGCGTTGAGTGTTAGTTTGAAGCCCGAACGCAAGTGAGGGCTCTAAAAACACGAGCGCAATAATACATCACTTGATGCGAGGTGCATAATCTGCTTTTCTTTCAACTACTGCAAAAAGTTGTTAAAAAAAAGTAAAAGTATAGTTAATCCCGACTAGCGACGTAAAAAGTATTTTTGCACCTGGTATGACGCACCCTTACAATTTTTATATAGCCTATGACACTCGCACCTTCTCCCTGAATCTTAAGATACCAGACTGATTTATTATAATTGGTGAACATACATATAAAAAAAGCAAATATACGCCTCGAATTGAGAACCTCCTCCTTCGGTTTTTTTGAAGTCGGTTAAAAATCAGTCCAGTGGTTCAGAAGCTAAAGTAGAACATCCGAAAATTTTCACAGAAAACTTGTATCTCGTCAATTCATTTTCATATTAGGCCTTTTTTAAAATCTTTTACCCTATACCATCTTATCAGCCAGTACGAGTACTTTGAGCATAATATTTTAGACGGGGCAATCACAAGTCCATAAGGCCGTCGACATGTGGACTATCTTGCTAAAGTAAGTCCACAGAAAAGTTGTCAGCTGTAAAGGGTATTTTTGCTCTTGGATATCTGCGTGCAAAAGCCGTTTTTATCCGCTAGAGGATAAAGTAAATTTAATTTAGAACATCGTGTGCATTAAGTTTGTGAATTCAAAACATCATTTAACCTATTTACTTCTACCTCCATGATGCCGAATTTATCATACAACCTTTTTTAATTTGTTAAAAACTCATACTGGGAACCTTCTTGGTGTAGTTTTTTTTTTAATTTGCTTTGCGCGCGCCATTTTCTATCACGTCATATTGTTAAAACCTTAGCTGAAAAACAAGTGAAAAACCTCAAATGAGTGATTCTAGCGACGAGGAAGTTTATTTGACGTCAACAGAATTGATTGAAACTGTTAATAATGCGCAAATGTTTTTTTTTTTTGCATTAAGTCATTTCTCTTCGCTGAGGTGGAATAAAAAGTTACGTGTTGCACTCGAGTGCAAAGATTTTTCACCTCATGCTCTTTTGATTCCCTCGCTACGCTCAGGATTCTAATTTTTAGAATCCTTCGCTTGCCCGGTCTTTAAAATCGATCACGCGGTTAAAAAGCAACTTTGCACTCTGGTATAACAGATAACTATTGTATGCAACTTTATTGCTCTAGAGCAAATAAGGGCTGGTTTGTGCTGAGTATTAAAGACCATAATGATGAAATTAAAACGTAGTTGGAAGAATTATTTTTAACATTGTAGTTTTGGAGATAAGAGCCCTATTTTACTGGTCCGCTACCCTGACGTCAAGCGTCAAGATGGCGCTGTTATCAAAATCCGGTATATCTATCCCAAATAATAGTACCTGAACAGCTTACAAAGACTTAATTTTCATCACACTTGCTCGGAAAGGGTGTTATTATACGCAGGCGTATAGAGCAGCTATAGCCGATTTACCTCCCGCGGTAGTTATAGATTTTTACTCCCGAGGGAGTTATGAGTTTCGTTTTTTAAATATAGTAATACACGTACGTCATTTCAGACTAAGGAGGTTTAAAATCAGCAAAGTTTGTTTCCTATCTTCAAAACTTGTAGAGTTGTAGTAATGTAGAGTCAATGTAGAGTCAATGTAGGATCAATGTAGAGTCAATGTCCTGGTTATTTGTGAATTTGGCAACCAGCAAACCAAGGGTGTATAACAGTAAGGGGATTACAAACTCGAATAAGTAAAAGCCTCTAATAGAGTCTCGTTAGTTATCCCCTTCTTACGGCCCTAGATGCACAATGTTCTATTGTAGCTCAAATTCTAATAGAAACTAAGATATTTCATAACATGGGTGAAATAGGTGGCATACCAAGACCAGGGGTCGTATTATGTGCTCTTAATTCCAGGCAGCTCATAATACGAATTTTCCAAGCAGCTCAGTTTACGGCGCAAACAGACTGGAATTAAGAGCTCATAATAAGACCCTAGGTCTCAAAAAAAATGAATGAATGGAATGAAATGAAAATTTGATTATGATTTTTAGTATAAGTATATCTGGTTACTTAAATAGGACCCGAAAATAAACACTTTGGCAAAAAAAAACAAAGAATAACAAGGTGGAATATTGCTTTATTTAAGAAAATTATACATAGTTAAAATTTGTACGACATGACTTTTATACAGTCTACAAGTAGGTAAGCCACACCCACAGGTCACTGAAATTATTTGTTAATCTTGGGAATCAATATACCTACTTTGTCATTTACATTAAATTTTAAATTTATCGCCCTATAAAGCGGATGAACTTCCCAAGGTTAATTTACTGATAACAGATGACTTGATTAAGTAGGTACTATGAGGCAATGACAGCTGTTTTCTTTGTGTGCGTGACAGCTGTTTCCAAGTGCTGTTCTTTGAGACAATATAACTGTAGTATGACAATTCAAATTAAGTATTATTTCTAACCTTATGTCTGATAAGTCGGTATTTTGCGTGACCTTACATCACCTGTATTTATTACTTGCCGCGCTTTAACTAAGGGCGTTAGGGAACAGATGTCGGGTCAGTTGGTTTCATTCGAACATAAAAACCCCGCGTGTCACTCTTGGGTGAGCACAGACTTTGGTCTCTGGCACCACCACCATACTTCACCAACCCCTATCAAATCGTCCCTTTCCAACAACATGCTGTTTACTATTTCTCTCTCTTTCTATTCGGTTTAATTTCAAGGGTTCGTGGTCGAGTTGTTTCGACGTCGTCTCGGCAACGGAGCCACGTCCACAAGACCCGCGGCTGCAAAGCACGCTGACGTCCCAAAGCTTCCATATTTCGACAATATTATTTTAAGAATAATAAAAAAATTCTAGTTTAGTGTCAAAATTGTAAACAATCTCATCACACCACGTAAGTACATTATTATTTAATTATTAAGCATGATTAGAATGTGTTAGGTTCAGCTGTCCATAACCATACCCCATGGACTGACGTACCCTACCTGGCCCTAAAGTACGAGAGCAAAGGTTACATACCCGAATCCATAGGCAAACAAATTCTACTTATTCAATATATATATATGTTTTTAGAAACTACTCTTTGCACGCTTTATAGTGCTATTTAATTAGATTTTTTGTCATGACCTTAGGAGAAGGAAGGTTATGTAAATTATCTTTCTTCATTCTCATCAAAACGAATTTACTACTTACCTTTCAAGGTAAGTATAAATTAGTAACCTTAAGATAAATAAAAAGTTATCTTTAGGTAATCATGGCGTGACCGTGAGAAAGTTAGAACTATAAACGGAGTATATTTTAACTATGCAATGAATAAAATATCTATAGCCTCATGAAAATAACTTTGAAAATTTAAGCGGGCTTTAATTGTACTTATTGATAATCTACTAATATAAACTTAAGCCAATTTACTAACACAATTGTATGGATCTTTGTTATCTGAGAAATAAGATAAAATAAATTAAAAATTAGCAAAGTTGACACTAGGATAACTTATCCCCAACATAGCCCTCAGTGCGTCTCTCTCGTACTATTATCGAAGAAAGAGATGCACAGAGAGATAAAACGGGGATAACTTATCCTCTGGTCAACCTTGCTAGCGTCGCTGGGATAGCACGGATTTAAAGGCTTTCAAGACTTTGCAGATGGCTCGGATTAATATGTCAAAGGGGAAACTAACGGTTCGTTTTCATACAAATTTAAAATCCAATTTTGTTGAATAAAACATGTTTTAGTAAAATTATGTGTGCGTTAACTCAGTTTTGAGTGGCTATTGACTATTTATGTATGTCTATAATAGATTATCCGTTGTTTTTTTATGTAATTATATATATTCTCCCAATCGTACCTATACAATAAAAGTGTAACTTTTATCTTTTAGTTTCGCTTAAATAGTGGCTTAAGGGTGCATAAAACCGTAAGATTTGCCTTAAAAGACAAAAGCACATAGTTCTAGTCTATATTTTACCGCCAAATTAATAAGTTTCCTTATCAAGTCAACTATAGTGTAGTAGTTGATAATTTATAAGAAATATTAAGTTTGTTAACTAATTTAAATGTTAGTTAGTATGTAAAATTAGCTGTATTAACTTACAGTTAAACCCTTATTAAAACTACCAAATTAAACACTTACAAGTTCAACGGTATCACTTTCTTTTAGTTAATTAGTTACAGAACCCTTCGCAAGTATCGAGTTACTACATACCGTTAGGTAAGTTAATTGTGTGCTTTAAGGGAATAAACTGTTGTTTTTTTTTTTTTCAGATATACCTATTATTATGATGAAAATGACGTTATAGTATATGCAAAAACAATATGTTAGGTTTACATACATGTAACCAGACACAATGACTCTCTCGAATAGTTTTAGCGGAGAGATAGGCGACACGGCAGACGGAGACGCGTCCACATCGAACTGGGATCAACTGTACTGCTCTCATCTTTGGTCAAATAGCAATTTGAGGCGAATAATATTGAATAATGTACCAAGCACCGATAACAAAGCGATCACTCATTGCTATACTTGTCGAGGAAAGATGAGAAAATATGAGATAAAATCTCCAAAAGCAAGTTTTAAACCTAACAACCATTCCACTCCTAATTTAAAAATATGTGTGAAAGACTTATCGCTAGACGAAGCGCAAGAAGACTCAATATGTGATCATAACTGTCCAGAAGTTTTCTCATATAGGAGAAGTTTCACAAGAGACCCGGACGCCACCGAGGTGGAAATTAACCGCTGCATTCCATCAATATCTCATCAAATAGATTCCAGTTGTCGCCAAAAGTACACTTCTTATGACCCACAGCCTAATGAAATTAATCCGCGAAGACTGAGGAAGAGCCTGAAAAGCATCGGGGGTATGGTAAACTTCGCGCTGACTGATCCCGCGAAGAAGAGGACTCAGATCCAGGCGTGCTCAATAAGTGTGATGATTGTTGCTATTGTAGTAATAAGTTTCATTTTGGTAAATTTTACTACTCCTAGTTTTACACGTGTAACAAAAGTAATCAGTACAACTGTAGTGCCAACTCAACTCATAGTTTTAAATCAAACATCTCCAGCTGACACAAATGTCATAGCTTTGCCGTCAGCCCAATTGCCTGAAATTGTCACTACCGAAATCTCACTGACAACAGAAGTCTTTAGCAGTACTACTAAGAATAATACTTTAATATCAAAAATACGTAAATATATAAGAACTTATCCGAGAAATTCTAACAAAAGCAAAGAAAGCCAAAGACCTAAAGACATTATAAACAGAGATATTGAATCGCAAAGTTTCTGCTCGTGCCAAACAGATGAAATATGTATGCTTGACGAGAACAGTGGGACGCCGGACTGTAAGAAAGCAGTCGATGCTGACGACCCAACTGGTAAGTTTGGACTATCCTACAGTCTAGCTACAAGCTGAGAAGTTGGGATTCACACATACTTTCCTTTCTAACGGCTTTCCAAAATGGAATTGGTTTTTAAAGAAAAGTATGGCAAACTCACAATTAAGTCACTACTCCAAAGACACTAAGCTTCACTTTTTTTAAGGTTGCGGAGGACTGTGCGCCTTAGAAACTGAAGCTTGTCAACTGGTGGACAGGATCCGAGGGGTACGCGTGTGCCGGCTGCTGAGCCTCGTGACATGCTCGCCACAGGAGTGGCGTTGCCGCAACGGGCTCTGCGTACCAGCCGCGGCACGCTGCGACGGCGCCGTGCACTGCTACGACAAGTCTGACGAAATACACTGTGGTATGGGCTGATTGATCTATTTGTATGCTTCGCCGGTGATAAACGATTGTTTGTTGTTTCAACAGTGGCTTATGTAACATTAATAATTCTCTTAATGTACAGTGGAACGCCTACACAATACTATTAGTTCCTCTTAAATCATCTCTGGAAATATTACTGGTATTTCCTATTAAACCTGTTTATGTTAAATAAGTACTTACGTAATTAAATCTGCTAATAAACGACACCGTTAAGCATTTAAGTATATTCAGTCCGTACGTCAACGAAAACCCCAAGTGGTTATGGGGCGTACGATTTTGTATCCGTTGAATGGACATGGAAACATTAAGACAATCCCTTGCTTTGCATTCCAAACTTACTTGAAAACATTCGTGTTTACTTATTTCCAGAATGCGACCTCACGAAGCAGTTTCGCTGTGGTCAGTCGATATCGTGCTTTCCCAACAACAAACTCTGCGACGGTATCATCGATTGCTGGGATGGCTTCGACGAAGTTAATTGCACGACAGGTTATTAAGTCTTACATCAACTTTGCAAAATCATGACTTTCTTATTACTTAGGTATCTAAGTTAATGCAAAATGTATAAACAAAATATTTCCAAAATAATTAAGGATTTTTTCTTGAGTAATATGACTTGGGGGTTTAATTCTCTTAAAAAACACTTCGTCACCGATATCACCAGCGAGCCTAGCTTGACCTTGCGTGTCTCTACCTTGGTCGCATTCGACGCAGCTCTGCCAAGATCGTAGATAGATATCTAATTACGGATAATGCCTCCAAGCGCGCGGGTCAATTTATGATTGTCGCACGAAATGAGAGGCGAATTGAATGACGAAATTTGTTAAGAGAATAATATAGCTGAGTTGTGGATCTCCCTCCGTTTTTCTCCTATTTCCGCTATTTCCGTCTTAATTATGTCTTAGAGATAGCGAATTTAGGCGTGTTAACTAGTCTTTGAACAGTATTTGCAATTTGAAATCCTATAAAACTCAGTACTCAGCTATTAAAAAAAACGATTTCAAGTAGGATTTGAATCATTGGCGACGTTCACACCTTCTTAACCTAGGTCGAATTGACATTAAACAGAATGTAAAGTAAATCGCAGTGACCCCCATCCGGTCGCCCGAAACTGGGTTATGAATGTTAATTCACTCAGTCTCAAACCTAACGGGAGTTCTTTCCTATTCAATATGTCTACAATGACATTTTATATTATAGGCTTGAAATCTTTACAAAGTACATAATAATGTGTCAGGAAACATACCTAATAATAAATATATGGGTCATATCATACCTACTTATATTTAGTTTTTGTTCCCGAAAGTTATATTAGTAATTTTTTAGGTATTGTTTGTTTTGAACTTAAAATGCACGCATGGTTTCTTCTTCTATAAAGAAATCTTAAATATGAAAACTATGTTGTTATTAACTTTAGGGTTAGTAAAGACAAATTTTGTTTTTTAGATGTGTATGACGATGATCGGTGGTAGCATACAATACAAGTACTAGTTAATCGGACCGAGTTAAGGATATCATAGGCATGTCACCCAAGGTCACCCCAATATCTGTTGTCGAAATATAAAATATACAAAACAGAGCACGAAACATCCCTATTAAGTAGGTTCAAATCAAACAGCAAGATTTGTTTGCATACCTGCCCCGATTGAGCTGATAATTATTTAAACGGAAACTAAGACTTCATTCGTTTCCCACAGAGTGCCCAGAGACCCAATTCACGTGCACGGACGGCGATTGCATACTGGGTCTGCGGTTTTGCGACGGCTACGCCGACTGCGGGGACGGCAGCGACGAGCCGCGCGGGTGCGCCGGCGTGTGCGGCCGGCGCGAGCTGCAGTGCGGCAACCGGCGCTGCGTGCCCGGCGCCCTCCGCTGCGACGGACACGACAACTGCGGCGACAACACCGACGAGATCAACTGCTCTTGAACCATTTTGAACATAGCTGGGCACCGTTTATCAAATTGTTAACTTCGTTAATCGCTAATCCGTTACTAAAAAGGTTAACTTCGTTAAACGTTACAGCGTTACACTTTGGAAGTTAACGTTAATCGTTACTGATGATAGAAATTACATTTTATGTCGTTGCGTCAGCAATCTACTAATAAAAAATGTTGGTATGTGCTATGAAAGTTTAGGCAGGACATGAAATATTAGTGAAAAAATAAAAAACAAATATACGCGCCGAATTGAGAACCTCCTCCTTCGGTTTTTTTTTGAAGTCGGTAAAAAATAGTGTCTTGCGTTAGAGTTTGTAATAATACCTATTATTTAGAGATCAAATTCAAATCAAAAGCTATCTGATATAAGCCGCGCGATGATTTTTTAGCAAATAGTAGGTACTTAATTAACTTTTAACGGAATTTAATTGTTTTAACGGAAGTTAATGAGCCCGTTAACAAATTTTGAAGTTAATTTAAAAGTTAATCCGTTACTCGAAATGTTAACTTCGTTAATGAACGATCAACTGATTAACGGTCCTGTGCCCAGCTATGATTTTAAAGTAGAACGCAAACTGTAAACATTGACGAATTTCCATAGAATTTAGGTCCTATCTAGTCTGTTTGTTCTCAAGATATATACTTAATTTCCAAAAAATGTATCGGATGCTTTTATCTTTTCTTATCATTCGTAAGAGGCAAAACTTTGGTATAAGTAATTGTTTTAGTTTTTTTTTTTAACTACGCTTCAAACGTTTCTGGTTAATATATGTATATTTTCGTCTTTAGTAATTTAATTACTTACATAAAAATAACAATTGTAAATGGAAGACCCATAAACATCAACGCCAGATTATTTTTTAATTGTTTGTTCGTCATGATATGCCAAAAATATTGAAATCACCATACAAATTATAGGATTTTGTAAAGCCATTTTATTCCTAAGTCAATGATTTAGGTATTTTAAGCTCTTAAATATGTTTTTAACTGTCCAAGTGACACTTTAATAACGAATTGATGCCATTGCGGTGGGGGTTCGTTGGATCGAATTTAAGGTCATTCGGAACGTAGACCCTTACAATCATTTGCTTTTTGTCAATAGACTTATAGTTAGTTTGCTTTAGTTAGGTACATTAAGTGCGGCAACCGACGGACGACACTAACATGCTTTTAAGGGTTCCGTACCCAAAGGGTAAAAACGGGACCCTATTACGGACGGACTCCGCTGTCCGTCAGTCCGTCTGTCTCCAGACTGTATCTCATTAACCGTGATAGTTAGACAGTTGAAATTATCACAGATGATGTATTTCTGTTGCCGCTATAACAACAAATACTAAAAAACAGAATAAAATAAATATTTAAGGGGGCTCCCATACAACAAACGTGATTTTTTTGCCGTTTGCTCGCACTTGGCCGGTTTTTTATATTAAGAGGGGGGCAAACGAGCAGGCGGGTTACCTGATGGTAAGCAATCACCGCCGCCCATGGACACCCGCATCGGCCGCAACGCGCAAGATCCCTAGGTTGTATCGGTCCGGAAACGTTGCTGCAGCAAGCTCGTTCCAAATTCCTACCGTACCGTACTGTGTATAATTTGCATTTAAACATAGAGTACAAGTTTTATTTTTAGCATTATCTGAGTTTAGTGTTATTAATTAATTAAAACCTTTGTTTTAGAGTTGTAAGACAGGGTAAATGAAAAAATACTGAAAGGCACGTATCGACAGTCTGCTACATTTTCCAATGTGAGTATAAGTTTCCTTTATATAGAACGAATTTTCTAAATGTCCCCAATAGCATTACAAATAAATTGTCTTAAATCTGGCTCGAAGGACCATGTTGTATGCTTGCTTGATGATGTAGTTTCCGATTGGCACACATCAGTTAATTTCAGTGGATATAATTCTTATTAATTATGCTTTTGATTTACCTCTTTTTTTAGAAGGTCGAAGGCAGTCTTATTCTGTGTACGTTCTGCGATTTAGGTGGGTAAGTATGATATAGGGTTGGTCCCGTGTCTTCGGACTGGTCCGGACTTCGTCCGCGTAGACACCGTAATCATCTTGTAACGAGGCCCTATCGCGACTCGTACATAACTCCTTCGATACTGACACTTCTTCTTAAGCAACCCGTTTACGTTCCAACCTAGCGGTATGAAATATACTTTACGACCTATTCTCATACCTACCAAAAATATTAAAAAAACATAAGTATCGGTCGAGCCGTTTCGGGGGAGTGCGACCACAAACACGGTGTTTGTGGTCGCACTCTCCCGAAACGGCTCGACCGATACTTATGTTTTTTATATATATATAGACATAAATATACACGAGATTTTTATATATATGGACATAAAACGGACACCGGACTTTCGGGAATTGTGAATTACTTTAGTACAGCTTTTCTAACTTCATTAGGTTACCTAATTTAATTTCATACTGTTCACGCAAGCTTATGTTAGGTGTGTATGTATATATGTAAAACTCTTTATTGTAGATCAAAAACGCCTTAAAACTTACAAAAAATTAATAAATAAATTAGTACAAAGGGGAACTTATCCCTTTAAAGGGATCTCTTCCAGGGATTACTAATGTATGGGTAAAAAACTTTTCCCAAAGCATCAGATCACAAACTATTACGACGCGGATAGCCTAGTTGGTAGTGACCCTGCCTCCGACGCAAGCGTCCCGGGTTCGATCCCCGGTAAGGGCAAATATTTGTGTGATGAGCACGAATGTTTGTTCCTGAGTCTTGGATGTGTCCTAAGTATTTAAGTATTTATTTCTCTATATAAGTATTTATATCGTCGTCTAGTACTCATAACACAAGCCTTTAAAGCTTACTTTGGGACTAAATCGATTTGTGTAAAGATTATTTATGATTATTTATTTATTTTACTCAAATTATCATTTGGCAAAAACTCATTAGTCAAAACAGCTTATCGCAATTTTACAGTTAGCAAAAGTATTTTTTGTCAAATAACTACTTACGTAAGGGACACCAGTTAATCCTAACCTGACCTACCCCTCATAAAAAAATGATGCCAAATGATAAAATGCGAAATGGAAATATGCTAAAGATTCGTTTGGGAAATGAAACTACTGCGATAAGTTTTTTGGGAAGTAAAATTTGGCGAAAAATATTTTGCCCGAAGAGCAGTACATCCTCATCCAGCTAACCTTTGAATTAATGATGAAAGAATACATTATAGACAAAGTGACTACTATGTACACAAACACGACGCAAGCGTTAGGTTTAGGTTTAATAAGGATAAATATCATCGCACAGACATTCACCAAGTTAAAGACAAAGGAAGGATGCATAATTTTGTAACCAAATGCAAACAAACTCTAAATCCCATTTAGATTTTATTTGGGTAATATGTAAGAAGGCAATATGATTGGTTTGAAACGATAATTGAATAAAAACTGTTTTAAAAACTGAATCTCGTTCCTGTTTTTTGTGCCTGATGGTGTCATTTGGTACTTACTTAAACAATTAAATCACATACCTACCTACCACTACCTATTTGGTTAATTATGTTGTTTTGAAAAGTTCTATCATAATACGCCAGTTGCATAGTTTGCCGCCAATCTTAAAAATCCAATGTCCGTTAATAGTAGATTATTGTACCAAGACAAAAGTGATTCATTATGACGCCGAGTGTTAGTTAAAAAACAAAAACAAAAACACGAGCGCAATAATACATCACTTGATGCGAGGTGCATAATCTATTTTTCTTTCAACTACTGCAAAAAGTTGGTAAATAAAAGTAAAAGTACCTATAGTTAAATCGGACTAGCGACTTAAAAAGGATTTTTGCACCTTGTATGACGCACTCTTAATTTTTATGTAGCCTATGGGTCATTTTATGTAAAGTTGTATACACCGAGAAATGTTAGGTTCAAAATTTATCTCCTTGCAAATGAATTTAAATAATATTTATGGATACTCCGACATGTAAATTTATAGAAAACATAGGTTGTTTATTGGATTATTAATTGAGAATGAAGTAAAAAAATATTTAGTTGAGTGGGAGAGAAGCGGCCGTTCCATTCCATGACCAACTTCGTACAATATTTAAAAATAATACAAAAGGATTACAATGTTCTTATTTTTTTATTACAATTTCTAATAGCGTAACTTAAAAATACACATTTTTAATTGGATAGAAATGTAGACAATTTTTTTACAGTTAATTGTATATTTCCGTTACGTTACTCTAAGGTAAAAAAAAAATGGAGCCGTCACGGGACGCCTGGTAGATGTGAAACATCGACGTTATTTCGTAAAAGTAGTATGCAGAAAAGAACAGATTGTGGTAGGAACTAAAAATGTCAATAAAATAAAATAAAAAATATAACGATTTTTTTTTCTAGATAACGATGATTTTTTATTAAATAAACATTCATTTTCATTAAATACAAAAAAAAAGATTCGTGCGCTGCACGCCATCAGCTGATTTTAAAATAAAGTTCTGTCAGTCTTAATAAATTTATTCTCTAAGCAATTGTTTTAATGCATTAATTTCAATAAGAATGAAATTAAAATTAATAATTAATTTAAAAACATGATATGCAATGAAATTTATGTGAATTTTAATCTACCTAGAGAGTAGATTTTACATTTACTGGCGCTCAATACACACCAAATATACGCGTGCTAAATGCACAGATAAATGCATACTTTAATTATAAAAATATAATTAACTTACTGATGACTTGATAATGTGTCATAGTGTGATTTTGCTTTCTTTGCAGGAGGCTGATCACTTCCACTCTCTAAATTATCACGGTCAGACATTTTATTATCAGAACAGAAAAATGATTTATTTACCAGAAAAACACAGGTTATGAGTACTGTAATAAACAGAGTATACATTATAGGTATCCGAGCTCAGTGGAGCGAAAGAGATGGCTTAACGCCGGATCGAGTGAGAGAGAAACGCACAGTCGATTGCGCGTGGCGACGCGTCGCCACGCCAGAAATCGGTCTCACGTGCGCCTATAGATGTTTCACATCAAAAATATTTAAGTTTTTCTAATTATCATATTCATTAACAGGTTTATCCAATGAGATCAAATGTACCAAATAAACAAAACTTAGCAGTTTTATATACAATATTCAAAAAGTAGTTTATATACCAACGAATTATATTTTATTTAAGCATACCAAAATATTTCTCGCGTGGGACAGTCACGGAAAGAAAAATATTGGTAACGGAATAAATTCTAAAGCCTTGTTCACAAATATAGCAGAAATTCAACTCAAAAGAATATAATTTCTATAATATGATTTGGAATTTTTTTAAACAGTTTTCATATTATAATAATATGTAAATATCCATCTTCTCGACGACCACGGACCAAACGTGTCGTCCGAAGTAAATAAATAAATATAAATATACGCGATAAAGTCCCGTTAAGTAAAAATAATGTTTTACTTACTTTATTCTCAACTTTTAAATTAAAATAACACAATACAAAGTTTATTTCAATGTTATTCTATACTTTGATAATTAAACTAAATTATTAATACTATTATTCTATATACCGCTTTATACTTCTGTTCCGTTACTTTTTTAGTTCCGCCTCTACGAAACCAACGCTCAGGTTCCGGAATGGAAGTAACGTTAGTGTACCACAGGTTATAAAATACTTCACGTACGATCTTCCTTTAATATAATAAAACTAAATTAAAATAAGATAAACCAGAATAGGATATAGGGTACTATTTATCCCGGATAATTCAAAAGTTCCCGAGGGAGTAACTATAACTGAATTCCGCTCGGACAAAGTCGTAGGCAAATGATAGTTCTAGATATAATTTTAATTTAATGAAACTCTTTTCTTTTATTATTTAGGCTATGCTAACATCTAACAAAAGAGTAAACAAAAAAACATGTTCACGCACGTCCCTCCATTAGGTACTTAATAAAATTATTAATGACGGGACTGTAACCTTGATTAGACTGGGAGAAAAGGGACTTCGAACGGAAAGTACACGGTGCCAGCTTAAGAGTTTATTGACAGTCACAGAAAACTAACAAACTTGACATTAGAAAAATACATAAAAAACCTCAACCTTCCAAGCAGGTCATTAACAAAAGTAAAGAATCTTCATACGTATTTATATAAAAATATAAATTTAATGGGGTTGACATGTTCTTACACCGTTCTATTTTTGTGTATGGTAAGCTAAGCATCCACCATCTCCTTTTCCTCCAAGGTTTTCGAATCTTTTTTGTACAATATGTAGGTACGTAAAAAAAGCATAATGAGCAATCGCAAACAAAGCTGTTGCAGCACGTCCTACGTCTTCTACGTTTCGGCTTCGGCGGTAACTGAGCTATGCATAATGCGAGCGTGAAGCGGAGCGCGCGTCACTACTCGCCGAGCGCCTTGTTCGAGCGCCTCGTACGAGCTTGAAGTGCCGCTATTAAGGTTATTCACAGATTAACGGATTTTAAGGATGTATACCACGTCAAACCCGCAGTACATGTATTTGATTTTTCAAGTTTTGTTTCATTTGCACCAAATAACGGCAATGAGTAATTTTGTACGAATAATGATTTAAAATATACAAATTGTGCGATTATTAATAATTATTTAGTATCTGAAATAAAATAAAAACCTGATTTGACTACTCGATTAACAACAGCGCTAGCGGCCTTTCCCTACCGTTTGACGTTACGGTCCGGACACATGGAAATTCAATCAAGAATATTTCCGTGGGAACAACGGTAACGACATTTTTTTCCCATCAAAATACATTTTTTGATTATAAAAGTACTATGGGTGGGACAGAAACATTTTTCGCTTTTTCCTGTAATGTAATCGACTTCCGGTACAAATAACAGTAGGCACAGCACATAACACATATAATCTTAAATGTCATTTATCTCCTTTAAAATAACGGTAAAGTGTTTTTTTTACTACACTTATGCGAAACGACTAATACTACCATACTATTCAATTTCAGCGAAAAATATACAAATCGATATATTGGGTATACATCCTTAAATTATTAGTTTGTTTTGTGCGTAGTATCTGTGGAAGTATCTTGTAAGTAATCTGTGGTGTTGTGTTGGGTCAGTGTTGGGTCTGTGGCTACGGTAAAGTTAATTGAAACCACAAAAGTGAAACGAAAGATGCTAAGATTCCTTTGAGTGAGAATAGATTTATTTATTTTTCGATTTTGCGAGTTGTTTAAATCTGCAATATCCGTTTGCTTTATCAAATTACCGATCATAACCATCATGGCTGATAGTGACGACGAATATGATCGCAAGAGACGCGATAAATTCCGCGGTGAAAGAGGGACTGCTGAGGGAAGCAGTTACCGGAGCAGCGATCGGCGGGAAGAACGAGGTCGCGGCCGCGAAGAGTGGTCTGAGAGGTAAATACTAGTGGATGTGGCAGTATTTTTATGTTTATATCACACATTTATCGTTTTGTTTTTCAGATCCCAACCTCAAAATCATGCATCTCCTAAAATTCCTACCCAAGCCCCTAGACCTTCCAAGCGGTGCTCCATTGCTTTTATTGTAAGGTATAAATGACAGAAAAACTACTGTTTGTTATATGTAGGTATTAGGGGCTGTATTCGCTAAAGTATTTTTTGAACAGTTGGCTTGCCCTAAAACTGTTTAGTTGTAGTTTAGTTTTTAAAAAAAGAAAGACTGAAATGAGTTCTTTAATATTTGTACTTAAAAAATATTAACAGAACTATTCATACCCAGTTGAATAGTAGAAGTTACAAAGTACTCTTACATAACTGGCTAATTCTATTATGAGGTGTAGAATAGATATATTTATTAAGCCTGAACTATTTTGTAGATCACGCGGAGGCCGTTCAGGCCCTGACTATAGGGACTATCGTGGAGGAGCTAGTGCAAGCCGTGGTTACTCGCCAATTAGGGGTGAGGGGCCACCTAATAAACGTATTAGGCCTGACTGGCCAATGGAAGACAGAAGATATGGGGGAATGCCTCATGACTCCTATGGATCTTATGGTTGGGCTCATGACCATTTTGGACCACATCCAGCTCATCAAGGCTATGGCCAGCCAATGCCACCAGTACCTGCAAGGTGATAAAATTTTTTGAATTAGTTAAATATTACATAACAGGTCATTTGCGAATTGACAATAAATTTTTGAACTTTATTTAGTGTAATTAATTTATAACCAATATATATTAAATAAATGTTTCTTATCAGGGATGCTGTACTGCCTATTGGCCCGACTGATGGTCCACCCACCATGATGAGCTTCAAGGCCTTCCTGGCAGCACAAGATGACTCAATCACAGTTGATGATGCTATCCTCAAGTACAATGAGTACAAGCTAGACTTCAGAAGGCAACAGCTAAATGAGTTTTTCGTCTCTCACAAGGATGAGGAATGGTGCGTTGAATTTATTCTTGGATATTCAAATTTTGAAATTAGTTATCGTGCAAACAAAACTGTCCTAGAAACTATTATTGAACATCTTGCTGTATTGTGTTGACTCATCACATTAATAATAATGAGTGAGCATGCAAGAAAAAGCATGTCCATGGGTCACTAGCACATCTGCTAAAATTACAATAATGAAGTTTCTATTTCTTTGCTGGTAATTAAAAGATTCTAAGCATTAACATTTTGATTTTTTTTTAGAATCAAGTATATATCTTCACTAAATTAGGTTACCAGTTAAGGCTTAGAATTTTTTAAAGACCTTGTGCAAATCTTAACGTAACCTTTTTTCCCTACAGTCAACCGCGTAAACGCGTGGAATTGCTGGACAACATTAAGAAAAATTTATTGAAACTTTATTCAAATAATAAAACGGTGTGTGTAGCTAGTTGATTTCGCGTTGACCTGTAGCGCGCAATGCTACGGGTTTCGTTACAGTAGGGTGTTAGGGCAAAAATATTCCACACGTGTGGAACAGGTGAGACTGAAGATATTTTTTAAATTATTACTAAGCTCTTTAGTTTTCTTCACTTGAACACAGATGTATTGGCGAAGCTGGTGTACGACAAAGGTATATTTATTAGATATGACTTTCCTTCTAACTAGTTGAGGCAAATTTTATTAAATTTTTAATACATTTTAACAGTTTGTTATTGGGAAAGTCATTTAAATGTTTGTGTGAGAGTTAAGTAGAAGTGCATTATGTTTTGAAATTTGTAAACTAAATATGCTTCTACAAGACTTATATGTATGTTTCAGTATATGACAAGATTAGTAGATTCATAGTCATGTTGTATGCTCAAATCTCCAAACAAGATAAAGTTGCCCTTTTCATTTAGGTTCAAGATCAAATACCATCCTGAAGAATCCGTTAAACGGAAGGAGGAGCAACTGTGTGCACTTAAAGTAAGGGTGGATTACTTTTGTTAGTGCAATTATTTACCTGATATGAAATGAGACTAAAAAAATTATATGTTTTAGAATCGTCTCAGTGTGTTCCTCGAGTTATTAGAGATAGGAGAACTAGACAAAGTATCTGTGGATGTTGAAAAGTCTGACAAGTTAATTCGTTTGCTGGATACAGTGGTCATAAAACTTGAAGGCGGCACTGAAGAAGATCTCCAGGCGCTTGATGTACCGCCGCCCCAAGAAAATACAAATTCAATTAATGACAAATCAGGTACACTGCGTGACTAAACATTCTTGTAAGCCAGCACTATTTTTGGCATTTTATTGCTGCAATTCCGGCCAGTGATGTAATATCTTTTTGGGAATAGTCCATAATTGCAGCAATCAATTGCCATAAAACTAGCCCTTTACAAGCCGCTTAATACAATTGGTATTTTAGAATTTTGAACAGTTACACTAAGATCAAATGTTTACAGACAAATGTGATGACGAAGCACCTGTCATCATTGACGTAGATGCTGTTAAAGTAAAGGAAGAGAAAGACGATTCTGAAAAACCAGAAGAAAAGGTCTGTCCACTTTATCCTTACACTTATAAATATATATTTTTTGATTCTATTCTTACTATTTTAATGTTTTTAGGACAAAAAACCCGAATCCCCCAAACCAATTGCGCCGCTCTCCATGGAGATAGATCCAAATTTGCGCCAGCTGCAGGAACAAGCCAAACTCTTTTCGCGTTTCAATTCTGCCCCTGGCACGGAACCTAAAACTGAAACCCCAGAAAAAGAGCCCCGTAAGTTTTCTTCTAGTGATTATGTACTTGACATTCATGTAATTACAGTCTTGTTATTTGTGTCCATGTAATTACATAATCATATTCTGCTTTATTTATAGCACCACCCGGTTCTTCATCCAGCTCTTCATCATCAAGTTCCTCGTCATCAAGCTCAGATGAAGAAGGAGAAACTGCGCCACGGCGTAAATCTAAATCGAAATCAAAAACGCCAGACAAGATACCAAACATCATAGAAAAATCCAAATCTCCAAGTGTGGAAAAGGCAGATGAGCCTATTGAGAACAATAAGGTGGAAGAAAAGAGTGAAGAAAAGAGTGGTGACGAGAAAGCGGAGTCAGTGTCAGACGTCGTTGTTGAGAAAAAGGAATCGAGAGCTCTTCATAAAACCACTTCTATATTCTTGAGAAACCTCGCGCCCAGTATTACTAAAGCAGAAGTAGAAGCTGTAAGTTGATATTGTTCCAATGCTGCGAAATCATAGAAGTGTATAGTAAGGAACTGCCCAACGCGATTTTCGCGATACTCACTTTTTTGGTGTCAAATGACACCATCGCATACTCGGTGAATATTGCCGATTTCGGCGTTCTCATTACATTGAGGAAAGGTCCATTAATGGCTGATTCATGCGTTTTGTTTTTGTGGTTCGTAGCTCCTAGCGAGCGATGAAAGAGTGATGAATCAGGCAAAAAAAGACTGTGTGTCATGTCATAAGAACTAAAACGTCGGCAATAGAGCTTCGTAGTTTATAAACTTGTAAATAGATGGCATTACCATGACGAACTAAGTCATTTGTTCAACGCAGTTGTATTGAACACCATATTATCCTTCTTTTGAGATCGTTGTGCGATGTGGTTTTTTATTAAGTTTTGTTACCGATTGTTGTTTTGTAACAAGTGTGTATGTATATTGTTGTAGATGTGCAAACGCTACGGCGGGTTCTTGCGCGTCGCTCTGGCCGACCCGCTGCCCGAGCGCCGGTGGTTCCGCCGCGGTTGGGTCACCTTTCGCCGCGAAGTCAACATCAAGGACATTTGTTGGAACCTCAATAACATCAGGGTATGTCTTTAGAAGTTTGTTTAAGAGAGTATACGTTAGGGTAAAAAATAAACCACCTCTAAAATGGGGTGTTTAACTTTGTATGTGAAGAACCGATTCTATATGTTTATCAACTTGAAACAGTTCAAAACGAACAATTACGTAGCAATCGAGAAAAAACGAAATTTCTCCTAAAAAGAAATTCCTTAGGGTAGGTATTTTATTTATCAACTTGAACAATTAGGTAAATGTTCAAGAAATAAACATACCGTCCCCCTAGAATAAGATGCCTTGATGTATTGAAAGTTTGTATGGCAAGAACTGATTCTATGCTGATATCTACTAAAAACTTAGTACATAATATTAATATAGTCTTCGATAACCCTACTTCCTACTAATTCTACTAATATTATACATCCTAAAGTGTGTATGTGCGCGTGTGCGTGCGTGTATGCGTGTGTCTGTATGTTTGCTACCATTCAGCTTTATATGGCCGAATGAATTTTCATGAAACGTCGTTTATAGTCGACCGAGCGAGTGAAGCGTTTCCGTTTCAGCTTGGGCAAAAATGCTTTCGTCTGTCCATTTGTTCTCGTCTACAGCTCACAGTTCTCAATCGATTCTCGTGAAATTTTGTGAGCAGGTTCGATAATTCAAAATGGCGGAGATATGGGGGCTTTTCGTAATTACACACTTATTTGCGGTGTTGGTAAACTGACTCGATCTATGGAGATATCAGTTTTCCAACGGCAAAGTTAAGTTTGTCGCGAGGTATACAGCTTACGGAGACACTAGTTAGACCTTAGCTCCTGGAGTAGGAAGTAGGGTAATTTTAATGCCGGATAAGTAAAAAGTTTCCGAGGGAATAATTATAACCGAATTTCACGCGGACGAAGTCGCGGGCGGAAACTAGTTAATAATAAATGAGTATGAAACGGTATTTGTTCGTGATCAGCTGCGCGAGTGTGAGCTGGGCGCGATAGTGAACCGCGACCTGCAGCGGCGCGTGCGCGCGGTGGCGGGCGTGACGCTGGAGCGGCCCGTGCTGCGCGCCGACGCGCGCCTCGCCGCGCGCCTGGCGCACCTGCTGGACACGCGCACGCGCCTGTGGGACCAGGAGCCGCGCGACGACGCCGGCGCCGCCGACAACCCGCCCGCACCCGATGCCAATGTAAGTGGAACCCTGCAGCGTATCTTTGCGGCATTTTATTAGATTTATAATAATCAATAGGTATAAAACAGTACCGTGACTCGCTTATTGACAACGCTCAGCCTAAACGGATGGTCTTCAAGGTTTGAAATTTGGGGAGATATTCCTAGAGTACCCTAGACGTGCACTAAGGAGGGATAAAGTTTGTATGGAAAATACAGCGGACGAAGCTGTGGCGGGTCCACTAGTAAATAATATAAATTCGTGCTGCTCCTAAATTATGTCTTTGGTTTAAAATGACCCTTGATAGCGAATGCTAAACTATATTAACTAATGGATGATGGTAACAAGGAGAATTTAGCACATATATTTTAATAGTTTTCACACGTATTAGTGCAGAACAGTACCTACGGCTTGACAGCAAAGTAGAATGAGAATATCAAAACTTACTATGAACAAATTATAATAACATATGACATATAAAAGCGGTTCCCTGCCAGTCACCAACAAACAACCCTAATTGGGTATTTTCCACTTTCGATGAAAGTAAAAGTAACATTTAAACAACTGTGATTCTTTAATAATCGTTTTTTGTCAGTATAGATGGGGTTGCCATACGTCCCGTATATACAGGACTGTCACCGTATTTAAGTATGGCGTCCCGTATTTGTTAATTGTCCCGTTTTTTGTCTCGTTTATCAATATTCACGTACTAAAGGTTCGAAGCCGATGGCAGGCGAATCGAAAATACATAATCAATAAAGTAAAATCTACGTCAAAATATGACTGGGCGAATAAACAGGAATCTTTTCATGGTGGTTCTTCTCAACATTAATTGAACTGGTTTTCTATTAATTATAAAAAACCGTAACCACCCTCATTTTCAGTTTTTATTGATTTGGCACTAATCAAGTCCCATACCAGTTCCCAACAATAATGGCCACCCTAAGTCATTAAAGTATAGTATAATTACTCACAAGCCCTAAGTATAGGTTATAAAATAAACTACTAATTTAGGTTCTATGCCCATACCAAGTTTTTAAATATTGATTGATAGTAAAAAATTTAATACTTATTTGAGTCGTAGTAAAAAATGTAAAACATTTCTTATTACTTCGCTGTTACAAGGTTCTATGTATTGCTCAATGTCTTTTTCCTGAGGTTTCTCTCCCGCTCTTATCGGGCATGCATGAACTTGCCGTTAATTATTTTTCCAGCCCCTATTCCACCCTTTTAAAGGGTTGGTTTTCTTAAAAAAAATATGTCCTTCCTCAGGCTTCAAACTATCTCCATTCCAAATTTCATCAAAATCGGTTTAGCGTTTAGCCGTAAATCGCGCAGGTACTTACATAAGAAGACAGCAACAGCCCCTCATCGGGCACGCACAAAATTCCTGTAAATCAATTTTTCAAACCTTATTTCACCTTTTTAGCATCATCAAAATGGCTTATGTCCTTCCCTGTGCTTAGTGCCTAATTTTACGAGGCTCGCCTTCCATGATTGTTAAAACCGTAATATTTTTGAAATAATATTATTAACAAAGTTTTTGAAAATACTAAATTGAGCTTTTTTTTCCAGAATTTTAGCCTGAATTCCAAAAATCCCGTGCTTCACAAGATTACCGAACACTTGATCGAGGAAGCCTCCACTGAGGAAGAGGAACTGCTCGGCGTGGACGTGGCGTCTGAGTCCAACAACCATGAACCGGCCGACCCAGAACTAGTGCGCGTTTTGGATAGACTCGTGATGTACCTGAGAATCGTGCACTCCGTGGACTACTATAACCACTGCGAATACCCGTATGAAGACGAGATGCCGAACCGCTGCGGTATTATGCATGCGCGGTCCGGGCCGCCCGCTAATAAGGTGTGTGTTTGTTTTAAGGGGCTAGTTTTTCGGCAATTTATAGCTGCAATTCGGGCTATTCCCAAAAAGATTACATATTACATCACCAATGCGGACAAAAAGTTTGAATGTAAACTTTTGAGGATAGCCCGATTTGCAGCAATAAATTGACGAAAAGCTAGCCCATTTAGAAGCCCCTTTAGCCATATTATTTTCAATAGGGAAGATGCGTTTTTTTCATGGTGTATTGGAAAGTGCTGAAAAATAGAAACCGATCTGTGTACGCAAAACATTATTATGTTGTTTATTTTATGAGTTATAAAGCTTTGAAAAGTCACTGTTCGAACCACTCGCAAAAACACTCCATACAAAATGGACGACAACTATGACGTCACAGCATTTGTTGACTGTACAAAATGTATGGCGTTGAAACGAAATCAGCAATTATTTCCGAAAATACTGTTTTTAGACCAACATCGTAGAAATAAAACATGACATAAATTTGATAAGTATGTCCAAAAAAATAAAATCAGAACTAAAAGTAACTAACTAAACTAACTGGCCAATATTAACTTTTCACTAATTTTGACCCGTAATAAAATAAAAATGAATACTCAAAATTGTTTGCTTTTTTCTGTAATATGCTTTTGTTTACGTTTACTTTCATAATATTGGTATGTTATGAAAGTAAACCTCATTTTGATTTTTATGTATCTTCCCCATTGCAATTTCATAGTCATTTGTTTGCCTCAGTCCAAACATTTTCGAATTCTTTCATACGTCAATGTAATATTTAGCCAATGATAAGCATATATGACTTTTAATTACAGCCGACCCAGCAAGAAGTACAGGACTACATCAAATCTTTTGAAGGAAAAATGTCTGCTTTCTTGCAAGATGTTAAGCCACTCTCTGACGAGGAGTTGCAAAAGCTTGGTATTAAGGTAAATCCATTCAGACTATAATAATCATAATAATATCTTGGACACAAACCCATAGAGATCTATTCACAAACTAGAATTCCCTCTATTATGGGTACTAGAGTTTCAAGATTGGTTGGATAGCATGGTGGACTGACTATTAATTACATCGAGACCTATTGAAAGTCTTCTAAATATAAACTTTTGTTTAACATTAATCAGGATCCTGACGCAGAAGTGGAGAAGTTCGTTCAGGCCAATACTCAAGAGCTGTCAAAGGACAAGTGGCTGTGCCCGCTCAGCGGGAAAAAGTTCAAGGGGCCCGATTTTATAAGAAAACATATTTTCAACAAGCACGCTGAGAAGGTACGTCATTACAACATGTAATTTACGAATACCAGTACGCCAGCGACGGCATGTAAAGCCATCCTATTATCTTTTGACTCTCATGACATTAAGTTTATCAGCGACATCCTAGTTATATGATTGCAGTAGTTAAACTTAAGTATTCATCTATAAACCAAGTTAGATTAGATTAGATTATTTGTTTCTCAAGATAAACTACATTATAAATTGCACATGTCAAACTACATGGATCTAAATTGAGATCAGTAATTGAATTAAAATACAATGAAATAGAGTAAAATTGCAAGTTCAACAGAATTAATACTCATGTCATACAAGTTAAAGATTAGTTTTATAATTGTATCTCCACAAAGGATCGTCAAACTCACCCATTTTCCCAACCCCAAAACCCATTTTACTACAGAACTTTTGGGTACTTATTAGAGCACGTTCTCATTGTGCGAAGCGGATCTGACCAATCTGAATGTCATTGAAATGTGTCAAACGTTTTAATAACATGATAAAATCTCATTTGTTGCCCTATTTCAGCGGATATGCCTTGCGATTGCTCTAAATTAGAGTATAATTTGAATTTGTGTGGTCACGCAGGTGGACGAGGTGCGGCGCGAGGTGGCGTACTTCAACGCGTACGTGCGCGACGTGCGCCGCCCGCAGCAGCCCGAGCCGCCCGCGCGCGCGCCGCCCGCGCCGCACGCGCCGCACGCCGCGCACGCGCCGCACGGGGCGCACGCGCCGCCCGCGCCCGCGCCGTCAGTATATCATACACCTTATCTTATTATTAGGGATGCAACGATACAGTTTATAACGATGCGATGCACTGTAACAATCATAACGATTATGAAATTGAAAATTTTGAAATTCAAACAGGCTCAATCGGAACGCGCGAACGAATATTAGGCATAAAAAAAAGAATTTTGAAGAATGTGTACCTAACAAAAATGTGATTAACTAGCCTGTAATAGGTAAATAATTACAAATTTAGATTCAAATCTTTACAAAATCGTAGAACCTTTGAAGACTGATTGCAAGACTAACTAAAGTAAATTTATTAATGTAAGATTAAATAAGATTATAGCAGTACCAAATCTAAACAAAGTAGACCATATTGTGTTTAAAAACTTTAAAATAAACTTAATGTAGTCCGCAATAGTAAAGGAAAAAGAATGAAGATTATTTTAATGTCTTTTTGTTTATTCATTTATCACTGGAATGAAAAGAAACACTCTGAAAACACATTCGGAATATTATCTGAGCCGTTTTTAGATAATTATAGTGTTTTGTAATATAACAAGTATCGCAATCGTAATGGCCGAATCGTTACATCCCTACTAATTATCATGTGACCGTCCAAAAAACGGAGCGAGTGCAGCGGAGGTGGCGGTTGTACCGTTCTAATCATATTATTTATAAAGTAATAAGAATTAGAAAATTGTAATCGCCAGCCTCCTGAAGTTCAGGTAAGGACGGTCACATATACAAAGACAGCGGAATCGCCGCGCCATATGCACTATTAACTATGCATGTTGTGTGATGTTTTACTTTGCTTTTATTGCGGTTTTTCTGCTCCTTTTTAACTGATATGCGGGTGCGAAACTGACGAATGCTTTATGGCTGCGATAAAAAATAGTGTGCTACGGGGGCTAGTCACAATATTAAGAGGCGTCCAAAGGTGAGCTGGCAAAATCGCTTTTTTCGCTTTTTCGAGATCATATAAAGTGAGATTGAGTAAAATTCTCAAATGTAAAATTAACATTGCACATCTGGTGTGGGGTGTGGTCATCATGATGAGGGAATTAATTGTGTATTTATGCAAAAATGTATTTTTTTCGCAAAAACGGTAATCGACTCGAGAGACTTTCACTTAAATAATCGAGAGCCGCCGCCTACGCCTCTAAATATTCCACGACATTCTGGCAGCAACTACCCATGCTAAGGAATTATTGTTGGCATGGACAGATAACCTAGAGCAGGCCAAAGCATACTCTGTAACGCCGATGATAAAAGATATTTAGACCGTCTCTAAATGTGCGATAATATGCTGTATGAATACATCGCTTATTGGGACAGGTACGGCGGCGGCCCGGGCGGGCCCGGCGCGCGCGGCTGGGGCTGGGGCGGCTGGGCCCCGCCCGCGCCCTACGCGCCGCGCCATCCGCGCTTCTCTAGACCCAGGTAACAGATACTATAACGCTTGCTCCCAAATAAATCATACTTGCGTAGAGATGACTCGTTTAGGTTTAGTAAAACCTAATGCCTTTGTTTCTGTCCCACCTTCTGGTGCATAATGCGACCACTTCAACTTAAAACTTTTCGATAAAGACAATTTATAAGTCTATCTAGGTAATTAAAGCGCTAGGGAATGTGTACAGTCGCGCAAGAAAGTGCTTGGCAATTGTTTAAAAATATAAGTGAATTGTTTATGGTAGAATAATATATGCACTTAAATAGCTATTTTTGGAATAACCTGCAATTAAAAGAAATTTTACTTCGGAAAATAAATGTTTATTTTGATGTCAATGTAGATATAGGTCGCGTCACGTAAAAAGAGTGTTGATGGCCATATAAATCGTATAGCCAGCCTCGGTAGTTTTAGTTGTTTTCTGCGGCCCGTTTTATACATCGTTTTGAATTATTTAATAAGCCACTATCAGTTTATTTTTTCATAAAACAATAAACATCGTAAATATTTCCTTTCCTTTTTATGTATAAGCACCGTTCAAAGAAACTTTCGTGCGTGACTGTACTTTGGGAGCGGACGAAACGTATATCGCCACGAGGTTGAGGTGACTCCTTACACACACAAGTACACAATGCCATACGAAACAAAACACAAATTTGAAAATTCGAACGTTATTGTCTTGTCCACACATGACATGCCGCGGTGTGCGTGACTTCAACTCTCGTGGCGATACCTATAGCAAAGGTTGACTAACGAGCCAATAGCGCGTGGGACGATTTTGGCCGGTAAATCAACTACTACGCAGTCACCACGGCCAGCGCTCTTTTTACGTGACGCGAGATATACACAAGCAGAGGTATTAAAGACACTATAGTAAGATTATTCGCTCGCGGCAAAGTCGGTCATAAATTATCGGAGCCGTGCAATGTTATAGCGCGCTCTCTCTCTTACCAGTAGGGTAGGGCTGGTATATCGCTGCACCGCGGTGCAGCGGTGCAATGGTTTATGACCGATTTTGTACAGAGTGAATAATCTTACTGTAAACATTTAACGTGACTTGTGTTATTCAGTGAGCTGAAACACATTCTTCAGTGAATAAAAGTGCTTAATGTTATTCGGTGCTATTTTTCTATTTAATTATGCGAGTATGATTTATATTTATAGGAATGCTTGTTACTTAATATAACCAATTAGTTTAAGAGGACTGTGAAGCAACGGCAAAAATAACCCTTATACAAAAGGCGATAACGATTTGCACCCCTTAAATGTTAACCGATTTTGACCAATTTTTGATAGGTTGTCAGTCAAAACTATGGTCTATACGTTTTTGGAATATTGATTAAAGATCAACAAAGTTAAATAATCGCCGAAATTAGTTTTGTATGAGAATACTCAAACAACAATAAAATTTATTACTTATATTAAAAAAACCAAAACGTATAGTCCTAGATTTAGTTCTGACTGACAACGTATTAAAAATTGGTCAACATCGGTTAACATTTAAGGGGTCAAAATCGTTATCGCCTTTTGTATGAAAAGCCGTAGGGTCACACTCCTCTTAATTATTTTATTGGTTTGCCTCTGGCCTTGGGAATATAGTTCTTGTTCTAAAATATAATCTAACTAAAATTACTCGAAAGCAATAAGTTGTGATCATTATGATTAGACCGCATTCGCAAAAGGTTTATTGCACATTCATCCACGGAGCAGATACCCTATATACTCTGCATAGCCGGGTGTACCCTGCTGCCAATATTAGAGCCAAAAAACTATAAGCAGCGGGGTAAAGGTAGAGGCACGCACTACACGTTTGGCAGCTTTATTTGCTAGTAAAACTTAGGCTAAGCGGTATCTTAAGGATAAATGATCTGTGCAGTTATCCTTTCATTTCCTTGAACGCAACTATAGGTCGACATAGTATAAGTCAATCGTTTCAGTGGCATCAACATATATATACTGAGCTTAATTTTCCGTAAAAACATTCTAATGGCCAAATTCAGAAAGGCCACTCAAATTGATCTTTAATTGAAGTTACTTTTGAGTGATGTTTTTGTATAGGATGTCAACTAGTTGATATTTAACCTCTAATCAAATGCTTAAGTGCATTGCAGCACGTACAGTGCGTTTCTGAATTCGGCCATAAGCAATGCTTTAATTAAAATAACATATTGCCTGCGTCTTAATTTAAACGATATCCTGTTTGTAATGATTATTGATTAATATATTGTCTTTTATAAATGGATGTAAAATTATATTATACTCGTTAAAACGTCGTTATCGTATTAATCAGTGTCATCAATACAGAATCGTTTACAAGATAGTTAATTTAAATTGCCTTGTTAATCATTATTATAAGCCTCATTTTATAATTTTTCATTTGCGATCATTGTTATTTCGATATCATGGGTTAGCAAAGCACGGCTGGTTCTGGATTTAATTTAATTTTAACTTTGCATGGTGTCATTATATTTTGGTTATCTTAGTTTCGACCGTTTTATCGAGAGCGAACTATTGAGTTAATAGGAAACATTTACAGGGAAAACATCGACCGCTCCCGGCCTATTATTGCATACAACGATCTTGACTTCCCGGACAGTGGTGATATATTCTAAGTAAGACTCGGGTCATGTCTCGTGACCGTGACATTATATTTTATATCAGATATTTTAAATTACGCATTCCTTATGAGAATAATTGTATTTCTTCCTTAAAACAGTTCCATAGTACAACTTATATTGCAGGTTAATTAATAAGTAGTAATTTCCTTAGTAAAGACTTTTGGCCGATTTGTTACTACTTTAATTGTCTGAGTATCATAAAGCGAGTTCGTTAAAATTACTCTCTTTCATATTTTATAAGAAGTATTTGATGTCTCCGGAATTACGCCATTTTAAATATGATTTCACTATTCTATCAAAAATACTGGAACCGATGCGTTTTTTTTAATCTTTTACTGCTCAAACGATTTTCTTGTTACCATAGTTCTTTTATATTTTTGTCATAAAATTTGTTGTTCGTTCAAGATCAATTTTTTCTTACGAATTTTTCGTTATAAGAAATATCATCAATATACATAAAATAAGTCTTTGAATCATGTTATAAGTGTTAACCAGATATTTGTAACATTATAAGTATACTTTATTTGTATAAAAAGTTGAAATAAACCGTCTTAAAATATTATGTTTTCATTCTTCTTATCCTATAATCTAAGTTAAGCAAGTAGTGTTACCTAAACCCCGGGAAGCCGAGATTTCCATTTGCCGTTCCTAAATAAGGACTGAAAAATTAATAAAAGGTTGTCACTATCTTTGTTTTCCTTGTCGCGTATTACATAACAATATGTTACCAGGGGGGCTAGCACGACATGCCCGCGACTCGTTTGTCGCTCAGTGCGTCTCTGTCAAATTAGTCACATATGTAAGGGATGCACTGAGCGACAAATGACTCGCGGGCAAGTCGTGCTAGACGTGCAAGTAACAAGTGCCCGCGTGCAGTTGTACAAACATTAAAAGTTATATTGTTTCTTTGAACAAGTCGTACTATTATCAGACTTTTCTCATAAGAGTTGCAGATGAGCAAACACCCAAACCAAACGAGTTTAAGATTTCTTAGATTAAATACTTTAGGGCCACTTGCACCGAAAATATAAAGGTAGGGACAAACTGAGCCCACGTACGCGACGCATTATGACGGCTGGACTCTTGAATTTGCATGAAAACAGATGACTTAGAAACTCTTCCGTACGCGTACGTTGCGTGGGATAAGTGTGTTTCTAAGTAATCTGTTTCATGTAAAAAGAGTCTCCACGTTATAATGCGTTGCATACGTGGCGAACGTGGGCTCAGTTTGTCCCTACCTTAAATCGAGCGTTAATACGGTTTAGTTGTGCCAAAATGTGTGGAACTGTCGGTCTTAAATCAGATTTAAGATTGTGGTGCAAGCTTCTCTTTGAGTTATCCCATGAGTTTAAAATAAAATAGGTTTTATGTTAAGGTTGTGTACCCAATATTTCAATTTGTATATTTAAGCTGAAATTGAATAGTATAGTATTAGTCGTTTCGCATAAGTGTAATAAAAAAAACCACTTCACCGTTCTTTTAAAGGAGATAAATAAGATTTAAGATTACATTCAACCCTGTGTTATTTGTACCGGAAGTTGATTAAATTACAAGAAAAGGCGAAAATGTTTCTGTCCCATAGTACTTTTATAATCAGAAAATGTGTTTTCTATAACTTTGTACTCTCCTCGATTTATTGATGAAAAAAAAAGGTCGTTACCGTTGTTCCCACGGAAATATTCTTGATTGAATTTCCATGTGTCGGGACCGTTTCAAATACTGCATTTTGATTGATTATGCTCGAGTAGTTAAATCAGGTTCTGATTTTATTTCACATACTAAATAATTATTAATAATCACACAATTTGTATACGTTAAATCATTATTCGTACAAAATTACTCATTGCCGTTATTTGGTGCAAATGAAAAAAAACTTGAAATATCAAATAGATGTACTGCGGATTTGACGTGGTACACATCCTTAACCAAAACACTTATAATGACGGCACTTGCCAATCTCGCCCAATCGCCGCGTTTTGTCACAAAGCAGCTATTTATCCCATCCGCGGTGCGTATGTGGATCTCTCATGTCACAAATACATGACAAACGGGCTTAGTAGTGTACTCATTACTTAGACTCTGGTTGGGTCTAGGAAATAGTAGCTAACGACGTGGTTGCTTGTTAAAGGGGCGGCGGCGCAGACTACCGCCCAGTCATACACTACCGCGACCTGGACGCCCCGCGCGAACCCGACGAGTTCGTATAATTTGGATGCATGCATCGCCCAAAGGACGTCCACTTGTATTCAATGTCTTATTATAATAATCCTAGACTGGCGGTGTGTTATACTAGCGATTGTTCCGTGTCGGTTTAAAAGACTCCTCCCATACATTATGTTTTGCGGATTCACGCCACTTTACAATCTGCACACCGAGCGTGCTCAAACTAAATGACACAAAACACACGGTGGTACCGTTTAACTTAAACTTAAGTCCCACCGTACCACCAGGGGTATGGCCAGGGGTACGTGGGTCTGAAGGGCACTATAGGTAGGTTAATCAGATGAAAGAGTAGTTTGTCAATGAGGTTTTGTTGTGTTTATTTAGTATTCCATATTAGATACACAGAAACAAAACGCACACATTTATACTGGTCCATAATACTCAGTACTCACACGTTCACTAACGACTATATCAAAGAATTAACCTACAACAGCCGCCAGTCAAGGTATATTAAAATCAAAGGTCACTGGCATTCAATGCACGTTCATACATACATTTAATATGAAAGTGCTCCGTTCACAAAATAAAGTAAGTATTTTATATATTTCTTTAGTAGGTAAGGTACTTATTACTAATTTTATTTCCTTGTAATTTCATTGATATTTATAAGTTACCCAAATTAATGTAAAAAATGGAAGAAACAAGCAGTTTTTGAAATAAATACCTATATTATAAATAAATCGGCTTTAATTTATCGTATGTTTATTGCGTAAATATCAGGGATTGGAATTCTCAGGGCCGGTAATTGACAACCGGAAGGGATTGAGCATTGTTAATACTGCAACGAAAGAAAAAGAAGCCCGAGACAACCCGACAAAGATGTCGATTGCCGCCCCGGGAATGCCAAGCCCTAGTAATTACAGATTGAATTGACTTATTAAATAGAATATTCCATATTCCTTATCTATTAAATACTTAAGAAAAGCCTCTGCGGCCGTTTACCTGGTTAGTTTAGTACGTACCTTACTCGAGAATTGATTGTTATGTGCGTAGGCTACATAGCGGATGCTGCAATGAGTAAGTAACATGCAAATCTTTTAGATAGGTATCCAGTCGAGTTTAAGGTTAACACTTAACCTTGCTCATTCTTCGAAATCAAATTTCCAGGTAAGGATAATAGCGAACATAATAAGTACTACTAAGTAGCACTATCATTTAATTTTCAAACCTTCGAATATAGAGATATAGAATATACGCAAAAAATCCTACTAAGAAGGCATATAAAAGACTTATCGAATACAAGGTACGTACGTAGGTTACCAACGCCTTGACCTGTGAAATACCCATTCGTCATAACATTTTACCCGTTGCAAATATGCTTTATATACCTAGATCTAGATACAATCAATATGTTGGAGACTGACAATCAGCCGCACAAAGAAAAAAATAAAATAAACAAATGCTCCTTTCAATTCTTAAATTACACGATATGACTCAAATTATCGGTGTTTCAAGTTAACACTCAAGTTGAATGACCTCGGAAACAAAATGGAAATTATTAAGCAACGCCTCATTATAATTATATTTAGACGCTCATAGAAGCAATTCACCTAACATGCTTCCTGCCTTATCGGCCGGCGATGAAAAGCAGCAGCATTTTTATTTTACCCAAGTTCCTATGGTTTCTGCATTCGTATTTATTTAATACATATATACATACATAGCATCACGCCCGAAATCCCTAATGGGGTGGGCAGAGCCACAAGACTACTTGTGGCCACGTTCGAGTAATTAGTCCTAAGATGGTATGATGAACCGTATGGTGACAGGTGATCAGCCCATCGCCCATACAGATAGTCCACGATGTTGGAGAGAACCCGTCCCTTAGTCGACTTTTACGACAAGCCAGGACGATAAGCATCTGCGCGCATTCTATGCTATTTCTTCACTCCCAGTGCAGCAGAGGAGGGATTTATTTAATACAAATAATTATTTACTCATCGCCTGTAGGGCTGCCATAAATTAAATTGCTGACGCCGCCGACGCCGACGACCCCAGAAATTTGGGTGAAATAGGGACGTTTCCCAGAACTCGTTTGGACAAATAATTACCGTCCAACGTAACGGGCACTTTTTGGAAACTCCACGGACGCCCTCCAAATTAAGACAAATCCGGGGAAACCCGGACAAATGGCAGCCTCCTGTCAGCAGCCTCTTCGTTGCGATATGAGCGCTTCTACTCTATTATGGTAAGGTATCTCTTAGAAGTTAAACATAAGGTAGGTCTGTATTAATTAAGCCATAAAAGTGCACATATTAACTACGAGATCGGTATTTTATCTTCCGTGTAAGTCGAAGTCAAGCTCATGAGATGATTTATAAAAGTATGGATGATACATATATAGTTCGGAATGTATGGAGAATTAGTAGTATGTATGTGGGCGGTACGTCACCCGGATGTATGCTGGTTGCAGCCAGCACGCCTGCGGTCGCACGACAAATTGCCGCGCCACGCTTTGTCAGGCAGGCCACGGTCAGACGACAGGCTCGACACTTAAGGGGTCGGTAATGTCGCCCTTAGGCTTTAAACCTTAAGATAGGAATTAGTGCGACGATCTACATTACGATAGGTAATATTTGGTATAGGTAGGTACTAAGATTATTTTATAGTGGCGGGCCGATGCGTGCAGCTTTTGATGCGCAGGCTCGCCGCTTTAAAATAATCTTATAATAATAATAATGTGCTGGTTAAGTTCTACACATTTAAAGAAGTGATTAATGGAACTTTTGCACTTGTGAAATATTGTTCTACTTAGTTCTAATTTGTTGTTTTTGGAGCATAGTGTTCAGTTTTTGCGACCTGTAAATACTCTACACCTCCACCATGTGGAGCGGCTATAACATCAGTGGCAGAGCTTGCTGTGTACGAACAATGGCATATGCTTCTTTCTTGATTCAAAAAAATAACTTGATACCTACTTAATATACATTTTGTAAGTAGGTGCAAGTATAATTATTCCCGACTCAGATGCCTGGTTAAAACTAGTACAAAGCTACTAAAATCCCTGGAATCTAATACTGCTTTCAGTTTGTAAATTTAAATATTAGTTTTCTAAAAACTAAAATAAAATATAACATATCCAGATACAAAGTTCCTATTGAACTTCTCGTATTACAGTACCAACTAGGTAGGTACCTATGCATGGTGATGTGATATCGGCATATCGCAAGTGTGATTTGTTTCTTCGGTGGTTTAAAGCGGCGCAAATGACTGAAGTGATTTTTCGCACAACAATAGTTCGAGGGCCGACGGCTACTTTTATCCCGGAAAAATAACAGTTCCCGATAGAATAGCGCTAAACAGATTCCAAACAGACGAAGGGGCAAAAGCCAGTAATCCATAGTTCTTGGTAACAAATACATTTTATAAACTTACTAAATGTATAAACTTAATTCACCTCCGGTCTGCCACCAAATTTAGCGATTAGTACATACATACTTTATGTTGTCATTCAGTTTTCCCCAGTGTCATTGCCATCAAGAATACAGATCTGGCGCCTCATTCGGGAACGCTAAGTGATTCTGTAGCGACTCGTAAGCCAGATTTCTCATCTCGCTCTTACGCATTACGCATCGTGCGGAAGAGTGGGATGAGAAATCTGGCTTATGAGTCGCTACAGAATCACTTAGCGTTCCCGAATAGAGGCGCTGAGCGGTTCAAATGATGTCATTCATGTTTAATTTTACATATCTATAAAAGGCACGTATATTGTAGGACAAATTCACAAATTGTTACTTAAAAAACTTTAACAAGCCTTACGTTCGTAATAAAAATTCAAGTTCACATTTTATGCAACATGGGAGTTTTCAGGCAATGGTTTACGGTTTCATAATATCAACGCAAAGTGTACTCGTAATTACAGTGTCCAAAAAACTTGATATGAAATTCTTTGTGGTTTTTGACTCTACCTAGCATGGCTTAATACGAGTGGTTTTGGGAAATCAAACGGCTCGCGCTGTACGACTTTTATTCTTATTTTTTTTTTTTTTTAATTATATACTTAGATAAGAACTAGTTAATTCTTATCTAAGTATATAATTTCGAAAGTGCGTTCGCTAATTGAAAAGTTGCTAAAATAAAATAAGTAATGTCAAACTCAATTTTGACTTCTTCGTGCTATACAAAATCGAGTTTGACGTTCCTTATTTTAAGTTAAGGAAATTTTAAATTTAGGCGACTCCGTTTCGAATTCTCTCCACTATCTTCTTACGACGGTAATAAATATAATGACCATTCCCAATATTCAACCTTTAACCTAAAATTTAACCTTTTTTCGCACACATATATGTCCATTTTTAAGTGGTAGTAAGGAAATCTATTCTCGAATTGAATATTGGGAACGGGAGTAGGTACGACCTACCCTAAGATACCTAGTAACTACCGATAGCAATACGCAGCTAATTTTTTTTCTCGTTCGCAGATGAACAATAGCCGCTATTTAATTTACTCTAGGGTAGGTATTTAAATAGGCCATTTCGGAACTTCAGCACAGGTAAAAGCTAGTTTTCAAACAGGAATAGTTTTAACAGTCAAGTGTTATATACCTATAGGATTGAAGCTTTATTTGAAAATTATCCATACGTGACCGGATCTTTGCGTACTTAGGTAAAATATAAATCTTATCATCAAATAAATTACTAACATCCACGAGTTAGGTCCGTCAGTGTTTCCACACCAGTCGCCAACATCTAAGCGCCTGAGAACATATTCATATCAAAAATGGGTACTTGAGCTATAAAATTTGGAATGGAGTACCTACCTTAGCAGCCAATTACCATGCACTGCGAGACGTGGCGTCTAATGAATGCGGGAAACAACATGTACATTTGATTCGCGGTGAGCGCCAACAGGTTTTTTGCTATGTACTATGAACGAATAGTTATTTATGTTTCGCTTTATAAAGGCTGTTACCCGGAGCAGCACTACATTGTATTCGTGAAGCTTCACGATGCTGAAGCTCACATGTGCCTTTGTGTTGACGCTCGCGGTTATAGTGACGGCTACCCCTTACGGATATGGTGTTAAGGGCGGTGCAGGGGCTAAAGGTCAGTTTAAACATTTAATTCCCTTTTTAAATTACGATCTTATATACTCTAGAATGAAATATTTTTTCTGATTTCACAATGGTTATTAAAATGTTTTAATTTCATTCCTCTTTAAACATTCTAGTTACCAAATTGAGAATAGGTTATGTATAACAAAATTAATCTGAAACTTATAGGTATATTTTTCTTTTATTAACGATTATCTATATAAAAAAATACAGATAATTGTAATAATATATAAGATTATTTTTTTCTTATTATAGCTGATGCAAGCGCCGTAGCCGGCGCCTTTGGCGGCGGGAGCAACATTCCCGCCGGTGGTGCTTATTCGGGAAGCTTTTCCAAGTCTTCAGCGTCAAGTTTCGCTTCATCGAGTGCTAGCTCGAGCTCGAGCTCATTCAGCTACAACGGTGGACAGACTGGAGCCGGATGCACTGGCGGATGCCAGAAAGACTTGGAAGGCGGAATATCAAATAATCCTGGATCCGGATTTCCAGCTAATAGTGGTGCGAACGCCGCAGCCATAGCAGCAGCGGGAGCATCAGCTGGTGTTTATTCTCCGAACGTGCCGTGCCCTAGCGGTGGCTGCTCGAGCCAAAAACCCGCTGACTGTCAGGGACCGAACTGCAACGATACAAAAAAATGTACATCGGCTCAATGTAGCTCGTCGTCTTCTGACGATTACGGAAACAATGATATTCCCGTTAATGTTGCTGGGAAAGGAAGTTCGAAAACAAGTTTAAATGCGCATCCCTCTCAATATGACAAGCCGTCTAGCGGCTTCGAACCTTCAACCCCGACCTGCTCTAATGGGAACTGTGGATCGTCAACAAATGTAAATCCATCATACCAATTTGCCAACGTTAATCAAGGTGGGGCACAGAGTAATGCAAACGCCCCCTCTTCACATTTGACAGCACCACAAGTAGACGCTACTCCGGGAACAGGAAGTTTGCCACTGAATTACAACATTCCCAGCCAGGACGCTTACCTGAACCCTGCTGCTGATGGAAAAAGCAACACATGTTCCTCTGGAAAATGCATTAACAATCACGAGGCTGCTTACAACCCTGCTAACGGCAATTCATATTCAGCAAACTATTTGGGCCCAAATTTCCCCAATACAGAGCAAAAAGATTTATTAGGTCACAACAAATGCACATCAGGAGATTGCAACTCTAATTCATACAATAATGAGAGTCCTAAAGCTCCAAGCTATTCACCTTCACCATCTTACTCATCACCAACTCCTGGAGCAAATTGTGCTTCTGGTAATTGCGGCAATTATCCTTCGTCTGCAGCAGCGGGGCCTGTAGGAAACTGTGCTTCAGGAAATTGTGGAAACTATCCTTCACCTACACTTACGAGCGCTAGTTCGGCGTACTCAGGATCCAAAATCCCAAGCTATTCACCAACGAATCCTGGAGAAAACTGTGCTTCAGGAAATTGCGGCAACTATCCTTCGCCTGCTCCAACGGGCGCTAGTTCGTACCCAGGATCCAAAATCCCAAACTATTCACCAACGAACCCGGGTGGAAATTGTGCTTCAGGCAATTGTGGTATCTATCCTTCGCCAGCACCAGCTGGTGCTAGTTCGTACCCAGGATCCAAAATCCCAAGCTATTCTCTAACGAGCCCTGTAGGAAACTGTGCTTCAGGCAATTGTGGACACTATCCTTCACCGGCACCAACTGGCGCTAGTTCATACCCAGGATCCAAAATCCCGAACAATTCACCAACGAGCCCTGGAGGAAACTGTGCTTCAGGCAATTGTGGTAGCGGTCCTCCGCTGGCACCAGCTGGAACTAGTTCGTATCCAGGTTCTAATATCCCCAGTTATACCCAAACAAGTCCTGCATTAAACTGTGCATCAGGCAATTGTGGCAACTATCCTGGGTCCGCACCTATTCCAACAGGAACTAGTACATATCCAGGATCCAAAATCCCAAGCTATTCACAAGGAACAACATCCATATTCAGCTCGACAGGAACAACAGCTTCCACAAACTGTGAGACCGGTAATTGTGTCTTAAATCCGGGATCACACCCTAAACCGAGCAATACATTTACGCCACCTCATACTGCGCCTGCTCAGCCTGGCCATAGTGTTGCAGTTGCCCCGGCCAACTCTGCAGATGGACTGACAGGCGTTTACCCCTCCTCTGAAGAAAAACTTCCGTCTTATGTAGGTGGTTTTGGAGGGCCATCTGGTATTTTAAAACCGCATGATTATTCATTGCCGTCTAAACCAGCATACCCAGCAGGCCAACAACCAGCAAATCCAACATATCCTGGAGCTAGTGCAGCCCCGTCCACTACTCACGGTGTAGCCCCAACCTCTCCCTCTTCCAATTATTACACTAAACCGACTACTTCAACGGGTGCATATAACCCGGGTTCATGTACTTCTGGAAATTGTGGGTCCCTGCCTGGCCAATCAGCTCCTTCATATGGCCCGAACAATTCGATTAAAGTTGGAGCTAACGCTGGTGCCACTGCCTCTGCCAGTGCGAATGCTGTTGCTTACGCAGGAGGCTTCGGTGGTCCGCCGGGACTTCTTAAACCTTACGATGACGGTAAACTCAGAGGCAACGGCGTACCGGGCTCTGCTAAGCCTAATGCTGGAGTACAGTCAGGAAATTATAATAGTGGCGCAGCTGGAAATAATTCGCCGTACGACAACTCTGGGAATAGCGCTGGAACTAAGCCGCATTCCGGTTCAGCAGGAAGTGGCAATTCTTTGAACGGAGCTGGAGTAAGTGGTTCTCAAGCTGGTGCAGGAGCGCAAGCTGCGGCTGCGGCTGGAGCTGCTGCTGGGGCTTTCAATTCCGAAAGCAGTAACCATGGTAGTGGCAGTCCGACATCCGGTTGCAGTGGGGGCTGTGGCGACGCCGGTGGGAGTCCCTATGGTGCCCATAATTTCGGACTGGGACACGGTCCGGCGGGTACGTCTGCTAAGAGCGTCGCAGGAGCCACCGGCGGCTCTTATGGCGCAGCGGGAAGCTTCGCGAGCAGTTCTGCTAGTGCTCATGTCTCCTCAGGATTCCCAACTAAAGGAGGTGAGTAACAAAATATATGAATAATATTTCACTTCTCATGCGCAAGGTTAAATGACACACTTTTAAGTGTGTCATTTAACCTTTGCATTGAATTTTGTCCCTAGCTAGGGACTAAAGTATTCAATTTTTTCTTCGTATATATAGTACCTTTATTAGGTACTATAAACTCATTTCCCTTGAATTTGGCAACAAGGATACCTTAATAATAAACTAACTAACGTAACGAGATTGAAAGCTACAAACTAGTAGAATATTTATTGTAAGTTTGTGTTTATTTATTTTCGCAGTCGAAGTGAAAAGTAGTGTTTCTCTCGGGAATAAAACCCTGTCACTCTTGATTCTAAATCTAAACCTCCTTCGCTGTATCTAGAGTCAAATGTCTCGTTTTAATTCCTTGTTGAACAATTTACTATCTTTTCCGTGTAATTTGTGCTTCGCGGGAGTCTGATAAAAAGTAGTAAGCACTTAACTTTTTACCCAACTCCAGCGAAGCAAAAAGGATGATTATATTTTACGCGAATATATATGTATGTATGTGATTATGTGTCAGCTATGTAATCATTCCATTAGTTACCACCTAGATCTACAACTACTGAACCGATTTTAATAATGAGGTGTCAAATGATTCCGGCAAATTGCCTTAATTTTATAAAAAAACAAGAAACCCGACTGCATAACCAAAATAAAGAAAGAAACAACAAATTTATTCTGCCGTGCTCGTGGGATGGATATGAAAATAGCAGTCGGTGACTCTCCATGCAATCCTATAATGGTTATTTGAAGTTATCGACTGCTATTTCCATATCGATCCCACGAGTACAACGTAATCAATTTGTTTTTTTTTTTAATAATAATTATAAGTTACAAGCTTTTATTTAACTGCACTTGTTACTTAGTATGATTGAACCATTTTGAACCAGTTCCCGTGATCGGAATAGGCTGAGGTACACACTGGTAAACCCAGCAGCTTTTTCTTACCCATTGCAGCGGCCCTAACATGAATGACACAAAGATAAATTAAACCCGTTTATCTCTATGACTATCTCTTTCGTTGGCACTAGTGTGAGAGAGACGCACTTAGAGATAAGACGGTCTATTCTATCTTTGTGTCATTCATGTTAGGGCCGCAGCAATAAAGTGCAATGGGAAAGAATAGTTTGTTACTGAAATGCAATTTTAACAAAAACTGGTTAAGTCACGTTCTTTTGTTGATTTAAGCATAAGTTTTAAAGTTAAGATTTTCATTATATTTTGTATTATTTATTTATTGTGTGAAAAAGGGTACCGCCATGAACTGGATATAACATTTTTATTACTGCAATTGTAATAAGTAATTAACTTTGAAGGATTTTGTCCCTGTATGTATGTGTCCTATTGTCTACCGTGTTACTTATTTCTTTGTGTTTTTCCAGTATGTTTTATGTGGTGTTCAATAAAAAGTATTTGTATTGAATTGTTATATAAGACAATTACTATATTCTTAGGATAAATACGCCGGGAATTCACTTCAGTGTGTTTATCTTGTTTCAGGTTATGGCAGAAGATAACTTTTAACTGCATCGAAAGAAGACTTGCTATTTAAGAATTTATACGAAAATAAAGACTTGTTATGTGACGTAATACAAATAAAATAATATAAATAAGATATATAACTTAATATCATACGATGTTTGTGATAATTTCATTCTAAGTAATTTGGCCTGTAAAGTAAATCGTATGTTTATTATTTCAAAAACCACATTTTTATAAAGTCGGTTTAAATTGAAGCGCAATAAATGAAATATTAATTACCATTCACACTAAGCTCAGGATGTTATATGATATTATATAATAAGCCGTCTCTTGAACTCGTAAGAATCGTTCGAGCGAGAATATAGCCACCTATGACTAAGAGAATATTTTAAACCAGTACTAAAATGTATTTGCACGTATGAGCCTTATGGAGCTACATAAGTCTCCTAAGTGCGAGCGAAAGGTCCGATTTAGGTAATGATTTATGGCCCTAGCTCAGATTGTAACGGCCCTACAATAGTTAACTAGTAAGGTTTTAAATTAAAACTGAAATGTAAGATAAATAACTAAAGTTTCGTTAAATTAAACACATTTATAAATATTTAGGTAATTTCGAACATTGGCGTTAGACTTCGAAAAGTAGGTACTTACTCATATTTTATAATGCGAACTTAATTGTTATGAATACTTATGGACTAAGACTAAGCATACCTACTTTATTAATAGGTAATTGTAAGATACTTCTTGGCAATTTATAGTTTTAATAAAGTATTTTAATATACCATTGTACCTTTCATTACATTGTTTATTGGTGCGTGACTTCCCTTTCAAAACCTGTTGATTGTGCTCATTTCCAACCGTCTCGAATAAATGTATCTATGCTAGCTGGCCTGTAGATTAATTCCTTGACCTTCATAAGAGCTTGTAAAAGCCTAAGTGCGGTGTGCACCAACAATTAAACAGACGTTTTATTTTTAATCAGCCGTTTAATGGTACGTTTGACAACCGTAAGCAAATGTTTAACGCTGAACGTCTGTTAAGTTATTGTTGAACTCGACACTACATTGAATAAAGATAATTTGACTTCGACTTTGAAGCACCTAGAAGGCATACAAAGCCTGCTTCTTAGGGTTCCGTTTCCAAAGTCAGACAAGGAACCTTATAGCTTCGCCATGTTCGTTTGCCGGCTGTTTGTCTGTTTGTCTAACTCAAGACCACAAGAATAAGACCTCGAATGGGATATTGGAATATGTCGTTGGATAGCTCTGTAAAATTAAGGGTATAAGCAATTTTTAGATTTGAGATACCGTTTAGGGAAATATTGACTCTAAAGGTTAGGACGACGCGGTTAGCCTAGTTGGTAGTGACCCTGCCTCCGAAGCTAGCGTCCCGGGTTCGATCCCCGGTAAGGGCAAATATTTGTGTGATGAGCACGAATGTTTGTTCCTGAGTCTTGGATGTTGACTATGTATTTAAGTATTTATTTCTCTATATAAGTATGTATATCGTCGTCTAGTACCCGTAACACAAGCCTTTAGAGCTTACTTTGGGACTGGATCGATTTGTGTAAAGATTGTCCCCTGATTTATTTATTTATTTATCATTTCTGTTGGAATTACGTATCCCCTCCCTTGCAGCCAAATCAAAATTCTTAAAAATAATTTAAATGAAAGCTTCTATAACGAAGTAGGAAGAAAAACTATCACAACTAAGTAGGCTTCATTATAGGTGACTAACTGGTTTGTACCCACTGTAAATTATCGAAAATAGCACCAAATAACCGAATAAAAAACTTTAATAGTTTTCGAATTTATAACGGCTACGTAACTCTACACATAACATGCACTTTACGGTTATTTTAAGTTTTGGGCCAGCCTATTTGAAATGACTTATATCTACACTTAGTCTGAACACACCCAGTCATCTAACAATGAGCAACATTGTAGACCAAAAAACATGAAATTTGACCTTTCATCCATCCTGCGCCCGCGACTTCAGCTGGTCTGTGTCGCCACACGAGCTGCATAGGCGTATGCGGAGGGAGGTAAAGAGGAAATTAAAAAACTAGCTTTAATAAAAACGATTCTTTAAAAAGTATGAAACAAAATATTGATGTCACTTACCAAAAGTATATTTAGCTTTAATAAATTGCTACTGAACCAATCGGTAGTCAGTTCCATAGCAACCTAAGAGTTTTATTTCCTCTCTATGATTATCTCTTTCGTCGGCACTAGTGTGAGAGAGAAGCACAGAGATAAGACGGCTTAACCCTTTGACCGCCACAGTCGGCTGTGGCTATCAGCAGTTTACCGTGCCCCTGACGCAACCATATGCCGTTTTCCATACATTTGCGTCGGCTACAGCCGTCGTCGAGCGCTCGTGGCACGCTTTTTGGCCGTTAGCCGTGGCTTTCAAAAGGTTAACTTATCCTTGTGTCTTGGATGTTAGGGCCGCAGGGGGCCGCTTCCTACCTCATATTTTTTTCAGTGGTCCCCAACGAATTAATTGCTAAATATACTTTTTGTAAGTGGCATCGATATATTTTATTTCATACTTTTTAAGGAATCATTCTTATTAAAGCTCGTTTTTTTAAGTAAGGGTTTTTCTTTTAATTTAATTTAACTTTATATTTTAAAGCTTTTTAAACTACACCAAATAAATTCAATGAGTGAACCGTTAACTATCACTATCATTTAATATACTGTCACCTGCGGCCCTAGCAAGGTTGACACTAGTATAAGTTAAACCGTCTTATCTCTAAGTGCGTCTTTCTCACACTAGTGCCAACGAAAGAGATAGAGAGATAAACGGGTTTATAGGGCCGCTGGATCGGTCCAACTGATTTTCATCAAACCTCTAGCTAACAACCACGCCGATAAAACTACCTAGTTCATTATATATATGTACTAAAACTATCCCGTAATAGTGAAGATTACATTTTTTAAAGTATCACCCAAATCGATGAAACGTTTAGAGATACTTGCGAAGAAATTAGATAGACATCAACGGGCTCTCAATTAAATCCCTATCATCTTTCAATTTTCAACTTTTTTGGACTCAACGGATCTTCATTAAATATAGCTAAGAAACACCGCACATCAAATAAATAAACGGTATTCAAATCGGTCCACCCGGTTGAGAGCAAACATGTGACAGAGACACACTCCTTCCCTCTTGCGTCGGGAGTTAAAAATGCTATAAATAACGTGCGTGTCAAATGAAATGAAATCGTTAATGTGTGAAGGATTTAATCATTCTCAGTCTCAGTAATAAGTCTTACCACCTCTCCCATTTGGAACTACTTAACAAAAGAACCCACGAAATTTAATGGGTGGGAACTTACTGGAAATAGCCCCTTTATTTGAGCTTCGGAAAGCCCCGAACTACATTCTAAAATAACGTGTGACATGGGAACTGGGCCTTTATTCAACATTGCCTAAGCGATATGCTTAGATATGGGTTACGATGCCGCTGCCTTTTAGTACCCGAGCCAGGCACAAATTTCGCCAATCACTTCCTCCCGGCCGATAACTCGTACAAATTATTCAGATAGTTGTATCATGAACAGTGATCGTACATTTTTCAGCATTTTTGGTGCAGTGCTAGGGTTGTCATTAGTGTCCAATATTAAATTGTTTGAACCAAGAATCAAATAAAATCAAAAATAAAAATAAAATTGCGTATTAAACAAATCGGAAATACAGAAAATGTTCTTTTTAGGGTTCCGTATGGCCGTTTATGTCTCATATTTTGATACTTTCAAGGGAATCCAAAGGGAATCAAAACCGATAGGGTACTTCCCGTTGACCTAGAATCATGACATTTGGTAAGAAGCAGTGTCTTATAGCACAAGTAAAGGAAAAAGTCCGAAAACCGTGAATTTGTAATTACGTCACATAAAAAAAAGTTAAACGGAATAACCTTTGCAAAGTCGTATCACACTCTACGATTGAACGGAGATAGGAGCTTGCCAAATTTATTTTTTGTCTTATTTCATAGGTAGGTTGTAAATGGTTACCCCGTTGATAAAAGCTATTTTTTTTTTCTTTTTTAGGGTTCCGTATACTTACAAGGTACTGTTTGTTTTTCATACGTAATTGCGGAACCCTCGGCGCGCGAGTCAGGCTCGCACTTGTACGGTTGTTTTTATAGAAGATAGATGTGCATTTGACCTCTATCTCACCTGATGGAAAGTGAACATGAACATTTTCAGAACATGTAAAGCCTAACCCAATATGCATAATGAAATGAAGGGTTAATTTACTACGAATATATGAGAAAATGTAACACATTGCAATAAATCCTTATCTCAGGTTCATAATTAAGATGAGGAATTGATATACTAACTATATATTAGCATTTTCAATGACAACATAATATGTATTACATAATTTTAAACGTCATTATTAGGCTGAAACAAACCAAATCAAAGGTCAGTTTTTTACCTCTTATAATTATGTAACAACCAAATAACCTGCTTATTAGCTAGATTCAACGAATTTACGTCATACTAAATTATCAAGTATTCAATCTCATTTTGAGTTCAACGACTATCCGATTTCCTCTTACGTCACACTTCCGGGGGCTTTTCAACGCCTGTGAAGGTTTTTATTATCAGAATTATTAGGAAGCCTAGTAAAAAACAGAGGCGCATAAATATTAGTAGGTTATATTTAATAACAAAAAAGCGTTCACTTAAGTTTCTGGTTAAAACGTTAAAAGCCTTCGGAACCTTAACTTTGTACTAAAAAGTTATATTATAAGTAGATGTCGAGCGTACAGCGCTGATTTAAACCAGATTTCCTGTTCTTCAGAAATTACTGTAGCAGTTTATTTAGGTATTTAGCATAGCTGGGCACCGTTAATCAAATAGTTAACCTCGTTAATCGTTAATCCGTTAATGAAAATGTTAACTACGTTAAAGCGTTACGTTTCGGAAGATTTAACGCGAGTTAACGTTAATCGTTAACTCGGGATTGAAATTGCATTTTATATATCATTGCGTTAGTGATTTACTTATAAAAAATGTTAGTATGGACAGGCAGGACATGAAAGATTCATAAAAGATGGGTGTAACATTAGAGTTGGTAATAATACCTAATTATTTAGAGATTCCCCTTTATAAACATCAATATATACGGTCCGCGCGGTGTCCTTTTGAGAAATATTAGGTACTTTATTAACGATTAACGGACTTTAATTGTTTTAACGGAAGTTAATGAATTCGTTAACAATATTTAAAGTTAACTTAAAACATAATCCGTTACTCGAAAAGTTAACTTCGTTAATTAACGATTAACTGGACTAACGGTCTTGTGCCCAGCTATGGTATTTAGGTAGGTAAGTACTATTTTGGTATGGAATATGATTATGATACTCTGTATATCTTCGAACTGACTGTGTTTCATGTTAAAGCCTCCTTTAACAAAGTATTAGGTATATAATCCTACTAATATTATAAATGCGAAAGTTTGTGTGTGTGTGTCTATGTTTGTTACCTCTTCCCGTTAAAACGGCTAGACGGATTTTGATGAAATTTGGAATGGAGATAACTTATACCCTGGATTAACACATAGGCTTTTTATCCCGAGGAAGTTCCCGAGGGAATAACGATAATCAAACTACGCCGACGAAGTCGCGGGCACAGCTAGTTATTATAATAAAGCAGCTAAGTATGTTATTCTCTAAACAAATTTCCTCGTTCATTTAGTCTCTCATTTCGTAAACAATCATAAATTGACCCGCGCTCACGTAGATATTATGCGGAGTAAGGTGCCTTCGTCCTTGGCAGATCTGCGTCGAATACGACCAAAGTCACGGCACGAACATAATAGTTTATACGCAGTGACGGCTCATGTCAGGCTAACAGGCGTGTTTGGTGACTGCGTATAAACTATTAGTGTTGTTCAACTTTTTGAACGCCCCGAATTGCCGTGCCCCTGACGCCACGTTATGCCGTTTTCCTTACATTTGCCTCGGCTAGGTACAGCCGTCGTGGATCGCTCGTTGTACGCTTTTTCGCCGTTAGACGTAGCGTTCAAAAGGTTAAGAGAATAACACCCCTGCATAAACAGCCTCGAGTAAAAATAATGAATGTGGCAGACACGAAACCTTTACATTTATTACATCTTTATCGCAATTCTATTATAGTGATTACTCTCATTAGACCTAATCGTTGTGTAGGTCCTAGGGCTTGGAGCATAATCTAGCATGACCATAAATCACGTCACCCGTCTCATATATTTGCTGATACAATCATCCACTTCTCGTCCATTGTTCACGACTCTTATGGACATCGCGGATGCTGTTCAATAAATATTCATTGAAGCAACCAAACAGTAGGTATGTGAGTAATATGAATTAGTTAAAATTAAGTACAATCGTCTTATGACGACAAGCCACGACAAGTCCGAAAGATGGGAATTTTAGTTTTTTACAAATTTTATTTTTGCATTTTATTTTCTAACCATTCCATGGTATTATGTTGTAGTTCATTGCTAGCTTCCATTTCTAGGTTACATTTATTGTCACTCTTTATAATTAGGGTAGCATCATCCGCAAACAAAATACATGTATGCTTAACACATGCACACATACTCTCACTCATCAGCAGCCTACATCAGTGCTAATACATTTTCATTCTCAAATCATAATCATAGTCCATCAATATCAGAAATAAATGTAAACAAGTAAACGAAGCTATTAAAATGAAAAGGGTTATTATTACTATTGTTATTATATAAATGAATGGATTGTTATTTTATAATTTATTACTTTCTGGATGTTGTTTTGTCTAATTATGTATTGTTTGTTATGTGCTAACTTTGAATCTATTTAATGTTTGTAAATCGTATTTCAGGCTCCACAGGACAGGCCAAGCCTAGTGTGGAGTCACCAAAAAGTGTAACTGTATTGAATATTTCCGAAAATAAATATTATCTTATCTTATCTTAAGGATATTTCGCATGTCATTGATATATACTTAAAATAAGAGGGCCTAGGACGCAACCTTGTGGAACTCCACAAATATTCGTTTTTGTTGTAGATTTATACGTGTTTTTCCTTTTGTTAACTATTTTTATTAATTCTGTATACTGTTTTCGCTCAGACAGTTTGCTGTTTAGCCACTTATACTGTGAAGACAAATCAATTCCTCATAACGAAATTATTATTAATCGTACGGACAAAGATATACAAGCGAACATGAACTACGAAATATTTGTTATTATTAATTAATTATGTTCATTCCAAAAGCTATGACGTAATTTCCATAACAGTTTTATGCATACATACATACGGAGGTAAAGAGAAACAGACAGACAGTAAAAATTCTAAAAATTATTGATTTGGATTTAGTATCACTCAAATAGCCCGTCATACTGCTTTTTACCAAACAACACGACTTTTCTACAGATTTATTGTATGTATAGATTCCCATACCAAATTCCAACCTTTAGATTACTTTTGCAAAGGTCGATTGTCCAAAAATACTCAAATAACTACGTCATTCATAATTTGAAACCAACAGCTTAGACATAATTTTTCAAGATTCTATCTTCAAAAATTAAAGTGCTCCCATAAACATTTTTAACCCCTATTTTATGCCTTTAAGGGTTGATTTTCCAAAATTCGTAAATTACATTTCTTTATTCGTAACCAGCAGTCATTATACCGATTCTCATGTTTCTATTTTCTAAAATTATGATATCCAAAAATATGATGAAATTTTTCATCCCCTATTTTATACCTTTAAGGGCTGATTTTTCAAAATACTTAAATAAAATTCTTCATTTGTAACCAGCTATCATTATACCAATTTTCATGATTCTAACTTCAAAAATGACGTATTTCCATACAAAATTTTAATCCCCTATATTACCTTAGGGGATGAATTTCGAAATAACTATTATATTATATGTGACTCTAGATATAATGTAAACTATAATTATACTAAATTTAAAAAAAATCTGTTCAGTAGTTTAAGCGTGATTGACGAACAAATTAACCGACAGACAGACTGACCGACAGACAGACAGACAGACAAGCAAAAAATTAAAAGCTGTTTCAGCATCTCCTAAACGCCTAATTACCAAATCTATCATTATTTTTTAAATATCTTTCATGTACAAATTCGACTTTCGATTCTTTTATTATAAGTAAAGATAGATGTATAGACTACCTTAGGGGATGAATTTTGGTTAGATCAGATTATCACTGGTGTGTTTACCGTCATAGTTATTCATACCATTGCACATAACATAACACAAGGAATCCTCCTTTGAGGCGCGCGCGGCAGGGGCGCTGCTCAATTTGTGTGACGTCTGTTACGACTTCCAATACTCGACAACTGATTGCGTCCCGCTGCGATCACGCTGCGCTTCTGCTGCGCCCGCAATTTGAACTAGCCTTAAATGTTAATAAATACTCGTCATTGAAAAAAACGTATCATTTCCAGATCCTCTTCGGTTTTATAATTGAAGGCTGGAACTTGTTTCGATTTATTATATGTAGCCTTTTTGTACCGCCCCCAAAAACGATGGCGCTGATAAACATTTAAGGATCATCTTTTAAATTAATATTGGTTTTGAATGTTGGTTTTTGTCTAAAAAGCAAAACAGGTTGACTTATAAGCGTATCTAATTCACACATTTGAGTGCCGAAATCACATCAAACTTTATGTAATTAAAAATTATTGTTGCCGTAGGTACATATGAGAGTCGAGTAAATATGAGCCGACTAAGTAATATAAAAAATATATATACAAATACGTAAGAGTAGTGTGCACATAATCTAACATTTATTCTTTTCAAAAGACATCTCGAATCTCCATACAACTCTGTACTTACTGAGGTTAGGCCCTTTTACAAAACACTGATGACAGATTGTGGATTAAAGGTATTAATTAAAACAAATTTCAACTCAATCGGTCCAGTAGTTTCGGAGCAAATTGGCTGTGACAGACGGACAGACAGACGCAAGAGTGTCCTATATCCTATAAGGGTTTCGTTTTTTCCTTTTGAGGTACGGAACCCTAAAAAATATGAAATTTGTAAAATAGTTGGTAAGCTTCAATGATTTTCTGTGTGATCTATCTATGATCTGTTCTTTAGTACCTAAACACAACATTTTTGGGAGCAGTACCATTCTGGAGACCCAGACGAAGTACGCCAGCTTGACGTCAAGTTAGCGCAACCGTTAAACATGGCTTCTATTCGGGAACGTCTAAGTGATACTGCAGCGACCCGCGCGAGTGAGACTCGCATCTTGTTCTTACGCATTACGCGCCGTGCGGAAGAGTGGGATGAGAAATCACTCTCGCGAGTCGCTATAACATCACTTAGCTTTCCCGAATAGAGGCGCAGGGCTCATAACTTCAAAATTACAAAGGTACTAGGATCCTACTAGGTAATTATGTAGATATAATTCCTTGGAATCATCAGATCCTGGACATCTTCGACGGGCACATACGCTAACTTGACGTGCACGCTATCATGTTTGCATGAACTGTGTAGGCGACATTGTTTACACCGTTCGCGCTGTCGTGGCGACGCCTCATTGCGCTACCTAAGGGCTGACTAACGAAGTTCATCACTCATCCTTCACCCACTCACAATATCCACAAAGGCTCGTCATGGACATGTTTATCGCGTTATTTAGACAACCTATTTAAATACAATAGGTGGGGCATTCTACTTTTTAGTGCCTACAAAATATGTACGTCCTCAGTAGGTATATTTTAAAGTACTTTTTTGTTACACGCGATTATTCTGAATATTAACACGCTCTTAAGATATTACTTATTACGACATTGGTTTTATCATCATATTTAATAACTATTGTGGTTCATAAATTCGAACTTCAAATTTTTTTGTTGGTAACGCCTGCGCGTTACTTGTCTCCAAGCCGAGCGCACGTACAAGAGACCACTGCGCGCAAGGCAGTGGTCTCTTGTACGTGCGCTCGGCTTGGAGACAAGTAACGCGCAGCGGTTATTTGAGCAAGAAAACTAGTTATTTTAGCATTTCTGAAATACTTATTGACTGAAATTCATGTGAATTGTAAAAACGACATGGAAAGACATGTGATAAGACTAAAATAAGTCTTAAAATCTTTACGAATTCGTCAAAAATTACCCTAAAATATCCAAAACATAATTAGGCAGTAATAAGTAGAATGACCCAGGTACTCACAGTACGTATATTCGCTAATGAAATAACAAACAATGTTTAAAAACGTATTAGATACCTACCGTTGCTATTATATTTTTTCACAGCCTATACCGTTCCACAGACCTCGCATAACCGAGGGATTGAAAAAGAGTCCTCACGCGAGCTCGGTACGGATCGGGCACTTTACACACATAAAGTTACTTCGCAGATCAGCGCCTCTATTCGGGAACGCTAAGTGTTTCTGTAGCGACTCGTAAGCGAGATTTCTCATCCCACTCTTCAGCACGACGCGTAATGCGTAAGAGCGAGATGAGAAATCTCACTCGCGAATCGCTACAGAATCACTTAGCGTTCCCGAATAGAGGCGCAGATGTGTGTCGGGTTTTCTGACAGCGTTTTCCTTAAACGTAATGTTCGCTGTATACATCTAATTAAATCCCCACATATAAATTCCGAGAAACTCAGAGGTCCATGTCAGGATTTTAATCCACAACCCTCTGTTCGACCGGCGTGCATCCGACCACTAGGCTACAGTTGCACTTAATATTTAATTGAGTATTTGGTACATTCATGAAGAATTTATTTAAATAACTTGAATTAATTGGTAAAAACTGAAGACTTACTTAACAGCGTACTGATTTTGATTGGTTCAAGTACCAAAGATCTCGTCGTAAGTCTTAGCTCGAGTAATAAAGCAGTAAATTCCATGACCTCTTGGATTTTAACTGGGGTTTAATTAAAAAAATATATGCCGACATTTTAACGAGGTATTCAGTTTTAAAGGTAAATACGCACGCATATAAATAAGCCGAGGAATATGGCGGTGGCTCACGATCGTAAATATCCGGGTCAACGAGCCACGAGCGTTCATATAATATGCAGTAAATGGTATAATTTCTGTTGTCCCATCCGTAATTCATCTCTTAGAACAATGACCGCTTAGAGTAGATATAGATAACGAGTTTGACATTATTCTAAACAGCTTCGTAATAGCTCAAGTATGGGCCGTCCTATGGATCCTTGACCCCGGTTACTCGGATTATAACTAAGATCCGTACTATTCTAGTTTTCTCGCACCACCCTTTTCGTGGTTATTCTCTAAAACTGACATTTTAATGGTGCGTGCGATCGGCGCGCGGGCGGCGCATTCACGGCGCGTTCGTCAGATGTGGACGCACCTTAAAACTGCCCAGAATGGTTCCTAATCTTATAAAAATGCATTTTTCCTCTTTTTAGGGTTCCGTACCTCAAAAGGAAAAAAGGAACCCTTATAGGATCACTCGTCTGTCTGTCTGTCTGTCTGTCTGTCTGTCCGTCTGTCACAGCCAATTTGCTCCGAAACTACTGGACCGATTGATTTGAAATTTGGTATACATATGTAAATTGGTGACCGCAACAGGGATGCGTAACGTAAATTAATTAATTTTGAACATGGGGCCCACTTTTGGGGGATAAATTAGAAAATTTAAAAAAAAGTTGTGCAACTGAAATCGTGTGACATATAAAATGAAAGGGCTTATTGTGAGGATATAAAATGTATTTTCTTTTAATTTTATGTAAAATAGTTTAGAAGTTATTTAGGAAAATAGGTGAAAATTGACCATTCCCCCCCCTTATCTCCAAAACTACCGGGCCTAAAATTTTGAAAAAAATACAGAAAATAGTTCTTTACCTATAGATTACAGGAAAACCTATAAGAAGTCTATGGTAAGTAACATAGGAAATTTCAGTTTATCATGTATGGAACGGAACCCTCTCCACGCGGGTTTCACTCGCACTTGACCGGTTTTTTGAACCCACTTTTACTTCAGAAGGGCTCTTCTTTCAGATTGGTTTTTTACCCAAATTTGTCATTTGCACGTTGCTGTGAATTTCCATTCACAGTAAATTGATTTAAACGGTCCCACACTAAAAGCTTCTTTTTTCTGATTTCGTATTCGCAGCATCAGAATCTTACGTCACCACACGAGCAGATCCTTTTTATTTACCCAAATAAATTGAATACAACGAGTGCCCTCATCAACCTTTATCCATGTATAGGTACAATGGTAATTCATCATTGTTTTTAATATTGACCTTTATAAATAATAAAACCAATTCATTTATTCATAAATCATCATTGCCTATTAGCATATTTTAAAGTTTTCCTTCGTGTATTGGCGAGTGTCGCCATATATCTCACGATGCTGGTAACACGAGTGGCTTTAAGTCTTGACCTAATGCTGTTAACCACTTTCCCTATTGCCATAATCAACTTTAAACTTAAGCTAGTCAGATTAAGAGATAAGTTAGGGATTAAAAGAAAGGATTACGAATCGTACAGACACGGCGGCGTTCAGAAGTTAGGCAAATACATAAAATGTGTATTTTTTAAATACCATGACATTTAGAACGTTTATGTACTTAGCAAACTGGAGCTCTTTTTACTCGTCACATGAATAAATTATAATAGGTTGAATATACCAGCGCGCTACGGACAGGCCGTCATTACAGAGATAAACGCCGCAAGAAACTCAACAGAAATCACTTCAAATCACACGTTGGTTTTATGTGATATAAAAACTTAAATATGTAAAATCAAATGAAAGTTTTGTAAAGTTGGTTTGACATAGAAGTACGTAGTTAGCTTGGGTTGAAATTTAAATCTAGTGATATAAGGAAACAGTATTTATAAAAACTGTACAAGTGCGAATCTGACTCGCGATAACAACATTGTAAAAATCTTTGGCCTTTTCTTTATTGCGAAAAGTTATTCCGTTTTATTGGATTTTTATGATAACTATAAATATTTGGGACTTACACTTAATTATTAGTCTCTCATAAGTAAAGTTGAGATTAAAACCCGTTGTTCATGACCACTCACCAACGCCATCTATGATGCAATTTTTAACAAATGGATTACGTTTTAGAAACAGCAAATAACAATGGTTATGTTTTTATTTCCTATTTTACTATAAAAGCTATAGAAACTTGTATTTTCCAATAAGTAGATTTCTAGTATTTCTATTGTTTTGAGATTTTGCCTACGTTTACTTATTGAGATAAAGGGGGGAGATAGGGTAAATTTTCGTACCTACTGGTACTCCGAGATCGTCATCTTTTGATAAAGAATATGTTTAATACGATGCAATAAAAAAAACAAAAAATACTTTTATGCTACATAATTTTAGATCTTTCACATGACAAACCGCATGTTGGCGGAAAAGAAAAAACATATTTGGGTATTTTTTTCATTACTATGAATTTTTACGTAAATAGTTGTTTAAAAAATATTTATCCTGTGCAATCATTTTAATACTTCAACGCAAATGCTAAGTGCTAAATTTGAGCTCGATATGTTAAGCCGCTCATACAGAAAAGAGTCCCGAAAGAGACATGGACAGTCGGTCAACAAAGTGACTGTCTAAGGGTTCCGTGTCTTACATTATTTTTAATAGAAACGGAATGCTCTCCGACTCTCGACGCAGTTTCGACTTAGCTTCTTACCAACAATTAAGTATATACAATTGATAAAAAATAGGGTGTATTTTTACCACATACTGGACATTTCCGCCATGTCTACAAGGTCTGATGTCTGCAGTTCCGTGACTATCATGTAAGCTCGCCTGAGTAAAGGTTTCGCAAAACGCTTCTTCGCACAATGCCGCGACAACTGGCGAAGACAAATACTTGTTATCTTATGAATAATGCCGATTATGTTGAATAAACATGTATGTTCCAGTGCATTTTTCACTAAAAATGCCTTTTCATCTACAGGCTGTAGACTTAAGTGACGATGTTTTATTTATATTAAAACTAAACGTATTTCGTATACAATTTTGACCGCTGATGTTTATTAAGCACATGCTAAATCGTATCGTATAGTATCGTATCGTATAGCCGGCACCCATGACATGGAGCCCGGGCTGGACGGGGCCCGAATTATAAAGTCTACTTTCTTCTTATAAAAACTTCCTTCACAAAAAATACGTAATTTTCAGAACTCATTCTGCCAAATGCCTCTCCGGTCAGCCAGGTCGACACGGGATTAGCCTAGTTGTCAATAAGACCTTAATACTGCCCTGGAAATGGTAGGATGGTACCATGACACGCATAATATGATAAAGATGATTGAAAACAGAAGGATGATTGGAAGGCGAATGAGCAAGAATGTCAAATTTTAGCTGTTCCCGCCTAAGGCAATACCTATATATCGAGCGTCAGCTTCGCCCTGGGGGTTACCACGATCTCTTAATGCGATTCTCTTTGGGCCCTAAACTGAACTTCGTCACTATTTCGTACCACGAAGTTTTTACATATATGTAAAATATATGGTGAGGTATGAAATAGCGACACAGTTCAGCTTAGGGCCTAAAAATAATCACAGATTTTTTAGAGATCGTGGTAACTTCCCTGGTCTAGAAAACGGGCTACTGGGTTTAAAAGCGATGTAAGGCAGAGTATCTCTAATAAATAGTCTTTTTTTTATGTCACAATTGACATAAAATACTTGCAAACGAGCTGACGGCCCACCTGATGAAAAGTGGTGACCGCCGCCCATGGACATCTGCAACACCAGAGGTGCGCCAATGCGTTGCCAGTCTAAGGAGGATGGGGAATGGGGTTGGGATAGGGATGAGGGAATAGGCCTCCGGATCTCATAAATCTCACAAGTCTAATTTTGCTCGTTACCATTCCGATTCTTTTGACAATCTACCTAGTAATCAAATATTTTAAACTGTCTTTCAAACGGATCAATATTCGATGCCTCGTATCAATTGTTTGTTTTTACTACTTAATCCTTTTAAGTAGGTAAGATATCCAAATCATAATAAAATAAATATTCTCCCGATTATTACGTATACAAATAATTATAAGTAAATAATTGCACATCGACACGCAATCTCCTTTTAAATCTCGTAATGATTACTTGTTTTCTCCGCTTTCACGAGCTGCTTATGTATTCTGCATTCAGCTGGACGTCGAAATTACACGGCCGTTTCGAGGGGAAAATTAGGAGTTTAGCATATAACACATGCAGATTCGGCACGGCCTGTGCGTGCGCACGAGTCACCTAGTTGTCGCGCCTATTGTCCGCTGGGTGAGCCACCACCAAGCCGTTACCTCACACTATCAATATTGGGTTACAAGAATTAACCTCAAGGTCCTCTTTTGGGAACAAATAGAGGTGGTATAAATACGTAGACGGACAACAATACGATGCAGTCGACGCCGAACTCTTGCAAAAATGAATGCGCCCCTCGTTCTTCTGTGTTGTGTTGTGGGTACGTGGAGTGAACTTTTAAAACGTAATCGTTTAGTGATTTTGAGTGTCTTAAAGGTTGTGGGTTCGATTCCCACATTGTTAGCACATAATAAAACTGTTTTATTATGAATTCTAGGTACCTAATTGTGTTGTGAAAAGTGAATCTTTTAGTAGTGTACTTAAGAATATTTTTTTTTGTTTTAGGTAGTGCGGTAGGGTACTACGAGCAAAGAGATGCGCCCTATAACATCGGCCCCAATGACCCCTACTCGGTGGCTGTGAACCCGAATTTCCTTCCAGAACGTTCACAGCGGCTCTTCTGGGACAAATTCGGGAATAACGGGCAAGGCAACAACCAGGTCGGAGGAACGGGCCTGTGGGCCATGTTTACTAACAAGTTCCCCTTCTTAGGGAGCATGTTTGGTCGGATGGAACTGCCCAACCAGTATGGTCCGCCGGCTCAGTTCGCTCCGAACCAATACGACTACACGCAGTACGGGGCACCCGGGACGTTCCAAGCGCAGCCGCAGTATAACCAAGTCCCGCCCCAGTTTTACCAAGCGCAGCCGTTTTACCAGCAGCAATATCCTCGGAACTTTGCGCCGTCAAGTCGCGACGTAGCCCTCACTGATGATGCTGTGATAGTGACTCCTCCGCACGTGCCGATAGCGCCGCCTGCGCCGGCGCCGGTGCCCGAGCCCGCTCCCGGCGGCTACCAGTACAACAAACCCCAATACAGACTAGAGTTACCTCACAAATAAAAATTGCGTAACCTTATATTTAAGTGCGTAATTGCGCATATCGTACGGGTGTTAGTTAAGTGCAGAAAAGAGGCTCTCTCCAGTATTAATTAAACAGGCATTGCAAGTGTCGTTTCTTTAAAATTATGTTTTACGTCGGTCAGTAAATAATAACTCCGAAACAATCTGTATTTAATTCAGTTTATTTGACTAAAATAAATCAATAAATAATTATTGCGATTTATTTATCAAAGTAATGTTAGGTCACACTTTTTATTTTTAACGTCCATCCTGAACTGCGAATAATATACAAAGTTGACACCACCACAATGGTTATACCCCAAGGTAATACACAACATAAACCTACATATGCTTAATTAGTTAATGTTCTATTGAAAAAGGTACCTATGAACGAAATCACACAAGTTCCAAGTAAGTAGGTATGTACATAGTCCAATTCAATTGTTCGGAGAACAATATAAGATTTAACATAGTTAAAATAAGCAAAAGTTTAATGATCCTAATTAACATTTTACATACCTCCTACCGGGCCGGTAATATATTTATTCCAAAGTTTACATACACATCATATAATTGAATGAAAAATAATAAACTTTAACTATTCTACTTTATTATAATTATTAGTTATAGTTACACTTGGAAACGTTTAATTGAAAAGCCAAAATCCGTATGCGCACATTAGCTATTTGCTAGGTCCTTTGATAATTTTAATAATGTTTACTTTGTCGGTTGTTATGTTGTACATATTCAATAAGAAGCTCAGCATATTATACATGACAACCGACAATGTTGAAACTTTTACTACGATCATGTACTAAGCTCTGGGTGGTGTGGTGTGGCCAGACCAAGCCGAACTAACGCTACCGAACACTGGGGTGTAATGTGTAATTCTCTTAAATAACACTTCGTCACTGAAATTACCGGCAAGCCTAACCCATCAGTCCAGATAAATAAAGTACATTTTCGTGCGTATCTTCGACTTCGATAGATCTGCCATTAGTTCGGAAAGTTCAGCTTGGGGTGGTCGTTATACTTACGACACTACAGTTTGGCCACAAGCGCTTTGCCTCGCCTTGGGGGGCGATGGACGTACTCGCACAGAAGAGAAATATAAATGAATAACCCTCTCCCCACGACCCCTTTCCTGCGCCGCGGACACCTCGCATCTTACCGCACAGCTACCTAAAGCGCGGTAGAGCGCTTGTGGCCAAACTATAACAAGGTTGCCACGAGGATAAGCTATCCCCATCCTATCCCTCAAGGCTTCTCTCCCAAACTAGTAGGTTTCGAAGAAGATGCACTAGGAGATAAGATGGGGATAACTTATACTCGTGTCAGACTTGCTAGGGTCTCTGAAGCGAGATTCTCAAACATGCGCGGCGTTAAATCGCCGTCGAGTCCCAAACTAGCACGATCCGGTTTTTATCGTGCAGGATATGTTCATCGGCGTGTTCGCTTTGCACGTTAGAGAATCATATGGCTGTAGTGGAGACAAGTCTAATTATTGACGGAGGTGTACTGATCATAGTAGCCGTTGCCTAGACCGTCGAGCCCGACCGAGGAGCCAGCGGAGACGGAGCGGGAGCCCTGGACCGCTCCGAACTGGCGTTGAGTCTGCCCGGCGCTGTGGACATCAATGGTTTTACAGGCAGCAATGGTGGTTTTCATAGAATTTTTCACTTTTCACTAGAACTATTGAAACGAGATATATATATATTAGGTCCTTACATATGAAATTGGCGTTTTGTACGGGAGGAATATAAAGTCATTATTTTTTTGTAAAATATATTTAATTAATCAAAATATGCACCGTTGTTATCTATGCACTTTTGACATCTCATAGGTAGTTCATTGATCCCTTTACTAAAAAAACCATGGGTGTGAGAATCAATAAACTCTTTGAAGGCGGTTTGGACTACCGCATCAGAGTTGAATTTTTTTCCTTGTAAGAAGTTGTCCAAATTCCGGAAAAAATGGTAATCTGTTGGAGCAAGGTCCGGGGAGTACGGTGGATGTCGCAGAAATTCCATTTGTATCTCATCTAACTTAGTGGTTGCTTTTTTGTGCAGTGTGTGGTCTTCCGTTGTCGTGAAGCAGCAGTGGCCCAGAGCGATTGACCAATCTCAGTTGTTTAGCAGCTAGTTCTACCTTCATGGTTTGCAGTTGCTGACAATAGATATCTGCCGTCATCGTTTGGCCAGATTTTAGAAAGCTGTAGTGAATGACACCGGCGCTAGTCCACCAAACACTCACAAGTAACTTTTCTGAGTCAATTTTCGTTTAGGGCAGGATTTGGCTGGGTCTCCAGGGTTCAGCCATTGCGACGAGTACTTCCTATTATCGTACAGTATCCACTTTTCATCACAAGTAATGATTCGATTTAAAATCCCTTCATTATTGTGTCGGTTGAGCAAACTAACACAGCAGTCGACGCGTGTTTGTAAGTTCGATTCATTCAATTCGTGAGGTACCCATCGTTCAAATTTTTTTACTTTCCAGATTTGCTTCAAGTGGATTAATACAGTTTTATCATTTACCCCGAAGCTTGCAGCTATCTCTGAAGTGCTTTGTGATGGATCCGCTTCCACAATAGCCTTTAATTCTTTATTTTCCACTTTGGTCTCCGGCCGCCCACGGGTTGGTTCTGAAGGTCGAAATTTCCAGAACGAAAACGTTGCAACCAAAAACGTACCGTGCTTTCTTTTGCGACACCAGCGCCGTACACATCATTAATCCTTCGAGCTGTTTCTGCAGCACTGGTGCCACGGTAGAACTCGTACTCGTAAATATACCGATATTTCATGTATACCATTGTGCGGTAATAAGCGACGCCAAAGAAAAAAATAATGAGGAAAAAACAAATGTATGACTGTTTTCATAACTCAAATGTACCAGCTAAATGAATTTATAAATTTTAATTTGGAATTCTTAAACAAAGAGGAGATATTTCAGATCAAAGTGGTCAGTACGACAAAACGCTAATTTCATATGTAAGGACCTAATATATATACCTAGTCATATACAGGCATAGCTGAGCACAAGACCGTTAATCCTTTAATCGTTAATTAACGAAGTTAACATTATGTGTAACGGATTAACTTTTAACTTAACTTTAAAAATTGTTAACGGACTCATTAACTTACAACCGTTAAAACAATTACATTCTGTTAATCGTTAATTAAGTAATGAACCTGCTATTTGCCAAGCCAAAAGGCCGTTGCGCGGACCGCGCTGCGCCTCGAAAAAAACACATTCTGACAAGTACGAATGGGCGGGTCGGCGGTTACATACAACCTTCTTTTATAAATTTGTCATGTCATGTCTAAACTTCCATAGCCAATACAACCATTTTTTTACAAGAAAATCAATAACGCAACGACAATAAAATTCAATTGCTATCACGAGTTAACGATTAACGTTAACTTCCGTTAAATATTCCGAAATGTAACTCTTTAACGTTTAACGAAGTAAACTTTTTTTAGTAACGGATTAGCGATTAACGAAATTAACTATTTGATTAACGGTGCCCAGCGGTCATGCATGTCAGGGCCGCAGCTATATGTTACACAGGTACAATATAAAATATTTGTAATTTCTTGAGTTTTTATCACTTATCGTTTCTAATATAAAGCGTTGGTATACGTGGTTTCGCAAATACCTCCTAAACGATTCCATATTAAAATATGAAACAAAAAATGCTACACGACCATAGAGCTTTACCATGTGTGAGTGTGAGTGTTTTGAATGAACTCGTCTACGAATACTGTTATTAGAATCTCTCAAGGTCGTTGCCCATTCCGACAATTATATCAAAGTGTTTCCTAAACTTGAATTAGTAGAGATCTCTATAAAAACCAGCACCATGAGCGTTTTTTGTCCATTGTTTTTGCACATCCATTATGAGTCAAGCATCTAATAGTTTCGTTTATCGTGACTTGTTTCTTGTTGTTGTCGAATTCAAAATCTCAGTTTCTATATACAACTCGCGCGCTCAATATACAACTTAGTTAAGTTCTAATTAAAAAACCGGACAAGTGCGAGTTAAACTCGCGTGGAGAGGGTTCCGTTCCGTACATGATTATCTGAAATTTACTAGGTTACCTTATATACCATAGACTTCTTAAAGGTTTTCCTGTAATCTATAGGCAAAGATCTATTTTCGGTATTTTTTTAAAAATTTAGCCCCAGTAGTTTCGGAAATAAGGGGGGGGGGGAATGGTCGTTTTTCGCCTATTTTCCTGAATAACTTCTTAACTGTTTTATTTAAAATTCAAAAGAAAATATATTTAAGATCCTCACAATAAGCCCTTTCATTTGATATGTCACACGATATAGGTGGCATAACTTTTTTATTTTTATTTCTAGTTTACCCCCAAAAAGTGACCCCTATGTTTAAGATTCATATATTTACGTCACGCGTCCGTGTTGCGGTTACCAACTTAAATATGAATACCAAATTTCAACTCAATCGGTCCAGTAGTTTCGGAGCAAATTGGCTGTGACAGACGGACAGACAGACAGACACGCGAGTGATCCTATAAGGGTTCCTTTTTTCCTTTTGAGGTTCGGAACCCTAAAAACGGACAAGTGCGAGTCTGACTCGAGATTTTTCAAAAACGCCTATCACTTTCTGGAACGTTGAATGTGATACAATCTTGCAATGGTTATTCCATTTTAATTAAATTTTCGAAAAACTACAAACACTACCCATGCTACTACACACACAAAAGGATAAGTTAAACCGTCTTATCTCTAAGTGCGTCTCTCTCACACTAGTGCCGAGGAAAGAGATAGAAAGATAAACGGCGGCGGCGCATGCGGCAGGCCGCTGATACAGATGTTAATAGATGAACAAGATACAAATGTGAAAACAAACTGACTAATCGACATGACCATATTGTAATTAAATGTAATATATTGTAAAAGTTGGCGTAATAGTTATTTGTGCAACAAGAGAACAAAGTTGGTTTTTACTGCGAGTGTTGATTTTGAATCCTAAGTAAGCGAAGTTAACTATAATTGATTCACGACCGTAGCGAGTGATTCTAGTTTAGAATCCTGAGCCTAGCAAGGGATTCAAAGGCACGAGATGCAATAACTTTGGTCTCGTGTAGCACATACAACTGTTCACCTCAGCAGCGAGAACACATTGGATAAAGAGACTTTTCAGCCAGAAAGCTTAATTCTTTTTTTTTACTTGCTACATCCATTCTTCTGGTGTTAAATATCAGGCTTCGTCACTGGACTCACTCATATTTACAAGACTTATCATTATTTTTAAGATATTCCAAGTGTATCCAATTTTGTACCTCTAGCTTATGAGAAGAAGAAACAAATAAAAAACTTAACCTCGCAATTTTTTAAAGATGCGTTCTGAAACTGCACCATATTAGAGATGTCACAATATTAAAGATTGTTAAAACTTTAAATAATTATTTAGATACATGATAAACTTCGTATTATTCAACATTCTCTTTATTTTATTATAAAAAATACAAATCGATTACTAAGAAAAAAATATAATAATCAAATTTAAAACCTTAACAGATGATTTGCTGTTTTACAGTTATGTGTGCTTCCGAACGTTTTATTGTGTATCTTTTTTGGAACTTACTAGGTACGGAATATGAAAATCGAACTTCGAATCGACTGTTTCTATTTCTCTCTTGGTTTTTTCGTATCGGAGTGAAAGCGACAGAACAAAATTAGGTTAAAATCATTCGATATTCGTGAATAGACTCAGCAGTGTTCTCGGCATTTCAAAAAAAAAAGTTAGTTTGTCTCACGCTCGCAGCAAAATCGAATTATGCTCACTGTTTTTAAACAGCAAAACCTGCTTGTTTGAGGTGCTGAGGTGCAAGAGTATTTTGTTTTGGCATATTATGTTTTCTATGTTGTGAAATTTTCTATTGTTCCTTTTTATTTTTGTTTGTTACGCTTATTCTTTCTGTGCGGTCATTTTAATACTACAACTGTGCCAAATTAATTAATATAGAGACAGACAAAGTAATCATCAAGGTGGTCCTCGAGAACGAAGTCGCAGGCAATAACTTATCAACGGTATTAAATCTCGGTAAGATAGTACGGATGGAATTTGAGATGATTGCGCAGATACATACATATATAAGACATCAACGGGCTCTCACCTGGTACGACAATAAAATTGCTCGTAAAAGATATGAGAAAGTTATCAATCTATTTTAGGGTTCCGTACCCAAAGGGTAAAACGGGACCCTGTTACTAAGGCTTCGCTGTCGGTCCGTCTGTCTGTCTGTCCGTCTATCACCAGGCTGTATCTCATGAACCGTGATAGTTAGACAGCTGAAGTTTTCACAGATGATGTATTTCTGTTGCCGCTATAACAACAAATACTAAAAAACAACAAACGTGATGTTTTTGCTCGTTTTTGCTCGATATAGATAATGGCAACAGGCAAACGCTTGAAATATTCACAAAATATTAACGAAAAAAAAAAATTAAGGCGGGCTCCAATACAACAAACGTGATTTTTTTGCCGTTTTTTAGATAATGGTACGGAACCCTTCGTGCGCGAGTCCGACTCGCACTTGGCCGGTTTTTTAATGTTTAAGGTTCCGTATCTAAAAGATACTGTCTGTTTATCATAGGTAAATTGGTACGGGCCTACGAGTCGGACTCGCATTTGACTGGTTTCTTTACTGATCGTTGTTGAAGTACTATGAGTCTGTAATAACTGGTGTACCTAGGATTGCCAACCGTACTATACTATATAGTATTGTACTATATTTTGGCTCTGTGTACTATATACGGTTGAAGAAATATATAGTACGCAATAATAAGTATATTTCTGTCAGTTCTTTCCTTACAAATGGGCTTTGAGTTGACCAGTTCAATAGACATTTACGCAGCTCGGATAGCCACAAGATGCGCAATCGGAATGTTGGTAAGATTTTTTTTGGTGTATTATATTTAATCAAACATACCTTACACGACTTTTAAAAGATTTTTCTTTAAAGTACTATGGTTTCCTTTAGTGTACTATTTTATTTATACGTTTGACTGAAAAATACTACATTTGCCCCATAAATAGTTGGCAACCCTAGGTGTACCACCACACCGAAAATTCATCCGTGACATATGTATATCCGCGAAGTAAACACAGATGCTTATTATTTCTTATTTATTAGTTAAAAGTATTAATTACAATAAATACTAGAGGTCTTCCGGCAGTTGCACGAGGGGCGCGGGCGGCGCGGGCGGCGCGGGAGCGGCGTGCAACTGATGGAAAATATTCAGGATGGCCCACACCGTGGAATTAGTCTGTTATGGCTCGTCGCCATTAAACCCTATGAACACACAAAAAGGGTACTTAAGTTAGTCACCGATGATGCAATTTCGACACATTTTTAAGCAAGGGTTTTGCGGCCATGGCTGGCATGGGATAAGTTAACTCCATCTTATCTCTTTCGTCAGCACTATGAGAGACTCACTGAGAGATAAGAGCCTATGGATGGAGCTTTATGGATATTTAAAAGCGTTACATAGTACTATTATTCTGATGCAGTCGCGATAGCAGCGTTACACATAGGTACATACAGATTATGTATTAACCAAACTTGGCGTAATATTACTGCATGATTGAAATTGAGAATATTTGTTATGAATATAGGCCACACAGGCTCTTTTACATGGCTTACACAACGAAACGCGGAACAGAATCGGGGCAAATCCGAAAAAGGATTTGAACACGCGACCCTCAGATCAAGCGGCCGCACGTCAGACTAATGGCCGAATTCAGAAACGCCACACAAGCATGTGATTAGGGATTAAATAGTTAAATAGCCCTCAACTAGTTGTCTCCTATACAAAAACGTCACTAAAACGTCACTTTAATTAAAGATCCAATTTAGTGGCCTTTCTGAATTTGGCTATAAGGCTACCACTGCGTTACACTCTACCACCACGCCGCCTATGCCACGCTATTAATATAGTAGAAAAACATGAGATTATACATTCACACTTGGAGCTTTGACAGAGTGCTCAATCTCTACCCTACACTGAGAAAAAAATACTGTACCGACATACGTAATTCTGGATGCCACGTACGTAATTCTGGAGAAAAACGTACCTAACGTAAGTAGAGACTCGGCTACATAGATAATGTTGCGGGCTACATAGATAATGTTGCGAACTACAAACGCCACGTAACAATCAACATTATTTCGGATGCTTCGACATTATTTGGACTTGGCTGCGAATACATTACGGTAATGCAGGTATAGCATCAAAAAAATTCTCAGTGTATAGTGTTTATGTTATCACGTTTAAATAGGAAACCTACCCGAGAGGTTTAGAAGCGCCGTATGAGCCGCCCAGTCCCCAGCCGCCCGCGTCGCCCCTGCCGCTGGCGTGTGCGTTGGCGTGGGCGTTGGCGTTCGCGTTGGCGTTGGCACCATCGCCTCCCCCTGGAAACACAAACAAACATTATGAGTATAGATACAACCAGCCATGCCTGACATGATTATTATACTTGCTAAGCGCTTTACTTGCCTACTGACTCGCTTGCATAGAAAACCGTTTTGAACTGAGTATACTATTTGTTCAGGTAGTGCTAAATGTAAACAAACTAGCCGACGTGACTAAGATCTAGACATACCATAGATGTAAACGATTGACTGGATTAGCTGAGTGACGGGGGTTAGTTGGAAACAAAGTTTAAGTTTAGTCAATTACTTAAACAGATAGAGTAAGCTAGTACAGGCTTTTAAAGATAGGACCCGTAGTATACTTTGGGTACGGAATCCTGAAACGGATACATTCAAAATATTATAGTTTGCATGACACATTCATTAAGAATCAGAAGTACACTCATCAATAATAAATACAATACAATAAATCACTATCAGTATTTTAAAGCAAGCATTTTCGACTGATATGACCATTTTCAAACATTTATCTAGCTAATAATAGTTCATCGCTTTAATAATCATAGCAAGATTGGTAAAAAGTGACATCGTTAGTCAGGCCATTACACTTGTCCAAAGCCACTCCTCAAACCGTTAGACTACCCAGTGCGACTACTTAATACCAGCCAGCGTCTCTACATTCGCTATGGGTAATTGACAACTAAGTGGGCTGGCACTCCAGTTTTTTATAACAAACTTTTTAGAGAAAGGAAAAGAGTTAATGATTTCATCCATGCATCGTTTTTTGTCTGTTTGCCGATTGACCGTTTTCCGATTGGAAACCGTTAGACGAACAACGTGCGCCGATGCCGGTAGCGTTACTTTACACATAGATACGATGCTCTACTTACACCAAAAGGTCACTGATGTGCATATGAATGGACAACATTTCATATTTCTTCACGTATTTATTAAAAAATATTTTTCGTCATTTTAAAAATGACAAGAATATAAAATAAAAAACCTAATTTTCATTTGTGTCGCAGAATCTAAAGGCAGAATAGATAAATCTTTACTGTTTCCACGATAAACAAAAAACTGTCATAAACTTGACTTTGATTTTTTTATAGAGTATAGACCAAAGAAATTGCTTTTGCGTCGCATAATTGGAATTAAGTATGCCCTTTTAGAATGAGAACGTTTTAATAAGTTAATAATAAAATAAATATTAATCATAGCGAGAAACAAATAAAAGAAATGTTAATGTCTTTCTCTTTTCACGCAGAATGCAATGAACTAATCAAATTATAGTGTTCGAAATATGAAATCTTGTCAATTATCATTCCTTTTCGAACAAGCATGACCAGCGGTTAGAGGAGGCATGATGTTGTTTCGTACTCGACAGTTCCCATGGCAGTTGGCCAGTTGGTAAATTGATTTAGAATTCGCGATTACCTTACAAAACCGGACAAGTGCGAGTTAAACTCGCGTGGAGAGGGCTCCGTACATAACTATCGGAAATTTCCTATTACTTTAAATACCATAGACTTTTTATACGTTTTCCTGTGATCTGGTAGGTAAAGAACTATTTTTTGTATTTTTTATATAATAGTAAATTTTCGCCTATTTTCCTAAATAATTTCAAAACTATTTATCTGAAAATAATAAAAAATATTATTTAAGATTCAAAATGAGCCCTTTCAACAAGATATAGTTTGCAAATCTTTTTGTTTGTTGTTTATAATTTATTTATTTACGTTACACGTCCGTGGTGCGGTCACCAACTTACATACCAAATTTCAACTCAATCGGTCCAGTAGTTTCGGAGCAAATTGGCTGTGACAGATGGACAGACAGACAGACAGACAGACACACGAGTGATGATAAAGGGTTCCGTTTTTTCCTATTGACGTACGGAACCCTAAAAACCGGCCGAATGCATGTCGAACCATGCACAATGTAGGGTTCCGTATTGCCCAACACCCAACGCTATTTTTTTGCTTCATTACAATTAACGCTGTGGATGTGGGACTATAGCAAATCTACAGAAAAGTAATTTACAAGTTAGTCGCCTATAACTCATGAACCAATGAAGCCTACGTAGTCGTGATAGTTTTATTTATTTATTTAAGATTTATTGCACAATCAAAATACAAATGGCGGACTTAATGCCCTATGGCATTCTCTACACGTCAACTAATAGGCCAAGCAAAGAAAAATATCAAAAGGTACATAGGTGAATAGTTTTCCTTTTCACTTCGTTTTATAAACTATAATTTGAGATATTGTTGAGATTTGTAAATTGTCTAGTTTTGGCTGTAGGTACGAGACACATTTATCCACCAATAATGACACGTTTCAGAGCTCAATATTTCCTAAACGGTTGCCCAAATCAAAACTTGGTAATAACATACACATAATAGATTTCAAAAGAGCTATCCAACAGCGCATTCAAGGCTGCTAGCTTTGAAAAAAAAAAAACAATTATTTTTGTGCGCGGGACGATCATGTACCTTTTGAACGCCACAAACGGCTGTAGCCGACAGCAGATTTCCGTGCCCGTAACGCCACGGCATGCGTTTTCCATACATTTTGTCGGCTAAAGCTGTCACTCGGCGTCCGGAGTACGCTTTCTCGCACTCCGCCGTGGCGTTCAAAAGATTAATATTCGTACAAATTTTCATCTTTGTAACTTAAATAGTCTTCGAGAGAAAGTGGCTATATGACATACATGGCATATATGGCATGAAGAAACTAAGTAAAGTTTGACTACGGAACCCTAAAAAAATTCCCGTCGACACCACTCAATAATGGGCCAAAATCTGCAACTTTAGTAAATTCTTTCTAAGGAAATGTACATTTTTGACTTGAACTATTCATGAATTATTGTATCATTATGTCTACTCTTTCTCGTTCTTATTGGCTGGCACTCAATTTAATGTACGTACTACGTATTTTTAATTACCTACCTAATTGAGAAAAATCGTGATTACGATCGTAAAATAACCACCAAGGATTTCCTCATCGATGATCGAATGTTACGGACGTCATGATTAAGGGTTTCCGTTGATTGGATCATGTATTGAAGATTGAGTAAGCGATTAGTTCCGGATTTTTCACGGTGAAGTTTAGTTGATATATGGTCTGTGTGATATCATAAATTCTTTAGAATTTAAGGACCTATACAAACAAATGACGTGATTTAAGGTGCTATAGGCAGTGTCTATATTAGGTCTGATAAACGTTATCAGATGAGGGATGCATTTGCGTATAAGTCAGTAGATATGGAAAAATATAAATGTGTGCGTGTTTTGTGTCTGTTTTTGAATATGGAACAGTTAACGAATACACCGGGGTACAAGGTACAAAGTATAGGTACAAACATTATACCATGGAGAGCTAGTACATCTGTTGTCTGCGTACTTCTAATACCTACGTCCTAAGTTGTTATGCATGCCGAATGCATGCCGATACTCAGGACAACGGCACAGAATGATCATGATGAAATCACTAATAATTATTTGAATAGCCGGCCAGAGAAAATAAGACAAATAAAGTCTATAGGATTAGAAAAGGATCGTTGCGTAAAGTAGGTAGACTTCAGATTCCTTTAGGTTTATATCAAAGTGTCTCTGATTTCTGAAAAATTGGAGAGGTTCCAGAGGCAAAAAAATTACCATGTTTCTGGAATACCGTGGATGTAAGATACTTACAGGCATTTGCGTTAGCCTCAGCATTGGCATTGGCATTGGCGCTCGCCCCAGGGTAGCTGTTCGGCTTGATGTGACGGCGCAGGCGTCGCAGCGGCACCGGCACGGACGCGTGTCCCTCCGCGTCGATCGTGTAGTACGCGCGCGGCACGTAGAACTCCCCCTCTGAAATGTTAAAAGCAACAGTACAGTGCATTGTTCCGTGTTGTGAGAAGCGCGGTGCACTATGGCATCTGCGTCGTTCTTTCATTTTGAAGATTGCTGATGCGGCCACATTCTGGTGCATCAAGAGGTACCTAATGTCTGTAGGTATTAATCAAACGCGTAATACCAACATATCGTCGCTGCGTTGCCTCGAAATACCTCGAAAGAGCACTTTGTAAAAACCGCGAATCTGTGTTTTTTGCGATTTTATAGGAACAAGAAAAAACTGAATATATCAGTAATTTAAGTCAGTTTTAATTCCTTGGTTAAAAGCTACCTTCATAGATGAGTGGAAAAATAAGTAAAGATTGGAAATTAAGTTTCAGAAATTTGGCTAGTAAAGCCGCGCTATACGTATACATTACTAAAAAAAAGTCTGGCAAGGAAACTTCAGCGCCTCTATTTGGGAACGCTAAGTGATTCTGTAGCGACTCAGAAGCCAGATTTCTCACTTCGCTCTTACGCATTACGCGTCCCACGGAAGAATGGGATGAGAAATCTGGCGTACAAGTCGCTACAGAATCACTTAGCGTTCCCGAATAGAGGCACAGGACGCCAATCATTGCACCCAGATATTGAAATGAAACAGAAAATGAAATTACGGATTAGGTAGAGTAGAGACCTCATAAAAATATGGTAAAGAACACCTAGGTACTTATCATTAAAGATATGTGTTTAGGTAGGTATAGTAATCATCGTGAATCAGGTCCATTACGATGGTCACGACTGTTAAGGTCGACGGTTTAGAATTAAGTATAAAGATGAATAACGTCTTGTTAGCGATGATCTCAGCCTTGTGAGTGACTTGATCCTCTTTGTAAAAAGCAAGTTTAGTTTTTTACTTATTTGAATTGAATGAAACAGCTATTGCAAACTTGATATCTTACTTAAATATTTATGTATTGATGTGCAAGGGAACAAATATTTCGATCAAATTTGGTACATAAAGGGGCCCGGGGCCACGCCTTGCTCAAAATCAAAATACTTATTAGGCTTAGCATTAAACAAAAAACCGGTCAAGTGCGAGTTAAACTCGCGTGCAGAGGGTTCCGTTCCGTACATTATTATCTGAAATTTCCCATGTTACTTTAAATACCATAGACTTCTTATAGGTTTTCCTGTAATCTACTTTCTGTAATTTTTTTTCATAATTGTAGATTATGAAAAAAAAATGCAGAAAATAGTTGCCTACCTATAGATTACAGCTATAGATTTAGATTAGATATAGATTACATCCCAGTAGTTTCGGAGATAAAGGGGGAAATGGTAAATTTTCAACTTTTTTCCTAAATTACTTCGAAACTATATTTTTTTAAATTCAATAAAATATATATATGAGATTTTCACAACAAGCCCTTTCATTTGATATGTATATGTCACACTATATAGTTTGACAAACTTTTTATTTTTAATTTTCTAATTTACTCACCAAAAGTGGCTCCCATGTTTAAAATTCGTTCATTTACCTACGTTACGTGTTGCGGTTACTCACTCACATATGTGTACCAAATTTCAACTCAATCGGTCCAGTACTTTCGGAGCCAATTGGCTGTGCCATACGGACAGACAGACACACGAGTGATCCTATAAGGGTTCCGTTTTTTCTTTTTGAGGTACAGAACCCTAAAAACTCTTCAAGTGCAAACAGATTAAGCCTTCTTCGTGTTTACCTAAATTAAATCCTAAGACTGCCTTTTCTATACGGATTCAAGTTTAATGACATCACCTGTGGAACGGCGAATCAATTGGACATCCTCTTGCTTTCTCGCGCTATTATAGTATAGTTTACCTATAAATGACTTTTTTTAAAATTTGATAACATCCAGCAGCGTGATTATTTATTAAAAAACCGGACAAATGCGAGTTAAACTCGCGTGGAGAGGGTTCCGTTCCGTACATGATTATCTGAAATTTACTAGGTTACCTTAAATACCATAGACTTCTTATAGGTTTTCCTGTAATCTATAGGCAAAGATCTATTTTCTGTATTTTTTTCAAAAATTTATCCCCAGTAGTTTCGGAAATAAGGGGTCAAAAATATGGTCATTTTTCGCCTATTTTCCTGAATAACTTCTAAACTATTTTACTTAAAATTCAAAAGAAAATATATTTAAGATCCTCACAATAAGCCCTTTCATTTGATATGTCACACGATATAGGTAGCATAACTTTTTTTTTTAATTTTCTAGTTTGCCCCCAAAAAGCGGCCCCTATGTTTAAAATTCATATATTTACGTCACGCGTTCGTGTTACGGTCACCAATTTACATATGAGTACCAAATTTCAACTTAATCGGTCCAGTAGTTTCGGAGCAAATTGGCTGTGACAGACGGACAGACAGACAGACAGACAGACAGACAGACACACGAGTGATCCTATAAGGGTTCCTTTTTTCCTTTTGAGATACGGAATCCTAAAAAGAGCTTATTAGTCTCCTGACTCACTAACAAACCGCATGTGACACCGGTAGTTTAATTGGTACCTACATATGGATGTATACATGTAAAGTTTTAAGAATTTCAATAACTAGGCATATAGTTATTGTCTAAAGAAAATCTATTATACTTATTGGATGATGTCTTCCAAATGTGGCATTCATTAGTAGTCATTGTAAAAAGTGACAAGGCAGGCATGTTAATTGTTCTTCAATAAGTATCTCCCAAATAATCTACACTCTTTTAAAAATCATACTTATCATACCTTTCTGTATATTAACATAAGCTAAACACATATGGGTTGGACTAAGTATATCCAGTGAGCAAGGTCGGTCGCATCGGATGGCGGCAAAAACTAACAAAAGGGCACTAACCTGCAAGAGCAACCGCCACCACCGCCGCGAGTAAAAACAAGGTTGTCCGCTGCATGTTGTCTATGCGTCAGGCCCCGGCAGATGCTGTGGAAGAACTGAGTAGCGGACCCGCTGACTCACATTTATATAGGTGTATCTTAGTTCACAGCTTTAGGCGATTCGGCCGCGTGCATCTGTGCATGCCAGGCACGCCCGCGCTACATCGTAACGGTTACCTGCGAAAAGCTTTCATAAAATTAAATACGAACCAATAAAACTAGATAGGAACCTCTTTAAAAAATAGATTGATTTTAGATTGGCTATAGACCATTCGCATTACGTTACCTACTTCCTATGTTATTAGTAATCACAGCAGCCCTAACATGCATGGCACAAAGATAAATTAGAACCGTTTATCTACGAGTATTGTCGCGGCAATTCCGCGAAATATAAATATTGTACATGGCAACACTACTTCTTTATGGTAAGATAGTTTTTTTTTCTTGTCATAGTCTATGTCGAACTAACGTGCGTTTGAAATTGTTTTCTCTAGTTTAAATTGAGTTTCCTTTGTTTTACTAATACCACGTGTTATAAAGTGGCCGCTGAATATGCTGTAATGCCTGTAAACTGAAGTTGAGTATCACGGATTTGAGTATCATGGAGTTGTTGTTGAATATCGTAATTTATTACCTATTGTACGTGATTGTAATATGATCTCATGCTTGGAAATTGTGCAAGCATTGTGGCTCCCTCCGAGGAGGCCAGTAGATCAGGCTGGGCGTCCCACTGGGGGCGCCGGCTATAAGAGGAGGGCTGGGCGTCCCACTGGGGGCGCCGGCTATAAGAGAAGTGTTGAAAACGTGCTATAGGCACGAACCCCGGGGGTTGGGCTGGCTTGAGCCGGTATCGACATATACTGGTGAGAGCGCGGTGGGGGACGTGGTTCCTCATCGTAGTGCGAGAGCACTAGGCCACAGTAATAGGCTGGTGGGGGTGGTAGACCCTAAACGCTAACACCAGGCCATGAAATATAAATCCTCATGTAATAAGAATCACATGTGTAATAACTGTTTAATGTTATTGTAATAATGGTATAAAGATTTAATTCATGACAAGTCTGTGATGCTCAATGGCTCCTGGCAGAGGAGTCATATTCTATATGTATGTTAACAGGTATTCATAATTGTAAGGCGAAGCAGAGGCCCTTGGTTCGGGCTTAGGAAAAGCACCTGAGGGCGCTGATACATACAACGCACAGATGTCGCGAGGAGTCTCTATATCAAGGTATGAGTCACAATGTACATACTTGCCCTCTGTAATAAATTGTATTCAGCTCAACACATTACATGTATGGAAATTCGAGAAGCACGGATGTCGTTGTGTAATATCAGACGTAACATTAACTGTAAGGCAAACATTCCCCGCACATGCTAATTAGACATGCCGTAGCCCTTCCCGACATGGTGGAGATGCTGGGATGATTATTAATTGAAGAATCCTATCAGAAAAGTAATGTGTTGAGAAAAGAATTCTGGTTAAAACATTAAAATGGCAAATTTTGTGACTCATGGCGACATCTGTTGTTCAGTAGCGAAACTAATGTTCATTGTCGAACATTCTATGCAAAGAGATTTGTGTGAAAAGAAATGCTTGAAAAATACATGTATTTTTAGAAATAAGGTGACATGCAAATGTAGTTTAATGTTGAAATATTTAATTCTCTTTTAGAGAGAGAATTACTTGCTGGTTGGTTATTTTAATCGTTTTTGGTTTTATTTGTCGTAGTATTGACACTACTTGTGCAAAGGGTTATATTGCAAACCGGAAGTCATCGGTTTGTCATTGGTGTGAAAATCGGTTTCCTTTACGTATAAAAACATGTCTGCTGGCTTTGCATACAGAAAAAATCTATAAATTGGTAAATATCTACTTGTACTATTGAAAAACGATAAAAAGTTACGACGTTCTGTTAATTACATAGTATATGTGTGGAAGAATCGAAAAGTCTAGTGTTTTTAAAAGGTTATTTGCAAAATAGTTTACTTTCATACACGCGGTAGCTTCAACAAACTTAGGTAAGAATCTTTTATGATTGTGAAATATTCAGTAAATCATTCGATATTTAATACAGTGTAACAGTGGATTACCATTAGGTACTTTTATTCTTTGTTTATTGACAATGGAAACTAAAAGATAGAACTTAAACACGTACACCGAGTAAGTACCTACCTGTGTAATGTTTCGAGAACATCATCACCCAAAATTTCTGGCCAATTTATATTTTCATAGGTATATTGATAAATACGACGCAAATTCCCGTCATATTTTAATGTCATTCTTATAGTCGTAATGAAACATTGTGTCATTTATTACTTATAGCACTGAGGCACACGTGCTTTTGAAAGTCTACATAAGAACTCCGTCAGAAAGTAGCGGGCAACGCATTCATTTGTTTAACCAACGAGACCTTACCGATTACCTACAAATAAGGTATGTTTTAATTACGATTACTGCTATATTTGCAAAATTTGTTCACCGAACATATGCATAGTTCATTGACCTTTTGAGCGCCACGGCTAACGGCGAAAGGGCGTGCCACGAGTGCTCGTCTAAGACGTGCCTCGGACGCCGAGTGACGGCTGTAGCCGACGCAAATGTATGGAAAGCGGCATGTCGTGGCGTCAGGGGGCACGGAAAACTGCTGACGGCCATGGCCGACTGTGGCGGTCGAAGGGTTAGTGACAGTCTATACAAGATGAACCGAGCCCAACCAGATTTAGTATTATAGAACATTATTGTAGCCATTCTGAGATTTAGTTAACAATATACTGAAATGCAATCAAGACAGTTCAGTGTGTCTTAGTGGATGAAATGAAATAAGGCTAGTTGCACAATGAAGAATATTCATTTTCAGGTTATGTGTAATAAAATAAAATAAAATAAATAAATTATTGATGGCACAGTTAGATTAATACTTCATGTCATTTATAGTATGCAGTACCATGAGCTCCTGAGTCGCTATAAATTAACAAAGAAAATAGATAGTTATTTATTTTTATAAAAATTGAGGTTTGATGTGATTATTCCGTATGAACCTCCAAAACGACTGGAACGATTTTGATGAAATTTTCAGACAATTATCATATTCGCCCAGCGTGTAATATTATAAAGTTTTGTAACATCTCAGTGTAGGTAATTAGTGCAACCTGTGCGAAGCTGTAACAGGTCGCTAATTAAATATGAAATATGATGATTTCTTTATATTTTCTTGTCATGATTGATGAAAACCAATTGAATGAATTATATACCATAATCTTGCTTCTTTATGCTTTTCTATTGAATTTATTTTGCGCATAATGTGTTTCATCATTATTTTGTTTATGAATTTGGTACTTACGCACAACTATAGTATCATTTAACTATAACTATTGCATTATGGTGTCTTGATAGAGACAGGGTTACGAAGGCTGTGTACTGAAAGCGTTGGATACAACTTTTACTAAAAATATAAGTAAATTAAAACTTTTATTTTACTTTACGATTTCAATAGTCTTTGAGTATAAAACCAACTAGCAAGATAAATTATCATCTCGATTATTGAATATTTGCATGTTATTATAGGATAGAATTTTATTCCAGATATTTTCTTTTATCAAACAATGGATAGTATACTTCTGAATCGTTTGTCCATATTTATCAATGAAGTTAGATCTCTCTCAGATCAGGCTCTCAATCTACATAATAACCTAAACAGTGACAGATTAGAAACAGCAAAAATCGTAACAGCAAAATTAAAATCTGTTCTGTCACGTTTTACATCGGAACTTTATCATTACTTCAACGTTTGTAAGGATCCAGATCCAGATGAAATATCAAACTTCACCACCTATCAGCTTCAAGGAGAAGAAGTGTTGGCGGAATTAGAAGCGAAACTGAAATTTTTTGCGGAACTTCCTACAACGTCTACCAAAGAAAATGAACAATCAGCATATAGCAAGCTTCCAGATTTGAAATTACCAGAGTTTAGTGGTGATTTACTTGAATGGCACCAATTCTGGGACCAGTTTACATCAAATATAAGCCGAAGAAAATTGAATGATGTTGATAAGTTACTGTATCTTAAAAGTTCACTCAAGGGTGAAGCAGCAAGACTCATTGATGGATTTGACACAACAAATAGAAGTTATGCTATTGCTGTCAATACTCTGAAGGCCAGATACGGGAAAGAAAGTGACATCATTTACGCACACCACAGAGCTCTGAGTAAAATTAAACGTGCTGAGAAAATGGAGGAATGTAGACAAACATTAGATGCATTAGAACGGCACCTACGAGTACTTCAATCGGTAGGAGAAGACACTAGTTCGAATCACATAAGATTTTTAATTTTGGAAAAGTTCCCAACTGAACTCATTTATGATGTTAAAATGAGACTAGGCTCTGAAGGAACAGAATCGGTTGAAGAAATAAGAAAACAATTATCAATTATTATTGCTGCTAAGGAAGAAGCACAAAGAATAACACAAGATATTACTACAAACGAAACTTCTAAATACACAGTAGAGACTTTACATGTAAAGGATGCTTCTGATAGCGTTAAAGAAAAATATTTGAAGTTCAATAACCAGTCGAATGGCGCGAAAACCCATACGAATCGACCAAAGAGTAATGTAAAATTTACATCCAATAAATGGAATGGAAAACAAAACCATAGGCCGTTGAAAAGAAAATTTGAATTTAAAAAGGAATGGAATGCTAAAGGTGAAAAACGGAGAAGGTGGTCATGCATTTTTTGTAAAGATTCTCATTTAAATTTTGAATGTGACAAATTTAAAACCAATGATGAAAGAAAATCGAAATTGACAAACAGGTGTTACAATTGCTTTGGATTAGGACACTCAGTAAAAAATTGTAAACGCAAAAAATATTGTAAGAAATGTAACCTGAAACTACTCCATAACCAAGCGTTATGTCCCAATTATGAGAAGAAGGAAGTTACAAATGCTATGCATGTAAACTTCGGGTCTACTGTACTTCAAACGGCGATAGCAACTGTTCAAGGACATAATAATTCTCTTAAGAAATGCCGAATTCTTCTGGATTGTGGAAGCCAAAGAAGTTATGTGACGCAAAGCGTTGCTAAAGCGTTGGATCTACAAGCAGAAGAACAAAATCGCCTAAGCATTTTTACCTTTGGTGCTCAGAAGCCTAAAGAAATAGACAGTCCACTTGTGAAACTGGAAATAAACACCCGAAACAACACATGTAAAACAATATTTGCTAATGTAGTACCTTCGATATCTCAAGGAGTATCATATCCAGAAAAGGAAGTAGTTGGATGGAACATCAAAGGAAAATATCTACTAGCTGATGATGGTTCTTTATCAGACCAAGTCGATATTTTGCTCGGAAATGACTATTATTATTCTGTGATGTCAACAAAGAAAATACAAATCAGCGACGACTTATATCTTGTCGAAACAGAATTTGGTTGGATACTTTCTGGCAGATCATCTAATGTATCAGTTGAACAATTGTCAGTTTTAACATATTTTCAGTCATCGTGTGACTTTAGACTAAATCAACCAGATCCACCATTAGACGATGGAAAATTAGTATCATTATGGGATTTAGAATCAATTGGTATTACGGACTCACCAAAAGTAAGCCGAGATGAAGAGGCAGTAAAAAACTTTAATGAAACTACAGAATTTAAGAATAGCAGGTATTATGTTAGTTGGCCATGGAATAATAACCCTCCAGATTTACCAACCAACTTTGGTTTGGCATTTGGGCGTTTGGTCAGTTTAGTTAAAAGACTGGATTCTGACACTTTGTTGTCATATGATAAAACATTAAAGGAACATTTTGAAGAAGGAATCATAGAAGAAGTTCCAGCAGGGAAGGATGAAAGTCATCCTATTCATTACATACCTCATCATGGAGTCTCAGCGCCAGGAAAATCACTACGAATTGTTTATGATGCTTCAGCAAAAACAAAAGATAATAGAAGCCTTAATGAATGTCTTTATTGTGGACCTATGCTGCTCGAAGATTTAACTGGATTAATTATCAAATTCAGATGCCATACTATTGGTTTAACGGCTGATGTTGAAAAAGCCTTTTTACAAATATGTCTCAATAAACCAGACAGAGATGTAACAAGATTTTTATGGATTAAAGATATAAATGAACCGGTAAATGAAGACAATCTTGTTCATTTCAGATTCAAACGTGTACCATTTGGAATAATTTCGAGTCCTTTCATGTTAAATGCTGCTGTGAAACATCACTTGTTGAAAGCTGAAAATAATAATGTGAAAAAACTAGCTTATGAAGTATATGTTGATAATATTGTAACAGGAGCTAGTACTACTGAAGAAGCTTTGGATTTATATCAAAAGTCTAAAGAGACATTTCAACAAATATCAATGAATCTGAGGGCGTGGAGCTCTAATTCTCAAGAATTCTTACATCACGTTCCTGATGCTTGCCCAGATAAAGAAGTCAAAATATTAGGTCTGGAGTGGCATTTGGAAGACGATACACTTAACTTAAGATCAAAAGTAACTAACCACGTTAATACCAAAAGAGGTATTTTAAAGAGCATTGCATCTATTTATGATCCTTGTGGTTACGCGGTACCCACATTACTACCAGCAAAATTACTGCTGCAAGACTTACGGAAAATGAAAATAAAATGGGATACCCATTTATCAGAGGATATCATTAATAGATGGAATGACATAAAACGTGATTTAGACGAAGTTAAAGAAATAAGTTTACCTAGGAAGTACATGAAGAATTCTCAAAGTAATGACTGTCAAATTCACTGCTTCACAGACGCTGCAGAAAGAGCTTATTCTGCAGTCGTGTATATAGTTGAAAATAATGAAAAGAGTTTTGTGATTGGGAAATCACGTCTTGTACCAATAAAAGATCAGGAAAATTTAAAGATACCACGTCTAGAACTCTTAGGTGTACTAATCGGAAGCCGTCTGATAAAATATGTCAAAAAATTCATTAGCTTCAACATAACACAACAAATATTATGGACAGATAGTCAGATAGTTATTGACTGGTTCAATACTGACAAATTATTAACTCCATTTGTGTCAAGAAGGATTCAAGAGATTAAAAGTAACAAAGAATTGATTATCAAACATATACCGTCTGCCCTGAATCCTGCTGACGTTGCTACTAGACCGTCCAGTTCAAAGGAAGATAGAGAAAGATGGTTAGCTGGACCAGACTTTTTACTTCAAGATCCTAGTAGTTGGCCTGCAAGTTCGTTAAATGAACATTCTCTTTTCGTTGGGGAGGATCTGGCAAAGACTAATGAAGTCCAAGAAACATTGCCAGAACCAATGGAAGTAGAAATTATCGCAAATGATGACTGTCTTGAAAAGCAGTCCACAGATCAGGACGCAGTAATGGAATCTGAAGACAGTACACTTACAGAGATCAAGAAAATACAGGCAGAATATTTCAAAGAAGAAGTTAATGGAAAACTAACAAGTCTCAGTAGAAACTTAGGTTTATTTAAAGACATTGATGGCATTTTACGGTGCAAGGGTAGGCTAAAATATGCAGAATGGTCGTTTGACATGAGGTATCCGATAATCATACCTAAAGGATGTGACTTTACCAATAAAGTTATTAAAGATATACATGAGAAAAACTATCATGTTGGTGTCAACCATACTCTTAGTATAATTCGTAAAACTTACTGGATACCTCAAGGCAAACGTCAAGTGCAAAAGGTTTTAAGAAAGTGCCCACGTTGTGTAAAGCATGGCGGTGGACCATTTAAATTACCACCTACACCTGCACTGCCACATGAACGTGTTAACTACAGCAAACCTTTTACTTTTACTGGAGTTGACTATCTAGGACCTATGTTAGTCAAAACCGAGAGAGGAACACAAAAGAGATGGATATGTTTATTCACATGTTTGGCTATCAGAGCTGTACATCTTGAAGTTGTCGAAGATTTATCAGCCGAAGAAGGTCTTCTCGCTCTGAGGCGAATGATTTCGACCAAGGGTGTACCGACTCTTATTACATCAGACAATGCTGTACACTTCAAGTTGATAGCTGATATACTAGCTAATACATACTGTGTAGAGAACAAAATAAAGTGGCGATTCATACCTGCACTCGCTCCATGGTTTGGTGGATTTTATGAAAGACTAGTAGGACTGATAAAACACTGTTTACGAAGATCATTACAGAAACATCTTTTAAAGGATAGTCAACTGTCAACTATAATTAAAGAAATTGAAGCGGTAATAAACACACGACCTTTAACCTGTGTTGATACAGAACTTGAGCACATTTTAAGACCGTCAGATTTTCTGCAAATTGGTAGATGTATCACATTAGAAACTGTTCAAAATGAACCATTAATAGAAGGCTCATCTATTAAGACCAATTTAATTCAAGGCTGGAGAAGAGCTCGTATCATGCTAGAGGAATTTAAAGAAATGTTTCGCAATCGTTATTTACCGAGTCTCCGTGAAAGATATAATCACTCTCTGAAACAACCACGTGTGACTTCACGAGATATCCCTAAAGAAGGTCAAATAGTTCAGATAAAAGGAGATAAAAATCGTGAAGGCTGGAAAGTAGGAAAAATAATCTCTTTGATTAGAGGCTCCGATGGTTTAACTAGAGTGGCTATAGTAAAAGTAGGAGACTCTGTATACACGCGTTCTATTGCACATTTATATCCTCTGGAAGTAGAAGACGACGAACAACCAAATCCAGTACTGCCAGTCGCTAGAAAAAATCTTGAAATACGAAAATTACCGGACGAAGCTTCAAGAAAATCAGTTATTATTCCTAATGTTGAAACAGAAATAATTGATGATGTAGAGAAAGAAACATTGACTGATAATGAAAAGGAAAAAGTTGAAGTTAGGAAAATTACAAATGACACTATGGATGTCAGTAATCAAGAAACAGTCAAAGAAATTAATAAATTAACAAATCACAATGTAGATGTACCAACTGAAGAAAGGGATGATGAAATGGAGAGCACTGATAGAATAGATGATCTGAGAGATGATAATAATGAAACGGACAAAAATTCTATGACAAACAATGTAGAAACATTATCAGAACAAAATAAAGAAACTGGACATAAGCGAGTTGCTGCAATCCGTGCCCTTGAGAAGATAAGGGAATGGACTAGCAACTTGATGATTATTCTACACTAAATGTTCCCGGCGGGAGTGTCGCGGCAATTCCGCGAAATATAAATATTGTACATGGCAACACTACTTCTTTATGGTAAGATAGTTTTTTTTTCTTGTCATAGTCTATGTCGAACTAACGTGCGTTTGAAATTGTTTTCTCTAGTTTAAATTGAGTTTCCTTTGTTTTACTAATACCACGTGTTATAAAGTGGCCGCTGAATATGCTGTAATGCCTGTAAACTGAAGTTGAGTATCACGGATTTGAGTATCATGGAGTTGTTGTTGAATATCGTAATTTATTACCTATTGTACGTGATTGTAATATGATCTCATGCTTGGAAATTGTGCAAGCATTGTGGCTCCCTCCGAGGAGGCCAGTAGATCAGGCTGGGCGTCCCACTGGGGGCGCCGGCTATAAGAGGAGGGCTGGGCGTCCCACTGGGGGCGCCGGCTATAAGAGAAGTGTTGAAAACGTGCTATAGGCACGAACCCCGGGGGTTGGGCTGGCTTGAGCCGGTATCGACATATACTGGTGAGAGCGCGGTGGGGGACGTGGTTCCTCATCGTAGTGCGAGAGCACTAGGCCACAGTAATAGGCTGGTGGGGGTGGTAGACCCTAAACGCTAACACCAGGCCATGAAATATAAATCCTCATGTAATAAGAATCACATGTGTAATAACTGTTTAATGTTATTGTAATAATGGTATAAAGATTTAATTCATGACAAGTCTGTGATGCTCAATGGCTCCTGGCAGAGGAGTCATATTCTATATGTATGTTAACAGGTATTCATAATTGTAAGGCGAAGCAGAGGCCCTTGGTTCGGGCTTAGGAAAAGCACCTGAGGGCGCTGATACATACAACGCACAGATGTCGCGAGGAGTCTCTATATCAAGGTATGAGTCACAATGTACATACTTGCCCTCTGTAATAAATTGTATTCAGCTCAACACATTACATGTATGGAAATTCGAGAAGCACGGATGTCGTTGTGTAATATCAGACGTAACATTAACTGTAAGGCAAACATTCCCCGCACATGCTAATTAGACATGCCGTAGCCCTTCCCGACAAGTATAAGTGCGTCTCTCTCACACTAGTGCCGACGAAAGAGATAGTTATAGAGATAAACGGTTCTAATTTATCTTTGTGGCATGCATGTTAGGGCCGTGTTGTGGCTTTCCGTGACTACTTGATGCGTTAAGGCCCGTCACATATTCGTTTTCCGTATGCGGACACCCCGAACGCAAGCATTTCATATAAATAGTTCAACATGGCACACACATTCGAACAAATTCCGTTCGGAATTCCGTACGGAAAAATTACGAACTTGTGTGTCATGTAGAACTATTTATATGAAATGCTTGCGTTCGGGGTGTCCGCATACGGAAAACGAATTCGGAAATCGAATCAGGAAAACGAATGTGTGTGACGGGCCTAAATGAACTTCTAAAAGTAGTGTCGTAGTGTCACTGCAACGGCCCTAACATGCAAGGCACAAGGATAAGTTAAACCATCTTATCTCTAAGTGCGTCTTTCACACTAGTGCCGACGAAAGAGATAGTCATAGAGCTAAATGGGTTTAACTTATCTTTGTGTCTTTAGGGCCGTAGTAACCCGAAATTTGCTTCAATATGTTTCAAGCTTTTGCCTGCTTAAGCCCAAATCAGTTAATCGAAAGCTACCTTTAATTTGGACAGTTACCATATTAGGTACTTTGCTTAGGTATTATTTAGTTTGCCATGGTGCACGCCCTATTGAACTTTTAAGCCAGTTACTTACGCCCCAGCGGCCCTAGCAAGGTTGACACGAGCATAAGTTAACACCGTCTTAATTATCTCTAAGTTTGTCTCCCTCACACTAGTGCCGACGAAAGAGATAGTCAGCGGCCCTTACATGCAAGACACAAGGATAATTTAAACCGTCTTATCTTTAAGTGCGTCTCTCTCACACTAGTGCCGATGGACGAGTGTCTTGCATGTTAGGGCTGCAGAGAGTACCATGACGGTACTGATACTGTATCACGAATAAATGCTCGTATCATGGGTAAGATGTTTGTTTGTTTAGTTAATTATTGTATTTTCAATACTTTTAATATGACTACTTGTGCCTGCCCACACAAAAATGCGACAGCACGTGACACCAAATACGAAGCGGGTAATGGTTAGCCGGGAAAAATGCTGTACTAAATTTACTCTTAAATCATTTTGGTTTTAATGCACCCCAACAAAAAAAATTATAAACATTAATATCATTAAAAATAGTACTTTAGATAATAAGTACTTATTCTCTGCAAAAGTGTTACCTATGTGAAGTAGGTACCTATCAATAACGCAGTCAGTAGCTAAGTATTACCATGAAACCATATTAGTTATTATGAATTGTTATTTTATTTACTACGAGTACCTACAATTAAATTTAGTACTAGGTATGTGATTTTCAATAATCAATCTAGAAATTTATTGCTGGCATTCAGTTCTGGAGGTCAAGTAAATTCAATAGAAACTAGAAACTTTACTTTAGAAAAATTACGTTAGTTATTTATTGACGGAAAACACAATGTGTTAGATCATGGACTACTAATAAATAGCTCTAAGTTAATGTGAACTAGGATCTAGACAATAGCTACTTTATTTGCCAAGGTGATGTTTAATTGGTAGGTGTAGAGATTAAGGGCTGTTCTTACTGTTTGGCAGTGAGGTGAGGTAAGCACGAATCGTTCCGTTACGACACAAGTAATCACCTACAAGAGAGTCCATTAGAGTACCTATACACTTACTACTTTTAAGTACCTACCACGTACAATGTACCTACTTGTTCCTATTTGCCTTTAACTGTGCGCCACGAAGCTGTTTTCCACACGCAGTGCCACAAGCGCAAGCGGCCCTAACATGCAAGACACAAAGATAACTTAAACCCGTTTATCTCTATGTCTATCTCTTTCGTCGGCACTAGTGTGAGAGAAACGCATTTAGAGATAAGACGGTTTAACTTATCCTTGTGTCTCGCATGTTAGGGCCGCTTGACCCTTTAAATTAATACGTACCTATCCTTAATTAATTTTTTTAGAGTTCCGTACCTCAAAAGGAAAAAGAAACCCTTATACTTAGGATCACTTTGTTGTCCGTCTCTCTGTCTGTCTGTCTGTCAAGACCCTTTTTCTCAGGAACGCGTATACGCGTAGGTACCAAGTTGAAATAAATATCAAAAAATACTCGAGCCTGCAGTCCCGTGTAGCTGTGAAAAAATCAAATTTCTATAAGTCAACGCAATACAAAGATACGGCAGTTTATGCCGCATCTATTTCCATTCGCAAGGGAATCAAAACCTACTTCCCGTTGACCTAGAATCATGAAATTTGGCAAGGAGGGTCTTATGGCACATGTTTAGGAAAAATCCAAAAATCGTAAATTTGTATTAATATCACAAAATAAAAATGTAGTTAAACGGAATAACCTTTGCAAAGTCGTATCACACTCGACGATTGCACGAAGATAAAGCTTACGAAAGTTATTTTTTGTCTTATTTCATAGGTAGGTTGTAAATGGTTACCCCGTTGTTAATAGTTATTTTTATCACACTTGCTCGGAAAGGGTGTTATTATACGCAGGCGTATAGAGCAGCTATAGCCGCTTTACCTCCCGCGGGAGTTATGGATTTTTATAACTCCCGAGGGACTTATGAGTTTAGTTTTAAAATATAGTCAGCCACTCGTACGTTATTTCATACTAAGGAGGTTTAAAATCAGCCAAGGTTTATTTCCTATCTTCAAAACTTGTAAAGTTGTAGAAATGTAGAGTCATTATACAGTCAATGTAGAATCAATGTAGAGTCAATATAAAGTCAATGTAAGGTCAATGTAGAGCCAACGTAGAATCAATGTAGAGTCAATGTAGGGTCAATGTACAGCCAATGTAATGTTTCAACTATAATAAATAATAAAAAAAATTGTCTAATTTTTATTTTATTTCCTCACAAATGTGATGGAAAACATTGTGTGTAGTGTGTGGGCAGTAAGGGGATAACAAACTCGAGTCATTATTTCCTATCTTCAAAACTTGTAAAGTTGTAGAAATGTAGAGTCAATATAGTCAATGTACAGTCAATGTAGCGTCAATGTAGAGCCAATGTAGAGTCAATGTAGGGTCAATGCAGTCAATATAAGGTAAAATGTATAAATTTAGAGGCAATGTAGAGTCAATGTAGGGTCAATGTAGAACCAATGTAATGTTACAACTATAATAAATAATTGTTTTTTTTTTTTGTCTAATTTTTATTTTATTTCCCCACAAATATGATGGAAAACATTGTGTGTATCACGGGCAGTAAGGGGATTACAAACTCGAGTCATTAAAAGCTCCTTTTCGAGTGATCTTCCAGCGATTAAATGAAAAGTAGTGTTCTTGTTACAAAATTTATTTTGAAATAAAAATAACATCAAGCTTTTAAAATTGACAATCGTCGTTAAAATAAGAACTATAAATTATGAGCACAAATTTCACATTAGGAAGAATAATTTCATTTATGCATTAGTTCACATAAATAACAACAATCATGGATTCAATCTCATGGTGTAACAGAACTTTCTCTCCAAAAGTCCTCCGTCATCGCAAACGGACTCGACCACCGCAAGCATATAGTAGGTATAATAAATTAGGTAATCCTCGAAAGCACCAAAATAATCTTTTTACACAATTTCTAGGGCAGAATAAATAAATTGTCACAAAAATAAAGGTTATGCATTACAAAAATAATTACAAATATCTTTAAAATAACTCTGTATTGGAATTCTGGTGAAACCTATCTAAAAATGCAAAAAATAATTATGCAGTTTCCTCCGTTCATAGTGTTTGAACATACCGTACCCCATAATCCTTATCAATATATCCATATATAAACAACATTTTAACCTACTAATTTATTTTTACAATTTAGGAGATATTTTACAACCCTGTATCCACTATACTTTTAAATGACATTGATGTTTTGCTATCCAAATAAAGTTTTCAGTAAAATTTGTTTATGTCTTTTCAGGCTGTGGCTACAAAAGACGATCAATTTATTAATTACGTTTTGATTTTACGTTTATAAGGGATAATAGTTTTTAAAAAAACTGTGTAGCCAATGCGTCACACTATTCCCCGTAAACACGATCACACTTCCAGATATTAAAATTTCCATATTGCTATAGCCGCTTCCATAGATACACTAAATTACTTTGTGCTCAGACGAATCGTTGACGTTGAACATACAGGAAGATCGGTAAATGACAGACTCGTTACGTTACGTAGTGGAAAGACTTAGATACAACGGGATGAGGACAACCACAAATTGTTTACTAAATAGTTCGCTTAAGACATGCACTTCATAATGGCTTCTCAAGACCGCCACAAATTAAGTCAAATTGTCATGGAAATCTATTTCACAGAGATAATTCTCGTCAAATTTTGTAAGTACAGTCAATACAATGTATTCTACTGACAACATAGTAAGTTTACTTTTTTAAATCTCGTATCTTATTAAACCTGGTTACAAAAACAATCTTGACACCATTATAATAACGTTAAAATTTCGAGACAATATAAGAGCTTAAAAAGTAATCATTTTATATATTTGTCACGTCAATTTATCAAATAAGTGATAGGCTAACAAAATGCTGATTCATCGCCGAATAGTCTAGGTTCTCAATGAAGTGCAGGTCTTAGGCTCGGTTGGCGCGAGGAGCTTCACTTCGCCTTGGAGGCCTGGCGCTGCCGCAAGGTCTTGTTTGTGTTCTGGTCCACTTCAGGCAGGTCGGACTCGTCGACGGGGACTTTCTTTACTGTTGACAAACAAAGACGAGTTTTGTTATATATTAGGTCTTTTGTACACTCTAGTGGAAGCTGCATGTATCAATGCCATTGATGAAATAATGGATTTCCTCGCCAAAGAAAAAAAAGGTAACTTTAATTAGGTGAAAGACTTATGATAAATTTAATTTAAAATTAAATGAATATAAAATCCCAGGCTAAGTATAACAACACATTATGTAAATAAATATAATATAATATGTCCTAGAGTAAGCACAAACAATATTTTATAAGTATTAATGTTACTAACACCTATGGATACAGCCCGATTGATTTGATAAACTTCGGATTGCAAAGAGTTTAGAAAAAGGCTGAAAATCGGAGAAAGAATATACCTAAATATTATCGTCAACGCAGATAATATTTAGGTATATTCTTTAACCGACTCAAAGCAGTGTCAAACCTAGTGCATGTTTTGTGTTTATGATACGCGGATATAGTTATAGACGGTCACTATCCGTAGTGATAGGGAAGTGAATAATTCTTACCCTTTTCCTTTTTGGGTTTTTCTTTCTTCTCTTTCTTAGGCCTGTTCAGGGCCAACTGTCGGGACTCCTGCCTCTGTTTCATCGCTTCTGAGATGAAGTTGAACATGAGATAGACCTGTGAACGAAAAATGATGATGAAACCAGTGACTTGTAAAAAAGTTCGGCTAATTAACCATTCACTGCCAACTTTTGTTGTTTACAAGTCTTGTTTTTTACAAGTCAAAAAATAGATGAAATAAAAAACAATCATTAAATCACATGTTTGACCAGACTCGTTACGGCATTCAAAAACACACAAAGTATGAAACTTCACCAAATTATAAATGAATTAATCGCGTTCACGATCATTATTTTTCATTATAACTTGCTCACTACTAACTAAAACTAACTAAATACGACCTTTTGGCGTTATGTTTAGCTTTCTAAAGCTATAGTATTACGAAACCGACCAGCGGGCCATCCAGCGTGGCGACAAAGTAATAAAGAAACCGATCATCGGGTTCTTGGTACTGACTGTGTTAAACAATTTTATAAGGGAGCACATTGTATGTATACACAAACATGTAATCCCAAATAAGTAGGGTAGTTAAGATGACATACTACTTGTGCACATTTTCAACTAGCAACTTGGCAAAGCAACTCAGGATTTGAGAGTAATGAAAACCCTGCTGAATTGAGAAATTATTAATATTGATAATTCTTTGAATATACCTGGAACGAGACAAGTAGGGACAGTGCTCCGACGCGCAGTAGTATGGACGCGGCGCCAGCCAACCCGAAGTAGAAAGTGAGCACCCCGAGTACCAGCGAGCACAGCCGCACCAGCACAAACACTGTCCCATTCACCAGACCCATGACTGTGGAACAAGAAAAATGTAAGTCAATTACAGCTTCAGATGCATAGAAAAGATGCTGTAAGTAAAATATAACTAAGTAAAGAAAATAATAATAAATGTCCTGAATTATTATACTCATAGTCATCACCTGTTCAAAAATAAACCTGACAAACTACCAACAAACCTAGTATCATACTGAGATAAAGACACATCAGCAAATAGTACCTGTATAAAATTCAATGAGAATAATAAGTTAAAGTTTACATTGACATACCTTTTTGATTACTATTTTTGTATTTTCATGGTAAACCATTCAAAAGTTTGAATCAACATTATTGTCATCCATTCAAGTTGGCAGTAAAGATGTTAACAATCAAATTGTATCATAACATTATTTGTCTGAAGGAAACGGTCATATTGCATTACCTTCAGGTGTCATCTTCCAATTAGCTACCTAATGACTATACACTAAACAAGAAACAATGGCTCTTTACAAACGGTATGCATACTATTTTCCATTATACACTTTGTTTAATCACAGAAAATGCACAATTTCACAAAACTATGTCTTTCTGGCATGACATTTTAGCATGAAAATATGATAAAGGACAGATATCTCTTATGTTACAGTAAACAATTCCCTTTATGTCAAATTACTTACACTTGTCAAAGACATCCTCTCGCTCTCCCCTGAGTATGACATTGAGTCGATAGATATGCGCCACAAACTCTGCCAGTGAATGCAGAACCACCAGACTGACTCCTACGCGCTGGAACCTATACATAAAATATTGGTAAGGCTTTTTACATCACTGTTGGTTGCAGCATGCAGCCTGTTGAATTACAGGATGAGCGCAGCAGTTCAGTAAATATAATAAGTATTCTAGGAGTTACATATTCTATCGAACATATTGACTTGAAACACATTTATTTGGATAAGAAGAAAACAATACTGTAAAAACTGTGATATTTTTATGTAAATTTTTGGTATTTAGGTAATTAATTTGATTAATTATGATTGTGGTAAAACTCACTTGAAGCCGTAAGCTAGGGCAATAAAACTGAATGCAACAGTAGCCTGACGGATGCGGCCAGACCACTCATCCTTCTTGATGCGCTGGAAGTATAGCTCAGGTATAGTGTGCACCCAGTATGCAGCCTGCACGACCCACCACAGCTTCAGCAAGAAACTCATTGGGTGGTTGGGGAACCCTAAATAAAACATAACCCACAATAAAAACAGTGAAGATAAATAAAAATGTCCGCATAAGTTCATAATCTAAAAGATTACTTATTACATTTGAACCAATTGAGTGGTGCTCCTGCAGAAAAAATGTATGAGTGGAAAAATATATTGACCTTAAAATAAATTAAGTCTTAGTATGAACAATATTGTTCTACAAGGTGTAATGTGTAGGTTATAAAAACTAATTCGACTAGGTGTAGGTTGCAAGCACTTACCATCCCAAAGTTTTGAAATGTTGAATGCAAATCCTTCATGGAGGATAGCATTGGCGCCCCAGAGCAGAGTCACCAGGTGGAACACAACCAGCTGTCCAGACTCGTTCAGTGAACTTAAGCGTGACTTCGATAGATGGAACCTCTTTGAAATTTTCTACAAATACAAAATATAGTTAAATATCGCCAGAAAAAGGTGTAACATAGTCCAAGTGTAAAGTAACTTACGTCCAAAATGTATTCCTGGAGGATGGCGTGCATCACAATACAGACAAGCGAGTAGAAAAACACAGCGCATGAGTCCTTCCAACCCGCCTCATACGAGAATGGTTCGCCCTTAGGCGCTTCTCTCGTAGGCTCCACACCGCTGACATTGTGGTGCAAGCTGATGAACAAACTGGCTATGGGACTTGTCGACTGTAATAAAAACCACAATTCAAACCACCACAACAACACAATCATATGGAACCGTAAAAAACACCAAAAAGCTCGGCTTACGTGGCAACTGCTTTTAACGTACCTGTACCATCAACCCAACAAGGAAAACCATAACTACACATGACACTATATCTGCATGATTCTGAATCACAAATTCATGGCTTAAGATGGGTGGGTTTTTGTTAGATTTCCTTCCAATTGCTGGCTTAACACCCATCTTTCCCGGCAATAACCTAAATCTGAAAGATCTTGATTTTTACAATATGTTTTACATTAACAGACGAATTTCATTAAATAAGCAACAGTTATTATTTCAATATTGTTATAAAACAGCGTTGATCCCGTACCAATAAGCAGCCAATAAGAAATTATAACAGAACAAAATATTACTGACAGTAAATTGGCCGACGTGACACTTTCACTTTAAGCACGTCAACAGCGCTGTCGTTTGTTGATTGTTGTGTTGGCACCCTAAAAGATCAAATAACGATCCGTTTAATTTTTATCTTTATGACGATGACTTGATTTAAATACTTATACCTCGTAAAATCTTATTATATTTTATTACTTTTTAAAGATATAAAAGCCTCAGCTTTGGTTTTGCGTTTTATGAGAGCATGAATGATAACATTGTATTCAGGAAGCACTGTACCAAAGCGAAGCAAATACGTTTGGTTTATAGAAGAAACAAAAAAGCATATCTAGTATACTTCGCCCGTTCTAAAAAGAGCGCTAACGGCCATATATTTTATATAGCCATCAGCGCTCTTTTTACAACGGTCGAGGTATAGATGAGCTTGTTTAATTTTCTTTTTCATGACATTTTTGTTTACGATAACCGAATTGGCTGTCGCTGGGTGTGTTTAATAGAGGACGATTCCCCGAGGTCAAATATGGTTGTCTGCCGTCTGCCGCAGCTAAGTGGTTGCGTTACCAAGATATGGCTTCTCAAAAACTCGTTATCGTGACCAAATAAAAAGATAACGGAAATGGCGGACGCTGGTCGCGTTGGATAGAGGGCAATTCCCTGAGGTCAGATATGTTGGTCTGCCACCGCTAAGTGGTTGCGTTATCGAGATATAGCTTAGCAAAAATTCTTTATCGTGAACAAAAAAAAAATGATAACGGCTGACCGTGATGAAACCTTAAAGTTTCAGTTCATATAAGTCTATTATTACCAAAACTGACCATATAGTTGGTGGCGTTTCAAAGTTACAAGCGGTCAAAGTTTTAATACCGCTCTATATGTATGGGTCATTGTTATACAAAGTACTCGTTAGGTATTATTGAGGAATTTATATAAATATTTCCAGATGAATTATATTATACATATAGATCAATGAGTCCATACTAATAAATTGAAAACTACTTGAGACAAAGCGTTTTGATTCCTACGAGCTCATATCCGTAATACCAAGAATGAACAATATTTTAGTTGCATAAGGCCTCATTCGGGGACCGGCGGATATATTAGAGCGTTTATGAAGAAGGGGGGTGAGGGGCGAGGTAAGTAATAACAGTGATTAATTTCTCTCTTTTTTACATTATTTTTCTCTATATCTCGGTGTTACAATAAATTAAACATAAATTATTATTTTAAAAAGAATTTTATTTCTCTTCCTTTCGAACAAACCAAAAAATATATAACTATATGTACCTATAAGTAAATTATGGAATTTATTACTTTACTGTTTTCGTTCCTGTAAGGCCTCATTGCCACTGAGCGGTTAGCCGCGAGCGATTGCCATTTCCTTCGAAGTCGCGGCCGCCATACCCATTGATGCGGACGTGTGTATTAAGTTGCACAATAAGCTTTGATTTTATGTATCTATGTCGATTTTAATAAAAACCTTTAGTTTGATAGAAGATACAATACTTAACACTAATGAGAGCGTACCTGATCGCACGACGCATCCTTAATAAAATTTGCCTCATTTACATGCAGCCGAAGTGGGCAGGAAAGTGGGCATGGAAGTGGGCAGCTCGAGCATGTAAACGAGTCACTTCTGCTCACCGCTGCTACTCGCGTTGCCCAAATAGCCGAAGTGAGCAGGGAAGTGGCCAGTGGGCATGGAAGTGAGCGACTACCGGGTCGTGTTTTGACGAGCGAGCAAACAGGGCTGTCGCTTAAAATTGTAATAAAAAATACTTTTATCTACACCCATATCATAAAACCTCCATAGTGTAATCAAAAACCGTAGGAAATGACCACCATTTTGACAACCACTTAGGAAAAACCAGTGCTGCAATGTTATTCCCGTATCGTATTTAGTATAGAAATGAGATTAAATTTGGAACAGCTGTCAAAACTCAAGTGGGTCTCTATTCTAGTATCCATAGATATTAAAACAGTTATTGATACGAAACGTCAATTCAGTATGTTTTTTTAATATAAACTGCACAACATTTGATCTCGAGTGACATGAGAATAGATACTTCATTCGTTTGACAATGATTTAAAAAAAATAGTCTTAATGGAGGATCGAATTGCCGCCATTATGTTGGTGTTTTGCTGAACGAAAGTAGAATTGTTGTTGAATTTAATAGAAAAAGTTGTTTGTAATTTATATTTTAGTTGAAAATATGAATAGTAGTCTTCTCGGAGTGTGTGTGATGTGAAAATGCGCCGGATATCGGAAATATGCAGCCACAATTGCAATAAATAACTTGATGCCAGAAAATATTGTTTCTGAACCCATCATGGAGGATGTGTGTAGATAAAATTATGTATGCAACTTTGCATAATTTGGCCTTAAAACACACGTGCGATTTTATCATGAAACTCGCTAAAAGCTCGTTTCATAAAACCGCACTAGTGTTTTAAGGCCTATCATTATGCAACCGTTGCATAAACTACTATTAATTAATTAGCGAGTACGTGATCAAGACTAATTCATTTATTAGTTGGTTTTAATGGAAGGTCATTTTTAATGTAATATTTTGTGCATGCCATCAAAGCATTAAATCGTTATCTAATAGATATGACATTACACTGTAAATCTTGGCAATAGTTATGATTCTAAATGTATGCGTTAACAACTTGCAGATGACATTTTGCATATTTCAATGACAATAGGAATTTACAAACCTTAAACATTCCATAAATGAAAATAAAACCATTTTCGAGAGCCAAAAACATTTATTATAAAATAACATAAATTAACAACCTATTTGAGAATAGTCAAATAATAAAGGTTTTGCTGTTAATTCTTCGCAAGCTGCTAGAATAAATAATCTCTGACCACAGCAACAAGTGCTGTGAACATCAAAACATACATTACGCCTCACAATTAAAAAAATACTGTTTGCGAACTTAATTTCAATATATTTCTCTATTATACTATTTAGCTCTAAGTCATACCTTAGTAGACATCTATATTCGAATACTAATTAAGTATATAAGTACCATTGATTAGTTCTGATTTAGCATGGTTACATTGTACGTTGATTAGTACTTAAAATACATAGATTTGATTTATCGTCAACATGCTTACACTAATACACATTAAACAACCTTATCACAATACAATTTTTCAAATATGTCAACTGCTAGCAATAAATATTTATAAATAATCAACGTCAGCATAAGACATATCTTACGGCCACTTCTTGATTGAAAAACAAAGTCAAAAACTAGTAACTATCTAGATATAATTTGCTTAATTCAGTATTATAGTATTAATCATTGGTCTGTATAGTCGTATTTTTAATTAGACGATATCAACTGACGTTTACTGTGTTCCCAGTTGACGTTTACTGTCTTGTTAGCTACTGTCAGTTGGCTTCGTCTAATTAAAAATACGACTGTAGTAACTTATTGAAACAAATAAAAAGGTTACCTTTGAACTTAAGTTCTAAATGAATACCGATGTTTTTTGTTAAAAGTAGTATGCATACTACACGTTAACCCGTTTAAATCACGTCATTACTACACCAACATAAGCGATATATCTACGATCTTTTGTAAAATATCTGCATAGCATACTAGTTATTCTATTTTTGTTTTTTGTTTTTAGATTATTACAATACTCTTTATTAAAATAAAACAGTAAGCAGTACCAACTAACAAGAGTAATCAGTAATTTTAGTTTAGTTTTAGTTTATATCTAGTTTAGTTTTTACTGGTACTGTTTACTGTTGTTCTAATTGTATATCTATAATTAAAAATGTTTTGTATCAATATAAATAAAAATCTCAAACTAACCTTAAATGAAAAAAGGCAGTTAAGTGTCGCTGAAGTAATGGCCACTAGATATTGGTAATAAGTAATAAGTAATTTAAATGACATACTCTGAGTCGAGCTCTCCCTGTTCGACGGTCATGTACATGCCCTCTTCTTCGTAAGTGGAGTCGTGTTTGGCCAGGATACGGAGCAGGGGGCGCAATTTCATCCACCATTGCTGCTTCGGTATTCTTTGACTGAAACATAACATAACAGATAAAGTGCAAGCAATATAACCACTTTCATTGTGAAGTCAAAGTCGAAATATCTTTATTCAATAGGGATGTTTCCTGGGTAAAAAAAATAGTTCTAATTAATCCGTCAGTTAGATTATCAAAAAATATTGAACACGTAAATACGTGTTCAATATTTCGGGTAGGTTGCCTGCACTAAAAATATAACTCAATAGTAAATTATGCAACGGTTACATAATGATAGGCCTTAAAATACGAGTGCGGGTTTATGAAACGAGCCGACAGGCGAGTTTCATAATAAGATCGCACGGTGTTTTAAGGCCAAATTATGTACAGTTACATACATAACTTTATCTACACTCATATTATAAATCCTCCATGATGTGTATTATTTAAAATTACATGTCATTACGTATTAGGGGATTGATCCCCTATTTATTAGTACGCCCTTGAGGGCGTACTAATAAATCACGTTTTGCCAATATTTCTGCGGGCTACGTCAAATAGTACTGGAGAAATTTCTGGCGCGTACAATAAGAATTTGGAATAAATTTCCTACTGAAATGAAAAGGGCATCATTAACCTTTTGGACGCCGTTGTCGACTATGCGTGCCAGGCTTATACATACAGTGTAAAAAAGCCCTTCATAAACTTGACTTAATGTTGAAATTCGTGTTACTTCTCAGACATGCTTGGCGTCCAAAAAGTTAAATATCTGCATTGGCAACATTCCAACGTTACGGCGAGCCGTTTGTGGCTCAGTGCGTTACCTTAGTATTTGAATTGTTCGACAGTGATGCACTGAGCGATGTTTCGCGGGTAGATTGTGCTGGCCCCCTGGTGTTGATTCATGGGCGATGGTGATCGCTTTCCATAAGGTGGGCTGACTGCCTGACTACTTAATTGCCTATGGCAATAAAAACAATGAACTCACGCAAAGTTCGTCTGCGCCTTCAGATCTTCAAGGGGCGTGAATCTGTACTGCCGCTTGACGACTCCGAGCAGGCAGGCAGTGTCGGGAGTGTTGGACGGACCGCGATGTAGCATCTCCACGAGCCAGTGCAGGCACTTGGCGGCCATCTTTGTGCCCATGTTGCGGTCGAACGGCGTTGGGGAACCGCCTTGTTGCATGTGGCCTGAACAATAATAATAATAATTTTACAATACATGTGCTCGTAAAGAGCTCACACCAAGGCGCTGCCGTAACTGTGGGGGAAACCGGTTTTAACACACTAGTGCTTTTTACTTTACGCTTTTTTTAGTTTTTTGATTTCATCGTACGCCAAATGCAAAGTTTTTATTATTGAAGAGGTTAACAAAGTATTCAGTCATAGACATTTGAAGTCTCGTTTGAAGCCAGTGATAGCCTCTTACCAACTAAATCAAAAGAGAAATACTTAAAATATTTACGATAACTTCTTCAAGAAGTTATCGTAAATACCACCCAGGAAACCAGGAATTTCATAAAACCAGGAATTTTCATAGTATGTATGATACACGTGAGCAACACTTGCAGCATGTTGCAGCCGATCGATTTTCAATGCTCGATCGATTTTCACGCGGTCAGTTTTGTACCCCGACCGCACAAAACGACCTCTGTCGGGCTGTCGTTACGGCCGTGTAACAGGGCCTTAGTAACTGAACTTTTTCTTTATTAGGGTTCCGTACCTCAAAAGGAAAAAACGGAACTCTTAAAGGATCACTCGTCCGTCCGTCCGTCCGTCTGTCTGTCTGTCTGTGTGTCTGTCTGTCTGTCTGTCTGTCTGTCTGTCTGTCACAGCCAATTTGCTCCGAAACTACTGGACCGATTAAGTTGAAATATCGTGGGGGTTAAATTAGAAAATTAAAAAGAAAAGTTATGCAAACTGTATCGTGTGACATATCAAATGAAAGGGCTTATTGTGAGAATTTTAAATATATTTGTTTTGGAATTTTCAGCTAAATGGTTTGGAAGTTATTAAGGAAAATATGCGAAAATTTCCGAAACTAATGGGCATACAATTTTAAAAAATGCAGAAAATAGTTCTTTACCTATAGATTACAGGGAAACCTATAAGAAGTTTATGGTATTTAAAGTAACATAGGAAATTTCAGATAATCATGTAAGGAACAGAACCCTCTCCACGCGAGTTTAACTCGCCCAACCGGTTTTTTCTGAAAGGATTTCGGTGTGGCCGAAAAGTACTTTTTCTGGGGGCAAATACGAGACTTTCGAGCTACAAAAAATAAACAAAATCTAATCAGCTTGTCAATTCTTGACACTAATAATCAGCTTGTAATTTTTGTCTTGTTGTGTTCGGCGCCGGCGGTTTATCAAAAAACGGTACATAATGGTTCTCCCCTGGATAATAAAGTAAATTAGGGATAAATTAGGGAATGAAATGCTATTAATTACCCAGCACATTGCTCCTGGCAGTGAAGAGTCCCTTGCCCTCCTCCGAGTAGAGGCGGTACAGGAAGTCAGTGTTATAGTTGTCGTTGGCTTTCTCGTTGCGCAGAACGAGACCGCGCTGGATGCCGCCCGTCATTTTGGACGCCATGTGATAAACATCCTGCTGTAAGTCCTTGATTGAGAATTTTTCCTCGTAAATATACGCCGCATCGGCACCGCCTGCCAGTCCTGGATAAATGACACAGAAACCGCAAAATTAGACACCAAAAATACAACAGGCAGCCAAGTAGTGGTAGAGCCAAACAGTAATCCTCACTAGATGATTACTGTTCGAATGGGCCGGCTCGACCGGGGTAGTACCACACTCTCACAGAATATCGGCGTAAAGTAATAGCTTGCTATTGCGTTTCGTACGGTGAGTGACGAGATCCGGAGGCCTATTCCCTCATCCCCATTCCCCATCCTCCCTAGACTGGCAACGCATCGGCAGCACCTCTGGTGTTGCAGATGTCCATGGGCGGCGGTGACCACTTTCCATCAGGCGGGCCGTCTGCCGGTTTGTCAGTCAATTGAAATAAAAAAAATAAAAAAGTAAGACAAAAGACATACCTGCCATTGTCGCCAAATAGCCACAATAGCCTCCCATGGTTTCAATGACGAACACACGGCGTTTAGTACCCTGTTAAAAGTAAATATTGATGTATTGGTCGAAAGGCACTATAAAATATGAGAATAATAAAATATATATAATAGCAACCAATCAAAGGGTCGAAAGCAAGGCCCTTAATTTGACACTGGCTAAATGATATGGTGTATCATTAGTAATGTTTCATTGTACGCTCTGCGATTGAATATTGGGAACGTTAAAATCGAATATTTAATAATAAGTTTTATTGAAATTGTGTTAGCAGTTTTCACGAATGATGTGTACAACTTCATCCACGTGGAATTTTGTTATGATAGTTATACCCTTGGTAACTTTAAAAATTTCCGGGATAAAAAGTACTCTGTCCTATTGCACGACCTAAGGTAACTATAAACCAAGTTTCATGAAAATACGTTTACCCGTTAATAAGCTGTACACACACACACACACACACACACACACACACACACACACACACACACACACAAATTTCGCGTTTGTAATATTAGTGGGATACAATCCGATATGATAGGATGAAGATTAATGAACAAGTGTTGTTATACTTTTCTGCAATTACAATTTGAAAATTTCAATAATTTATGTAGGTTCCTTGATTGTATGTGTTTTAGTACCGTAAAATATGTTTTGCCTAGCATGCAAGTGTTTTGGTTGCCATGACTGTGAGCTTGTGTGTTTTTAAAATTAAATAAATAAAAAAAAGTGACCGGAGAAAGTTCCGGCCGCTAGGCGAGGGTACCTGGGCGGACTGGCGGATGCGGTCGCAGATCTCGGTGATCTCGTTGAGCGCGGTGTCGGCGCCGAGCGAGAAGTCGGTGCCGGGCACGTTGTTGCTGATCGTCGACGGGATCACCACCAGCGGCAGCCGGAACTCCGGGTACTGGCCGCGCGACTCGTACAGCTCCAGGCCTGCTTGGTACGCCTGACGAAAAATATGTTAATATTTGCCTTATGAATTCAAACACCGGATTGACGGGGGCAAAAATGTAGGTACCAGTTCTTTAAAAAACGACTAAGTTCATCGACATCGATAAAAAGCAATTTTTAACCATCAAATAATAGCCAGTAACCAGTAATAGCTTGCTATTGCGTTTCGTACGGTGAGTGACGAAATCCGGAGGCCTATCCCCCATCCCCATCCCATCCCCATTCCCCAACCTCCCTTGACTGGCAACGCATCGACAGCACCTCTGGTGTTGCAGATGTCCATGGGCGGCGGTGACCACTTTCCATCAGGTGGGCCGTCAGCTCGTTTGTCAGTCAATTGACATAAAATAAAAAAAATCATTATCATAACTAATGGCTAAGTTTGAATACTTTTAATAATGTGCAAACCTCTTTCATTTATACTTATCGCAACTATAAACAACCGATATCTGACACTGTCTGTGTCGAGTCACTTTTGACAACCATTGAAATATCTCAATAATTCGAATTGAATAACTCATCCAGTACAACAATATTATTTAGCATTCCGACCAACTAAGCCTACCTTTTTGTTTTTTAAGTCGGTTAAAAAAGCCTCGCAAGAAAAAAGATCGTTAATCTTCATGGAAAGCTGACCATTCAGATGTAGAAGATAAAGGTACGACTTACTTTTGCAAGAAATGTAAAATTCATATGTCACGAAAAAAGTTAATTCTTTTGTATGTCGTTTTCTTCTTAATCCAAATTCTTAGAATTAAACAACGGTTATACGTTATTTTTATCGATATCAACTAATAAAATTAGTTTAATGTGTCCTCGCACTATTTAATGTCAATACAGATTTGCCCCCGGCAATCCGGTGTATGCTTATGATTGATGCCGCGACGACGCGGATAGCCTAGTTGGTAGTGCCTCCGAAGCTAGCGTCCCGGGTTCGATCCCCGGTGAGGGCAAATATTTGTGTGATGAGCACGAATGTTTGTTCCTGAGTCTTGGATGTTTCCTATGTATTTAAGTATTTATTTATCTATATAAGTATGTATATCGGCGTCTGGTACCCATAACACAAGCCCTAAAAAGCTTACTTTGGGACCAGATCGATTTGCTAAAGTTTTCAAATCTTATTTTGAATGTGGAAACAGCAAATTATCCATTCTGCCATTGAAATGGGAAAATTAGGTTACTCATATTATTTTCTTGTATTATTTATATAATGAAAAATACATTTTAATACATATATTAACGTGTTCAGTAGGTACTAAATATGTCAGGTGTCACCTGTCAGCGATACCTTCCTATTTGGAACCGAGTATAGGAGGGTAATAATTACGTTGAGAAACAAAATGTGTCCCTCTTGTGGTCAAAAGTTAACGAAAACTAAGGATTACATTAACGTTTTGTTCATTCAGGCCAAAACTATGCCTGACGCTCTATATGCGGATATAGTTAAAACAAAAAAATCAGGCCTCAGGGTCCTTAATTGTCGGGAACAGGAGGGGACACTTCTGAACCTAAATGTGATTATTACCCAGGAAGGTAGAAAAGCTACCTCAAACCCGCCGATGATGAGTAGCCCCTGTATGTTGAACTGCTTGATGCGCGCCGCGATCTCGGCCTTCCTGTCGCCGGGGAGAGTGCGCTTCGTGCCCAGGAACGCGCCGCCCTGCCCCACCCACCCCGTCACGTCCGACCTGATTTAACCCACATTAAATATACCCATATTAATATACTGAACTCAAGACTGGTTTCGTACTCACAGGTTTAAGTATGAGAAAATGCCTACTTGTTACTTGAGTTCAGTTATCAGTGTTGTCTGTACTGACACCGACCGACTTCAAATTTTAATAAGCATTTTCTCATACGATTTGTTAGCCGTTCGTCCTCCACGCATTTGGTCCAATACGCAGTTCGTCCTAAAATTCGGACGAACAGTTAATTGACCTAGTAGCAGTTGGTCAACATCGCAGTTCGTCATATTATATGCATTTGGTCCAATACGCAGTTCGTATTAAAGAGGATGAACAGTGAATTGACTTAGTGCAGTTGGTCAACACCGCAGTTAGTGCTAAAGTCTGTGCATTCTTGTCTTATTTAGTAAACAAAATTCTAACCTCAAAACGCCTTGTTCTTATTATTTATTTGTTATTTTATCGTAAATAAATAGATCCAGTCTCCAAAATGATGCCTCGGGATTATTTGATAACGTAGTACACCTTATTCTATTTAAAAACTTGTGCATTAAGGTTAGAATTTTGTTTAACAAATAAGACAAGTAACAATGAACAGACTTTATACACAAGTGGCTTAATACGCAGCTCTATCTAGGCATCAGTGTTCATTCGGTTTTGTACCAGGAACAGAGAGCCTTTGACCCTTGTAAAGCAAGGTGTTGATGTAAAGAAAACTATTATTTGAGAAAAAGTGTATTTACTTATTATAACCTCTGTTTCTCTGATAAATATTATTACTTTATCAAACATGCAATTTTATGACGAACTACGTATTGGACCAAATGCATATATGACGAACTGCGGTGTTGACCAACTGCTACTAGGTCAATTCGCTGTTCGTCCGAATTTTAGGACGAACTGCGTATTGGACCAAATGCGTGGAGGACAAACGGCTAACAAATCTCTCATACTAAAAACTATATTTGAGTGCATTACTGAGAGCAATACATAAAGACAGGCAAACAACTAGAGGCACTAGGACTCAACTCAAGTCAAATACAAGTATGATACGAGTATCTGACTCTTGGCGTCGGATGCCTTATGCCAAGACACTTCTTTCGCGAATAGCAAAGTTTACACGTCAAAGTTTTACGGCGTTAGCGAAAAGGCTAATGCTCTTAGATTATATAATAGAGTAAAAGATACGCTGTATATTAATTGAACCTACGACTGTAATGCTACGCTGCTCCCGCAAACATCAGCGCCCTAATAAGCCATAATATTTTTCGCCAATTTTCACTTCCCAAAAAACTTATCACAGTAGTTTCATTTCCCAAACGAATCTTTAGCACATTTACATTTCGCATTTTATTCATTTGGTCAAATTATCATTAGGCATCATTTTACTTTGTCAAGTTTTATTAAGACAAACGTTTATTAAAACAAAATTTTCTTTTGGCTAATATTATATTCCAAAAAAATGTTAAAGGTTGAGGGGGCCTAGCCCCCCACAAGAGAGGGAGAGGGGGCGAAGCTCCCCTACTGTAAAAACCAAATAATCATTACAATTGTATTATTAATAGGTTAGGTTAGGGTTAACTTATGTTCCTTAGAGCGGAAATAGGCACACCGCGAAGAGGGGTGACGTCGACACGCTGGCGGTAACTTAAAGTTCGGTTTTTGACTAAATAATACTTGGTAAAATGAAACATGACCAACTTTTTATTAGTTAAACAATAATTTGCCAAAAAATACTTTGCGAACTGTATTATTGCGATAAGCTGTTTTGACTAATGATAATTTGAGTAAAATAGTTTGGGATGTGTTACTTTGGGAAAAGTATTTTGCCCATACATTAGTAATCCGTGTTAGACGTATACCAACAAATATGGGCATGAGCCAAGACGCAATGTGCAGATTCTGCCAAGAGACAGAGGAAACAACCAACCCCAAGGATCAATTCTTGGCCCTTTCCTGTTCCTTGTCTATGTAAATGACCTTCCTTACATGGTAAGCCAAACATCAGGCATAGTCATGTTTGCAGACGATACTTCTTTGCTGTTCAAGGTAAATAGGAAGGATACCGAGCTCACTGAACCAAACAACACTCTGTCCATGATTTCTAAATGGTTTGCTGCAAATAATTTGTTACTTAATCCTAAAAAGACAAAATGCATTAAATTTTCTTTAGTAAACACACCAGATGTTAATGCACACTCGAATATTAAATTAGACGGTCAAAACATTGAATTTGTAAAGTCAACTGTTTTTCTAGGATTAACACTTGACTCAAAACTGCAGTGGGGTTCCCATATTACAGCCATAGCGAGTAGGTTGAGCTCTGCTGCGTTTGCAGTCAGACAAATGAGGCAATTAACTGATGTAGCGACGGCAAGGTTGGTTTACTTCGCGTATTTCAAAAGTATTATTTCATACGGTTTAATTTTATGGGGATCAGCTGCTGACTTAGAGTCTATTTTTATTTTACAAAAAAGGGCCATCAGGGCCATATATAACATGGGCACCCGCGAGTCACTGAGGGAATTTTTTAAGGAAATTGAAATACTAACCCTGCCTTCGCTATACGTATTTGAAATAATAATGTATGTCAGAAAAAATATATACAATTTTCCTACAAATGTAGATAAGCCAAAGGCTACTAGAAATACCGGAAAGCTTAAAGTACCAACTTATAGACTGGCTAAAACTAAAAAATCATTTCTAGGAAATTGTACACGTTTTTACAATAAAATACCTAAAAACATAATAGAACAAACAGACACAATGTTCAAATCTACTGTAAAGCGAATTCTTATTTCTAGGGCATATTACTCAGTAAAAGACTACGTCATGGACAGGGACGTTTGGCTTAAATCGTGACCTGCACTGGCGATCCCTGGGTCTCGATGAGCGTACCTGCTGTGGTATATACTTAGATTTGTATAAAACTGTAGACATCATTGTTGACTTATATGTGTACTGATTTGAAAAAATGATACCTCACCGAGTTTCTTGCCGGCTCTTCTCAGTAGAGGATTTTTTCCGAACCGGTGGTAGATACATTCCTTGACCTTCATAAGAGCTTGTAAAAGCCTAAATTGAATAAAGATAGTTTGACTTTGACTTTGACTTTGACAACCATGCACATCCTCTGCTCATGTGAACCACTTATGCGCAAAAGAAGTATCCACCTGGGGCGACACGTTGTGCACCCCGCAGAGATACAAGATCTCACTGCCCAAAGCATCTGGAACTTCCTAGATGCAACGGGACTAAGCAGTGAACTATAAGAAAGGGCTGCCACAATAGATCAGCAATGGTCGAGGCGGCAATAATAATAATAGACGTATACCAGCCCATCTTGACGATGTTGCCGCTGACGAGCCCCTCGAGCCCGTCGTGCACGCCCAGCACGGTGTCCCCGCGGTAGATGCAGTTGCGCACGAACGAGCGCACCGCGGCGTTCATGCCGCACGCCGGCGCGCCCACGTGCACCACCGCCAGTGTGTAACCCTCCTATAATAACAACTCGTTTAAACTTCTCTTGTCTGTGGACTCCTGTGGACCGTCAAAGCTCTTGTCGCATCGGAATACAATATTTTTCACTCCTATTAGAAAAGAGTTCTTTGTACCTTGCGTAGTAAGCTCAATGTCTCATTTTGCTCCTGGCTGTATTATTTAAATTTATTTCATCTTTACAATTTTTTTTGGTACCTAGTATATTAGTGGCTTGGTTTTATTTCATTACATTTTAGAGCACTAATATGAATACTTGTCATTATTGAACGTATTTCATTTGTTTCTCAAAGAAGATTTGAAAAGCAGAGCTCATTTGGCAGCAAAAATATTTTTCACCTCAGCACCTCGAACAAGCAGGTTTTGCTGCTTAAAAAAAGTGAGCAAAATTCAATTTTGCTGCGAGCGTGAGACAAACTAACTTTTTAATTATTTTTTTAAGCCTCACTGTCACTATTACCAATCGCCCGCCTTAAGCTGTATACACTCTCCTTCGAGCGGCGATGTCGCGGACGGGTCACCCAACTGATCTGAACCAACATGTATAGAGTACTTATTTCGACAAATTCGGACCAAATCAACAGATCCATCAACAGTTTCGTTGATTCATGTCTTAGATATGATCTAAGTATATCATTAGCCGCCTTATAAGGTAAAGAGTCTTACAGACGGGTTCCCTTCGGCGTCGAATGCTCCCTTCGGCGGTTTGAGACGCGTGAGCATCTTGTAGGTCTCCAGGTTGCGCGCGAAGCTGTGTCCGCGCAGCTGCACCGCCAGGTCCCAGTTCTTGTCGGCCATGGCCTTGAAACATTCAATCGTTTTGATAGATAAATGGGGAAGATGCATAAAAATCAAAATGAGGTTTACTTTCACTATATCAATATTATGAAAGTAAACGAACAAAAGCATATTACAGAAAAAAGCAAATCATTTTGACTATTCATTTTTATTTTATTAAGGGTCAAAATTTGTGAAAAATTTATATTGGCTTTTAGTTCTGATTTTAGTTTTTTAGACATCCTCATCAAATTTATGGCATGTTTTATTTCTACGATGTTGGTCTAAATACAGTATTTTCGGAAACAATTGCAGATTTCGTTTAAACGCCATACATTTTGTACAGTCAACAAATGCTGTGACGTCAGGGTTGTCGTCCATTTTGTATGGAGTGTTTTTGCGAGTGGTATGAACCAGTGACTTTTCAAGACTTTGTAACTCATAAGAAGTCGATTAAAAATAAACATCATAATAATGTTTTGCGTACACAGATCGTTTTCTATTTCGCAGCACTTTCCAATACTACATGAAAAAAATGCATCTTCCCTTTTGTAAAATAGTAAAGGATGCCTGTTCATATACAAAATCAGTGCGAGACGGCTTTACCCGCGAAGGGTTCCGCACCATCGTACTGGCCCTGGGCACGGGCCCCGTGTGCCCTTATGGTGAAGACGGTATTGATTGGAACCCGTGAACTACTGCACGAGTGTTAGACCAGTATTTATTCTACCAAATCACAACTACCCAACTTACGGAATATGAATACAGTTCTAATGCTACATGAGCGCATCTTTTACCTGAGCAACTGCTTTGGTGCGACGTACGCACTCCATCAACGGAAGGCGCACAGCCTGGTTTCCATCCAGCGTCACCACGCAAGCCTCAGTTTCGGGAGTCGCTTCCATCAAGGCCATCACTGCCTCCGCACCCATGCGGCAACCCTAGGAAATAAGAGACCAATTCATCTTATCCATTCCTTTTAATACACAGACATACATAGCATCACGCCCGAAATTCCTAATGGGGTGGGCAGAGCCACAAGACTACTTATAGCCACGTTCGATTAATTAGTCCTAAAATGTTATATGATAAACCGTATGGTGACAGGTGATTAGCCCATCGCCCATACAGATAGTCCAACGTGTTGGAGAGGACCCGTCCCTTAGTCGACTTTTACGACATGCCAGGATGATAAACATCTGCACGCATTCTATGCTATTTCTTCACTCCCAGTGCAGCAGAGGAGAGTCCTTTTAATAACCCTCTCTTTTCTTTCGCACAGTCAGGTAAATAAAAGAAGTGGAATTCCAATCAGTCAGTTCTTATCAACAGATATCTAAAGACAAAATTAGACTCAGAGTAGAGAGAAATCGGTAAGTATTAGAAAATTTAAATTCCTTTTTAGGACGCGTTAACTGAATATTCAATTGTAAACGAAATTACATTTTCATCACGTCATTTCTAATTCTCAAGTCGTGTACAATTTAATTCACGCGCGCCTCAATATCTCTGTCCTCAATTCGAGGGTCAATTAATTGGGGATTTTCGAGCCAATGCAAAATAGTACTCAATTCCTTTGATTTTTAAAGAGTCTTATTCTAAATTGAGATTAACATGAGAAACATTTGTCATATGTGTGGCAGTGAAGCGTCAGGCATCGTCTGAGCAACATAAACTCACGCACACAGCGCCGCGCGCAGAGATGAATTAAATTTACTATACACATTTTCACGACGTTTTCTTTTACGGAAATTGTGAATGCAATTCCTCCTTACCAAGATCCTGTCGAAAGCGGAAGGCGATCCTCCACGCTGCACGTGACCCAGGACAGTAATGCGGGTGTCCTGTTGCAGATTTTCGACGACGACATTCTTCACGAGTTCCGCGGTGATCGGCTTGCCCTCGCGGTCGATGGCTCCTTCCGCGACTATGATGATGTTGAGGCGCTGGCCCGATTTCCTTTCCTGTAGTTATTTTATTGTAGATGATTATCGCAATTATCTACAATAAAGTCTAGTTATTCTTTTTAGAGTAATTAAAGGGAAAATAATTCGTTCACAGGGTGAATGTGAATTTTTGTGGGTTAGGTATATTTATAATTTTCTTTCTACATGCGTAGTTACGACGCTGAAAAGGGCAAATGCTATCATTGATACGTTTTTCTTTTAGCAATTTAGAATCTGATATATTTATTTGTTCTGTCAAATGGCTTCGAGCTAATAGCTCTAGGTCCTGTAGAGCGTTTTAATAACCGGTAACTGCGACATTTAACTTTCTTTTTGCTTTGGGTTTCATTTAATTTTAATTCAAAGCATTTACATTTCTCAGCCTCGAAATGTTTTGAATGCCTTACAGCCAGAAGCGTAGGTAACCAAAGCCCTGGTTCATAAAAAAACTGCGGCCCTAACATGCATGGCACAAAGATAAATTAGAACCGTTTATCTCTAAGTGAGTCTCTCTCACACTAGTGCCAACGAAAGAGATAGTCATAGAGATAAACGGTTCTAATTTATCTTTGTGCCATGCATGTTAGGGCCGCTGGGGCCCTAACTTTATTCTTTCAAATGAGTTGCCATGATTAAGGTCGTGTTGCAAATTATTTTATTTTTATAACTACATTCCGAAGGTGGGAGAATTTTTAGCTAGTTCAATACGAGGTTTGCTGGTCAGGGTCCGAGGGCCCCCTGAGCTTGGGCGCCCCGGTGCACGGCACCGTCGAGTACTTTGGTAGCTACGCCACTGCTTACAGTATTTATAAATCTAATGCGTATTGAGTTAATTGCATTATTAGGGAATATGGGGAACACCTTAGATGATTTTGTTAACTTATCTCATGCAATTTTTTACGAATATGTTAAGGGTTATCAATATACATTCTAATACGATGCATATTACGTAATATCTGATTAAAGGAAGTTAATTTATGTAAGTAAATGAAAACATTCGTGCCAACACAATTAAATGACGATAATTCAAGATACAAACTGGATTTAAAAAAAAATTAAGGAAGTATATAGTATAGTGTGGTAGGGAAACGAAATATGAAAAAAACATACAATCACACACAGAAGAGATAAGCATGTCCCACTTTACTGGTTGTAGTTAAATTGCATAAATTAACTCAGCAATTTAACGACTCCTCCTGGTATTGCGGTCAAATGAAGCAACTGGAAATAATGTTCTTTCAATTGGTTAGATTGAATCGAGTGAGTGATATCATACTTCATAATTTCGTGTACTTGTAAACAGTCATAATTGAAAGAGGATTTGCAGATAGTAATAAAGCATAAACAATGAATAATCGCCGACTGCGAGAGCGAGCTATGTGCACAGAGCCACTCAATTAAGCTTGCGTACCTGTGTCAATCGTTTGCAAAGCTTTTCGACCCAATTATTGGGAACAGGGTCCTCGGGAATGAATACTTGGTCTGCCTCGCTCGCCAGAGCGGCCACTAGTGCCAGGTAACTGTAACAAGCGGCCCGCGGATATTGGATCATGCAAGCGAACCCACCGGCAGTCTACGCCACATGATCAGTCAAATCAACAGTTTAAACACCACCACTGGATAACACCACCATATATAAAACAACAAAACGCCACTGAGGCCTGCCAACTGGATAATTATAATGAGTGGAGGTAGATGTATTAAGTAAGTGAACCTGCTCCCACATTAATAAAATTCAAATCCTTGCCTCTGTTATTTTGGCACACAACTTTTTTTCCCAATTGAGGGGCGCTGGGTCCTCGCAAATAAAGCTATAAGTAGCGTCCGTACATAGGGCGGTGTACACTGCAAGAAAACTAAAAAACACTAGTTATGAAATGTTATATTAAAAGGAGTCATAACCATGAATGTTGAGATTATGCGCAATCCAACAGGTGTAAATGGCAAGGCGTGTGTAAATGTCGAAGCTTGCCTGTTCTAACTTATCACATAGTTTATCCCGCCAGCCAACTGAGGGGGGTGCCTCGGGAATAAAGACAAAGTCCGCTTCAGATGACAAACCCGTTACCACAGCAAGATATCTAAACCAACAAATTACAATTAACATTTAAATTCGTTGAATTGACTCCAGTTTCTATGCGTTATTGAAGCTCAGCTAGCGTTATGTGTTATTAAATACAGAATCGTGTGATTAAAAGCCGGTCAAGAGGCCAGTAGGGTTCCATAGCCGTTACTACAAACGGTAAAACCGTAAGTATAAAGAGGGGAAGTAAGTTATCTTCATACAAACCCACCGCGCGCGGCTTGTATGTGTGCGCCAAAGTATCTACGCGTCGCCGCACGCACACTTAAACAAAATTTCGACCCGTTTCTCAGTGCGCCAGTCGGGGCTAACACCGCACGACGTTCGCGCGTCACGACTTTTCGGCACCGCTAAATGAATAAAAAATTTGTGATAATCGCAGGAGAACGTATTGCTGTGTGTTTGGGTGTCTTAATAATTCATCGATTCCAGAATTGTCTCTGTTCAGATTACCTATTGAACAGGAACAACCCTGAGACAGTAGGTAGTTATATCGCGGATTGGGCCGGAGATAGCCTAGGTATTTCCCCTCTTTATACCATGGTAAAACCAAATTTTTGGCGCATAGAAGCAATATCTAATTGGTACGAAGTTCAAAGAAGGCCCTTGCTTAGGGTCAGCATTAAAATCGAACCCATAAAATACGGTGACAGCTGAAGAGCGAGATGTATGATCCAGCTTTACAAGAGTAATTTAAAAGAAAACCTTTTCTTTTTGAGTCCCACCGTGAGTGGTGATATGTTGTAATGTCAAATGTTCGTGCAAGTGGTATGTATGACATTCAATAGTGCAAGTCGGTTTGTTCTGTAGTCGCAACTTCCCCACACCTTGTTCATAATAATTGATTAGCTAATTCTCTATTCAATGTTTTCTGTAGGTATAAACAAGTTGTCGCCTATAATTCATGAACCAATGAAGCCTCCTTAGTCCAGATAGCTCTCCTTTAAATTTCATTATACAGGGTGGACCCTGTAACTGGAGCAAATAATTAAAATGGAGATTCCTTAGAGTATCCCCAGCTATTACCAAGTGGTCCTTATGTTTCAAAGTCCTTTAGTTTGGTTCGGAGATACAGTAATTTAGAGTTATGATTCCATAATCAATGGATTTTCAAATTTAATAAATGCCAATGAAGTGTTCCGACTCCGTTCAAATATTTGTTATACATTGCTGGTGCTGGTTAATTTAGTTAGAAAACATTTGTTTTTTGAATTGAAAACATTAAAATGCCTATATTTTAATTATTTGCTCCAGTTACAGGGCCTACCCTGTATAAGCTTTCATTAAAGATAATTTTTAAAAATGTTTGATTAAGAGTTTTAGGTATAGAGTGCGGGGTATAGAAACACGTAACTCTATCAGTATGAGTGTTGTCGTAAAGACATGCTCATACTTATCAATGCTGTTGCCATATAAGTCATTTACTGTTCTAGATCTTTACTTTTACGAGCGTTAAGATCCTGCTAGTGACCGAGACAAAACTGGCTGTGACATAAAACCAGGCAGACAGAGACAGATGGATATGGCGAAACTATAAAGGTTCCTAGTTTAACTATGGAACTCTAAAAACCAATTTTATATAAATTTTACAAAATCATGTCCCTATTATACATTTATTCTTTAAACATATTAAATATTTAATGGCATGTAGATCTTTTACATACCCACAATGTCTACCCATGACCTCCATGATAAATGTCCTCTGGTGGGAGTAGGCAGTGCTCACAATTGCATCAATGGCTTCAATAATCCGGTGTAGAGCAGAGTCAGTGCCTATGGTCATGTCAGTACCACAGAAATCATTGTCGATGGAACCAACCTAAATAAAAATAAATAACTCGTATACAACATACAAGTTATGATATACTTGTGCAAGTTTAGATTTGTGCAAACATGCAGTTCAAGTTTCTATTCAGTTTATGCAATTTCTTCCCACAAACGTAACTGTATATTTGTATTGTACAAGTCTAAATCTTGCGCAAGTATATCATTATGTGGCTGGCATTACACTAATTTTATACATCAGTCGGAAGAAATTTCTAAATCAGATCAGTGATGGTTAATATCTTACCATTCCTGCAATATGCAAGAACTTATATTTTTCTCTCTGGTCTTTGGTGATTTTATTGTTCTCCAAAAGTTCATCAAGCAAGCTGGACCACTCCTCGCGGAAGAGATTGGCTCCAGTGAGGGAGCCATCACCCCCAATCACCACCAGATTTGTGATGCCACGTGTCACTAGGTTATATGCGGCTTTTAGGCGGCCTTCACGCTTACTGGTAAAAAAATATAAAAAATTGTGTACTTGTTCTGATTAATCTGTTGTGATTCAATAGAATTTTAAACAACACATAAGACTTATGGCAGAAGTAATGGTGTGTATGTCAAATCCTTGCAGATTTTTGTCATACACACAATCAAGAAATCTGCGCAGATTGGTTTGCACAGATAAATCACTATGATATATCTTAATGTGTGTAGCAGGCAGGCATTAGCCTCTCATTAGATACTTGGAGTAGGTACTAAACAAATATTAATAAGAATAATAATAATAATCATTCATTTCTAAATTAAAATTCCATAGATAATAATAATATTAATATCAATAATATTAATATTATAATTATAAGCTCAGGCTGAGTGAGTTTTTTTATATATTACTGCTGATGCTGCTGCTAGTGATTTATTGAATTATAAAATAATTGAAAATATATAGGTATGCAAAAATTGCTCTAAAAATAAAGCAGGGATGCATGTTCAAGCATACAAAGGGTTAATATTAAATACATACTTAAAATCTGAATATGGGTGATTTCCTAAGTTTCTATAAGTATTTGATTATTTTATTAATAATGTGAATAAAATAAAAAATATTTGCAAACAAATGGCCTAAATTTCACAGTTTAAAAAAAATGTGACATTTTGTGCAATATTTTATCTCATTTAAGTTAGAGAGTGGAATAATGTTATATTTAGGATTGACAAAAAATATAAAAAATTTCATCATGTTTTGAGCTATGCAGTGAAAATGTATGCAACAATGATGAAATACCTTGACAACCTAAAGAAATTTGTAATAAACATAACAAAAACCTTGTAAAATACATGTGTTTATAGAGAAGTTAGTAAATATAAATGAATAATTTATTGTTATAACAATAAACAAATCAAAACAAAACAAACTCACACAAAGTCCATGCACCGCGCTGAACCAATAATGGTGCCTCCTTTGTGGATGATAGAGCTCACGGAGGACCAGTTGGCCTCCTCGATGTTGTCTCCTCCATCTACCATGCCTTGGTACCCCTCGCGGATGAAGTATACCTTGCAGCCTAGGTAAATTCCCATCCGCACCACAGAGCGCACGGCGGCGTTCATCCCCTGTGAGTCCCCACCGCTCGTGAACACCGCGAGCCCTTTCCCTTTATGGGACCCCCTCTCAATAAACCTTTGCGTAGCCGTCACGTCCATCATTAAGGGTTAATTATCCCCCGACACCTAAAATCATACAAAACAATTTATCCCTCGTAATACGTTCAGTACAAAATCTTTAACACTCGTTAAAGTATACATCGATCTATGTTACTAATAACATATTTTTAATTGCTATTTATCATCAGGATACGCACTGAAATTAAACCTGAAAATCTTTTTTGAATTTATGACTGTCACAGATGAACTTCACCAAGGTGACCTTTGAATGACAAGTTTGACAATACATACATACAAAGCTAGAGTAGGACAAAATATGAAGTAATGAAGTATCTGATATGATGTTATCGATATTTCTTGAATGAGTTTGTTGAACTTTTCACCGGCAGATCCATGATAGGATGATAATGTAAAACGTTGTCATATTTATCTTTTTATAAATGACAAAATTGTAATCATAATTTAAAGTAATAATAAGCTAAAAGCGTGTCTGCCCCCGTACCATACTAATTTTTGTCACACACATAAATCATTCGACCCTTTCGCACCCGCTAATTAGTAAAAAAGTGACTAATAATTTATGTACCCATTAAAAGCAGGTGTGCTAGGCCCTCAGAACACCTGAATTGAATAAAAAGGGTGGTTATTTATTACTTTGAGGCTTGGCACTACGTTCTGCAACTGGCGCCTGCAACTGGTGGCCCGCTTCACGAAGCTACAAGTTATAATTTTACAAGCAAAAACCGGCAACACCGATATCAGATCCAATACTTCAGCTTTGCAGTATTACCAGGTTTTGCCTGTCAAATTGTAGCCTGTAGCTTCATGAAACGGGTCACTGTTAGTCAAGTTTCCATAGTTGTTGATTTCATAACCAAAATATTTGTCGTTAATTGCAATGCTTTTCTTTTTTTGATAAAAATAATAGACGGTTATGATTTTCTCAAAAATATCTGCAGATAACCTTACCCTGTTTGAGCTATATATCCATTTCAATTTTTAAAATGAACACTCTACATAGGCAGATGTAAAGATTGCTCATTAATTATCTTTACTATAAAACCCCGATCCCTAGCAAATACTATCGATATTTTTCATGCCTTAATCCAGCTCTACTTATTTCTTACACTGGGTCCCAGGCAACTACACAATCATCTAGAAAGATCTGAATTAAATACATTTAAATCAAATAAAAACAGCAATTTCAATTATTAAAGCTTATTAGATTAGAAGCAGTCAATACGTCACTTACAAAATACTTAGGGGTATGGTATTTACCCTAAAACGGCCATTTTATATTAACCGGTAACATTGATGTGCATGAATTAGTGTTGCTAGTAAGGACGACGTTTAGGTTTAGATCATTTTCGGTTTGTTTAGTAGAAAGTAGTTGCAGCCATTTCTTATAAAAAAATATATTTTATTTAATGAATAAGTGCGTACGTATTTCTCACTAGTCGTAATTAAAATAATATATTTTAAACATCTATCATATTAAAAATATCTTGAATATAATTTTTCTACATCATAATAATTTAAAATATAAAGGAATGATAGGTTTTTCTATCCTTTGAGCAGAGAAACACTATACAAGTTTTTGGTAGAAAAAGGTAGTAAATAAACGATAGATTTTCCTGAAATAAACAAGTAAGGGGAAGTTTAAAGTTTCAATAACTAAATGTTTTCATGGTGTTTGATTAGCTTTATCCATATTGTATTAAAATTTCAGTGACTTTTAATATTATCATGGCGTCTTGATATACAACCAAACCCTACTCCATCCGATTCGATCCCATCCCATCTACAATTCTACAAAATGTCTGCGGAATCTGATATGGAATATTCAGACAACGATGGCGACGATTATGATTACTATGGAGAACAGGATGATTGTGATATGGAAGCAGTGGATCGTAGTAAGGCTGATCCTGAATATTTTTTATACTCGTGTCACAAGGTAGAAGAAGTAGAGAAATTGTTAAACGAATCGATTGAATTGCTCAGCAATAGCCTTCAGCTAACACCTTCACTTGCAAAGGTTTGTGGTTTAATTACTTCCAATTATAAATGTAATTATTAAATGCCTGATTGAATTAATTACTTTGATGTGTAAAGTTTTTGTTGTATGTGGGCGACTGTACTGTATGCTTGTGAGGTTTGCTCCTTTTTAAAGTTCATAAAATTTAATGCTTTTATGTCCATCTTACCCAAAATGTTTAATATACCTACTCAACTTCATGGGTCTAATATTGGTGGTCAGGGGGGCACTTGCTCTCATCTGAAACCCTTTTGTAAGTGGTAAATTATTCTAAAAAAATTGTGCACTTAAAACTGTGGTGTAGGATAGAATTTATAATTTTCAGGTAATGTTACATGCCTACGCATGGAATGCTCAAGAGATAATAAATAAGTATAAAATTAATGCAAATGAAGTGCTGTTGTTCAGCCGGGTGAAGCCGCGAGTGCCTTCTGCACAGGCTGGCTCAAGCAGGACATCTTGTGCCATCTGTGCCAACACTCCTGCCTTAACCAAGTACAGTGCACTTACTTGTGGTCACTACTTCTGTAATGACTGCTGGGGTATGCACTTTGAAGTACAAATTATGCAAGGTTAGTAAACATACAAATTTTACTTTAAACTAGAGATGTGTAACTCCCAAGGGAGTGATACGAAAGATCTTTGTGGTCAACTGGCTCCTTACCCAGCTCCTTCCATATCTCAATAGATCTTTAGATCTTTCAGCTCCCTCGCTCCGCGATACATTGAAGAAGAACATCAAAGAGCTAAATGAGTCATATGTGTCTTGGTAGTTGAAAGAGCGATATTTTTTTAAGTGCACATGTTATAAGTACAGATGGGGCGATTATGGTTTTTGTCCACTAGCCAATCTGTTATCAGCACATATTACAGACTATTTAAAATACACTTATTCCACAATCATTTGCATGAAATCAGCAGGTTTTGACTAAAGCACCACACAGGCTACCATCAAAGTTAAACTTTGTTAGCTAAAAGAAAAAAAGGAACTAAAATATGACTGAATGTTTCCTTTGTTGCTGTAAGGAGGGAGCTAAATTTTTAAAAACTTACTTGAAATAGAAGTGAGATTTTGGATTTAGTGAGTAGTTGTAGTTTTAGTAGTAAACACAAGATTTACTATAAAAAATCATGGAAAATAATCGCTGTCAAGAAAATATGCCTATCCAAATTTTTAATCATACATACTGTTACTCACTTTCGTATTTATTTCTAAAATGATGGTGATGTCTCTACAAATCATTACAGTAAGTGAGCGAGCCCATTTCTTTTAGACCCCCTCAGTGATGTCACCCAGGTAGTCAGTTCTATAAATATATATTTTTTTCTATTGCATCTTTTACTTTAAGTCATTGGCATTGGCTACATTAGCAACAAAGTACAATGAATACAATATAATTTACATAATTTTAATGAAATGTAAAAAATGTAATGCTATTATTTATTTTTCTCTTTGCGTAAGCCAATTAAAGTGTATCATTTTATCTCTAAGGGCTAAAGTCCTTTTATTTTAATTTTCCTTAGAAAACCATAAACTGCCAGCTATACAAAAATATACTTCATTTAAAAATAAGGTTTATTGAAATTATCACAATAGCTTCTGTCTTGAACGAACGATTATTTTAGGATAAAAAACCCAATTTCTCCTAAGGCCGGGGCAAACCAAACGCGGTTGCGGCGCGGGCCCGCGTTCGCGCCGCAACCGCGTTTGGTTTGCCCGAGCCTAGACGAAAAGAATATATGTGTTTGTGAGATGCTTGAAATTGTCCAGTGGCTGTTTATGGTGGCGTTCCTTGGATGTAGGTATGCGTCAGTGCATTTGTCAAAAAGAAAATATTTAAAAAATTGGTATGCTGGGCTGGGCTATTTAAATTGTTCTAGTTGTACTGTTAGTTTCTTTAAAACATGCCTTTTGTTGAATTTTGTACTTTTTCTTGCAATTGCAGTAAAAGTAGTGTTTAACTCGGAAATAAAACCCATTCACACTGGATTTATAGCCTAGTGCCTTATCTAAATCTCTCATGTAAGATAGCTTGTTTTAATCCCTTGTTGAAGAATCTACTATTATAAAAGCACTTCTATAAAAAGGCTTATTTATCAAAATTGTTTTGTTTTGTATTCTAATTCTAAAAATAAACCAAATTTAAAGTTTGATGTGAAAATGAGAAAATTATTACATTATTATATTAGAAATGCAAAAGTTTGTGACTGTAGTTATGTGAGTTAGTATGTTAGTTGCTTCACGCTTCAAGGGCTGGACGTATTTAGATGAAATTTGGAATGAAGATAGCTTATACCCTGGATGAACACATGCTTTTTATAAAAATTTTATGCATCCCAAGGCAATAACTTTAACCGAATTCCACTCGAAAGAATTCGCCGCAGGCAGTAACTAGTGTTACATATAGTCTCAGATCGATTGAAGAGCAATTCATCACCTTTTATTTTATTCATGAACTTATTTCTTTAAGAGATCCATTTCTGTTTCAGGTGTTTCCAACACTATTCAATGTATGGCACAAGATTGCGAAGTGAGGGCCCCGGAGGACTTTGTGCTATCTCATGTGGCCAAACCAGCATTACGTGAACGCTACCAACAGTTTATGTTTAAGGACCATGTCAAGTCACATCCACAACTTAGATTTTGTCCTGGTCCAAATTGCCAGGTACAAACAATCAATACATGTAAAACAGTACCGTGACTCACTTAAAGCCTACGCACAAACTAAAGGGGTGGTCTTAGAGGTTTGAAATTTGGAGAAGACATTCCTCGAGTACCCTAAAAGTACACTAAAGAGGAATTTTTTTGTAATTTTTGTGATCAAGTTTGTTTGGAAAATACCGCGGGCGAAGCTGTGGCAGGTCCACTACTTACTTAATAATATTCCAATTTTAAATTCATCAGATTTAAATATAATCCAAGTGTAATATAACGATTTAAATATGTATATAGAATCTCTATTCACTGCGCGACTCCCCATTAAGCGTGCATGTGAAAATCAAAAAATTCCCGCCGTTTTTATTTTACGGTAACTTCGCTATGCTGAAAACTGTTATATTTATCTCTCTTATGCATTAAAAACGTTGTACGTTATAATGTGTAAAATACTACCCTTTTTTCGTATATGTATCAATCTACGATATCCTTTCAGTGGATATTCCAAGCGTGGGTGCGCGAGGGCGCGCGGCGCGTGGAGTGCACGGGCTGCGAGCTCCTCACTTGTTTCTCGTGCGGCGCCCCACACCACGCGCCTACCGACTGCGCCACCATACGCCGCTGGCTGACGAAATGCGCTGACGACTCAGAAACTGCCAATTACATCAGTGCACATACTAAGGTAACATAAATGTTTAGCACACAGATTCAATGAATACTCTATTGAAAATTAAATTTGTGAGAGACTGCTATTTTACTCAACTCCAAAGCTAAATTCATTCTTAGTATCAAATCTACAAAGTGTAATCCAAGTTATATAACTCGTTTTTCTTACAATGTAACGAATGCTTCAGCAGATATGCGAGTACTTTTGATAGTATATACTCATGATGAATTTGGAGACAAACTGTTATTGATATCTGTGTATCTTATCTATTTACGAGTACGAGTCATAGTCCTATGCTTGGTGATGATAATGATGGGTGGGGGGGGAGGCCCGTGATAGGCGGGCGGTCGATCTGCACGCGTAGGTCATTCAGCCCAGTTCCCCAAAAGGAGCCGAAGGTTAGTCTTGGCGGCGCTCCCATCCAGCATGGATTCCGTATTGTTTTCCTGCAAACCATAAGAACACCTGCAGATTCAGGCTACTAAGCTGCGTCTCATCTATTTTATCTTCTCAGCAGTCCGCTCAAAAGAGTTTGCTAGCTTCCTCCTCACCCCAATTACTGATAGATGTCTATTCAGTGGCCAGATTCCGTGAATGTCTGGAATTAGTTAATAAAGCGAGATGTAAACTTTACGACATTTACACATGCACAGATTTTACGTGGTTCAAGTATATTTTTTTTCGTCAAATTATCAACTTATTCACGCCGTCCATGGATTTATACGTTAATATAACTCTTATGCTTCGAAAACGTACCGATCTAAAACTGTATAATTTATTTATCTCAGGACTGTCCCAAGTGTCAGATATGCATTGAGAAGAATGGAGGTTGTAATCATATGCAATGTGGAGCTTGCCGCCACGATTTCTGTTGGGTCTGCCTAGGCGATTGGAAGGCGCACGGCTCTGAATATTATGAGTGCAGTCGTTATAAAGAAGATCCTAATTTGACTAATGATAATCAACATGCTCAGGTATTAATAATATCTGGCATTTATTTTTGTGTAACTGTTTATGAACTTGAGATACATGAACACAGATGTATTGAATAATCCTTTCCCATCGTGAAAACTCGGAACACCAGGACTACTTCCGATAAAAATCTTCACTTAGGTACCCCTATATCGATTATTAATCTCGCGATGCGAGCTTCCCCTACCCTGTCTTGATGGGTATTGGTGCTGACTGAAGTAGCATGACAAATACGAACGCTTCCGAGAAAATACGATGGGAAAGAATTATTACTATTACTACATCTGTACATACTAATAGATACAATTTCTGTTTTACGGTTCTTAATAAATATATACTTATGAAATTGAATTAAGTTAGTTTATTTATGTCTTCATCTAGGCTCGTGAGGCACTGAAGAAGTATTTACATTATTATGAGAGGTGGGAAAATCATGCGCGATCTCTAAAATTGGAGGAACAGACTTTGGCAAATCTTAAGAGCCGTATCAATCAAAAGGTTTGTATCAAAAGTTCTCATATTTTTTAATAATATTGCAAACTATGACCACATGCTAATGGCTGATGTGATTTCACCTCATAGGATTTTCTATCAGCTATAATGCCCGGCAAATAAGTAGGACCTGCGCACGCTAGAAATTTAGTTTTCAAACATATTACAGACGGTGAGCGTTCATAAGGATATCTGCGGCCATATTGGACCTACTTATTTGCCTAGCATTATACCGTTAACATTTTTGAGGATCAATCTCTTTTGAGGATTTGAAGAAAAATTAAACAACATTTATGGCTAAATCATCGGTGTCGAAGACTTGGACCAGATCCAGTATGTAATTATTATATTGTTATAACATTTTGTTCTAGGTGATGGCAGGTGAGGGTACGTGGATTGACTGGCAATACCTGTGGGACTCTGCAAGACTATTGAAGCGTTGTAGATATACTCTACAATATACCTATCCATACGCTTATTATATGGAAGTTGGACCCAGAAAAGAACTTTTTGAATATCAGCAGGTAAGTAATTAATTTTTGTGTTATACCTGTATCTTGAAACAAAACGGCTTTAGTCACAATTTATTGTCAGGAATGGCCCGACATGTTTCAGACTCGTGTGGAATCCTATCGGGAGTACCTAAAGCCATTTTATTTAAAGTGTTCATATCATACTGATTCACGAAAGTTTTAAATTGACTATTGCAAATGCAGGGAAGATTTTGACATTTTTAAATTACAACAGAAGATGATAATATACCATTGTGACACATGATTGCGACACTTAAGATGCATTTTACAAAGCTAAGCTAGCAACTTCGCTTTTTTCGCGATTTTATCGAATATTTAAGTGAAATGGAGTGAAATTCTCAAATATAGTCTATAGTCAAAAATTAATACCATTTTTGTAATGCAATATTTTGACATGATGAGACTTCATCTTATCGTGTTTTTATGTATAAAAATAAAAAAAGTTACTTTTTGAAATTATTTGAAAAATAATCACGACAAAATATTGCATTTACACACATTATGTAAATACATCAGATGGAGGATGTTAATGGACTTATTAAAAAAAAAAACTTTCACTTAATTAATCGATAAAAACGAGAAAAGTGCGTCCAGACAGCTCAGCTTTATAATACACCTCTTAAGATATGTCAACATGTGTCAAATTACAGGAGTATTTAAGCAATTACTTTTGGTTCTCATTGTATTTGAATTTGTTATTCTATAACCATTCTATAACTTATTGAACCTTTGTTCACAAAATAGAGATAGTGTATGATTTATTTATTTAATTGTTAATCATTCTGTAAAGTAGCTTATAAATACTGTCACTGAATAATACCGTCTTAAATTTTACAGACCTATTGTTGTTTCCAGGCGCAGTTGGAGGCAGAAATTGAAAATTTATCGTGGAAGGTTGAACGAGCAGAAACAACAGATCGAGGAGACCTAGAAAATCAGATGGACATAGCCGAGAAAAGACGCACGACGCTTCTCAAGGATTTCTTAGAATTTAATACAAATAGTGCTTCCAGCAGTAGTAAAGCGTAATTGTACCTCAAATGATAAACGCATTTTTTTATTAGCAATAAACTATGTAACAGCACCTTTGTATAATAATTGTGAGAGCTAGATTTTTTGTTCTGCCAAAGTATATTTATAAACGTGAATTTGCAATAATATTTAAGTAATAACTACGGCAAAACGTATTGTTTTCTTTATTTATTATTCTCAATGAGAAAAAGCCCCAAAATCTCGGCGTCCTTTATTAGATGCTTTGTGACAATGGTCACACTGATTAAACCCCCCAAATGGGTAGTATCGTAGTAGAATAATTTTAATTTTCCTGTCCTAGAAATCAACATTACCAAACCATAAAATAAAGAGATATCTTTACTCTGTGGTCAGAGGCGGCTTTACCTAATTCGCACGTTTAAAAATAAAAAGAAATAATGTGAAACACAAATCCATTTCAAATTCGACTTTAACGCGTTTGAGTAAAGTTTAAAACAAAAGTGAATTTCATTTTGACTTGTTTCTTTTTATTTTTAAGCGTGCGCTATGATGCAGGGGTTGGGGGGTACCCAGGCGCAGCGGTCTAGGGGGCGCCAAGCCGCCATCCCATTTTGACCACGCGCTTACTAGAGGGCGCTAGGGTAATGGTTGCACCCGGGCGCTACATGGGCTAGAGACTCCTCTGTCTGTGGTGATAGTTTTTATGTGCCTTTTCCTTTAAGGGTCCCATATCCAAAATGATCAACCTATTACCGAGCCGAGGACCGTCCGTCCATCTGTCCGTATATCACTATCTCATTAAAACCGTACGGGGTAGGAAGTTGGAATAGAGAATACGTATGATTTTTGGTTATATTTTTAATCATTCTATAGTTCGTGAATCAATCAATTACGTCATCATAGACCTGACAAAAAGCATGAGTTTCGTGAAAGTTCAGTATAAAACAAAAAAAAAATGGAGAAATAATTGATGGGCAAATACTGCAGATTAAACGGCAATACCTTTCCGTTATTTTTGTAAGGCTAGGTACTGACCTACAATATAACATTCTGTGAATATAACTGTGCAATGTTACTGGTTGCACAATTATATTGATCGTTAGTAGATGATATTAACCTGACGGTTGGCATCTCAGCAACTAACGATTAATATAACTGCAACCGGTGATATTGCAGTTATATTGTAGGTCAGTACCTTGGCTAATGAAAAAGCCCATGCTAATGTAGGGCCCACACCAAGGTACTATGCGGTTTGACAGGAAGTGGCGCCTGGGGTTGCGAGTGCTCAAGGAGCGTGCAGCTTCAAAGAGTGGCCTCCTCTTTGGTACCCTCTCAGAGCTTTAATTTTTATTTCTTATAATATATAATATTTCAGCGCTGGTACATCGTAGCATCCTTGCAGTATCTTGTAGGTCTCAATCAGATCACCACGCGGCCGGCGTTGTTCTAAAGTCAAGTTCTTTTAGCCTTAGGCTAGCTACTGACCTACAATATAAGTGTGCAATATCACTAAATGCACAATTATATTGATCGTCAGTAGATGATATTGACGGTCAATATTGACTACTGACGATCAATATAATTGTGCAACCAGTGTTATTGCACAGTTATATTGTAGGTCAGTGGCTAGCCTTAGTTCATAATCCTTGTCTGGAAGACAAGGCACTATTTATGTTGCCCTCCTTTGAACTTTTCTTTCTTTGTACAAGTTTTGATTCATTTGCGTTCAGACGTCCACGCACACCAGCTTTTATCGCGCACATAAAGCATCTGTCACTTACTAATTTGTGGGTGCGAAAGGTACGAATGTTTTATGTGCGCGATAAAAATTAGTGTGCTACGGGGACAGGCCGTTTCCATCTGTAAATATGTATCTATGTATGTAATGTGTAGAATAATTTATAAAAAGAATTGAAAGAAAAAGGAGTTGATTCATAAGTGCAAACTTCATTAATTAAGGATGTGTACCCAATATATCGATTTGTATATTTTTCGCTGAAATTGAATAGTATGGTAGTATTAGTCGTTTCGCATAAGTGTAATAGAAAATAAAACCACTTTACCGTTCTTTTAAAGGAGATAAATGACATTTAAGATTACATGTGTTATGTGCTGTGCCCTTGTTATTTGTACCGGAAGTTGATTAAATTACAAGAAAAAGCGAAAAATGTTTCTGTCCCATAGTACTTTTATAATCAGGAAATGTATTTTCTATAACTTCGTACTCTCCTCGATTTTTTGATGCCAAAAAAAAAATGTCGTTACCGTTGTTCCCACGGAAATATTCTTGATTGAATTTCCATGTGTGCGGACCGTTTCAAATACTGCATATTGATTGGTTATGACTCTCTCTGATTTTATTTCACATACTAAATAATTATTAATAATCACACAATTTGTAAATTGTAAATCATTATTCGTACAAAATTACTCATTGCTGTTATTTGGTGCAAATGAAACAAAACTTGAAAATAAAATTGATGTACTGCGGATTTGACGTGGTACACATCCTTAAATTAAATGGAAATTGAATCGTGAGTGAGGTTCTTAAATAGTCTGACCAGAACTCTGATTCCAAAGCATTAAAAAAAAGTTATACGGAATGTGCGCAACACTTGCTTCATCTGTCAGTCAGTCAGTTACAGCCATACAAAATGGCTACCACGAATGACTCGAAGGCGCCTGTGCGCCAAGTAAAAAGAGTACAGTTCGGTATAATTTCTCCAGATGAAATAGTAAGTTGTGGATTTAGTAACATCTGCTTGTTATCCTAAGCATTTCATATCAGCAATTGATGATTTTGCTCCGAAATTGTACAACAACTTCAGGAAGGGTCACGCAGTTGTGCGCTTGTATATATATTACTGTTATCTGTTTTCATTGTTCAAGAAAATAAATGTTTCTTCTCTGACTATATTTTAATTGTCATTTTATTACCTCTTACTATTACCTCAATTCTAATGAAATAAAGACTTAAATTATGGCGAAATAATGTGCCTTTCTCAAAGGTCTCATATTCGTAAACTTTTTTTTTCTCCAGCGACGTATGTCAGTCACAGAAGGGGGTATTCGCTTCCCTGAGACTATGGAAGGCGGAAGGCCCAAGCTGGGTGGACTGATGGATCCTCGCCAAGGGGTGATCGATAGAAGCTCAAGGTGCCAGACTTGTGCAGGCAACATGACTGAATGCCCCGGACACTTTGGTCATATTGATTTGGCCAAACCCGTATTTCACATTGGGTTCATAACTAAAACAATTAAAATATTAAGATGTGTTTGTTTTTATTGTTCGAAACTTCTTGTCAGTCCGGTAAGTCAATTTTTTAACTCACCATCTAATTAGTTGTGTTTAGCTAGGTATTGATATTTTACATCTTCTATGTTTATTTTTCCATAGACGAATCCCAAGATAAAAGAAGTTGTAATGAAATCAAAGGGACAGCCTCGAAAAAGATTGACATATGTATATGACCTATGTAAGGGTAAAAACATTTGTGAGGGTGGAGAAGACATGGATATTGGAAAGGAGGGTGAGGAAGCCAAAAAAGGATCTGGACATGGAGGTTGCGGTCACTACCAGCCTTCTATTAGGAGACAGGGATTGGACCTCTCTGCAGAGTGGAAACATGTCAATGAAGATTCTCAGGAGAAAAAGATTATAATTACTGCTGAGAGAGTATGGGAAATTCTTAAACATATAACAGGTGTGTACACTGATGTCTATGCTTTAAGCAAATAAAGTCGATGGAAAAATAATTCTTTAATAATGAATTGAGTAAAAATTCAGAAGATCATCAACGTGGGTTATGTTTTTTTTTAAATTGCTTTAATTAATTGGTAATAATAGGTTTCATGATGTAATAGCATATGCTATAAAGCTACACAAGCTACAAATATAAAAAAGCGAAAATTTGTGTGTCTGTCTGTATGTTCGTTACACTCAGCTCCATAATGGCTGAACGGATTTTCATGAAATGATTTCTTAAGGAGTAAACTCCAAGAAACATATCTTATAATCAACAAAGAAACAACAACAAAAATACAAATTGATATGCATACTATCACATGTAGGCATAAACATTATTATCTTTAATAATTATCAGTAAGTGCATAATCCTTACTAATATTATAAATGCGAAAGTGTGTTCCTTTGTTTCTCTTTTATGTTAAAACGAAAGATTCACTTGATATTTGCATATCAATAGTTGGAAGGCCCAGAGAGCGACATCACAGTTCCTCAGGAATAGCGATAAACAAATTCCACACAGATGGAGATCTTAGACTTTATTTTGTTAGGGTATGCTTTTCTGTTCTTTTTGTAGTATTCAATAAAGAGTATTGTATTGTATTGTATGAGGTATTCCATGTGGATGAAATCGCTAGTAATATAGGTAACAATACTCTTCCCTGTCTGTTCTGTACTATTTAATATTTAATTACAGATGAAGAATCATTTATTCTGGGTATGGACCCAAAATTTGCAAGACCTGATTGGATGATAGTGACAGTGCTACCCGTGCCACCACTGTCAGTGCGACCAGCTGTGGTGATGTTTGGTGCTGCAAAGAATCAAGACGACTTAACCCACAAACTTGCTGACATCATTAAAGCCAATAATGAGTTGATGAGAAATGAACAGTCTGGGGCTGCAGCCCACGTTCTTGCAGACAATATTAGAATGCTGCAATTCCATGTTGCCACTTTTGTGGACAATGATATGCCTGGCATGCCGAAGTAAGTGTTACTCACTCTTTTAATATGCTGATAAGTAATTACATCAGCATCACATAATTTCAGTTTCTAACATTGTTTAGGTACTATTGCATTTCTGGGCTTCCTCTTCCAATCTTTGTTTGTATAGTAATAAGTTCATACTAAATTACTATTGCAGCCAAAACATAAATGTATAATTAAATTACTAACATGTAAACTGTAACTAATTAATTCAGTATGATTCATTTGTTTATAACATTTGCTAATAATATTTGTAAACATACTTGTATGTATTGCATAACTTTAAAAAACATTTGGAGATGGTCATAGAAGGACTTTACACCACAGACAAGTGCCACCCAAAGGCTTTCTTTCTTCTTTTACACACTCTGGAAAAACAATGTGGTATTATTTTAAATTATCTTTTATAGTCATTCTTATTGAATGTTGAAATATGTATTTAAAATTAAAAGACATTTATGTTAAATTTTATTTTTCAGAGCTATGCAGAAATCAGGGAAACCACTCAAAGCGCTCAAAGCACGATTAAAAGGAAAGGAAGGGAGAATTAGAGGAAATCTCATGGGTAAACGTGTGGATTTTTCAGCACGTACCGTTATTACCCCCGATCCCAATTTACGTATTGACCAAGTGGGAGTACCCAGATCTATTGCACAGAATTTAACATTCCCAGAGTTAGTCACACCTTTCAATATTGATAGAATGCAGGAACTGGTGCGGCGGGGCAATGCACAATATCCTGGCGCCAAGTACATTGTTCGAGATAATGGAGAGAGAATAGACTTGAGGTTCCATCCCAAACCATCTGATTTGCATTTACAATATGGATACAAAGTAGAACGACATCTGAGAGATGATGATTTGGTTATCTTCAACCGTCAGCCCACACTTCACAAGATGAGTATGATGGGCCACAGGGTAAAGGTTCTGCCATGGTCAACATTCCGTATGAATTTGAGTTGCACTTCGCCATATAACGCTGATTTCGATGGAGACGAAATGAACTTGCATGTGCCTCAATCTATGGAGACGCGTGCTGAGGTGGAGAACATCCATATAACCCCTCGACAGATTATTACTCCTCAAGCTAACAAGCCTGTTATGGGAATTGTGCAGGATACACTTACAGCCGTAAGAAAAATGACGAAGAGAGATGTGTTCTTAACAAAAGAACAGGTCATGAACTTGCTTATGTTTTTGCCCACATGGGATGGTAAAATTCCGCAACCTTGTATTTTAAAACCTCAGCCACTATGGACGGGTAAACAGATATTTACGCTGATTATTCCAGGAAATGTAAACATGATTCGGACACATTCCACACACCCTGATGAAGAAGATGATGGCCCTTACAAATGGATTTCACCTGGAGATACTAAGGTAGTAGTGGAACACGGTGAACTCCTTATGGGTATATTGTGTAAGAAATCTCTCGGTGCTTCAGCTGGTTCTCTGCTTCATATTTGTATGTTAGAGCTGGGTCATGAAACAGCTGGTCGGTTCTATGGTAACATTCAAACCGTGATCAACAATTGGCTGTTATTAGAAGGTCACTCCATTGGTATTGGAGACACAATCGCTGATCCGCAAACATATCAAGAAATTCAGCGTGCTATTGTAAAAGCCAAAGATGATGTCATAGAGGTCATTCAAAAAGCTCACAACATGGAGTTGGAGCCTACACCGGGTAACACATTAAGGCAGACATTCGAAAATCAAGTAAATCGTATTCTTAACGATGCTCGTGACAAGACTGGTGGCTCAGCCAAGAAATCACTGACTGAATACAATAACCTCAAGGCTATGGTAGTTTCAGGTTCTAAGGGATCGAACATCAATATTTCTCAGGTTATTGCTTGTGTAGGGCAACAAAACGTTGAAGGTAAACGTATTCCATTTGGATTCCGTAAAAGAACATTGCCGCACTTCATTAAGGACGATTATGGTCCCGAATCGAGAGGTTTCGTAGAAAATTCATACCTTGCTGGGTTAACACCTTCAGAGTTCTACTTCCACGCTATGGGCGGTCGTGAAGGTCTTATTGATACTGCTGTAAAGACTGCCGAAACTGGATACATCCAACGTCGTCTTATTAAAGCTATGGAGTCTGTAATGGTTCATTATGACGGCACTGTTCGTAATTCTGTTGGTCAACTCATTCAGTTGAGATATGGTGAAGATGGCTTGGCTGGAGAAACTGTGGAGTTCCAGAACCTACCAACTGTAAAGCTATCTAACAAGGCTTTTGAAAAGAAATTCAAGTTTGATCCATCGAATGAGCGATATCTTAAGAGGATATTCAATGAAGACATTATTAAAGAACTCACGGAATCTGGCTATGTTATTGCTGACCTTGAGAGTGAATGGGAGCAATTAACCAAGGACAGAGAAGTCTTACGACAGATCTTCCCAAGTGGTGAATCTAAAGTTGTACTGCCTTGTAATTTCAAGAGGATGATCTGGAATGTACAAAAGATTTTCCATATAAATAAGAGAATGCCAACTGATCTGAGCCCTATCAAGGTAATTCAAGGCGTAAAGGACTTACTGAAGAAATGTGTCATTGTAGCTGGTGATGACCGTTTATCCAAACAAGCTAATGAGAATGCTACCTTGCTGTTCCAATGCCTAGTGAGATCAACACTATGTACAAAGTTTGTTTCTGAGGAATACAGACTGTCGAGTGAAGCATTTGAGTGGTTAATTGGAGAAATTGAGACACGATTCCAACAGGCGCAGGTAAATCCTGGAGAGATGGTGGGAGCACTGGCTGCTCAATCTCTCGGAGAGCCCGCTACGCAGATGACACTGAACACTTTCCATTTTGCTGGTGTATCGTCCAAAAACGTAACTTTGGGTGTGCCGCGTCTGAAAGAAATTATCAACATTTCAAAGAAACCGAAGGCTCCTTCTCTAACTGTGTTCTTGACCGGCGGGGCGGCTCGAGATGCTGAGAAAGCCAAAAATGTACTCTGTAGACTGGAACATACCACATTACGTAAGGTTACAGCAAACACGGCCATTTACTACGATCCGGATCCACAAAATACAGTTATCGCTGAAGATCAAGAATTCGTAAACGTGTACTATGAAATGCCGGACTTTGATCCAACAAAGATTTCGCCTTGGCTCTTACGTATCGAATTGGATCGCAAGAGGATGACAGACAAGAAATTGACCATGGAACAGATTGCAGAGAAGATAAATGCCGGATTTGGAGATGACTTGAACTGTATTTTCAATGACGACAACGCCGAAAAGCTTGTTCTACGTATCAGAATTATGAATAACGAAGAAAGTAAATTCCAGGACAATGATGAAGAGACAGTTGATAAAATGGAAGACGATATGTTTTTGAGGTGTATTGAAGCTAATATGCTGTCGGATATGACGCTTCAGGGTATTGAATCTATTGGAAAAGTGTACATGCACTTGCCTCAGACTGAAGCAAAGAAACGTATTATAATCACTGAACAAGGCGAGTTCAAAGCAATCGCTGAATGGTTGTTGGAAACGGACGGAACTTCACTTATGAAGGTGCTGTCGGAGCGCGACGTTGACCCGATCAGAACCTTTAGTAACGACATCTGCGAAATATTCCAGGTGTTAGGAATTGAGGCTGTGCGTAAATCTGTAGAGAAGGAAATGAACGCTGTTTTGCAGTTCTACGGTCTGTACGTGAATTACCGACATCTGGCCTTGCTTTGCGACGTGATGACGGCTAAAGGTCATCTCATGGCTATCACCCGTCACGGCATCAACAGGCAGGACACTGGCGCGCTCATGAGATGTTCCTTCGAGGAAACTGTCGACGTATTGTTGGATGCTGCCAGCCACGCCGAAGTTGATCCTATGAGAGGCGTGTCAGAAAATATTATCATGGGACAGTTGCCAAGAATGGGTACAGGTAAGATATCATATTTTATTAAATTGCAACTAGTTAGGATACCTACCCCATAATTAAAAAAAGATTTATGTTATATGATTATTGCTTTTAGGTTGTTTCGATCTACTACTTGACGCCGAGAAATGTAAACACGGCATGGAAATGGGAGGCCTTGGAGTGGGCATGGGCGTCGGAGGTGGCATGTACTTCGGCGTCGGCACGCCCTCCATGACGCCGCTCATGACGCCGTGGTCCACGCAGAACACGCCTGGATATGGCAGCAGTGTCTGGTCTCCTGGCCAAGGTAAGGAACGAATTAAAAATAAAGATTTAGTGTGCGTTTTCAGAAAAAAGTGTACGTCTTACTTGTTTTTCAGAATATGGGAATTGAATGTTATTCCTACTCCGAATAATGAATACTATTGATTCTTCTAGTTAAAAAAACGGATAAGTGCGAGTAAAACTCGCGTGGAGAGGGTTCCGTACACTTTACTATAAGTATTATAGACTTATAGGTTTTCCTGTAATCTATCGGTAAAGAACTATTTTCTGTATATTTTTAAAACTTTTAGGCCCAGTAGTTTCGGAGATGAGGGGGGTATGTTCAAGTTTCGCCTATTTTCCTAAATAACTTCAAAACGATTTATCTTTACAACGAGCCCTTTCATTTCATATGTCACACAAATGCAAAACTTTGTTTTAATTTTCTAAGTTACACCCCAAAAGTGGCCCCCGTGTTTAAAATTCATTTATTTACGTTAAACGACCGTGTTGCGGTCACCGACTTAGATAATTACAGTTGATTTCATTAATAACGGTTATAGCGACGTCAAACTTACGTCCCTTGAATTTAAAGCATACTTTCGTAGAAAATTTATTCGGCTATAGCAAGTTCGGATATAGCGACAATTTCGGATTCCTAGAAATCCCTTGCGGGTATTGTGACTGAGTCGGCAGGCAAAGGCACAAAGACTCATTCATAAAACTATTAAGCGTTCTTATTCTTTGTTTACATTCACAGGTGGTCAAATGCTTTGTTTGTATGTAGGATAGCATGTGAATGAACGAAATTAAACTGATGAATCAGTTACGTAGCAATTTCCAGTGAGTGAACAGTGTTTCTTAAACTTGTGAATATGGCTCCTAGACGTACATTTACTGTTAAAGAAAAAGTGGACATCATTTCGAGACTGAATAATGGTGAAAACGATATTGATCTGTGTAAGCAATTTGGAGTTTCACATTCTACAATAAGTAAATATACAGGACTTTTTATTTTGGATATAGAGACCGAAGAGAGAGATATAGCGACGACATAAAGTGGTCCCTCAGCCGTCGTTATAACCGAAATTCATGTATGTGTACCAGATTCAACTTAAATCGATCCAGTAGGTTCGGAGCAAATCGGCTGTAATAGACGGCCGGAGAGACACACGAGTGATCCTATAAGGGTTCCGTTTTTTCCTATTGAGGGTTAACATTAGGTACCCTGATTTTTTTCCATTCCAGTATGTGACTTTTCTTCATACAGTCATAAAACAAAGGTTAAAAAACGTAAACTTGTAATTACTATGTAAAATTACGTTTTTTTTCTATTAAATTAACAGTACCTATAATAACGGAGTGGAAATAACATAAAATTTTAAAATCCTGATGAAAGTAAGAGGTATAGTTTTTTCTGAAAATGTCGTATTGTATAATTCCGGTTATGCAGAATACAAAGACGGAAATGCTTTATAATCCGTTTATAAGATTAACTTCAATTAGCAATTAGTATTTTCATTAGCTTACCACTTTTTTCATTATAATCAAATGATTCCCGAAATACACTAAAGGAAACCTCATGATAAAATGTCGTATATACATTAAAAATCCTCAATTTTTGCCAGTTTTAATGAGAATCAGTTGAGCTGTGGAGTCGTTAGAGCAATAAACAACAAATATACTTGCTTTTCCAGTAATCATGAGCGGATTATTCATGAATTTTTCAGATGTTTAATTTTGAATGTTATCGTTACAGTCGGAAGCATTATGACGCCTGGCGGGCCGTCGTTCTCCCCGTCGGGCGGGTCGGACGCGTCGGGGCTGTCGCCGGCCTACAGCGCGTGGTCGCCGCAGCCCGGCTCGCCCGGCTCCCCGGGCCCGCCGCTGTCGCCCTACGCGTCGCCCGCCGGCGCGTCTCCGTCCTACTCGCCCACGAGCCCCGTGTACGCCGCCGCGTCGCCCAGCCTCACTCCCGCTTCACCGCACTACTCCCCGACGAGTCCTTCTTACTCACCGACTTCTCCAAATTATTCCCCCACTTCTCCCATGTATTCACCGGCTTCGCCGAGCTACTCGCCGACGTCTCCCGGATACTCCCCGACTTCGCCGTCCTACTCGCCAACTTCGCCCAGTTACTCCCCGACTTCGCCGAGCTATTCGCCGACCAGTCCGGCTTACTCGCCCACGTCGCCCAGTTACTCTCCGACTTCACCGAGCTACTCGCCGACTAGCCCTTCGTACTCGCCTACGAGTCCTTCATATTCCCCGACCAGCCCTGCTTACTCTCCCGCTTCTCCCGGATACTCGCCGTCGTCTCCTAGCTATTCGCCAACGAGCCCCGTATATAGCCCCGCGTCACCGAGCTATTCACCATCTTCGCCAAACTACACTCCGACTTCACCTGCTTACTCTCCGACAAGTCCCTCATACTCTCCGACTTCGCCCGCTTATTCACCGACTTCCCCGAGCTATTCGCCATCATCACCAAAATATTCGCCGACATCGCCTAATTATTCCCCGACATCGCCGTCAGTCGCCGGTGGCAGTCCTACTTATTCGCCGACCAGCCCTCAGTATTCGCCGACGAGCCCGGCCTACTCGCCCGCCAGTCCGGCGTACTCGCCGTCGTCGCCGCAGCACCCGGGCAGCACGCGGTACTCTCCGTCGTCGCCGAACTACTCCCCGTCGTCCCCGAACTACTCGCCGTCGTCCCCCGGCTACTCACCCACGTCCTCCAAGTACTCGCCGACGCCGCCAACTTACACCCCGACCTCGCCCAACTATTCCCCCTCGTCGCCAGCCTACTCACCCTCCTCCGCCGGGCCCACCACCTACTCCCCGACTTCACCAAATTACTCTCCAACTTCACCATCTTACAATGAAGATGACGATTAGGATTCTTATTCCTGATAAGGGTTTAATTAAAATTTCTATAATATATAATTTCTATTATGAAGCTTGTGCCATGACATTGTAACAAAAGAAGCCATTAATTTTGAACTAAAACTGTTGTTTCATACATATATTTTTCAAGTATCAGATGTTTAATTCTGCAGAATATTTTCACTTTTGAGTTCTTCTTAAAGATAAATGGGTAACTTTCGTAACAATTTCATGGAATTAGCCATTAGTTCTCTACTTTTTTTTTATAGACTTAAGTGTGACTGTTTCCTGTTTAAGAGATAATTCAAATGTTTGATATTACTAAATGTAAATAAAATGTCAAAATTGTATTTGCGTTTTCATTTAGTTGTCTAACATCAGTTTGAACCCAAAAGATAAATCTAGTTTCATTCTATAAACGGTTTACTTGTGTCAAAATGTATGGAAATGTCCGACTTAAGTAATTTCGGTGCACCCTAAAACAAGTGGAAAGTGGCCTTTAAGGGTATTAATAGAAAAACTTCTTTCGCACGTAAAAATTTATTAAAATAAAATGGATATACAATTATTGATTGGACATGTTTTATAATTTTAGCTGATCCTAGGCCGAATAAGCAAGTTACGATTACTCATAATAAATAATAATTTAGCTCAAAACGAGGAGATCTGGGGGGTTACCACGATGTCTTTAGGCCCTAAAGTGAACTGCGTCGCTATTTCATACCACGAAATTGTGTTTACATATTATGTAAAATATATGGCGTGGTATAAAATAGCGACACAGTTCAATTAAGGGCCTAAAGAGAATCGCATTTAGAGATCGTGGTAACGCCTCTGATCTTCCAAGCCCTCTTTATAGATAACTTGGAATTATAATAATAATAACACTTTACATGACTCGGTAGCACTAACATGCTAATTAGATATCAGCGGCCTTCATACTAGTATGAAAGAGATGAACAGAGGGATAAGATGGGAATAACTTATCCTAGTGTCAACCTTGCTAAGGCCACTGAATTGATAAAACGAAATCAATATTTTATAAGAAATATCTATTAGGTATAATGCTAACATGATTGCCTTATGCTATTGGAGACGATAGTAGAGTTTAGTTCTCGATATATATTTTAAATTTAAAACTATTTTTAACATGTTCTTCAACAGTATTAAGAGTTCTAAGATGGTAAGAAATAAAAAGTCTTTAATTGAAAAATAAAAATATATTATGAAGATATTTGCTGGAAGATCGTTTTAATGGAATTATATCTTAATACTGAATAAGCTTAGCTAAAAAAAGAGTACGCTTTTGTTGTTCAACATTCCCTCGACTTGCAATCATCGTGGCCACTCAAAATTAACCATCAATCATGTCTATCAGGCGATTTTATAGTAGGTACTGTAGGACGAGGTTCATTCAGTTCACCGATTTAAATTCAAATTCAGAGTTTCATTCAGTTTTCATCTCAATGACGTCAATCAAATATGAAATGATAAATAAGTACCTATACTCAATTTCCAGGAAATTTTTTAGTGAACGTACTCGTAATGATAAAATCTTACTTACTATAATTTACATTAACTCTCCTCTAAAAAAACATGTCAAAATACAAACTTATGTAGAAACAGTGCTTTTTACTCTAGGTAAACTTCGAACACAGCCATTTTAATTACTATACATTTATTGTATTGCCCCTATTATAATCTTTCGGGAACTGACCTAACTAAATTTAATTATACGTACCAAGTGCATTAAGTTATTTAAGATTATACTTTTTGTTCTTAGATAATTCGTCATGAAGCTCTAATTGGCTCTTGGAGGATTAACCACACAAGTTACATAGGTACCTAATACCTTCTACTGTTATATGTTTATCATTTTTAATTTGAAACTACTTCGCCTATATCTTGTACAAGTGATCAATTAAAATACCTAAACCCAATATTATACTTAACAACTAGTAAGAACTGCATAGAAAAACAAATTTTAATGGGTAGGTAACTACGTTAATTCTCGCGAATACATGTATATATAGGTTTGTAATAGGTAAAATCTAAAAGTCTATTGAATATGAATAAGCATTGTATGAGCCTTTGCTTAGGTGCATGCTTAGTTTAACACATATTTATTTAAAACCTATTTGCCTAAGGGAAGAAGATTGTTTTGGAAGTTAATAAAATTTGTCAACTGTCGTCATGCAACTATTTTTCAAATTAACAATTACAAATGTGATTTTCATTTGTTTTTTTGTTTACTTCCCTCTGTAAATCTCGATGATGCGATCTTGGTCGACGTACTCGAAGATGTGTGGAGCGTCCATCAAGATACCGATTGTTCCCGCAGTGGTGACGATGAAGAAGATGTACAACTGTAGTCTGTCAATCACCATGGCGACGTATTTCCAGTCCTCGCGTGTCTGTGTAATAGTAATAGTATACCTATTACTGAAGAGACCAGTAAGTAAGCCATACTTTACGAGTACGATTTCTATGTACGAGTCTAGTATGGCACTTAATGGTCGAATTGTTAGTGAAATTCTTGTTTAAATTAATTATTTTATTCCCATTGTACACCGTGAATTACCATCAGGTGGGTAGAATACACTGTACGTCGCAATCACCGCCGCCGCCGCGCAACCCGCGACCTGCGCCGCGCGCCCCCGCCGCCTGGGGCACGGGTGCCGTGCATGTTATGAGATTTGTATCGTACTTACTGGACACTTTTCATTCCGAATTCAAAACCTCTCTACTTACTGGACACTTTTGATCATCGTCCGGTATTATTAACTAACTGGAGACTTTTTAATGATGTTATGGCGACTTTACGTATCATTTTTGAGAAAAAGATGTTATGGCGAGTTTGCGTATCATTTTTGAGAAAATAAATTAGAGATAGTCGTCTACTCAAAAGTATATACCCAAAACCGAGCATTTAAGGTTGATAATACCTGAATATAAAGATCTTCGTTTCGCAAGTGCTCTGCGATGAACTCTACCGCTTCAGTGGCTTTGGCCGCCTCAGGAGACAGTAGAAGTGAGTCAGAGCACTCGGACTCCCGCCTCTCGCCGCCGAGTCCCAGGCCGCCGAGCGCGCCGAGACCGCCCAGGGCGCCAACCTCCCCGCCGCCGGCTGCCCGATTTATCTTGCAGTTGGGATGGTGCAAGTCAGACAACTCCATCGCTTCCATTTTACTTTGTTTTCCACCGATAGCACTGTGAAGTTAGATATAGGTTCATTCGAGGTACGGGAGATAATATTGATTAGCTTACAATATCGTTCATTACCTGATGTGTTTGGGGAGGTCATGTGGGGCGGCAGCGTGGGGCGGGGCGCCCATGCCGGGCATCTCCATCATCCAGCGGAGGCGCGTCTTGCGCGGCCGGCGCATGAGCAGTGCGGCCGGCAGGTAGTGAAGGAACACGCTACGGATCCAAAGTGGCATACTGAAAAAAGAATTTGAATTTGAAGAAGTTGGTTAAAATAATATCATTCTTTGTAAATTGTGACTTTAAATCTAAGCGTGTTGAAAATGAAAATGAAATGAAAATGAAAATTTAAATGACAATGACAATGAAAATGAAAATACAAATGAAAATGAAAATGAAAATTTAAATTATAAAGTCAATTACCGATGAGTTCTTGGACCCCGGAAGTTCCAATTGATGATGATGACAGTCACGAGGATACTGACAGTGTTCATAATAAATGTGAATAAAAGGTACTTGGCGATTAGAGGTAACACAAGTGAGGTCGGCGGAAGAATTTTCGATACCAAGAGCAAGAACACAACCAGTGACAATAAAATGCTGATGCCCAAAGTAACCTGGAACAATTAGAGGAAATTAAGGCTTCATATTCATTTTTTTTTATTGTATGTAGTTATTGATTAATTCAAATGCAATACCTTTTCACCAGCTTCCGCGGGCAGATAAAATACCAACACGCAAAGGAATGAGATGAGCACCGTAGGCAAGATCAAGTTAACGGTGTAGAACAGAGTTTTCCTCCTTATAATGATGTAGAAGGTTATGTCCGTTTCAGTGGGATGGTTCCCTTCGTAAATATTCAGATAAGCTGGTACTTCAATAATATCCCATGTTCCTGATTTCCAGTAGTCGGACAGGTCGACAAAGTTCTTATTGTTGTACAGGGCGAGCGAGACTTGATCGCCATTAAAGGTCCATGAGCCGAATTTCATGATGCATGTTTGTTGGTCAAATGGGAAGTAAGTTACGTCAATGGTGCAGGAGCTCTGAAAATAAGAAATATATAAAGGTATATGTATAACCCTGTTTCATACATAGTCAGTAGTAATTTTACTTAGTAAAAAAAAAAGAAAAAGGTGCCTACCTGGTAAATGGCAGGTGGTACCCAAAGCACTTCGCCGTTAGGGTAGATGAGAACGTTAGACTTGTACCGAACTTCGTAGTTCCCGTCGGCGCTGCAACGGATTAAGATAATAAAGCTTTTTGATTACGAGACAAATATAATATGTATAACAATTTAAACACATTTTGCAGCTTTACTAAAGACATTAAGATATCTCTTGTTGACTACATTAACACTTGCAATTACGTATTTGCAGTTTTGTTATATTTGCTGTTTAATGCGAAATGACGATAACCTTTCGTTTATTAGCAGAGAGATCCATCAATTTAATTGGATATGATTTTATAGGGTTCCGTACCAAATTTTAAACAAACGGGACCCTTATATTATGCAATCACTTACTTCGTTATCCTGCTGTCCGTGAGTCCGTCTGTCTGTCAAAACTCTTTTTCTGATGAAATCCTTAACGATTCAAGCTCAAATTTGGCTATGTTTTAGGTAGTATTAAATGACCGTACAGAAAAAAACAATCAAAAAAATATTTTGCGCCAGATTACGGTATGTCATTGTCATGTGAAAGTTCTACTTAAAATGATGTGGCATTCAATCATTTATTTCTGTTTTTTATATTGCATTGTTTAAAAGATGTTTGTCATCTTTTGAGTAACGGCAAGAAAATGTATCTTCTATCCCAGAAACTAAACAAATAATAAAATAATAGTAAAAAACTTTTTTAAAAATAAACTTTTATTTAAATGCTCTAAAACTTACGAAAATAAATTTTAAATTAAATCAAATCAGTCAATTTATTAAATTATACAATTTATATGATATAAAAGCTTGTCGCGAGATTTACCTGTGTAAATTTATTTTATGAAATACATAACATTTTTCTTAGGAATACTTGCGTCAAGATCAAGTTATATTTGTATTTTTGTTCATTTACACAGGTAAATCTCGCGACAAGCTTTTATATCATATAAATTGTATAATTTAATAAACTGACGGGTTTGATTTAATTTAAAATTTATTTTCGTAATTTTAGAGCATTTAAATAAAAGCTTGTTTTTAAAAAAGTTTTTTTACTATTATTTTATTTTTTAGTTTCTAGTTTTCGCTGGACATATTTTTAAGAATGTTCATGTCATGTGTTATCTTCGAGCCTAATTAGACAACGGCATGGTTAATTAAATGCGTATACATCATTTCGTGTCTGTACTGTTAACCGTTGAGGAGTGCCCTCGTTAAGAGCCAACCCTGAGTGCAGCAACTATGTAATGGTAAAATTTAAAACAGACTATCATAATAAAATGTGTACACAAAATATCGTTGACCGTTGAAGAGTTCCCTAGTTAGGAACCAGCCCTGAGTGCAGCAACCATATCACGGTTAAACTCATAACCGGCTATCATAATAAAATGCGTACACAAAATTTCGTGACTGTGCTGTTGACCGTTGAAGAGTTCTCTAGTTAGGAGCCAACCCTGAGTGCAGCAGCCATGTCATGGTCAAACTTCAAACCGGCAATCATAACAAAATGCGTACACAAAATTTCGTGACTGTGCCGTTGGCCGTTGAAGGGTTCCTTTGTCTGGAGCTCGTCCTGGATGTCGATTCAGGGCATGCTTACCATAAAAATGCATTGTCATCGGAACTGAACCAACATGTAAAAATTCAGCTCCGTAGGATAAGAGGAAGTGGTTCTAATTCAGCTTGCAAGATTTGACCCGTACAAACATACATAGGTGAAGGCGGCAACAGTGGCTATAGCATAATATTACTATACTCTTTGGGCTATAGCGACAACAATGGCGCACAGGCCGTTGTGTCAAAAATATTATAGATAGCTTTCTTTCTCTCTCACTCTTTGGAAGGTCTCCCGATAGAAACAGGTTACAACTAATTCGCTTGCGTCAGCTGTGTAACGAACCCGTGTAATTAATGTTGTTTGTTTTGACGAAAGAAAAAGTGAATTTTAAGGTAAGGTGTACTTTCTATTATGTCACGAACATTTTGTTTTACCAATGGATTAATAATTTTACTGAGAAATAAACTTAATTGAGGTCATTTTGACGTATACTGCACTTCGATTTAAGCAAAACTCTCACGCGTGGTATAAGTTATATCCAAAATGGCAGTTTTGTACACAGTGGCTCAAATCGCTTGAGTACACAGTGGTCCATGATACACTGTGGTGACTGTGTACTATAGGTACCTACTGATAACAATTGCTCAGACATTAGTTTAGAAATTTTTACATAATGTAAGTAGGATGGCTCGTCCAGCAAGGCCCCGTAAAATAGGGAAACTCATAGTGGGCGACATGAAAAACGCTTTTAAAAAAAAATGGTATGAGCGAGAGAAAAGAGTAATTTTTTAAATTTTAGTAATTAGATTATTAATTTTAAGACAAAATATTATTTTTATTTAATGTTACATATATTTCTTGGTTAATTCAATAAATAAAGACTGATAAAAAGCCGGAAATTGCATTATTATTCGGGTTATATTATAAATGATTCACTGTGAACTTGCCTGATTCACTGTGAACTGAGGGCCGATTCACTGTATCCCACCCCCAGTACACAGTGGCTCAAATAAGTTTTTTTGTTAAATACAGTTTATTTTCTAAAATATTACCCTGTTGTACTAAATCGATTAACATATACAATATATATTAGTTACACTATAATACTAATCCTTTTGCATCTTTCCAACACTCGCCCAAATCAAATGACATTGCTCGAAAAAAAAGTGACCCACTGTTGCCGCCTTGACCCTACATACATACATACATACAAACATTGCAAGTTAAATAAAAGCTTTTAAAAATCTCCAAATAATAGGAATAAGTACCTACTTAAAAACAATCTAAAGAAGACAACGGTCTCTATAGCTTTTATGGTTTAAGAGAAAACAAAAAACCGGCCAAGTGCGAGTCGGACTCGCGCACGAAGGGTTCCGTACCATTATCTGTCAAAACGGTAAAAAAATCACGTTTGTTTTATGTGAGCCCGCTTAAATATTTATGTTATTCTATTTGTTAGTGTGTGTTATAGCGGCAACAGAAATACATCATTTGTGAAAATTTCAACTGTCTAACTATCACGGTTCATGAGATACAGCCTGGTGACAGACGGACAGACAGACAGACGGACGGACGGACAGCGGAGTCTTAGTAATAGAGTCCCGTTTTAGCCTTCGGGTACGGAACCCTTAAAAACGTTACAAACCAAGTTCGTATTTGCGGTTGCTAAATGATATTATGAACGATGGGTTATTTTAATCAGAACTTTACTTATGGGAAGCTAATAAATAATTAAATGTAAGTTCAAAATATATAATATATTTATAAATAGTGATCAAGAAAATTAAATTAAGCAGAATAACTTTTGCAAGGATGTACTCGCACTTGTCCGGTTTCTCTTAACAAAATGACCTCAATATTAAAACTTGCGTTAGTACTAACTTGTTAAAGAGGACAATGTCAGGCTTCCAGACTTTGTCAGGGGGCAGTCGGAGTACGCCGATGCCGCCGTAGTCAGCCTCATCCCACATGAGCTGGTAATCCATCCACACTAGCCGGAGCCATACGTTTGATTTCATGATTTGGTTTTTCTCGTTCTGAAACGTGAATATTGTTTAAAAGTTTGGATAACGCTTCAACGGGGTAGGTATAAAAGCTTGAAAATTACATATCTATATATATAAAAATGAATTGCTGTTCGTTAGTCTCACTAAAACTCGAGAACGGCTGAACGGATTTATCTTATCTTAGTCTTGAAATGTTCGTGGAGGTCTAGGGAAGGTTTAAAAGTACATAGGTTACTTAAATTATTATTCTTCGCAGACGAAGTCGCGGGCACCAGCTAGTCTCTAATATATACAAATAAATGTTTGTTTGTTCGTCTCTTATGCATTCCTATACCATTCATCCGATTACGATGAAACTTTGGTAAGTTGTTGTGGGCAAGGACGGAAAGGTTTTCACCGAAAAAAGCATTGCGACGCAAGCCGGGCACAACTAGTCTACGCTAATTATAAAGACGTAAAACATGTTTGTATTTGTATGTAGAAGGTAATCTCTGGTGCTCCAAAACCGATATTTAAAAATCTTTCACTAAAATAGAAAGGTACACTGTCCCTGGTATAGGTTATTTATCCCGGGAAAATTCACGGTTCCCGAGGGAACAGCGGCCAAAAACTACTTCGTAATGATAATGTGCGTGTCACGTACAACGTTGATCAGTTGAACGAAGGCTAGTCCGAAGCGTACATCAACCTTTTGCGTCATGTTTTGCACCGGCCGGATCAGCTTGTTGTATCCTCGGAACAGATCTCGCACAAGGCGCTCTTCGTCTTCTGAGCACCATCCTGTCCACAAAAATCACTCTTATGTATTTTGCTTGATTTAGCATACACTTCTTTATCCCCTGCAGCTATAAGTACTAAGATCGTTTAGTGAGTTGCTGTCACTTTGGTCCCGTGATGCTGCAGCGCTCCGGCAGATCAATAAGGCGACCGGAGATTATTGTGCATATAACTGCGTGAAACTGTATACTAATGACAACGAAGTACTACAAATTCGGTAAATAAGATTCAATTTTGATGTTCAATTGTGAAAAAACTATTAAATTATTAATGTATCAATCTAAATACATTATTTACGAACGTTCCAAAATATCATGGACAAAAGTGCCAAAATAAAAACTATATCCACTGATAATATACCATCTTATTTGTCGTGTAATTTATTCTTTGATTTCAAAGTATTTAGAAAAGTTCACAACCAATTTTAACCAAAGTTCGTCTCGTGATAAGTAAGCTTATTTATTTATCGTTGATCGTAACTGACCTGAGTAGAGGATAGTCAGCAGGGCTGTGGCGAGCAGGCAGGCGCGCGTCCCGCCCGTCATGGCGGCGCGCTCTGCCGCGCGCCCGCCGCGCCGGCAACCCCCAACCCCCAACCCCAGCGAACACGGGTTCTCGGATTCGCGGGGAAGTAGGAACACACTTCAAAACTCAGTCATGTTCTTGAGGGCATTACCTCATTTTAAAAATTCCAAATATGTGATCAATAAATAATATTTAAAAAACCGGCCAAGTGTGAGTCGGACTCGCGCGCGAAGGGTTCCGTACCATTATCTATAAAAACGGCAAAAAAATCAAGTTTGGTGTATGGGAGCCCCCTTAAATATTTATTTTATTCTGTTCTTAGTACCTATTTGTTGTTATAGCAGCAACAGAAATACATCATCTATGAAAATTTCAACTGTCTAACTATCACAGTTCATGAGATACAGCCTGGTGACAGACGGATGGATGGACGGACGGACGGACAGACGGACAGCAGAGCCTTAGTAATAGGGCCCCGTTTTTACCCTTTGGGTACGAAACCCTAAAAAGTATAATACTCGATAATATCTCTAGATAATAGTCTCGCTAAACTCTTAACTCTAACTTAGCGAGTGAAGCGCTCAAATATGTAACTAGAAGATAATGCTTTTAAAATAATAAAACTTTGTATAGTCTGTTCCAAACCAATATGACAATAATGCAATCAAATCATTACGGCAAGTACTTTGCAACCAGTGATTATTGCTACTTTGGATTGAAGCAGATCATATTCCTATTTTACAAAAACTTACGAACTACTAATAATTTACATTTAAACCATACTATTATATACATCCCAATATCAGTTCTTGGCAAAAAGCATCGAAATCAGTTCAGTAGTTGATTGAGCCGCCTAGCCGTAGCAACGGAACAAGTACCTTTTGCAAAAGTTTATCGTTTGCAATTGTATTGTAAGTAAGATGAATATAAATAAGTAAAGTAGGTTCTGGTGGCCCTTAAACTTTGATTTCTTCAATACATAATCAAATACAGCGGCCCTAACATGCATGCTACAAAGATAAATTAGAACCGTTTATCTCTATAAGTATCTCTTTCGTCGGCACTAGTGTGAGAGAGACGCACTTAGAGATAAACGGTTCTAATTTATCTTTGGGCAATGCATGTTAGGGCCGCAGAACCAGTTAAGTGCAAGTTGGACTCGCGTGGAGAGGGTTCATAAAATAAATCCTATCCTAAACAGCCTATTTTCCCCGAATCTAGTTGACAAAAAAAGATGAAATTTGGTGAGTACATAAAGTTAGGTGACCCAATCATGAACGTAAAGCTTAAATAAACAATTCTAATTTTGGGGAGCAATTAAAAAATATAATAAAATCTAGTAGCTCTCATGCGCTCGGGCTAAAGCTGCCGTCCGCCCAACTGCTACTTAGTACTGAAATGCACAATGCAGACCTTCAAGACTGAAACTTCTTTACTTCTTCAGTATGTTTTTTTCTTGACTCCAGCATAAGAAACTCAGCGTTTCGTTTAAAATCCGGCTGTTTACGGATTACCGATTATTCGTTGTTCTAATATACACTGCGGCCCTAGCAAGGTTGACACAAGGATAAGATAAATAGTCTTATTTCTAAGTGTGTCTCTCTCACTCTAGTGTCGAAGAAAGAGATATCAGAGAGATAAACAGGTTTAACTTATCCCCGAGTCCGGCATGCTAGGACGGCTGAAGAATGAAATTGAAGCATTGAAATAATGAGATTAGATAAATCATATTTTATTATTTTCTTTGAACAGTATGTTTTATTTAAAATGTAAGTTCTCTCAAACAAAATTTATGTGGGTATGTTTTATGTATTTTTAGGTAATAGCTAAAACACAAAATATTCCCAGCGGTACCTACGATCTATTAGCTTTTCAGTTTTGCTGAATTAGAGGTCTAGTTTTGCTACATAAAATTAATGATTCCAACATGCTGCGCGAATGACGACGCGTGTAGCCTAGATGGTAGTGACCCTGCCTGCGAAGCTTGCGGTCTCGGGTTCGATCCTCGGTTCGGTCACGTATTTGTGAGATGAGCACTACCTGAGTCTTGGATGTTTCCTATGTATTTAAGTATTTATTTATCCATATAAGTAGGTATGTATTTCGTCGTCTAGTACTCAAAACACAAGACTAACGAGCTTGCTTTGGCTAGATCGATTTGTGTAAAGATCGTCCTCTGATTTATTTATTTATTTAACATGTAAGTTAAATCCCTAGATAATAAAAGGTTTTTTTTATTGCTAATTATATCTGTTTCATAACAATTATAACACATAATTTACCAATTCTGGTAAGTTATCAAAATAAAGTTAGTGTTCCTAAATATAATTCGCTATCTGCAATGCGTTAATTCAGTTGAGCAGTTGGAGGCGTTGCAAGGGACGCCGACGCGGCCCCGTGCGCATGTGCGTTATCCCACGGGATAGCATCGATTGTCTTCAACCACCCGGCACTCGATGCCGCCCGACAAACCGCCGGGAATCAGGTCAGGGTTGTACAATCAAAATCATGTCAATGTGTATGGAGGTCGTTGCTAAAAAGAAAACTACACAACTGTCTCATTCGTTTATATTTAATAAACAAAATGCAATTCAGATTATTAACCCTAACAATTGTACAAATGATTGGGACAGAGGTTGCGGCGCGCTGCCCTATGCTGCACCCCGCGGGGACACGGCGTAGAGCGCCCGCGGCCACTACCACTGGGCTCGCCACTCCTCACGCAACCGTTATCAAGTGGTTCATCATACGATATTTACAACAACAAGTAAATGAGAAATCTGCATTCCCAAACGAAAACAATGGCTTATAATCATACACGGTCCGCAACTTCCGATGGACCGTTTAAGATTATTTACAGCGATGCCTCGGAGAAGAAAAACATGAGAGGGGATGCGAGGATACATTGGTGTTCCCAACGTGTATCCGCGCACTCGCCTGATTTCCATATGATGTTTTCCTTCTAGAAGGGTTAAGTTTTCTAGAAATAAATGTTTAGGTATAAAACTGTTTAGTTATTACAGATTTGTAAGTTTTAATTACATCATCCATGGAACATAATCGTTATTGCGTCGTACTTTAAGAATAATAATGTTACTTGATGAGGTATAGCCGGTGGCAGTGAAAAGGGCTTGATGTTATTATATAAGTTGACTCATTGAACCTATTCATGTCGTCATCAGGAACGTCTGTGCTGTTGTCGCACTCGCATACTGACAAACATAACATTCATATAGACTGGTTAACTTTATGACTGATTCATATTTTGTTCAGGCTCATAAATGTTTTCTTTATAGGATAGTTTGTTTAGTAATCATCGTAAATTTTAATAATGGAGAGCGCAAAAGCTAAGATTTGGCGAGCATACGAACTGCTCGATATAATGATACGGTAACGGTATTGAAAAGATGTATAAACGTATTATCATGTACGTTAGTTAATTTATTACTTGTATAACTCGCTCCGAAAGACCAGGTACGATTTTAATAAAATAATACTTTGTTTAACTACAACTTTTAACGAATGTTTTATTAAGCTATAAAGCCATGGATATTTTACCATTTATAACAATATCGACCCGTTCACAACGAGGCATATCACAACCTGTACCAATTGAATCAACATTGTTTGTAAAGTTCTATACTAGCTACGGACACAAATACATCCGAAAATAAAGTAAGGGTCGTAACCACGATTCACGGAATCGAACAAGAAGGAAACAAAGGGCCATTGCCTTACTGCCCTAAACTGTACAATAGATTTCAAGAATCGAGAAAGTTTTAACAAAGATTAAATTTTAAATGCGAACCAGGTCGTTCAACGGTATGAAGGAAGACGTTTTTGTGCTAATTTTTTTTTAATCGGCCACGGTCATAGCTTGCAGCCAAACTTAACAGTGACTATCCTAGCGTGGGCTGGGCCCCTAGCCCGGCTCCGGTGCCGGCGCCGGGCGGGCGGCCGCTGCCGCGGTGCGCCGTCAGCTGTTTTCACAGGATAATAAGTTAGGAACCACTCTTTGTAATGAAAAGTGCTGCGCTCACGCTGTATATGACATGGTTTGCGCACGCACCAGTTAACGATAACAGTTCCCCCAGTGTGACAACAATTTATTTACATATTCTTCTGATAACAAGAGCAAGGACTGCTGGTGGGAAGAAGAAAAGTTTAAGGGGATTAAGATGGGCAGTATGTGGTTGAGCGCAGGTGGGTGGCAGTTTGATCGGCGTTAACTTATAGCTATAGGGGGGCGCGGGCAAGGAGGCAGGCGGCGGCAACTTCGGCGTCGCAGCGTCGGCGCCCGCGCCACTTCGCACATCACAACTTAACAAGTATTCGCGGTATCACAGAACGTTACGCACGCGCAGCCGCAGCCGCAGGCGGGCGGGCCGCTACGACACCATGATGTGGGGCGCGGACAGCAGCACGGCTAGCGTAGCGATGATTGTGAACATGGTAAAGATAATAAGGCACAGTCTGTCCACGACCATGGCGGCGAACTTCCAGTCGCGCGAAACGTCCGCTTCTTCGTCATCTTTGCGCATCTGAAAATAATTGCGTTAGTGAGATCTTATAATTCGAGAAACAACATACTCGTAAATATCGCCTTTAACACATGACTTAAAGAGTATTTAAAAAAAGAAAAATTATTTCCTTTTTACCTATAGCTAAAGTACGAGTAGCGAGGGCAAATCCATGAATTATAAAATTGTACCTGATCTGTGATGACTCGAATTTCTTTTAGAATGAGCGACAGCTCGTAGTCGACACCGAAGCAGCTGTGCGCAGGAATCCCCGCGCCGTTCTCCTCGCCGCCCGCCCTGCAACAGGTATGGCTCTGAGGACGATGCCGACTTTTGCACTCTACACTATAGGTGGGACCGAGGATTAAAGGGAACTACAGGAATAATGCTCATCAAACTGTAATAACCCATGACCCAAAGTAAAAGCTAGTGAGATCTGCTTAATGCTTGATTTTATAAATAGCTATTAGGGTCGGGTATACTGCGGAACGTTCGAGGCGGGGGTTAAATATCGTAACCGTGCTATTTACGGCGGCGAGTAGTGTTCATGTAGATCGTCGAGGGACCTGTAGTATCGACAGCAAGCCGGCTGCTGGGCGTGCCCGTGCCGAAAGTCGTCGTCGATATCCAGCACGTTGGCCAGCAGCGACTTGGAGGAACGCTCGCGCAGCTCCAGGTCGGGCGGCGGCGGCGCGCGCGCCGGGGGCGTGTTGGCCGAGCCCGGCCGCGACATGCGCAGCACCCATGGCAGCCAGTACAGGAATACGCAACGAATCTATGCAACGGAGGACCGCTTATTTTTTGGTGCAACATCATAAAATGAGGTCCTGATTTATTTTTAAAGGAGAAATATTTGGCAAGTGAAAGAATGTGTTTAATATCATCCTGTGGGTGACTTCAATTAAATAATATATTGAACCAAGAAGTCATTAAACCTTCCTAGTTCGTTAATCAGATCAGAGATACCAAGTAATAATATTTAACATAAAGTAGTAGAACACAAAGAGTAGTAACTCACCCAATCACTCATCTCATGCGTGTCCGAGTGGCGATGGTGGTAGTTGAGGATGAGGATGGTAGATACCACCGAAGAGGCCACCATGAACATGATGCAGTTGAAGTATGTGCCTAGCAGTGGAACCGCGTCCGACGTCGCGGGCATCGTCTCCGCCACCATGTTCAGAAACACCGTCAGGGACAGCAGAATCGTCACACCTAGGCAGATTGCAGGGTCATTGACGGTGTAAAAGTATCCTGTATTTACTTGGCCAGGGCGGTTGAATTATCAGCGTTTGAAACGACGTTATTAACTTTTATGCCCGTAATTCGGGAGAGTTAAAACGTTTAGTTTTCTATTTCATTATTATTTCATGAATAATACGGGCGGTTGATACGCTGGAGATTTGTCCGTATGGTACAAGTATTACGGCCCGGTCCCATCGCTGGCGCGGCTGGATCGCGGCACGACCGCAGCGTGATAACATTAATTGTTTTCTATTGGAAGTCGTAACGACGTCACACATTATCACGCTGCGCTGCGATCGCGCCAAAGAAAGGCGAACGCGGCACGTGCGTGATACGCGTACGCCTGTTACGACTTCGGCCGACTTCCTTTAGAAGACAACAGATGGCGTGACGCGGCGGTCGCCCCCAATGTGATGTGAGATTTTTAACATGTTCAAAAATACCGAAAGAGCAGGGTCGTACGCCGACTGTCCCTTTCCAAATAGGAGTTCTGCACACATACTTTTGCAAATCCACAAAACTATTTAAGATTATATTTTATTTCATTTCAAAGAAAAATGCCAGACGCCCATAGAAGTTTTGGCTAAAATAATTATTGTGACGGACAGTTAAGAATTTTGTTTTAATTAGTGTAGAAAAATGAATAAAACTGTAAAGTGTTGCTGATTTTGGTGTAGAACTTCAGATAGATATATTCGGAAATAAGTGTATATCAAGGGTTCCATCCAGGATGCATTTACACAATATCAAAATGATGGCTTTGTTAGAATGCTCTATCGCTTTCCACCAACTTTACTGTCGACTTGGTGAGGGGCACTGGCAGATAGGAAAATGTCAAAATATGACGTTTATGACTATGAAAAATACGGAGTTCCCTTTTAAGCCATTTCACAGATAAGCGGGTGCATTCGATATCCATCATTTCGCGGCGTGCACTCAGGCGTCTTTGTCAGATAATGTACCTACTCATACTGACAGTAGAAATGGAATAAAAATAATGCGCCAGTTTCACGGTATTCTGAATTTGAATTCGTAATCTGAACACCGACCGCACCAGCCCCTCTAGCACTCTAGAATTTATTTCGCACATGAATTCGTTCGAGCCGCACCAGCTTAGTCATTGACCAAAGATTATTCGACATAAGCCTCCTCCAATTACGAGAGGGACTGGGTAGTAATTCCCCACGCGGGCAAGCGGATTGGAGAATTCACACATTATAGTGGAATTAGTTTGCAGATGAACAAGTATAGATGTTTCCTCACGACGTTTTTCCTTCGTAGAAATGCGAAAAATATCAAATTTAATTCCGCACATAAGTTCCGGAAAACTAAACCAGGATTTAAACCCAAGACCCATGAGACCTAGTCTACCATCAACTAATTAATTGAAAAATGATAGGCTGCTATAACTAACGTCCGCAATAAAAGCTAGTGTGTTAAGCCCTCAGCGATACCAAGTAGATAATTGTTGTTTCCGTATATAATCGTTTTTATACTTGTAATAAAAAAAAATTAATTAACAAGTTCCCGAAATATGTAAGCAATGAAATACTTAAACTAATGGTTTTATAAAAAAAAAAGTTTTACCAATGGTCATTGTGGCCGTGGCGATTATTAAAATAAGTATTTTTAACCTGAATCTAGCATTGCTCTTTTTAAGTCTCTTTGTGCAACTGTTTTATAGAAATTAAATGCGGAGAGTGCGATGCATTGGGCTACTCTTTATTTATATTTAAATCGAATCTGTAAGTGCATCTTTTACGGCCTATTGTAGGGTAATACGAGTAACTAGAATTTATATCGGGCCAGTACCTCCAGTTGTAAATCGTTTCGATACATTGCTAAGGGTCGCCCGATATTAATTTAATTTACAAAATGCGAAAAATATCGCCAAAAAGATCAACCAAATCCCTGTAGTGTCAACTATAAGCCCTAAATGCTTTGAACAAAAAACCGGGTATTCTATTAAGGTACAATCACAAAAGAAGGAACGAAATAAGACCTAAGTAACACTCGTATATGTATTACCTACCTAAGGACAGTTTCTCGCCAGAGTCCGGGGGCAGTGTAAACCCCAGCAGGGCCATGGAGGCGATGAGCACGCAGGGCACGATGAGGTTGAAGAAGTAATACAGCGTCTTGCGCCGGATCACCACAGCGAACGTGATGTCGATGTACGGCTCCGGGCAACAGTTGTAGTAAATCTCGTTGCGTTTGCCCGGCACGCCTACACGACATAACATGTTATCAGATGACTTTTCTGGGTTTACTGCCATTAGGTACAAATGGAACGTCCACGTAAAATAAACATTTTGAATTTGGGTCAAAAGTTTCTGAAAATGTAATTATGCTGAACAGTATTTTAACCAAATTTATTTTCGTTGTAAATTAATTAATGAATTAACGAATAATGGGCGCGGACGTTCAAGTGGACGATTTTCCATTTGTACCTAATGACAGTAATCCCTCTTCTGTTATATTAGCTACTCTGGCCCATCATGAGGGATGCAGTGATAAGTGACAAAGTTACACTCTTAAAGTTGCATCTCACTCTAACGCATAAGGCGCTCATGATCGTCGTTGATTCTATGATGGTCGTTTGTATAGAGGAAGCATTCGAGCATTTAGGATCATAAATTATATTTATTACGGGATGTGCAAACTTAAAAATCAAATTGAAGCTTAGTAATAGGGTCCCGGAACCCTAAAAATAGACAAAATCAGAAATATTTATGTCCCAATTAAGTATGAAAATGTTATTCGTCAGTTTACTCCAGGAAAAAAAGGATTTTGAAAGACAATAATCTATAATTGGGCTGATTTTGCATTTTCTGAGAAGAATCCAACAGAAATGCTCACAGAAAGTATTTTATAAATACAAAAGTAAGAAACAAATTATTATACGATTATAATACCTAATCGTTATTTCTTGAGTACCTATGTTAAAATGAAAAACATGTTTAACCATGTTAAGTAATGTTATACGTTGCAGCCTTATTAAAACTAATATTTTGTAAAGTCCTTGTGTAAGTGGAGGATCAGCTTTTAAGCCGCCATCCAAAAAATGAATGTAGGGGGAATATTACCATGATTATGCTTGCCACCAGTAGAGGTTTTATCACAGAACTGGTATTATCTTCCAGGTTTTCAGGGTTAATATCCGATAACTTGATTTTTATGTTTTTCTTGTGGATTTAAGGGACAATTCAATTTAATAGAGCTCTTTTCTTACTAATTTTTAAACAAGCAATTAAAAAAAATAACAATATGAAATAAATCTTTAGTTATCAATAAATTATGCGTGAACATAGTTTAAGAATATCATAATCTCTTAATACAGATGAAATTCAAATGCTATTACCGACCTACATAAGTACATACAAATATAATCAGGCCTGATTTATAATATAGGAACTAATTAATAAAATGTTGACTTCTGACCTATTAGTTCCCATTCGCCATTCGTGACAAAACTACTTATGTCTCCACCCGCTTCGTCTTGAAGTTGAAGGTCCAACTGTTTAACAACAATAAGATCCACATTAATTAAATATATCCAAGTAATCCTGATGATGATAAAGATACTCTACGTGCGTAATAAACGTTTGCTAGGCCCTCCCTCTGGATCATGTCATGTTTACATTAGTACCACGTGGGTACGTGCACAGTAAAAATAGCACGCAACATCAATATTTATGAAAAAAGGCAGTATCAAAGGTATTTATGAAAAAACATGTATTCAGAAACCCAATAAACTTTACTCTAATGTTATTCAATATTCTGTAAGTCCATGCCATTACTGAAAGCAGCACTGCACTGAACTGGTGGTAAATTGCAGCACAGAAGCCTTTATATCTTACTTGATATCCGTCGTAGGTCCAACTGCCGAACTTCATCTCGCACCGCTGGTCGTCGAAGGGGAACCAAGTGATGTCGATCTTACAGGTGCTCTTGAAGATCCCCGGCGGCACGTAGAGGCAGGAGCCGTTGTTTCGCACCACCACGTTCGTGGGATACGTGCTGTCGAAGCCCTCGTCCGCGCTTCACCATGTAACAAATAACATGTCAGTATGGGTTTAGCTCGGTGTAACTTCACACAACGGCCCTACCATGCATGGCACAAAGATAAATTAGAACCGTTCATCTCTATGAATATCTCTTTCATCGGCACTAGTGTGAGAGAAACGCAATGGTTCTAATATATCTTTGTGCCATGCTTGTTAGGGCCGCAGGGAGTTGTAGTATGGTCCTTGTTTGTAGAGCATTGAAGTCAAATATTAACAACGTTGGTGATTCAAAGACCGCTGCAGCGGATACTGTCACGGTACTGGTGAACGAGTGTACTAGTGTCACGGGGTCGCAGCCATAGATTCTGACTACGATGTCAGGTTTAGCAGCAGTTTGCTCATTTAATTTAAAAGCTTAATCTGAAGTTGATTTCAACTTCGATGGCATGCAAATGGCCATGGCGAATGCAAAAATTAAACGAATCTAAATAAATATAAATCATTGAAACTCGCCATGTTCCGAGTCAGTTAAAATATTTTTTTTGTTTCTTTATGGCATGTTTTAATTACGCAGCAGGCTAACGGTGTTCACATTTACGCAAATGACCAAAAATGTATCAACGTCAAATAAAGGTTGTTGTTTCGAAATTTCGAAAATTATATTGTTGTTTATAGATTTATATTGTGTAGATTTTTTGACAACAATTTATACCCCCCGCGTTTTAAAATTCAAATAATTATTACAAAACTAAAGTCTTAATTACTTTAACTATTTTTATGATAACCAAATAAAATGTTAGAGCTTTTTAAATTGTATCAAAATCCAATGACAGGCTATAATTAAAGTACTTACCAAGTAAGTAAGTACTTACTTAGTACCTTTCATAAAGTCGTTCACGAAATCCGTACAAACGATACGTTATAAGCATTGGGTTATGAGACATAGAGAGAAAGTATCTTGAATAAAAGTAAATTAATTATTACCTATTGTACATGAGGACGTCCGGTTTCCATAGCCTGTGGGGCGGCACTCGCAAATCCTTGACCCCGCCAAAATCAGAAGTATTCCACCTTACGTTCATATCATTCCACTCCTGGTTGAAGAGAAGGGCAATTTTAAGAAAACCGTCAACATACATGCTATCTTAAAATATGTCAAAATATCTCGAGATACCTGTCTTCAGTCAGGTTGACATAGCCGGGTCGATTTCGACAGGTTAATTTCTACGATACTTAATTACGACGTTAATTACGTGCTTATTAAAGTAATGAAAATGTAAGTGTGAAATTCCTTATGTACCAACTAAATATAATATATATGATATATTTAATATGTATATCAAATGTTTGAATCGGTTGTATGGAGTGAAACAAAATGTTCAATGTGTAGTAATCGAAATGCTAACTATAAAAACAGCCATTTAATTTTTTGGTAACGCATAGCGGTGTTGCGTATAATACATAGTATCTGGGCGACCGAGCATCGCTCGGCTTCTTTCATTTTTTTCTCAGGGATGACACCTATCTAGATAAACTTGGAAAGGAAAACATTATCTAAATACAAAATTTCATCCAAATCGTTAGAACCGTTTCTGAGAAGCCGATTACGATACAGCGTGTATATGTCATATGAACATAAATAAGGTTACTATAGGCCCTAATGAACAAACTTTCACATTTTTAGGGTTCCGTACCTCAAAAGGAAAAAAGGAACCCTTATAGGATCACTCGTGTGTCTGTCTGTCTGTCTGTCTGTCTGTCTGTCTGTCTGTCTGTCTGTCTGTCTGTCCGTCTGTCACAGCCATTTTGCCCCGAAACTACTGGACCGATTGATTTGAAATTTGGTATACATATGTAAATCAGTGACCGCAACACGGAAGCGTGACGTAAATATATGAATTTTAAACATGGGGGGTAAAATAGAAATTTAAAAAAAAAGTTATGCAGGTCGTGTGACATATCAAATAGAAGGGCTTATTACGTGGATCTTAAATATATATTTTTTAGAATTATAAGATAAATGGTTTGGAAGTTATTTAAGAAAATAGGTGAAAATTGACCATTACCTTACCATACATTACCATTGGCTTAAAATTTTGAAATAAAATACAAATAGTAGTTCTTTACCTATAGATTACAGGAAAACCTATGAGAAGTCTATGGTATTTAAAATAACATAGGAAATTTCAGATAATCATGTATGGAACGGAACCCTCTCCACGCGGGTTTAACTCGCACTTGTCCGGTTTTTAGGGTTCCGTACCTCAAAAAGAAAAAACTGAACCCTTATAACATCATTCATGTGTTTGTCTGTCTATCTGTCTGTCTGTTTATGTGTCTGTCTGTCTGTCTGCCCATCTGTCACAGCCAATTTACTCCGAAACTACAGAACCGATTGAGTTGAAATTTGGTACCCATTATGTAATTCAGTGAACGCAACACGGACGCGTACGTAAATAAATCAATTTTAATTATGGGGTCACTTTTGGGGGGTAAATTAGAATAATAAAAAAAAGTTTTGCAAACTATACCGTGTGACATACCCATCTAATGAAAGGAATCGCTGTGAGGATATTTTTTTTTAAGAGTTTTAAGATATATAGTTTGGAAGTTATTTAGGAAAATAAGGGAAAATCGACCATTCCCCCCGTAACTCAGAAACAACTAAGCCAATTTTTTTTTTTAAATACAGACAACAGTTCTTTACCTATAAGTTACAGAAAAACCTACAAGAACTCTATGGTATTTAAAGTAACAGAAAATTTCAGATAATCGTATACGGAACGGAACCCTCTCAACGCGAAGTTAACTCGCACTTGTCCGGTTTATTATATACTATGTCCGGTTATTTATTGTTAAAAATGTGCGACTTTCTTTTCCTAATAAAATAATTCAGCAGGCAATGTATCACTACAAATTTGGTTCGGAGTTGCCCTTACTAACGCGACGTCTTATAATTTTATGACAGTTGTTCTCATTTGTTTCTCTACTTTTCATCAATAAAAATACACTCACTAAAATGTATAGGACATTGCTAATCGAAAAAAAAACAAAAATTAATTAAGCTTTGTTAATTAAGAGTAATTTTTAAAAGTTCTTGCTAAATAATTCGCACTCCTAAAACCTGTCTGGTTAAAATTTATGTTCGTATGAAATATAGGTACGTAATAAGATACATATACTCGTATTATATAGTGAGGATCGCACCCATATGAACAAACAGAGGTTGAACAAAGTAATCGTGTAATTGCTGAACAAACATTAAAACACATTAGCTACTTGTCAGGGGGTTAGTGTGACATCAGACGTAACGTATACTCACCAGTTTGAGCCAGATGTTAGTTATTAAAAGCTGGTTCTTTTCATCCTGTGAAATAAATTGATAAGCTGTATTTTGCCGGAAAAAATATATTCTTCTAAAGTTTAACTAAAATACACAAAATTTTGATATCTCTCAAATAAATAGGCATTTGAAAACATTAAAATCTGACTGCAGTACGGCTTATTATTTCAAATGTCATGAATAGCCATGATTGTCTTCCATAAAGATTTTAATTGTATATTAAGGACCTGCATTAAGTGCTGTCTTTACCCGAATGTTGATAATTTTGAATATGTAATGCTGGAGAATAAATTGACTTCATTTGATATTCACTCATTCTATTGAGTCCTAAACACGGCCATCCGTTTTTTTAAAGTGCAAAGCGCTTCACACAACTTTGAAGACTCATTTGCCGTATAGGAATCCGGTTTCCCTCCGTCAAGACATCACCTGACAAGTTGGATAATCACACCCCAGCATTGTCTTATGCACATAGCGTTTTGCTCGACCTCGAAGACAAGCTTAACGCTGACGCCTCTCGAGCGCGGCCAGTGTTCTCTACAGAATGACACCAAAAGTTCCAGTCCAGTGGTTTGACTATGAAGTCAGAGATCACTTTACCACAAAAACCTTTCAAGACATATTTGTGTTTGAGTCAAGTTTGTCCAGGGACAAGCCTAACGCAATCGCAAAATGCCCGTCAAGCAAGATTTAAGATAATATTATTAGATCAGCGTGGACCTGTTGGCTGAGCGCAGCTCGACAGCGTGAGAACGAACCGCAGATCCACAAACCTAAAAATACAAGGATATCTATATTATATCTTATATATATATTAGTTGGTGCGTACCACGTCAATGATTTGCATGAGCGTGAGGCCGAAGGAGAGCTGCAGCGGGTCGCTCTCGTTGACCACGGGCCGCTCCAGCACGTTGTAGTGGTCGAGCAGGTGGTGGAGCAGCCGCTTCTCGTGTAAGCCGCCGCGCACCCCTGACAAAATATCCAAACTTACAATAACCCATAGAATACTGGCTAGCACCTGCTTGCTTAGACCACGTACTGCCGTTCCAATCTAAACAGTAGCAAATCCAGTAGAGGACTGAAAAGCGATACATGTTAACATACTTTGGATAGCAGCCCAGCATAACCCATACATACAAAATCCTTCCATCCACGTTATAATTAGTCATTATAACAGTCTCAAGCCATACAAAACGATCCCTTATTTTTGAACCGCTCTACCATCATTTTTATAAGCACCTGGGCTTGTATTAAGACATCTGTGAATAAAGTAACCGATCGATAATATGATAACTGAATATCCCTTGGTTTGTCATTTTCTTTTCCACGTTAACTTTCCAAATACGATGCGGGGAAAGCAAAGCGATATGATATATCATAAAGCTTAGCCTCTGTGTGTAGGCCGTGAGGTGTGTGCGTCCGTATTGTGTGTCGAGTTCCTGTTATTCCGGATCAAGAAATGCAAGACCACGTGCGGGTAGTTCGAAAAGCAAAAAACCGCACGACTAGAAAATGCTGACACCCGCCATTATAATGTGCTCGTGACCACGGCCGTTGCAGTACGGTCGAAACGTCGAGGTAAATAATAATTTATTATCGCTGTTGGAAACGGGGCTTATCCATACAAATATGTGCTAAAACGCGAAAGTTTAAAACTAACTGCTGTGAGGCTGGTTCCAGGTCAGAAACTTTTTACTTAACGCTCCTGTGGATCGTCTTTTCATTTTATTTTTTTATTTTTCATATCGATGCATCCACTCAAAAATCCCCATTTGTACCATTCTACGCCGTATCACACTTGAAATTCACTAAGAAGCTACGCGATTGCATGGCCACTATTTACTTTTGACTACGATACAGCCCTAACATGCATGCCACAAAAATAAATTAGAACCGCTTATCTCTATGACCATCTCTTTCGTCGGCATTAGTGTGAGAGAGACGAGACGCACTTAGAGATAAACGGTTCTAATTTATCTTTGTGCCATGCATGTTAGGGCCGCTGGGTCTCATTCGACGTGATCTATTCAATGTAGGTAAAAGCCGACTGATTTGTATATTTGTATTTGGACGTTTTCAGTTTTGGCATGATCGGACTTTGCGAAGTATCCTATAACTTTCAAAAATAATTGTTATAAGAGTACATTCCCTAATAGCATTTAGTGTTGGCATTTGGTCGGGCCACATGAGTCTTGTAAGGTCTACAACCAAGGGCCATTGTAGAATTTCCAACTAATACAATATAATGCAGAAATGCCAACAGTTTTAAACCAACGGTAGCAGAAGTCGCGTTGGTAAGTCGACGAAGTAGATAGTTTTGACGAAACTATAGGAACTATGCATGAAAATCAAAATGCGGTTTGAATTATAATATTATAAAAAACAATTAAATAAATGCATGTAAAAGAAAGAAAATGATCATTTTCACCATCCCTTTTTTATTAAGGGTCAAAATAAGTGAAAAGAAATATTGTTTTTTAGCTCTGAATGACTAGGTTTTGACATCCTCATCAATTAAAAAAAAATGTACGGTATTGGCCTAAAAACAGTATTTTGGGAAATAATTTCAAATTTCGTTTAAACGCCATATTTTTGTACACTCGTCAACTGTGACGTCGTAGTTCATGTTCATTTTGCATGGAGCGTTTTTGCGAGTGGTATAACTTTTCAAAGTTTCGTATCTCTAAAATAAACAACACAATAATGTTTTGCGTGCACAGTTTGGTTTCTATTCTACTCAGTACTTTCCAATAAAAGATGGAAAAAAATCAGCAAGTTCCCTATTCAGACTTTAACGACGTGTCGACTGGTCGGTCGTATCCGGTTATCTTTCAAAGAAAATTAATGGATTACCCTCGCTTGTTTTTAATTATGGCAGTTTTGGACTAAACAACTTGTCACGAATAAAGCCTTTGTCTTAAAATCCGGTTCCGGCTACTAAAGCACTTTCAGCATTGTGTTACCTCACTACAGGACTCTCGTGGGCGCTTAAAAGCTCGTTAGGTACATTATCCGAACGACCTTTGAGGTTGTTTTCATCAAGTGGAACTCAAGGCAGTCTTTTGTGGGATTACTCCCGCCTGGCGCCAGGCGGGCCGAAAATCTTTGATGTTTCGTGCGTGACTAAGCGATTGTTTGAAAAATTGGCAGGACGTGCCTACATAACGGACATCATAAAATGAAAGGCGTCATCCATACATGGTATGCGTATGTGTGTCAAGTCTTATATAAAATGAACGTAAAAAAACTTCTATATGACGATAAGATTATATGTAATCTTATTCCGTAGTAACGGAAGTTCGAATTCTGTGGATGCAAAGAAATTCTGAGATAATTTCTTTGTTTTTTTAATCCACCTTTTTAATTCTTGGGGTTATAAAGGAAACATTTGAATAAAAAAATATTTAAAATACAGTTACACGAGCAACATTTTCACGGCAATATGTGCCCGGCAACTATAGGCGTCTTCCTCTAACGTACGAAGTTAGAGTAAGACAACTACAGTTGCCGGCTATATATTGCCGTAAAAAGTTGCTCGTGTAACCAGGCCTTTAGGTGCATTACACCAGCAGCTCTGTCGTCCAGATAAATAAATACATTTTCACTATTCCAATGAGTTCTCTTGCTCTGCTAATAAGAATGTTATGCTTTTCAGATTTTATACGGAAATTAAAAAATAATCTTGTAGCGTCCATAACTTAGCTCGATTTTGAGATTATACAGTTTCCAGGTACATTTATTATAGTTTTGCCCTGTTTTTTGACATTTCTTATAATTTGTCATGGATCGTCTTTGTAGAGATGATAGATAAGAATTTTGGTAAACTAAGCCCGTATAACATTAGTGCACGTGAAGGATTTCGTGGAGTTTTGTAGTGCTTCGTAGCATCATTTGACATGGGAGTAGGTGATGTGTGTGGGGCGCGACTCACCCCGTGGCCACAGCAGGCCCAGCAGCAGCAGCAGGCCCGCGGGCGCCGCCAGCAGACAGCGGCGCGCGCGCCCGCCCATGTCAGCGCCGCGCCGCCGCCGCGCCGCGCGCCGCCGCCCCGCCGCGCCGCGCCATCGCCCGCCCGCGCGCCCGCGCTCGCTCCCGCTTCCGCGCGACACCCACCCTAGCGCTACGCTTTCTACACTCCCGACCCTCTGTTGAACACGATCAGTTTAAAATTTAATTCTTTTGCCGTTAACATATATTAAAATAATCACGACCGCTCGCCGACGGCCTCGCTTGCCGCCCAGATTTCGAGCATCGCCGACTGCGTTACGGTGAGGTTTGAAGTTACAGTGTGTTTAAAGCATTGTTGTTTAGCGGAGTGCGGCCGACCGTGGGGCAGCGGAGCCGCCGGTGTGCGGACTGGCGGAGCGCCGAGGCCGCGCAGCCGCGCGCCCCGCGCCGCCGCGCAAGCCGCCGCCGCCCATTCAAGCGACCGCCGCACGCAGCCTCCGACCTTGTCATCTCTAGCCGATGGGGTTGCCCGCTAGCATTCTGTTTTTTATAACAACACATCAACTACAAACTAGTTGGTCTTACATAATGCAAGCATAACAGATATCATTAAGCCCTTTTATCATTTTTATGTAAGAGTTACATTTTGCTCATGTTTTTAACCTTTAAAGTCATTACTGAGATATGTCTGCGTGAAAGTTCGTTTCATTAATATTATGCGTTTTCAATGCTCGCGACCTTATTAGGTTTTAAATCCTTCGATGTTAACAATTACCATTAAGTCACCACACCATTTATTCCTTAATCAAAACGAATGAAAACGAATGCTACGTATGTATGTATGTATGGCTAAGGATATGGTATCCCTGGCAAATCAACCGCCTCTCAAAGAGCATTCTTCGACTTTCACCACCTACTCAATTATGCTAATATCGCATGCCGCTAAAGGATTCCCCTTTACTTATAGTACAGATACTGTGAAAATACAAAAAATAAGAGAGAATGTTTAAGATTTACACAAATTTTACATAACTTACCTAAACAATCTTAGAACAGAATTAGAGATGCTTATAAACGCGTTTGTAGTTTTTATGAATACCACCATCCAGAGCTGTCAATTCAATTCAACACTCGCAATTAAATGAAATTTGTTTTTTTTTTTTCAATTTAATGCTTCACTAATAAATTCAAGTTTCAAAAAAGCCTTAGTTTATTTTATAGATAAGATTAAACTATCATAGAGAAAAGTTCGCTGCCAAAACAGAAGTCAATAAACTGAAACAAAAAAAAAACAATAATGTAGGTCGTCGATTATTCAACGGTTTTGCGCCATTAGTGGTTCCCAAAATCCAGCAGTTGTGTTGACGCTGAGCGGAGCGGGGCTGCGGTGCGGTGCAGCCCGGGGCGGGGCGGGGCGGGGGCGCGCGGGGGATGCTGCGCGGGTGCGATCAATGAGGCAGCCTCCCGTCCCGCACTGCCTTAACCCCTGCCATCGCGGAGTTTTCCGCACTCACTACATTTGCCGAGAAAAACTTAGAGTGCCACGGATTGCTACTTTATGTGTATGTACTTTTCAACTGTGTAAAATATGCGGCAGTCAGTTGCGTTTGTACTCGTAATGCTACAAAGTAGCACCAACCGTACAGAAAACTTTACACTTTTTACATTATTGTTAAAACATTCAATAGCTGGCATTTTTTTGATAAGATAACAAAGAAACCAACACTAGTCTTGGATTGTCATTATCTTTATTCAATTTAGGCTTTTACAAGCTCTTATGAAGGTCAAGGAATGAATCTACCACCGGTTCGGAAAAAATCCTCTACTGAGAAGAGCCGGCAAGAAACTCGGTGAGGTATCTGATGTGTGTCTGATGCAAGTAATTACTGAAAATCTACTAGGTGTGTTAGAAACTTCTTCTTCTTCGACTCTATTCGCCAGGCAATTAACTCCAACGTTATCAGCTGATAAGCGTATATTATCTGACATACATCATCATATCATCAGACAATCAGACAAATAGACAAACAGACAAACTGACAAACAGATATGCAATTGTTCTGTTGCTCATTCTGACGGCCCCCATAGCATATCTTTTCCACTATACGATTTTATTATATCTATATACATCGTTGGCTACGTAGCAGTTGTTGCCTTATCGTAGCGTCGTCAGATAAAGAATGCAGCATCGTAGGAGAGTGCAATCAGTCGCGGAATGTCGCAGCTAATGTCGCGGAAACTGATAATGAAGGGTGTTCGGTGCTCGTTACGCTCGCTGCCCGACATTGCCGCTTTCACAATGGCTATCCAATTATATGAGTTTTCTTTATTTATAGGTTACCAAGCCTAGAAATAAGCGATATCCAGAAAATAGAAAATTATTTATTATCTAATCTTACAGGAAATAAAGTAGATTATACAGATGAAATATTTTGCCAGGATGAGGTTGTGGTGTGCGACGATGTTGGTGTTACCGTATGCTATGACGAGTATCTCATCTGAGTGCGTGATCCCTCGTCATATGTTAGGATGTGTCTAGTGGATAATGTTGGTACCTTGTCTCTCTGTCTAGTAGAAGAGGTCTTGTATAGACGCCAGCGCAAGGCACTATCTTTGTACAGAAGCATCAATTAACAAACGTACTAAATAATAAGTTAAGATTATAAACAAGTTATAATAAAGGTTAAAACTTGCAACTAAACTTCTCATTCGTAGCCTAATAAATACAAACCACATCATTACAAGTTTGATAACACGAAAAAGAAACCATATAAATTGCATATGAGCAGTGCAATTGCATATAAATAACCTACTCAAAAATACAAGGTCAATCAGATAATTAGCTAAAATCAACCCAAATTAAAATTACAAGACGGAGCAGGTCGTAAAAAGTCTAGTGGCCGAATTCACAAACGCCACTTAAGCATTTGATTAGAGATTATATAGTTAAATGTCACTCAACTAGTTGTCAACCTATACATAAACGTCACGTTAATTAAAGATCTATTTGAGTGGCCTTTGTGGATTTGGCCATGGGAAAATGTAAAATTGCAATTTAAACGACATAAAGCCGTTCTCTTTAGCGCCAAAACGACACGTCATAATACGAATTTTTCAGTCGGTTCATTTTATGGCGGAAACTGCCTGGAATTAAGAGCTCATAATACGACCCCAGGGATAATGAACATTGCTTAAGCGGTATCGCAGTATTTAGCTACGATATGAAATCTCTTATATTAACTTTATAGCAAAGGCAGCACCATCGTTAAAAACCATACGCGATATTGATTAGGCAATGTCCAATAGAAGCCCTGCGGCCCTAACATGAATGACACAAAGATAAGATAGACCGTCCTATCTCTAAGTTCGTCTCCCTCACACTAGTGCCGACGAATAATAGAGATAAACGGGTTTAATTTATCTTTGTGTCATTCATGTTAGGGCCGCTGATATACATAAAAGACACGAGAGTAAAAAGACAAATGTAAAATTAACTAAGAAGAGAATAAGTAAGTATAAGAAACAAATACAATTCTCGGCATAATCTTGTCCGAAGTCTTTATTAGGCGAACTAGATCTTTGGTAAATGGCAAATGTATTCTAGCCAGGAAGTTTGCGAAACTCGGAGAAAGCGCCTAAGGAGCTAACGAATAGCTCGCTGTGAACAAAAGGGGTTCATTTGCTGGAAACTAGGCGAAATAATGACCGTCCCATAAGTGAAATGTCAAAGTAAAGGTTAAATGTTACGAATGCATAGCGAGGGCTTTATGAGCAGTCTGACAGCCTCTGGGCCTAGTGCACAAGCCTACTTCGTAACTGAAAGCGGTAGAAAGCTTGTGAACTTTAGCTAATCAATTAAATACTTAGATTAGATTTCAACACGTGAAAGCTTCGAGGTCTACAAAACTGTATATTATACCTACTTCACAAAATACACATAACAAGGTCACAGCTTTATTTCCCAGATGGGTCATGATGACACTTTCCTGAACTCGGGCTTAGTTTCTAATTTATAGGCGCTTCCATTACTAACAGTAAAGGGACGTGATATAGGAACTACTCATTCTATTATTTTTTAAATGTGGCAACTTTTGGGTAAAGTTAGTTTACATGTGAAAAGGCCCAAAATTGTGGTCGTAGTTTACCGAGACCAATTTACTGTGTCAGATCACGGCCGGGTAACTTTTATATACTTTGTTTTACCCAGTTTCTAGTTACGTTGCGATTTCGAGTACTAACGTATCGTACAATTTTCTATGTTCGCACTGGCGTGTTTAGACAGCTACGCTACATTGTAGCTTTTAATGCCTAGAACATAAGCCAAGTATGTTTTCGTTGTAGTTTATAACGCATGGATCGTAATGTTCTTAAAGTGCAGTTACACGAGCAACTTTTCTCGGCACTTTATAGCCGGCAACTATAGCTGTCTTATGTTAGAGGAAGTGGCTTATAGTTGCCAGCCACACATGGCATGCCGTGTTAATTTTGCTCGTGTAACTGTACTTTTAGAAAAAGGTCATGTTGCTTTCAAAGGAAGTTTTACATAAAGGGTTGTATATAATACTGCATAAAGTACTGTCCACTATAACATCCTACATGTGATCAGGCCCTTAATAAAATTTGAAACAGTGAGGTGTATACTCGTAATCCTACGCCCGCTGTAGCTGTAGGCTTCGTAGCGTTGTAATATCATGTTGCCGACTTTTTTTACCTTTTCATGAATCAGGTAATTTGAACTTTCTGCGTCAAATTGAAGATTTGGTAGAGCGCTCTTAGAGCTTAAATTTACTGTAAATTTTTAATTGTATTTGAAAGCGTCGTCGTACCGCTTAATTAACACACTAAGTATCATATGATAAAATTTTATTGATGATAGATAAAATTTTGATATATGATAGATAAATTGATGATAGATCATTTTTTTATGTCAAAGTTGAAAAAATAATTAATGCTGAGTTTCTTGCGGCGTTTCTTCACAGCAGATGTCACCTTTCGAATCTCTGGCAGTTTCAGACATGTGAAAGAGCCCGTGTGGCCTACTCGCAAAATAAATATTTTCATTTTCATTTTCATTAAAATTACATTTTCATTTTCATTTTATTTTCATTTTCATGTTTTCGTGTGTAAATAAAAAAACCGGGCAAGTGCGAGTTAAACTCGCGTGGAGAGGGTTTCGTTCTTTAATAATGTGAAATTTCCCATGTTACTTTAAATATAGACTTCTTATAGGTTTTCCTGTAATATATAGGTAAAGAATTATTTTCTGCATTTTATTCAAAGTTTTAGGTCAAGTAGTAGAAATAAGGGGGAGGATGTTAAATTTTCACCTATTTTTCTAAATAACTTCCGAACAATTTATTTTCAAATTTAATAAAATGATATATTTAAGATTCTCACAACGAGCCCTTTCATTTGATATGTCACACGACTATATTTGCAAAACTTTTATTTTATTTTATAATTTCCCCCCAAAAGTTTACATCCATCCACCCACTTACATCCGGGTTGCGGTCACCGAATTACATAATTTTTTGTACCTGAACTTAATCGTTCCAGTAGTTTCGGAGTAAATTGGCTGTGACAGACGGACAGGCCGACACACGAGATCCTATAACGGTTCCGTTTTTTCCTTCTGAGGTCCGGAACCCTAAAAAGAGGAATACAGGAAGAAAAACGTTTATTTGATAAAACACATGCAGTTTAACATGGTAACGCTAACGGCGGTGGTTTTCTGTGAACCTCAAACGGGACAAATGAATTTTGAACTCGCAACAAGCCACACTCGCTCATTTTACAGCCGAGACGAGCAAAGACAGTAACAGCTCCAGATTTATGAGAAAACCAGTTATATTTAGTTTTGTAACTAAATATAACTGGTTTTCTCCTCTGCTGCACTGGGAGTGAAGAAATAGCATAGAATGCGTGCAGATGCTTATCATCCTGGCATGTCGTAAAAGTCGACTAAGGGACGGGTTCTCTCCAACATGGTGGACTATCTGTATGGGCGATGGGCTGATCACCTGTCTCCATACGGTTCATCATACCATCTTAGGACTAATTAATCGAACGTGGCCACAAGTTGTCTTGTGGCTCTGCCCACCCCGTTAGGGATTTCGGGCGTGATAATATGTATGTATGTATGTATGTATGTATGTATGTAACTAATTAACTCCAATTAACAAATAAGGACTAAGGCCCCCCACAGGCCCAAACTAGGATAGCCTGTATCATCTATCCTTGATTTACACACAAAGATACACACGGGTGGGAATATCGGACATTCGTGCTGAAGGTTTCACTGAATTTGGTGTGCAATTGAGACAATTGAGAGATGTGTTATCAAAACCTGCGTTTTCTTTATATAGCACGACTTCACTATGTTCCACTGCGCATCTGGAATATTAACAGCAACAATCCGTTCCGTAATCTGCCGTTCTCGTAATCATCTGCTTTTTTATGATGGTGAATAAAACGCAGGGCCACACGCTGAAGACTTTAAAATGGTCCCTGTACACGATGGATCATCGTTGGCCACCACACAGGCATTCATACGTAAGAATGAGATAGAGATATATTTGTGTCATTACGTATGAATGCGTCTCGTGCAGTGGCCAACGATGGTCTGTAACGTAGGAGGCCATAAGGCGTACATGTTCTAAATTCATGTTTTACCGGCGGCCATCTCTTCGTCGTTTAGAGATTTTTTCGAGCAAAGGTTTTAATGTATAAAACACACCCGCACCTTCTATGCGTTCATCATCATCATTACGATGCAACTTCGGTGAGTTGTTGCGCGCGTTATCGGGAAGATGCGCGAAAAATAGTAATAAAGAAAAAAAATGCATTGCAACTCCGGGTACAGTTAGTATTTTCTAAAATATGGATATAGTAAAGTGTACAGACACAACACATAAACGTAGCTATTCTGCTAAAGGAATTTGCACGTAATTTCCATTCAAAACGGTTCATCTAAAAGCTGTTTCGTGTTCGGAGCAAGCAAGTCGCGTGACCGCTGAATGGCTGCCCGCAAATTGCACATTACACGCGTTCACCTCTGCAACTGGCCATTAGTGCATTCCCAGTGATTACTTCATAACTAAACTGCTGACATAGAACCGTTACATTTTTTGCCCTAAAGCGATATTGATTTCTTTAAAACGATCAAGGAAACCGATAAACCACGAAGTTTCGTATTAATTTGTAGAGTTGCTCGTTTATAGTTTCTAAGAAATGTTGTAGGCACTTGCGCATTTGAAATTGTAGGCAGTTACAGTTGAGCTGCTGCGCTGTTTACCAGAATAAGGTGGAAACTGAGTACATATTTTAATTCTGTTTAACAATGCTGTTCGTTCTCTGGAAAAATCTTAACTTTTTCGAGCTTGTACATTTAAATAGAATAAATAAATATCTATATTTTTGCAAGTTCAATATGCCAAATTTGATTGGTACTTCGAATAAGTGTTATTTATAAGCACTTTGCTTTTTGAATGCAATACATAATATAAATGTCCTTCCGTAGCCTCGTTTGAAAGGGAACTGAGTAAGATGTGGCTAGATGAAGAGTCCTGAATTGTCCTCGAATTAGAATTAGATGTTCTTCTTCAACTTTTTATTTTAATTAATATTTAGAGATCAATCAGACAGACAGACAGACAGACAGACACACGAGTGATCTTATAAAGGTTCCGTTTTTTTCTTGTGAGGTACGGAACCCTAAAAACACATAAGCTTGTTATGACACTTATGATCTTTATTGGGCTTCAAACATTTCGTAGAATACAAATATGAAAGTCTATTAATTGGGAAATGTTGCGTTTAGAGCAATTGCAAACATACATTGATTTTCCAATAGATAATGTAGGTATACACGAATCGTGTTAAGATTGTGTCTGGGCCGCAAACTTAACAGACTTTATGATTCATAATATATAAAAAAAAACAAATATAACTTGCAACTTTAGATCTAAACACAACCTCTGTCGCTGCAGACTTTCATTGCCGTATTCTAGGAACGTAATGGAACACTTTACAGCTATTAGATTCATAGCGAAATCATGTTTATTTTGTTCAGTGCCTCCTTGAAAACCTGCTATCGCGACTGGATCGTTTGATAATCAATGCTCGTTAATATTTTATATAAAGATGTGATCCAGCCAAGTACCTATTTAATCACAACAACAATGTAGGAACCAGAATAACTCCAGGGCTGACAAATGTGGCTGGCAACCCAATTCCATTACGGCGATTATCTAAATCAGCTGATGTGGGCTGGAAGGGTTTCATCAATATTGCATAAGCTGCGAAACATTATACGGTTTTGTCGTTATTGGCTGGCGAGTGGCGGCAGGTCACGCTGATTACTTATTGATGACTGCGGTCCGCTCCGCCGCTGAGCGATGATAAATTTTGGACCAACTGTGTCACTGATCAAAGACATTTTATCACACGGACAACTGACCGCAGGAAGATGTACGTGTGGTTTTCTGTCATCCATAATGTGGAAGAGATTAGAAATTTCGAACGTCTAGCTCCTCCTATTAGGGTCACAGCCCACTAGGTCCACTAAGTTTAAGCATACAATGAAAAAATTGTTGGTGCTCCTCGCTGTGTAAGCACTCTGTAATGAGCCTTGAAGCACAGTATCTTGAAGTGTCGGTGTTGTTTCAGCGGAAAGCTATAGTTAGTTAGTTGATCCGAGCGTTAGTTCAACTAACTCTAGGCTTTATTGGCTGTACAGTGGGTAGTATTCAGTAAGTCGTTGGTTTCTTAGAATTCGTTTTAGTATATTAGATACTTTCGTTTTTAATATAAGTTTATGATGCTGGAGCTGGAGCTAACTCCGTGATACCTCCCAGTATGTTTGTAAATGTCTAATCTATTGAAATACTCGTAAACAAATAAACCATGGATTCACCTTGATAAAACAAGAGAAAAGCCAACATTTTGCAAAAACTTGCAGCAATGCATTCAAACAATTTATTTTGTTTTATAATACGTTACTTACATTTTTGTTTTGTATATCTTCTGCAAATTAACATAAATGTTATCATGTGTTATAAATTTATTGATTTTTTTCCGTGCATTAATAATAAATTATTGGAAAGAATTAAGATATTTTGGAGCCAAATTGATAGACCTCAATGGTTTAGTTAAACCTGTTAGTTCGGGAACATGTAATACGAAGGTAAGGTAGGTGAATACCGATACGTACGTACCAAATACATGTATAAGTAGTATGGTATAATGTTGAGTATAAATATAAAACTCTGAGAATTGTATGTATACTACTTGGTTGCAACCAAGTATGCCCTATGTATATTGAATACTAGGCAAACTTGGGATAAAACCCGAGAGAATCTTCGTTGGCAGTAGAAGTACTTCTCAGTCCGACATCTACCCTATAGGTTCCTTTTTGAAATTAGTTTATTCTCCTTAATGAGAATTTGTTTTAATATAGATTAAACTACATCGAATGAACGAAAAATAAAAAAAAGCTTTATATTTACTTTATATCCAACCTATCTAAATTTAAATATATCGCAAGTGAATGTATTTGAAAATCGATATCAAACGGGGAACCTCTATTTTTCCTGACTGTATTTGCGTCAAACACACATTTAGGTTCAAAATTGTCCCCCCCCCTGTCCCCGAAAGTTAAGGATTTAGAGACCTGAATTAAAGTAAATGAAAACGTTAAGAGGCTACCTGCAAAAATTGTCGACTTTTCATGAATTTCAGGTCATGTAGTCTGTCTGGTTCTTAGGATTTTTTTTGAGAAAAAATATATCTGATTAGTCAATCTTTCGTTAACATTGGTAAAGGCAGAATGTTGATATAATTATTAGTTTTTTTTTTATTGGGTGACAAGAAGTTTAAAATTAATACATTTTTCATATCCACTTTTTTATTTGGTCATTTATCTACATACATGTAGGTAACAATTCTAAGTAGATGACCAATAAATAAGCATATCAACGTAAGATGCAGTTTTTAAGGTTCCGTACCCAAAGGGTAAAACGGGACCCTATTACTAAGACTCCGCTGGCCGTCCGTCTCTGTTTTTTAAATTCGATTGGTCATCATGATATGTCAAAGGTATTGAAATCTCCCTACAAATTTTTGCAATGGAAATACGCTATTTATTCTCAATTTAATGACATTTTTAAGTTTGAAAAGATGTGCAAACTATAGCATATCCAATGAAAGGGCTCGTTGTGAGGATCTTATTTTCTTTAATAATTTTAAAGTAAATGGTTTTGAAGTTATTTAGGAAAATAGGCAAAAATTCCCCCCTTATCTTCGAAACTACTGGGCCTAACATTTTTAAATCAATACAGAAAATAGTTCTTTACCTATAGATTACAGAAAAACCTATAATAAGTTTATGGTATTTAAGGTCACATATAAAATTTCATATAATCACGGAACCTTCTCCACGCCAGTTTAACTCGCACTTGTCCGGTTTTTCAATAATGCAAATTTTGACGACGCGGTTAGCCTAGTTGGGAGTGACCCTGCCTCTGAAGCTAGCGTCCCGGGTTCGATCCCCGGTAAGGGCAAATATTTGTGTGATAAGCACGAATGTTTGTTCCTGAGTCTTGGATGTTTCCTAAGTATTTAAGTATTTATTTCTCTATATAAGTATGTATATCGTCGTCTAGTACTCATAACACAAGCCTTTAGAACTTACTTTGGGACTAGATCGATTTGTGTAAAGATTATCCCCTGATTTATTTATTTATAAATATTTTTGTCTAAACCTGTGACGAAATAATGTGTTTCATTCCAACAAAAACGGATTACCAAGAAGTCATCAGTTTAATTAAAATGCCTTTATAATTCCGGTACATTGATCGGAAAAGTAGCGCCTACGCTATGCTGATTTTACGAGAGTACAGTTAGGGCTGGTTTGTGTGTAATGTAAACACCTCCGTAGACTGCTTGAGTCTCATTGACTGCATTTGAGTTTCTCACTCGCCCGGTATGGTCACTGATATTTATTAACCTGGAGAAAAAATGTAGATAGCCTCCTTTACTCGCCATTTGGAAGGGAATTACTTACCGGTTAATGATGTGGAGCATTTACATACATGGTAGGTAGGCACATAAAAGGTGTTTCGAATGAGGCTCTAATTGGAAATAAGTACTTGTCGAAACAATTTTTTTACGTTTTATTATTTGATACTTAGGTGCAGTTGTACCAAATCTTAAATATAACTTACAGAAATCATTAATTGTGTTTAACGACTGAGTTCAATACATTTTGACAGACCTGAAACGCGTTTAATGATTTAAATGTTTAATTTTGATGCAAGTGATCAAACCGTTCCAGCATTTATAGGTATACTATTTTATTATTAAACAGATTATAAAATTTAGCGTTAGGAAGCAGTTTATAAGCCACGCCTTTAGGCAATGAAAAAACCCAGGCAGCTAAAATGAAATCACAAGGTCGTTCACCTTTCAAACTAAATGAGTAAGGTGTTATATGTGATAGGTACCTTGCTGGGTTGCCATTTTGTGTTCCGGCATGAGGTGGTACCTGTCAGCTGGAGACGGCTGGTTTCGGTGCAGGCGCCATTCACGAAACCAATATGACTGACAGCTTTGTAAACTGTGTACCTATTATTATAAATAAAAACCATTGAAATTCATTTCGTTCTTATCATGCGAACCGTTCTTAACAACTTCAAATAATGTTAAGGTAATGAAACATCTAAATTAAATTACTGCGAGAAGTAGAAATGCGGATACTTTACATAGCATTGTATTTAGTTTCAGTCTTCAAATAATAGGCTCGCGTGACAATGACATCGCGAATTTTAAACACCGTGAGAATGGCTCCTTATTTGAAAGCTAAATTCTTAGCTAATTAAACATCTAGTCTTTACAATAGCTCCAAATTATTGCGTCTCATCATGAAGCATTTAAGAGAAATTTAAAACAAAACCACTGCCAAAGTTTTGTTACGTTAGATACCGGTTACGTAGATTATACCTGACGAGAAGTAATGGAATCTACTATTATGTTGTACCTATGCTTTTTTGTTTTAGAGGTGTATTAGCACTTAGAGTGTTGAATGATTGAATTAGCAATTGATTGGCCGACATGACAAAAGGAAAAGTAAATACAAAGTTATCTTTCATGTTATCTTAGCGAGAGAATGGTACCTATCTACTTTCACTGTCTTTCAGTTCGTCAACACCTCGGACCGAGCCGGGCCGGCCGGGAGCGCAGGTAGCGAATGTTCCAGTGTTGACTCGGGCGCGCAATGTAACGTAGAACCTATGCAATCAATGAATACCAAGAACAGCGAAGCCAACCCAATAGGCAAGTGTTACGGAATTACCTAATTCAATTAGAGCTGTTGAGTCGGCTTCGAAACGAAGGTAAGTTACGCCTCGTTAGTCGGGTGAGCAAGATCGTGAGGAAAAAGTGTTATCCTACTGATACCGAAAAACATTATCGGCAAATTTAGCATTCATTCGGATCCTATAAAACATAATAAAATAAAACTACGATTTTGCATAGAGAAAATGAAGCGGACCAGTCAACCATCTCTTGTCGGCTCGGGTTAAGGTGACAGAGAAATGCGAAACTTTCATTAAGATTGTGCGCGGCACGGTGTCAAGTGCGATTATAAGCAACTTTGTGGCAGGGCGCGTGGTGAGAGCGCGGCCCGGTTGTGACCGGTCGGCCCCTCCGTCGCCGGCGCGCGCGCACACGCCGCTCTGCGCCGCCGACGTCGCGACGCTCGCTCGCTGCGCACCCGCGTGCGCTAGCTCAAACATTCCCCCCGCGAATCCTTGGATTACTGCCATCCCTCGGTAATGTGCGAAGTCGAACTAAATTAAAACTCAGGAAGAAGTGTTCAGATGGTTGTTGAGTGTAGTACTGAAGATTATTTACGGACCAACAAAAAGGGTGAATATGCTTGAAGTTGTTATTATAAACAGACCGTAAACAGAGGTGAGACGGGTGCAATTTACGGCGGCTCGGGAATCGGGGTAAGGGCAGTGAGGCGAGTACGGACGTTCGGTAAGGTAATGCGATTAGGGGTGGCGGCGCGGCGGCCGAGGCTGGATCCCTCGCGTCCCGGTGCCGCGGCGCGTCGCCTGTACCGCGCGATACGTCGTGCCCGCATCCCGCCCGCCACCTATATAACGCCGGCACCCGAGCCGCCTGCAACCTCCCGTTGCCTAAAACATTTTCACTCCCTTTTGCGGAACTCATTTTGTGCGGCTAAAGGCACTTAAGCAACGTTTCTTATAATAAATACATTTTTAGTCTTATTGCTTAGGGATTCAAATATATACTTCATCAGGAAAAAAATATTGAGCATAAACTCTAATTATTATTTATACCAATTTAATTTCAGTTATTGTGTTTAGTAGGTAGTTTACAAATTAAACGTGTAATACCTATACTTAAGTAAACATAATGCATGTCCGGTAATATCTTTTATTACTCAGAACAAATATGTGATATAAATTACTATAATGTTTTATTCCTTGGCTGGAATAGTTCGTTTGACATTTATTTCTTTTATAGGTATGTAACATACCTTATAGACAGATTCATTAGATTAAGCAAAATTCTTAAGTTTGCATACACAGTTCCCAAGAAAAACAGAATATTCCTAATAACAAGAATATTCTTGCATTTTAAGAAGTGGTTAAATATGAGATTTCTTTTAAACTGTGTCAAGGTAATAAAAGTCGATGACATGTCGCGGTATCATACAACGAATGACATCACCGTCCAACCTATTCGCTATATTTTGCCAAACATTCCAGATCATAACACTAAGAATCAATACTGTGAATAGGTACCTGTTACTGATATGTTCTCATCATTGTCCCGATGACACGTCGGAGATGTTTAATCCGACTTATATTGCAATGATGCGCATAATGACGTCGGTTCCCACGGTACGTTAAACATTGTTATTATCTCGCTGTTGATCAAGACAAGACTAACTGCAAGTGCAGCAAAAAGTGACGCGATAAGTACTAGTTTGGAAGACCTTATTCAATAAAGTGTACGCATTAGTATTACCCATAATTAGTCAACAGCATGATCTTTAGTTGGCCTTGTTTTTTTGTTTGTTTTGTACCCGTTGTATCAGTTACAAGTTTACATTAAAATCAGCAAAACATTAGCAGTATTAATTATTATCGTATATTATGTAAGTGACTATTATGATCTTAAACTTCAAGTTTCGTATTTTAGGAGGTGGTAATCATGATTTTATAGAATAAATATTAGAACAATTGAAGAAAAACTTCATTTACCCACTAATAAATATTTGAGTATATTTATACTAAATTAAATTTTAAATTAAATTAAATCATTTTATTTCAAATAACGGGATTCATATTTGTTAGTAGTACAGTCACCTTAAAAACTATGTGTTAGTGGTTACAAAATATCCCTCTGCTGTGGTCCACCCGTCAGTCACCGCTGGGATGAGGGGCGTGCAGCCCACAGCAGTGGTTTATGAAAGGACAGTCAAGCCTGTCCGCGATCATGGCCAGGACGCTGTTGCGGCTCGCCCTCACTCGGCGCACCAATGCATGAATGCGCACTAATGAATGATTTTATTCATTTGCCGAAAGATTACCTGGAAGACCCATAAAGGTATAAATAAGCTCGTTCATAAACAACAATTTAAACACTGAGATAGAAAGCCTTCATTTGCTACGCTAATTGCTCAATTGCGACTAGGGTATGGTAAAACTTTGATTAAATCAGAAAACATATTTTAAGATTATTCTAAAATAGGGTAATTCTTTATAGTTATAATGTTGTCGCCCTGAAGAGTACTTAGCTAACAATTAATTGACGTCGTCTGGTAGTTTTAAAGTCGTCACAGACGCGGCGTCTTTTTTGCCTGTTTCAATGAGAAACCTGTAGGCAGCAGAGCGAGTTGTCGCACAACCATAATACAGGGTTTTTGGTATTTGCCAGTGGAATCGGGCGCATTGGCTTCTTGGTCAGGCTCGGATGGTCGTAGGATGTTAACCTCTTAAAGAATCGCACGATCCGCGCCGCGAGCGTCTGATGTCATACCATGACGCCCACTTCACAGCCAGCCAGTCGGCTATCTTAATGGCCATTTACATATTTATAAATGACCGTAGAAACTGTATACTGATTTATTTTCTATAGTCAATGATTGCACAGCGCTATACGATGAAATTAGTTTTAGAAAACACTAACGACTGCTGGTAACCCAGTTGCTAAACAATACCGTTTATCAACGGTGCTGTAACCTAAAATTTTATATTATTTACGCTGTATACGCTGAGCGAAAGGTATGTTCAACTAATTAGTTATGGAGTTATGAAAAGCAGAAAAATATTAGCCGGACGGCCGGATTCATCACAACCAAGTCACCTAAATTACATTCTTATCGTAGGTCCATTTATCATGGAGCCGCGACATTCGCCGTAAAAGACTTTTCTATACTGCTGCATACCTTAATTGAATTTGAAGCATTTGGAATTCTGGTTTAATATTATCTTTTAAATGTTTGTGCATGCTAATAAGTTTGTAGGAAGTCTAATCAGGATATCTTGCCTGGTTTCGTTGATGTTTTTATGCTTTAATAACTAACTTGCCAGACTTGTGGGCGATATTGCGCTGCGGGAGAACAGTTTATTAAATTTCCCGCATTTTGCATTCGACCAAACGGAAAATTAGATATGGCTAAAGTTGAGTCTTGTAACAGAAAACAAGTGTTTCTACATCCGTGCGGGTTCGCATATGAAGAACTATCGTTTGCTTTGTTCTAAACACACACACAATATTTTAGCTTGTAAGATCATAACGTATTGAGGAAAAAGAAAAGTAAGTAATTTTAAAGGACGGAAGACGTATGATCGTTCCTTGTGAAAGTCTTTGGGGTAGACCTATGTCCATCAGTGAACGCCGGGTTGAAATAATGATGATGAAGTAATTTGAACGTTTGTGTGAGTCGATGATATGCTATACCTTTTTAAAGCGAAATTAGTTGGAATTTCAAATACGTATCCTTATAATGAATTCAAATTCGATAGAAATACGCTTAGAAAATTTTGCCATCTATAATGTAAGATCTAATGCATTGGTAAGTTTTAGTTCTAAACGTTATAGAAATAAAAAGAATGAAAGGTTATCGTAGTTGGAATCACTTGTTATTCCTCTCTGTTTTTGCTGTTTTGGCGACACATCTCGATAGCGTCTGGAGCACTCGTCTCGAGGCGGGTTCTTGCCGAGATAAGATATTATCTAACTTATTTCAATTTTGCCGGAGATAAATGCGAAGGAGGGCGCTGCGTGATGAGATGAACTTAAGATGCTGACATATTGCTGTGTTGTGGCTTTATGACGCGCCGACTCGCCGAGCCGCTATGTAAATGTCGAATGCCGATGGAGTCATAGGTTCGAGAGTCAATATGAATAAATGGCGAATTCATATGGAAAAACATGTTTTTTTATATAATTTAACGGGTATTAGAAAAGACGCTGTTACGATCTCGCGTATCATACTTTAAAAACATTTAGGCGCTTTCTAAATACAAGAACATGATCACACAAACGAACCGCGAGAAAATGTAAAGATAGTACTTACCTACAGTAAAATTACTTTTTCCTACAAAATTGGAACAAGGCATCGTCAGTTAGTGCACTGCAGTGAATACTCAACACGAACTAAAGCAATAAATAAGCAGAGCAATCAGTTAGCACCGAACAAGTTCCAAGTTGTTACTGTACAGGCTTGCACAAGGAGGATCGCCTAATTAGATGTAGGTAGCGATTGGCCACTGGCAACAAAGAATATTGTATTGCAATTTTATGCATTCACTATAGAAGGTGAAATAGCTAAGCGTTGCGCACCAACCCACCAGCCGGCCGCAGGTTAATTTGAAGAAAGCGCGCAAGAATCGAATAGATGCTTGTTCAATTTTCTAATAACGCTCGAGTCTGTGTTGAAATGTTATTGTTCTCAAAGAGAAATTTATTAACCTTATAATATTTACAAATACCATGTTTGGGCAAACCTTTATTTTAATGAATGTGACGAAACAGTACCTAATAAGTTGATCAATAATGTGAATTCTGGACAATACGAAAATCTTAGTGTTTTGATAGCAGTTCTTGCCGTAATAAACATAAGTGAAATGATAATGAAGCGCTGGAGCGCGCGCATTGTTAATAAACAAGTTGCGTGATGAAATTACCTGATACTCATAGGTACGATGATAGCATGTTAATTTAGTTTTTATTCGATCTATCATTATGTTTTAATGACATGATTTTGGCATAATTAACCTACAAGAATCATAAACAGTTAACGTTAAAATTGTGCACTTATCAGATCAGACCATCATGAAGAAATAGGAACATCATTTCACTCGTCAACTATATCATCAGTTACACCTTGATAATCTTCAAACGCATCAAAATCTTTTGTTTAAACATCATATTTATGAAACAATAGAAGTTACATTTCACCCAGATATGCAACACCTGTGTAATTGGCAATCTTTAAAATGATGTACCTTCCCCGACCAGCACTCACGCTGAATATTCATGGCGTCGCTGGCACTGCCGGCTCTCTTGCTCACACATTTTTGGGCATGCTGCTGCAGGCGAAACATAACTAATGTAACTTGGCCGCCAGGTCCGTACCGTACCGGAGGTTAGGTCGTTCCAATCTAATGATACTGTAAGGCATACCTAATTAAATAGTTTATAGATAAAATTATGGAAGGTAAAAGTAGACACCTGAAATTTGCAGGGAGCTTATATTAATTATATCTAATAAAACAAATTATACTCTCGTTCAAGACAGATTTCAAATATGTAAGTAGTGAGCTTTCCAAACTCAATAAGGCGTCTAGCTATAAGCAGATTCTGTTTCCATGTACAATGATCTTGACTGTTTCTTTGAGATAGTTTATGTATCCGCGGTTTTATAGTGAACCTTAAAATTTACATTTTGTTCATTATGATGCAAAATAAACGTCTTTTATTGATGTTTATGATCGTTTCCGGAGCTAATATAAATTACGTTTATAATTCGATATCCATTTCGTTTTGCATAGATGTAGGCGTATACTACAGTTAAGTTTTGGAGTTGAATGAAATACATAACGAGCGATAAAAATAATATTTAGTACACCAGCGGCTCTAGCAAGGTTGACAGAAGGATATTTTATCTCTCAGTGCATCTCTTTCTTTGATATACTAGTATAAGAGAGAAGCACTAAGGGATAAGATAGGATTGTTTATCCTCGTGCTAAACTTGCTAAGGCCGCTGGTAAATGGGCATAGATTGCACTAGTACCGCAAGCCATCTTCTATTCGTGATTGAAAGTAGGTAACACGTCTCAAATTTTAAAACAGCTCATGTGCCTTAAGGCCTTGCCATATCTCCACGGCACGACGTCGTGAACGTGAAACGGCGCGGCGCCGCGTCATTCCACGGCGCCGCTACATAACCACGGTACGACGTCGTCGTACAATTCCGTTGCAAATCATCTTTATAACTATAGAAATAAGGGCGACGTGTAACAGAATTTTTCACGGCACGACGCCGTACCGCCATTGGTGCATTTTCACGGTGCGACAACGTGCTGTGCCACGACGCCGCGCCGTTTCAGTTCACGACGTCGTGCCGTGGTGTTGTGGCCAGGCCCTTAGCAAGTTGCTGTGTAGTAAACATTCAATTACGAGATATCGTCAAACAATGCCATATGTGATAGCGCAATGTTTCTTTGTGTACGCGATAACAACGGGCTTGTGACAACGCTGACTCTGCCGTGCTCTCGATTGGAGAATCGTATGCATGCACACCGAGATATATCACGAACCTCACGTATGACTGGCTCAGAAAGTAAATTGTATTTTAATACGTTATTTAATTTATTGTTAAATACGCTCAAAATAACCCTGCGGCTACGCGGTTTGACAACGTTGTCCGACATGTCGGACGACGAGGAATTTTCATTCCTTGCTGTCCGACATGTCGGACTATGAGGATTTTTTTATTCCACTTGGTTCGCCCCTTGAACCACGAGAATCATTGAATTCCACTTGGTTCGACTCTAAAACTACGAGGATGACTGTATAGATTAAGAACAAGACATAGGAGACAAAATGCATGGAAAAAAATACGTCTAGCAACAAAAACGAATAGAAATTATTGCGTTCAAAGAAATAACCTAATGGTAACACAACTGCATATCTTCCTCGTAGTTTGAGGGTCGAACCAAGTGGAGTTCAATGATCCTTGTGGTCCAAGGGGCAAACCAAGTGGAATTTTAAACATCCTCGTAGTTCGCGGATCGAAACAAGTGGAATTTTAAATATCCTCTTGGTCCGATGGTTGAACTAAGTGGAATAAAAAAAACCTGACAGTCCGAAATGTCGGACAGCAAGGAATAAAAATTCCTCGTCGTCCGACATGTCGGACAACGTTGTCGAATCACGTGGCCGCAGGGCAAAATAATTCTGTTTATTCTCTCTTAGTTTTATACCTTGTAGATGATAAATGCCCCCAAAGATTAAGCAATGAAAAATACTTATGTAACGTACCTAACCAAACAAACGATACAAACGTAACGATAAAGTACTATATATAACCAATGATAATCGTAAATTTGTATCAGTTTTGTAAGATCAATATTGGATAATAACATTTAATCGTAATAATACTTTACATAAAGAGTTTTCACTTTTATATTACATACCTATGTATAACAAAAGTATGGTCTAAGTTTTCTTAAATTATATGTTCGTTACGGGTCAATTCAACAACAATAATTTATCATCATTAGGTCAATTGTAGTACCCAGATGAATTATTTATTGCCAACAATAAATGACATGGGTACGTTTACATGCTCCTATAAGAAAGGCATCTATTCAACGTTTCCCAAGCTATATCATACCTATCTGGTTTCTTAATGATGCGGCCGCCTTTGCTGTTAAGTTAATAAAAGCTATCATGTCATAACAAAATTATTTGCGATATCGCTTAGGCAATGTCGAATATATAGGCCTTGGTCCAACCTCTATTTTTTAAGAAGTACCTGACGGTAGTTTCAAAATGAGTGTGTAATGTCGAATTTTGATGGTATCGGGGGTTTATTGAAAGTCGTGAGAAACGTTGGCCCTTCAAAACGGGACCCGGGAGTAACGGGCCGGGCTGTGCAGCCCCGGGCAATATGCTAATGCGCCGGTTTTCCAAGATCGGCAGCGCCCGCACGGCGCGGCGTGCACCGCTCCGCGCCTCTGGTGCTACTAACCCACATCTCACTCGCGCACTGATGAGACTGCTTGTGGTCAATGCATTCCCAAACACGCGCGTTATACTTTCGCATCGTTCGACGAAAGTTTAAAGCGATCGAACATGTGGGAAGTAGGTACCGTCGTTATTTATTACTTAATAACTTTAATAGTCCAAAATTGATGGTACAGATTGTTTAGTGAATGATTATAGGATATATTCGTATGATATTTCAGTTTGCATAGGAATAATTTAACAATAAATTAGCTAAGTAGCAATAAAAGAGTTTTGAGAGTCGAACATAACCATCATTTCCAGATATAGGCAAACATGTCGACATTGAGACATGGGGCGATATTTGGCAAAGTAATTACATTTGTATAACGGAGATCATTTCCGAGCTCATCTCGTAGCGTTCAAGTGCAGCAACAGTGAAAGAGAGAGGCCGGCCGTGCCAGTCCTCGCGTGCCGTCCGTCGCGAGCGCAACTCCAACCATTATTGCATTTTTATTACGCAAGCTCATGAATATTTTTTGCCGGCAGATTCGAGTCCGAAAGCGGTGTTTGAAACTTCGCCGTCGCGCGTTGCACGCGGCATGGCGGCAGAAACGGCTGGCGAGGACTTTGTTACCATAGTACCAGTGGGCGAGAGCCTGCCCTCTTCCCGGGAATCCAGCTTCGTTACGGTGTTGACAGTGGGCGCTGCAATCGGGGCGGCAGAGGTCGCGGTGCGCAGGCCGCGGGGCGCGCGCCTTGGGCTCGGACTCAAGTTCGAAGGAGGGTCAGCTGCCGCCGAAAAGGTTAGAAGACTCCTTGTGCAGTCATGTGCAGAAGACAGTCCTGCAGCAAATGCTATTGCGCCTTGGGGAAAACTTATACCAGGCGATGAAATAATTGCTATTGATGGTGTGTCAGTCGCAGAATTAACCAGAATAGACTGTGTCCGCCGACTTAAAGATTCTGACGAAAAGCTAACGTTACTCGTTCGACACTTTGAATCTACGAACGAAACTGAAAAACTTAAATCTATGGACTCTAAATCACCAGTTAAACAAACAACAGATATAGTGCGGCCAACCACTTTACCACCCCCAGTGCCACCTAGAAAACTAGGAAAGAAAAATTCATTTAAAGATAAGCAAACTCTTCAAACTGTAGGTGAACAAAATGGAATTATGTGCACTGATGGGCATAATATAATGGTAAATGATAAAGATAATCCAATTAAAGGACAAACAAATGGATTGACTGCAAACTTAACAAAATTATCGAGAAAATCATCATTTGATAGTCACATACTTCGTCAAGGCAAAGAGGGCATAGCTCATCTCAAGAAAGGTTCACCAGAAGAAGTAAGACGCCTTGTTCGCCGATTGTCTGATGGTAAGACAATGCCTCCAGAGGCCGAAGTATACATAGACTTACTCTCAACGGAATGGGAGCGCTGCTTAGCACTCGCAGATGCTGAGTCGGATGACACAGGCAGTTCGATCTCTACAGTTGTGGATCGACTAGGCTCAATGGCTAATTCTGTTGAAAGTAGCATTCCGTCAACACCTACGATGCAGCCGAAAACTATTGATATACAGAAAGTTCTGAATTGCATTGAAAATATTGATTCTGACATTTTAAATGATATATCTAGTACCAGATTGTTAGAAAAGGGTAGGAATGATATAAAAGACGAATTAAAAGTTATTGAAAAAAATGTATTTAATAAAGGATCTAGTTATCATGACAATATGAAGAATTTAACATTATTCTCAGAAAAAAATACAAGTCTTAACAAACTACAATCGAATGACAAAAATAACAACAATACTATTGTACACACATGTACTTCGGAAAAAAATGAAGACTTGAAAATAATTGAGAAAAAGAGTATTCAAACTGAATCAATAACAGAAAAGCCGAAACCAATGCCAAGAAGCACGAGAGTTGAACGATCCGTAAGTGAGAAAAAGGCAAGGCCGATTTCAATTCCGGAAACCCCGCTAGCAACCCTGTCAGAACCACTGCTTACACCAACGAAAAAAAATTGTATCGAGACATGGTTACAACGTTCCGAAGCCGAGATGAAAAATAAAGCTCCTGAAAAGGAAGAAGAGACCTCAGCTCCTGAGGCACTGCCTCGTCTAATTGACTTTGTTCCCAAGCCCCATTATAAGGAGTGTGGAAGCGCTACGGCCGCCGGAGCGCTGTCGCGACCCACCACTGCCCCGCCTCCGCCGCCGCCGCCGCCGCCTGCTGATCCTCGGGAAGACGGATCTGGAGCTTCTCTTGATACCATTGGAGATTTCGATGAATCCTGCGACGTCACTGCTAATCCGTAAGTATTGTTCTTGTCCTTGGCTTTTGTTAGATATGTAATAATTCGATATTCATAGATAAATAATATCCATACTGTAAAAACACATAATAAACCTTCGTGAGCGCAATAAATGTAGCGTCAAAAGATTTGGCCCGGTGTATCTGTCATCGGCTCCGCTTGCTTGTTAAATAAATACGAGCCATTCAGACATAAACCTGCCTATTCGTCCTCGTGAATTGCCAGTCCGCCTCGTAAAATGTTCTACGTTCAGATTTAACTGTAAACAGTTAAATATGTATGGGAGTACTAGATGTAAGTACATGTAGGTAACGAAATAGGTTATAATAAAGTAATGTTAATGCTGAACTAAAATTAACATGTCGACTCAATCATTTATTTACTGGTTATACTGATAATTAAATGAAAAGCTAGAGAAATCTTAATGAAGAAATGATTTTGAACATTCCTGAGAAAATAGTTGGTCTATAATTAGCAAGTCGTTGTGTAAACATAGCTTGTGGCTATAAACTAATCTCTTCACCCGTTGCTCCCCTCCACTTTACTAATTATCGATACTGTTGTGAACAAAGGGGTTTGCAGGTCGGTAGTTTTTCTATTCGACGGTCCAATATTCATTGCGTGCATGCACGTTACAGTTCCCTGTCTGTGGTAAACGTAAAATATATACGAACTCGTGAAATACAAAGTACCTACATACATTTTGCTCGGAGGTGAAATTTCTTTTTAACTGCCATGTGCCAAGTGGTAAGGCCCGATAGGAAAGTCGCTTTTCACCTTGGGCGAAGTAATCGCTGGTTGTAATTGAAACCGTCGTCCGTTTACTAAGTAAAGCCAATAGCTAGAACTTTAACTTTCCTTTGCAAATGCATTTGTTTTTTAATTATTTTGATTGCTTGTCAAATTCTATTGATGGGATTTAAAAAAAATATATATATATATATATATATATATATATAGTTTGACTTGGTCATGAATGGTCTCAAAGGACGCAGAAATTTGGGCTACATAAAAAATCATGCATCACCCACGTTCTGATTATACTCGGTCGTGCGCGGGCTTTCATTATTTTGTTAATAAACCTCAAAACCTATAAAACAGAGCTATACTTATGTATATTAATCACGAAGGATCCAATTAAAATTTGCATCTAATAATGGAAATACTCCTCGTGGAGGGGTATATTTTGAATCTTAGCAAGTTCATTGTTATTCCGGTGCTCATCACCAAGCTGTCCTAAAATGTAGGTTGGAAGGCGTGTAGTTGCGCACGATGTTTTCATTATTAGCAAGGGGAACGGCAGCATTTAACCACCTTATTTTTATTTTTGCTCAAGCCGTACTGGATTTATAGCATGTGTTTACTCACCCCGTATAAGGAGAAAGCAATTAAAAAGTCTGATCCACACCTTCCTCGATTCTACCAAAAATCTTGAGAACGATCATCGATGCCACGTCCAAACTTAAGAACTTGAGAGAAACCTCAGATGTGACACAATTTGGAACTCCTATACGGAAAATACTTTTTGTAAGTATTTTTAGAAAGTAAAATAGTGCGTATGTTAAAGAAATGTAGCACAAAAATGCAATGTTGATTAATGAATGGTTTAGTTAGGTAATTCATGTTCATAATAGTTACTGTGTGCTATCGGAGCATGAAAATGTACACGATATCCTCAATGTGTGCCGTCTAATTGCTACTAGTTTCTTTGAAGTGATCACTTTGTAGAATTTACCCAAGAATGCGGACAACTTGATAAAACATAACTACACAATCTATCAGTAATTTTCAGGCATGTTTTCTATTTGTAATTACCTACTTAGTATTGCATTGAAAGTTCAGTTAAGTGCCCTTGCTAAATAGATGAGCGTTTCCAAAATACACCTTTACTGTTGATCGACCACCTCGAGCTCCTAGGTATGGATCTCTCATCTAACTAAACTTAATCGGTCTATTGCGTCAAAGGCAAAAAGCGCTGCCAAAAAACTTGGCATCCTTTTTAAGGTTCGGCAGTACTTCACACCGGGACAGCTGCGCAACTTATATCAACCACAAGTTCGTGGGATGGCTCTGCCAAATATCAGCTTGAGCGATGAACTCGGTGGACCGAAGAGCTAGAGGACTCTTTAGGCGACGACTCGCTCGTCAAAACCAAACTTTAAAGTTTGCAACATCGGCGTAAAGTCGGCGTTTTTCGGTATTTTACAAGATGTATTTTTGAGAGTGTGCCGAAGAAGTGCACGGCATCATCCCAACCTCCACTTTCTCCCACGGTATTCTCGTTCCCGACGCCGGTAGGGCTTCCAACTGAAAGTGGTTCAATTGCCGGTCTGTTCTCACTAGTTCTATTGTGAGTTCTTTTCCTTACATAAATACAGTCTCTTTAGCTCTGTCAATGTAACTTAGAATGGTACTAGTAGGAACAGACCCAATTTCCATTGGTTCGCACTAAGCTGTTTGCTGTGACATTCATTATTCGTACAGCCAAGGAGTGGAACGCTCTCCCTGCGTCTGTATTCCTGGAATCGTATAACCTTGGTGTCTTCAAGGCAAGAGTGAATAGGCATTTTCTGGGTAAGCGTGTACCACCTTCGACCTCGTCGTTACTTTACATCAGGTGAGACTGACATCAAACGAAAACCCATTAATGTTTTTTAAACATGAGCTAGATTCAATACATTTTCTTATTTTAATCTTAATGTTACCTTTTATACTTCAAAAAGCACTATTCAATCGTATCTATAAAAATAGCTGTATGCATTTTTATAAAGACCGCAATGTGTACTAATCGGCTTCGTATTAATTGCTTTTCAGTTAGGCGTAGAAACAAAATCTGTAGAGAAAGAATAGTAGTTTATGCAACGGTTGCATAATGATAGGCCTTAAAACACTAGTGCGGTTTTATGAAACGAGCTTTTAGCGAGTTTCATAATAAGATCGCACGTGTGTTTTAAGGCCAAATTATGCAGAGTTGCATACATAACTTTATCTACACACATATTATAAATCCTCCATGATGGGTTCAGAAACAATATTTTCTGGCAACAAGTTATTTGTTGCAATCGTGGCTGCATATTTCCGATATCCGGCGCATTTTCACATCACACACACTCCGAGAAGACTACTTACTATTCATATTTTCAACTAAAATGTAAATTACAAACCACTTTTTCTATTCATTTCAACAAAATTCTACTTTCGTTCAGCAAAACGTCAACATAATGGCGGCCGTCCGTCAAGACCATTTTTTTTTTAAATCATAGACAAACGGATGAAGTCTCTATTCTCACGTCACTCGAGATCAAATATTGTGCAGTTTATATTAAAAAAACATACTGAATTGACGTTTCGTATCAATAACTGTTTTAATATCTATGGATACTAGAATAGAGACCCACTTGAGTTTGACAGCTGTTCCAAATTTAATCTCATTTTTTACTAAAAACGATAAAGAAGTCATGTTATTTCTTCATCGCAGCACTTGTTTTTCCTAATTGGTTGTCAAAATGATGGTCATTTCCTACGGTTTTTGATTAACCAATGGAGGTTTTATGATATGGGTGTAGATAAATGTCATATTTAATTCGGAACGGGACCATGGAAAGTTTTCTCTATTTTCATGCAATATACATATACACATACGTAGCATCACGCCCGAAATCCCTAATGGGGTCGGCAATTCATGCAGTATAGAAGCAACAATAGCGGTGGTTGGGCCACTCAGAACTCGCGGTGCAGCGCTCTTGTCTCAACAGGCTCTGGAAATGTACCCCGGCTGTTATATACCCTTAACCACAGAATAGATAATAGTACTAATGTACAGAAGAATCACTGTTGAACCAAACCGGTGTTTAGGTACGAAAATATACCTAATCATGCCTCCTCTTTCCGTCGCATAAAACGTGCTCGTTCGTGTACGTTAGGGTTGTCGGTTTTTGATTCGTTACTTAATGACGTGCGAATCGGCCAGCGAGCGCGCGAGCGGCGACCTACTGCGATTTACAGCTCCGAGCTGTCCGACGGCCGAGTGAGCCTGCCTTAACTATGACACATTATTATACTCTGAAAAAACAGATCTTACTGAAAGTTCAAAACCGGACATAATCGATAAGTTCCGACTCCGGATCAAAAGACTAATTATAAGCAAATTCGATAATTCAGAGTGCTGGGTCGGCGAGGGTTGTGAAATTTAAGTCGGCTCAATGCAATGCGCATTCAGCTATCATAGATCACTCGTTGGATTCACGGAAAACGTTTAGTTTTTATTTCGTTCCAATATATTATTTTACTTACTTTGTTTTTATTTCATATTTTTTTCTATGCAAGGACACACTGACTGTATTGCATGACACCACAGAAGTATTTATTTAGAACATAGGTAATCGCAACTGTTAATTTTAAACTTCGGCGTTTTTTTTTTAGGTATCGGTTTTAACGCATTAGACACTAACAAAAGTTAGGTAATTTTTTTTTAGGTAAACCTTGTTCTCATTTTTCGCGATGAGTAGTGAACCCGCCGCAGCTTCGCCCGCGGTTTTTCCATACAATCTTTATTACCTCTTTTCACCTATTTTTGGGTTTGGAACGGGGGATGGAATTTCAAAAAATCCCTCCTTAGCGCACCTCTAGGGTACTCGAGGAATATCTCTTCCAAGTTTCAAACCTCTAGGACCACCCGTTAAGGTGTTGTCTATAAGTGAGTCACGGTACTGTTTTATAATGTATTGATAATAAATAAACCTAACAAAAGTAAAAATATTATAAGAATAATGTCAAAGCTATTTAAATAAATTTGACTTAAATTACTTGGTGCTTTGCTCTTATGTTCAGCATCGTCCTTTGCAAACAATTTGCTTATCTATGCCCTCGATGATTAATTTTGTATGTTGTACAAACAATTTATAAAAAAATATACTTACAAATTACATCGTAACGTTACGAACGCAAACCATTCTTTCGCCGCTGTCAGCTGAATACCAAATAAATGACATGGCGCCCTGATCCCGCGCTCGCGCCAACCAGTACGTTTCGCATTGCGATAAAGGACACCAATATTTACCTTGCTGAAGGCCCTTCCGGCCTTCGCATTGAATTCTGGTGATGCTCGTCTGAGACAACCAGCGTGGGTCAAACCGAAAAAATAAATAAAAAAAAAAAAACACCGACATTCGTGGCTTTTATCCGTTAAAAGCGAGACCTACGTAATTGTGGCTTATTGAAAAACTTTATTTACTATCAATTAAAAAACGTTGTTTAATAATTATTTGAAGTGATATCATGTAACAGGAGGTGAAGATTAAAATTTTACAATAAAAGCAAAAGGCCACTATGGTGATAGTGTCTCTTTTCGTAGGATACGGCGATATGAGCCTTATTTTCTTAACGATCCAAAAACGTATGGATACTTGTATATTATTAGGGGAGAAGTGGGATGAAAGAGCCAGTTTACTAAACGGAGCAAAAAAAATATACTTGTAATGAAAAAAGTGATGTTTTTTTTTTCTTCGAATATATTTTATTTATTAAAGTAGGTAATTTCATTGGAAAAAACCTTGAATACTAGAAAAAAATCAATAAAACATTCATTTCAAAAAAATGTATCTTTTGGCTGTTTAACATTTCGGTATTGAAAGAGCTACTTAAAGTTATGAAAGAGCCAGTGTGTATTAAAAAGTATTATTGTGAAAATTATGCTAAATAATAATTATATGCATAATTTTCACAATAATTAGAATTATTGCACTATAAAAAAAACAAAAAGACAAGACAATTAAGAACTTTTTAATTCTATCAGTCATTTTATGTAATTCTAACAACTGCTTTAATTATTCAGCCATACCTATTATAAATATAATCTTAACATATCGGAGGCGGAGTACTTTATACTACCTTATAACAATTCGAAAAATAAACAAAACATCTTTAAAGCTTGAAAAAAAAGGTTACCTTTTTTCTTCTAAGTCTTAACTCTATTCTTAAGTTCCTGAAAAGTCTGAATCTTAAGCAAATAGATATTGCTTAAGATTCAGACTTTTCAGGAACTTAAGAATATACAAGGTAATTTTCTTAAAATTAGAAACATGTCTTGCAAAAGAAATTAAATTTCCCCTTAATGCCACAGGATTCATGAGCCCAACCAAAACAAATTTTGCACTGAAACCAATCTAAATCACTATTTTCATATGATTTGCTGTAAACTACGCAATTATCACTATTTTCGTTATTTTGGACCAGGTTTTTCTATAATACAATATCTGTTGCAAATAATTTAATAATATATGAAAAAAATGCATATTTATTCTTATTTTATTTTATTTACATAAACCAAATGGAGGGTTATGACAGAGCCGGTTATGAAAAAGCCAGCTCTTTCAAGGCCCACTCACACGGCTCTTTCATAACTTATTCTTAAAAAAAATATAACCTTTAAAATAACAACAATATCAAAACTTTTGCGGATCAGTTTTTACGCAGCTGCAAGGCCAAATATATGCACAAACTCAATCTGCAAGCCATTTACCTATATTTGTTTACAATAAAATACTAAAAAACAAATTAAATGAAGCAAAATACTTACTTTTGAGTGCCAAAAACTTTGACTTGATGTGCCGGCGTCCGTTGGTTTCGGCAAACTATCAAATGTTTGTGGGTGACGGGAAATCAGTATTGCCTCTTAAAAATCAAGTTACCAACCAAATCCGTTCCTAAACTGCCAAAATAATGTAAGTAGCTCTTTCAAAACCTGGCTCCTTCATGCCACTTCTCCCCTATGTACTTTAAGAGCCTATATTTGTTATATAGAACCGGTACTGTTCTATCTGTCCAAGTTACCTAGTTAATATCTGATTTACAAACAGAGCTCATTAAATAATTGTGTTTTGGTCGTGAGGAATGAAATAGGGACGAATTAATTATCCATAGTAACCACACCAGAATGCGCGAAGTCCTTTATCAAAACACCTTTTTGATACAAAAAGGGAACTAATAACATGCTAACAGCGTGAAGAGAACATTGCTAAAATGCAATGTTTTTGTGTATATTTTAATGAGTTGTACGTGAATTCTCAAACTAAATAAAACCTATGGTTGCGTTGCATGCGATGCGGTGAATATAGGGTGGAATCTAGCATTTATTAAAATCTAAGAATCTAAATCTCAGAAAACTCAAACAGAATGGTCACGGGATTGGATCATGAAATAGAAAGTAAATTTTATTGCGATCGTCTTCCGATCGCTTTGCTTAGCAAACTTTGTTTACTTTTTAGCCACTAGGTAGGTATTATCATCACAGGTGTTTAGTTACATACAAAATTAAAATTAATTCAATTTATGAAGTGCATGCGTAGTTTATTTGAACTAGTTTATTTTTCATTAACATGTTGGACAAACGTTCACGGCTGCTTCACTCACTCGTCACGATCAAAGCGGCGTTGTTATTGTGTGATTTCCTGAAATGCACGCTCACTAAAGTTTAGTAAAAGCTTTCACTGCAATGAATATAAGGATAGTCGGTACGAAAATATCTACTATTTACTTTATTCTACCAATAATTGAAAAACTGGTCAATTGCGAGTACGACTTGCGCACAAAGGGTTTTTCGTACTTCACTAGCAATACTTCATTATAATGCAATGTAAGAGCTTTGACAGTCAATCTACTTGAGGCCAAAAATGTTTGTAGAGTTCTACATTACTTATTATGTGCCTTCTGACAGACGAACGGACGGACGGACAGACGAACGGTCAGACAGACATCGCAGGATCAGTAATAGGGCCCCGCATTACACCTTTGGGTACGGAACCCTAAAATGTAACTATTGTTTTAACACCAACTGACTTAAATGTTGAGCTAAAGCAATAGGATTAATCATTGAAAATTAAGAAACCTTATCGAAATTATAATCAGTCACAGTGTGATGAGACCGACTGGTTGGCATTGAGAAATAACGGTCAGTAACCTAACTTAGTTGAAGTAAAGCGGGTATTTTTTTATCCTTTTCTGCGTTTTCTCGATTTCAACAGCAGTGAAATTTACGAAAAGAACGGTAGCCAACTACAAAAGTGAGGTACTCAAAGTTTTTAATACTTAATTTCGTTTAAAACTCCAATATCTCCTCACGTTGCAGTTTATTATCTACACACACACTATGTTCCACTTTTTCGCATTAGGAACAGGTTAATACAACTGCAATAGTGTATTCAAGCTCATTCGACAACAGTAAATCTGAGCCAAACACAGAATTCGGTGCCGCCATTTCTAATTGCTACTGTGTTACACCCACAGAGCTGAGAGCTGTACATTTACAACTTCGGTTTAGCTCTACACTAGATGACTTGACTTATTTAAATTTTGGTCATAAAGGTAAGTATTTTACACGCAGCCTGTAATTTAAAGGGCATGAATATTTTTACGGCTCTCATATAAATTTCACCTATTTATATAAAAGGAATACCTATTTCTTTTTTTAAATGTGTCTGTTAGAAAGTAGAAATACTTTAAATGTGATATATACAGAATTAGGGATTAGGTAGGCACGATAGTATTATGTCTGTAAATCAAACTGTAAGGTACGTAACGCGCGGAGTTAATGTTAATACATATATGTACAAAATAACTCGGCAAAAAACTGCCAATTGTTGCAATTCCAGTTGCAAAAAGTTAACCGAAACCGTCATCTGCTAAATATGCCGATACATAGTGTTTGTAAGAAAATAAATAAAACGATAAATGAACATGATAAAATTTAAAAGCCGCTTCGAATCACATGCAAGTGATAAATAAGTAAGTAATACTGCAAAGAAGATTCAAAAGAGAAATTTGAAATCGCTTTCCCTATATCTTAACTTGCATTATGGATAACCACCAAATTTATGTATTGTTTATAAACATAAACTTTATGAGAGATTTTATCTTGCAGAGAGCAATCAATTTGCTAAATGTATAAACATTTAATTGTTACCCGTCGATAAGTTGTTATGATCTAAATCTTCGATTATTTCGTTAGACCAATTTTTTTGATCATCAATGCAATCAAAGTTGTTCAAGAATCTTTCTTCTAATTCGAGTCTAAACACCACATCGCTACAAATAGTGTTCTCTGCGATAATCAAAGCAGTAGTAACGTTCACGATTTGACCCACATATCTGAGAGAGAAAACATGACCAATAACGAATACGGGGCATTATGGAATGGACTTTCAGTGCTTTCAATTGATCATCGGGTAATAGATAGGTACAAAGTGTAATTGACAGCTAGTGTATACAATGCTGACTTGTCCCAGAATGCGTCGGGGCGTGGTAGTTGCATGTAATCTATTAGTGCGCGGTTTTGTTTCAAATCAATGTGCAAGTCACTGCAGACAAGACGATGACAGCGCAATGTTCGAGGTCACACATGTTCTCTGTAACGGGCCATCTTTTAGGTATAGTGGCATATTCTATGAGCGTTCGTGTAATGTTGATTAGTGGTTCTCCTCGGTCAAAAGACGATACGCATGTCTGTGACTTGCGTTCTCTAATATGCTGTCATCTTCATTGACAGCGGCTTTGATGACAGCCCTTTTATGGTATCTATGATGTACTAACGCTTTAGGTAGTAAATTTCAGAACTTTGGTCATACAATTCTGACCAAGGTAAGGCGCTGCACTTCTATTGAATAACGTTTCAGGAACATAAGTCGTCGTTCAGTGCAAATATAAAATATACCAACGCATGTCACTTAAATTGCTTTGCTTTGCGAGGCAGGGGTTATTTAATTGAAAGAGCAGTTTTTAATAAATAAAGACACATGTAAACGAATAGAAAACCTTTGTCTTGAACAAGGAACGCAACAATAAGGTTTAAATATCTAGTGTTTAGCAACGCTAGGAATGGGCAACTGAGTTAAGGAGATAACAATAAACTGGCTACTGTATTGGACCTGCGAGCGTTCGCTTTTACAAAACACCGATGATATGTATATAAATAAATAAATAAATCAGGGGACAATCTTTACACAAATCGATCTAGTCCCAAAGTAAGCTCTAAAGGCTTGTATTATGAGTACTAGACGACGATATAAATACTTATATAGAGAAATAAATACTTAAATACATAGGAAACATCCAAGACTCAGGAACAAACATTCGTGCTCACTTTAAACTGTTGCGTTTGCTAACTAAACGAAAAATACTAAGGTGTCAAAGTTACATAATCCAATTTCGAAACAATGCTCTATATTTTCCGGTGAACTGACTAATATGTGATAAGGTTATTTTAGTTAGACACATCCAACTTGACCAAACTGATATTAAGAATTTACGCCTAGATTACGTTAATGCCAAATTACTGTGAACTAATCTCAGTATAAATCTTACACCAGTTTGGTTAAATTCAGCTTTAGAGATTATAACTAAGAGTTTTAATATTTTTTCCCAAGTTTTATAATTATAAAGGGATCTAACGCTAGCTGATACTATAATAAAAATATTACTCCTAGAAGCTTACTCATTTAAAAAGTCGATCTTTATTATTATTACATAGAGCAGATTTAAGCATCCAAAGTGAGCAAAGCTGGAGCTTTAAGCTTATATGATTAGTGAGGCATGCGTTGTAAAGTAGGTGAGCTCGTCTCGCGTCGCGTCGGTTGGTGTAGTATAGATTTCGCGGCGCACCGGTGTGACCGCGGCTGCGGCCAGCGGGCAGTCGCGGCCGATAACGGTGCTCGCTCCGATCGGCCCTGCAACCCAGACGCAGTCTCCGCAATCTGATACATCTAATACTGTTATTAAATTTATGTGTGTACCTTGTCGTACTTTCTCCTAGGTGTGATGGTAATCGCCGACATCGATCACGGCGATTATACTATCGAGGTTCCCTTTCTGCTAGGCTTACCGCGGCTTAAATAATTATATACTAAATAAAGCGAAATAAATAAGATCCTAAATACTTGGTGTTTAACTACATTTGTTAAATTGGTTATTTGTCACTCTCAGAGACGTACGTTGCATAATGAGCCGAGCTTCAACACTCGGCTTGATTTGCATTCATAGTTGGTCTCTTCTTAAGCGCCAATTGATTGGCCAATTCAGGCCAGCCCAGCTGGACCGTTTTACAATGAAATTCTGTCCTTTTAACTACGTTCATTTTTAAAACAAGAACGTAAAGTTGTTAAAATAACACGGAAAGCAGATAAAGCAGCAGATGCATTAAATGAGACTTGATTAATGTAATTGAATGGTATCGACGCAGTTTTCTTGTGACTATGGAATTCCTTTCGTGAGAGGCGGAAACTGCGACCGCGGCATATGCCTTGATCTTGCATTGTGCTATGTGCCACATAAAGAGCATACGAGGAGCCATCTACAAGTGAGTTGACAATGACTATGGCTCGGTCTTGTTCTCACGCTCGTCTCTATCACTGCACCGTCCTGTATATTATGATCTATTTTTACTCTCCCAAATGACACGCTAGTATCTAAACCAGCCGTTAAATATTGCAGTGGTGTTAAGTGGTGACCGAATTCCCAAGCTTCCAAATGCCACGAGCTGTAGTATTCTAATTGGCTTTCATTTATCAATTTAAAATTCATTGAGGTGTTGATACATTTTCAATCGATAAATAATTTAAAAATAGCGATGTTAATAATTTAAAGTAATTTAAAAGTTGACATCCTTATATTATTTGCTCATGAGACCAAGAGTACCACATCCTTGTGTTCATAATATGTTTAGCGCTGGTCGGCGGTCCGTTAGAACACGTAAGCGGACATAATGTGTGGTATTTCAGTCGGGCTGCGCAAGAGGGTTACACCCAAGCTATTTAGAAAAGTAAGGTAACGTTTTAACGGTTCAGTTGATTATTCTCAGTATTCTATGTTAAAGCTATTTGAAGTACATCGTTAAAATACACCCAATGTAAAATATGTGAAGTACTTCTTGTCGTATGAGTAAGTAGCTATTATTTAGTTTCTTAAAGCACAGGAACTGTTATTTTATATTTTTATCAACACTTACGAATTTAATTCGAAATTAATACGAAAAACATGTTATTTTAAAATTCACTGTCATTACAGGACTATAATTTCAAAATCGATAAAGAACTTTAGGGTTGCTTTGAATTGATGAAAAAAAAATACATTCCATGTATTTCACATTGAACGTCCGGTAAATAAAGTGGAAAACTATAGATAGGTAAATATAGGGTTGCGTAAATCTGTCGATTGTGAGGAATGTCGCCAGCACCTGTTAACGGTCCTGTCTCCCCGTCACCTCATTTGCCAAGCTTTAGCCGCCCTTTGCCCTCCGCGTTGCGACACCATCAATAACATTTTATTAATATCGTTACTTTTTATTTTAACGAAAATTTTATTTTGCTGTTTCACTTTTTATTCATATAAAACCTTCTGTGTTTGTTTCCTCCTCCTGTATGTTCAATGTCTTTTTGTCTGTTTGATGCCATGAAATCATCTGTCAGTCTGTATTCGCGCAAGCAGCTGTGATCTTCAATATGCAATATGTCGATCAAACTTTTGCAATATCGTAGTGATAGATAGTATTAGCTCTTCTGGGGGCAATCTCGCTTTGATTTCTCTTTGCTCACCCAAACGAGATAGCCAGAATGATTTATTTGAAATATTATGAAGGACTTATAAAATGAAATAAGAGAACTTACTCGTAAATTCAATGTTTATTTAATCTATAGGAATAAAAATATTCTTCTATAATACAATTATTATTATAAGTGCATTTTCAAAAAATGTTATAACCTAGGCATTACTTATATAGATTTGACCTTAGATCTGGTAATTGCATATGGGGAAGGGAAGGTTCTTGAGGACTGGTTAACAAAACCGGTCTAGCATGGAAGGTTTGGGTATGCAGTCATGAGCGACGTACTAATGCTTTCGATATGTAACTGAATAGTGAGGTGAAGGTTTTTGAAGGAGGCGACATGCACTGGAATAAACTGTTGCATGATCAGCAGGACTTTAAATAATAATCGAAGCCACCTCAGGTCCCTATTTCTTCAGACTTATGAATTATATAGAAAGATACCAAACCAAACAACAACCAACGACCATTTTGCTTTAGCAGGAAGCAAACTCGCAAACAGCAAAGGCGATATCGTAAATGAATACTAGTAACAGAGCCAACCGAACTGGGGGGCTAGCACGACATGCCCGCGAGTCGTTTGTCGCTCAGTGCGTCTCTGTCCAACTAGTCAAATATGTAAGGAACGCACTGAGCGACAAACGACTCGCGGGCATGTCGTGCTAGCCCCCCTGGTTGGCCTACCCGGGAAAAATTGCTTCGAGAATAACCTAAAATAGGGCAAAGATAGGCCCTATTCTAGGTTATTTTCATATAATAGGTGGATTTGACATTGGTGTAATGGCTGAATTCACAAGGATCACCTATATTGATCTCTGATTAAAGTTAAAAGTTACGTTTATATATGGGTTGACAGCTAGTTGTTGGAGACTTAACTATGTAATCTCGGATCAAGCGCTTAAGTGGTGTTTGTGAATTCGGTAATAAGTGATACACAAACCGTTGTTACTAAGGTAACAAAATATCGCTTTGTTCTTTCGCTTTCATTTCAATAACTTCGCAATGAAAGAAAAAGCGATATGATATACCATATCACTTAGTCAATATCTAAAAGATGTTTTATTCTACGATTTAGACAGGATGAGGAAATCTGAAAAAAAAGGGTGTAGTTGATAGATATCATTGAAAAGATAGGGTAGGCTCATGGGTAGGCTGCATAATGTATTTTTCAAAGTTGTGGATTTTTGTTATTGGCACTGGACATCGAATAGCCCGCCGCTGCGGGGTGAATGCCGCGGGGCGCGGGCGGTCACGACGCGTTAGCCTAGGTTAGGCCCCGACTCGAGATGCTCTCAATTCTGCCTATACTATTAGACACACTGAGTGTTTCGCTGCTGTATGTAGTGTGTGTGCAACGGAAATATAAGATATACGCGCTCAAAACGAACAGAGTTTGTTACCCTACTATGGATCACGGCTTAGTCACAGAGAAACCGTGTTTCTTCCATATCTTTGAGTTGAGACAATATTAGAAGGCGGTACGTTAGCCACCTTTCGCGTTGCGTTCGTAGGTATACATACATATATTATAATTATACTTGGTGATCTGGGAAGCCGTACATCACCTGAATTTATTAGGCCTGAGCATCCCGTGTGGATTGCATAAATTGGGTACCTAGGTAAAGTTTTTTTGCCGAGGGACATTCTCTTTCGATAGTCGACGTTTCAGGGATCATGAATCCAAAGCTATATTTTTAATAATAAGAATAAATAAGGTTCTTAGATTTTTTAATTATCGAGACGATGATTTCACTGCTGGCTGTTGCAATTTGTCATTGCCTTACGCTAAAATAAAAACCGGTCAATGCGAGTCTGACTCGCGCGCTGAGAGTTTCCTACTTACCTATGAAAAAGAAACAGTAGCTTGTAGGTATGTAACCCTAAAATTTAAAAAATAGAGAGGTAACCATTTATAACCTACCTATGAAATAACACAAAAAATTACTTTCGCAAGCTCCTATCTCCGTGCAATCGTCGAGTGTGATACGACCTTGCAAAGTTTATTCCGTTGAACTATTTTTTTATGTGATGTAATTACAAATTTATGGTTTTCGGACTTCTTCCTTTATTTGTGCTGTAAAACACTGCTTCTTGCCAAATTTCATGAGTCTAGGGCAACGGGAAGTACCCTTTAGGTTTTGATTCCCTTTGGATTCTCTTGAAAGTATCAAAATATGTGACATAAACGGCCGTATATTTTGATTGCGGTGACTTAGAAGGTTGATTTCTTCACAGCTTTAGGAGATTCCAGACTTAAGTATTTGATATTAATTTCAACTTGATACCTCCACGCGTGCCTGAGAAAAAGGTCTTGAAAGACAGACAGACAGACAGACAGACAGACGGACAAACAAGTGATCCTATAGGGGTTCCTTTTTGCCTTTTGAGGTATGGATCCCTAAAAATGAGGCAGGTGAGTTAAGAGTTCTTTGTTGTCAAACATACAAGGTTTCTTGACGGCTTCCTTTGTTTTACCTCCTTGACCCCTTATCCTTACTTATATTATGAATGCGAAATTGTATTTGTTTGTAAGTTTGTTCCTCTTTCACGTCAAAATGGAGTTTTTTGATTAGTCATAGTTGGAGGGCCGGAGAAGGCTACTTTTTATCTAAGAACATCGCACAGTTATTGAAAGAATAGTGATAGTGATGACCGCATGTATGAAGTCGCGGGCAAAAGCTAGTGAAATATAATTAGGAAAAGAACATAATTGTTAGATACGATTAAAGAAAATATATTGATATTTAGACTTGAGTCACTGACTGACTGCTAATGATATAAATTATGATTAATTAAACACATCAATAGCAGCAAAGAATAAAGAGTTATCTAAAAAAAAACGATTTTATAGGGACAGCCTTTTAAGTACTAAATTTGATATTTTTCGTTTTAGAAACTATTTGGTTCAAATTTAGAATATTACAGAAGTGAATTAATAGAAAATAGTTATTTTTTATACAAGAGTGCAAAGTTGCTTTTTAACCGCGTGCTCAATTTTGATGACCGAGCAAGCGAAGGCTTCTAAAATTAGAATCCCGAGCGTAAGCGAGCGAGGGAATCAAAAGAGCACGAGGTGAAAAATCTTTGCACTTGAGTGCAACACGTAACTTTTCATTTCACATAAGCGAGGAAATGACTAAATGCAAATAAAAAACCTTTGCGCATTATTAACAGTTTCAGTCAATTCACTCATTTTAGGTTTTTCACTTGTTTTCAAGTATCTTGTTTTTAACCTAAGGTTTTAACAATATGACGTGAAAAGAAACAGGCGCGCGCAAAGCAAATTAAAAAAAGTACACCAAGAAGGTTCCGAGTCTGAGTTTTTAACAAATTAAAAAAGGTTGTACTTATGATAAATTCGGCACCATCGAGGTAGAAGTAAATAGGTTTAATGATGTTTTTAATTCACAAGCTTAGTGCACACGATGTTCTAAATTCAATTTACTTTGTCCTCTAGCGGATAAAAAACGGTTTTTGCACTCAGATATCGAAGAGCAAAAATACTCTTTCCGAGATGGGGGAATGAAAAGAATATTGAAATCTATTTTACTGAAAAATATATTTTTCTGAAAATAATGTAGATTTATTTATGTAAATCATACGCACATGACGAAATGCTTAGGAAATGAGTTATCTGCCGCTTAGGTATCCGTTTCTATGTGGGAAATATCAAAATCATTCCGTTACATTTTTATAAATGTACTGTAGAAATTAAATTCTAATCCAAGACCACATACGTATATAGGTACGCAGCCCTTATTTTTGTTTATAGCTTCCGACTTTTTGTTTTGTTATTCACAGAAAAATAATTATCAAAAAAAAACTGCTTTTATGACAGAATAACAAAACTATTTTATAACAAATTTATTATTTTATTAATACTTATGAATATCGGGCATTATTATTAAGAAAAAAAACTGTATAACTTTTCATTATTATCGTTAGAAACGTGACTAACTGATATTTTCGTTAAGGCGCTGACAAGACCTATATAAATCGGCTTTACTTGAAAAGTTTTAAAACTAAAAACTATTAGATTTGGCAAAGCGAAAAAAATATATGTTTTTATTCTTTATATTATTGGAAACCTATTTCAAAAATACGATTTGATGAAATCGACACGATAGAAAACGAGCCTTACAGTAGTCGCATAAAATATGATGTGTATCATCTGACACCCGACCTTGGTAATAAGCAACATTATTATTATGCCCTGAGACTAGCGGAGGTAAAACTAAGTTAACTTCGTCATTTGTGAAGATATTTAAAAAAATACAATGGTTTATTAAATGCTTAGTACGATTTTTTTTACACAATAAAATCATTGGTCAAATCAGATCAGCGCGCGTCATCGGTCAAAGTAAATAAGCGCGCCAGCGGCCCTAACATGCATGGCACAAAGATAAATTAGAACCGTTTATCCCTATGACTATCTCTTTCGTCGGCACTAGTGTGAGAGACGCACTTAGAGATAAACGGTTCTAATTTATCTTTGTGCCATGCATGTTAGGGCCGCAGCTTCGACTCTACCACCATGCGTTCATTGGTCAAATCAAATAGCGCGCGTCATTGGTCAAATCAAACAAGCGCCGCTTCCCCGGTTTCAACACTTCCTCAAATAGCGCGCGCTTCCCCGGCTTCCTGTTACACACTTCCGTCTCTTTTCACGAAATCACTCCCACAAATTCCAGGAAAGCGAGAGGAAAGATTTTACCTACACATCAAAAATCGTGAAGTTACTCGTACGTCTGCGCCTCTATTCGGGAACGCTAAGTAATGTTGTACGACGCTTTTAATGCGTAAGAGCGAGATGCGAGTCTCGCTCGTGGGTCGCTGCAGTATCACTTAGACGTTCCCGAATAGATGCCCTGAAATCCTCTTTAAACAGTTCTAATATATTAATAAATCTATTACATCACGCCAATATTAAAAAATAAATCTAATTTATATTTTACTTATATAATTCATCCGTTTTTGATTTTCCCGATACAAATAACCGCACAATGCTTCTCGTTCACTCCGATGCAAACAGACAGTGACCGATCACTCAAGGTCATTGGCTCTAGTCAGGGTCTTTCTTAACAATCCAGCGGCAAGTGGATAGTGCGACCGATACACGGACAATCACACAGGTCTGTTTCTACTTCGTACAAATCCCAAATTATGTTGTCGATGTATTTATTAAGCTATTTCAAAGCTGCAGATGACTCTGTATTACCAGTTCCAATTTCGAAAAAAAAAAAATTGTTTTATTTTATTTAGTCTATGGAGACTTCCTATTTTAAATAAATAAATCATGTAAACCTTAAACATGCGTTTCGTTTAGTCATACGCAGCCCAAAGCTTTAGTGCCCTAGGTATTATTTATTACACAGCATTATATGTCAGCTCCTGCCTTGAGGCATAAAGTCGCCTATAACGCGAAACAAGCTGTAAAACTGCAGCTTCCGAGAATACCTCTAACGTCGATTAACATACACGAAGTAGAACGGAACGCTATAACACAATCCTTTCGTCCTTCGTCCGAAACACACCTCTTATGAAATGTTTTTCTCTCTTATGTCGATTCTTGTTTGCTAACTGTAAAAAACTTTGAAAACACGTATTTTGGTATGTAAATAAAGCACGGTTCTCTGTATTGTATCTCTTTAATGTATTGTAGCGTTTTAGCAGTATCACGTCGGTTGGTAAGCTTGTGCGAGACAAGGTGAGCTGCATTTGGTCGCCGTGTTGAGGCGGCGCCGGAGTACGGCATTCTGAACTGGCTCAGCTTAGCCGCTCATGGGCCATGACATTTTCGATAATAGCAGTTTTGCTAACGCATTTTACGTAAGAGCCTATTTTCTGTTATTGTGCAGCAAAATTATTTGGAGTGCAACTTCACAAGTGGACGTTGATGATAAGTTATTTATAACGATCATGTAAATCTGGGTTTACATTATCGTTATAAATAACTTCTTCGTTATAGGGTACATGATTATTTGAAATTTCTTATGTTACTTTAAATACCTATCATAGAATTCTTATACATTTTCCTGTAATCTATAGGTAAAGAAATATCTTCTGTATTCATTCAAAATTTAGGCTTAGTTGATTCGAAGATAAGGGGGGAAATCGTATATTTTCGCCTATTTTCCTAAATAACTTCAATACAATTTATCTTAAAATTATTTAAAAAAAAACTCACAACGAGCCCTTGCATTTAATATATCACACCGTGTAGTTTGTATATTATTTTCATATGTACCCCCCAAAAGTGGCCCCCAAGTTTAAAATTCATTTATTTACGTTACACGTCCGTGTTGCGGTCACCGACTTACATAATGTGTACCAAATTTACTTCCGTTCGGTCCTGTAGTTTCTGAGCAAATTGGCTTTGACAGACGGATAGACAGAGAGACAGACAGACATACTTACGAGTGATCCTATAAGTTTTCCGTTTTCATACTTTTGAGGTACGGAACCCTAATAAAATGGAAAACAATTTCGAGGTAAATTATGCATGATCGCGCATAATTGGCAAACGGGGCTACAAGGTGACTAGTACAGTCAATCTAAAAACCTCAAACACGTTTAGCGCTTTAGCAAACCGGCACACCGATTTGAAACCTTTAAAAAATCAAAACGTGAGTAATTTCGCGAGTCATCAACCTAAGCAGAATATTGAACTAAGTTTTATCAGTATTTCGGAGCGAGAATGCGGACGAGACGCGTTCCTCTGTCGATAATTCGAGTCAATAAATAAATACTCATTGCGATTCGTGGGAATACTCATTTTTAAATACATTTTTGTGACTTTTGTGGGTAATAAAGATTGTACAACTGCAACTCTCCAGTTCTGTTATTGTTGTTCCGTAAAGTTCTACTCAAACTAGTCCCAATGTTGCTGTGAAGGTAAAATATATCGTACGTAAATAAAACGAACAGTAACGCTTTTTGTTGGTTTTTAAATAAATCATCCTTATATGCACTACGAAGGTAAGAGGCTCCTGTCTTTAATGAGGAGTCGCCTGTCACTGTAATGAAGCTCTTAGCCTTGTTGTAATGTAAATTGTTGTAGAGTATGGTTTCTGTGAAGCTCTAATAAATGTGTAAATGTGGTGAAGTGCGGATAATGGAAGGGCGGCTGTCGGCCGACTTACGGACCTGAGAAAACACTACAGTAGGTCAGTCACTGCCTAGATTATCTATAACATCGATTTGGAATACCGGGTATTCTAAATCGATGATCTATAAGTAACTTATGGTCGTGCGCATCATAGACCACCATAGACCTACAAATAATGCGAAAAGTGCTTCTTTAAACATAAGTTATTTCCATTTCTATACCCGACCTTGGTCTAAGTGGTACCAGTTGTTACTAGCTTTGTTTAGTCACTTCTTTTTCAATGTTAACGTCGCAAATTAGGTTATATTAATAAAGATAAATAAAAATGATAATAAAAATAAACGTTGATTTTTCAAGTAGGCGACATGTGCTCCTTCACATAATAATAAATATTGTTGTGTGAATCTACGAGCGCTTCTAAGGATGACATCTGCTGAGACGAAGCGCCGCAATGATTTAAAAAATAAATCGTAAAGCGTTGCAGGTGGGCTACAGCAACTGGTCCATCGGTTACTAGCAAGTCAGCGGGTACTGTTAGGCAAGTTTAGCTCGTATTATAAAAATATATAGTTTTTTCGCTACTTCGCTAGGCGTTGAGCTACTGAGCTGTAGTTTCGCTGTGATTACATGTATATACGTGTAATCACAGAGTAGCAAGCAGATCCTAACATACGAAAATCATTATCGTCTTCCGGCCCCGATACTTAAAATATTTGAGTTGAAATGAAGCCCATTTTTAAAATGAAGTATATTGTTTGAGCAATTTAAAAAGCAAGCTATAAACTACTTTTTCGCTTTCTCATAAAGCTAGAAAATAACTAATCGTCAGTAAATATTTAGCCGCTTAGTCAAAAGTAGTGCCTTGCGTGATTGCGACTTTTCTGATTTTTACATGTATTTAATGCATGTTACTGGCCATTACAATGTGGCCGGAAAATCCAGTTAATTGAGACCTATTTATACGTATAAATATGAATTAGCATGGTTACCTATGAAACCGAGTCTGCTGGTATTGTCGCGGCGCAGACAGCAGTCGCAGCGCGCCGCCGTCCGCTAATTGTCGCTATTACAGAAATTGGACACTTACACACAATTGCTATAAATCACTACACTTGTAGGATTAAAAGCGCGCCTCCGACGTTTATGCGATTACGCCTCTAAATTACTATACTTTAGATTTTGTTGGTTCTATGAAATACCTATTAAACGCCAATAAGTGTCGCAAGTTAATTACATAACATCTTTATCTATAATCAGAATTAAACTTAGTATCAAATCATCAAAAAATTGCCTTAACATTATTATTTTTACGGTTCCACGCTCGTATTCATTTATTAATCTTAAGCTTAGGATCAAGTTTTTTCGGTATTTTAAGATGTTTACCAGAAAAATAAGCGTGAGGTGATGTGTGTATATGTATACATATATGTTAGTATATTATAATGTATAATTTACCACCAGTATAAGTCAATTGAGAACTTACTGAAGTTACCTTTTTGAACAATGTTGACAGTAACCTAATCCTTACATCCCCTCTATCCGTACTAATATTATAAATTTAAAAGTGAGTCTGTCTGTCTGTGTCAGTCTGACTATCCATCGGTCTGTCTGTTACGTGTTCCCGGCTAAACCGCTTTTGATGAAATTTGACTACTTTATTTCAAGTTAAAGTTAAAATTGTAAATAGTAAATTAAAAAAAAACAGTAACATGAAAATTCATCATATGTTAAAGATACATTTCCACACAGACGAAATTGAGAGTAAAAGCTAGTATTAGGTATAAATGCGAAACTATGTCCTTCTTTCACATAGCAATAGAGCAATGGATCGAAGTGTTTTTTTTGTATACAGATAGTTGATGCAACTTGAGTGACATAGGTTACCTATTAATCCCAGTAAAAAACTATTTCCGAGGGAACATCGATAACAGCATTTCACGCGGATGAAGTCGCGGGCAAAAGCTAGTTATTTTATATAATGTCCCACTGTTAGACAAAGTGTTTTGATCATAGTGAGAGAAATTGGTCTAATCTGCGAAGTAATTCAACGATTTGTTTTATGTCCCCATACTGCAATGTTCACATATTACAGTCGCCGGTCATTTTTATCGCCATTAGTAAAGGGCTGTAGGTAGACTAAATAAAGTGGATGGAATCGATGGTGACTCACGTCGTTATACTCAAGTGTTATAATAACATTCTACACAAACAAAACATTGTAGTCACGGTGCTTTTTGAATCCTTTTTTACATACTTACATGCCATGTAACCTAGGTCACTTAATACATACATAGAATCACGCCCGAAATCCCTAATGGGGCAGAGCCACAAGACTCCTTGTGGCCACGTTCGATTAATTAGTCCTAAGATGGTATGATGAACCGTATGGTGACAGGTGATCAGCCCATCGCCCATACAAATAGTCCACCATGTTGGAGAGGACCCGTCCCTTAGTCGACTTTTACGACATGCATCTGCACGCATTCTATGCTATTTCTTCACTCCCAGTGCAGCAGAGGAGTAGGAGGTCACTTAATACTGATAGAAAAAAAATAACCTTCTACTAACATGTCCGGATTAAAATGAAGTTTGTTGAATAAATTATCCTTTGTTTTAGGAAACCAGCCGTCATTGAAAACGAAACGAATGATCGAAAAGCAACATTCAACAGCAGCTTTTGGGAGGGTAAGCATTATCACAATCATATACCTTTTTAGGGTTCCGTAGCCAAATGGCAAAAAACGGAACCCTTATAGATTCGTCATGTCTGTCTGTCTGTCTGTCTGTCTGTCTGTCTGTCTGTCCGTCCGTATGTCACAGCTACTTTTTTTCCGAAACTATAAGAACTATGCTGTTGAAACTTGGTAAGTAGATGTATTCTGTGAACCGCATTAAGATTTTCACACAAAAATAGAAAAAAAAAACAATAAATTTTTGGGGTTCCCCATACTTTTTTATGTAGATACCTTATGATGGGAATAAAACGAATACTTATTATGTAAAAGATACAAAATACTATTTAAGAATGGAGAACCACGACTGTTTTCAGTTTCTAAACTACTGGACGCATAAGCTTCATATCGTTTCCACGGCACATAACAGTCTGGTTTTACGTATGGAAAACATATTCAATGCGTAGGTACAATAATTATGGCAGCTGTTTTACGATTGTACTACAGTTCAAAAACAAGATAGGATAATATAAATCTGTGTGTATCGGATTTTTGTATGTGGCTGTTCAAAAATCAATATATTTAGGACTTGTCATCACGGATTTTCTATTTTTTTCCGGGGAATAGCGATATGCGGATTAGGTCGTGGGAAAAAGTGAACGCAATATATTTTAAGAAAAACCGGACAAGTGCGAGTTAAACTCGCGTGGAGAGGGTTCCGTTTAGCACATAATTATCTGTTATTTACTAGGTTACCTTAAATACCATAGACTTCTTATAGGTTTTCCTGTAATCTATAGGCAATGATATAATTTCTGTATTTTTTTCAAAATTTTAGCCCCAGTAGTTTCGGAAATAAGGGGGGGGGGAATGGTCATTTTTCGCTATTTTCCTGAATAACTTCTAAACTACTTTACTTAAAATTAAAAAAATATATATATTTAAGATCCTCACAATAAGCCCTTTCATTTGATATGTCACACGATATAGGTGGCATAACTTTTTTTTTTAATTTTCTAGTTTACCCCCAAAAAGTGGCCCCTATGTTTAAAATTCATATATTTACGTCACGCGTTCGTGTTGCGGTCACCAACTTACATATGAATTCCAAATTTCAACTCAATCGGTCCAGTAGTTTCGGAGCAAATTGGCTGTGACAGACGGACAGACAGACAGACAGACAGACAGACAGACAGACACACGAGTGATCCTATAAGGGTTCCTTTTTTCCTTTTGAGGTACGGAACCCTAAAAACGAGTCTTTAAGATTTCTGATATTTAACTTTACTTTCAATAAACTGTAACCTAATGTAAACTGTAAAATCTGATACTAACTACTAGTTTATCTTTATGATTTCGTTCAAATCGGGTATATTCATGCTGAGAGGAAGTTAGGTAGGTATATGTTACAGGAAAAATTACAAATATAATTTTTCAAGATTTTATCTTCAGAAATTACAGGTTATTTTATAACTTTATGTTATTTTTATTATATGGAAACAAAACAATGAAAGATTTATAAAGGAAAAACTTAGTAAAATAAACAAAGTTCTAAATATTTATAAAGTAGTTTTCGCAAAAATTAAACGAAATAAAACTCAACGTTGCATAAAGAGATAGGAGTTTGGAAATAGTAGATTGTACAACAAAAGCATAAAACGAGCCATTTTACCCGAAACGTGAATATAGCCACCCGAGCCGGTTCGAGAAAACTTTATAATAATAAATAAATAAATAATAAATCATTTATTTTTCGACCAACAAAGGATCATTGTGTTTGTAATACATGGAATGAAATGAATTCTTATAGTAATGTTAGTAAAGATCATACAATTAAACAATTATTCAATTAATTTAAACAATTATTCAGTAAGTACATAATTATTATTAATATTAATATTATTTATTATTACTGCTTTTATTTGACTGTCCGTACGTGAAGCTGGGAACGATGATTTCGCCTATGACTTTAATGGTAAGAAGTGCGAAAAAATCATTATTTGATCGTCACTATCACTACTCGAAGACATTGTTTAATTACTTACGAATAACGTACATTGAATTTTCAACCGCAACACAACAAATTTAGCTAGTTTCTAGTTTTGTTTGACGAATAATTAGCTTCCCGCCACACAGTTTTTCTTCATTTTTTTTTTAATTTTCACCTATGTGACGTTCGACTATGGTCTGAACCTTAATGCCAAGTTATTATAAATATTTGTGTCATATTTTTTGACATAAATGCACGCCCGTATTCATCGTAAATTTGTATTTGTATTAGTAATACATTATATGTCGTAATTAAATTAAGATGTAACGTAAATCTCATAAAAATATATCAATTAAATGAAGGTGTATTGTGTATGTGGCTGTAAGTCTTAATTGCCTTAGTCTTAAAAGAAGAAATTACTGCACAAGAGCATAAACATCCATTTTATGCAGCCTTTTCTCGATATAAAGAACAATTTTACGAGCATGAGAAGTGAAAAGTTATATTTAAGTCGTTTTTATTTTATTTTATGGCAACCTCTGGGTCAGACTTGCGCTTTTCTGGTATTTTTTAAACGTGCCTCGCCTACCCTGCGTGCTCTAAGCGTCCAAACAAATACATAATCATTGCGATATCGTGTTTATGTAAATTTCTTAATCGCTTGTGCTGTTGAACCCATAGAGAAATTCAATATTTATTGCATTCCTGCGGTTGTATAATTTTCGTATTATATTATACATAGTCGAGTGTAGGAATCCTTGCGTGTGCCGGGTCGTGAAAGTGCACCTTGCGAGGGCGCCGCCCGTTTTGTCGCACCTGCTCATTCTTTGCACATGCCGTAATGCAGTTTCGGTGCAAGGCTTGGACTGCATTGCGCGAATGCCGCCGACTTTCAAACCATATAAGTACCGCCGGTAGACTGGATAGTTTTTAAGGTAATTAATATTAGGGTACGTTTTAAGCAATTTGGGTTCATTATGGTGGAAGGCTTAAATAAAGCCGTATCTTATCAATTTATTAAAATCTCAATCGTACATATTGGTGATCTCGAATGTATATTACGGTAGTCTTTTTTGTTACGGTATGCTTATAAGGAAAGTTCTGTTTTGATATCCTGCTGTTTGATCATTAAATTGACAACCACGATCCACCCGTCAACTTTCATTGTTAACCGGCATTTTGCATCTAAGAAATTCGATTTCAAATGCTTATCGCTCTTGATTGATAGCCATTGTCGATACTTAAGATGGATATGATCACAATTGAAAAGAGGTTAGCAGTTTTATAGGGCACCTGCGCAGTATTACTACTCATTGTGCGGACACTTGTTTCTGTTTCTCAACTCTCAAATATCTTGCAAGTTGGTTCTATGATTTAAGATCTAGTTATTACTTGATGTTATCTTTGTAATAACTGACTGGGTTTTTATTAATCTGTCTAAGTATTCATTAAAGACCTCCACGAGATGGACATTTCAGTATTTATTTTAATATGGTTCTTACAGTTTAGCCTCGGAATCCATAAATACCATATCTACCTACTTTGAACCAAAAAACTTTGATGGGCTTAACTTATCCGGTTGCCATTTTAAATTGGAAGACCAGGAATTTTCTCGAGTGAAGGCTTTAGCAAAAAGCGTTTATATTTTATACGCAATGTAACTGCGACTAACGTAAGAGGTAATAAAGTCGTGGTTTGAGCAGCAAGTGAGGGAAAGGATGTTGTAACGTTTGGCGGATTCCTGGCGGGCCCGGTTTGATTCGCAGCAGTCAGCTCGCTCGGTCCCCGGTCGCATACCGCAATCGAAGCGTTATTTATTCGACTTAAATGTTGCGAACGCCGCTCCCCTTTTGCCCGCGCCAACAACATGCCATTATTAATTATATTTTACAATAAAATATTATCAATGAGATTCAGTTTTTAAACATCTGCTTCGTCTTCATGTGAACCCACAAGTGCAAATGGCTCATCAGTTTAAGAGGATGGTTTATTTCGGCCATCGCTCACTGCTGTTGTTAGTACCATAAGAAATGTTATGTCAGATGGATCGGCTGGCTAATAAATACAAGTAAGCGTTTTGAATTAATAAAAGAGCCGCTCGTCGACCTTTGCGAGATACAAATGTTGCGGTTATGAGTCTTGCCTTGTTGAGATTACATAATACATGTCACTGGAGAAAGTTAATTTAGTTTTGAAAGTGAAATCGATTACACTTTCTTTCACTTACCTATCTATTTCAAAGTTCGTTGTTGGAACCCATCAGTCATTCAAATATCTATTTGAACACATTTTACTTAAGTCTGTCCATCCATTGTTTATAAAGTTTCTCTACTTTTCTGCAGCACGATATAAATTTTAATAATCATTCATGTCAATCAAATTACGTATATATAGTAGGAATCTTAGTTATAAATGCAATATAAATCAAAACCAAGACGTGCACTTGATCATTTAATTTAATTTAAGGTAGGTAGGTATATAGTTTACAAACATAAGCAGAAGGTTACATTAGTGTTACTATGCTTAGTCCAACTCATTTTATACGTTCTGATCTATATTGAGGCTATTAAAAGAGTTTAATAAAAGGACGGGAATGTAAAAAAATGTGCAAACAACTCTGCAAACACGTCGGAGCGGTTTAAAGGCCGCGTCCGGATTGCGAGGGGCGGCGGCGGCGGCGGCGGCTCGCGGAGAGCACAGGCGGCATTCCAACCTCCCGCGGCCCTGGCGACGTCACTCTATGTACCTAGATGGCATGGCGCATTCCGCGATGCCACTTATTCTCTCCACTCTCAGTACTGATGAAAAGAAAGTGCAGTCATGAGATTGGTCTGTCCGCATTTCCTGAATCCGATCCAACAGATGTATCTTGCTAAATAACGCATGTGTTATAATCGGAAATGCAGCGGCCGGCGGTGAACAGCCACTTGCCAGGGTGCTCGGCGGCGCGCGCGCGCCTGCGACCCTGACATCTGTTGTGCGCGAGCGCCGTCTGCGCGCGCTCACGGTCGCCGCCCTCCGATGCCTCTGCTGGCTAAAAATAGCTCAGATTTACAAATTGATGCTTACTTCAAAGTTAGAGCAGCGAGAGTGTTTATAAATTCCAAAGTAAAGGCGATGCTATATTGTTCGAATTCGTTTATCGGGGCTTATTGCGTTTCGATTATGTACATAGTGTGAGGGTGCCTGTATAGTGGTGATGGTGAGCAACGACGACGAGGCTGCAGTCGCAGGCGGTGAGATGCGAAGGAGCGTCGCGTGCGCGGCTCGGTGTCCGTCCCTGGCTCGGAGCAACGCCCCCGTCAAGGGCGGCGACGCTGCAAATTTGTGCAAGCCCGCCGCGACTCAGTGCATCTCGCCCCGCCGCGGCGGCACCGCGCTCGCCGCTCGTGCTCGCCGCTCCTGCGCTGACCAGCGCCCGCGCACCCGTGCCGTGGGCGCACTCTGCACGCACCGCCCTATGTGAAATAACTGTTATTTCGGTCGTCAATGAGCTGGTTCCGCATTCTTAACTCGATCCTCTTTCTCTGAACCGAGAGATTCGCGGCATTGTTTCATCGCCCAATAAATGAAGTGGACAGCCTTTTGTTCTCCTCTCGAAAGATGTGGGTATTATTTTTTGTGGTTTTCGCTGTTCGTACAATGAAAGTAACATTTTCTGAATGAACTGGAAGCGAAACTGGTTTGCTAAATGAAAGTGTACGGTTATGAATTATTATTATGAATTGGTTCATATGATCATCCCTGAAGTTGTTTAACCGTTTCCACGATGATGGAGATGAGGAAGCTGCCGCGGCGCTCGATGTCACTTTACGGTCAGTGCGTAGGTACACACAAAGGTAGCTATGTTTTTTTTAAATAACAAAGTTTTAAAAAAAATGCAACAAATGACCTCTTAATCGTATTTCTCTCGCTGAGAATATAACATAATATCAATGTCCTAACTATTTAATTTTGTTGACACGTTTTGTTACGTACTAACGATGTTTATTAATCATTAATATCTTTAAGTAAGGAAAATTTTATATTGGTATAAATAAGTAAGCATTGTTCATGAAATTTTCCTCTACCAATAACACCTGCTAAACTAAATATAGTTATTTGTAGCAAGCATGTTTACAATTATTGAGGCACTGTTAAAGTGCAGTTACACGAGCAACTTTTCTACGGCAATGTGTGGCCGGCAACTATAGGCATCTTTCTCTAAAGTACGAAGTTAGAGTAAGACAGTTGTAGTTGCCGGCTATAAATTGCCGTGGAAAGTTGCTCGGGTAACTGCACTTTTAGCAAACTTTTGGTAGCACGCATCGTCGTTGTTAAATGTATTTTTTTTATCGAATGGGACCTTTCTAATTAATAATAGTTTATTAAGTAGTTAGTATGAAAATATATAGTTTAAGTGATAAAAAAAAAACTATATATTTTCATATCCAAATAAACCGTTCATTTGAACCAATCACATGTGGCATCCACTAAAAATACGAATTTTCATGAATAATATAGGTAGGTTGCCGAGGGGATAAACCAGTATTTTCAAACAAATTCTGGATACATTACGTCTCTTGGGCAACCGGCAAATGTAAGATATTTTATAAATATATTTTTAATACAGCTTCCATAGTGTTATATAGATTTACTAATTAACTAGAATACCACCACAATTATCAGGAAAAAGGGGCACGTTTGTTCTTGTAATTTTGTTCTGTACGCCAACAAGTCGAATGATCTCGGCCAAAAAAAGTTGGTTATGTAAATATAAAAGACGACATATCTTTTTTCTGCAAACCATACATTTTATGTTGCAAAATGTTTTAAAAATAGTATAGAAAATATTTCAAGTAAAATTGTTTAGTACTGTTTTAATTCATGCAAATGGTGTCAAAAACCAATAAATTCTCAATTAGCGAGGATTTTGGCATATGTTGTTTATAAAAAATGTGTACAAATCCTTGCCCTCACTCCAAACTTTTATATTTCCAACTTAGAACAATAAAAGTTACTACGGGGATGTTCAAATGCCTGCAACTGAATTCGTTGTGTGAGAAATAAAATGAAATTCATTTTTAATGGTATCCATACATATATACTGTATATTCATATACCTAATTATGTACCTACTGGCAAATTTACGAGTATATTGATTGCAGCGTATAAGATACGGCACCTTAAACAAGCAATTCAGACTCGCACATTATTTAATTATTTTCCTTTTCGGTAGGGGCTGAGAATAAGTCGTTATAAATGCCATTGTGATAACAAATATCATAGTTATAGTTTTATCGATAATCGGTGAAATTCCGCAATTTAACTACATACAAGAAGTGTATTGGAATGTGCTAATGTAAACATGTTTCACGTTGACATACTCAATTGCATACCTCATTTCCTGTTTAAAATTGAAATTTAATATGTTTATTGATATGTCCTTACAAATAGAACAACAAAAATATGACCGTTGGCCATATTATAGCATACACATGTATGTTACATGAGTGAAATCTTCAGCCTGACATGTGCATCCGCTCCCGCTGTCTTTGCGCACACTTTTGTCCACTAATTTTGCGCAACTGATTAAATTGATCCAAGGAATCTCTTTGTTCCGGCGTAATGACGAAACAGCGTCAACAGTAGCAACCATTAAGGTAGACCACAATGCTGAAATTCAGTGTGCACAAAACATTTGTTCAAACAAACTGAAGCGTGCCATGTCCGCAAAATAAATAACAAGTGTAGACATAAATTGCGTTTACGTATTGATTACTTTTACGTATATATTGGAAAAACATCAGTCGAAACGTGAACGTCATTTTGAACGCACTCCTTTTAAAAATAAGTATATATGTAACGCGTGATGTACACACAAAGAGTGATAGTGTTGGATACAAAATCATACAGTGTTGTAAAAATCAGACATTCTCGTTGCCTGCACCCTATTGAAGAAGAAAGAGAAGGTATATTTGCACGTAATATTTTTTATATGGAGACGAGGTACCTGTTTTCTGCCATTATTGACAATATCTATCAATATTTAATTGAAGTTACTCAATACTCAGTGTAATAGAACTGGTGACGCATCATTTTGGCTAATAGGTTGGTCAACTGTAAAGTGACACCAGCGGTGATTCATCTCATCGTCTGAGAATACTGGTTCTCCATTCTTTGTTAGCGCTTCCACGCAACGTGTCCAAGGTCTTACCTTAATCCTATTTAATTTATTTATCTGCGTTTAGCTCCTCATTATTATAAAATTTAATAAAGTCAGCATAACAGGGAGGTTTGTTAGAAGCAAATGTATTACATTACAGAGGTTGGCTTGTTCGTAATATTTATTCTTTTTTGTTCTGTCTGGCTTCACGATTAAAAGCATCTCTGTACTCAATACTGACAATATTGTTTTAATATTATATGTAATGTAAATATACCAATTGTTATTATTTTACAGATCGGGTCAATAAAAGCGATGCCGAAGACAAAAGCCTCTCGAACGACGAGAGTCCGCTCCCGAGCTGCCCACGACAGCCGCCCGACGGGGTAGAGACTCCAGCTGACGCCGTGGAGAAACCCCCGGAACTGCCCACGCGCTTGCCCCCGCGCCTTCCCGTCGCGTGGCCCAATACGCGCACCCGCTTCTCTTACATCTCGAGGACGCAGGATGCTAGAAGTGAAGCCAGTGTTAAAGACAAAATTGCTATGTTTTCTAACGATCGTGCGCCTTCTACGGATCAGTTGGATAATTGCGGGACACTTCCCAAAAATCTTATTGTCCCCCGAAAAAATTCTACTTCGTATACAAATAATTATACAGAAGTTTCATCACTAGACAGACGATTAACAAAGTCTCAAGATAATCTTGATGAAATGCCTCGGTCGTATAGGAGACATTCAGAGCGGCCGGAAGTACTAGGAGCATTAGAAAATAAGATTACAACCTCAAGTTTGGAAGGACCTCAGACACTGAGTTCCCGACAAACAGAGAATAAACCACTTTTTTATGGAAGTACGACTACTCTACCTTCAAGCATTGAGAAAGCATTTAGTCAGCCGATATTTCATGCGCGCAGTGTAAGTGATGATAATGGTGATAAAAGTGTGCACAAATCAAATCTTGAGTATTTAATTGAACAGAGAAAAAAATCTTTATCTAAGCTGAGAGGTTTAGTTATACCGGAAGTTCAATCGCCAATAGTGGATTTGCCTGCAATCAAAGTGCAGGATACAATATCGAAACCATTTATGTTTAAATCAAATGAGCCTACTAACTTGAATAGGGCAGAGAATACAACAAGTCATAAGAAATTTATTGATTTGAATGAAACCAAATGGAAAACTAATCTTTTACCAAATAACATTCCTAAGTATTCTCCTGCATTTAAAAGAAAATCTCTACAAGTCTATATGCCCTCTTCTTTATCGAAGGAGTCCACGCCTGAACGAAAATTCAGCGAAAAGGTGGATGCTCTCAGCAAATTGAATAGTAAAACATTTACTCCAAGACCTCCTCGAAGTTTATTGGACCTTAAAAGTGGGACATCTACGCTGCCATCTAAATTTCAAATGTCAAATGTCAACAAATGTTCCAGTAATGATTACAAAGAAATTTTTAATAATAATCGAGATTACAAAAATGTGGAAATTAAAATATGTACTGCGACTGAAATCGTAGACAGTGATAACGATTCTGCGATGAGCTCTACACAATCCAGCTATCGTTCTTCAGCTTCGTCGCCTTTACACAATCTGGACAGTATAGAGTCTGACAACTCCCGCCTATCGCCCAGAATATCACATTATACTGCGTATACACTTGTTAAAACCGAAATACCTACAAAATCTTCAATCTTAGAGAAAAGTTGCGAGGAATACGTAAAACGCAATGTATGTCGTTCAGTATCATCTGATACCAATGTTTCACTCAGTTCTTCAGCGGGTTCGGGAGCTACTTCTGGGTCGCAAGCCAGCTGCAGCTCTTTAGAAAGTTCTGTCGCTGACTCAGATAAGAAAAAAGTTCCGAAAGCCTCTAATATAGATACGTTGAATAGGCGAAACATTTTAGCTTCGGCAAAATGCAGGAGCGGTCGCGATGCTAAGCTGAAGTCACCCGTAGTTGAAACGAAATTCTCGCACGAGTCGTACGAGAGATCACCCAGCCCAATACGTAATGCGACTGATCGCCTTTCTACACTCACGTCTTCCGTGAGTGCTATTTCGAATAAAGGCGATAACAGACGTCGTAACAAGGTAATTGCTGAAACCGATTCTGACAGTGACCACGAGGCTAATGTGCGACAAAGGAAGACTGACTTTAAAAACTCAAGACTAAAGAGAAATTCGAGTTCAGCAAATAAAATAAAACCCAGCGAAGTAATGGTCGAAACAACTAAAGTTGAAGATCCGCCAAGGGCTATTACAGAAAATATAATTAAAGAAATAAAAAAAACTGAACTTAACAGATATGGTAATGATAAATTAGTTATATCAATTGAGAAAAACAGTATTCAAGAAAATAAACGGGATAAAGTACCTACTCTGGGAAACACAGATAATAAAATATCAGAAGTTACTGCTCCTTCAACTAAAACTCAAATAAATGTACAAAATCAAGAAAAGGCTGTTAACAAAGTCAATACCGATAGCAATGGTAATGGATTTTTAAGCGACAAAAGTGACCTTAGCTCCTTAGAAGAGACAAAAATATCAACACAAATAATTCGATTACAAAAAGGCGCTAGCTCTGGCGTAGGCCTCATTCTGGCAGGCGGCATTGATTGCGAAGCGAAGGATGTCACGGTACGTAACACAAATGTAACAAGAAGGAATATATGAATTTTCATCTTAATTTTTACACTTTTTGTATTGATAACTATAATTATTAAATTATTGCAAACTCTGTAGGTTCACCGAGTTCTAGCAGAGAGTGTGGCAGCAAAGGCCGGATTAAAACGTGGCGCCAAAATTCGAAGCATCAACAACTGCAGTATGACAGGGTTGACGCATGCGCAGACTGTAGCTATCCTAAAGGTACTGATTTTAATAAAACATATGAGAAATAGTTAAACAATTTGTGTTTGTTATTATTATTATTATATCTTCTAATGAATTAATAAATAATTTACATTTTTTTTCTTTAGGAGCAACGCTTGGAGGTTGTTATTGAGATTCTGAACGATACTCAAGATAATACAAGTAGCGTTACATGCAGCTCTGACGTTGGTAAGAAAAGTTGTAGCCTGTCAGAGTTATTCGAATTGAGAATTGAGTTTATTTTATTCACTGTCCTTAAGAGCACCGTCCCTGAGTAACGCTTCATACAAACGTAATTATTTTTTGAAATTCACCCGTATACCCTGTCGATTAAAAAAAGAATCACCCAAATCGGTCCAGCCATCTCCGAGTGAGTAATCGGTGAACATACATAATAAAAATATAATAAATTTATACACGTCGAATTGAGAACCTCCTCCTTAGGTTTTTTTGAAGTCGGTTAAAAAGTAGCCTAACGCGCGGAGTTAAAATATCTATATCCTTGCAAATTTTCTATGCGATCCAGCTAAAAATGTTCAAACCACAACTGGACTACGTTTTGTATGCAGCGCTACTCAGGGACTCGGCTCTTAAAAGTAAGGAATAAAGCGAACAGAGTTTCATAATTTTCAATTGGCTCATAACGAAGACTTTTTAGACAATGGTAAATTTGCCTTTTTAATTTCACGAACTCTCTAATCCGCACTGGGCCCGAATGGGAACTAATGCCTAACTCTTCTCATCATGAGAAGAGGCATGTGCAGCTGACGTATTTTGCATATTTATGTTATATAACTTTTTGCTATTCTACAGCGGAGTCCAAGGTTCACCATGAGGGTGCCACCGAGGGCGCAGCGAGGGCTGTGGTGAGCGTGGTGCTGGACAAGGCCGGCGGCGGCGCGGGGCTCGGCTTCGGGCTCGACGGCGGCCGCGACTCGCCACAGGGAGACCGCCCGCTCACTGTTAAAAAATTATTTGCAGGTACTACCTCGACAATTTACAATGTTACAGAAGACTATACTTCTAGTACGCTCTGAAGTTGTTCTGTCTGACTGCAGAGGGAATCTCGAACCTCTTGTTCAGAGCGCACTAGAAGTGTGGTGGCCGTGACAATATACCTTTCTCTTCATAAGGTAAAGCTAATAATAAGCTCGCCTTAAGTCTGCAACCCTCAATATAATTAGCGGAAATAGTTATTGAAAGAACAGTTGCTTCTGGATTTACAAACAAAACTGCATGTTAATATTGTGATGTGCCTGTATTGCGCATGACTCCTGCTGGTACCCTTATCGGTGACGTATGGTTTTATTTCAGTGCCATTTATATCATTCTCGACAAAAATTTAAATTCCAGGTGGAGCGGCAGCGCAAAGTGGGCGCATTCTAGTCGGTGCTGAACTTCTCTCCGCTGGAGGAATGTCGATGGAAGGATTCACTCGCACCCAAGCCTGGGCAGCTCTCAAAGCGTTGCCCGCCGGCTCCGTTACTTTAGTACTGAAAAACCCTCTGGCTAACTAACCTTTACGGTTTTACATTAACTTAAAGATGTGATAAAGCGAATACGTGAAATAATGAGACTTTTGTGGCCTATTTAAATTCACTATTCGAGTATTTTGTTCGAAATAGTCAGCGCGAGGAAATTGGAAGGCTTTAGGCTGAACTAATTTGGCGACGCAAGTACGCCCGGGACCTGGTTAGCACTCAGCCTAACGAGAGCCGTTTATCTGAACGTTTATGGAATGAGCGAATATAAAGATGCTAACTGACACCATTCAATTTAGCGAAGTGCGTTGGATGCGCGCCCGGGCCCGGCGCGCGCTGCTTGTACAAACAATTTACTCCCTTCATTTAGTCAGTAGATTGATATACATAACAGTGTGCCAATTTGTCCCTTTAACTAAATGGAAAGATTACATTCTATCGTTTGAGGACTCTCGAAGACTGTTTTATTGTTTTAAAACATTAATATACTTAACCAAATTGGATGGAACTGAAATAATTTTATTTTACTAGTCTAGACAGCAGAATGGCAAACGGAGATGCTTACTGCCTGCAATTTGGCGCCGTACTTAACTAAAAAAGATGTGTTGAACAGCATTCCCGATCTTGTGAGTGCCATTATCATGTCTGGAGAACAATCAGCGCCAAGCATTATCTTTACTTAACTATTTATTTATGAAGCATAATATTTTCTAATCTGACCTACTTGTTAGGAATAAGAATTTGGAATACATATTACATCTCCTTTTAAAATGTATTGCGTAGTTGTATTTGGTTTAATTCTTTATAGTTATGGTTCGTTAAATGGAGTACTTCGATTCATTTTGACACTTTTGTTTTGTTCCATAAACCAATAATGTCTTAAAATTGTTCGTAAAACCATAGCAGTTACTTGCCATGAATATAATATAGTCTGTCTTGTAAGCCTTACCTTACCACTAATTTATAACAATTACTTAATTATAATTATTATACGTAAACATGTACATAATTTGATTATATCTAAAATCGTCTTAAACTAATTTTCAAAAAAAAAAATATAAGTCGATAATTTGCTGTAGTGCATACTTATGTTGCTGTTATCCCTACGTCTGTTGTTAAAATCCTTTATTGCCCTATTTATTTATTGTTTTGCTCGTATTCGTAGGGAAAACGAAATGAGTATTTCAGAAAGTTATTTATAATTGTACCTACCTAAATATATTATTATATTCTTGTATTGATTATAATAATAAATTACTTATTTTTGTCTAATGCCTATTTTTTATTGCGGTAACCCTAATGTCAAACCCGGTACTGTACCATTACCATGAGTTGCGCAAACCGCTCTCGCTAGCGTAAACTATCGCTCGCTCCTTTCTACTTGTATCGGCAATAAGCAGCATTTCCGATAGATATCGATAGCGAGAACGGTTTGCGCAAACTCATGGTAAGGGCTCTGTTGTGTATTAGACGGGCAATTATTGTATAAGTATTGGGCGAAATGTTAGGTTCCATTTTTTTTTTTAATGTTAAAAAGGCGGCAAACCAGCAGACGAGCCACTTGATGGGAGGTAGTCATCGTCGCACATGGACATGTGCAACACCAGAGGAGTCACCAATGCGTTGCCGACCTTTGAGTACCCTATTCACTCGCTTTTTGAAGATCCCCATGTTGTAGCGCAAGGGAAACACCTCAGGAGGAAGGTCATTCCACAACTGACAGTTAATTATGCAAAACGTGAGATTTTGGGAAAACGCACCCTTAAAATTCTATAATAATTAAGGATAAATCGAGAGCTCGTCTGTGGGTTTAAAACGCATATGCTCTACATATATTGTATTTCGTAAATAGCACGCAGAATTGTTCGTCTGTCTCTATATATAAATGAAATTTCTCGAAATTCTGACCACCGTCAAAAGAAAACCATGCTTTTATTTTTACGTATCATAAAAAGGTATGCTCTGCTTTAATTCGACAGTGGCATATACTGCGCTGACAACGCTGTTCTTTTTAAAATCATAACAATATTTTACTTAAGTTTCAATTGGAGATCGTATACTACTTACTTAGACTACAACGATGCAAAAAGGAGGGTACTGTTTTTCGCGACTAAGTAGGGTAAAGACATCAGTGGCCAGCCAGGATCCTGTAGCCAGCCTTTTGCCTCTTTTATTGCCTTAAAATAGCAGTCTATTTGAAATTAATAAATTATATGCCTCTTAATTGATTCCTTATTAATCATTATATTTATCGATCGGTGCGGGGAAACGGCAGGGGGGAAAATAAAAAAAAGTTTATCTACACCCATATCATAAAACCTCCATTGGTTAATCAAAAACCATAGGAAATGACCACCATTTTGACAACCAATTAGGAAAAACCAGTGCTGCGATGAAGCAATAACATGACTTCTTTATCGTTTTTAGTAAAGAAATGAGATTAAATTTGGAACAGCTGTCAAACTCAAGTGGGTCTCTATTTTAGTATCCATAGATATTAAAACAGTTATTGATACGAAACGTCAATTCAGTATGTTTTTTTAATATAAACTGCACAATATTTGATCTCGAGTGACGTGAGAATAGAGACTTCATCCGTTTGTCTATGATTTAAAAAAAAAATGGTCTTGACGGACGGCCGCCATTATGTTGACGTATTGCTGAACGAAAGTAGAATTTTTTTGAATTGAATAGAAAAAGTTGTTTGTAATTTACATTTTAGTTGAAAATATGAATAGTAAGTAGTCTTCTCGGAGTGTGTGTGATGTGAAAATGCGCCGGATATCGGAAATATGCAGCCACGATTGCAACAAATAACTTGTTGCCAGAAAATATTGTTTCTGAACCCATCATGGAGGATTTATAATATGTGTGTAGATAAAGTTATGTATGCAACTCTGCATAATTTGGCCTTAAAACACACGTGCGATCTTATTATGAAACTCGCTGAAAGCTCGTTTCATAAAACCGCACTAGTGTTTTAAGGCCTATCATTATGCAACCGTTGCATAAACTACTATTATTTGAGTGCTCTCGGTCGAGAGCGGCAATTTTGCGATGTCCGCCATAATTTTTTTCGTACTTGGTGTTTTCAAATCACGTAAGAAAGATAGACTTGTGTTGACATTATATGATATATTTGTATATATCTGTGAATGCATATAGTTGTTTAAACCGAAAATGATAATAAAATGAGCGTATTTCATTGATTTCTTAATCATTTACGGAGGCTGACTATTGGGTATCACTTTTTTATGTGTTCTCCAGTATTCAGTCACCTGCGGCTGACTTCTGGATATTGGTGGTATCGTTCGAATTTGAAATAAAATCGGTCCGTTATCATCGTTATTTTTTAAGATTCAAATTTACCCTAACATACCCTATAATATTTTTAGAAAAAAGTAGTCAGCCGCTTTTTAAAGTATTTTTTTGGTATGGCTGACTAATGGGAATTGCATCTCCAGTACTCAGCCACTTAATAAAGTATGAAAAAAACCTATATAGGGCCTTATTTAGGTACTTATTAGTCTTTTTACTGTTTCATGAATAAAAACGTAATGTTATGTTCAGTAAAGCATGTCGCAAAAACCAGTACACAAACAAAAGCATCCACCAGAAAAACTATCTTCTGCAAAGGAAGCTATACGAAAGGAATGCGTATTAGAGGAGCATATAGAACTTTTGGTGTTCTCCGAGGCACATTGCAAGACCGGCATCACCTATGGATTCCTGAAGGCCTACGTAACATGAGTCTTGATACAGTAGTAACTAATGCCAACGACCCAAAACCTAGATCGATCCGTCACTATACCGAAAACATCTCGGATGTCAACCTATACGAGATTAGTGTGGCTCTCAAACAGCTTAAATACAATAAGGTGATAACGGAATCACAGCCGAATTTCTGAAAGCAGTTGGAAAACCGGTCTTTTAAGCCCTTCAGGCGTTATTCGATTCCACATGAGGGGTAAACAGGCATGGAGAAGAAGTGTGGTGTTGCTCTTCTTCAAAAAAGGGCAAGAATGCCCCGCTAAAGCATTTCCGGAAGCCGGCTTGTTCGGGAGACTGGAAGTTACAAATATAGTGAATAATATGTTTCCATCGGTAAAACTCGGATCTCAATCGGAAGTCGACGGCACCCGAAGTGTCAATTAATTGATATGAAACTTTATTATTTTCTGTTAAATGTCAAAATGAAAAATGACAACATGGTATGATGGGTACTGGCCCCCAATTCTCGATGCATTCGAGATAATGTCAATTGCGAGATTGAACGTCAGATTCATACAGTTGTGTCAAATGACTGTATGCACTGACGTTTAATCGCGATTGTGAGATTATGTCGAATACGCCGAGAATTGGGGGCCTGCTGAAGCTAATTGAGAGAGCACGATAAATACGAACTTTTCCGATAAAACACAATGGAAACTAATAATGCACTACATCTGTATCAAACCTGCGTGCAAGATGGTTCGTAATTACTCTCAAAAACAGCTTGTAAACATGGCTCAAAAGTGAGAAGGGAAAGAAACTACAGTAACTAACTATAAGAACTATAGTACCCTATAGTAAACTTCCAGTCTCCCGAACAGGCTGGTTTCCGGAAATGCTTCAGCACCAGTAGACCACATAAATTCGCTACAGCAGGTTATATAGGAGACCGTAGAGTTTAATCTGCCTCTTTGCTCAGCGTTAGTGGACTACGAGAAAGCTTTCGATACGATTGAGACTGTACTGCAGTCTCTCCAGCGGTACCAAGTCGACAACAGGTACATCGGAGTGTTGAAGTGTTTGTACGAAAACGCCACTATATTAGTCCAACTATAGAACCAGAACTCAAAACCTACTGCAGTGTTGCAGTGGGAAGCCAGACAGCGAGATGTTATCTCTCTAAATCTGTTCACCGCTGCTCTGGAATGCGTTTTCAAGGTTCTGAATGAGACAGGGGTTGGCATCAACATAATCGGCGAGACCTCGGAGAACCTCAGTTTAATGCTCAATGACCACAGTAGAACCTCCGAATGAGCTGGCCTTAAAATGAACATGGACAAGACAGAATCATGACAAATGTCCCTGTACTGCAAACTCCCGTGAAAATTGGAGATTTTACGCTCAAAGAAGTTGACGATTATGTGTACCTGGGGATGTCCCCAGGTACACATAATCGTCAACTTCTTTGAGCGTAAAATTACAATAAAAAAGTATTGGAAAGTACCTATGTAGGTACTTTCCAATAAGGGACGTCCATCTTCGAGAAAGAGGTCTATCGTGGAATCCGGCTTGCAGCGTACCATATCGGGAAGCTGTACCATATCTTCTGGAACAATAAGCCGCAGTGTCTCAAGATGAAAATGGAGTCTGAACCTTTTAACTGTAGGATAATATTATTCAACTAAAAGCATGACTATTGTAATTTTAACGACTATTAATTGTCTATTAATTATTCATTTAATATTGTTGATTTTTAATCAAATTTTAACAAATAATTTAGAGGCCGAGTACTGGGCTTAAAGTGGCCGACTATTAGATTTTTGAGGCTGAATACTAGAGAAATGTGTATGTTTTGGTTTAAACTTCTTTTTCTATTTTATAGAAATATTTTATATGTTTTCCTTAAATTGCAATGGAACTAGAATAAATTATTGAACGAACAGTAAAAAAAGTTTATTTTTTAGTCAAATCCTGAATTAATAACAGTGATTTCAAAACTCAAACGTCGTTAAAAGGCTGACTACTGGTGCCTTTACCCTATTGTGTGTGTATGTAATCACTCGATTTGTAACCATCTAGAGCCTAAACGACTGAACCAATTTGAATAAATAGGGTGTCAAACGATTCGGTTAAAATGTCCGCCTGACACTGGCATATGACATCATCAGAAATACGTTATGCCGGATACAAGAAGACATTTTTGCTTGATATTTATACACATGCATTTCAAATGAAACATTGGTATATAAATGTACTGTCAATATACAAATCTATGTGAAATACCTACATTTGGAATGATTTCTCTACTTGAACTGGCCATATAGAGCAGAACACAACTCAAACGTGGATTCACCGATAATGCATGTTTAAATACACACTAACAAAGAGAAAATAAAAATGCCCGACTGCAGAACCTTTAAAAAAAGGCTGGTCAAGTGCGAGTCTGCCTCGCGCGCCGAAGGTTCCGTACATACCTTTCAAAAAGAAACAGTATCTTGTAGAAACCCTAAAATGAAAATGAAAAAGAATGCTTTTAACAACGGGGTAACATTTACAACCTACCTATGATAAAAAATAACTTTCGCAAACCTATCCCTATCCCTGTGCAATCTTCGAGTGTGATACGACCTTGCAAAGGTTATTCCGTTTAAGTATTTTTTCATTCCCCATCTCGGAAATAGTATTTTAGCTCTTCGATATCTGAGTGCAAAAGCCGTTTTTATCCGCTAGAGGAAAAAAGTAAATTGAATTTAGAACATCGTGTGCACTAAGTTTGTGAATCCAAAACATCATTAAACCTATTTGCTAGCTCCATGGTGCCGAATTTATCATACAAGGCTCAGGCTCGGAACCTTCTTGGTGTCATTTTTTTTTAATTAGCTTTGCGCGCGCCATTTTCTTTTCACGTCATATTGTTAAAACCTTAGGTTAAAAACAAGAAACTTGAAAACAAGTGAAAATCCTAAAATGAGTGATTCTAGCTACGAGGAAGTTTATTTCACGCCCAAAGAATTGACTGAAACTGTTAATAATGAGCAAATTTTATTGTGCATTTAGTGATTTCCTCGCTGAGGTGGAATGAAAAGTTACGTGTTGCACTCGAGTGCAAAGATTTTTCACCTCGTGCTCTTTTGATTCCCTCGCTCGCTAACACTCGGGATTCTAATTATTAGAAACTTTCGCTTGCTCGGTCATCAAAATTGAGCACGCGGTTAAAAAGCAACTTTGCACTCTTGTATAACAAATAACTATTTTTGTGCTGTAATTTCAAATTTACGGTTTTCGGTCATTTTCCTTTACTTGTGCTTTAAGACACTGCTTCTTCTCAAATTTCATGATTCTAGGTCAACGGGAAGTACCCTATAGGTTTTTATTCCCTTTGGATTGCCTTAAAAGTATCAAAATATGTGGCATAAACGGTCGTATCTTTTGATTGCGGTGACTAATTCCAAATTGATACCTCCAGGCGTTCCTGAAAAAAAGGTTTTGACACACAGACAGACAGACGAACAATAAAGGTTCCTCTTTTTCTTTTGAGGTACGGAACCCTAAAAAAGAGAAATAAGAGGTTGATTCTGCAGAGCAGTCGGAGCTCTCTGTTTATAAAATCATATAGCAGCTACTCTAAGTTAATTTACCGACTGACCATTTCATATCGATCCCCATGGGTACTGTACATTTTTTTTATTTATATTTCTAGAGTTTCAAGTTCATAACATAGGTAGTTATGAACTTATGAAATTTTGAACTGTCATAGAATTTGCGTTTCCTCATTTATTGCGGGAATAAAATGTTTGAATATATTTTTAATTTTACTGAAAAAAGGGGTCCAAGGAAATGGGTCAAATTTTGAAAGTCATCCAATAGGGTCAATAGGTGCAAAAAACGACCTGCCGTTCATCTCCGAAATTATGTAACCCAAAAATCTCAAATATATATCATGTTGAGCGGTAGTTAGGTATATTTTAATAAATATATATAAATTTGTTACTATTTTCCCATACTTACTTCCAGTTTTATTTCCCTTTCCAGTTTTATTTCCAAAAAAAATCATATACCCTGCCTATGTCCTACTAGGAGGTACCCTTAATATAAGATCGAAAACCGCATGCCGCAACCGTCCAGTAATGTAAAAGTTTATCGCGCACATAGGTACAATCAGATAAACAGACATGAAATTCAAAACACAACCACAAAAGGATCCTTTTAAAGCCAGGCCACAGAAGATGTTATAATAATTCTCCAGCCTAATTAGGAAACTAGGTTAATAATAAATACTGATCTTGAAATACTTTGCCAAGGTGCTCCCGTCAGGCGCTGCGCGGCGCATCGTGATCTATCTTGACATGATGGGAAGGCATTTGCTCGCCTTTACATACATACATACATACATACATACATACATACATACATAGCATCACGCCCGAAATCCCTAATGGGGTGGGCAGAGCCACAATACTACTAGTGGCCACGTTCGATGAATTAGTCCAAAGATGGTATGATTAACCGTACGGTGACAGGTGATCAGCCCATCGCCCATACAGATAGTCCACCATGTTGGAGAGGACCAGTCCCTTAGTCGACTTTTACGACATGCCAGAATGATAAGCATCTGCACTCATTCTATGCTATTTCTTCACTCCCAGTGCAGCAGAGGAGTTCGCCTTTACACTCAGAGAAATTGTATTGGAGCTGCTTTAGATTGTAATTGGTAAGTACCTATTGCAGATTGTTGAGGATAATGAGCATAGGATCAGGTACGAGTATAAGCTCCAATCACAGCTTAAGTCCATAATAATTTGAAGAGGAACTTCAGAGGGCACTGCATGATGACGATTTCTCAATCACAGTCGCTTTTCCGCAGTATTCGGTTATTCCGTTAAATAGGTATTGAATTTATTGTTCGTGATACGTGCTGTGCTATTTAGATTAATTTGGTTTTTCAGGCAGACAGAAAACAAAAATTGACACCTATCAAATTCATAATTTACGGAAACTTTTATAAAATCTATCGACATTTGATGTCGTCTACATTTATTTTGTGATAGAGAGGGAACTAAAGGAAATTTATTTCCGCGTATTACATGTATTTTAGGTAAGTATCTACTAAAATTATGCAATTTTGGTCATGTTATCATTTATTAAAATTGTCAAAAATGTTATATTATATTATATTTAAATATACAAAAATACATATACAATTATTGTTATTGCAGCTTATTAAATTTTAATAAATATATGTCATACAGTTTGAAAAATTGTTAATGAAAAACATGCTTACATCTTGACATTTATACTTAACTATGAATATTTTCTATAAAAATAAGTTAGTATGTACGTTCCTATTCTACATTTAAAGTTAATTACAAAAAAATGAATTATTGCGCAACTAAGCACGAAGTTGCTATATATCACAGACAATTTTAGAAATTGTATCAATAATTTGGGCACAGTTCTTTGTGTAACTTTCATCTTTTATTTGCTATTCCTAACACTTAAGCTAAAGCATATATCATATTATTATCATCATCCATTTAAAACTGACCATTTGGTTTTCATTAATTAAAGGATGTTTTTAATCAATAAATCATTTATACAATTTTCCTTTAAACCTCGTAAGAGTTTGCAACTCGGACGCACGTTTAATAGGAAATTCAAAATTTGAAAGTGTTGTCAAAAACGATTAGGTAATATTTCATAGTGACAAGACGCATATACATAATAATAATGCACTTGGGTCGGTGGAGAAAACCATGCCATAGTATTTTATTCGAATGGTGATCAAAAAATTTGGCCAAAACAGGTATTAAAGGCCATTTGGCAAAAAATACAAAATACAACTACACAACTATACAAATACAATTTAAATATAACTCTTTTTTTGTGCCTTAACACGAGTGAGATTTACGTTATTTTGCATTAAAGCCCGCAGACCACGCCTTATAAAGAAAATGAGTTTCTACTTTTGCTAACAAAAAAAAATCAATGTGCTTAGGTAAAACTCTTACAAACAGTTTTTCGATGATTTTTCCAACGCTAATGTTTATGACAGGGATTTTACAACGATTTGCACTTTCAACATTATCATATGACGCTTACCGGTGCACGCATAAACAGTTTGGAATGACGTGAGCATGTGCTGTTTTGTATGGAAAAAAAGAGCCGCTTGCTCCTAAAAATTTTAGATCCACTAGGATTAATCATACATTTGCGTAATGTCCTGTATCTTAAAGACACGTCTGTATTGTCGACATTATGATGCCGTTTCCGACAGTCCCCCATGGGAACAATGCAGTCAACTAAAATTCAGTATAGGTACCTACTTATTACCCTGCGAAAGGTTTTACACTATGGTTACGTGTGATTTATCTATTGTATACTAAATCCCGCGCGAATAAAGTCACGGGGACTTTTTTCGGGTGGGATTGGGATGAAAAGTATCGTATTTGTTAATCCAGGGATAAGCTATCTCCATTCCAAATTTTATCCAAATTCGTGCAGCCGTTGAAGCGTGAAGGAGTAACATTCATGCTAACTCTATTCTATTTAATAATTTAGAGAATTTAATGACAAATATTTTATTGTATAATAAACTTAAACCCATGTGAAGCCGGAGCGGGTCGCTAGTCCTTTATATTGCATTCATTGCTAGTGTTAGTGATGCATCGATATTTTCCGAAGTGTTGCTATCGGCCGGGTTTTGCAGTTGGAAATGATATTAAAATCGCAGGGTATTTCACTCTATAACAATGCGACTTAAAAGGAGCAGTTGCCATTTAAGATTTTGCTTAGCTGCCAAGAAGAAGAAATTACAGTCTTTTAAGAGATATTCCTTGTTGATCATTAATTAGGCCATCTCTCAATTCCTTCGGAAGGGTGGTTGTCATATGAGAGAGTAGATTCTTAATTTATTTCAACAATAAGTACAAAATCTATGTTATAGAATGTGTCGAAATGGTCATATCAATTTCGTGTCATTGATTCAAGAAAAAATGCGTACAGTATTTTTTTCTCTCTTTTTGGTCAGTACCTAGTTAGGGTAAACAAAACTATCCACAGACACAAATATTTGGTTGGCCTCTAGGAATTTTATCTACATGAATAAAAGCTGTGTTCATAAATGCATAATTCATTTGTCATGCCTATGTAAATGACCAAAAGACTTGGCGGGTGATCAGTCTGACTTTATAATGGTCACGCTTTGTACGCTCACGCGCGTAGATTTTGGTAATTTCATACACATTTTGATAAAAAGCAAATCTATATGCGTTACATGATCTAAATCACCCGCACCGTAGTTTACTGCTTTTTGGACAAACATACTTGGGTAATAATCACTTCAAGAAACAAAATTAGTCCCTCCTGTGACCAAAAGTTAACGAAAACGACTGTTAAATTTTACGTTTTCTTCATGCAGGCCACAACTATGCTTAATGACCTACATAATCAAGCAAGTCCCAAAGCAAGCTCTAAAGGCTTGTGTTATGGGTACTAGACGACGATATACATACTTATATAGAGACATAAATACTTAAATACATAGGAAACATCAACAACAAACATTCGTGCTTATCACGCAACATTTGCCCTTACCGAGGATCGAACATGGGACGCTAGCTTCGGAGGCAGGGTCACTCCCAACTAGGCTAACCGCGTCGTCATGCGCACATGCGGATATAGCCCACGGAAAAAAATCACGCCCCAGGGTCTAACTTTTGGGAACAGGAGGGGACAGTTCTGAACCTAAACGTGTCTATGACCCACTGGTTGTACATTAGTTACAAAGTGGAGTAGGAGTCGCGCGCCTGGTGCGGGTCGGGGCCGCAGCAGGCGCAGGGCAGTCAGCGCGCGGCGGCGCGGCGCGCCACGCGCAGCAGCACGGGCCCGGCGCGCACGTCCTTGAACAGCCTGATGGCTTCCCCGTGCATCAGCCCCGCCGTGCAACGCCCGTTCACTGACACGATCTCGTCACCTGAAATTACAGATAAATAACTTCACTACCTAGGTCCGAGAACAAAACACAAAAGGCCAGACAAATATGTGACCCACTGCCACTGCCACTGGGCCACTTTGCCCGAACCATCGGTTTTTAAAAGTGCAGTTACACGAGAAACTTTGGTAATTTATAGCCGGCAACTATAACTGTCTTACTCTAACTTCGTACGTTTGAGAAAGATGCCTATAGGTAGTTGCCGGCCACAATTTGCCGTAAAAAAATTGCTCGTGTATCTGCATTTTAAGGATAAGTTATGATGTATGCCACTGAGCACCATAAATCGCTTCTTGTAATTCCTGGATGGTTCATTAACCATGCTAATGATAATATAATAATTTTTTTGTTTGCATAACTGCAAAACAACAACTTTTTATCAGTGTCTCAAAAGTCGGTCACCTTTTTTATCTCTTTGATGAGCTGATAAAGAATGCTGCGCATGCTCATGTCGTGTAAAGACGGACGCATTCGTTTGAGCAATGCTCAGTATTGGTTCTTATCCATCCAAATTTTTGGCAATCCAGTAATGAATAAAGGGGTGATTACATTTTAAGAACGAGTTAAACTCAAGGACATTTTACATATTTTTGTTATTTACGAGAAATCGAATAACCTGTAATTTTAAAGACTGCTTAAAGCCCAGCCGAAACCAGTTCGCATTGACCCTGTAAGGGAGTTTGTATTTATACATACCAATGCGTTTACGCCAAAACATGGTACCTAAACAAATTCGGAAGACATATTTGGCTTGGGCAGTGCTAAGTTTTTAAACACTGTGTACGTTATCATGTGAATCATTTGGGTTTTCCTCATTAAAAACATGTGTCCCTTTAAAGCGCAGTCGACCTTGGATGACCTCAAGCATATTAAGTATATCACGAACTACACCTACACGCATGCCCAACGATACACCTACTAGTTTTCCATACTACTACTACCTATTATTCATACCTACCTAGTGAGGGCCTTACCTAAGACCTTAAGGATGGTAGTAGCCATCGTTGAGATTTTAGTTAAATGATCCTCATTAGTTATGGATACCTAGTTCAAATTTGCCACTAAGTAATCGTAATAAAGTAAAAGTAATAAGTGCCATATTCTAGTACTTTTTTGCTTCAATCGCTTTATTTTACTTTGATAACATAACCTTTAATATGCCATTTACGCTTAAGACAGGTGCAAGTAGGGCGGACCTCTCGTAACTACCTCACGCTGCAGCTGAAGTGGCAAGAAATTCCAATAAATTGCATCTGTCGATTAACCGTTATCGAGGAATGTTTAATATGCTATACCCAGTATCGCGCTTCGATGCGATCATAATTTTAAATTCAATGTTTTTGTATTACTCTTTAGGACAGTTAGATTCTTTGAACCGTAACGAACCTTCTCGCAGTAAACCAGATTCCGCGGCTTGACCGTTATTGAAGATGGTCTTGACAAAGATGCCCATGTTGCCACGCGGTGAATCCCGGCCGCCTACAATGCTGAAACCGAGACCCTTGCCTCCCGCCGACTTGGTGAAACGGACCTGAAAAATGTATGTAAATGATTAGTCCCTATTTTTTATTGAGAATGAAAATGCGGTTCATATTATGATACGGACCTCAAAAGAATGTACTCCATCGCGGGGTTCTGATGGTGGCGGTCGTTTGCTTGCAGTTTGCCCGGCAGCTGGCGGTGCCGGCGGCGGGCGCGCGCCCCGCGGGGTGGCGCTGACGCGCAGCTCGGCGACGCTATTGCGCAGCTGCTGCATGGGCTCCTGCCGCGCTTGCACTCGAGGTAATCGGTAGGGCTCTTCCCACAGTCTTTGAGATGGTTCCGGCGTTAAACGACTGTACCCATTTCTATACACAGGAGCGTCTAAGTCCACATTTTCACTGTAAGGTCTTCGAATTCTTGTGTCACTGGTGTTCCTTCTTCGTTCTGGCATATAATTAAAATCTACAACATCTCTGTTTTCGTCATCTTGACAGATGAGGGGTGCACGATCGCGTGGAGTCGGAGAGGGTTTATTGCGATACACATTTGGCGAGCTGCATCGCCGGCGCAATGTTGACTGATGCGGGGAAGAAGGTGATGGCGGTTGTCTGACTGCGGTTGGGCTAGGGACATAGAATGTTGGTGGTTGTTGCTGTTGTGGAGCAAGCACGTCGTGCGCGGATAGCGCTCGTCGTCGAAGACCACCGCCGAGTTTTCCCAGGGCCCGCAGTATATCGGGCGTTCCATTAGTTACTCGTAGAGACGCCGTGGTGTACACTTTCCCACGATGCCTGAAGGACAATTTTGAGGGCGGCGCCGGAGAGCAGTGTGGAGGCGGACGTGGCGGAGATGGCGAACAACGCACGGGGCTCGCCTCTCGGTTGCCAGATCCAGGCCGCAGCCGCGAGCAGCGTCGACGCAACTTTCTCCATCTTTGTGATAGATTTGCATTCCAACTTTCGTCTGAAAATTAATAATAAATAATTTACTGCACGTGTTTTATTGGCATGAATAATCATGGCTTTCTGATTTAAACGAGGTTCTTTCGAGTTGAAATCTGTGTTGGTTTCCTAATTAGTAAGTAAAATTATACAATGCAAGTTAACACTTGAACCGAGTACCTACTAGTAGATCTATGTTGTATTGGATAGTAGGAATTTACCTTTCTTATTAGTGTCGGCGTCGGAGGCGTAGTCGTGGGAGCGCGGGGGCGGCTGCGCGGGCGGCGAGGCGGGCGCAGCAAAGCTGTGGCGCAGCGGCGTCATGCGCAGCAGCCGGGGCCGGTCGCCGCCGCCGCGCGCACCCCATGCCGGAGCGCCCATTGCTGCTATAACACTGAAATGCGCAAATTAGTTGCTGTATTGGAGTACATTGGCCCGAGCTATCTTATCGTATGCTTAACAAATCAGAGTAAATCGCGGTTAATTTTGTTCACTGTACCAAATCTACGTGTAGACCAACCTACAGAGAAATTTTGCGCATGACAGCAATTTGTAAAATTTACAATCTCTTCACTAACTTGATACCCTTATGTTTTTATTACCATAGACGGGTAAACAGAACGACCAACATGAGACAACTCACCTAATGGAAAGTGGTCATCACCGCCAGGACATTTGCGATATCGGAGGCACTGCCAATGTTTTGTCGGTCTCGAAGATATTTAATGACGCCGTCTTGCCATATAAGCGCTTCAGCACAGTATCAGTAGAAAAATCTCAGCAGAAAGTTCATTCCAAACCAAAAACGGTGCCAGAAAAGTTATATAAAAGAGTTTTTATTAATGTAGGTAGGTACATGACCGTCAGTTAAGATTTCCGCGGACGTCAAATTTACTTGGGTAATAATGTTATAAGAACAATCCTTATCGATAGGATTGATTCTACCATAAATTAAGTATTATTCCTCTATGATTCTACGGACACCATTCCGCTAAATCGTAATTCATAAGTATATCCTACCTATCGGAGTAGATTAAAAGCTCGTTAGATTTAGTCGTTACGGTATACCTACTTAATTCCGTCATCCTTTAATCTGCAGTACAATACCCTCGGCTCATCACGCACCGCTAAATATAGGAACAGCTTACGTTCTGTGGAGCTTGACGGTATAATTAAATATGATTTGAAGTGTTTATTAAACCTGGTTGCCGCTAACGGTAACGGTTTCCGAGGTAAACATAATACATATATATCTGTATGCCTTAAGTAAGCCGATTCAGGTATATATATACGTACAGTAACTAAAAATAGTATTAATTTTTCTAAGGTTCTAGAAGTGAGTATTTCATCTTTTTCTTTGTAAAATAGACTTATGGCCTGTTTCACAATGTCCGAGTAAAATGTATCTGTCGAGTAACTCATACAAAATTCGCCGTTATCTGCCAAATAACGCCTTACTTGGACATGTGAAACAGGCCCTAAGAATATTATCAACAGCCGACAAAATTAATGTGATATCTGTTATGAAGTAGCAGAAAAATCGAATTTTTGATGTTCCATTTTTTAAATAAATTCAAATTTGCAAAGAAAGCACTTTATTTAATTTTAGAACATGGATCTAAAAGACCGAGTCATATGCAACTTTAAAGGCCTGGTTACACGAGCAACTTTTGTGTTTCTTTTGGTTTTTGGGAGTCGACGGGACATTGGATTTATATTTTACTTCGCTATCGCTCTTGTTGAACTATCTACAATTAAATTATTAAAATAAATCATTATTAGAACCTCAAATAAAAATAAAACAGTTTAATCATTGAGTTTCACGTTCAGCCATTAAAATTGCATTTTTTTAAATAAAAATTGACATAATTGGTTTAAATTATGCAACGAACTTAATAGGGCAACTGATAAATAACCCGCCCACAACCGATATAAATTAACATGTTAATGTTGAGAATGAAGCATAGAATATTTTCAAAATAAAACTCTTATTAAAGATGCAATTGTAGGCTCTACGCAGTTAGTAAACATTTGAATGAGTTCTCGAGCTGGCCGGTGCACAAGCGGGGCAGACATTAACGCCCACTGGCGATAGGCTTAGATCAGCAAACAACTGACTTCCGCCACATTCGAGCCTCTGTTGACTAGATGCTGTATAAATACCGTCGTTGCAACTCAGTCAACAAACTGTTGGCTCGCACAGGTAAACAATAGGAGGTACATACATCCTCATGTGTTTAGGTATCGTAGTGTATCTCACGCTAAGCTAGCATGTAGGCAGCAAAATGCTTCCCGGTTCTTTCATACGGTGACTGAGATATACAGTAATGTAATAATCTTCCCTTACGTACCTTGAGTGTTATATAGTACATTGTGCATCTAGGGCCGTAAGAAGGGAGATAACTAACGAGAGTCTATTAGAAGCCCGACGCCAAAGGCGGGAGGGCTTTTAATGACTCGAGTTTTTTATCCCCTTACTGCCCGTGATACACACAATGTTTTTCATCATATTTACGAGGAAATTAAATAAAAATTAGACAATAAAGAAAAAAACCCCATTGTACACCGTGAATTACCACCAGATGGGTAGAATAAACTGTATGTCGCGGCGGTTGCGCGCTACTTGTATATGGAAACGATCACCGCCGGAGCCGGTGCCGAGCGCACCTCGCCGGACCTGGCGCACGCCCCGCTGAGGGCGGGGCATATATAGAGCAGCTAAATCGGCTATAGCTGCTCTATACGCCTGCGTATAATAAATAACACCCTTTCCGAGCAAGTGTGATGAAAATACTATTTCTTCGGTTTTTTTCCTATTTTTATGCGGCTTAAACCAAAAATTACAAAATTGTATTAGTTTCCACCACATATAGTTCTTCAGCGCCCATCTTTCAGCGCAGGATTATTAAAAAATACTCGGAATCAGAATTCGAAACTTTATTAGCAAAAAATTAAATTTTAAAGGCCATGTTATTTGTAGTAATAATCGTACTAATCCTACTAATATTATCAATGCGAAAGTTTTGGATGTATGTATGTTTGTTACTCAATCACGCCAGAACGTCTGAAAGGATCTGGACGAAATTTAGAATGGAAGATTATACCCTAGATTAACACATAGGCTACTTCGTTATTCCGGAAAATCTAAAAGTTCCCGAGGGAATAACCATAACCGAATTCCACGCGAACGAAGTTGCGGGCAGAAGCTAGTAATACATAAGAATACATTTTGACATTTGTCTTAATCTAAAATATTATTTCATTTGGATTCTAAAACATGCGTTACTGTCGATTTCATATACAGAAATATATGTCTTTAATTATCCACGCCATGTAATTAAAGATAGTATGGTAATGCATGTCGGTGCATCTTGTTATAATTAGAAGCAGACGGCGGGCGTGTGTCCGATTCGGCGCGAGCGCCGGTACCGTTGAGGATATCCGCTCGGACGCCCAAACACACTCCTCATACCAAATACTTTACTAATACTTATTCATACGTTTTCTTTCGGCCGTGAAATTTAATTAACCACTTAATTAAGTGTAAGCATTTATTGTTTGCGTGCTACGACCAATCTAACCGCTAGAATGCCATAATAGATACACGTTACACTAGTATTACGTTACAACTCACGCAGGTCCATTATCACGCTCGCTCTTGACACAAATCGGTCGAAAGACCGTAAAACGTATTGGATACGGGATACCGTAAATTTGGTAACGACGAAAAGGCTATTGGCTGGATATAAATGGTCAGTAATTTTATAGGGAGCGTGGTTGTCGACCGCAGGACGGGAGCGCATTAATCTCCAGGGAGCAACTATTTCGGTGTGGACACTAGCCAGTAATTAAATTCGGAGCTCCTACGAGCTGGAGCGATGTTTATTGCTGATAAACAACCTAAGGGCAACATAAAAACAAAGGGGAGTTTTATTGGGATCACCTAAAACATTTACATCAATTGCCAGACGGTTGATCTTCTATAGGTATTAACAGCGAGAGACGTTTATTTTATTCCAGCATTGTGGATTCTAAAATAATATTTCCGAAGAATATCTGTTGTTCATTATTTTTTCTTAAAATAAGCTATTGTTATAGAATAATACGGTTTTTATTTACTGTGAATTGAAACCGCAATAACATATTTATTACTCTAATATTCTGATGCAGTGTCAAAACAATAAAATTTATTTGTTTGATGGTTTCGTTTTTACTAACAAATGAAATAGTTGGGTTAGCTGTAGGTATAATAGATCGGAAGCTGGCTTATACGCAGCAGTGCCAGCAGTCCCGTTGCTCGCGGAATTGGGCAGCGAACTGGTCACTGCTCTTCCGGTTGACGACTATTCGCGTGATATCGATTGTTACTCTAGCGGATAAGCACGATGCTATTTTGCAAAACAATTTCATTTGCCGTTGTTCATCAAAACAGTTACAAGAATTCATCAGAGAGTAACTTACATATGAACAAGCTCGCAAAAGGTGCATCAGCGGCCCGAGCAAGGTTGACATGGGGTAACTTTCGGCGGCACTAGTGTGAGAGAGACGCACTTAGAGATAAGCCGGTGTTAACTTATCCTCGTGTCAACCGAATTAGACTAATATAATACCCGTTCTCAATATTCAACCCAATAGAGTTAGGTACCTACTACGGGTTCGAATTTGACATATTTCGCAGTAATCGAATCTATCCACGGACTGAGTATTGGGAACGTATACATTTGCTGTGTTGTGGAACTTTCCTGTTTCTTTCCTGATAATAACACGTAGCGAATATATTTTTTACTACCTATTGTAATTCGTAAAACCGAGCATATCTTGTACCAGCTTAATGGACTCGCAATAATGTATGTTGCTGTTGTTATTTATTTATAGTGATAAATAATTTCTCCAATTTACAATAGCTGCTCACAGCTTTCCAATAAACACCATGTACTGGAGCGGAAGTTCCCAGCAACTAGCGAACACTACGTGGAATCATGATTGTATGTAAATCGCGGGAGATGCGCCATAATTGAATACGCAGATCACAGACAGTTTAGATTGAATGTACACAACTATAGTGAAACTAACTTACAACGAACCTAAAGGGGCAGAGACAGACATATTTGGTCGCCAAGCACTAGTCCTTGCAAGTCGTAGTTATTTTTAAGGGTTTCTTTGTCGAACTTTAAGTTGAGCGCCGCACGCCGCTTCCTTGTTATCAATTTGAAGCACAAAAGTTACTTCGACATCTGGTAAAATACGAAGCTTACGTTGGAAGTCTTCATTATTTGATACCTACCTACATAATATACCTATAGATAGTTCAATTCACAAAGCCGTACCCCACCATTCAATGTTATGTATATTTACGTAACGCTGAGTTTCTTGCGGCGTTTCTTCTCAGCAGATGTCACCTTTCGAAGCGCTGGTAGCTTCAGACAAAAAGAGCCCATGTGGCCTACTTGTAAAATAAATATTTTCATTTCCATTTTCAATCATGCGACGCAAAATTAAGCGGTGGATTGAACTATCCTATACATGATAACTGCAGTTGCTGCATAACTGCGAGTTTCACAGAATCGGTCGTTGTGGAGATCATTGGGGGAGGCCTATGTCCAGCAGTGGACGTCTTTCGGCTGAAATGATGATGATGATGATGATGATGATACATGATAACAATACTATCGTCTACTGCTTTACTTTTTTCTGTTGCGTTATAATGGTGGCGGTCGTGTCATAGGTAAGCAAACATATTATACAGATGCGATTTGTGTTAAATTAGTCCATGTTAATAGGTTTTCAAGAGCTATTCGTATCACAGGTAACAATAATATTATGGATTTTAAATAAAAACAATATTAGTCAAACAAATGGATGAAAGATACTACAAGGAAGTTTATTATAGTTGAGAGTTCATTAAAAAAAGTAAAAACTTAATTCACATATGGTGGTGACAATTTAGATTGTTTTTATCTGGCGCCTCTCTCATACACAATGTTTTGCGATCTCGCTTAGGCAATCGAGGCCCAGCGGCACTAGCATGCCAGACACGGGGACAAGTTAAACGGTCTTATCTTTAAGTGCGTCTCTCGCACACTAGTGCCAACGAAAGAGATAGACAGAGAGATAGGCGGGTTTAACTTATGTGTCTGGCGTGCTAGGGCCGCAGTCAGGACAATTTAAATGATACCTATCTATAGCGTTAGTTGCAATTCAAAAATAAATACTGAAATAACCTAAGTTCACGAAAAGTGACGTGCCATCTAGCACTAAAGGCCTATGTGGCCTATTTTCAACAAAAAGTTTTGCATATTCAAGTTCACATAAAATGGATGTCGAAAAAAATTATAGGTATGAAGTTATTTAAAACTACTGTTTATCTACACCCATATCATAAAACCTCCATAGCGTTATCAAAAACCGTAGGAAATGACCACCATTATGACAACCAATTAGGTAAAACCAGTGCTGCAATGTTATTACAGTATCGATTTTAGTATCGAAATGAGATTAAATTTGGAACAGCTGTCAAAACTCAAGTGGGTCTCTATTCTAGTATCCATAGATATTAAACAGTTATTGATACAAAACATCAATTCAGTATGTTTTTTTAATATAAACCGAACGACATTTGATCTCGAGTGACGTGAGAATAGAGACTTCATTAGTTTGTCTATGATTTAAAAAAAAAATTGTCTTAACGGAGGATCGAATTGCCGCCATTATGTTGATTTTTTGCTGAACGAAAGTAGAATTGTTGTTGAATTGAATAGAAAAAGTTGTTTGTAATTTACATTTTAGTTGAAAATATGAATAGTAGTCTTCTCGGAGTGACTGTGTGATGTGAAAATGCGCCGGATATCGGAAATATGCAGCCACGATTGCAACAAATAACTTGTTGCCAGAAAATATTGTTTCTGAACACATCATGGAGGATTTATAATAGGTGTGTAGATAAAGTTATGTATGCAACTCTGCATAATTTGGCCTTAAAACACACGTGCGATCTTATGATGAAACTCGCTCATTTCATGAAAACCGCACTAGTGTTTTAAGGCCTATCATTATGCAACCGTTGCATAAACTACTATTAGATTCTTCCTAACTCTCGCAAAACGCAAACACCTCAGAATAGTTCCTATAAAAGCTAAAAGTAAAAATTGTAATCGTCTTCGAAAATGTAGTCACCCTTGGGAATATGCCTGGAACCATAATGAACGTTAACGTACATTCTTGGTACCCGTAATAAATGCACATGCATCGCCCTGCGGCTCGCTTTGTAATCAAGTGGGCATCCATTATGATCGGGAAAGTTTAGCTCAAGTCCATGCATGTTCTCAAGTGCTTGGATCGACTCGACACAATGAGAGAGAAGCGACAAAGAGCTCCCGCTGTATCCGATGTCGGTAGATCAATTAAAGGCCCAAGTAGGGCGTCACCACTTCACCAGGGAATCACGAGAACCTTTACGACTTCGATTTATAGCAAGCTCAATTGTAATTGGTAAAGTAAGGCCTGGCACACAACCTCGGTTATACATATATTTTGTAATTATTTAGTTTAGTTTTATACATTATTTTATTCCTGAGTAAAAGTTGTTAGGACTGTCAACATTAATTATATCTTGTTCTAGAATACGTATTTAGTAATTATCTATTATTCCGTACCCAAAGGGTAAAAACGGGACCCTATTACAAGGCTCCGCTGTCCATCTGCCCGTCCGTCCGTCTGTCACCAGGCTGTATCTCACGAACCGTGATAGTTAGACAGTTGAAATTTTCACAGATGATGTATTTCTGTTGCCGCTATAACAACAAATACTAAAAAACAGAATAAAATAAATTTTTAAGGGGGCTTCCATACAACAAAGGTGATTTTTTTCTCGTTTTTGCTCGATATTGATAACGGCAACAGGTAAACGATTGAAATATTCACAGAATATTTAGATATATATTCACTTTGTGCGCGAGTCCGACTCGCACGTGTTAAAAAGGTTTTCTTTAAAATATCCCTTTAGTTATAGGTTATTTAAGGAGATTTGCAAGTACATTACCTATTTATGTCCATCATGAAACTTAGCGGTATGTTGTAGCGTAATTATTACGCATGGATTTATTTCGGGAAACCTAGCGAAGCCTATAAAGTCTACGTGGCCAGGGTACCTATAATGTCCGGAATTTATGGCGCGTGTAACGGGTTCGTGCCCATGTTGCGCCCACACTTATTAACGAAACTTAGATTTATGCGTGGCTTTGAGAGCGATAGTGGCACAATGGGCCCTACGGAATGTGACCCAACACTCATTCGGTAGACACTTACGTTTATCTAGCTGATATCTACGGCGTTTTATACCTATGAGCATATCGCTCGACCAACACAGCAAACTGTTTATTGTGCAATTAATTTACTCGCATCTGTAGAAGAAAATTAAATAGAACGTTTTAATGAATGTGATAGTCAATTCGATTTTAATTTATAGCAGCCTAATATGTGTGATTAGCGTTGGCAAGTAGGCCACTGTTCTGCGCTATATTGCTGCAATCACGGTTCTCAGCTGTCGCCATCTCATTGTTCACCATTAAATTAACAAACTACCCATCAACGCTGCTCTAGATCCGAGCTCATCGAACGAATCTGGGAAATTACTTCTCGTCGTTGCTATTATGTAGAGCCTCCTTTATTAGATTTTTTCTCAGGAGAAATCGGTTTGTGCTGGTTCCATTATTGTAATATTGTTAAAGTAACTCTCAAATTATATCAGCCTGCTTCGTGCCCCAAGTAGGTACTATAGTTAGGGTAACGACAGTTATTTTCATGTGAAATTTTAATATTCTCGTTAAAGACATGATATAATCTTTGTTATTTATGGATATTAAATTCAAAAGCACAAACTGCAAAAAAGATGTTCCTACGTTTAAGTTTATAACAATGGAAGTAGATGCTCGTGTGAAAATACAAACATCCTTTGACTAAGCGATGATGTCACCATTGATTTTATTATTCGTCGTGACCTTTTTACATAAGTAATCGCTAGAACCTATTTTCTCATTTTGTCTAGGAACAAACTCAAACATGAATCTTGAGTTTAGTACAAAATAACCCAAGCTAAGCTTCTCGATAATAGTCGTTAATACTACTAACGATTCAAATGTAAATCTGGCCCGTGACTTAACACAGTTGATTCTTTTAGGTCTGCCTTTCAAAATGAAGATCATTTATTTACGGAAAGCTCTATAATTGCTTTTCTTCAATGCTGGTGGTCTGTGTACTGTGTATAGATTAGTTTACTAGAATCAGTTTATTTTATAATTTATTATTTGATGTAAATTCAACAATGATCAAAACTGAATGGTATTGCAAGACTAACTTAAAGCGTTATCGTTCAAAATTCGCAACATCAGAAACATGGACGTACCGTGACTAACCTCTTTTGTTATGGCTGTCTGTACTGCGGATGTCATTAAACGGTTGGTTGGCTAGAAATAGCAGTTATTCGTACAAAACACTCCAAATATAATAAAGACACCGTCCAAGAGTGTTAACAGATAACTTAACAAAGGTTGTTTTTACATAGAGCAAAGGTTATCAGTGTTTATTTGAAGTGTTATAGCAGCCCTGTTTTAATTCGTGTCTGTTTTCTATACGGTAGGTTATAAATTAATAGCTGCGTAGCATGCAATGCGTATTGTGGTAGCAGGTTTCAGAATTTAATTAACGTATGCTTTAAATATGGTGGTCTCACAAAGGCTTCAGTGTGAGCCGTGGGGCTATCCGCCAAGTATTCCTCTTCTACAAGTACTGCATGTATGAGCCGTCTCATACCGCCACAAGACGCCATTGTCCAGCCTCATTATCTCACGCGTGGGAGATCCAGAATGTGGATTAGATAGACAAACAAGTTTACCGTACTGCTGACACTTCATTCAAATGTTTTGGTGCCGAAAGGTTAAAATCTAACGCCAGAATATTGATCGCGTTTGCCTTTGTTCGTATAGATCAAGCATTGTTTGAAACATCCGTAGATACCTATGCTGTACCTCAAGCTTACAATAGAGTGAACTCTACTTATTACGAAAGACATGAACTTTAACGTTTCCTGTGTTGCAAACATTGCCGCTGTAAACATAAAGTGCTCTTACATCTCGTGAGAATTTTTTGGTCTTGTTATAGGTATACAGAACGGTAAAAAATAACGCATTAATCTTCTTTTTGAATTGTTCTTTTCTAATTGAAACTTGTTTGATAGTTATTGTGATGAATTATGAATTACTCATACAAAGGATTTAGAACTTCCTGCTAAGCAACTTAACAAAAAAGGTAAGCAGTCAGATTATCGAGTGAATCCTTTAAAAGCCCACTTGTCTCAGGCCATAACTGGAGCATCTTGTTTAATGATACCAGTCGCCTTTTAAGGCGCAATGAAGCAAACGGACACAGATTTTGGTGAAGATATTGATATATAAAGTGGTTTGAAAGCGTTAAACATTACTGTTAACGAACTTTTAATGTTTTTGTTGAGAATGGCGAAAGTGCTATCATAAAATGCTACCGATACATCACTGTCAATATTTATTACTTTCTGAATTTCTCTGGCAAAAGGTAAAGACCGTCAGAGGCGTGGGGCGCGAAAAGTAATACTGGCAAACCCAGCAACAATTCTATCAAGTAACCTATTAACATCTTGTTGATGGATTAGTTTTGCAAGATTTACGGCAGTAGTTTTTTAAATACCTAACTTAAACTTATTAACTACGCGCGTTCCACATATTTCTCTCTACAAAAGCAATTCGTTGTAAATATTTTGTTAAGTCATGATTTATTTACACAACAATTACTGGATTAATCGTCTAATGGATACACGCAATCCACAATACCGCAATATTGCATACGGTATAGGTAATAAGGGGAGGGGTGGCTGGATGCATGACGGTGAGGACGACGTCTGCATATTTCATGCCTTTGTTAATAACATAACCCTTATGCTGCTCCTATTAAGGGTGCTAATAGTTATGCGTACGTTGGTTTGTAATAGCAGACGGAGTGTGACGGGGTCTAAGGTACGCTACGAGGGGAATGTAGAGGGACGAAAATTCAACAATAGCCATGTAACATCTGATTGTTTTTATTGCGGTTTTTGAAATTAATATCAGATATAAATTACTTATGTCTATAAACTTATTGGAATCATTGTGTAGGTTAGGTGTCGTAGCTTTCTTAACTACTTTAAAAATTACAGATAATAAATAATAAGGTATGGAAAAATTAACAAAAACAGTTAATTTATCTACGTTATTAGTAATAAGAATCTTCAAATTATTATGTTTTGCCTTCAATGACAGTACCTATAAGAACATTTTAATTTAAAAGTCTTATGACCCCATCAATTAATTGAGATACAATTAGTTATCAATATCAACCAATTCTCGATAAAAAAATCAGAGCGCAGCGCAGGCAGTTGTAACACATACCGAGCAGCCGTTAAATTTAAAATTCACAATAAACACAAACCTCGTATTTTAATTTATCCTTGTCGTGTAGACATTGGCGATCGTTTGGCACTTTAGTTTAAAAGTCGCGATCATGCTAGTCGTTAGGTATGTTGAAGTTTCAATTCAATCATTCAAATTTAATACGCACGAGGCGGCACTACACTCAAAACATATCGATCGCGCAGCTGATGCACCCACGATGCAGCCGGCAACTCGCTGCACACCATGGCACGTTCGCCTTAGGCGAATGACGAATTAATACTAACATAACCTCAAACAGTTCGCGCGCGCCGCTCGAGAAATTGCTTTATGCTGTCTGTACACTGTAAATGGGGTTCAGTTATGACGAGGAAGGAAATATAAAAGGCCGTATGGGTGACAAGGACGGAAGATTGTCAAAGGTGCATGCGTGGGGAGCCCCAGTACCACGATAAAGTTACCGTCTGCTAGGCATAGGGGCCATAAACAAAATGTATCGGTAGAGTTTTTCTACCGCTAATGTTTGCGTACCTATCAGTTAAAAAGAATAACGGAAACGATCGGTGTTTTGTAAGAGTTAATGTTATACGTAAACATGGTTAATATTTCCTATAACTGAACATGCCGCACCGCCGCTCCGCACCTATTATGATAAGATTGTAGGTATTTACCTACATTGGTGCGCGATAATAACTGTAAATTACTGGTAACGCTATAAAATTCATGTAATTTTACTGAGAACATTTTAATAGCAGTTTGCTTAATCGTTAAATAAATTACACAAAATACACTTAACACTTCAATAAAAACGGAACACAAAGCTCCAGATAGATAGTCATGAACGCAAGAGATCGAATATCAAAACATTTCTTTTAGTCCCCACTTGAACAGGCAGACAAGTTGAAGATCAAAAAAAGTGTAAGAGCGTCAACTGTTTGTGTACCTGCGCAACGTCTCCCTAGGGGCGGCTCTTTCCAAAGAAACTATTCAAGCGTGAGGAATGAATGATTTTAAACAGCCGCTAACAAAACCCGCAATAAATCCTGGCTACTCTTTGTATTCTAGTGGTTGTTGAATTCTTTTTGTTGTGATTAGGATGCCCAGAATACGAGTTAAGAAGTTATTTTGATCTCTACCTTCATTTGACATTTAACGGCTTCACAAAATATTCTTATTTTATCAATAAATACATACATATAGGTTTTAAGTGTTACTTTAAGCCGCTTATATTTCTTCTTTACGAGTGGCTGTGGCCTCCTCATTGAGATTACCTTTTCAGATACCTCCTTCGTTGCGTGTAGGACGAAAGCCTACACTACTCGCGCCAGGGAGTCTGCAAGGTTGCGATTAGTAAGACATCACAAACATAACATCGTTCGTTAACTCATGGACACATTACGTTAGTACGTACAACATTATTTTTTATGTACATAAATTATGTAAGGAGAAGCTAAGGGATATTGGGATAAATCTTTAAAGCTAGAAACTGATGATAAGTTTCATGGAGGGTATCCAGCAAGAAGTTTGCTAAAATCGGTTCCACATCCACGCAGACAAAGTCATGGGCAGCCACCCGTTTATTCTCTAGGATTATATTATGTTCAGTGACAATATTCCTGTCAACTGGTAAAGCCAGCCAGTCAGCTAAGTAAGATAGACGTCATAATATAAATCTAAGCCAAGCTAATTACGGGCGGGAACAGAATTTTATTGTCTGGAACTTAGATGGATTGATTAAATCTTACGACAACCTCTGGATACATACTGAACAGATTTTTGCAGAGCATAATATATCTTCCTATCCTACCTTCTTACGTAAAATTTCAAAAATATATTATGATTTTTCTATATGTAAATATTTTGAAGTAACACCATCTATTTTTCTGTCGATGCTCAGACTCATGAACCGTGTACGCACCTTGTTTATAAAGGCAAAGGAAACATAAACGTCCGTGCTACGGTTAGCGGCGCGTGCTTCCTGCGTGCACGACTCCGCGTCCTCAGTAGGTCCAGCACAACCACCAAGAACCTACAATCTGGAATATTTCAAGTTGGAGATGGCAGGGAGGCCACGTTGTGCTAGCCTCGCTGATTCCTGGATATGGAGCACGCTCACGACTCCCTGAATGCATGTCATGTACTGTATAGGTAATTACGCTCCAAATACAGCGTGCTCCAGACGATAATGTTTATGAGACCGTGGGTCGTTTTTCTTCGATAAATGACAGCTGCTTGCGAAAGAAACAGGCCGTAATCCTATCTAAAGGTCACGACTCGTAAATGGGGTTATGTAGACAAAACAAGCGTTAAAAAGGTTTCGTACGAGTACATAAAAACTTAATTTTACTTGTTAGTTGGTTCGTATGGTTGGCTAAAATGTTGGAAGTCTGAAATTTGGTACACATTTATGGAAGCCCAATGGATGATTGAATGACCCACAGTTTATATTCGTGGCATCATCTAGTTTAACTGGATTTTAGCAGTTTCGGCTTGTTTCCGAGCTATCGCTCTGCTGTAAGGCTGCGTTCTCTTGCAGGATTCCAGGATTGCGGTAATTTCAAAATGCGGTAATTCTATTGGTGGATATTTCCTCACGCACTTAATATCTTAAGTTCCAACTTTTGATAATCATAAGCATAAGGAGAGTATTCAGTTATTGGGATGAAATTAAATGGAGTACTAAGTATATGTAAATGAACTTTCACTTGATAAATTATTGATGCTGATTTCTATTTAGTTTTTCCCCAGATATTGTTATATTTTCTGGTATGAAAATGATTTCTCCACACACCAAACATAATTAGGGATTACTTCTTAATTTGTGATCAGGGGCATAAACTTGTATCCACCAAATTGTCTTTATCAGTTTGGCTTTAATTAATTATTGCTTAACCGTACTCTTAAATTCAAGTAAAGACTTAACAAACAATAACCCTAAGTTTTCTGTTCATGAATAAATTTCCTGCACAAGCTTTTTCTGAATATTATTATGTTTTCGTTAGGCATTATATTATGATTTAGGGCACTTACACAAGGAGCTTTGTTCCTGCGCGTGTTATTGTTCCGGCGCGTGCGCACCGCCGAGTAATCAGAATCGTAATCATGCCAGAAACGTAAACGACTACACGTGGTCACGTAACGGACGTTAAACTAAAATAAATATTTTCATTAAACCTGAAATAGAATATAAAGGCAGTTAGTTATTATTGATACAACACAAAAATTGGTTGTTTGTTGATTTTAATGATAAAGTGATAGTGTTTAATGATAAAACTTGTTCGGTAACAATATGGCAAAAGATGGGTTAAGAACAAATATTTCCCGGTCGGTTACAATACAATTTCCGCCTGTACAAATGACAAGCGAGCTTGTTCACTCTTTGAAGTAGTTCGGAGTGCTCGAACCGACGCCCACCGTCTCCCCGTGCGTGTAACAAAAGATACGTCAAATAAACATCTCTCCTTCAACGCGGTTCCACGAATTCTAGTGCTTTTGCCACTCGCTTTGAATAGCATGTCTACTTCGCACCATACCTAGCACAGGACTTATATTATACACATGTACCTTCGTTTCTTACTTGTCCAGGGATCCTGCGTACGAGTATTTCTTTGTCTTTTGATTAAACAAATTGACCTGGAGATCCTATAGGCCCTGTCCATCTCTGCGACTTTTACATTTAACATTTTTACTGACCCGGTGTTTTATATACTCCTTTCCCTCACTTTTTAACCGACTTCAAAAAAAAGGAGGACGTTCTCAATTCGGTTTTTTTTTATATTTTATGTTTGTTACTTCAGAACTCCGTCATTTATAAACCGATTTTGAAAATTCTTTTTTTAATCGGTAGGGTATACCTCCAGTTTGGTCCCGTTGTTGTCGAAGTCGAGTTATGATCAGGAAATCTATGAGGAATCGATGGAACTCTTAAAATATTAAAGGCAAGCCTTGAGCAATTTTAGCATTTTCTGTAATAACTCAAGCAGTTACGTTCCAAAAGCATTATTTGGTGAAGTGACACTGTTGATGAAGACCATAGATGATCACCGGAACTCCTAAATGTTGAGTATTTCACGGTTGGCGATTAAATTGCTGTATAAAGTTCTGAAGCAACTTACTCGTATGTCCATGAAAATTCATGTAGGTAGTAAAATTGAAGAACCAGGAGAACTCCTCAACGATTGACATCTTTGCATCGGGGATAGCAACAGTTTGTAAATGGTGATGAGCAATTGGCATTATGCTATTGTTACTTATGTAGTAAATGTGTGTCGTTAAATCACAGGATAATAAATAAAATGTGAACAAAAAACTTAGGTACTTTTCAAAGGCTATTTGAAGTCGGTTTTTTTATTTTATATATTATAGATTATTAGGGTTCCGTACCTCAAAAGGAAAAAAACGGAATCATTATAGGATCACTCGTCTGCCTGTCTGTCTGTCCGTCTGTCACAGCAAATTTGCTCCGAAACTACTGGACCGACTGAGTTGAAATTTGGTACACCTATGTAAGTCAGTGACCGCAACACGGACGTGTAACGGAAATAAATGATTTTTAAACATGGGTAAATCAGAAACTTAAAAAAAAAAAGTTCTGGAACCCTTAGCGTGTGACATATCAAATGAAAGGGCTCGATGTGAGAATCTCAATTTTTTTTAAATAATTATAAGATAAATGGTTTTGAAGTTATTTAGGAAAACAGGCGAAAGTCGACCATTCCCCACACCCCCGACTTATCTCCGAAACTACGTGGCCTAAAATTTAAAAAAAAAACGGAAAATTGTTCTTTACCTATAGATTACAAGAAAACCTATAAGAATCTATGATATTTAAAGTAACATAAAAAAAATCATATAATCACGGAAACCTCTCCCCGCGAGTTTAACTCGCAGTTGTGCGGTTTTTCTTTATATAACGCGACTTCTTATATGCGACAAATTGCGTAAATTTCAAGACGTTAACGGGTTCAACTATTTATCATTATTCATGCGACTTTACAAGGGTATAATATATATAATTTTTTACTTTCAAAAACAAAATAATTTTCGTGACAGCAATATCGTTTATTTTAATCTCCTAATGACACCGACGTCGTTAAGATACCTCTGCATTTATTTAAATGGTAGATCGTTATATCCTCACACAATTAACTTTGTATACTTATTAGCGTTATTTAGGTACATTAATCACTAGAAATTTTGCCCTATGACTTTATTTAAATTATTCGAAAAAATAATTTCCTTTTTACATTATAAATCTCTTGCATTGTTATCGGCACGCGTGCATCGCGATCGAAGCCATACAACACAAATGGGTCATATTTTGCAAGATTAACCTTTTGACCGCCAGGCATGTCTGAGAAGTAACACGAATTTCAACTTTAAGTTATGGTAATGAAGGACTTTTTTACCCTGTATCCGCTAACGGCTGCAGCTGACTGTGGCGGTCAAAAGGTTAAAGACTTACAATATTTGGCCCGGACGCACGAAGGAAGGAACTGGCGAAAAATTATAAGATTTAAGCGCTCGAAAATTACGCACCAAAGTGATGTTTCAAAGCATAATTTTTAACGAAGGCTCTGGACCATATCACTTACGATTGAAGTAAAAATTAGCGCTCCAGAAATACCTTACTCATAGCTAATACAATGCTTCTAATAATGTAGCAGATATATTATTATAATTCTCCTCATTGTTATTTGGTCAGTGAAGTAGAAGATTTTAAACACGTCTATCATCGCCTCGTAGTGAATAAACCTTTTGTTATAAACGAGGGGAAGCCTCAGCATGGAAATTCTAAAAATACATGTAAAGGGGTGTATAGTCGACAGGTAAGGTATGACCTTTGGTTCTTTATCTTGTCCTCAATATAGAGGAAAGTGTTAACGGGGGTAGGTCATAAGCGCCATTTCGGCTCGGCATGGGACGATGCATTGTGTTGGTCCATCGCATAAAGCAAGTGCCTGGTGTATGTATATACGTACTTGGTTATGTATTATATCATTTGTTGTGAAGAGGTGTGCCTTTTATTCAAGGTTAAACATTGTAATATGACCTTTGGCAACATTCTACAGGTAAATGGGATAGGATAGTAAGCGAATTGTAAGGAGTGAAGTGTATTACGTTGTTACGTCTGATGTTTCGTTAAAATATAAAATAAATTCTTGTACATTTTACCATTATAATAAATAAATACTTACCTATAAAATTTAAACAGTTATTAAGCTTGGACTTTTTTAAATTGTATTGTACTTCTCTTAGTTTTTATTGTAGGTATAATAATCACACCGACACGTGTTTGATACGGCGATGCTAAGATTTCAGGAAATTCAATTCAAATAAATATGACTTAAACTGCAATTGAACGAAAACTTGTCTGATTTAAACAAGTTCACCTTGACTTGGGCGCCAAAAGCTCTTTAAAGTTCGACAGCTTTTTGTTAAGAGATTACATCAGCCATTATAAAAGTTTGTTAATAATTATTGTTATTTAAGTAACCTGAGTAGACTAATGTCGTCTTGGCACCGCCTTTTAATGCTTTTATGTACGAGAAACTTGGATCTTCTTGGTCCTATCAACCCATACTGCGAAGTTTGCACATACTTCCGATGCTTGCAACACAAATGTAAACGGCTTTCAATCGTTCAATACCTTCGTTGAAACAGGTGGTACATGAGTTTTCCATTACCGGAGGCAAGTTCTGCAGTCACGCTTAACGGTTTCGTGTGAAACAGTACACCGCTCAATGGATGACACTAGAACTTACGAATGTACTTTCATTGTAGGTACTAAAGTACAAAAGTATCGATTTTCGAAAGTAGGACACGGTGGAAAGAATATATTCTTTTGTTTTCTTCGACGGCCAGGCGGTGCTCATTTGTTCTTGTCAATGCTTGACTGGCTGCGAATGTTAATAAGTGAGTAGTCCCTTAATGACAATGAGTGTGTTTGTCATACTTCCACATATCCAAGTTTTTTTAATGTCAATTGACTGACAAACGTGCTGACGGCCCACCTGACGGAAAGTGGTCACCGCCGCCCATGGATATCTGCAACACCAGCGGCCCTAACATGCAAGACACAAAGATAAGTTAAACCAGTTAATCTTTATGACTATCTCTTTCGTCGGCACTATTGTGAGAGAGGCGAACTTAAAGATAAGACGGTTTTACTTATCCTTGTGTCTTGCATGTTAGGGCCGCAGAGGTGCTGCCAGTGCGTTGTCACACTAATCAAGTAATTAATCTAATAATTATTATAAACGTGAAAGTTTGTGAGTGTGTATGTTTGTTAGTTCTTCACGCATGGATTAACACAGGAAACTTTTTATTCTGGAACATTCAAAAGTCCCCGAATGAATTATCTTTATAACTGACTTCCACGCGGACAAAGCCGTGAACAGAAGTCTAAAGTGTGTTTGTTGTTTGTTTGCGAGACAGTGAGTGAGTGTGTGTGTATGTTTGTTACTTCTTCACGCTGAAACGACTCAAAGGATTTGAGTGAAATATGGAATTATACCTAGGATTAACACATACGATACTTTTCATCCTAATCCCACGCAAACAAAGTCTCAGGCACACCAAGTTCAAAATATAATACGGCTTAAACGCGTGAGAGCCATCAGCGGCACTCGACCTCGGCGGCAGTGTACGGTTGCAGCATGGGAGCCCGCCGCTGGGTTCCAGTTCAATTGCCTTCACGATCCGTCGGCAAGTGTCAGACCACCGTTATACAACTGACAATTATACGTTAATGACACCATCCAGTTACTAGTCGTGCGCTACAATCAGATTAAAATAATAATCATTGTTTTCTATGGCTGCGTTTCCACCAGAGTTGTGTGACGCAACTAAGCGGTACGTGTGAAAAATCCACGACTACACGAGGATAAGTTATCCCCATCTTATCTCTCAGTACATCTCTTTCTTCGAACTTAGTATAAAAGAGATTCACTGAGGGATAAGATTAGCTTATTCTTGTTCTTACCTTGCTAACGCCACTGAAATTGCAAAAGAACCTTATGCAAAAATGCTGTCTGTTAAGAACGCAGTTAGTGATTCATCTGTTGTAAATACGTATAAATGAATAATTAGTCACACATGGTTGGCAGTGAATTTGCCATTTATTGGTTGCAAGTGTGATTTTAACGATCTTTTAATGACTGATTCTGTATTTATTTGTTCTTTAATTTCCGCTTATACATGTGTATTTAGTATTTCAATTTATGTGTTAACTTTTCTGTATTATCGTTTATACTTATGTATATTTGCATTTTTTGTTTATATGTTTCTATGTATGTATTGTGGATGTTGTATAAATTTGTCACTTGATTTTATACAGCTTTGTCTTTGCAATGCGTAAGGATAACTGGAAGAGACCCCTTAAAGGAATAAGTTCGCCTGTGTACATCTTTACCTTATTATTACCGTCAGTCTTGAAATTGTTGTTGGGATTATATTATACTAGTGGACCCGCCACAGCTTCGCCTGCGGTATTTTCTATAGAATCCTTATCACCTCTTTTCACCCCTTTAGGGATGGAATTTCAAAAAATCCCTCCTTAGTGCACCTCTTGAGTACTCAAGAAATATCTCCTCCAAATTTCAAACCTCTAGGAGCACCCGTTTAGGCTGTGCGTTGTATATAAGTGAGTCACTGTACTGTTTTATATGTATTGATGATTAATTAATAATAGACATAGAACTGTTTCAGGATTGGACTGGATTCTGGTCACTGTCCTAAACTGCGGGTGTTACTTTAATAACATACATACACATACATAGCATCACGCCCGAAATCCCTAATGGGGTGGGCAGAGCCACAAGACTACTTGCGGCCACGTTCAATGAATTAGTCCTAAGATGGTATGATTGTATGGTTACTTTAATAAAACCGTGCAAATTGATTTTCAAAATATGTTACAGTTCTCATGATTTGAGAATCACTTTATTTGTCACCCTTGATGTCAGTTGCGTCACTGCATTGCTGCGTTTACTGCCTTGAGTGTTAGAAGTAAGACAATGGACAGCTTTCACCCACGTTTGGACATCGCACATCTAGGCCGGACGCAGTTTCTGGACCAGAAAGGACTTATTGTTCCAACATTACTTTTGCCTCTTACGTTGTGGATAGATCTTGCGTCAACGATAAGCTATAAATCTTTATTATTGCGTAAAGAGTCATTGATATGACATATTATTACACAACATCAGATAAATGTAGCTTGAGATGCATGAACTAAGGAACTGACGTCATCCTCCATAGCTCACACGCCTCTTGGTTGAACAAATGCATTCAAGTGGTCTCAACTCCGTCGTGTTCGTGCCTTCGGTCATCTTTATAATGAAATGAAGATGTCTGATTGAGTTTAATAATGTGGTGAATCAACGAATGCGAATGGTCAAACATGTCTCACTTATGTTCATTTTTTTGAACCGTGATAGTTAGACAGTTGAAATTTTTACAGATTTCTGTTGCCGCTATAACAACAAATACTAAAAAACAGAATAAAATAAATAAGTAAGGGGGCTCTCATACAATAAACATGATTTTTTTTGCTCGTTTTTGCTCGATATTGATTACCGCAACAGGTAGACGCTTAAAATATTCACAATATATTTAGATATATATTCAGTTTCAAAAAATATATTTAAATTAAAATAAAATAAATATTTAAGGGGCGACGTTCTTTTTTTTTGCTTGATTATAGATAATGGTACGGAACCCTTCGTGCGCGAGTCCGACTCGCACTTGACCGGTTTTATGTTATCTTAACCGAATCAATAGCTATTGAAATATCGGTTTATGGTAAATAAATAAATAAATTGCAAAGTTTGTGAATCATAATGAATTAGTAATGGTTTTCTTGATCAATATTATTTGGTTGAGGTGACCATCCAATTATTGGTAGTAGTGAATATGATGAATAACATAACTACTGATCAACGGATGCGTCACATCCCACCTTTCATCTCCTTCCTTGTTTATTTACCTTATATAGTTCTCAAACCATGCATCGTAGGAACGAGCACCATTGATCATGCACTGAATCACCTTGGAGCCATCACACCGTCTGTTAAATTTTGTCACGTATATGACATGACGCTCAGTCAATGAGTCATGACGCCACATCACAGGAATACACAATCAAAGGGCTTGCCAATAACTTTGAAGAAAGTATTGTATATCGGTGAATCATACAAAATAGTGTTAGAGCAGTTACTTGAGCTATTTACTTTAAAGGATGTATACCACGTCAAATCCGCAGTACATCTATTTTATTTTTCAATTATTGTTTCATTTGCACTAAATAACGGCAATGAGTAATTTTGTACGAATAATGATTTAAAATATACAAATTGTGTGATTATTAATAATTATTTAGCATGTGAAATAAAATTAGAACCTGATTTGACTACTCGAGTGACAACAGCGCTAGCGGCCTTTCCCTACCGTTTGACGTTACGGTCGGGACACATGGAAATTCAATCAAGAATATTTCCGTGAGAACAACGGTAACGACATTTTTTTGGCATCAAAAAATCGAGGAGAGTACAAAGTTATAGAAAATACATTTTCTGATTATGAAAGTAGGTACTATGGGACAGAAACATTTTTCGCTTTTTCTTGTAATTTAATCAACTTCTGCTACAAATAACACAGGCACAGCACATAACACATGTAAACTTAAATATCATTTATCTCATTTAAAAGAACGGTAAAGTGGTTTTATTTTTTATTACATTTATTCGAAACGACTAATGTAATATTAGCGAAAATTCAATTTCAGCGAAAAATATACAAATCGATATATTGGTATACATCCTTAAATTAGTGTTTAGATTTATGAAAAATGGTCATGTTTAATTCCAGGAACTTATGACAGTAACACAGTTTAGACAATATACTCGTAAGTCATGAAATGCAGCCGAAAATCATAGATAGAGTCAAAATCGGTTCTATAAGCGTTTAGCTTTGAAATCAATATGTTATTGTATACTACTTGTTTATAGGTTTTATAAAAACTATTCTAATTGAGCAAATGAAATGTTTGCGTTAAGGCATTTGAGGCTCTTTACATGTGTTAAAAATGATATTCTTATTCTTTCTTATTATTCTTTTAATTCATTTTAGTACAGATTTTACAACTCACTGTCACGCCTACATGATACAAACAAACATTATATAATAACGGCACCATACATCAACTTGGACCTATATGGTAGGGGGAGTCCGGGAGAGTTGCTCAGGTAGAAGACTTGAACCACGTTAAATATTTCAAAGCAAATTTCACTCCACCGTTACCGTTGAGAGCTCGTGTCACTGTCACCTAATAAACTCGGATTATGGCGAAGCCATATTGGCCGCCATTAGTATGGTTCGGAATTTACCGAAGTGAAGATGTTCTTGGAGGATAATAGTGAAAATTTTAAGTATACTGGATTTTCATACTACTCCGTCAGTTTTCTACGTAAATTGCGTTTTTTTATCTCATCATATTGATGGTTTAATATAGTTTTACTAACTAAGGGTGTTTTAAATATATGCTGTAAGAGCTTAAAGAATACATCAGCTAAATACAGTAAACGGGGGTGTGGGAGACATGATCAGTGATTCAGTTCTCCAGCACTGCTCGTGGATAAGGGCTTGCTTTGTTTTCATGCTTTTATGGGGATCCCCTTGTAAACTTATTGTTTGTTGTAACAGACGAAGTCGCGGGCACAGCTAGTAATTAATATATGAAGCAGCATATTATTAAAAAGGCCAACGATGTCAATCATCATACACCAAAGGCCATCTATGAAATAAAGTTCAAACAGTTGAGTTTACCAGTCAAGTGCTAGCTTAGTAGTTTCTCTACACTTAGCCTTACTACCAAAGTACACTAAGTTCGCCTCTCTCCGTAGTAAGCGATTCCACGTCCATTGAAAAGATGGCGCTGTATTAATTGTTTCCACAGATGGCGCCACAGTTGCGAGTTAAGTTTGAGTTTGCCTGGCGCCTAACTGAGCGAGTTTTCAATGGATCCACTATATGATACACGATTATTTCATCTTCGCTTCAACAATGTTGTACATTGCTGCGTTTTTAGACGTTTAATCATGTCATTGATAGTCAAGCAGGTGATGGAAGATTGTTTAAGATTGTGTATCGTCTTCTTTGTGATGTTTAGGTTTCGTAGTGAGCTGGTATAGTTGAGAACGCGAGACCGACACCGGGCCGCCAGTGGCAGTAGAGACGTGTTCCCCGCGGTGACAGGTGGCCCGCCGCCCCCGCGCAAGTAATCGTGCTCGCGAAATCTTCCCTTTTGCTTATAACACTTGTTGTGTTCCATGACAACCAACGGAAGAGTTAACTAAAGTTTGTTTTGAAACTTGAAACGTGAACTTACAGTGTAGTGAAGTGTTTGGAGAAATTACCGGCGCGGATATGTTAACCAGTACGATTAAAGTGCGAATATTTACATGACTTCAAAGATTTTTTAAACTAGCTGCAGCATGGACTTTGCTGATGTGATCGGGCCGAGTTTCCATCTGGTTTAGTAACGTGTGAGTAGATAAAATAGTTTGGTTCCCATGATTATTTTTTTGTGTAGAATGTAGGGTAATTTGTGTGTGAAACGGAGCGTGATGGATGGAGTTCTCGTGATGTGAAGTACATTCTAGTGGGTGGTATGAGTGGCTGTAGAACATAAAGCACTAAGAGCGAGGCCATGGTCGAGTTGAATGGCCGGCGCCGCGGGCCGCGGCCGTCGTCTTGCATACCCAACCACCCGGCCGCGGCGACTCACCTCGCCGAGGTAATAACGATATTGTTGTCATTGCGGAACTGATTACAGCACAGGTTTTGATTGTTCTCGCAGTCCATATAAATCGATATTAACTAAGTATAGCAGATAATTCGGAAATTTTCATGCAAGCTAAGCTGATCCTTACAGATGTGTCATGGTAATAATGCACTTTAAATTCCTAGATCCTTCTGCACTTTCGTCCGCGTGGTGTCCCTTAATTTACTTTTTGGGAACCTTCAACTTGCGGTATAAAAAGGAAATTATTATAAGAAAAGGATTTCATATTGTGGCCATTAATTCTATACCTACCTATCTACAAAATTACATTAACATACGTACTGCCGCGTACATCAGCGTACGGACAGCCGTTTAGACACATTTCAAAAATGATTAAACTCAGATTTGCATGACGAAGGTAACCCCAATATAATAAGGGTCATAATAGGTAACTCAATTGTTTTTTCTTTTCAATCAGCAGCACAATTTATCAGTAAATATTACGAACATTTATCTGTTTAATTTGACACAGTAGTCCAGTCTTACGCAACATTCGTCAACACAATATTTACTTGCTTACTTAATGGATCTATGATATCTACGGAAAATTGCCACTGCAACCAACCTTCATTTTCCTTTGTTGATTTGACTACCACTATATGTAAGTATATTAATTAGTCGAAAATTTTGTTTAGCGTCGACCCCACAACAAGTCAAATAAACACCTACATAAACGAAAAACGCTAAGATTTAACGATGAACGACTAAATACATCTGTATTAAATAATGGTAACAAATAATTTACAGTTGACTTCTGAGTAGGTAGGTATAGCATGGGTCATTCATGCATCTATTCACCTACTAAGTATATTAAGAAGAATAGTAAAAAGTATACTAAGTACCTATATTAGATTTGGTAACGGCTGAACCCGGGATGAGCTCTCAATTGACCCCTAAAAGACCGACCGGCAGGTAACTGTTAGCGAGTGAATGATGCGTTGTAGGTATTCGAGATCATTCAAAAACGCTGGCATAGCATCCAGTAATAGGTAGGTTCGACATTTCCAGCAACCCAGCAACGTGAACAATGTTTATACTTCGTTTTATTTAGCAAGAGAAAGATCTTGACAGAAGTAAGCATTAAGCTTCTTATTGAACACGTTTTACGGTAGTATGATGGAATAAGTGGAAATAGGTATATGTTTGATAGTTTACCATTTATTCCGAAATACCTATTCCCGTTAGACGTGTCCAATAAGAGGCTTTATGCTTTCTTCTGTCAAGATCTTTGTCTTGCTAAATACAACGAAACATAGGTGCTGTTTACTGAGCTTTTCCTGTGTTTGGAATAAAATTTGTGTATATTCTCCGTAACATTGAGCTCTACTTAAAGAATTAAGTAGATTTTAAAGTTTCCATTAAGTAAAGTCTGAATGTTACCAACGTCGAATACAAACATAAATAACAATAACAATCGCCCACATCCACCGACGACAGCGACTCGGTTACAAAATTTTGTTTAAGTAAGTCTAAAAAAGCAATCATACAATATCTGTAACTTCTCCAAAGGTTGCCTGAATAGGTATAAGAGTTATGCTTATACCTAGTGTAATTATCTGATATCCCATGGAATAGGTACACAGAAATCAAGCAGAAAGACCCATTGAACGAGTAACATAGTAATGCTTGAGAAGTGCTTTCTTTTGCGAGCTAGAGGAAAAGCAGATTTCTTTTACTTACACCATGTGGATAACTAATGAAGCCGTAATTAAAGTACCTACCTACTTTTGCAAAAACTTGCTAACACGACTAAACTTGGCATGTTTTCTGGCAAACTTGAAAGGGTTGTTATATTTCTTCATGGTTTTATTAGAACTCCTACTACACACATACTTCTACAAATACGGTTAAAAGTATCTCTATGGATATATGTAAATCTACCTGAGAAAGATCGAAAACTCGGGCAACATTATTTAAGGGATAACCATCTCTCTTTTCGTTCTATGCTCATATCGCTCCATGATCATAACTAACGGAGATGTGCAAGAATAATAAGATGATATCTTCAGTGCTCCGACATTTTCTCCTAACTGTCTATAAATAATAAGTTTCTTTTCGGCTGAAGACGGTCTCCGGGGAGGCTGCCATCTTTCTTCTTTTCGATCTGCCGCTGTCAGTGATAACGAGGTCGACTTCATTTATTAGCCAGATTCCCCCTGAAATTATTATGTCTTTTTCGGTAATTATTTGCTATCGTGATTTCTCGAAGTTGATTGATTAGATCAATGAAATCAGTGTCGGTAATAAACCACATGTTCATCTAGACATACGAGTATATTTAGCCAGTCTTTATGAGCAATCAATTTTATTGTATTCAAAATCAGTCAAATTCGTATTTTGGCTTTAACATGGACTTTTAGTTTTATAACTTCTGTTTAAAATGTTTTCATTAGAAAGTCAGGAGCGATACCCACACGACCGCCGGCTTGCGGCTTGACGGTAAAAAGGTCAAGTGCCCTCTTGTCCTCGATAAGGATTTGTAAATCGTGGTCCACCCACATAGCCTTCGCGTAGCGTATAGAGGCACTCCTTTTGTGGTCCTTTACGGTGGTCCCTTAAGAAACAAGTCCAGTTATCATCGGCATTTTAAGATCCAATGCGATATAAAACCCCCAATTAAATTAGAATCATTTTTAATTATAGATTTTTAGAATTACAGCGTCGAAAGAAACGGTCTTTTAATGGGATTATAAGTGGGCTTCAAATGATCCGATTCTCTTTGTTCTTGATTCTGAACAAATAATTTCGGGTATGAAAATAATATATCTTTAATCTTGACGATTTTTTGAATGAATATCTGTCCAGGTTCGTATGACATTAGTGATTGGAATCTATATGCGGTGTATTCAGTATGAATGTGCGCGAGTCGGGGCAGGGGTGCGGGCAACGCCGGCCAAGCCAGGACAATAGGATCCTTTGTTGCACAATGCCCATTTCCGATTACCAGATTCACCAGAGATTGAATTGAACGTACGTCACTGTACTACCGTCCAACAATCGACCGCACTGAATTCAAGTGATTTTTGCATTCACCTAGTGCTAATACACATTTAGAGAACTAGACACTTACAGTTCTTTGCTAGCCAATTGTCTGTTAAATAAGACCGTGGCATTGTTAAGCAATATTCAATAATTTTCTTTGTATATAACAAGCTATACTGTTGTCCTCATTGATTTCCATTTTCAGTCGATTATTTTTTTAACACGCTTTTATTATACAGTGTAAAACTAACTTCTGGTACAAAAGTATCCAATCTTATTATTGCCACTTCACTGACAGTGTTAATTACGTTATAAAAGTACGGTTAAGTTATAGCCGAAAAAATACAATCAGTTATATAGGCAATGGTCTATAATGAATAGGAAAACTTTCCAATACTTCAATGCTATATTATACGTGATTATACATATAGCATATTATGACCTACGGTATACTCGTATGTGGTATGCTTCATCAAATGTTACCGTTTGAGATTGTTTCCTTCCTCATTAAAAGCAGAACTATCGTGTGTCGTGTATCGCTACATTGTTACGGCGCTACATTATTCTTCCATGTTTATCTTCCTTTGTCGCGTCGCAGCAGTCTCCTGTTACGGCACAGTTCACGTCCGTGTTATCTATGAGTATTTTATCACATGAACTTTCAGGATTGGTTTTACAATTTAAAATAGATTTTGTATTGACGAATATCTTCCTTTTTTGTGCATAAAAAGGAACCTCATTTTTTTCAAATCAAATCAAATGTAACAAGTTAAACTGACAAAGTAAGAAGGTAAAAACCTATACCGCCCACTCATATGTCCAAAAAATACAAAGGCTTTGCCGTTCAATTAAATTAAAGAACAACCGGATTGCAATTAAGTTATTACTGCAATCAAAAGACTGACAGCAATTTGCGACAAACTAACTTGAAATAGGAAACACCGATACTCTTCCCAAATCCTTCATAATATATTCACAGAAAGAGTGCTCTCTAACTCAAAGAAGCAATTGCAAACCCAATTATGCGTGTGACGTAAAGCATTACCAACATTGTGCCTTAATTGTTTCCTTATCATTAATTCAAATTCTCATACGAGTACATTTCTGGCTGAACCGGTGATGTTATTGGAACGTAAAATAGATGTCGAGAATCGTTTGAATATGTTTTCGGAAATCTAAAAGGGCTAGTTTTTCGGCTATTTATTGCTGCAATTCGGGCTATGCTAAAATAATACATATAACTTCACTAATGGGGACAAAAGTTTGAATGTATAAACTTTGGAGGAAAGACCGAATTCCAGCAATAAATTGCCAAAAAAGTAGCCTGTTTACGAACCCCTTAAGTTATTAATCCTGTCGTTTTGAATTTAGAAAATGAGCTAAGTGTTCATTATCAACAAAAAAATGTCGACTCCGTGGGCATTAAATTTGGCGAGATCAAACTTGACGAGCGAGCGAAATACAGCAAACGCCGAGCGCTACTCATTGTTGCGGAAATTTAGACGAATTTGCGACGATTGCGTTTCATTAAGAAGCGTTTTAGTGCAAAAGGAACGCCGCTTTGTGAAGCAGTACGAGTGCGGTGCTGGCGCAAAACAAAGTTTAAAGGGGTTCTTCGTTAGTTGCTCACTCGCAGGTGGAGAGGCGCGGTGAATATATTAATCATGGTCGTACCAACTTTATTCTTACGCTAAAGTAACTTCATATCCCGGACCGCTATACTTGTTAGCTCATTTTCAGTTACCAGGGTGACAATTGTACGCGAACCTTAATTACAACAGATTTATATACATTTCTGAAACGGAATAAGAAAGCTTGGCAGGAAAATGTTTGAGTTTCCCAAGAGATTACTCGGCGAATAATTTACTTTTAAAGAAATAATTAGAATAAATATCCCTTTGAACTTTGTAATTTTAGACTTAGACAAATAAGCAATTTGGTAAAGCTTTTTAATTTCTTGAAAATGGTTATTATAAATTTTATGCACATTCTTGACATTCTTGTACAATAGTTAGTCGTGTACATCCGTGTAACTCAAGATGCACCTTAAGTTAGCTAATAGGCTCAGGCACTAATCTTCAGACAGGCGGCGCTAGAGAAGCTTCCATGGTTCCGTTCTTCATATATACTCGGCGAAGGCCATGGGCACTATTAATATTCCATTTAGTGACCCGACTAAAGTTCTGCCAGCTACGAGTAAGCGCTGAGAATCCTTATATTATAACTGCAACTTTTTAATTAACGCTGATTTAAAAGGCACAAAAAAGTAACGAACCGTACTTTCAGTTTCCTACTTCATCTGGCTTCTGAACCGCAGAAAAACTTCGCGGAGAATGGTTCGGGACTTGTTTTTTTTGGTTTTGTGGTATTTAGTCGGTTTAGCTGGTTATAATTTTGTGCATAGAATTCATGTAGCTGTTAAACTTTTTATCATTACACAAACGAAGAATAAACCCGCGAGAAATTAGCTTCAACATGAACATGACAATATAATTACCGTGGTCCATAATGACTAACACGACGATCTAGTATTATCCCAGCCGAGTTGAAAAATGTTAAACTGTGGGCGTGACCGGAGGTGCCCGAGTCTTGCTCAGGCGCGGCGCGGGCGCACCGCTGCTGATTGCTGCAGCCGCGGGCCCGCCGCAGGCTACCTGATATAATTTGTGAGCCAACAAATTACTCATAATAATAATATACCTACTAATTTTGAAAAAAGCAACCTTTGAGAGCCTCCTTCGGGTTTGAAAGTTTGAAACAGATTATCTCTGACTCAGCGCAGCGTGGATAGATACTTACCTCATCGTATCATCTCAGGCTTAAGTGTCCGTAATTTAAGAGACTGTGTTCAAGATCTAATAGTTCTTTGATAATTTATCTTCATTAGACTTGTTTCCTATGTTTAAACATTATAATTCTAAGGACTGGCGTCCTCTTCCTAACCAAATAAATTAATACACGTGACCAATAAATACTTGCTTACTTGCTAAGAGTAAAGTAAACATTTTCGAAAAGAAGTTGTCGGTATTTTTTAATACCGTATTTTCTCAAACAATGTACGCCCAGACCGGTGACATTGATTTATTAAACAAAATAAACAGATGAAGTACATATATAATACTTTACTCAAAGCGTTTTATTTTTCACAAATTATACCTACATATTCAATACGTCGACATACCAATCTGTCACTTGCAAGCACTGGAGGCTTCTTTTGGCTTCCTTCCAACAAACTACTTGTACCCAAATCATAAGTTGAGTGTTTTAAAAAATAAAGGCAAACTAGTTTGTTTTGCGTTGGTATATTGAAGAAAAATATGGAAGCCAGAAAGGAGAGGGTTAAAGGTTTAGCAACGGTCCTATAAAATGTAGCGATGTGACTTCTCAGAAGTATTCCCAGCTATATAATAAGACAAAAACAAGCGTTAACTACAGGATGTCATTACTGCGGTCTACGAAGGCTTTCTTTTTGGTGTACAAAGTGGTTGACTGTCATTATTATTTTATCGAGGGCTGAGCGAGAGCCCGTCCGTTCGCGATCCAAAGCGCAAGAGATCCCGCAGCCTCCGCGGTGTTATGCTAACTTTACGACATCCGTCCGCCTCTCCGTATGGCCTCTCCGATCAGTTTATTCCGTATCGTTTTACATCACATCCTTACATATTATAAAACAAAGTTGCCCACCTCGTCAGTCTGTCTGTCTGTCTGTTACCGCTAAACTCAAAAACCACTGAACGGACTTACATGTGGTTTTCACCAAAAGATAGAGTGATTCATCAGGAAGGTTTAGGTATATAATTTGTCAAGGTTTTGTGTAAATTGGTTGAAATAAAACGAGAATTGTTGGAAGGGTCGGAAAAATTCTAGCCGCCTGGGAGCTTTCATTGAAAACGCTGGCTAATCCTTATGAGATATAACAAAACAATACATGGTGGGATATTTCTCTTTTATAGATCTACAAAAAAGTCCGCGATGGCATATGTCTATCTTTTAAGGATAACTTACTATACCCATTCTATCTTTTTAAAAAATGTCACGTACAATGGAAAGCTATTTAGACAGACACAGTATTAATCCTTATCAACCTAAATACGCTTAAGCATTTCATGCACCTTATTATAATCTTTTACAGCATATAATTTAAAGGAATATCTTAGAAGTTATCGCAAAAAATTAACGCGCGTGAAAATAAAGTTGTTCACGTAATAATTGTTTGACTTTTACCGTGCGAAGCCGGGTACTTTAAAGGAAACACGCAACATACGAATACTGCGTGCACGCTACAATCGTAAAAAATTCGAGCTGGCTCATTTCACTTAATAGAAAAAGCGTTTAATGGATTACTTTCAATTCGTGTCTATCAAGGACGACTTGTATGACGCCGATTGTTTTTTATATCCACAATTGGCTACTTGACTATAGTAACAAATATTAATATATCTCTGTGGAACGGTAGCTTAACGTAAATAAAGGCATGTAAATAAAAAAAACAAAAATATCATTTTGACTGTTACTTTTTCTTTTATTAAGGGTCAAAAATTATCAAAATAAGTGAACTAATTGTACTAATATTGATTTTTAGTTCTGAATTACTAGTCTTTGACATCCTCATCAAATTTCTGTAATTTTTTATTTGTACGATATTGGCCTAAAAACATCTTTTTTGGAAATAATTGCAAATTTCAAATATTTTGTATACATTGCCAAATGTAAAAAGAGCCCTAGGTATACACTCTAACTGCACTGTGACGTCATAGTTCAGTGTCATTTTGTATGGAGTGTTTTTGCAAGTGGTATAAACAATGACTTTTCAAAGCGTCGTATCTCAAAAAATAACAAGACAATAATGTTTTGCGTACACAGTTTGGTTTCTATTACTCAGTACTTTCCAAAAAAAGAGGATAAAAAAAACATTCAAGTACCCTATTCTACGCTATGCATATCGAACTAGAACTCAGTTACTTACATATTCAATTAATCAATAGAAATGCGCCGTATTGAAATTCTCAAAACGTAGTTTTGACTTTATTTAGTTTCGATGCTATAAAGTCATCCATCCATTCATGCGGTGAAACGAACAAAATATTCACATTCGGTTAGTGAAACACACTGCACTTTATTTTAGAGTAGGTTTTTTTTCTATGCATATCAATAATTTTGGCACAGACTTTTTGCAGTGTTACTTATTTTTGTAATGATTCAATTTAATTGTATTGTACCGTTTATCTGATATTAATAATGATTTAATGATAGATTAAGTGATTAAAAACTAGCGTCGGTTGCCTAATGGCTAAGGAGGACTCGTGATCGTGAGGTCCGGGTTCGAATCCAATCGGTTGCCATGTACCAATGAGTTTTTCTAACTTATGTACATTATCTGCCTGTGAATTGCGGTAACCAATGTTCTTACGGAGCTCTTGGGTAAGGAAAAAGAACCTGCACATTTGGGTAACTAAATGTGTAATCATGATCCAATTGGTCTGGATCCCCTCACACAAGGGTTACGGAGGTCAGACGGCAGTCGGTCCACTGTAATAACCCGACCTGCCGAATCTGGGATAGTGGTCAAAGCATACCCCGAATTAAAGACGGGAAAAACCGCTAGGAAGAGAGCGAGCCACATACCTAAAAGTAAAGTGGAAAAGTCTGTAAATTGAAGATAACAATGAAAAATGCTATGGGAGGCGTGAAACTTACCAACACATCACGTCCTAATGATTTTTGAATTTCATATCGGTTTGTCTCTATGTCTCTGTTTGTCTGATTGTATGTGTGCGATAAACTTTTAAACTATTGGAGCGATTTCAATGCAGTTTTCGATAATACCCTGCCTAATCCCTCTCAGACTGTGCCCAGCGTTGGAATGAAAATATGCCGATGATGTGATGTAGTGTGATACTATTTAATAAATAGAAAAAATTGTATGAGCAGTTTTTGTTATTTATATAACGCCTAATATTACAAGGCAATTCAGACAATTCGGTATTCAGACGCTATTCTAAAGGCAAAACAAACATGACTGCACTCTGGCGTACTTTACTAATAAATTTATTTTTCACTGTAATACTCTGTTACAATTTTTAAACAAACCTTAAACGATACACTATTTAACAACGGATATCGATAAACGAACAAAAATCCGAACTTAATAGGCGTTCACCATTCCTGTGTTCGTTAGTAATTATACTTGTAGGTAACTTAAATAGTTGTTTCTGAGAACTAAGAAAAGAAGTCTCAAAGTAGTTGTGATAAATAATTCTAACAGCAATAGTATTTACTCGGCAATGGAACGTTTTAGAGCAAGTAAGGATTTTTTTGGCTGCTCGCAGTCGACTCTCCCAAGCTCAGTATTTTTATGCAAAACTAAGGACGTACTCTTCTAGAATTTTTATGTGTCTGTGAAATACAGCCGGACACTTTAATTTACAGCATAGTATAAAGAGGAGGAAGTAAGTTATTTTCATACAAACGCACCGCGCGCGGCTTGTATGTGTGCACCAAAGTATCTATGCGTCGCCGCACGCACACTTATACAAATCTCGACCCGCTTAGTAAGGGGAAACGGGTCGAGATTTTGTGTAAGTGTGCGTGCGGCGATGCGGTGCGTTTGTATGAAGATAACCTACTTCCCTTCTCTTTATACTATGTTTACAGTCTTTGTCTAAAATTCGCAAATGTGTTGATATACGAGTACTTAATGTTTTAAAACGTAGAGCTGGATGACGCTCAGTGCGATGCGCCTAACTACCGACTACCTACTAAATTAAACACATTGAATTGAAGTGTATGCCGTCTTGTATACGAAATTATTTGTTTGTACAGTAAAGCTATATATTTTGAGCTTATAATTTTAAATTATCTTTGTAACTTTCATTATTTGAATAAAGGGCAATCTCGTTCACCTATACGATAACAGGCAAATTCAATTCAATTCAAGTGTTTCCATCTAACCGATCAGTATGCGCGGGCGACGCGTGCCGGTATGCATCGGCGTCCGCTCGCACCTCTGCTTATATTATTACCATAACAAAGAGTCATTTCAACTCTTACAACTCTTTCGGACCGGTGTAACATGATCAGATAGACGAGCAACATTTGAAATCTATTAAGATGTATTTCTGCTCTTCGCATGAGTTTAAATATTTGTCCTTAAAATAGATACGAATACGGAGGATACGATGGTTTGGATTGTCCTTAAACTTGGTGAAATAGATAATTTTCATTAAATGCGCGGCAGGCTACGCTGTCGGCGGGTACTCATATTAAATCAAAGTTTATAGGCTGTACTCTCATAAGTTGGTATCAAAAAGGTAGGTAGGTTTCCTCGTGAAATGGTTATCTTTTGGTCATTAGTTTTTCATGTTTGCAAATATTTACTTATATATCTGACAAATTCAAAATATCTTTACAATAAAAACCACAAAATATAGAATCACATATAACAATATATATATATTTTCTTACACTATACAGGGTGTCTTATTTAAATCGGTCAGTATGGGAAGGTCTGAAACTATAAGACATACAAAGATCTGTTCTTAGGAACCATGTCATCGATTTTAATGGGAAGAAAAACTGAAAGAAAGAAAGAAAGAAAGATTTTTTTGAGATTGAAAACACTGAGCTTAAACTAATAAAATGTTAGTGCAATGTGGTACCAAATAAGGCAGTGCTGCAGAACTTAGTCCTGCAACGCTGATATTCTGTGAAGCCCAGATCGCATGCGACAGCAAGCGGGATGAGGCATCTTCTTTACACTAGAATGACTTCAAATGTATGAACTGCATTCATACGTTTGAAAGGGGCCTGTACTCAGCTCGGGAATCGAACCCGGTTGTTTTAAAAAGAATAAACTTACACTGTTTCTATTTGGATATCGATTGTGTAGGTTTTAAGCGTTAAATGGCTCTATTAAACACGATGTCTAAAATGAATCAAATGCATTGTTTCACGTTTGATTTATTTTAGTAGGTGTTCGAAGTGACCACCGTTTTTTTCAATACAATATTCAACACGTTTTTTTAGGTGTATGAATGCGGTTTTTCTTCTTATTAAAATCGATGACGAGGTTCTTAAGAACAGATCTTCGTATGTCTTATAGTTTCAGACTTTCCCATACTGACCGATTTAAATGAGACATCCTGTATACATAAAGCACACTTCTACAAAATATGCATAAAGCACAGTTAGTGCTCTAAATTTAATTACAAAAATACCTGGAGGTTCATTTTAACATTTTAGTAATAAAAATATAAATCTATAAGAAACAAGCGCTAGGCTAGAAACATGCTAACAAAAGGGTATATATATATATATATATATATATATATATATATATATATATACATTGCGAGTTCTTCCCGTCCATAAGCGCAAGAATACCCTCTTAAATCAGACAGAAAATCAAAATATTACAAAAACATAATATTCATTTGCATAGCGCAGACGAGTCAAATCAATCGATATAAATATTGAACTCTATATCCTTTGTCATTGTAGGAACTCGCATCAGTCAGTAAAATGGTCCGGATTGAAACAAATTGTAAATACAGCCGACCCCGCCGGCGTCGCTGACAGCACACTAATTGGCCCCATATTCGGCCTTCCACGAACATACCGCACTCATGTATTTTATTCTATAACTGACTTCAGAATTCGGTTATGTTATTCCGTAGGGTACATTTAATATAAAAAGTAGCCTACATGTTAATCCAGCGTATAAGCAATATCCATTCCAAATTTCATCTAAATCTGTCCAGCCGTTAAGGCGTGAAGGAGTAACAGACATACTAACACACACACTTTCGCATTTTATCGCATTATTAACAACTTGAACTTTCGCATTTATAATATTAATGTGATCAAAATGGCTTACCTACCATGTGACAATCGCCCGTGGAAATTAAGGAAGATAATGCTATTTCATCGCCATCTTTAATGTGGTTATACGATGAAGTTTGCAATAATGTACTCGTACAAGTCGTTAGCCAGAATCTCAATCTCAGGCTCATTCGAAGGCCTGACATCACGACGCGATGCCTCAAACACTTATCAAAAATGTATGAAAACAAAAAAGCGATCAAATCGCTTCAAAGATTTCACTCCGTATGAGTCTGTTGGTTGTTTTTTTAGGGTTCCGTACCCAAAGGGTAAAACGAGACCCTATTACTATGACTCCGCTGTCCGTCCGTCTGTCTGTCCGTCTGTTACCAGGCCGTATCTCATGAACCGTGAGAGTAAGATAGTTGAAATTTTCACTGATGATGTATTTCTGTGGCCGCTATAACAACAAATACTATAAAACAGAATACAATAAATATTTAAGGCGGCTCCCATACAACAAACAAATCTCTATACAAATTATTGCTACGGACATTTTTGAATGTCCCAAGTAGCGCTTTAATAACTAATATTAACTGGGCATCTATTCGGGAACGTCTAAGTGATACTGCAGCAGCGACCCGCGAGCAAGACTCGCGTCTCGCTCTTAAGGCCCGGGCACACCAAACGCGGTTGCGGCGCGTTTGCGGCGCGAACGCGGGCGGCGGCGTCAACGCGTTTCGAACGCGGGCCCGCGTTGCTCACGCCCCGCGCCGTTTCGCGCCGCGTTCGCCCCGCCTCGCGCCGCGTAATACACCTTCGCGTGCTCGCGCACGCGCCGCCGCCGCTTCGCGAACGCCCCGCGCCGCTTTCGCGACGCGTTCGGTGTGCCTCTGGACATGGCGGCGGTATTAAATACAACTTCGCGTGCCCGCGTTCGCGCCGCAAACGCGCCGCAACCGCCTTTGGTGTGCCCGGGCCTTTACGCATTACGTGACGTGCGGAAGAGTTCGATGAGAAATCTCGCTCGCGAATCGCTACAACATCACTTCCCGAATAGAGGCGCAGATGTTATTGCGGTGAGGGTCCGTTAAATCAAAGTCAAGGACACATTCGGAACTGGTAGCCCCTTAAAGACAAGACCGTACACGTCAGAACAAAAACAAAAAAACACTAATTATATACGTACGATTCATTATTTATTTATCTATATCTTCAACAAGCGTTTCATTGAACTAGCGGTTCAGTGATCTTGCCACTTGAATGGGTGCATAGCATAATTAAAGCTTCTGTTTACCGCTAACGTTATCAGAAAAACTCTAAAATAGCAAAATTAGCGATTACTGTTCGATGCTTGCTGGAAATCTAGTGCACATGAGAAAAGGCACTCATGAGAGCGGAGTGATGAATTGTCGATTGCTTAACGATGTTATCGTGGGTACGCCGCGAGAATATTGCCATTGCTATATTAACGGGCCTAATATGGTGCTCCAGTCTCATGTGCACCTCGAACAAAGGGGAAAATCGCAGCGAGCGCCAGGCGCTAGGGAACGGGCCTTGTTCCGAGATAGACGCGGAGCCTAACAGTAAATCACTCACGTTATCAGCTCCAGGATAAGATAACATGATACTGCCATGAAATGGGTTGAACCGCTAATCAGTTACTAATGTCATATGAAATTTAGAGAGTTGCATCAAGCCATAGGCGTACTGAGAGCATCAGACCCCTAGATTTAATTGTAATTCTGCATTCGCTATTTATATTCCTTTTAAAAACCGATAAGGCATTCTTACACACATAGGCACGAAACCGAAATTACAATGAATTCATAATAATTCATAGTTGCTAGTAGCTTCTAATTTCATGATAGGACGACTTTCAAAAATCAAATTAAAATATTAGTATATACCAATATAAAACCATAAAACAAAAAAAGTATAGGTACTATCTACACCTATATTTATTCATTATCACAAAAATCAATTTTTCCCAGTGCGGTAACACAAAAAACTATCTTTATAATTAACACTTCTAATCTGACGCAAACTTACAATTTATGACTTGAATTAGTACTTATAGGTTAGAATTATATATCTATTGAGTTCTCAATTGGACAACGGACAAATCGAAGGAAGTCATACACCCCTGCGCATCTTTGGTCTTCAACGCAATGAACGCAGCCCGCGCCCGGCCTGGGTCCCGTTCGTCGCAGCGCGAGGCCACGATGTCAATCGCGACTCTTCTTTTTGCTTCCGCTCAGACAATGGCGGGAAAATGTTTTCCACGTGTGGGGAGCGCGAGGTGGGTCGGCGGGGGCACTAATCTCTGTCGGCTCGGGATCGTTCGGATTAATGGCTCCTATTGCCTCTGCGCCGTTGTTTGCCTCCAAGTTCTTGGTTTGTCTAGTTGTTAGAAGTTTAGCGATGCACTTAACGCGTTGCGTTAATGTTTGGCTTTCTTATGGTGCGCTGATAGCGCCGGCTCTTATTAATTTTGCTGAATTCACATTTATTTCTATATTTAATGTAAACTTCCCAAAAGTGTGATCGGTGTTGTAGCTTCGGTTATTGAACATGATAATCTGCTTTGTTCATGCAAACAAAGGCAACAGGTATTGTGGTTACGCTGTTGTAGTGTCATCTATAGCTTACTTTTATAAATTACGCTGTTTTGTGTGATCAATAGTATTACTAGTAAGTAGCTTACATAGGTTTCTACTTACAAAGTGATTATTCGAAACTTGGAGGCAACAGAATTGTCAACGAAGTATACGTAAACGTGGCAGTTAAATGCTCTTTACTCACATTTCATTCGCATGTTGCGCCCGCCTTTCTAGGGAAAACCTGGGGTGTGATTCTCTTACATAGAACTCCGTTCATGAACTCGCTGGCGAGTCCAACTTGACCCGTCAGTGCGTATAAACTACATGTTCCTGTGTGTCTTCGATCTTGGTAAGGTCTGTTCGCCGAGAGCTGATAAAAAAGTAAAAAGTCAGGGCTTCTTAACTCATTGCAAAAAGCCGCCCGCTAATTACTTTAACCGATAATAATAAAAAAATATTATTGAACAGCTTAACTGTATAATCAGAAAGCAACACGCGAACACCCGAACGACACACTCGAAGCCAATTAATTACATTAATTATAGAAAGACACAAGACACGTCATATCCATACTCAACACGTTTTAAACATGACATGTGTCATAGATATTATAGATAGATTTTTCTTTTTCGTTTCTCTTCGGCCAGTGCAGATTTATGTGACATTTGGGTATATGAACAAAACAAATATATTTTTTTCGCCACCGTCCGCCACAAGATCCGAAAACATCTGTGTCCCTCGTACCACGAAACTCAGTGCGCGCGACGATAAGCGGCTCCCGTCATACAGTTTGCGATAATTAAGCGACAGTCGCTATTTCGAAACGATATCATAATATTTATCAACTCTCGGCGAACAGACTTTAGTATTTCGACGCAGCTGGCCACGGTTGTAGGTACCTTACTCCGCATAATGCTTACCAGCGCGCGTGTCAATTTATGACTGTCGTTCCAAATGAGAGACGAAATGAGCGATCTGATTTGTTAGGCGTCGTCCTAATAGAATGCGATTGCGCGATCACCACTAGTTCAAATCAATCATACTGATGTCGAACATGTGTTCTAATTGAATGTCAATTAGGACATCTGTTCGACATCAGTGTTTGATCGCACAAAATTCGCGTGAACTAGCGATGATCGCGCAATCGTGTTCTATTAGGACGACGCCTTTTAGAATAACATGGCTCATCGAGATCACAAAAAGTTCAGACGAATCAAATCCGCCTATTAGGGAGGGCGCTGCTACTAATTAAAACGAAATTGTTAAAACACACCCTCCTGGTGTGCGCTCGCTCTCCCGGACTAACTTTTAACGAGTATATATTTGGTTTCGACCAACCCTTTGGTGATTTTACTATTGAGTCTGGCTGCAAATAACTCCATAATTGACTGCAAACAACTTCTGGTTTTGTGGATAGAATACCGAAGTTTATATTCGGCTACTTGTATTGCTTTGCGTTCTCTCTTTCGCGGGAGGCAGCAACATTACTCGAAGGCATATTAACGTGTACTGCAATGTACAGAGTGGGTACTCAATAGACTATATTTTGTATTATCAACCTATTTTTTAATGATTTATGAATTACATTGACGTGTCAGCAATTGTGTCAACTCTTAATATTTTGAAATTGAACCTAATTAATATTTTGAAAATGCCATTGCTAGAGGCTGGAATTACCTCAATCGGTAACTATACCCGAAATGCAATTACAAATACCTCTGAAGCTTTGCGCCAATACAGAGAGGGATCTCCTTCACCACATCCAACAGGCCATTGGACGATTTTTCGTGCTTTTGATTGCGTCACTAACAATCGGCCCTTGGTCCCACGAACAGCTCTGTACGATCAACGCAGTAGTGGTAGTGTGATTTTCTAACGTGCGTAGCGACTGATGAGCGACTAAACGACACTATTAATTTAGACCGTATGGACAAAGTCATTCGGTTTAATTTGAAATGTGACCATCATCTCATCACTGATCAGCCGCTGCGTTACGTTAGCAGGTCTTACAGTGAGACTTGAAGAAAGAGTGTTGTTGTTGATCGGTTTCGAATGGAACATGGAAAATGGTGCTTAGGCTTACTAGGGGCACGTTCCCACTGTGTCGTCACATTTTTTTGTCGTCTACACGACACGATTACATTTGACAGCTAATCGTGTCATGCGTATGGGAACACCCCCATTTAAATATATAAGCCACGACACACGACTATCTGTCGTTACGAAACAGTGGGAATGCGCCCTAAGTAGTACCAATAGTATGCGGGAGCATTAGGGTTGGCACCATGATAAAAAAAGATTTATTTGATAGTTTTAATTAAATTGTACACTTATACCTATGTTACGATATTTTCGGGCAGGTAACTCGTTCCATTCCACCCTGTATATTGAACTCTTTTGAAGTCTTACTACAGAGTTTGAGTACGATTACATCATACAAGTTGTAAGTGAAACCATACGAACTCACCGTTGTTTACGATTTGTAGGCTGTTTATTGATCTTAGCATTTGTTGTCGCAGGCTGGCTGGCCGGCGCGGCACCATGATGGACTGCCTGTGCCCCGCGCCGCGCACGCTGGCCTGTCGGGTCGTGCTGCTGGACGAGCGGGAGCTCCTGCACGAGATACAGGTACACCATATTATTAACTAGTGGCTCCGTGAGCTGTAGACCTCGCGAGAAACTTATCTTTGCCGTTGAAAACTGATATCCCCTGCCCATACATCGATATAGGTGCGGTCAGTTTACCTACACCGCAAATAAGTTTGTAATTGAAAAAATCCCCATATCTCTGCCATTTCGAAAAAAATCGAAAAACTGAATCGACAAAAAAAATCTATATAATAATCGAACCTGCTCACAAAATTTCACGAGAATCGGTTGAGAACTGCGACCTGTAGACGAGAACAAATGGAGAGACGCCATACGTATGCCGTATACGTACGCCATACATAATGGACATACGAAAGCATTTTTTCCCAAGCCGAAACGGAGACGCTTCGCTCGCTTCGCTCGCTCGGTCGATTATACCGGCAAACCAGTCTCTTGGATGAAATACAGAACCAGATTGCGTGGTAAAACGCACCTGACGCTTTTTCCCTTAAATTTTCCTAAGCGATATCAGTAAAAAAACTGTCTCTCCAAATTCTCACATAGTGTCTAATATCGGTTCAATGGGAGAACCCCCTTAGCATGCATGCCATATACAATAAATACTCATTTACTGAGCGCGCATCAGACACCTCATCCTCTCCGGATCTCTCTACGGAAGCTATTAAAACCGTCTGCTAAGGGTAAGTATTACCTTCAAAAAAGAGTAGGTTTTCCTTGCATATTTTTATTACTTAAAATATTTTTATGATTGATGATGTGCAGGAAGACTCTTTCGTGTTGTTGTCTCATTTTTATGCAGATTTAAAAAGTAATCTATTTTTAATAAGCTTCAATATCGTTAACTTCAATAACATTCAAATAATCACAAAGCCTAAGTAGCCATTTCTCCTCAATAATAAAGAGTGCCTCATTAATATCGGATGATAATCCCTATTGTGCCTACTGAAACCAATTTCATACTTTTCTGTGGGATAACTTCGATTACAGTTTCTTGTAGAGCTAAAATTGGACGGGGATTATTTCGAAATTCAACCTTTGCCGCTTCGTCCCGGCGGACTCTGGCGGTATTTTTCAATTTCCCCGTATGAAACAAGGCGTGAATTTTTTCTCGTATTCCCTTCCCTCACTTTTGAAGTGCACCAGCAATTCCGCGACGAATTATTTGAAGTACACCCAGGGGCTCTAGGAAGGTTCTTTATACGTATATATACGACGCCCGGGTCCAAGGTGCGGACGATGAATTCACTGAATCGTACTCTATGAATATTAAATTCTATTTGGCTCGGATTGTCGCCGCGCGGTGAATGTGAGAGTGGATTGCCAGCGCGAGCATTGCGCCGCGCCGGTGCAAGCGGAGCGCGTCCTCACTATCAGCCAATTATACACTCTCAGCTGGCTCACATCGCACCAGGATTACGCTACAAGTTAAATAGTGGCTCCATATCTAAGCCACTGTAAAGCTTCCCTGGACGCTCAGTGTCGTAAGCTTTGTTAGAAGTTTTCAAAGTAGAGATAAATTATGGCTTCAGTAACACCCCTGCCCTGCGCCCCGTTGTTGTAGTAGTGTAATGGCCGTCTGTGTGTCTAACTCACACAATATCTTATATCTCTGATCTCCGGCAAACTCGGAAACACATAAGACCGCCAACTTCGAACGAGTTCCAACCAGTTATTCTGTCGTAACCATAAACAAGGACGAAATATCCCGGAAATGCTTTTGTTTGGCGTGCATTGAGACCCTCAACTTCTTCGTCAAACAAATTCCCTAAAAATATATTGAGGGCAGAGTCATCCAATTTGGGTAAAGTGACGAGAATTCGGTATTTTTCCCTAAACTGTATGGGTATTTGAGATAAATCGCCTTTCTTGCCACAATTTTACGTCTACAAAGGGATATTTGTCTTAAACGGATCTAGCAAAAACTTTTTCTTTTCACACATCCAATATAATATCAAGATTTGTTACTCAGAATCTCGAGTAAGTTTTGTATTTTATCTCGCAACTTTCTAAGTTTATCTAGGACTGTCATTACCAGACTCCTTCTTTTCCTTCTTTCCATTGTTTAATATCCAAGCATTTGGAGCTTATAAAGATTACCTATGGTAAGAGTGCAGAATTCCAGTTATTCAGATTTACCAGTTTACTGCAGCTCACCGATTATAGGCGATCTTCGATTTGAGGAATGGTGGACGTAATTGCCTGCACTTGTGCCTTTATTACGTTTATTACGGAAGATTATAGTCGCGTCGGACGAGCGGTGCCGCGCCCGCGCGCACTTTTCTACGTATTCTGCCGAAAAGCTACACGTTTAAATTTATACAAAACTAGTTTGTATTCAAGTGATTATTGTAATTGATTTTAGCACTGTAGTGTCTTGTCAATATTACCATTTCGTACTTTGAGATCCAAGAGTGAAAGACTATAGTACATTGTGCATTTAGGGCCGTAAGAAGGGGATACCTAACGAGAGTTTGTTATCCTCTTACTGCCCGTGATACACACAATATTTTTCGTCACATTTGTGAGAAAATAAAATAAAAAAAATTTTTTTTTACTGAAGTTGAAACATCACGTTTACCCTACATTGACCCTACATTGGCTCTACATTGTCTCTGCATTGACTCTACGTTGACCTTATATTGAGTCTAAATAGACCCTATATAATACTATATACATTGACTCTACATTCACTCTCTGTCTCTGCATTGACTCTACATTGACCTTACATTGACTCTACCAGAGGCGAAGCGTGAGGGTAAGCCGGTGTATCATTTCTCTTTATAAACATTATATTATTACTCATTAAATTTTGTATTTACATAAAAAAATATGTAAAATGCAATTTTTATGTTAATACAAAAAGTCATTAATAATAGTATAATGTTTCAGTTAAGAAATTGTGCACCGGTTTACCCTCACGCTTCGCCTCTGGACTCTACATTGACTCTACATCGACTCTACATTGACTCTACATTGACTCTACATTGACTCTACATTGGCTCTACATCGGCACAATATTTTCTAAACTCAAGTTAAACTTAAATGTAATAAAAAGGACGTAAAAGGGACTATTTGCAGTAATTTCTAAATTTAATTAAGGTACACACCAAGAAAGTTGTCGCTAGGCTTCATCTTATGTATAGAACGCTTCACGAAAATGCCGGGAGCAAAATACTATATATTCTTTCATTTAAAGAAAACGGGGCCAAACGGACGTTAAGTAATTTTACTTAATTCGTCCTACAGGTTTCAGACTCAGGTACAGTTACTGGGCACTTGACTGGGTGGGTCGGCAGCCACTTCACATACTTCCTACACGTGACCGTCAACTAATTATGCATTTTATTGCCTTGTTATTTTAATTACTTAGTCACGAAATCCTTTTAGAGTAAATGAGCTAATTAACTTACTGCTTTTATTAACTTGTTTTCTCCGCTTTCACTGGTTAATTGATTAATTAAAGTGGAATGAGCCGTAACAACAGAATAAAACCTTTTTCATTATGAAATCATGTGTTTTTACTCTCAATTTAAAATTGGCTTAAAGTTAAATGAAAAAAATCTGCAATCATCAACGAAAATTGCGACATAATACCAGGTACAAAGGCAAGGCAAATAAAGCTTTGTTGGATCGTGCCACGCTGTTTTTATTTGACTCAAACACTAGACGGAAAGGGGAAGATAAGAAATTGCTGTGCAATTTATGAAGCGAGCCTAGTGTCGGCGGCAACGATGGCTTGCCATTGTGCTGGATATTGCCGCGGAGCAAATTGACTCGCGCTTCACGGTCTACTGCGCGGGGTGCACCCAGCACCTACGACAACTTGTGTTTCATTGATCATGTCCTTTGTCTTTGTACATAGTTCAGTTGCTTTGGCTTCTTCGTTTTCTTGTTAATCAATCGTCGTTATTGTTTTTATTGTGAGTAAACTATAGCCAAGCATAAAAATTAGCGACGATAAGGTATAACGGAACACTGTTGTACGTATAACGTGACAAGAATCGCTCTACATAAATTTTTGTGGATTTGTTTTCATGATTACTTTTCACAATCAATAACCAAATTAATCTTTAAGTCAGTATGTTATACAGAAAGAGTAATTAATCCTATCAAATGATCGCTCTTAATTCCCTCGTTCAGCTTAATAGTTAAATTCAGCGACTTTATCTATTGTATTTAAACAGTTCCATTCAGAAATGTTTATTTTCCTCCAACCGCTATCTTTATTATTTTGCTTTTACAATTTTCCCCTACATTAGAATTGGGAACAATGCGCAACGAAGCATTTTTTCAAAACCAAATATTTGTTCAGATGCGGAAACCAAATTAGCTCGGCTTATCGCTGTACCGCAATTCACAGAAAATCCATTTTCGGTTCATTTGCGATTGAGGGTGGCAATCATCCCATTCCGTTCTTTAAAAATATGAAGTTCTAAGATTTGAAGCTTTTAAGTAGTTATTAATTTGGGTGCACATAGTTGTATAATGACTGAGTGTAGTTCATGTGGCAACAATGAGATGAGTACTCTCGGCCGCGAGCTGGCACCACAGTCCGATCGCCCGCAGGGGGCGGCTCGCGTGCATCGCTACATACCGCCACTGCCGGTAGTTTTCAAAATCATTTGTTATTTTTGGACCTGAACGTACGTTGGGAGCAATCGTGCCCTGTTATTAAATCATTTATTATTCAACCCAACGACTGTTTCACAATTTTCCCACGAGCTTGGAGGCTTATGTACAAGCAAATAACGCACTTCGGTAGACATTCCGGTATTGGGTTATTGTTACGCTTCCACAATGTGAATGTAAAGTTAAGTAGCTTGAGCTTAATTAAGAATCCCAGTTTGCTTAAAGAGCCAGTCTATTGGAGATAATTTTGTTTCTGAACCCTTTAGAATTAGAAGTCTTGTACTTTATATTGTAGTCGCCTCAAAACTCAGCATGATCGTACACAAGCAGTAATTAGTTTTCTTGAAAGCAATCAATCCAATCAATATTTACCATACATAGCATCACGGCCGAAATCCCTAATGGGGTGGGCAGAGCCACAAGACTACTTGTGGCCACGTTCGATGAATTAGTCCTAAGATGGTATGATGAACCAATATTCAATCAATATTTATCAATATTTTATCCATTAAAATTATGTGTTGGGCATATTTTGATGTACCCACATCGGGTCATCGCCCTGATCTTTCAAAAATCACGAACAATAATTTTAGAAGAAACAAAAGGCTGTAATTTCGTTTTTTATAGCAATTCTAGAGTAGTTATCGCGTCACAGGGCGCACACGCAGGCGGCGCGCGTGAGACGGCGCCCGTTCATTATGTTGCGCGATATCGGCACTACCGGTCTTGCTGGTCCAGCCATCGCGTGCGAATTAGCCTAATTGTGAAAAGCCAGGCTTCGAGAAATGCAAATTGGAGATAGTTACGTGCCGATACCGTGGGAGATTAATATTCGGTTCTCGTGCGTTTTCGCTTTCTAATATTCAACATAACGATGAGCTTTGAAATAACAGAATACAAAAATATACTAGACCAAAGTTTGGCTTAGTTTTATCATTATTAGAATTGAATTTTACTTATATTTATTTTTTATTATTATTTCGCATTATTATCTCAGGAATACTGGAAGAGAATACAAAGTTAACTAAGCAGTAGCGAAAACGGAAAAGACAAGAGTTAACCAGAGAGATTCCGTTTTAGACGTTTAAATTTATGACTTCAAATGTAAAGTTATTTGAAGAAACAACAGGAAAATGGAATTGCGAACAGTTAAAGGCATTCAGTTGAGGGAACAGTTCTGAGACTTTTGTAGCGCCCGGAGCAGATATAAATTTCTCTGTAGAAATTACATAAGGACAAACGACTTTCCAAGTACCTACCTGATTTACTTGGCTTTGGAAGGTTCCTAAATCACCACGAATATTATTTATGAAAAACATAATACAACCAGCACGTCTAGCGCGACCTGCCCGCGAGTCGTTTGTCGCTCAGTGCATCCCTTACATACTTGACTAGTTTGACAGAGACGCACTGAGCGACAAACGACTCGCGGGCGTGTCGTGCTAGCCCCCCAGTAATTAAAAATTTAAAATGCCCCTTCGTAAACAAATATTTCTAAGAAACTGAAGTGAATTCGAAGCTTTTTTTATGAAAGACTGGGCATGCGTTTGAAGACAGGGTATGGGATAGAATACGCTTGCCCAGAAGATGCCTTTTCACTCTTACCTTGAAGACACCAGGATTGTATAATTCAGGAAATACAGACGCTGGGAGAGAGGCTACCAAGATATTCTTTGATACTTCATATACCATGATGCGCCATCATGTCTAACTATCTCTGTACTAAGTTGGTAGTATCGCAACGTTTATGAGTGAGTGACACCAGCGACCCTTACATGCAAGACACAAAGATAAGTAAAACCCGTTTATCTCTATGACTATCTCTTTCGTCGGCACTAGTGTGAGAGAGACGCACTTAGACATAAGACGGTTTAACTTATCCTTGTGTCTTGCATGTTAGGGCTGCAGCGACGATAAACCGTACGCGGTTTTTGCTCACTGTGTGACGATTTGTTCTAGTAATAAGTTTTATTTTTATTTTAAGAAATTAATAAAAACCTACGGAGTCATACCACTCTGCTTTAAATGTTGGTACCGCATATTAAAATATTATTATTCTAACAGGATAACAGTGCAGGCCAGGTTCTCCTGGACGTGGTGTTCAGGCACTTGGATCTGTTGGAGACAGCGTATTTTGGATTGCGTTATGTCGACCAGGATAATCAAACTGTAAGCTATTTTGATGGTTATTTTAAAACTTTTTTGCACCAGTTTACTAACGCTAAAATTCTAAACTAAGCAGGATTCTACATTAAAGCTAATCGGTGGCATAAAATATCGACGTCAAAGTACCAATACTTCCTATCCAAAAATGAAGTTTGTAAAAATTTGCAGCAAAATTAGAAGTTAGATCTCCTATCTAACTACCTATGAGTACTTCATCGTCGATATGTGCAAAAATTAAAGATACAAAGCATTAACTTACTTTAGTACTTAAGAAATAATTGAAGTCTCTTATTAATCCAGCTTTTATTTCTTCGTCGCTTACGTTGGTGTTTTTTTTGTTATATGCATTAAGGTTAATTTATTTCTACAGCACTGGTTGGATGCCGGAAAGCGCTTACGTAGACAGCTCCGCGGGTCCGACCCGCACACCTTTTACTTCGGAGTCAAGTTCTATGCCGCCGACCCTTGCAAATTATTGGAAGAGATCACAAGGTAACTTGTAAAATAATGTTGATATTAAAAACACAAAATGTCATTAGTCACCAACGTTCAAATGGCACGATATTTTTACCATTTCGTCATGTGTAGCAGCTTTGTTATCGAAGCATTTAATATAAAGCATTAAGAACACAAGACTCATTTATTTATTTATATATTATACATAATTGGAAAATGTAGTTTAAGTATTCGATCATGTTTCTGCCTAGGAATAAGTGAATTTCATTCAAACTTTATCAAGGCGTGCCAGAAAAAAAAACTCTCATTGTAGTCTTTATTAATATTTGCTTTACATTCTTATGAGAATAAAATTAAAGCGCAAAAAGAAAAGAAGAAAAATAAATACACGCATAAAAAAACAAGAAAAATAATTGGTGCGCAATAGTCCTAACTCAGCATGCTACAACACTTGTATTCCGTTGGGACCGCTTGGTGAAAACACGGAAAGTACCTAACACAAACATAGCTGTACACAATCAATTCTTCTTATAGAAGTTCCACCCACTTTCCGTTAACTGTTTGAAGAAAAACAATATATTTTAGTTCTGATTTGATGACACTGTAAAATACACTCAAAAGATATCGAAATGCTGTTTATCTCTTCTCTATGTCTATCTCTTAATAGTGTAAAAACAAGTCGCTATCCTCGTCTGTCTGTTTATCCGCTTAGTTCTTATCTACGCAACGGATTTTGATGCGGTTTTCACTATCATTTAGAGAATAATGTATGATAATTAAATGGATAAATAATGGAATAGTTTTTGAATTAAATAAAGTTGTGCGCTGTGTGGCTAAACCTTACGACATATATCAAAATAATTTACTAAACTATTGTAGATCTGAATAAGACAAACAGAAAAGTCCGCGATGACAAGTCGTAAGCCTGGCATGTGTGGTAGCATGTGGTGGAGGGAGGTGTGTGTGGTGGCAATCTCCTAAGGTTGACTCACACTAATCATTTATATGTTTTTTTTTTAAATTACAGAGAGAGAGTCTAGGTTATTTGGGAAGTTATTTTGACTCATATTGTATTGACCCCATCCATACCGTAAATTAACCCTGAACTACATCATTTAAATGAATATTTTAGAAGATTTACCCAATTTAAAATGACACAGAACAAAAAAAGTCGTTCGAGTCGCGAGACTTACGAAGCTTTTAGACCGACATATTAGGTACTAATGCTTATCCAAAATAACAAACTTTTTAGTTACATTTGGCTTTATGAGTTAAAAAATATTCGGTACACCTGTAATTTAATTTATATTTTGGAAGATATCACAGGTTAAAGAATCACTCCCAACAAAATTACCCGAGGCCCATGTAACTATAAAAACAAAAAAACATTTCTACATTTAATTTATAATGGACTAGCTGGTGCCCGCGACTTCGTCTGCGAAGAATAATAATTTAAGTAACCTATGTACTTTTAAACCTTCCCTAGACCTCCACGAACATTTCAAGACTAAGATAAGATAAATCCGTTCAGCCGTTCTCGAGTTTTAGTGAGACTAACGAACAGCAATTCATTTTTATATATATAGATAAAGGAATGATATTTTTGACTCTATTTTTTACAAGCGCAATGCCGGGGCGGGTTGCTTCGCTACTTTTTTATAAATAAACTAGTGGACCCGCCACAGCTTCGCCCGCGGTATTTTCCATACAAACTCTATCACCCCTTTTCATCCCTTTAGGGGTGGAATTTCAAAAAATCCCTTCTTAGTGCAGCTCTAGGGTACTCGTTTAGGCTGTGCGTTGTCTATAAGTGATTCACGGTACTGTTTTATATGTACAGATACCTAACTGTTAACTTTGTGGTTCTAACACTCTATCGTGGCTTATTCGTTTACAATCAGAACTCCATCTTGGACATAAGATTATTATAATTGAAATGGACTAGTCGCGGGCAGGTTTATTGTACCTAGCATACTTAACTGTCCCGAGTGAACTCTCATGTTGATATGAAACCTGTTCACGGAATCAGATTGAGCCACTGACCCTCATCCCTGGCTGCCATATTTCGGGTATTATAAAACGGCCGACTATGACCGCTAACTGTGCTTGTGAATAATAAATGAGTTACGCATTAATATTTAGTACTTCGGCCATATGTATTTTACCTCTCAGTGGTTTTCATCTATCAATAAAACACAGGGGTACCGGTTTAGCGAGTGCCTGCCTTTATAGTTATGAATAGGTACTTAAGTAAAACGAATACCTCATTTACTTACTGCCACTACTGCTCGCGCTGCCAGAAATTATTCCGGCATACTACTTTCGAAAGCAGCTGGTGTTTACATGCTGCTTCCTGACTCATTGCGCACTCGACTGCTGGCAATAGCGGAGGTTGAAACAGTGGCAGCTGCGGCGCTCTGCCTTCTAAGTTGTTCTAGCGAGAGAGCAGTAGTTAAACACACACTCGCACTCGGGCTGCCCGCGCTTTGACTTCTTGACGAAAACCGCCAATTTCGCGAGTGCCAGGCAACGCGAGTAGTAGCAGCAAGAGCAGTAGAAGTGACTCATGTACATACTCGCGCTGCCCACTTCTATGCTCACTTCCCTGCTCACTTTGGCTGTCTGTAAACAAGCTAAATATAATGCTTCTTGCGGTAATTGTATAATACATACATACATACATATATCAGGCCTGTTTCCCAAAGGGATAGGCAGAGACGACGGATTTCCACCTGCTACGATCCCGACACACACCTTTCGCTTCGTCTACTCTCTTCATGCATGCTCGCCTGTTTAGGGTACTCTTGACCTGGCCTTTCTTAAGAACGTCCTCGATCTGGTTTTGGTTTGGTTTTGGTTTTGGTCGTTTGATCTCGATTTGTGTAATAAGGGTTCTAAATAAAAAAGTGTCTTTATTGAATTGGAATGCTTAATGACCTTAGTCAAGATCACTTTCAAATTTGGTTAGATGTAATTAGAAGAATTAGACTTGAAATGTTTTTCATAGACAAACCAATTCCAGACTGAATGTCTAGTCTTCCTTAAATACATAGTAACTTTTATATAATCTGTAGCTAAATACTAAATCAAATCCTTTACCTTTTATTACTTACTATTTATCACCATAATTAAGTCTCTCTTGCTTAGCACGATCAAATAATATGGGATATATTACGAAAATGAAACAAGTGTACCCGACGTGATATTATTCGCACGTTGATAATAATATGTGCGGAAGAACGGCTGGGATCGAAACGATAAAAGACATCTGTGTTTCAAACTAGTCAGCGCTTCGCCAGCATCACCTCACATACTCTTTTATTAAAAAAAACTTTCAACAGCATGTCGGGCCATGCTCAGTGTAGCGTTCCGTATCTTTAATATTAATAACCCCGAAAATCATAACTTTAGCTCATATTAAATTGAAACCGATTTTCAGTAGGTAAAAACAAGCCAATTTAATCGTGATACTTCGTTATACATAATAGAAGTCTTCATTTTAGATGTTTTTTTAGGTTTTTTGAAGTCAGTTTTGGCTGTGTGTGACCAAATGGTTTGATTTTAGGGACCGTTTAGGAATTATTGAGTGAGAGTTGCGAATGTGAACGTCGAACACGTACAAAACATCGTAACGTTCGCTGTTTTGGCATTTTTGTGCTGAATTGATGATAAAATATAGTAAATCAATAATAGTACCGAATAGAGGCACTATCGAAAGCCTTCGTACTACACTGTCCTGGGTCTGGTTCACTAGTTGTCAGGAGTAGTAACGCGTTACGCGCCTAGGTACATTGAATTTATAAACAACGCAGATAAAGCTAGACAGTGAGTCGCACATGGGAGAGGGATTGTTCCCACGGCCACATGCGTACCTACTTAAGAATTAAGACATGGGAACTGCCAACGCGTGACAATTAGTCAGAGAAGGTCGAAGGGCAGAAATTAAGTAAAAAAGTTCTTCATAATGACATGATTAAGCAAATAAGCTTGTGAATTTCCTTATTTTTTGTGACTTTTTATACTTTATTAAAAGACAAACAAGTTTTCCATAACAATGTTTAAAGAGTGATTTTAAATCCTAGAAGAAACCAAATAGTCTTTCACAATCCGTTTATATTAATCACACTTTAGATATACATACTCGTACATGGGTACCGACCAGAACCGCCGCAGTATAAAGCAAAATAAGTCGTATTGTAAGGGCTATAGAGACCATGACCGAGCGGTTGTGCTGTCCTAATATAGTATTTGTACTAGGTACAGAAAATTTTATGATATGAAGGAAATAAATTCGGGTAACACAGCGCGGGTCTAGTGCTTGCGCCATAACTTCTAGAGCTCGTAAACTTCGCAACGCCAGCTTCATGTTGAAATTGCAAAGTACAATAAAAATTATGAAATATTTTAGCTGTGTAGAAAAGCAAGTTCCTAGCTGCTATGTTTCGTTGCAACATCAGTTGTTAATTGTTTTCCTTAATTAATTTTTATTCTTACCCTGCGTTTCAATCAGGTTTCCTTCTAACTTGAAACTTTCTCTCTTCAAAGTGTTCAACAATACAATTGGAGGCAGTTGGGTGGAATTTTCTAAAAGTATTCATATTTCTTTATTGCTACGTAGGTAGGCTTTCAGGGGGAATTGAAATATTTTATTAAATTTTCGTTAATTCGTTGTCCGCGTCTCGACTTACGCCAAGCTGCAGGAGAAAACATCTTCCTTTCAGATCTTGTAGATAACAGCCGCATTTAAAACTCGTAAAATCTTTGCAGTTAATGCTCTTTTAATATTTTATTTCGCATTAGAGCTGTATTCCCGTGGACTGCTTTGACTAAGCTCACAATTTCCGGAAGGAGAAAAATGAGTTACGAATTCATTCTATCTCTCTTTAAATTATCTCGAGACAACTTTAACAAGCATTCCAAGCGTAACTTTTTATGCATCTTTTTCTCCGGAAAACTGCTTTTAATTTTCTTATTGCTTCTGCCCCTACATTTCTAAATGGGCCGTAATGATATTTATTTTAACGAGTGTTATAATAATTTTAGCTATTTGTGGGTTTGTGAACTTATATAATGAACTTATTTTGAAATAATACCTAGGTACTTTACGGTACGGATTACCTCACGTGTAGTATTCAAAAACAAATATGTCGTTTGGCCCCTCCTCACCTCTTACTTATGCTCACTGGTAAACTTATAAGTCAAATCCGAAAAAAGTACCAAGTTTTGTATCAATATAACAATAATCTCGCCAACAATCAATCAATTTGTTTCTGTTTGGCCCAATGGTTGACTGGTAGAGAATGCGTTAAGGCATTAAGTCTACTGCTGTACTATCATGTATTGTGCAATAAAACTTAAATAAATAAATTATCATAAACTTTAGACCTTAGACCGTAATATTGTTCCAGGTACCAATTGTTTCTGCAAGTAAAGCAAGACGTGCTGCGCGGGCGACTGCCGGTCAACTTCGATCTTGCCGCCGAGCTCGCCGCTTTTGTCCTGCAATGTGAGTATACAATCAGTGGCGGAGCGTCAAATATTTCATGCGGGAAACCGGAAGAAAAAGAAACGGACATGTGCGGAGTCAGACTCGTGCGCCGAGCCGCCGCTCTATGCATACAGCGGTTAGATTTACTTCACTGACAGTAGCTTGTAGCTTTCTAGCTATGTAAAGCCGTCAGCTGTGCTACTCGTACCCATGCTCTTTAGTCAATTAGCTTTCATAATCTCATTTAATCGTGTTCCTACCACTTAGCTGTGCAGATCCACTAGTCTTGGCTAATTGTGGATTGCATGATACAAAGGAGCAAAGAGATCATAGACCTTTATGAAGCTCAGTTGGTAATTAATGTATATAAATATTATATGAATAAGATGATGCTATTTTTTCTTATGATCAAACGGGAGACAATAATTTTGAGGACTGTGAATATTACCTAAGAATTTATGTCGTAACGGTGTAAGTACAATATACAGGTTTATATTCAATTGGGCCCTTAGCGCAACTTTATAATAATTGAACCGGAAGAAAACAAGATACGGCACGGAACAAGATAGGCAACAACATTCAATTTTGCAATATCCTCAGAATTTCGAGAGAAAATACTGTTATTGACCAAACTCTCTCGAAAACAAGCTTAAGTACGCGCCCCATTCTAAACAATAGCCATTTTGCTCTTTAAACAGGATAAGTAGCGGCGCTCCCTCCTTTGAGGCCAATAAGCGAAATGGACTAAAGTCATAATCCTAGTACCTACTCAAGGCGTGTAAAAATCTTGCTTCGTATTAGAGTTCCCCGGGGCATGAGCGCAGTAGTAGCCGTATAAACGCGCGGGCATGCTCGGGTTACAAAGCGCGCGCGGCCAGTAACCCGCCGGTTCCACTCCGTCCCGAGTGTCGACACTCTCCGTCTACTATTTCAAGCAAAAGCACATCTATTCTATTAACCTGACTGTACTGTACATCTTGCACTGGAAAACTACTCACTCTATTTGCTTTGAGAAATGTGATCTACTGTTGCGGATTTTATGTTGGTGTTCACTACGCAATCAGCAAATGGTTCATCAGAAGAGTGAAAGGCGTGATTTATGAGACGTCTCATTTATTATTTTCTTAAAAACTTTATTTCCATAAAGGTCAGATCATTTGTACTTACCTTTTACCAGTGATCGTACTTTTTGCAGCATTTTTGGTGCAATGCTAGGGTTGTCAGTAGTGCCCAATATTAAATTGTTTGAACCAAGAATCAAATAAAAATAAAAGAGCGTATTAAACAAATCGGAAATACAGAAAATATTCTCAGAACATGTAAAGCCTAATCCAATATGCATAATGAAATGAAGGGTGAATTTACTACGATTATAATTATGAGAAAATGTAACACAGTATCAATAAATGCTTATCCTTAACAGCTGGTTGCTGTTGTTCGACAGGGCAATCGAAATTACGAAAACGAATCGTCAGCATACCCTCCGAAAAATTTGAGGAATTTTGGGTTACAGTAATAAATGTTATACACAATTATAATAACTGATTAAGTAAAAAAAATGGTATTTCATTTTCAATGACAACATAATATTACATAATTTTAAACGTCAATCATATTATACACGTCGACAACCCTAGGTCGCTGTCGTGTGTCATTTGACGTCATCGCACCAAGAATGCTGGCAAAAGTACGATCACTGCTTATTACACAGAAATACCACGAACACTTCTGAAGGTATAATTGTTGAGTTTTAATTTAATTTCACATTTCAAATATGTGTCCAATCTATTGAAACGCTACAGGATAATACTTAAGATATATATTGAGCTATCAGAATAGTTCAATTTTAGGAGTGCGATTGGCAATGGGTCTGGTAGGTAGAATTCCGGCGATAGTTGAGAGCCATTCTTCGCGTGAGTGCGGCGTCGCGATAAGGCCATTTCGACGCATTCTCACTTGCGCCCTTTCCACTTTTGTATATTATACTCAAACTTTTATAAACCTTTCAGTCATAAATTTTACGCGGAGTCGTAGCTGCCAAGTGAACAGTCCTATATTAAACTTTCACTTGCTACATTTTAAGTTTTTGTAGACCCAGCAATGAATTTGCATGGTTGGTTACTCAAATCGTCTTAGAAAAAAAACCCTAGCTAAAAGGGATATAACATTCAAAATAAATAATTCTAGATGGTTCTTTTGTCTGGATGAAAAGTCGATGACAGTGTCATAAGTAACTCATTACAAGTAGTGACATAATGCTCTAATAATAGTTACATAAGCTTACGGATTTCAATTCGGCTACAGAAGCCATAAAACGAGATTACCGGGGAAGTTTTACATGTTATCCTGGCATTAATAGAAGCTTTATAACAATTTAAGCTCTCCCATCCCAAAGCAATTTTTCAAAGGGAGCATTTTTTCCACATGACCGTTTAGTCGTAAGTGCCGTAAACAAGAGCGGCGGAGGGTAATATCGATGCGTTATTCAAGAGGTAAATGAGCCATCAGCGGCGGCGTCGTTTGCATCTAATCTCGACCTTTGTGCCGTCGCCCGCACCGGCCCCCGGGACACACACCGGCGTCCCGTAATCGCATGCAATTTGTACTAACTTCCAATTACAAGAAAGCGTTCAAGTTTACAAGACTCGGAATAACTTCATTAACAGGCCACGTCAGTGTTACTGCGTTTTCAGCTATTTACGGTCGCTAATCTTCAGTCTGAATTAAATATAAATTAAACGCCTGTGTACGTTGATGTTTTCTCAAAGGTATACAGAATAACCTTTGATAAAGTTCAATTTCCTTATTCATTTAGAACAGAAAAATGTAATAAATAAGAGGCAGCGTTCCAAGCGCTCGTTTGTGTTCTTGACACGGCGACGGCGGTGGTAACCCACTCGTAAAGTGAAATATTCTCGTTTTCCGTCCCCTTTTACCCAAAATTATCCGAGCTACTGAGAATACCTTTAACCGTCGTGGGGCTTCTTTATGAGTCACATTTTTATGCTGAGGTGTTTACATAAAAAAGTAATGTTTATAATATAGACATTCTTATAAGAGTACTATTTACCATATTTTGTAATAGAATAATATATTAAGACAAAAGTTACAAAATCTTTGTTATTCGAAAGAAAATAAAGCTCATTCCAGGAAGCGACAACGTACAATTTATCACCACTGTGCTTTCATCTATTTTCAGTGTTTTAAAACTGACTTGTGGCTGTGAGAATTTAAAGTATGGCTCGTACCAGATAGTAGCGGTTTGTTGACATTTCAGGACGTATCTGGAGTGTTGGTTATTCCCGCTCGCAACAAGTTAGCGAGTAAAACTCCTCGTGTTGCTGGCTGATAAACCGGATAATCACCATGCGCTAAATGGGACGTTGCACGGTAGCCACAATATGGTTAGCAGGCTTAACTCAAAGTAAACCGACTTACATAACACTTGAAAGGTCATTCGATTTGAAACTTAATTACTCGTACGCTCGTTAATGTAACGGACGGGATGCTGATTTCAAGAACTTTAAGGATGTTAAACAAATTCGTAGAAATATTTTTATACTTTCAAAACTGTTTACTTTTAAATTTATCCGTTAACGTGTAAGATGTTTTATGATTTTTTTAGAGGACTTAAAATGTGGCTACTGTGAGTGTCTGTGGCGGCTGCACATTCGTCTAGCCACCACGGATGGGCGGTTCGCCTCATGATCGATGCTCTCACAGATCACTCACATCCACTAACGCAAAACAGATTCCAAGCTGACTTATACTGATGGTGTACCTGATGGAAACCATCAGGCGATGAAATTCTTTGATGTCGAAATTATATCGGAAAACAAAACGTGTTTGTATTTATTGTATACCTACTCGTACATTCGATTGGTTCATGTTAAACAGTTTCTTTTAACAATATAAACAAATTGGCGCCACTTATTTATTTAAGCCAAACCAATATATGTACATTACATAAAGAAGTACGAGTGAGTACAAATGCAAATACTCTTTACTGAACACCACATAAAACATATTGGAAAAAGACAAAGAAATAAGTAACACGGTAGGCAATAGGCGGTACTACGTTAAATAAAAATATTTATCTACACCCATATCATAAAACCTCCATTGTTTAATCAAAAACCGTATGAAATGACCACCATTTTGACAACCAATTAGGAAAAACCAGTGCTGCGATAAAGAAATAACATGACTTCTTTATCGTTTTTAGTAAAGAAATGAGATTAAATTTGGAACAGCTGTCAAAACTCAAGTGGGTCTCTATTCTAGTATCCATAGATATTAAAACAGTTATTGATACGAAACGTCAATTCAGTATGTTTTTTTAATATAAACTGCACAGTATTTGATCTCGAGTGACGTGAGAATAGAGACTTCATCCGTTTGTCTATGATTTAAAAAAAATGGTCTTGACGTATTGCCGCCATGTTGACGTTTTGCTGAACGAAAGTAGAATTGTTGTTGAATTGAATATAAAAAGTTGTTTGTAATTTACATTTTAGTTGAAAATATGAATAGTAAGTAGTCTTCTCGGAGTGTGTGTGTGATGTGAAAATGCGCCGGATATCGGAAATATGCAGCCACGATTGCAACAAATAACTTGTTGCCAGAAAATATTGTTTCTGAACCCATCATGGAGGATTTATAATATGTGTGTAGATAAAGTTATGTATGCAACTCTGCATAATTTGGCCTTAAAACACACGTGCGATCTTATTATGAAACTCGCCTATCGGCTCGTTTCATAAAACCGCACTAGTGTATTAAGGCCTATCATTATGCAACCGTTGCATAAACTACTATTATAAAAATAATCTTGGTACATGTGTGCTTTTACGCACTAAAATACACGTACCAGATGTTGTGATGTCCGACAGCAAAAAAAGATATATGGCGGGAAATGACACCCCGCCTCGTTCATCCTACTTTTTCTGACGGGGTCCCTCCGCGAGGATACTTTTGCTCTCGCCTCGGCACGTCCGCTAAACACCATCTACAGGCCGGTAAACACAGAGCGAGCCATTAATCTTTCGTTAGGCTTCATGAATACGTCTCTTTCTTCTTTCTGATGAACATACAATGTCATTAAATTATCCATGTTATCGAATATGACATTATTATATGGACCAGAGTTCATTAATAGACAACACACGTAGTTTCGTGCGACGTAAGGACAATTATAATTGTGTTAACTAGGCGGAGGTGTACGAACATAAATAAGTGAATTCTGATATTTAGTTAGAGGTAGAACCCGTTGAATTGATCAAATTAATTGTTTCTGAAGTTTGGGTGGCAGGTCGACTTATAACAGCGTTACACACATGTTTTGGGTATTTGTTGTTTGTACTTTCATCGACTGGATTGTATGTGATGCCTCAAACAAAGCATTTGTTACTAAAACGATCCGACGTCGCGCGCTCCCGGTTATTTCTATCTCTGTTTGAACCCATCATGTATAAATGGACTTACATGATACAAATGAAGTATTTGAGTGTTTTATTCAATCTTTAAATTATAACACTGCTCGTACGATACTGGTTTTGTAGCTGTTTTTAGAGTTGTTTCCTATGATCATGGGGAATTTTATTTGTGATTTGTCCGTATTTAATCTGTTAAACATTATCAATACTTAATTTATGAGGTAAATATCAGCAGATATTAGTAATTAAGTCACTTCTAACTTAGAAATTAGGTTTCTGTTGAAAATTAAACTACTCAGTATAGGTACCTAGGTACTGTCAAAGAAATAATAAATATAATAATCATAATTCTCTTCAAATTCATAACGTAAACAATAGAATTGTCTCGAGTAAAATCTCTTGTCTCCTACAATTCCCTCATCTTGGAAATAGATTGATGTAAGCAGTTAACTAAGGGTACTTTAGGACACCGCTCACCATGATTTATGTAACTAAGATTCGAGCACTTAAGTGTCTGTGTCACTTGAAATGTCTAGGCAACATAATATAAGACCTGATTATTATTACTACTATTTATTACAATTTATGAATAAACTGAATAGCTGCTGAATTTATTATGCAGAACATTTACATGTACGTGTAGGTACGTTAGATACGGACAATATTTTGAACTTCAGCGTTCGTTGGTTTTTATAGACAAGACGTACTTTATGACGTGTCACGGGTTGTTATTAGAAAGCATTGTAGCTGCAATCAGGTGGAAATGCAATCTTTTAATTTGGGCATGATGTGGCCCTTTGAACTCCACCGTCGGCTATATACGATAGCGGATATTCCTGCCACTGACGCTACCATATGCCATTTTCCATACATTTGCGTCGGCTAATGCCGTCGTTGGCACCGTTGCGTGAGATTTTATAGTTTATGGAATGTTTAAGCATAATCTGATGGTCGTTGAATACTTGTCACAAACTTTAATTTAAATCTTGTTGTACAGCGGAGCTGGGGGATTACGATCCGCGGCGGCACGTGTCCGGCTACGTGTCGGAGTTCCGGCTGTTGGCGCACCAGACGCCCGAGCTGGAGGCGCGCGCCGCCGACATCCATCGCACCCTCACGTGAGTACAGTAGACTGGTGCAGTCTCACAAGTGCCTACTCCTTGCATGGCAGAGCAGAGCGAGGCGGTGACAAGGCAAACAACACTGTTGTTGAGCTAGATCCAAGTAAGAGGATACGAGTACAAGGAATGTGCTAATTATGTTTCACTAGATCCGTGAATTTGCTACTATTAGGAATTATGTTGTTTAGCAGATAAGAGAGTTATCGTTTATTTTAATATTCTTTCATAAAACAGTAGTACCTTATACAGAAAAGCTACTGTACAAAACGTATAATATATATTTATATTCATCTCCTTGGTTAATATTAGATCTATATTTTAACTATTTATTAACAACCACTCCTACTCCTAAGCCAAATGGTTTCTGATATTCGCATTCGCGGTAATAACTAATAAGGCTGATATTTTCCCGCGAAAATTCCTCATTTTGCAGGCAAGTTTTCTATAAGAAAACATTAGAATTAGCCGCAAGAATTAAAAATCTTCTTTGCTATAATTATCTTTTTGATTGCCAAATTACGTCTAAATGAATTTCGTGTTTCATTATAAACACGGGCGCAATTATAAATGCCAATTTCACTTAAATGTCTCGTTCCTCAGGCCGTCCATTGAGTTCATCAATTATTCGGAAATCCTACGTTTCCACAACTTTTGGGCTACAAATAAGCTTGATTCAAATTTATAGTAATAGCTATCTATGGAAATTTTCACCTGAAACTTTAATATACGTGTTTGTGCTTTAAGAACAATGCTAACTACAAAGCAGCTTTGAACTAAAAGACATATATACTAGAAGTTGTGTACTGAGATCACAGCAAAGAGTAGCAAGTTGGCTGCATCGTCTGAAGAAAGTAAGTTTCATGGAATTAAGATTTCAGAGGGAGCAGTTTCACGCCGGAAGCGTCGCCGCCCGCGCCGGAAATTAAACTTCGTCGCGCTTCTCGCTAATTGAATGAATTTTTAACCGTACAAAGATGCAGTCTGCGGCCGGGGGCGCGTCACAAAGCCGCAATTACATGCAAATTACGTGTACTTAGCGTCGAGTGCGGGACGGGGTTGGACGCTGCAACCAACTGATTATTCATTGTTACTCTTTTCAGAATAATGCCACAGTTTGTAACTCACTTCAACCATTCCTTATTATTATCTTTTGTTTCTGTTACCCCCTTTCATTTAAATTGCGTTATTTGTTACAGCGGCATTTCACCGGCTCAAGCTGAACTGAGTTACCTGGATAAAGTGAAATGGCTCGACATGTACGGCGTCGATTTACACCCTGTTTTGGTAACTATGATATTCTGTTCGTATGTTTTATTCAACATTCACGAAACAACGTGCGAAAATGGCGTGGAACAAACGGCGTAAACAAAACAGATGTACTGCAACTCTAGTACCTTTACAGTGGTATGATAAGAGAATTTTATCCAAAAGCCGCATAAAAAGCATGTTTTTAATTATGTACTCTAAAACACAGTAATATTAATCAATGTGTACCGGTATCAAACAGGGCGAAGACAGCGTGGAATATTTCCTAGGCCTGGCGCCCAGCGGGCTGCTGCTCTTGAGAGGGAAACACACCGTTGCCAACTACTACTGGCCACGTGTCTCCAAGCTCTACTACAAGGGGCGGTACTTCATGCTCCGTGTAGCAGACAAAAACGTAAGCGCTTGCGTGATTCATTCGTTCGTGTTTTTCTCCAGTGAGAGCTAAAATTCCAGCGGAAACAGCAACAAACGAATAAACAAGCATCAAAATCTGCTAGCACTTTTGACCCCGTTCCTGGTTGTCAGCTATCTCGTGATCGCACGGTGAATGGTGAAGTGTAGCAAGACGGTGCACCTTGTGAGGCTTCCTTGAAAGACATTCGTAGGAAGGCAATTATAGATAAGTCGCGAGGACTGAGCGCCGGGCGTATTTACAACGCTGTGGGGCGGCTGATAGCCGCGGCGCCGCCAGCTGCTGCCTCCGCTATGTCGCTATTGGCCTATTTAAATTAAACAGGAATATTTGCGTGTTCTTCGAAAGGATTGCTACTTTCAAAGACGATTACGATATTATAAGTAATAAGTTCATTTTAAAGGTTTTCATTTCAAATCTGAAGTATAGTATATTATTAGAAACCAACTTTTGCTCACGACTTCGCCCGCGCAAACGCTCGTCTATTTCGTTTAGGTATCACTGTTCCGGGAACTGTTTATTTTTCCGGAGTAGATATAAAGCCTATTTCACTCTCGAGCCCATAAATTATCTCTATGCAAAACATTACGTAGATTCGTTTGCCTGCGTGAAAGAAGGATAAAACAACAAACAAACTACCCCATTATATAGTATTAGTAGGCAAATAGGGGTTATAGCACTGGACTCAGCAGTGGGTCGACCACAACGATTATTTATTTTGAAAAAATTGTTTAGTATTGAGGGCTGGCTTCAGCGTCTCGCTTTGGGAGGGGCCCTTGTCTCTCACTGGATACAGGATAGACAGATGTGTTTTAGTATCCACATATTTGACTCTAACGTAAATAGAAATCGCGATCTAGCTTTAGTATACCTAAGCAAACCGGTCATGCTGGATTGTTTGTTTGTTTAGAATGAAACAGCGACGTACGGGTTCGAGTCCCCGACGCGGTCAGCTTGCCGGCACCTGTGGCGCTGCTGCTCCGACCACCACGCCTTCTTCCGTCTGCAGCAGACCTCGCCGGCTTCGGCAGACATGTTTGCGTTAGGCTCGCGGCTGAGAAACAGGTAAAATAACACTTAGAAATCACAGTGATCAATCACTTACTGAAGTTATTATAGAGTGCTAGTTATTTTTTCCGGCTTCAAATTATTATTCGTTAGTGTTCGTAGGGTTCAGACCTCGACCATCGTATGGCTATAGTTTTGATAGGTAGCCTCTCATGGCTAATATCATTTAACCAACCCCTAATGTAGAGGCATGAAATTCTATCAAAAAACATTATAAATAAATAAGTAATCAAATTATCAACTGACTTTTTCGTTGTTATTAAATAGTATGGATGGTGGCAGTGCGGCTAATCGGACAGTGCGTAGCCTTAAATTGTTTAATGACCGTTACTATTAATTTAATTAATTGGACATTTCACCTGCTGCACCAAACATGCAGTTCGCTCTGAACTTGGTCCGCAAAATAATCTTGATTTTACAACTGTGTCATAGCGACTACAAAACTCATCTTCAGAATGAACTAAAACTTACTCGTAGTTGCGATATTTACCATGTTCGCTTTGTTATCACTATTAAAGATTCATGAGGTGGTAGACGAAATTAGGCCTGTAAAGTCGGGAGTAAAGGTTACCTACCTCAATCGCTCTCACGCATAGAGTACCCGACACCCCAACATAAAACAAAACTCTTATTTCCATTTCGAAAAATGTAATATTGGCTTCAGACTCAAGCTGACGAGTCTGATAGTTGTTCAAAACTGTTCACAGCACTTTTTAATAAGTTTCACCGGCCTCGGTTTTCACACTTTCTTTTTAGTTGAACTACGCCTTTCTACAAAGTTAGCGCAAAGTCGTTTAGGCGCCTCTTGCGTTAAATTGATGACGAAAATTTGTAGTACAGACTTTTTTTTTTTAGGTCAAGCTTGTAAAATCGAGGAGTTGCATGAGCTGGGATTATGTTAAAGTCATTTACGACTGTGTTGTTTTGTATGGCAGTGGGAGAGGCGCCCGGCCGCGCCCGCCGCCCGTGTTCACGCGGACCCCGTCGCGACGCATCGCGCGGCCGCCGCATGCCTCACAAGTCTCTCTCCACGACGGTAACAGCTCTGAAGCCTTGTCATACTGAACTTTTAGAGCGCCAGAATATTTTTGAGTCATCTTTAATTTTCAATTTCAAACCAAGCTTTTGTTGGATTCCGTGGGTCACGTCAGTAGCGGTTGTCGTGTGCGTCCGACACGTGTCAGATGGTCTTAAAACACTGTCAATCACGCCGCCAATGCTTATGACGCAACCCATAGCAATCTTTCTTAATTAATATTTTAAATAAGGTACACACCGTTTTCAGGATAATCAATTTGTAACGTTTTTCAGTGCACAAATTAGAAGACTTGAGAATAAAAGACTGTCCCCCGGAAATTAAACAACCTACCTCAATACATCGGCCCAATTCGTAAGTTTCAATCAATATTACAGGATTAGATATATAGGAAACTGATTTGAGAAATAATGATACAATGTCCTTCCAGCCATTTATTTGTGCAGTACGATTTAGAAATTATCATAATTTTAATTAAAATAGTGTTTGCTTTCTTTCATTTTAGTTCTTAAGCTATTAAGATTATAAATTTTGATACTTACAACGCGGTTGGCCTAGTTGGGAGTGACCTTGCCTCCGAAGCTAGCGTCCCGGGTTCGATCCCCGGTAAGGGCGAATATTTGTGTGATGAGCACGAATGTCTGTTCCTGAGTCTTGGATGAATATCGTCGTCTAGTACCCATAACACAAGCCTTTAGAGCTTACTTTGGGGCTTGATCGATTTGTATAAAGATTGTCCCCTGATTTATTATTATTATTATTATTACGGGAAAATTTTTGTTAAAGGTGTGCAAGTGTATGTGTGTGTTCCGGTTGTCACCGTGACAAAATATAGCCCTAACGCAATAAGGTGCTAGACTGTTTACATGAGCATTATAATTATAGTGACTACATTATATCAATACTGGAATAGGTTTAACTCGGTACCTTTGATAGCATCAGTGGTGAACCCGGGGAGCCGGCGCCGGCGCCGGGCGGGTCGCCGCGCTCGACGCGCTCCGCGCCCGCGCGCCGCGGGCTGTACTCGGCGTCGCCCACCGCCACGCGCCCGCCGCCCGCGCCGCGCCACCGCTCCGCCTCCGTCGACTCGCAGAGCTCCAATGAGTCCCGGTCCAATCGCAGGTCAGTCATACATCGATACATATAAAACAGTACCGTGACTCACTTATAGACAACGCACAACCTAAATGGGTGGTCCTAGAGGTTTGAAATTTGAAGGAGGTATTCCTCGAGTAATCTAGAGGTGCACTAAGGAGGGATTTTTACAAAATTCCATCCCTAAAGGGGTGGAAAGAGGTGATAAAGATTCTATGGAAAATACCGCGGGCGAAGCTATGGCGGGTCCACTAGTACATAATATATGTATATATTTATACGTTACCCAAGACCTCAGGTCCTGAAATAGAACATGGGCATTATAAGTTCGTGAAGTAATAAATAACTATAACCAATTTCCACGCGGACGAAGTCGCAGGCAGAAGCGAGTTTTTAAATATTTTGGTAATTTTGGTATTTTGGGATTTAAAGTTCTATGGTATTTAATGCTTGAAACTGCATCTTTACTATAAAAATCCCAACTAATCGGAAAATTGGGAAACTACTTTCCGTGTACCGCACACAGCAAATATTTCATATGTTGCATATTTGATTTTAATAATATTTGATTTAATAATTTTCTTAGCATTCTCTAATTATGCACCAATTTCTATATTTACCTCACAGCTGCAATGACCAAAACCTGTTTTTATATAAGTAGTTCATTTTGTTTGTACGTTGCGTACGTTGGATTCAAATAATTAAAAGTGCAACTAAGGTGTTTTAAGGCCTTTGTCAACTTTTCCTTGGTTAGTTATAGACAGCTAAATACTTTGGACCCGATTTCACGTATTTTTGAAGTGGTAAGTTAATTAAGAAATGCGAAAATAGATTCCTCTTTAAAACGATCTGAAATATTTTTATCAGTTCTTAGACTTATATCCAAACTTCTGTAAAATTTCAGTTAGTTTGACTCTATTAACAGTTGCCACTACATCCCCGAACTCTTCTTGTTGCTTATGTTATCAAAAGAGAATTGGGACAAAAAACGCAGCATTTTTTTAATTTGATGCCATTTACCACTTTATATCATATTATACCGATAGCACATACGAAGTACGACACCAATTTCTTCTGAATAAGATCTGTGTGCTTCGGTATCTAAAAACTGACAGGATTGAATGGTCCCAACAGGCATAAGCACCGCTCGCGAAGGCAGCAGTCTGACGCCGAGAGCGAGCTGTCGCGCGGCTCCGGCCGCTCGGGGCGGCGGCACCGGCGGCACCGCTCGCGGCACAAGCCGGAGTCGGGCTCAGAACGGGACGAGTCGCAACCAGATACCAAGTTAGTAAACAACACCATAAACAAATAAAAGTAATCCCGAGAAAAATATGTCAACATCACCATTGTTACAGAGAATACGAACTGGTGGAATCTGAATCACAATGGAAGGAGGTGCTGCGACAGACAACCGCCGGCAGCGGCGTCCAAGTAAGTGCCGTAAACATAACCGTACCACTGCAAACTTCACCCTTGCAATATTCAACGAGGATTAAGAACGTCTAGAACCGAACCCCAAACATGCAGTAGTAATACTACAACGTATAAATTAAAACTGGTCTGTTTCATTTGTAGGTGGCAAGCGTTCGTCGTTCACAATTAGAACCAGAAACGGGAACTCATAGATCGTCTCATAAACACAGAAGGCACAGGAAACACCGGTAAACTTTCTATCCGTCCGTACACTCATGACGAAGCGAAGCTACATACTTTATGCCTTACTTTATTTAGTTACGAATAGTGACCAAGCAAAAACTTTGATCATAACCAACCATTACACGAAATTGAGAAAGTTTTTTCTGTCAGTAAATTATTTTAGAATGATAAAAACGGGTATGCGATATTATCGATAGATTTGATTGCTTATCCGTCTTAAGGTTGAGTGGGTTTTATCGAACCCAAGTCAAACCAAAGTCTCTATACAAAACGTCTTTATTTATGTAAGTACTTCGTCAAAATCTTACGTTTGACTTTCGGAGAGCAGACTTATTATTCTTTGTTTGTTATGAACTGCCTAACGCAACTTTTTGCATCTGAAATTAACATCACAGCAACAAAGCGTTTCGTGAACTTTTTATCGCTACCTATGGCGCTTTGCCCAGAGTAGATAGGTATATTTTTCTCATACAATGATTTATTTTATAACTCTACGGTCTAGGTCTCGGTCTGGATCTCCAAATGATAAAAAATGGCTGCCTACGGAATTGAAACAGCACCTGGAGTTCTCTCTAGTGGACACGGCGGGCATGACGGAGGAACAACTCAAGGAGATCCCCTATACCGTGGTGCAGACCAGCCACGCGCGGCAGACCAAGCTTCGCACCTCGTCGCGGCATAAGCAGTATGTTAACAATAACACGAACAACAAAACAATCATTAAATAAGAAAAGTATTCTTAAATAGTCACCTACTCATGTTATTTATTTATACATAAAAAAAATCGTTTAATAATATGTATGACATGACACAATCGAGTTCTACGAATATTACCTACATGATTAAATCGAACACGTTGAAATCAAACTTATTTTTAGGACCGAGCATGGATCATTAGCGAGGCGAGAAAAGACTTCCTTAACTCACAGCAAGAGCGCCCATGACAACCATAACCAAGGATCTCTCAGATCGAGTTCAAGCACCCTCAGTGCACACAGAACCGGTAACGAGAAATACGGAAGGTACGAACTTGGAAAACCGCAAAACAGAATTGTCCGGTAAGCTTCTAGTTTATAATATTACAAATGTTTTCAGGCGCGTGTACCCGAGCTACGACGAGACCGTCAGTCGGAGCGGAGATGCTTTCTTAACAAACAACGGATATAAAGGCAACGTGACGCCTGTCTCGAACAACAACAACAACCCTTACAGCCCAGTGACAAATAGCAATAGCAACAGCTCAAGCGGGGAATTGATATCGGGGAGCGCGCGGGTCTCTCACGAACACACCGACTCGGGCCTGGGGGCCGATCAAGATTACGCGTATTCTTCCGAAAGGTGAACAACCAATTTAATAAACACCATACTTTTAGACGCAATATCTAACGAACTATCGCACTCGTAAAATTTTATCAGGATTTTTAAACTCGGTAAATGATCATCCAATGTGGTTTAAATACCGTGCGTTAGCTGATATGGAATGCTTTACATTATATTCTCAAAGGATTTTCCCATTAACTATTTGGGTTACTCTTTGACCATGATCTCAGATTTGGCAAGTCGGGTTATTGCCGTAGAGCCACTTCCGTCTGACCTCTAGAAATCCTTGTGACAAAACCAGAGAGAACAAGACCAATTTAATCATGGTTACACGTGCAGGATTCCTCACGATGTTTTCCTCACCGTCGGAGCATTGATTACCATCAGCAGTTAGGTACATAAGTTAGAAAAACAATTTAGTATATTGGCAGCCGCTTGGATTCGAACCCGATACCTCACAATTACGAGTCAAAATAAAATAAAAATAAAATAATAAAAAGGTATCCTATCCTGCTAATAAAAAGAAAGTATGTAAAGATGTTTGGATGTTTGTTCCTCAATCACGCGCAAACGGATCGACGGATTTGATTAAGCTATAATCTTGGAATAAAACATTGGATACTTTTGATCCCGATAGGTATGTATTCCCGTAGGGATAATTAGGGAGTTTGTTATAAAGTCAGACTTAGGCGTTATAAACGAACAATATTGAAAACGCCCCTCTTAATTAGGTACCTTAAACAAGGGTTTGTCAAACTGTCTTTGTCCTTAAGTTATTTGTTCTAGTTTGTAGGAAACCCCAATTTAAAGCCATTAGTAAGGCGTTGACAACACCTAAATCGGCTTTACTTGAACAGTTTTTTACAAAAACTATTTGATTTCGCAAAGCGAGAAAATATATGTTCATATTCTTTATATTATTGAAAACCTAACTATTTCAAGAACACGATTTGATTAAATCGATACGGTGAAAAAAATCGTGAAGTTACGTCTGAAATCCTCTTTAAACATTTTTGTCTTAATTTTTTAAAATTATGGATCTATAATTAATAAAACTGTTACCTGACGCCCATACTAAAAATTTGACTAATGTGTATTTTACGTGTAGTGTGTGTACTTATATAATTCATCAGATTTTGATTTTTCCCATACTAATAACCGCACAGTGCTTCTCGTTCACTTCGGTGCCAACAGACAGTGACCGATCACTGAAGGTGATCAAACTCGAACAAAACAAACATGTTCCTCTACTTTACTTCTTATATAATATTTAGTTAAATACACTTAATTAATATTTCACGCTAGTTTAATTTTATGTTTTGTTTTGTGGTGCAGGTCGAGCGACAGCGCAAAGTGCGGCGCGAGCGCATCAACGGCGCCTGTGAGTAGGCAGTGGTCGGTGGTCGGAGGGGGGGGCGGCGCGGGCGCACTGGCCCGGCGGCCGCCGGCGCCGCCGCGCGCGCGTGTGCCCACCGGCTCGCAGCGCTCGCTGCTCAGCGTCGCCAGCGACAGCGCCACCTCGCGCCGCCCCCGGGAACTACTTACGCGCCACTACCCCCACCCACAGGACATGGGCTTTTCTCTCTTCGTGAGTGGGCGCTTCGCTTTTAACCACACTTCCGCGATCTGGCGGCCCCTGTAAATTGAAGAATTATCTCGTCATTATTGAAATTCTATTAAAATAATACATTTCTATTAGGTTTAGAAGCCAATGATGAAACTAGTGACTTGTAAATGAAGTAAATATTTCAATAATCATATTTTAAGCTTCTAATAGAGCACTAGCTGACAACCGACCTATATAGACAAAAGGCTAGTTTCCTAAAAAAATATAATCAGTCCGTCATTTACATTATAAAAAAATATTGAACACATATTTTTTCTTTTGTCAATTAAACAAGAAATGACTAAGATAATAATATAGTGCGTTGAAATTCCGCGTAACGTCACGACTTTGTACACTTTTTACCATTAAGTGACGTCCTTGGCCCCCACTTTGATGCGCGTTTGCGATTGATTTGATAACGCAAAAAATACGTGTTCAAAATTTTTTGGTAATCTAACTGACGGACTAATTAGAATTACATTTTTTTACACAGGAAGCATCCCTATTGTACTTTACTTGTTTGATCCTGCGAAGCAATTACAAAGAAGCTTACAAGGGCCGTCGGATTAATTCGCAGCTCCTGTTTCTTAGTCGCTGACAAGGCTAACCGTGTACAGGCTGCTGAAAACATGAAAACCATTACAACTTTTAAATTTTACCTCAATTTACTTATATCATGGTGAACGAAACATTTCTGTATTGGATATATTCTGTGCGCATTTTATAGTAGACAGACATACCCATGTTGAATTAGTCTAATTCACTGACGCATATTAGATTTGGAACCAATATCTACTTTCACTTCAAATATCATATACATACACTATTCTATGCTATGGGGCTTCCAGTTTCCAGGATCGCAAAGTCCTGCAGTGGGCAGAGCACGCTAGTAAACTTCAAAACTCGCCCACTGTAGTTCGTTGCGTCATGCCTCTCGCTATTTGGGAACACTGAACTTATGTATTTTACAATATATAATTGTCACTATTTTCTTAGTAGGTTAGGTACTGTATAAAGCTATGCGGTGCACTGGTAGTATGTTGACGCTCGTGATTGTGGGATACGCAGAGACATGCTAGCAACAACAACATATTGGTCGGCGAGAGTACGGGCGGGTCGCTGGCGCGGCGGTGCGCGCGCGGGTCGCGGGAGGCGCGCGACCACAACGCCAACCTGGCGCGCACGCACGCGCGCATCCACCGCCACGACAACACCCTCGACATTATCCTTAAGCCTCTCATAGAAAGCACGCAGTAAGTAAGGCACTCCGGACCCGAGCACTTTGTGTCGCATCACGTAGCGGAATGACAATAGCTGCACGCAACCCTGGTTTGTTTGTATGGTTTCCCAGCCTGCGGAGCCATTGTGTTTCTTATTTTTGCATGTTAGCGGTGTAGTGGTGGCAGAGTAGACTAACACGACTTGATTAACCTTTATCACATCGTTGTACTTTTGTTTTACGTTGACCTTATTTTTGTCGCACCTGTGATTAAATTTGTACATAACCAAACACCATTTGATGTTTTTTTATTTCAGTTACTTTTTAGTCTGTTGGATCATAAATGATGCATTATTTCGTTTTGAATAAATACAGGCTGCAGAGCAACTGAATTCCTGTGCCGAAGCGTCGCCGGACGCGCCGGAGGGCGGTACCAAAACCTCTGCCACAGCTGAGATGAGCACCGAACTGTGAATCGACATCACTCTAATGTGGCATTCAAAGACAGCTTTTAAAACCGTTCCTACTCTCAAATCACGTTTTTGGGACGTAAAGGAACTCAGCAGTGACCTATTTCACAATCGTGACAGGTGCTGAATATCCGACACTTGTCATTTTTACCATATAAAAGTCGACAAATATATGTCACATTGTCAGCACTTGTCACGTTTCTCAAGTAGGCCACAGGATCAGTGTTATTTTTTTAACCGAACATTGATTTTAATTAAATACTCAATTATGACAGTTTGTACTAAGTATAGGTTGACCTATGTTATGAATATGTTATGTTTACATTGAATATCTAATGAAAAATATTAAAATATTATTTTATCTGTTCAGATATATTATAGCTATTTGTATAAATTCGACATCTTACTTGTTAAGAAATATTTATGTTTTTCGTGCTGTGTACGTACAGATCATTTTGTTTTCATTTTGTTTTAAGGGATATATAGACAGATTTATATAAAGCTCACCAATTTTTAATGAAAGATAAATGTATGTACTCTTTTAACTTTACCCATCCAATGTGATACTGACCTACAAGAAGTTGTAAAGAAAGACATGAGGATCACTGTGCCAAAGACTTGTTCTTACAATTATTTCAGTTTTAGGGTTCCGTAGTCAAACTAGGAGCCCTTGTGGTTCCGCCGTGTAAGTCTGTTTGTTTATCCGTCTGTATGATTTTCAACTTTTTCTCGAAAACTATTTAAACAACGCTGTAATTCTGTGCGAATATTAATGTTTATCCCGCGCACATAGATAAATAATAAAATTTAAAAAATATAGTCCATTGCTTTATCAAAGGTAAAAAAAAAAAAAACTTGTACAACCTCTAATGGACTGTTTTTGGACAACTCTTTAAAAACGATTGAGTATTTAATTTTTAAACCGGAACCGTTTAGAAAATATTGACCTCAAAAGGTTTTATTTATGTTTTACCGCCGTACAGCCAAACCTGTTAATTCTAAACGGTTGAAAAATATCTCAAATTTAACCTTCTATATCAAAGTTAAAGGAAAATTATCACGATTAAGTAGGTTCACCGGTTCATGAGATATACGCAACTATCTTGTTCTGTTCTATAAAATATCTGTGGCATATATGCAACTTTGTCCAAAAAATTTACGTTGGGGCCTCAGGGACCAGAGGCTTGTCGTGTCTGTGACTACGGAGTACGGAACCCTATACCTCGCCAATTGTAAAAAGAGCACTGATGGTTATACATTTTATATGGCCGTCAGTACTCTTTTTACAATTGGAGAGGTACTTCGCTTTTTTACTCACTGTTACTCATTCGCTAAATATCTACTTCGATGTTTATCAACCAATAAAACAATCCGATATAATGTTCAGTTAATTCCTCCTTAATGGAAAACTAACTAACAGTTAATCTTTTAAAAAAGAAATTCTCGTTGAATTCAGTATTATTTAAATGTGTTGTTATATTTTCCATAAATAAGACGGGTATTAAAATATCTTTGTTCTCAAATTGAACTGGTACATGTAAAGATGTTATGTAGATTAGTATCTTCTTTAAAATAAGTAATGAACGAGTATGTTTACCGACCTTATATAAAATGTCAGTAATTTTTCTCGCAATTTGTACATAATAATACCAATCGCACTATCTATTTGTCAAAGTTTTAAGCAGGTAGCACGTACAGGTAAGTACACAAGTGAAACAAGGACTAGGAGTTCTTTATGATGCAATTTTTGTACATCACAGTGGGACTTTAATTGAAAACAAATTGATGTATTTAAAATGTATAAAGTATGACTTTTTAGGTAATAACCATAATTGAATATCGCATGTCTTTATCACTTGCAAATTATTTTTAAATCTTTGATTATTTGATTTAAATCGTTTTAATAAAATATGATACGTTACCAAAAAAAAATATCCCACTCTTGACTAGTTTTCTGTATTGGTATAATTAAAAAAATCACAATCTGTTGACTAGTTTTCTGTATTGGTATAATTTCCAACATACTTATTTTAGAATATATCAGCCTCTACATAAGAAGCATTTCTGAATAATCGGTACCTCACAAATTAAAGTATTTTTAAATAAATAAAGAACATATAAAAAATAGATACTTACATTCTTGGATGTTTTTGAATATAGTGTAGTAAATAAATCAATCAGATTATCAGATAATTTTTTTAAAAGTTTTTAAAGTTTGTACCTGGGCGCATAAAAAAGATTTGAGTTGAAATCCCACTTTGACATCAAATTATTATCATAAATAACTGCATACCATTGGTTCACTTGTGCACCTCACTGTTCGTACCATGAAATTATTTTAGTAATGTAAGCATTTTATGAGGTTAATTAAAATATTTGTAAGTGCAATACATACTTAGCTAAAGTAAAAGGGTCAATTGGTAGAAGCCGGTGCCAAGACTGATCACTACGCAGACCCATCATTTATAACCGATTACAATTTTATATGTATTTTTTCAAAACTGTTCCGATTGTTCGCATTAAACATTGACTATTAAAAACAACTCGTTTTATTTAAAACCCACCGAGAACGAGCCAAAACCCAACATAGTTATGTTTAGCTGCCAGTTTAATTGCGAAATGCGACCCTCCATAGAGCCATGACATAATAGACTGATATGTTGGATCTTTTACCATTTTATGCGTCATTTTATGACTAGGTTCTATGGAGGTTGTAATATAGCTGATTAAGCTATAAATTTTGAATAGAGAATGCATCATAAATGTCGCAATGTAAATGTAAATGTAAATGTGTGTGCATCGTAAACTTTTTCATAAGGTAAGTAGAGTTCTCAAAATCAAAATTTTATCAATGATCTTTCGTAAGTTCAATCATTTCGTAAGTTCGATCATGTCAAATTTAAAAGCGAGAGGTCCTAATAAATAAATACCGGTCAGCTCAAAATTATGCAGCATTGTAGCCAAACTAAGTCGCGGACAGAAGCTAGAGCTAAGAAATGATAGTTTAATAATGATGCTACTAGAAGATACCCGACTCGATAGACATGTTGATGTTTGTTTAGCCGTAGGTACGATTACGTTTGACTGCAAGTTCGGTAAGGTTACATATATTTTTAGGGTTTATTGCCCAAAGCGTATCACCTATCTATTACCAAGAATATGATGTATTTCAGTCTGTCCGGCTTTCAAAGGCCGCTATGTCAGCAACGGTAAGGAGAAGACTGTAGTATTTTTTACAGTTTAAATTCGTTATATTCATTTATTTAAATCAGACAACATACAAATTAAATTAATACAAAATTATTAGATTATAAATACAATTAATATAAATAAGATTAGTATTGTGATTAATATTACATAATGAGATGTTATGGTTAACGATAGGAATGAATAATGAACAAGAAAAAATCTGACGTAGTTCCCATAGGTCAATACCAGTTTTTGCCAGCTGTATTTCCAAAGGAGGTAAATCGGAGAGGCCACGTTGACGCCCAACCTAACTAGTACAAAAGCGAACTGGCACGGAATCCCTTGTTCGCAAATCCGACTCGCACTTAACCAGGTTTTTAAGGCAATGATGATGATGTGATAAGATAACCCTTTCATAGCAGAGAACCTAGGAGACTTTTCGTTACAGAGCAAGGAAAAACCGCTACGTGTTACGTGGCAATAAAAGGTCCATAATTCTTTCGGTCATGCGCCCGAATGAGGAACAAGTTTTCTAAGTCATTGGCCACATAAATGTGAAGTAAACATTTCGAAAACTGCTTAATTGATTGAGGTATAATTTTATACATTGATTTAGTAACTGCTAAACTTTTTATTCAATTAAACATACTTATCAATCTGATAGTTAATGCATTGAATTATTGAAAATAGAACTGATAATCCGGTGTAACAAAGGGGCTGTGGCTACGGCATTAATTAAACCCTGTCTCGAATATCGAGTTCAACCGCCATTACCTCTAATGAGACCGTTCGACTCGTCACCCGGCTTTCATTTCGCTGAAAGATTACGTCTGAAGTCTGAACTCGATGCGCTTTCCACTACTAAAATAGAACTATCTGGCTAGCCGTAAAATCATTTCTGAATCCTCTGATGAAAGTTTCGGAAGAGCATTTGTCGAAAATTACGATCTACCTGCGTGTATTGTTGTACCAACGTTGTGACTTAGTTTTTGTTTTGATTTTGTCGTAAAAGAGGTACTATTTGAAGTACAACTTATAACCCGCGTAACTATTAACCGGATATCCACGTTACATTTATATATTTTGAAACTGCCGTTATTGCTAGTTACTAATATTATAGTTAAGCAAAGCTAAATTAACTGATCAGTTTGGAATTAGCACGTATATATATTATGAGTTATTTTTCGTATAACTTTTATTTTTAATCAATCAAATGTATACATAGTGCTGCCATCTGTTTCAGTGGAAAAACATGGATTTAAAACAATCTATATTTATCTATTTAAAAAACTATCGCTGTTGTTAATTATTATTACCTATATTAATAACTCATTTTCAAATTGGAATAAGTACATTTTGGAGCTATTGTATAAGTGTTATTTAAGTAAGTCAAATTCATCAACAGTGCTGCTGTCTGTATTCGGTATAAAATCCATGGATTCGAATGAAACTGGCATTATTTTCTGCAGATTTGTAACGAATTGTTGCAATAAATAAATGCGTGAAGCTTACAAAGTTACTAAGCAGTTTCCTTTATAACGCTCCCTTAGCGTATTATAAATTTTTACCGGACTGCGCAAAGCCAAAACGATACAGCGTTTAACAGTCTGTGTATGTATGTAATCAAAAATCGGATGTTTCATTGCTCCTGAACTACTGGATCGATTTTAATATAATGGGGTATTATAATGATTCATGGAAAAAGTGCAACTGACATAAGCTATATAAGCTTTGCTTTGAATATAGAGCGCTCATTACGTCTGTAAGAGCTTCTTTTCGATATGGTCTAAGTGATATAGAAACGTTACTATAGTAACGATTATGCCGCTTTGTTTTGTCAATTTCTTTTCAATGTAAACTTTTAAAGATAAGCAAAGGGATATGAATACTATAAATTAGCCAATATCGAATAGATGCCCAGGTGTGTTTTTTCTGAGTTACAATTAGTAAAATTTAATTTTGTACCTATTTTTTATTTATTTACTCCTTCCGATAATTTTGGCCTGTGCATTAAGTAGATAAGGATTTATAGTAATTTTAGGAGTACATGTCACTCTCTCAAGTGGTGGCAATATATACTTAGCAATCTCTATTATATCTTACTGCCTGGTGTGGCGTCTGCCCTGTTTTATCCAGGTAATGAAGTGAACGCGCCGCTCTAGCCAAGTTGTCTGCATAAAACCAAAACACAAAACACGATGCTAACTGGCCTAGCAAAGCTCCAATGTCCACTATTCGTGGAATTATAAAAGTCATCAACGGTATTTAATCAAAGGGTTTCCCGAGGCGTGTAAGATTACTGGTTAATTGAAAGGCGGAAAATCAGGGACCGACGAGACAAAGTTCCTACCGAAAATTGGTAATTTAACAGGTGCCAATCGTGAAGAGAAGCCAAAAGCGCGAATAAATAGTAAGGATGGCTAAGGCATACACTTTTCCAAAAGTTGCAAGTGATATTTACAATTTCATTATCTTTTATTGCCTTTATTAATGTAACAACGTATTTTGACAAAAGTTACGTTGTTTATATTATATCGATAAAAGATAGTATATCTTTTACACACTTATCATTTAAATTTGACAAAAGGCATTATTCTATCATAATAAAAGTTGTTGGTTATTTATTGTGTGCTTATTGCAGATTTGAAATGATTATTTGGGCTAAGCGTGTTTTAAGCTCGTTATTAACTACGCGTCGTATGTACCTACTAGGTACAGTGTATAAAAAAAGTCATCTCTTACACTCGAAAAGTAGAGCATTATTTATCTAAGAACATTGTTTATCTATGCGGGGTGAAAGTCCGTCCTTAGTAGGGCCAAAAAAAGAAAGGCAATAGACAACAATCTATACAGCTTCTTTGGTGACGTGATTTACTTAATTTGTTAAATTTAAGAAACTTTCATGAAAGAACTATTCAAAATGTCGCAAGATTTCTTATTGCCGTAATATTGACATATATACATAATAACTTTTTGAAAATAACATGCATTGCTTTTCTACCGTGTGTCCATATTTTTCAGTGCAGTTTTGATGCGGCTTATTCATATAAAGTGTTTTGTGATCAAACCGTCCCTAAACAAGTAGGTACTGGCTGGGACATTTTCGCTCAAAAAAGTAGAAACGGGTCATACACACGTCTAGGTTCAGAACTGTCACCTCCTGTTTCCGAAAGATAAAGATCCTGAGGCCTGATATTCTTGCTTGGATTATATCCGCATGTAGGACATTAGGCATAGTTTTCGCCTGTATAAGGAAAACGTAAAATTCAGCAGTCCTTTACGTTAACTTTTGGTCACAGGAGGGACAATTTTTGTTTCTTGAAGTGTTTGCATGAAGAGAAAATATGAACAGAAAAGCAAGAGTACTAAGTTTGCATTTAAGTATTTACCAACTCAGGCTTTCTTAAACTTTCCTCTTTGTGAAATGTCAAAGCAGCGGCTCTAGCAAGGTTGACACGAGGGTAGTGCGTCTCTCTCAGACTAGTTCTGACGAAAGGGATATGATAAAAGAGATAATCAGGGGTTAAATTATCCCCGTGTTTAAGTCCTAGGGCCGCAGAGTGTTTTAAAATCACCAATTTCATACCTTGGTTAACTGTATGCGACAGGTGGAACAGTAATTTCATCTCATGGCTTTTAAAGTAGTTACTTATCTAGTCATTAATATTTAGTAAAATATAATAAAATCGTGAAGTGGAAAATCTCGGTTAGTGCCTGCCTACATTAAAGGTGACAGTTACATTTACTATGAGAGGCTTTCGGAATAAACAACACAACAATATACTTACTCGTATTCCTATGGCTTGTTGGATTTCTTGTTCATTAATCAACGTGACTTTCCCAAACCGATTTCAAAATGAATTACTCAAGCTGCATGCATTGTTTCACAATGAATAAAGCTGGTCCAACGGCTTAATCTCCGTCAAATTCCACAAATACAAGAGTAATTATTGTAAATTAATCCGGATGACATCGAAAATAATGGAAGAGTGCGTAACGATCTATCAAAAAGGCCTGATATTTAAGTAAAATGAAAAAATCAAATTGAAAAAGAGAAAATATACCTATGTTTTTCATTATATTAGGCGTAATTCATGAACAAATTCAAGATTTAATTGATTAAAAGTCGTTACCACTTCTTTAAGCTAGCAATAATGGAGTTCCTGACACTAATTCCTCCGTCCGTGAAATTTTACAGTATGATTAAGCAGTGTGTATAGATGATAGTTTTCAAATAATCCAAAATGTGTCATTTAGCACATTTTAATTGTTTGATAAAAATACTCGTTGAGTAGCTTACTTTATCCATCGGATTATCTCATCAATTTAAAATTAACTACATCAGTTTCGAACATACCTAGGTATGTTTGAAAACCAAACAATTTCTCAAACCTAAAACTAAGCAATGACCGGACAATGCGCTGTCTCAAATATTTTCATTGTAATCAGGCTGAGTGCTAGCCGCCATTTATTAAGTTCAGAGAGGGATTTACTAGCATGTTCGGAGAATTACGGTCCCCTGTACACCTACATCTTATTACGAAGTGTACGCTGGATTTTCTTACTTTCTCTTGAATGGTGTCTGGGAAATAAGCTAAAGTCAGATAGAATACAAGCGAACACTTGTACTTTTTTGGAGCTTTAAAATTATTCGCAGCTTCAGCAGCCGCAACAAGGTTGACACGAGAATAAGTTAATACCGTCTTATCTCTAAGTGCGTCTCTCTCACACTAGTGCCGACCAAAGACCGCCGATAGCCAGAGAGATCAGACGGGGTTAGGTTATCCCCCTTATCCCAATTAAAAACAAATATTTCTACTTAGAATTCTTTTTAGCTGAACCCTAGTAGTCCACGAAATTTTATTAAAGTTACCTAATACACAACCGCTTAAGCAAACACAAATAAACAGGCAACACTGACATAAGAATAATTTATTTTTAAAAAATATAGTCATAATCCTAAATGGTAAAACTAACATAAATTTTCATTAATTAACTTATAAAGCTTCAAATCAAAATAATGCTGAATAATGTTAAAACATAACCAAAGTTAAGAAATACCAAAATTTGTATATTTAGAAAGTTATGTATTTTTAAAACTTAAAAACGCAATATCTCAATACTGTATTTTTTGGGTTAATACTATGTTCAATGTCATGTGCGAAATATAACTATTTGCATGTATTTTATTTGTATTTCTCTCAGTATCGCAAAACTTTTCCATACTAGCGGTACATTCATCATTTGAATTTATGACACAAAACATAATACAAAGGTTTCCATATATAAAATTCTGTAAAGCTAATATGCATGGCAAACCTTTCACTCCAATTCGCACTTTGTTAGATTAGAAGTTATTCAAGCATTAAAAAAGTTAAAAATGCCACTTAGATTTCAGCACGTGATTCACGTCATCGACAACCGTATTTATTTACTGCGTCATAGAAACTAGAAAGAATGGCTATCGGTCTCGCCAACCTTAAAAAAAAGCCTCATGATCACGTTTAGAAACAAAGTTATTTGAATTTAAAAATAAAACGAAGTTTTTATCAATGTAACCCCAAGAATCAGTTTACGGTATATTTAATTTAACCAGGATTGAAGAAAAAACGTTTTTATTTTACTTCCACTGTCTAAAACAATGAAAACAATTTAAAAAAGTACGATTATTATCTATTTTCCTTATTAATCGGCTCGTTTAAGGAAAACAATTTTAAAAAAATTGATCGTAGCGCATTTTCGCTAGAAAACGTAAAAACGCTGCTACGGGCTACACGCGTAGCGCGTAGCGATTGTTGGCGTTGAAATTGTTAAGGAAAATCACCCCTTTCAGAAAATTGTCCCCCAGAAACTTTTACCACCTACACTTGCAAATGTAATATTACATTTAAAAACAATAAATGAATCGCAGTCTTATTATTTGCAGAAAACTTTACCACGAATATTATTACACATAATTTTCGATTTACACAATCATCAATTCATACATTTGTATACTATAGAAAACTCACTTTAACCTTTCTGATTGGCTTCTGCTCCGACCCATCTTGCTCACTGCCATTAACCATTTTTAAGGGACTTCAAATTAGGAGAAAAGGTTTAATATCGGCCTTTTTTTAAATTTTTAGGGTTCCGTACCTCAAAAGGAAAAATCAGAACCGTGTCGCTGTCTATCCATCTGTCACGGCCAATTTGCTCCGAAACTACATGACCGAAGAAAATTTGGTATAATTTAAGTCGGTAACCGCAACACGGACGTGTAATGAAAATAAACGAATTTTGAACATGGAGGCCACTTTTTGGGGATAAATTAGAAAATTTAAAAAAAGTTTTGTAAACTGTATTGTGTGACATATCAAATGAAAGCGCTTGTTGTAAAAATCTTAAATACCTATATTTTTTATAAAAAGGTTTTGAAGTTATTTAGGAAAATAGACAAAATTTGACCAAATTTGACCCTTACTTCGCAACAACTGGGCCTAAAATTTTGAAAAAAATACAGAAAATAATTCTTTATGTATAGATTACAGGAAAACCTATAAGAATGGTATTTAAAGTAACATAGGAAATATCATATATATAATCACGGAACCATCTCCACGCGAGTTTAATTCGCACTTGTCGGTTTTTTTTTATTTATAAATTATACTGCACTGTCGTTAAAACGCATTATCAATAATAGTGACATTGGTGAAACAATTTTGAATATAGGAACTGATACCTTACGTCGTATTAAAATAATAGAAAAGATACTTCGATGAAAAACTATGTCGATATACTAATAAAATAATGAAGTGAATACAGATGTTTTGATTTATGAATAAAATGCTATTCCCGCAAATGTATAAGCGGAGTTCGACGAACGATTGTTAAATGATTATATAATTCTGAGAATAGTGTTATGGAGAAAAAAAAAGTGAAAATATTTTTCGTTAAAATGACGGATTCCCTAATTAAAATCTAAACTAAGCTAGACATAAACTATAATAAGTACCTTTATTTTCGATAAAAACTTCTTGTATCACAGTACCCTCCGTTGGTATATTAAACTCAACGTGCACTAAGCTTTAAGTGTCAGCTCGCGACAGTCGTAAATAAACCTAGCTAAATATTGTAAGAGTTAAGAGTAATATAAACACGTAAAGTTTTCTTTTGAGTTGAGGCGACTCGAGCAGGAAGCGCATTCGAACTCAACTGCCTGGAAAAAATAATTCGAAGTCGCGGTGGCGAGGCCTCTTCCGTTCCCCCAATGAATGCACGCCAACTTCTGAGGGCTTTCCAGAACCATGTTCATTCTAGCTTTACATAAGAAATAAAAATAAATTATAAATTATAAATCACGACCGATATCCTACTCTAATGTCTGTTCGTCGAGAGTTGATAAAAAAAGTAAAATGTCAGGGTTTCTTAACTCATTACAAATAGCGGCCCCCTTATTATTTTTACCGATGATAGTAAAAAATTAAAGGGAAAAATTACATTTTTTTCATAGAATATTATTATTGAATAGCCTAACTGTATAATACCATATTATAGAAAAACACAAGATATCCATACTCAACGCGTTTTAAAGATGTGTCATAGACAAAAAAAACTTTTTCTTTTATTTGGCCGAAGCCAGTGCAGATTATTGAATTTATGTGACATATGACGCGCACATAATAAGACATTAATTTGCAATATGGCGATTGTGTACATCAACAAAACAAATATATTTTTTTCGTCACCGCCGTCCGCCCGGCGCGACACCGCACTTGACAATATCTGCGTCCCTCGTACCACAAAACTCAGTGCGCGCGGCGAAGGGACGCCCGTCAAACAGTTTGCGATAGTTAAGAGACAGTCGCTATTTCGTAACGATTTCAATATATTTATCAACTCTCGCCGAACAGACTTTAGATTTGTAGTAATCAAATCCTACTTTTATAATTGCGAAAGCTTGTGAGTATGTGTGTGCTTGTGTATATTTGTTACTCAGCTCCTTAATAGCTTAACCGTTACTTTAGCGTTACCTTAGGCCCTGGAATAGGACGAGATGTATTTTTCTCGAAAAATTCAAAAATGTCTGAGGGAATAATTATAACCGAATTCCACGCGAACGAAGTCCACAGGCAAAAGCTATTCGAGTAAAATTTAAGAACGTTTACTCTTTCTTTCTAAAACACTGGTCGCAACATGTTCTAAAACAAAAGTTCTCCATTCGAATTTAAACGAAAATGCTCATTGCTTCAAAAAGTTTCAATATAAGAGCGGCGGGTGAAGCCGAAATTGCATATTTGGCGCAACATAGGTGTTGAATATACGCAGAGGGTGGCGCGTCGGCCAATTAGCGCCGTGACAATGACATTCAAAACGTGTGCAAATAGAGCAGCGACGCGACGGGCGCCCGCGCTGTCTCCGCGCACTGCACTCACGAAATAGTTACACTATAGCTGTGATATTGTTAACTTATAAAGGAAGACCTTTCTTCACAATTGGGAAACTAAATAATAAATAAAGAAATAAAATGTTTATTTATTTAGGTATTTAAACCAATTCAAAATTAAATAATACCTCTATAATATTCCTCACTTGTTGTTCATCGAAGGCTGCTCATATGAGAACATTCAACAGGATCTCAACACACTTGGCTATGGTATATATAATATATTATGGTATATTATGGTTACTTATAATACACCTAACTAAATAAATAAAATATGCTTGTAGATGAGAAGTTTTATCTGTAATGAGTAATTTTGTTATTATCCTATGTTATTTTGCTATTCTTAATTGAATTAGTTATTAACCCTTTCAAGCAGCAATTAAAATTATCGTATCGTAAATAATAATCAGATACTTAAATTTACTGTAACATAAAATCAGAAGGCAGGGACAAACGTTTTTCCAACAAACGTTGCTTTCTTTTCACAATGATACAAATTAATCGAGTAACTCTACGATTCAAAATGAAAGTTTGACGGCAAAAAGGACGAGGTTACGTGTAAGTATGTATATAGTTACAAAGTTATCCAATTTGCGATCGTTAACAATAGCCATTGAAAATGTCCAGTGACTCGTAACAATGGGGCCGTCGTCCGGCGCGCAGTGGAAACGTGCAGTCGTCGCTATGACGAGTTGCATACAAAAAAATACGATTTTCAAAGTTTCTTCTAATTTCTGTGTTATTGTTATTGTTTGTAGACATTACTAACGATTAAACGTACATGCCGACGTAAAATAATATTCAGTAAAAAATATTAAACAACCGCAATTGCACGTATGACTGAAATATTCATTATGAGAAAATAATAAATCAAAGGTCGACATTGCGGCCGCTTCAAGGAGTGCTAAATTTTTAATCCAATTAGCGGTAGCGGTAGCTCTCCCTATATTTTAACGTCAAAATTAATTTAACAATAAATTAATCTCCGGATTCTGTTTTGTGAGCGTACTTTGTTTTGCAACGAACATTTTTACTGTTGATTGTGCTACGTAGAAGTTTAATTCTCCTTTCGTGAACGTGCTGGTTCCTAAATTTGTCGGAACGTAATAAAATTAACATAAATTCAGAGCGCTTCAAAGCTATGATTAGTAACAAACCTTCGTCATCTGGCTAGATAGGTAGACAAAGAAGAACGGGGCTGGAATTAAATTACACAAAGGATAGCCATGTTAAACTGTAACATGCTTTAGATAAACTTGTCAGACAGGCACTTATTTATGTCGACGCGACGTCTATGTTGTAGAACTCCCACTCGTATGATTATTAGATCGGATACAATGTCGAAACAGACTCGGAGCAGACAGACGGGAATCACTCTCTGAACGTAATAAGCTCAAAGACACACCTGTACCTACCCCTCTACGATCTGCGTAATATTATATCCCTGTAGCCGTTGGGGTAAGGAAATTCTCCCGTTTCTTAGCGTTTGTTGTCTGTGTGATTTTATACCTGTGGCATAAAATTGCGGATTTTATTTTACGTACTTTATTACAACGTGTAAAAAAAACTGTGTTCGAACCCGAAACCCAGTGATATACTCATGAAACTGGACAACTTTCCCCAAGGAACGTTGGTTGAAAAGTGAAGATATTTTTTTTTTCTTGTTTCCATAGTAAGTCGATCAGCTGATCGCATATTTTGTATGGGATGACGACATATTTTTATTTTCACTTTTCAACCCATTTTCCTTCGGGAAAGTTGCTCTGTTTCATGAGTATATCGCTAGGGCTCAGGCCTGAAATATGCGTTTTCGTTAATGTATTTTTCTCAAAATGTCTGTTTTCTATAATGTCAGCACTTCTTTTGCATAATGTCATGTCTCAAAACGTCAGCTTCTTGTAATATCTGTCTCCAAGAATGACAGTTTTGATGTAATGTTCGCTTTTCAGAAAGTGCTTATTCCCAAAATGTTTGCAATCATGAATCAAGTATGCCAAGCAATTAACCTTTTACATTTAGAACATTGTTTTGAATGAAATAAAGCAGACTTTGGGAAAAATATTTTTGCCAAATTTCGCTTCCCAAAAAAGTTATCGTAGTAGTTTCATTTTCCAAACGAATCTTTAGCACATTTACATTTCGTATTTTATTAATTTGGTAAAATTATCATTTGGCTTAATTTTACTGTTTCAAGTTTTATTAGGCCAACGTTTTATTTTGGCTAATATTATATTCCAAAAAAATGTAAAAGGGGGAGGGGGCGGAGCCACCCACAACAGGGGGAAGGGGGGCGAAGCCCCTTCACAAGGGGGGAGGAAGGGGCAAAGCCCCCCACAACGGGGAGGAGGGGGGCGAAGCCCGCAGTGTATAACCAAATAATCGGAACAATTGTATTATTGGTAGGTTAGGTTAGGGTTAACTTGTGTCCCTTAGAGCGGAAATAGGCACACCGCGAATCGGGGGGACGTTGACACGTTGGCGGTTAGGTTAGCTTAGGTTTTTGACTAAATAATACTTGGGAAAATGAAACATGACCACGTATTTATTTGTTAAATAATAGTTTGCCAAAGAATACTTTGCTAACTGTAAAATTGCGATAAGCTGTTTTGACTTATGATTTTTTGCCAAATGATAATTTGAGTGAAATAGTTTGGGATGTGATACTTTGGGAAAAGTTTTTTGGCCGTACATTAGTAAACCAAAGCAGACATTATAGGAAAACCAACACAACGATAGCATATATAAAAAAACATAACGGAGAAGCAAAACTTATGGTAATGCTAATATTATAGGAATGTAAACATTATGAATAGACAACTTCCTGAAACTGACAAAATAGAAGTGCTACAATTTGTGAGAACGCCGACGTTTTGAGAATTGTACATTTTAATAAAACACATATTTCAGGCCCGTGAGCCATTACTGGGTTTCGGGTTCGTACACAGTTTTTTTTACACGTTGTATTTATTTATAGGGTGATGTTTTAGTTGTTAGTTTAAGATCTTGTAATCGTTTTTGTTGATTTACGTAGGTATTATTGTTAATATGGGTGTTTTAAACTAACAGCCCTGCCATAGCTTCACCCTCGGTACATTTGCCATACGAAATTTAAACCCCATTTAAGTCTCTTAGGGGTGGATTTTCATAAAATCCTTTCCTTACTGATACTTTAACCCTAAAAGAAATGTAGTTGCCACATTTCAAATATGTAGTGCTTTTGTGCGTCAGTGAGTAAGAGAAAATAGAAGAAGATCAATTAATTATTTGAGAACTTTTTCCACGTACCTACGGGTCACGGAATGCACTTGCTTGATTCTTTTTTGGTTGTTGACATCATTATCCAACAATACCGAATCTTGCACTGCAACATAAACACTACGCGCACTGGCCTCAACAGTGAATCCGAACAGTTGATCAAATTAATCACCTAATTAATACTAAGTCTTACCACGTACACTTAGACATCCATTACATATTAAATGTGTTCGACTTGGCAACAAGCTCAGTTTATCAAAGGCGGTGATTAAAGGCTTCAGTGCAAATGACGTTTGATTTAGCTTTGACGCAACGCAATACATAAACCAGGAGGGTGTCGGTATGCGCCCGGCGCAGATTGAACGGGCGAACTTTACCTTTAGCCGCTCGCAAATTGGTTTCTATTCGAAGACCTTCAAATTCGTGTGCGAGCCACAATGGTGACCCTATAAAGGACCCTATTTTCCCTTACGATATTACAGGGCAGCGGAGGTATCCTGTAACTTTATTACAATTTCCTTGTTTGGAAATAACAAGCGGCAGGGGTCCCGATCCCCTGCGTCTAATATCTGTTCTGTTATTAATGTCCTTATCCGGATCTCCAATTATCTCGTAGCGAGCCTCACGCCTCAATAAGCGCCACGACTGTTATGTTTGTTATGCGAGCACTCGTAAGTACCCTTAATACTTGGAGGATGAAAAGGGAGAAACGGGACGAATCACAATCTCAAATCATTAAAGCTCTACATTGTAATATTTCCTTTTTTAGTTTACTGGTCGAGTTAAAACTTTGGATGTATGAGATCAATAACAACGCAAAATTAGAATTAGAGAGTGTGAGCAATACAGCAAGTCGAAAAAATAACATTTTGACGAAAAAAATTGTGAGAATATCTTAGTTACTTACGAAATGTATTAGTTTAGTTACCAATCCCTTAACCCCTAAAATATAATTAATTTCAGGATAAAGTACACGAACTAGACCAATTTATATTATTGGCAAGAACATCGAACGTTTAGAGCCGTTGCGATACGGCCATGTTACGTCGTCTGCAATTTGTCTAGCGAGCACAGCCTCCGGCGCCTGTGATTGAAATTCTTCCCGCTTCTGCAACGACTTCACGAACACCAAATGTCGTAAGATGTTCATAACACTTGCGCAGAATGGACTTTCTTTCTCGTTTAAAACCTGTAGTTTTCTACTCGTGTTCTTGTCATGAACTTTAAAATCACGAAGAAAAGGTGGCAGTTTTAAATCTGGGTGAAACATGAAAGTCCCTTTTACAAGGCTGTACTTTTAAGCTAGAGTAGACTGGCGATACGAGAAGTTGTGCAGATTTTGAAAATTTGAACTTAGACGGTCTCGATAGTCGATAATTTTATTATAGCAGGTAGGTATTCAATTAAAGTATAATCGTGTCGGTACTCAATTCTTCATCAAAGCTTTGGAATGTTTGTTATATCGTAGACACAAATGCTTTATACTCGTATCTGTTTTCTGCATTATAGCCATAAGTACAACTGATCGCGGTCACCGCAGTCCCCTTGCCAAAGTCTTTCAACATAGTTTCTCTGCTACAGTCCAAGACACGGCTTGATTAATTCAGAAACCGACGTCGATCACCGCCAGTGACCGAAAAGTTTTCTCCTTATTTTGTCTACAACTGGCAATCTTAGCCCTATAAATACAGAAATTGGTTGCGATACCTTTTACTAGCAATTTCCAGTGAATTCCTTATTTTCGCGCGGCAAGTGTTTATTTTCCCAGGAATAAAAGTACTCTATGTTTTACACTGTTAGGGTACTTCTAAAAATCTACTTACTTACCAATTTCTATACAAATCTATTTTGTGGGATTAATAGCAAGTCTGTTTCTTTGTTTCGTTCAATAATTAATGTTTCGCTTTATTATTCGGACGTTTTTCCAAAGTTGACCGCATAAACCGGATGAAAGTGAGGTGGAACAACGCGAAATGGGGCCTAAGAGTTATTTCCATTTGCGTCGCCGTATTTCCTGGGAAACAAAGCGGGACTTTGAAACTGGCCAAACAGTAATAAATAATTTACAAAAGCGGTCATGTGAAAGAGAATCCCCTCTTCAGCGGGAGTAACCATGCGGTGGTTAGGTATTTGAATTGCTAATGACTTCCCGAACCGAATAACTTGGGCAACCGCGTTAACTGGGTTCAGAGACACTGGATACATCGCGCTCGTTGTTCTATTGCGTCGAATCCTGCGGAACTTATTTTGTTGCAACGACACTATTTGACGAAGCAGCTAAATAAGTGTACGCTACGTGTTTTCTAGTGTAACTGTTTTGTACGTTGTTTTCTTAATTTGAATACCTAATGGCCGAATTCAGAAAGGTCACTCAAATTAATCTTTAATTAAAGTGGCGTTAGAGTGATGTTTTTGTATAGGATGACATCTAATTGAGGGACATTTAACCATTTAATCTCTAATCAAATGCTTAAGTGGCGTTTCTGAATTCGGCCATAAGTAACGCTTCCCACGATTACGACTTTAAATTAAAGCTACAAATAGGTGAATTTCAAATAAATTGTACGTTATTAATTTGTAAGTTAAGAAGTTAAGAAGTTCCTCTGTGCTACGAAAATAAGCCATTCAATTGTATGTTTAATTTTCGTAACACAGAGAAACTTTTTAACTTTTTCTTAACTACGCCTTAATTACGTAAACATTTTTTGAAATTCACCCAAATGAGGAACAAAATGTGATATTATTTTTAAAGGATCGAACCAAAAGAATAGTACATCGTGCATCTAGGGCCGTAAGAAGGGGATAACTAACGAGAGTCTGTTAGAAGCCCGACGCCGACAGGCGAGGGCTTTTATGACTCGAGTTTGTTATCCCCTTACTGCCCGTGATACACACAATGTTTTTCATCACATTTGCGAGGAAATGATATAAAAATTAGACAAAAAAAAGTATATACATTAATTTTATTTCCATTTTACATCGTGAATTACCATCAGGTGGGTGTTCATAAACTGAGCGTACGTTGCGATCAGCGCGGGGCAGCTCCGCCGGCTTGCGGGTCGCGCCCCGCCGGCCTGGCGCACTTAACTGCCCGCGGGAGTTCGAAACCATACAAAATCCATAACTCCCTAGGGAGTTATGGATTTTGTGTAGGTTAGAGGCACAAAAAGTCCCAACATGAAACAGAATAAACAATTACACGCGCCCTATCAAATTGGGCGTCGTCGTGAGAGCTTTTTTTTATGCCGTGTGGTTTTGGTTTTTAGAGGAACCCATGTGCTTTGGGCTGCTGTTTATTTTAATTTTTCCACATGTATTTAGGTTGGTGTTGAACATATTTTATTCAAGAACATTTATCGTTTTCCAATGTCATTTTAGTTAAATTCGACCGTGATTTTCATTATGTGTGGTTATATAAAGCAGGTGGGCCTAGGCCTAGTCGAGGTCTGTCGTGGTCACCGCCGTGGAGTAATTAATTGCAAATTGTGGTAATTGCCCCTGGCGCGTGTGTGCGCCCTCCCGTCTGCCCGAAATGCGACAACGCCCCGCGCTATTGTGAATACGCGAGCTTTCATCGGACAGCTATAAATAATATAACTTTAATTACTTGTTTCAGCGGTCACATTTGTACAGTGAAGTTGTTCTATGTCTATGTACCCTCTACATAGGCAAAACTGTGCAGCTAAAGGTGTTTGCCTATTATTTATTAATTCAAAAACGTCTGTCTAACTAGTAGTATTACCTTGAGTATTACCTCTTCATGTCTGTTCTAGGTAATCGTTTTTTTTTATAAAGAGAATAATGTACGTACTTGATACAGTTAAATATATTATACATAGTATAAATTCGTATCGGAGGAAATATCATTAGCTAACTTTAACTCGCAACTTCGTCTGTGTGGAAATGTATCTTTAAAATAATGGCGAATTTTTATGTTACTGACTGATATTGTTTCCCTCAAATTACGGGCTCTCATCGGGCATGCACTAACTTGCCATTTGTTAATTTTCAAGCCTTGACTTTTTTCACCCTTCTATTTCTTAAAAATAGTAGCCAGACCACAGAACTATATCGAGATAGAAGGAAAGAGTTCGTCGATTTGTATGGAAACTGAGCGAGCGTGTAACATTTAAGCGTAGTTACTTTGATATCACGAGTGTAATTTAGTGACGGGAAACATAAGACGCGCGAAAATGATTCAAAAGCATTGATTAGCACGCGGCAAACCGAGTCTAGGCACCGCCACTCCCGCCGTCCCGCGCCGCGCCGCCGCCGTTGTTACACACAAAGATGATCTCACGACATCTTTTCGGCACGCGAGGTACTGTATGTCTGTCATTCTATCTCGATATAGTTCTATGAGCCAGACATACCTTCCCCAGGGCTCAAACTACCTCTATACCAAATTTCATTAAAATTGGTTCAGTGGTTTAGCCGTGAAAACGTAGCAGACAGACAGACAGACACAGAGTTACTTTCACATTTATAATATTAGTATGGATAATATATTATTGTATGGGTAGTAATGGATAGTATAGAAGTATGAATGATATACTAGAGAAAAATATAAAAGATGTGCACTTCTTCTCGGAGTGGGTGCCTCCTATCTGCCAGTAAGCAAAACCTTCAGCCAAGTGATTCTCTAAAGTGCGCAGCGGCTGATCAGTGATGAGCACATATTCAAATTCAGACCGAATGACTTAGTCTTTACAGTCTAAAGTAATAGTTTCATTTCACTGCTGATCAACTGCTGCGCACATTAAAGAATGACACCACAGGCTATACTGGCTGTAATCGAAATAATTACACGGTTAGGTCTATAACTTTAAATAACGGTTATTCAGCTATACACAACTAGTGGAGATTAGTATGTTATTTATGTAGTATAAAACCTTATCTAGTGCGCGTTGAAACATATTCTACAAGTTAGATGTTAAACCAGAGTCAGCTTGCGAGAACGACGACATTATTTTTAATATTTCAATAGTTTTACGCTAACCCGCCCCGTCAGCGCCAACTCGGCAAAAATGCTTTTACGAAATCGCTGCTGGATATAACATGGATATTAGAACTTAGATCATTATGGCCATAAAGAAGACCATACTAAAGACAATAACGGTAAAGATTAAAGTAATGCTAGTTCTTTATTAACTCTTAACTTTAGCACTTAGGGGCAATTTGCTCTTTGATAAAACTATTAAGGATATCCATTATAGTGATTGAGTACGGTGATCTGATTTTGATCGTCACAACAAAGTTACGTCCGCACCTTCAATGTTGCAAAGCTTTTAGGCAACAAACGCAGCAGAATACATAGTAAGCAATTAGTACCAATAGGGTAACTTTTGCATACAGCTATAGCTATAAGTTTAACTAGCTCCAATTCATTGGTCCGGTGCAGTTTGGTTTCAATTAGACAGAGTCAATAGCCGTTGCGGAGTGGGCTTAATTGATTTTCTTCCGGTCAGTCTGGGAAACTTGATCACCGCACATTAAAGAAATCAAACCGACCTCTACAAATAACGAGGTATTGTTTTAATAGAATCATGGAGCAAATTGAGTATTTTGTTTGTTTACCGTTTCGTTAATGGCATTTATTTTTACGCAGCTGATTCAATCTAGGTTTGAGATAAGTACAAGGCTGTGCCTTTAAAAGGGTAGTGATAAAGTACGCGGAGAGAGCGCAATATACTGTAGAGAGCAGTTTCAAATCACCTGCGGCTGCGGCGGTCCCGTGAAGCCATTTCACGAATTAACCCACTACATTACACTACCCACTTATCGCGCGTATAATGGAGCTTTGTTTGCGCTATCCGCTACATAGTTCCTTAATCCCATTCCACCAGCCCTTTTGCAAAACAATTTGGAATAAAACAGCTATGAATTGTTTTGGTATGTTGACCGTTTCTTTGCTTTATGAATTGACTACACGGGTGATGGTTTTAACGCATATGGCAGACCAATTAACGCACGCTGTAAAAAGTTACAATCTTTTCAAGACATACTTATAGATAAAGTAGAACCCGCGGAACCATTTTTGAGAAAAAATAAACAATATTTTATGACAAGGTTTTTCACCCAATGTGCCAACGAACAGACCAAATAATAATCTATAATTTGTAAATTAAAAAAAACGACTTCAAATAGCCTTTGAAAAGTAAGTTTATTTTTTCATTTTATTTATTATCCTGTGATTTAACGACACACATTTACTACATCAAGTAACAATAGCATAATGCCAATTACTCAACAACATTTACAAACTGTTGCTATCCCCGGTGCAAGGATGTCAATCGTTGAGGAGTTCTCCTGGTTCTTCAATTTTACTACATGAATTTTCATGGACACAAGTTGCTTCAGAACTTTATACAGCAATTTAATCGCCAACCGTGAAATACTCAACATTTAGGAGTTCCGGTGATCATCTATGGTCTTCATCAACAGTTCCACTTCACCAAATAATGCTTTTGGAACGTAACTGCTTGAGTTATTAAAGAAAATACTAAAATTGCTATAAGTTTGGCTATTATATTTGAAGAGTTCCATCGATTCCTCATAGATCCTCTGATGATAACTAAACTTTAACTACAACGGGACTAAACTGGAGGTATACCCAACCGATTAAAAAAGAATTTTCAAAATCGGTTTATAAATGACGGAGTTCTGAAGTAAAAACGTAAAAATAAAATAAAAAAATACAACCGAATTGAGAACCTCCTCCTTTTTTTGAAGTTGGTTAAGAAAGGAAGTTCAATGAAAGCTTGTTAAAAATACGTTTCGTGCTTACTAAGTGTTTTTCAGCAGTTGGTTAAGTTGATTAACTGGTATTACTGGTACGTTAAAAGCTACATAACTTGCACCTTACATAGTTATATGCGGCATTAACATTTTTTCTCCCAACCAAGAATATAATAATCTGAAAGAAAGCACTACTTTAAAAAATATCTAATCGTAACCAGTAGCGACCATTTCGAGAGTGAAACCCTTTCGCGAGCTGCGGACTACGGGTCTAGCGGAAAATTGAATTGTAACCTCTGCCGGACTTATCTCGGCAACGTGTCGACTTGTCCGCTCCGCTGTTGCGGAATTGACTGCGGAATTTCCACCTCCTCAATCCGAATAATTCATTCCGGAATGTTTTGTTTTGGAGCATTGTATACGTAATAGAAAATATGCATGATTTTTTTAATGTATTGAATCGTTCAATTACGTCATCTTTTAGCTGAAAATACATTCATGAATTTCGAAAATGTATTGTGTCTATGATTCTATAATTCAAAGCTCCTCAAGTTTCCTCTTTACAATCAAAAGTTGTTTACACTGAAAATTGTACATAAAAAGATTGCCAGCTCTATTTATCTACTATATTATATTTATGGGTAAAATCAATAAAGCAAATTGTTTGACAAACTCACAAAGCTTAACAAGGAAGAGGGATATTCGAGAATTCCTTTGAGAGAGGAATTTTGGTGTTCAAAGAATTTAAGCTTATGGTTGCGGGCGCAATCCAAACTTTATCTCGGTGTTTCATATTATTTTAAAATTATCATGAAAGGGCCAGTCTGATAAGGCCCGCAGACAAACAGCTTTGACATAAAATATTTCCATAGTTACTAATAAAATTGAAATATTCAGCAAAATTGAAATTCTAATAAATGCCATTGCTATTCTTAGCCGGGTCTTTTAATTAAAACGGCGCTACATTTTCTTAGTTTCATAAAATAATATACCTAAGCAAATTTAAATGAGGTAAGAATTATGACTGACGAGCTATATACCAGGACTTCTTCCACATAGAACATTTGTTGTATTCGACTTCTATTTATCATCGATTGCAATCTGCTCTATCATATCACGTTACTTTTGATACTACTTACTTGACATATCGATGTCTGTAAGGGATAACTAATCATCTCCCTGTGCTCTAGTCACTTTACCGTTTTGATTGATTTAATCCTTATTATTATAGTATGTATTTTTGTCCTCCAAATGAGTTTTATGTAAAAATATATATATATAATATTATAAAGGAATATAATTTTATAATAGTTAGCAGCAGCAGTTATCATATAAAACAGTACCGTGACTCAATTATAGACAACGCACAGCCTTAACTGGTGATCCTAGAGATTTGAAATTTAGAGGAGACATTCCTCGAGTACCCTAGAGGTACACTAAAGAGGGATTTTTTGAAATACCATCCCTAAAGGGGTGAAAAGGGGTGATAAAGTTTGTATGGAAAATACCGCGGGCGAAGTTGTGGTGGGTCCATATTATACTATTGTAAATAAGAACTTTGGAACTTTATTAGTCCATGCCTCCCCTCATTGTCATGTCCGTCTCATTCTAAAGTTAGGCCTGAATCAAAAGCAAGGGTAGCGGTTAACAAAAGATAACTCATGAATCCAGCTACGTACGTTATGCGCGGAACAAGACGTTAGTAACTTCGAAGATAAAAACTAATTTCCGTTAAGACGAAACTTTTGCTTAATAACTTCTGTCAAAGGAAACATTAAATAAAATCCCTCCAAGCTAAGTGAAAAACGCGGGCGGTGAGGGTGTAAAAATTATACAAGGCAGAAAAAATGTACTCTGTAAACTTTACTCGGGGAAAAACTTGAAAAGGAAAATACAGGACATAATACAAACTATAAATTATTAAAAACTGTACTCCGACCAGTTGAAATACTCGGTCTTTATTAAGTAAGCGAGTCCTTTATGCAGTAATTGGAAGTATAATTTGGTCAGCGTGCCGGTTTGAGATGATGATTTTTACGGGACTGTATTTGTAAATATTTCATTAAAACGTGTCATAAAGGTTGGAGAGACACTGTGATAATAGCATGTAGAACATAGAACAACAGAGTGAGTAGACGTCAGGCGCGCCGAGAATCTTATTGCAAGTTGTTTACCTCACAGTCTTTGCTGCCCTTTGTTCCACAACTTTGAAGGCGCCCGCGGACACTAACTTCACTCCTTACAAATATAATTTACATTTATTACTTGGCCTCAAAATGTACAACAAAATAAGCAGGAATAGTAGACGTTAGTCAAAGAAATTATTCAGTAGGTACTTGGAGAGGCAGTCTATTCAAACACGATATCAGCCCTACTTATTTTGCTTTTGAGCCAATCAGCAATCCGTGCCTGTGAAACATTATTTCATTTACACTTTAGGGTATATAAAGAAAAACATTTATTCCATTTATAATATATATGTGATTACTTGAAATACACACGGCTTTACACACGATTTATTGTCAGAAATAGTCCGACATGTTTCGAACTCGAGCCGTGTGTATTTCAAGTACCTATTTATAATGTCTCACGAAAGTTTTAATTTGACTATGAATGCTGCTATCATTATTAAAGAATAAATTTTAATAAAATAATAATAATAAAGACGTTACGTAGCGTGTAGGTAGTAAAGCAATATAAATAATGATTTTCAGAATAATTTGGGATACTAACTCACATTGAACCAACCATACAATACATATATTAAATATTATTCATCCTCTTATTTAATATGATATGTAATATGTCTGCTAGTATTTATCCATAAATACTAGCTGTGCCTGACACTTTGTTAGCGTGGGATTGGGATGAAAATTATCCACGCTTTACGAGTATGTAATTATGTCGGTCAAATTGTATGTCGAGCCGTTAGAATGTGATTGACAAACAAAACATCCTAGAATCTTCACATTTATTATATTAATAGGAAAGTAGGAATAGGAATTAAGCACTTATTACTTGCCAAAAGGGCACCGCGCGGACCGTATACTTATCGCACGTTTGCCGGAACGTGATTACTCGAGAACAAATTGTTTGCGAGATACATATCACGTTGTTCCGGTAAACGTGCGATATAATGATGTTTATAAAATTAGGTAAATATTATTACAAACTCTCATGTAACTCGCTGTCAATCACTCACACTATCCCTTCTTTTATAATTTTTTCATGTCCGACCTAAACTTCCATAACCCATACCAACATTTTTTATAAGTAAATCACTAACGCAACGACGTATAAGATGCAATTCCAAGCACGAGTTAATGATTAACGATTAAAGTTAACTTCCATTAAATGTTCCGAAATGTAACGCTTTAACGTTCAACGAAATTAACTTTTTTAGTAACGGATTAGCGATTAACGAAGTTAACTATTTGATTAACGGTGCCCAGCTATGTTAGTAACATAGGATAGGATAGTCTAGTCAGCTGTTCTTTCTTTAACAGTTCAACACCGTTACGCTAACAATTCGTTTCGGTCGTTGACACCAAACCAGTACCGATCCTGGCGCCTCATTCGGGAACGCTAAGTGATTCTGTAGCGACTCGTAAGCCAGATTTCTCATTCCACTCTTCCGCACGACGCCAAATGCGTAAGAGCGAGATGAGAGATCTGGCTTACGAGTCGCTACAGAATCACTTAGCGTTCCCGAATGAGGCGCCTGGTTTAGGTTGCGGTTACCGTTCTTTTAAACAATTATTTAAGAGACAGGGTTTTTAAAAAATTCGCTTCTGCTAAACAAAATTAACCATTTAACTTGTATTTCGTCGGAAAAATGAGAGCGCCGTCTCTATTAGAAGATACTGTTGGAGCTCTACGCCATTCAATAATCACCTAAAAGCCGGTAATAACTGATCAACGAAAATATCGATTATAATCCATCCATACTTTAATATTATAAATGCGAAAGTAACTCTGTCTGTCTGTCTGTCTGTCGCGCTTTCACGCCAAAACTACCAAACCGATTTAAATGAAATTTGGTACGCAGATAGTCTAGAGCCTGAGAAAGGACATAGGCTAATTTTCAATGTGAAATAAGGTTTGCAAGGGGTTGAAAGGGAGGGATGAAAAGTTGTATCTATGGAAGTATCGTCATTTTTAGAGCTAGAAGCTTGAAACTTATTTTGTAGGCTGTCGATTCGATATAAATAAATATGACATTCAAGGTTTTGTAAAAGTTTTACCCTATAGGGTGTAAAATAACAATAGAGAATAGGCGATGAAAGTTTGTATGGAAATAAGTAAGGTTTATGTGAATGTTTTATAAGTTTGCGACCAGAGACAAAATATTAGAGCTATTCTGATGTAACATTAACGGAGTCATTACAAAATGTGAAACTGAAGCTTACGCGAGTAAAAAACTTGCCAAGCACCTAAATGCTTCCCAAAGACACTATTCTATGCGGACGAAGTCGCGGGCACAGCTAGTAATAATATAAATAACGACTTTTTATTTCCGAGTGTTTCTTTCCATTTAACATTTTTAGTTAAGTTTGCCGTCTGGCAAAGGCCTCCCCGAGGCAATCCTTAATATCCATAGCTAATCTCCTCCATGTTACTCCTGCTGTATATCTATCTAATTTAGTCTATTATCCCTTTTTCTGTCTGCTTTTTCTTCTTCTTCCATCGCGTGGTTTCCATATTGTAACCTTCTCCTACCATTTAATTTTGTTGCTTCTTATTGTATGATCAGCCTATGACCATCCTTTCTTATTGTATATGTGACATCAGCAGTTTTTGTAAATATCGGTTACCAAACTGTTTAATAGCGGTTACTATTATTCAGGAAACCGGTATAATTTCGTTCTCCATATTAACCGGCAACCAAAACAGAATTATTTCCGGTCGGTTCAAAACCGTTCCTTTAATTAACCGGTAAATTGATTAAAACATTATACCGGTGTTATTAACGACATTATCCGCTGTTAAAGACTATACAATGATTTGTTCGTTTAAATAATGTAACGTATATACTGTTCGTAAAAGCTTCGCACTTAAGTGTAGAGTTATTGTGTGTAGCAGCGGACGTCGGAATAGACTCGTAACACGAAACTGTCCACTCTTAAAAGTTACATTTACTTTTGGGTAATTCTATTGGCAATAAAGGAACGGCTCGGTGAAGACATGAAGTGCTCGTAAAAGTCACTTCTCGAGACAATGTCTGGAAATAGCATTCAGGGGTAGCAGCAAACCGCTTATCGTGAGCCTGGGATTTACCACTATATCGTATTCAGAGTTCAGGTCTCATTACGCCCACAATATTATTATTTCACCGTTGAGGGGCAAAAATGGGTTTTTTTATAGCAATGGCTTAATATATGTAGGGACCGGTATAAACGAATTTACGCAAAGAAAATAATAAAATGGCTTGCAATCCAGGGGTAAATTTATTAGCAGCAATAAAGCTAAATCAATCGCATTGAGGAAGAGGGATCTCAATCGGACCCTATCGGTCAGATCTCTTAGCGTGCCGGTCCCTTGACTGGCCTAATTCCTATTTACAGTGGAGAGTGGTCGGTGTGCAAAGCTGGCGTGCATCGCCCGACGTCTCGTGTGGTTACCTAAGCGCTATTGACGATACGAGGAAATGTGTTAGGGATAAAACCATATTTTTAGGGTTCCGTACCCAAAGGGTAAAAACGGGACCCTATTACTAAGGCTCCGCTGTCCGTCTGTCCGTCTGTCCGTCTGTCCGTCTGTCCGTCTGTCTCCAGGCTGTATCTCATTAACTGTGATAGTTAGACAGTTGAAATTTTCACAGATGATGTATTTCTATTGCCGCTATAACAACAAAACAGAATAAAATAAATATTTAAGGGGGCTCCCATACAACAAACGTGATTCTTTTGCCGTTTTATAGATAATGGTGCGGAACCCTTCGTGCGCGAGTCCGACTCGCACTTGGCCGGTTTTTTTCTATTTGCTCTCTATTACGTGTTTTGAAAGGCCTGCGTATAAGACAGTCTTTTAAGGGGTCTATACCAAATTTTGAAAAATAGAACGCTTTTACAATCATTTAATTGTCCGTCTGTCCGTATACATCCATCAACACTGTTTATCTCAGGAACGACTTAACGTATCAAGCTGGAATTTGCCATAGTATGGCATTTAAAATCCCGCACAAGATTACTATAGCATTATAAGGAAAAACTAAAAAAGAAACAGACTTCAAAACTCCTTTAAAAAGTAAGAAATAATGATTGGCTTTCATTTGTCGATTACTTAGAAACATCAGGTAAAGTGTTAATTAAGTGATAAACTCAATATACCTATCGAAATCGGTGTCAATGAACAAAGTATGAGGGATTAATATCTAATTTACGTATGTAATTACTGTATTTTTTGTTCTTTAATTATTTTGTGTTGTGCTGTGAATAAATGTTTATTTATTTCTTTCTTTCCATCTTTCTTTCTAATGTCCAGGTTTCATTTATAATGGGGAAGTTGCATGAAAATCAAAACAAGGTTAAAATGATATATGTATTATGAAAGTAAATCTCATCGCTCATTTTGACTATATCTTTTTTTATTAAGGGTCAGAATTAGTGAAAAATATATATTGTTTTTTAGTTCTGATTTAAATTTTTTGGACATTCTTATCAAATTTATGTTTTATTTCTACGATGTTGGTCTAAAAACAGTATTTTCGGAAATAATTGCAGATTTCGGTTAAACGCCATACATTTTGTACCTACAGTCTAACGACCGCTGTGACGTCATAGCTGTTGTCCATTTTGTATGGAGTGTTTTTGCGAGTGGTATGAACAATGACTTTTCAAAGCTCCATAACTCATAAAAAAATCAACATAAAAATAATTTGCGTACACAGATCGGTTTCTATTACCCAGCACTTTCCAATAAAATATGAAAAAAATTATGCATCTTCCCTATTTTAACTCAAAGGATACTTTAAAGTTATTGTGGATTAACTTTCTAAAGATACACATTTAGCAAAGATGGCAACGTCTGACTGTAAGTAGCTCGAAGTAAGCTCATTGCTAAGATAAATGTGAGATTTGCACTGCAGCTGAAAAATGCGTCAAAGACAGAAAAGAATTTCGAAAAAGTAAATCTTAGTAAGAGCACATTTCGCGGCTGAGTGCGCGCCGGATATCGACTTAATGAAGAACACTCCCCGCCATCAGGCGATGCGGCTTCACTATTTAACAGGATGGCTGCCTATTTTCGTAGATTTACCCCAGGGATCTGCCGAACGACGTCTCACACTTAAATGAGCATCATTTTGATTAAAAGTCCGCTGAGTTCTCTCATGACGAGGTTTTGTGCCAAATATTCAAATTTTTAAATGGTGTAATCTGACCTTTTTATTCCCCCAGGTTTTTTCACCATTGATTTTGTACTAGTTACCGAGTACAATAAAGATATTCATCAATTGAAGTAAATTATAACTTTTGTGTATTCTCCCAAAAGCTAAAAATGCCTTGAAAATATTTATATGAATTTGTATTTCAAATAAGGCATGGAGATCGATTCATATACAGTGTTAAGCTTCAAATATATAATATTCTATCAAGTATTACATCCAACCATGATTTCAGCCGATTAACGTCCACTACTGGACATAGGCCTCCTCCAGTGATCGCCACAATTACCGGTGCTACTCGCATCCAGCGGAGTCCCGCAATCTTCACCAGGTTGTCAGTCGTTGTTTGCGGCAGCCGGGTCACAGCTGGGGATTTTAGTACCCCCTGCCCCGCGGTTACCATGACCGCTCCATAGCCAAGAATAGCAAGGCCGCCGGGTACTATGGGCCTTGGTTTAATTTTTGTCTGCAGTATTGGACTGGTTTAAACGCAACTGCCACAATTGGCAGGCGGGTTAGTGATCGCAGTTAGGTTTGAATGTACTCGGAGGACGCTGCTGTCCATTTCCAGAACCCTTAGTAGTGTTGTAAAAGACACGAATCTTGGAGTCCTAATTTTGTGAACTCGACTCACTTAATAGACGACTCGGTGACCTCGAAGACTCCGCGTCCCGAGTCGTGTCGAGCATGAGTAAACTATCGAGCGTGAGTCCAGCGACTCGAGTTTACTCTATAGCAAGAGTCTTCGAAAAAACTGGAGTCTTTCACTGCGACTATTAGTTTCCAAATTAGACTCGCGACTAGATTCACAATTCGACTCCGAGTCTCTTTAGCTGCGAAAATGTATTGAAATGAATTTCAAAGAATGTTAATAGGTCAAAATTATTTACATAAAATAACATGTAATTGAAATTGGTAAATTGAATCAGTCTCTAATTAGTAATGTATTGGAAGAGGGCTTATCACCGGATATTTAAGGGGGAATAACATAATTAATTATTAAACATGGATATTTTTGAATAAATCTAACATCGAAAAAATCATGTTATGGGAACATTTTCGTACTACTTTTGAGAAAAAATGTATTAATCAATAAAAGTAATTGTAATTGCAGAAATTAATTAATCAAACAACAATACGACTCGTTACATCAAAGGACTCGAACGCAGAAAAAGGACTCGGGTCCTATGCGAGACTCGCTTAGTTCACGAGACTTGCTTGGTTGGAAGTTCTGCAATAAAGGGAGTCCTATGTACTGAGTCGTGTCCCGTCATTTGAGTTCAGAGTCGTAATAAAAAGGACTCCCAGAACTCGAGTCCTTTACAACGCTAACCCTTAGTCACTTATTACATTACTCACAGTACAATACAATAACCACTGCATAAATTCTACACGTACAAAATAGAACCGGGTTACTTTTATGATCTTTTAAAGATTAGGTTCCTAAATGGAATAAGCGTATACAACAAAATACGAGTAAACAGGAAGGTACTGATACTATGCGTACAAAATAATACTCTCAGTGTTTAGGGTATACAAGTCAAAGATCAGGAGCGAGGCAGCCGTAGATGAGTCCTCATTTAGCAAGGTTCCGCGTTAATCAAGGGCACTCAGAAAGTCTGCTCCATTACCCCAACATATCGCTGTTGGCTCCCACCGGGTTAGTCATTCCGTAACTGTTATTTGGCATGCGTCCATACTGTTTGCACAGCAAATATAACAATATTTGACGATCGAATGACGGGCAGAACCTAAGTAAGCTACTGCAAACAATTATTTCGATTTGGACACATAAAAGTCAGTCAAAAGTAGTTATTCCATTGCGTAGATTAATGCACTAAATAAAATAATAATAACAATGTGGAGTAATTGAATTTTACAACATTCACGGAGTTTATACAAAAAGTATGTACATTATTAATTCACTGAGTTAAAAATAATCGTTTATGTCATATCAAGCATTTTTTAACCAGATATACCTCTAGTTTATATTTAATGTTATGAACGCTTTGGTGTGTGATTTTATATTTATTTATAATTATACTAGAGAACCCGCCACAGCTTCGCCCGCGGTATTTTCCATATAAACTTTGCCCCCTATGGGATGGAATTTCAAAACTACCCCAAAATCAATTTACTAAATTTTCACCCCTACAGGGGTTGATTTTTTCAAAATGCTTTTGCAGTGCGCCTTTGTTTTTATTCAGAAGCCTAAATTCTCATTTTCATGGTAATAAACTAAAAAATATCGGATTTCCATACAAATTGTTAACTCCTTTTTACCCCTTTGGGGATTGATTTTCGTAAAATCCTTTCTTAGCGGGCGCCTACATTACCTAAAAAATACCTGTGCCAAATTTCAGACTTCTAGCTCCAGTAGTTTTGGCTGTGCGTTGATATGTCACCCGATCAGTCAGTCAGTCAGCTTCTTCTTTTATATATATAGTAGTTAACCTATTCAACGCCTCACATAAAATGCAAATGTGTCACTCACACGCCAAGCGCGTTTCAAAAACTATGTAAAAATCAACTTAATTCAAACAAAAGAAGGTCTTTTGAGTTGTACCTCCAACAACTATAAGCGTCGGAGGCGTGGTAGTCATGACGCTTTTAAGCATCCTTGGCGTTGAAAGGGTTAAATACAGATTTTGGTCTTGTTTGTAAATAAATGTAATGTATGTAAGGTCTGTTTGCCGAGAGTTGATAAATATTATGATATCGTTTCGAAATAGCGACTGTCGCTTAACTATCGCAAAACTGTATGACGGACGTCGCTTATCGCCGCGCGCACTGAGTTTCGTGGTACGAGGGACGCAGATATTTTCAACGGCGGCGAAAGAAATATATTTGTTTTGTTCATATACACAATCGCCATATTACAAATTAATGTCTTATATGTCCGCGTCAAATGTCATATAAATTCAATAATCTGCACTGGCTTCGGCCAAAGAAACGAAAAAGAAAAAAAAATATCTACGACACATGTTTAAATTCGTTGAGTATGGATATGACGTGTCTTGGTCTTGTGTCTTTCTACATATAATAATGTCATTGGCTTCGAGTGTGGCGTTGGGTTGTTCTGTTCGCGTGTTGCTTTCTTTTTATATAGTTAGCCTATTCAATAACAATATTGTATTGTTTTATTATCATCGGTAAAAATAATTAGCGGGCCGCTATTTGTAATGAGTTAAGAAGACCTGACTTTTTACTTTTTTTATCAACTCTCGTCGAACAGACCTTATAACATGTACATAATTTCCACGTATCTCCACAATATTAGTGCATAACATTGACATTATTTTGTAGTCTCTGCTATGCCTATGCCACATTCGGACTTCTATCCGTGTTACATACACTCTTTATAACTATATGAACCATGTATCGCTTCTAATGTGTGAAAATATGAAGTTTCAACACAAAGGTTGTGTCATTAAGTGATCGTCAACATACATTATATACATTTACTTATTTACCTATATGCAATAGAGTTTGACGCTGTTTAATAGAGAAATATGAAATCTGTTTTTCATCAAGCTATTTCTTGTCATAATTAAATTGACGGGAGCTTATTTTCATGTTAATATTCAGTGTTGCGTATTTTACGCTAATTATAAACGGTTCAGCACACTAACGACATAATGAGAGCCTCTCGGATCAAAGTCACTCGAAGAATACACGAGTTCTGATTCGACTGAAATATTAAGCTCATTTTATATCTTTCTGTAGCATTTTGTTTTTCTATAGTTTTTCTTCGAACCTCCTTATTTCACAAAATCTATCACCGTCTGAATCGCTAACTTTATCAGGCTTTTAGTCTGTCTACATTATTGTTTACGCAGCTTTACACAAACAAAATTATATTAATGACATTTATCTGCTTAAATATTGAACATGTGGAACCGACATGCTGTCAAAAAGGTTATGTAATAATCTATAATTTATAAAATAAAAAAACCGACTTCAAATAGCCTTTGAAAAGTAAGTTTTTTTTTCACATTTTATTTATTATCCTGTGATTTAACGCCGCACATTTACTACATCAAGTAACAATAGAATAATGCCAATTGCTCATCACCATTTACAAACTGTTGCTATCCACGGTGCAAGGATGTCAATCGTTGAGGAGTTCTCCTGGTTCTTCAATTTTACTACATGAATCTTCATGGACATAAGTTGCTTCAGAACTTTATACAGCAATTTAATTGCCAACCGTGAAATACTCAACATTTAGGAGTTCCGGTGATCATCTTTTGTCTGCATCAACAGTTCCACTTCACCAAATAATGCTTTTGGAACGTAACTGCTTGAGTTATTACAGAAAATACTAAAATTGCTATATGCTTGCCTATAATATTTGAAGAATTCCATCGATTCCTCATAGATCCTCTCATCATAACTCAACTTTGACTACAACGGGACCAAACTGGAGGTATACCCTACGGATTAAAAAAAGAATTTTCAAAATCGGTTTATAAATGACGGAGTTCTGAAGTAACAAACATAAAAAAAAATACAAACGAATCACACGAATTGAGAACCTCCTCCTTTTTTTGAAGTCGGTTGAAAATACATCCTATCCCCGTTAAATCACGCTTAATGAACCTTTTATCATTTGTTTATTTTTCTTCAAAAGCGTTAAATTGGAGTATTAAAAGTAAACATACTAAAATATTGGAGTGCACAAAGATATTCATTTTGACTTCACATAGATTGTACTATCTACCTTATTTAACATCAAAGGTATTTTATAATAGCTATAAGAACCATGTTAAAAAGAGGAAAATATTTTCTCGGAGTTTGTCCTGGTGCGGGTTGTGAAGCGGGTGCGGTGGGGTGAGAGAAAGCGTTCGCAAATTAATTCCGGTACCGCTCTTTGATCTTGGCCGTATTGTGCTTGCAGCACAAATAAGCACGATGCGTACCGAGCGGCGCCGGCCCGGCTGTGATGTCTCCATAATTGCTCTCTCCCAGGTGACTCGTGTCGACAGCGAGCTCATATCTCGGGCTCGACGATTTACACAAGCAGCTTATGAAATTACTCAGAAATTGATACTAGGTAATTCATTAAGACGTCAATGTTTCTCATTATAAATTTAAACTGGTTGCAATAGTAGTTTATGCAACGGTTGCATAATGATAGGCCTTAAAACACTAGTGCGGTTTTATGAAACGAGCTTTTAGCGAGTTTCATAATAAGATCGCACGTGTGTTTTAAGGCCAAATTATGCAGAGTTGCATACATAACTTTATCTACACACATATTATAAATCCTCCATGATGGGTTCAGAAACAATATTTTCTGGCAACAAGTTATTTGTTGCAATCGTGGCTGCATATTTCCGATATCCGGCGCATTTTCACATCACACACACTCCGAGAAGACTACTTACTATTCATATTTTCAACTAAAATGTAAATTACAAACAACTTTTTCTATTCAATTCAATCACAATTCTACTTTTGTTCAGCAAAACACCAACATGGCGGCATTTGATCCTCCGTCCGTCAAGACCATTTTTTTTTAAATCATAGACAAACGGATGAAGTCTCTATTCTTACGTCACTCGAGATCAAATATTGTGCAGTTTATATTAAAAAAACATACTGAATTGACGTTTCGTATCAATAAATGTTCTAATATCTATGGATACTAGAATAGAGACCTACTTGAGTTTGACAGCTGTTCCAAATTTAATCTCATTTCTTTACTAAAAACGATAAAGAAGTCATGTTATTTCTTCATCGCAGCACTGGTTTTTCCTAATTGGTTGTCAAAATGGTGGTCATTTCCTACGGTTTTTGATTAACCAATGGAGGTTTTATGATATGGGTGTAGATAAATAAGATTTTATCTACACCCATATCATAAAACCTCCATTGGTTAATCAAAAACCTTAGGAAATGACCACCATTTTGACAACCAATTAGGAAAAACCAGTGCTGCGATAAAGAAATAACATGACTTCTTTATCGTTTTTAGTAAAGAAATGAGATTAAATTTGGAACAGCTGTCAAACTCAAGTGGGTCTCTATTCTAGTATCCATAGATATTAGAACATTTATTGATACGAAACGTCAATTCAGTATGTTTTTTTAATATAAACTGCACAATATTTGATCTCGATTGACGTAAGAATAGAGACTTCATCCGTTTGTCTATGATTTAAAAAAAAATGGTCTTGACGGAGGATCGCCATGTTGGCGTTTTGCTGAACGAAAGTAGAATTGTTTTTGAATTGAATAGAAAAAGTTGTTTGTAATTTACATTTTAGTTGAAAATATGAATAGTAAGTAGTCTTCTCGGAGTGTGTGTGATGTGAAAATGCGCCGGATATCGGAAATATGCAGCCACGATTGCAACAAATAACTTGTTGCCAGAAAATATTGTTTCTGAACCCATCATGGAGGATTTATAATATGTGTGTAGATAAAGTTATTTATTTATTATTTATTTATTTATTCATTTAAACACAATATATACAGCATTACAGTAATACACCAATACGCTGGAAAATTCAATTAATACACAAAAAAGAAAAATACAAAATTCAAAATAACAAGAAACAAAAGAGAAAAAACTATAATTATAATCATAATTTTTACTTATGCATGCTTTTACTTTTTATGTATGCAATTCTGCATAATTAGGCCTTAAAACACACGTGCGATCTTATTATGAAACTCGCCTATCGGCTCGTTTCATGAAAACCGCACTAGTGTTTTAAGGCCTATCATTATGCAACCGTTGCATAAACTACTATTTGATTATCTTTTCGTTAGCATTCACTTTATGTTTCTGAATATTTATTGAGATGCTTAGTGCAGCTTCAATTTGAACTGTATTTGCGACTTATTTGCAAATCAGATAATGTAGGAAATGTCTCTGGAGTTTCTCGTCCCACACATGTGTGCATGAAAAGTATAAAAGAAAATGTGCACAGTCCGCTGAAATAGGATTCGTTCATTAAGTCTCTTCAAATCCCATCAGTTACATTGTTTTTCTTGTTTTCTTGTACCATGTTTGCAGAAAATGTGTTCGCAGAAATATCACCTAACTTGCTACACAGATTTAAAAGATCATGGCTATGCGTTTGTATTTATATATTTTAAAGTGGAAAAAAGACTTACTGCTGAGTTTCTTGCGGCGTTTCTTCTCAGCACATGTCACCTTTCGAAGCGCTGGTAGATTCAGACATGTAAAAGAGCCCGTGTGGCCTACTTGCAAAATAAATATTTTCATTTTCATTTTCATTTTCATATTGGATGTGTTCATAAAAAACATAGTTTCATGCAAAATATTAACTTACTTAAAATTTAAAAATTCTGCGACACTTTCCACGCTAGACATTTATATGAGTAAGCTGAGTTTATTTAAGAAAGTACATTTCGTTTAGTAAAAAATATTTCCCTTCCATTTCATATACCGCTGTTTTCCTCTTACCGCTTGGGTCGTCATCAAAAACGAATACACAAAAATAATGTGATTTATCAAGTGTCATTGTGAACTATATCTGGGGGTTGTATTCAGGGAGATAGTCTTATCAGTAGGCCAGTGCCTCTTGAACGGGAATAAAAAATAACAAAGTATCTGTTACACGGGGATAAGCCAGCAAAGGGGCAGCTTTCAATTCGCCGCCGCTATCTCGACGAGCCACAAAAACATCGCCCTAAGCCTAAAATCCTGTGTTGTGTGACTCGTGGGGAAACTGCCGCTGTGCCGCCGACGATTTATACGCTTGATATTCTTAAGCGGCACATTATTTGCAAGTAAATTTTGTGCTGACTATATTAGCTACGGTTATGCTCACCCATGAACTTATACTATCAATGAAGATCAAACGCAAAATTATCACATTGATTGATTCACAAAATTATATCATTTGCGCTCTGAGCGGAAAATTCGTATACATTCTTGTACGCCTGTTGTTCAATAATTCATCTTTCTCATTCTATTTTTGATTATACGAAGTGTCAAAGACTTTTAAAATTACTTTCCTAGCTGGAAGTGGAATCTAATAAATTCTAATTAAAACTTCGCCGGAATAAAGTAACCCAAAGTTTTACAAGATGCACATAACTTCTGACTATAGACATGCTTCAAGTGCCAAGCTTAGAAGGCGGCGTTTTCATCAGTCTGGTAGAAATTTGGATTTACAATCTGCTACAGAAACACAGCGTCCATATGAGCGTCAAATGCAAACTACTTATCATCCTCTGCGGATATCATTTTACAATATTATTACTTAATAGAAAACGCAAGTTCAATAATTATTCCTGTTTATAATGTTATTTACTCGTTTATTCTCATTTAATTTTTTATGTAATTAACATGATAACTTTGCCCGCAGATACTCGTTTCGATATATTTTTTGCTAATCTACCTAAGCTTCATTCATAGACCCAAACGATCTTGAACTCAGTCTGTATGCCGGCAAGAAATACAATTTTCTTACAAATCTCGGTTATAGTATCACAATCATAACCGAAGCGATCCTATTTGGGAAATACGCCATAGAAAGTTGGCCGCCAGGCAGTCGCGAGTGGCGGCCATGCGTGCTCATTCCGACCTATTTGCCGGAATAGCACCGATATCCTGCCATTGAGTAGTAAATTGCTCTCCACGAGCGTGATCCCGCATTTCATTAAGTGTTTGTTAGTAGAGGAAATGGATACAAATTTCTTGCTTTCTAGCCCTCGTTGTTTGTTAATAATTTACTACAGTGAAACTTTTGACGCATGGCGCACTACACTGATTGTTATGTGACTTTAAAGTGGGAAAACATAACTTGAAGAAGATATTTGCAAAGGTTTCAGTAGCTTCAAATATAACAAATTAACCTAAAAATACACTTTAGGCATTATTAAAGTTTAAAGATCTAGGCCTAACTAGAACGAGACGAATAAGACGGGAAAATCGCTAGTATAATATTACAATGTCATTTTATTACATTACTGAAATATAATCCGATAAATATTATGGTAGACTGTGTAGCAGACAACCTTCCTAAATTAGATATTAATTAGAATTTAATTTGGTTACTGTTATACATCAAACGAGCCCTTCAGAGTAACCTCTTGTGCGCGTCGCGGCGGGCTTCGTAACTACTGATGTATTTGCAGAGGAAACCCATCAACCAGACTGTTTTACCAAATCGAACTATATGGTAGATTCAGACATGTGAAAGAGCCAATGTAGCCTACTTGCAAATAAAGTATATTTTAAATAGTCAGATTAAAACTTTCGTGAGACATTACTAAGACTAGAAATAAGCACGGCTTTACTCACGATTTATTGTCTGAAATAGTCCGACATGTTTCGGACTCGGCCAAACAACAACGCGGGCAACGGGCGGCGCGCCGGGCAGTGCGTGGGTTGCTGTGAGCGCGACCGCACTCAATCCCTGAAGAAGGACTGCATATGAGTCCGAAACATGTCGGACTATTTCTGGCAATAAATCGTGAGTAAAGCTGTGCTTATTTCTAATCTTATATTTTAAATTTTCGTAATACTAGCTCCTAATAAAGCAGAAGCTTCTTATTGTACCTAGTTTAGCTGTCAGAAGTTTTGACCTAAAACATTGTCAAATTTATACAAACGGTATAAGGTATAAGTTATTATGATATTTTTTATTATTATTCTAATCTTTATTTTATTAAAAAATCATAGGTATAAACAGTATTCGTATAAATAATAATAAAAAATATATATAAAATCAGTATAAGTCATATTGACAGCATGGCCGGGCTCAAACAGCCATAGGCAGGGCTGCAGACTGTGGAATGTCCTGAAAACGCGTGCTAAGTCCAGAAATACCGCCTTCCAAATCTGACCCTTGATTCAACCACTCAGGGAGAGCCTCTAGAGATTTGAGGCTCTTCGCTAATAGTCCATTCACAGACACGATTATCGGGACAATAATCGCTAAATCCACATCCCACATGGCGACAAACTCGTAGCCAAAGTCAAGGTACTTACCTACCTTCTAGCTTAGTTAATCCTTTTCGGCCTTTGCGAGATGAGCGTCATGCGGAATCGTGACATAATTATTTACTTGCGATAAAATCTGGAAATGCCTCTATTACCCACCTACCTACCCGAGGCGCGAGGGCGAGTCCCATATATGTATCATTGTTTTTTGTGCAGTCGGTGTTTTATAAGGTTTTACTTTAGCTTGGTTTCTTTACTGTTCAGCGAGAGTTGATAAAAAAAGTAGAAAGTCAGGGCTTCTTACCACATTACAAATAGCGGCCCGCTTATTATTTTTACCAATGATATTAAAAAATGAAAGAGAAAAATTGTATTTTTTTCATAGAATATTATTATTGAATAGCTTACTGTATAAAAAGAAAGCAACACGCGAACAGAACACCCCAACACCACACTCCAAGCCAATGACATTATTATATGTAGAAAGACAAAAGCAAGACACATCATATCCATAGGTACTCAACGCGTTTTAAACATGTGTCATAGCATAGTCATAGATATATTTTTTTTTCTTTTTCGTTTCTTTGGCCGAAGCCAGTGCAGATTATTGAATTTATATGACATTTGACGCGGACACATAAGACATTAATTTGCAATATGGCGATTTTGTATATGAACAAAACAAATATATTTCTTTCGCCGCCGTCCGCCCGGCGCGAAACCTCAGTCACAACATCTGCGTCCCTCGTACCACAAAACTCAGTGCGCGTGGCGAGAAGCGACGCCCGTCATACAGTTTGCGATAGTTGAGCGACAGTCGCTATTTCGAAACGATATCATAATATTTATCAATTCTCGGCGAACAGACCTTAGATTTATCAAAAATCAGTATAAAATCTACCTCCACTCTACTCCAACTACCTACCTATTTGAAAGTAGAAGAAATAAGTACCTAGTGTGTACCCAAAATAGAAGGCAGGTGGCGCCGCGCTGCTCTCGGTCAAAGTTGCTGTTGGCGTGTTTCCGGTTCCGGGAAAGATGCAGCTTTATAACCTGGTAGCTCGACTTTATAGGTACTCTTATAAAATTTATGTGAGGTGTAATCTTGAAAAACCGGAAATCTAAGAGAAACAAATGACTGTAGTAACTGACTCTTATTTATTTTGTTTGGTATGGTGATGTTAATAATAACGAAATTGAGCTGATTATAGAACTAAATTATAAATAAGTAAACATCAATTATACCATTGCCGTTGATGTACAGTTAGCATAAAAAACATCTACACATTTTAGTACCATGTCTCTGCAATCAAATGGCTAATAATTATCTATCAAAGTTGACTTACGGGAAAAACTATAAACTAAGGTACATAGGCACTAGTTATAATATGAATTGATATTTTTTGTTAATATTATTTGCCCCGGACACCGGCATTGGTAAGAATGGCACGCTTTTAGGCTTGGCAAGATCAGCCCGCATTAAATACATACTCAGGCGTAAGATCTTCATATAGATAGTTAGTCCATTAACTAAGCTCATGGTGGCAGCGGGCGCGGTAGCCGGATCAGAAATAGGTTTATGTCTCGAATAAACTTTACGCCACAGCAAAACAATTCGAGGTTTATGTCAAACAAATATATTTTCATAAATACTTTGAAAACTGTCAACCCATATTTCAATCAGTATAGAACACGGTATAGAAAATTAGTTGAAAGTGGCACTGAAATGACAACCTTATTTTCAGGAAACATTGACGATTTATGGTCATACCTTCGTTATTGCGGATTACTTCTAGCAAAGTCCGGAGCGGTGGTTAGAAATTTAATATTAAATTTATGATCAATATCTACAGATAATACTCTCTTGAAATCTAAACAAGAAACTATCTGTCAAGGATTTCTACTTACGTAAGTACAATGACGTTGTGAAATACTCAATGATGCCGTATGCATCGCTATTGGCTTGTATTGAACTTAACATTCCATTCTTTTGTTTTATTTACAAAGCGTCTTGAGAAATAAACGAGATTTCCCGTATGATTTCCCATGAGTCCTTACAGAAAATGAAATGTTTAAGTCTCATGTGAAGATATTGTTGGATCTATTATAATTTCTGTGTACTCATTTTGTATAAAATATACTAGAATTACGAACATTATACAACGTATCCCTGGCAGTTCGATAGGTTGCTCCTATGTGATAAAGAGTAAAACAGTTTTTTTTTTGTTGTAAATAATAGATTGATTGTATTGGTAATTGGTACATTTGTCAGATATGCACTTTGTGTTAATGAATGTCCAACAGTGAGGGACATGTTGTATATAAATATCGTCTGTTTTAATTGATAACCCTCGCCTCGTATCTTATACGTAAATTGGGTACAAGCATGCAAGTGGTAAATATTGTGGTATGGAGTAGTAGGTATTTATCGTGAACATTTCCTACTATAGGAATTGACATCGTAGCACATTCCATTTGCCTAAAATAAAGATTACCTTCATAAAGGTACCAACGATGTCAAGTTTTACTTACCCATATGAGAATACAAAGGCAGATTTACATTTGCGAAGAAGCGCGCTGGTTTCAAAGAAACTCGAAGCTAATGAAGACGCCACGCAATAAAGTTTTAAGGAGGACAGGTGTGACGGGCCGGGATACAAGTTCTGTTTGCAATCTCGCAATCCGCAGAGATGTACGCGATGTGGAAGGGCTTAGGGTTCGCTCGCGGTGCTATACATGTCAACAACGGCTCGTTCTGGCTTTGTACTGGAAAAGTGTGGATGCGGCTGGTAAGTACCTATCGTGAATATGATGTTCGGTACGTCCATTAGTAACGAACGACTTTGTTTAACAATTTTATTGTTTGTATTGAACCAATTAGATTTAGATTTATTTATTTCATATTATGACGTTACAATTAAATATTACAATTAAGTCAATTTAAAAGAATTCATATTACGATCATCAGTTAAATAAAGTGTTTGCAAAATATAATCATTCTAAACAATTTCAAACCAATTCTAAATACAAAATGATGATGTCGAAATTACACAACTTATTATAGTTTAACAAAATTACAATTTCATGTCAAGAAATTCACATACTGAGTAATAGGCGTTATTCATCAAAAGGTTTTTAGACGGTGCTTGAATGATTCGTCATTGTGTTCATTTTTTAGGTCAGCGGGTAGATGCTTATAGTATGTGGGGCCGGAAACGCGCGGTTTTTTTTTCGCTAGTGCCATGAAACGAAGCACCGTCTGCAGGCGACCGGTGTTGCGAGTAATTTTATTTTAAACTCCCATACGCTTAAAACTAGTTATATTTATCCTCGTATTTATTATAATCAGGAATAAATATAGCGAATACAGGGTAAGAATATGGTACAGTGTAAAGATATTTGGGCATGACTCTAAGCTCTGAGCTCGCATATTCTCTTATTTTATTGTTTTGGAGCACTACAAGGACTCCACAATTATGGTATGAAGACGGTTTTATGATAACAAACACTCAACAAAATTGAGGAAGTAATAAAAATACACAAAAAATCTATTAAATTTGTTAACGCTGATTTCAAAGGCTTTGTTCGGGGGCTGCGTGAGGCAACGGTAGCGTGTACGGCGGTTGTGTGCGTGGCGGGTGACGATCAGTGAGTTTGTCACCCCGCGCCTCTGTTACCCCACTGACAATTTAAACGCTCACCCCTTTGTTACCTCGGAATACTTCGAGTTATGTTACATTGATGAAAATTTAAATGAGAGGCTTTGTTTTTTAAATTCGCGTTTCAACCTTTTGTAATTGTAACAAAAGGTTTTTATTTGAATGCAAATTGAGTCGTGCTGATCCTATAGATTTGACCCCTGAATTATTAATTACATACATACTTACATAGCATCACGCCTGAAATCCCTAATGGGGTGGGCAGAGCCACAAGACTACTTGTGGCCACGTTCGGTTAATTAGTCCTAAGATGGTATGATGAACAGTATGGTGACAGGTGATCAGCCCATCGCCCATACAGATAGTCCACCATGTTGGAGAGGACCCGTCCCTTAGTCGACTTTTACGACATGCCAGAATGATAAGCATCTGCACGCATTCTATGCAAGAAATAGCATAGAATGGTCTCCCAGTGCAGCAGAGGAGGAGAATTATTTCTTGTTTGTATTATTGTAGTTTACTCCAAGCTACGTTATCCTTTTGAAGCGTCAGGCGAGGAATATAAACTGCTATTGCATAACGAATTCTGAAATCATCTATTCGGGAACGTCTAAGTGATACTGAAGCGACCCGCGAGCGAGACTCGCATCTTGCTCTTACGCATTACGCGTCGTGCGAAAGAGTGGGATCAGAAATCTCGCTCGCGAGTCGCTACGACAACATCGTTCCCGAATAGAGGCGCAGTTTTTAAAAACCCTATGAAGGTTTCAACAGATGTGAAGTGTTCTGTCATAGTCAGGTGTCAGTGTCAGGGATTTTTACGATAGAGCACTTTTAGTTATTGGAAAATCGGCGCTCTGACTAAGAATGTTGAATAGCAGCTAGGGTGTGGGTCGTCAAACGGTATAGATATTTATTCCAAAGCAGTCTGCGACCACGCTGAGAGGTTCAATCAAGCTCTAGACCCCTCACGGACCCAAGTTAACCTTTATCTGATTCATACGAAAATTGTACCGTCAATATATTAACAAAAAGAATTTTGCTATTATATTGACGGTGCATACTCTATAACAGAATGATATACTTTTTAAAATTTAGTACTTATCTTACTTTTGCTTGTTTTCAAATATAATTGGAACATTACAAATGTCTTATTGTAAGCAAATGTGCAAATATTTATTGAACCGTCGGTTACCCGATCTCATCCGAATAGACAATGATAGTTTTTAGGGTTCCGTACCTCAAAAGGAAAAAACTGAACCCTGGCAGGATCACTCGTGTGTCTGTCTGACCTTTGGGGGGTAAGTTATAAAATAAAATAAAATAAAGTTTTGCAAACTACATGAAAGGGCTCATAGTGAGAATCTTAATTTTTCTTTTTAAAATTTTTAAGGTAAATAGTGGGGTCAATTTGAACGTGTTTTCGCTAAATTTAGAAGTCGCTAAATTTGAAATAAGAAACGTTAGACTCGATTTTGAACCTTGGAGCTATACAAAATTGAGTTTGACGTTTCTTATTTTAAGTTTAGACAATCTTAAATTTAGCGGACACCGTTTCGAATTGGACCTAGTGTTGTTGTAAGTTAGGAGAATAGGCGAAAATTGACCATTCTTCTCTTATTTGGCCTAATATGTTGAAAAAGTACAGAAAATGGTCTATTTATCTATAAAAAACAGGAAAACCTATAAGAAGTCTATGGTATTTAAAGTAACATAGGCAATTTCAGATAATCGTGTACGGTACGTGAGTTTAACTCGCACTAGTCCGGTTTTTTTTTTTCAATAAGCAGATTTATTTAATATCCCCGGTACCTGTCGTGTGCTGTATGCAAACAAACTAACCGTCTCTTATAAATTTAAACTCCTTTTTATAACCAAAATAACCTGCCAAATTCATGTTGGACGAGGTTCGGCTCATTACAAGCAAATATCTATTACCATACATACCCTATTCCCTGATAGGTAGGTATATCTGAAATTCAGAACATTTTTGTACCAAAATACCTAAAAGTCACTGAAATCTCAAACAAAATTCCGGTATTTAGCCACTTTGATACCGAGTCGTTTTGACGTTAAGACATTTTAGGGATAGGGTAATATTATATTTGGGTGTAACGAACCGAACCCATCGTACCATGGACAAAACTTAAAATTGCTAATAATCATATAACATTTCTCAAAGAGCTATCTTGATTACGGAACCCTGAAAACGGTTAAAATTTTGTTTTAGAAACAACGAATAACTTTTCGTTTTTCAGCAAAGTCAAGGGTTGCCGAATATTTCATTTCAACAGTATCAGATGCCTGTCAACATCCATAACGTAAATTTGTTGAAGCTTGGGTTGATTAGATAGACTGGCATTGTGTCGATCCCTGTGCACAATGACAAATGCATCACGCAAATTGTGTTGCCTAACATATCTACCTTTACGTGTTATAACTACACACACGCCTGCACCGCGCACACAGCTCAGAAGATGGGACGCTCAATGTATCCGGACAAATCGCATTTGCATTTCATTCATTCGTTGACGATGTGGCATCGGAATATCGCGGGCGACATAAGCAAGCGCAGCCACACTAACAAAAGACAAAGTATTCCGGTTTGCATCTGTGCAGTCTGGAATGTTTTGATATCATGCTTTGGTGTTGCGTTAAAATTTGCTTGCAGGTAGCTATTTAGCACATACATACATACATAGCATCACGCCCGAAATCCCTAATGGGGTGGGCAGAGCCACAAGACTACTTGTGGCCACGTTCGATTAATTAGTCCTAAGATGGTATGATGAACCGTATGGTGACAGGTGATCAGCCCATTGCCCATACATAGTCCACCATGGTGGAGAGGACCCGTCCCTTAGTCGACTTTTACGACATGCCAGGATGATAAGCATCTGCATGCATTCTATGCTATTTCTTCACTCCCAGTGCAGCAAAGGGCTATTTAGCACGTTTGCAATTTACCAATGAACCGGATTAATCTCGGCTTTTTCAGTTTAAAGCGTGAGGTGTTTTATTTTTTGTTGAATAGTTAAATGATGTTTTAATTTCATATTGTTATAATCGAATACAAACCTAACAATCGATCGTTATGTATCGTTCACTGAAAGTAAGCACTGCTGTTTGGTAAAGCTTGTGGACATTTAGTGGCCAGGTTCAGTAGACACGGATATTCGTCGCACCATTTCGCCGTCGCAGCGTTGATAGGACAATTAAACTAAAGCAAACATTCCCTTGCAACGACGCGGGAGTTGCACTGGTTGTCATCTCGTTGGGTACTCGAGCCGGAGGCTTATTACACTAACGAATTATAATACCAGATCCATTGTGCTCGTTCTGCAATGACGTCTTTGGTTACCTCCGACTTTGTGTAGTCTGACGAAACAATTACATATTTAAATCAGCTCTATCGTAGCCTTAATAACCTATCTCTTCTATCCCATAAGTAGTTTTTACTTAAACGCTATACAATTGTACGTATAGGTATAATGAAAATCCAAATGTACTGTAGCAGTCGAATTCGTGATTTCTTCTCTTGAGCAAGGGGGATAACGTAGTTGAAGATAGCATTTTTGTAACAGTTATGTTCAGAAAGCTAACGGAGACTGCCCGGCGATTGTAGAGGTCCACATTGAATGCGAGGATTCAATTTTGTGGGCGCCGAGGCCACCCTCCCACCGAATTTAATCAACCGCAAAGGAAATTAAACTGTTGAATTATTAACCCATTCAAGGAAATAATAATCCTTGCTTCTACATCAGCCCGATTTCGAATTATATAATATTTTGCCTATTTACCTATTTGTGACGACGGTAAAAGGAAACGGAAAGTTTCTACAAAATGCTTCATTGTTCTAATTGTGACAAGCATGCAATTCAAGTAACATTACATAAAATAAATGATAAAAAATTACAAGAAAATAAGTTAAATTAACATTGTAACAGTTTTGTGACTCGAGTTAACTATTTTTAACTAGGTCTGTTTTATTTTATTAATTAACAGCATTAAGTGGGGTCTGAAAATAAACAGCCTTACAGTTCATTTATCACGGTAACAAAACTTTAGGTGGCCGTAGAAAGAGTTTCGGAAGTGGACCCCGGTGTCACCCCTCAAGATTGATGACTCTTCTAGCGCTACCTTGTTCTGCTACCCACTCTTTGTAAATTACACTCTTTATTTTCGTAAACATACTGGTTATAACAATTTTCATTATGATCATGTTCTGATTTCTATAGTATTTTATGCAATGGTTGTATAAGTGAGGTCTAAAAAGGCGAATGGAAGACGCTACAAGCCTTTTGAGACAAGGTTATACACCGTTGTGTACAATACGTTTTTTACGACTACTTTTAAAAGAAACAAAAGAAAAACATATTTTTTTGTAAAATGAAGTTGTGGGTAAAAATAGAATTGTTGGGAACGTTGACAGTAGGTGAGATGGATGATGTTTCAGTATTTAGGCAGGAATTATATTGTCCAATTTGCAGAGCTCTAGATTAGTGCGCTAGCTAGTGCACTAGATGAGCGAGCATGGCAGAGCCTATACGACTAGATTGGATCACTAACACTATCCCCTAGAAATTTTGTAACAAAATATGTACTAAATAAATATATTTTTTTAATTGCCTTTATTTATACAATATATACAAAACGTGCTATGCTCACCTAGCGCTCTGCAAATTGAATAATGTCATCCCCACTTAAGTAATTAAGTTGCTAAATTGATAGCCCTCAAAAAAGTTACAAGACGCGTTTTAAAAATGTAGGTGTCGATCAAATGAATGTTCTTATCTCTTTTGAACTTGTGTTGTTTTTATGACCATTAAAGCACGCTTAGAAGTGAATTTATGGGCCAGAGTATTGACTTTTTCCTATGAATAACGGATAAGAGTACAAGGGAATAAAAAAAAAACATTACATATGACGATATAAATTCAACCGCGAGAAAAAATAATTCACTTGATGATCGAACATTGAACGGGTGTAGAAAAAACATCCCCATAGATACCTAAAAGGATTTTTAATTTGAATAAAACATTTATATTATTAAATATGGAACCCTTTGTTGTCCAAAGGACTTTGTTATCCCGGTTTAATTAATACCAATCTCTTAATAAAAGATCCAACGCTCGGTTAGATAAATGAAGGCTGAATGAATTTAAATTTCATAAGCCGGGAAAGGTGTTTAACGTCGATTCTCTATATCAATAGCGGGCTGAATTTAATTTAGCGGAGTCCCTCCCTTTCACCTACGATATTTCATAGATATTTGAAGACAATATGAATAATTCAAGCGAAGAGTGTGGCGTGAAAGAGTCTCAAAAGGAAGACGAGCTCCTATCAGAGTTTAAAATTGACGGTTCTATCGCATCCACTCGCTACGTATTTTACATCGCGACTCCAGACATTGAAATGCAGTTACGCTCACTGATCGGCTGGATCCCTGGTGTTACTAGCATTTGTTTCCAACTGACTAAACACGTTTAATGTTGGTTTCGTATTTTTGGGATTCAGTGCTCATGCGTACTTTCCGATAAGCTTTTTTAATTAAAACATCCTCAAATTTACATTTATGGGAGATCTTTTATAAACTTCTAGCTCCAAACATACACAGACACAAATCGCATTTATAATATTGGTAGGATTATTATGCTGAATACATTTTAAGAGAAACGATCAAATTTAAAACAACTTTCCATTAACGGCCAATAAGTAGACTGCGGTCAAGTAGGTTTTGTAGTGGTAGAGCCAAACAGTAATCCTCACTGTCAGTAATTACTGTTCGAATGGGCCGGTTCAACCAGGGTAGTACCACACTCTCGCAGAATATCGGCGTAAAGTAATAGCTTGCTATTGCGTTTCGTACGGTGAGTGACGAGAACCGGAGGCCTATTCCCTCATCCCTATCCCATCCCCATTCCCCATCCTCCCTAGACTGGCAACGCATTGGCAGCACCTCTGGTGTTGCAGATGTCCATGGGCGGCGGTGACCACTTTCCATCAGGTGGACCGTCTGCCGGTTTGTCAGTCAATTGACATTTAAAAAAAAAGTAGACTGCGGTCAAGTAGACTGCTAGTTAGGGTTCCGTACCCAAAGGGTAAAACGGGACCCTATTACTAAGACTCCGCTGGCCGTCCGTCTGTCACCAGGCTGTATCTCATGAACCGTCACGTTAAATCACGAAAAAACGGCATAATTTGCCAGTCGCAATTAAGGGAATCAAAACCTATAGGGTACTTCCCGTTGACCTAGAATCATGAAATTTGGCATGAAGCAAGGTCTTATGGCACATGTAAAGGAAAAAATCTGGAACCCATACATTTGTAGTAATAACACAAAAAAATGTTTTTGGCGATTACAAACTTATTTAGCCTAGATAAACTGTCCGCCACAACAGTTTTTCAACGGTAAAATTAAGTTTGTCCCTCAATTGAGTTTATCTTTTCGTTAGAGCAATGTTCGGTGATTTCATAGTTTATAAACTTCAGTAATGTTATCTCATAATTTTGGTGAATGTAGCTGTACAATTACCTAACTGCTTGCTGCCTGCTGCTGAATATTATCTTTGTCAATTTGCGGCATTTGTAAGGGTTCCGTACCTACAAGGTATTGTTTGTTTTTCATAAGTGAGTACGGGACCCTCGGCGTGCGAGTCAGACTCGCACTTGACCGGTTTTTAATTACAACTGAATTATTTGAAAACTCAACAATCCTTCATGAGAGAGAGAGATTACCTACAAGAGGATAACCTCTTGCAGATAATCTCTCTCTACCCTCCTATCATTATTATACTGCAAAGTCCTACAGTAATGGAAAACTTAATATTATATAGGTACCTGAACATTTCTGATTGGGCTATTAACTAAGTTTTTTTATAACAAAGTGTCAAATATACATTTATTTACCTTGTCAGTTGGCTCTGACTGCGCGTTATCTATATATATAAAAGAAGAAGCTGACTGACTGACTGATCGGGTGACATATCACGCACAGCCAAAACTACTGGAACTAGAAGTCTGAAATTTGGTACAGGTATTCTTTAGTTAATGTAGGTTACGCTAAGAAAGGATTTTACGAAAATCAATCCCTAAAGGGGTGAAAAAGGAGGTAACAATTTGTATGGAAATCCGTCATTTTTTAGCTTATTAACATGAAAATGAGAATTTAGGCTTCTGAATAAAAACAAAGGCGCACTGCCAAAGCATTTTGAAAAAATAAACCCCTGTAGGGGTGAAAATTTAGTAAATTGATTTTGGGGTAGTTTTGACATTCGATCCCATAAGGGGCAAAGTTTATATGGAAAATATCGCGGGCGAAGCTGTGGCGGGTTCTCTAGTACGAGTATAATCAGTCACCGTCCCCTGCCACGTGCCACATTCCCAACACGTCGTTTTCATTCAAATCAGTGTCGAGTTCTCGTTGCAAAGCGACCACTTTATCACCGTACGTAGGATAAAACATTTCAAATGGAAAAGAGACTGACTGTAATACAACGCAGGCTAGTTTCAAAAGTACTGACTTTATTACTGAAAATTTCCACGGCGCGAGCCTTCGCCTTCCGGTCATTCCCCAACTGTATTCACCTAAAAAACTGTCGTCATATTCAAGCAACATCAAAAAGCCTATTAAATAATACGCTGACAGTTCTCTACCATTACAGGAGAGAAGTTTATCACACTCCTGGCTATTCCAGCTGAAAATGAAAACGGAATACAAGACAAACCCATTCGAATCCCTTTAGAGACAGATAAACGAGACTAGCGAACTTTGTTTCATACACAGAGTTGCTTCGGGTTCCACTCCACCACCCAAATAAAAACTGCAACAATGTTATGAGTCTTGTTTAGTTTTCCCGAACCTGAATCGCAAGGACCAATTAAATTTATTCGTTTTTAATTTATTAGTTTCAAATGTTTCAATTTTATTTTATTGGGTGCGTGACGGTCGCTATAACAACTTTTGATATACTATTGGTCGATAAACGATTAAGGGATATAGTGCACTTTTGGTATAACAATATTTGGCATATTCTGATATGATCTAACTATCATTAGGTATAATGAACTTGTAATATAACAACTATTAATCTAACAGCTCAGTGGGTATAATGTAGTATTGGTATAATCTGCAATACGTACTTCTATTATAATAACCTACCTATTCTACGTTAATAATAATAATAATAATAATAAAACCATTTATTTCAGGCATCAGTGGCCCATACATAAATACCTTACAGACTAACATACATATTAAAATAACTTAAAAGTAGGTCATAGTAGGAACATACCCGACGCGCTGCAGAAACAGGGCAGCACCATCGCATCATGAACGGAGAACTGCACTGCACAGGCAGGGCGTTATATTGCCTTTGCTTATATTATATAAAATTCTTGGGTTTATATTAATTCAATTATAAGCAGAATTCGATCCGGGATAATCAACACAAAGAGACACATACACAGATTTAAACCCTTCAATTTGTAATCCAACGGCCTAAAAAATGAGCACCTGCCTGGATTTTCCAAGGTCCCATAGTACTTAGAGGTATCTTGTCCAGATTGCTAAGGATATGGGAGTGTTGCAAGTTAAAAATCCAACCGTTGAGTAGTACTGGCACCTGTGAGTGGCACACTAAATATTACAGGCTACTAAAAAGGAAAAGGTACTGGCTAAACGAATATACGTATAGATAGACTAATATGTTTTCCTACGTTTCTACAAATTAAAACAAACAGTAAGTATAAATAAACAGGCGCGGAACCCGCGAGGCCGCGAGCCAAACCAAACACTACCCTCGTAATGTTCAGATGCGGCGCAAATACGCATATCGCGTATAAAAGATCGATGTGTCGACGTTTCACGCTCGCTCTCGCACGTGACACGCGCACATTCGATCACTATAACATATCGACTCTACGTGTTTACTTTTGACATTCATACATATGTCAGTGAACGTAGGGCTTAGAAATATTATCGTAATATTTGTTGAACGATTTGATAAATTTTCCTAATTAACACTGACAAATATGAAGTAGTATGATTATTTCTTCGAGTAAATACTTACTTGATATATCTTATTACTTCGAACTTATTACTTACATTAATTTTAGTTTAATCTTATTAGTAGTTACCCTAACGCATTCAGTGTTACAAGTGCTACGGAGAACTCGTAGCACTGCAAGTAGTTCTATTATTCTTTGGCACTGCTACGAAAGTGACCGCTACGATTTTTAATTGGTAGTTTGATACAACCCGCCCTGAATTCCAATTCCCGGTGCATTCGAGATAATGTCACATGTGACATTAAACGTCAGGGCATAGGTACAGGGCGTCTATTCGGGAACGTCTAAGTGATATTGTAGCGACTCGCGAGCGAGATTCGCATCCCACTCTTACGCATTACGCATCGTGCGAAAGAGTCGGACGAGAATCACGCTCGCAAGTCGCTACAATATCACTTAGACGTTCCCGAATAGAGGAGCAATTCTTTAACACAACTGTATGAATCTGACGTTTATGTCACATGTGACATTATCTCGAATGCACCGAGAATTGAGGTCCTATGCCTCTAAACGGAAACCCTAAGTGAAGTTGTAGCGACTCGCCAGCCAATATTCTCATCCTACTCTTCCGCACGACGCGTAATGCGAAAGAGCGAGATCCGAGTCTCGCTCGCGGGTCGTATCACTTAGACGTTCGCGAATAGACGGCCCTGGTTTTGCATAAACCTATTTATATTAAAACCTTTTTAGGAAATTCTCTACATGATATATTAATATAAAACAGAGTTCCTTTAACTACCTTAGAAAAGGTACGAATAATGTGCGTATGCTACGGATTAAACGGTGGGCGCTGTATAAAACACATTAGTCCAGTACAGCGTAGGTTTTAATTTCCGTCGCAGTAATGAAGGTATCTCGTAATGCCGAATGCTGTGTAGGCCTAATTTACGAGTTGACATTCATCCCTACACATTCGTCACTCGAACGAGCCGTAAATCGTTAAACAAAGTCATTTGGAACATCACTTCACTGAAACAAAGGAAAGAAGCGCTAACAAATTGGGCTATTCGATTGAATGGCTTGTTACGTTATAAATAACTGACGATGTTTCAATAAAGTTTATAATGTTTATTACTCTGCCAAAAACATGTATTAAGCAATACTTTTAATGCGTTACCTATTTACTTTCGCTCTCATATAAATCTACATACATATTATCACGCCCGAAATCCCTAATGGGGTGGGCAGAGCCACAAGACTACTTGTGGCCACGTTCGATTAATTAGTCCTAAGATGGTATGATGAACCGTATGGTGACAGGTGATCAGCCCATCGCCCATACGATAGTCCACCATGTTGGAGAGGACCCGTCCCTTAGTCGACTTTTACGACATGCCAGGATGATAAGCATCTGCACGCATTCTATGCTATTTCTTGACTCCCAGTGCAGCAGAGAAGTATATATAGAGCATATAAATCTATCAACAAACAAATCAATTCTACTTGTCAACCACCACTGCTATTAGGCGTCCTGCCGCTGGCTGTACTTATCTGAACCAGCGTTTCCCAGCCGTCTGCCAGATGTCTTACTATCGAGTTCATGGTCTGCTCTGCTCTTTGACTTTTGATCGCTTTTGACCACCTGCTGGCGTTCCATCTTCAAAATCGCCTTAATCCACTTTCATTATTATGACATGCGCAATTTATAATGTGATTCTTTTTTTTTATGTTTGTTACTTCAGAACTCCGTCATTCTTTTTTTAATCGTTAGGGTATACCTCCAGTTTGGTCCCGTTGTAGTCAAAGTCGAGTTACGAGTGATAAACTGAGGTCGTATAAAAAACATTGTTTTTGTTTTAATTTATACTAAGAATTAATAAAACTTTGTTATGCGATAACCAAAAAAAAAATTCACCCGGATGAAAACTATACATTATGGCATAGATATGCGTCAACATGTAGGTAGTAAATACCCATCAAAAACATCATGATCCCTGCTGCATCACATAAGTTACATTTTCCAAGTCAAGTAATAGTCGAGCGACCAAAAATGTGAAATGTGTTATTGCTCGTCTATAACCCTAAAATGCAAATCGAATCTGTTTTCGTATAGAAAATGTTTACGTGCGGGAAGTATGAAATAAGCTTAACGGAAAGTACGAAATTGGCTTGGATATGTCGATATTATTTAATGTAGCGCACCCCCGGGCTTGTTTGTCGACTGGAAAATATTTATTACACTTTTCCTCTATTAGAATATTTTATCCGTCCCTTTACTTTAAGCCGATTGAGACGTGTGCATTATTCGACGCTTTCGTTGATTTAGAAGATAAACATTCATCTTGTTTTAATGTAAAAGGTAAAATAGATCGCATTTTTACTTAAGTACAAAGACGTTTTATACCTACTTTGATTTTTTTCTAAATTATGTTATTTATTTTATCAATCAATCAGCATATTCCAATCGTAAATTAATAATATAAAATATAAAACATCAAAGTATCAGTAAGAATCTGATTTCGTAAAAAACTGTCTCGTTTCAAATTTCTAACGACATTCTGGATTTGATACGAAACTGCCAATAGGTAGGTATATCAACGTCGGAAATTGGTTTGGGTTGAGAAAAAACCGAACAAGTGCGAGTTAAACCCGCGTGGAGAGGGTTCCGTTCCATACATGATTATCTGAAATGTTCTATGTTACTTTAAATACCATAGGCTTCTCATAGGTTTTCCTGTAATCTATAGGTAAAGAACTACTTTCTGTATTTTTTTCAAAATTGTAGGCCCGGTAGTTTCGAAGATAAGGGGGGGGGGGGGTGTGGTCAATTTTCGCCTATTTTCCTGAATAACTTCCAAACCATTTATCTTAAAATTAAAAAAAAAAACATGTTTAAGATTCTCACAATAAGCCTTTGATATGCCACATGATATAGTTTGCGGAACTTTATTTTTTTATTTTCTTATTTACCCCCCAAAAGTGGCCCCCATGTTTAAAATTAATTTGTTTACGTTACGCATCCGTGTTGCGGTCACCGACTTACATGTGTATACCAAATTTCAAATCAATCAGTCCAGTAATTTCGGAGCAAATTGGCTGTGACAGACGGACAGACAGACAGGCCGACACACGAGTGATCCTCTATAAGGGTTCCTTTTTTCCTTTTGAGGTACGGAACCCTAAAAACAAATAAAAAAATAACTGGCAACTTTGCAAGTCAGATGTATGGGATCTCTCATCCGTGTTGCCAGTTTTTTCTTGTAAAATTGTAAATTGCAGCTTCGTGAAACCGGCCACTCGTCGTAAAGCACTGGTCCAAAATAAGTAGACCTAATATTTTCATACATCAAAACAGAAGACAATGAAAGCTTTATTTGAAATTTTCTCGCAGGTTTACTCCTCGTGCCGATAAATGGTGGCAGCCCGCGCGCTTTCGCTCAGATATGCCGTCCGCGGACTGCTCAAGGCCACAGCGGGAGCGCGCGTGTTGAGGATGAAGATGCTCTTCTAATAGTATTATAACCGATGATACGCGTTCTGACAAAAGCATTTTGAGTAACTTAAACTGCTAGGTACCACTTTGAGTGTATCACAAAGTGAATACCTCTGCAACCTAGCCGGGAGGGAGCCGTGACGCCCGATGCCACATTCCAGTCTAAAGCACTCGCCACACGTAGCAGTAACCTTGTCTAATTTCAGTCCGCTTCACTTTGTTCGTAACACCCCAATAATTCCACTGAATATAAATGAAGCTTTACTTGTTCTATGAATAACATTTCACATAACAGCACAATTTGCATTCATTTGCCGCTATTGTTGTGTATTTATTCTAATAATAAACATTATTTCTGATTAGTATGAAACGGGATTTAGGTCGCCGGGATTAATGAAGCGCTTAAAATATTCTAGAACTCCATTAAAACTAAATCGAACCCATCTGCTCTAGGTCTGCGCGAAAGCTATTTCGTCGTTACAAACAACAATTTCTCACTTATAACGCATATAAAATATTGTAGATTGTGTGGCTGATTTGAAATGAACTTATTAAGTATAAGTAGTTATCTATCTCATGAATACTATTATGTAAAGAAGAGACACCCCTGACCGACTGACTCATCAACTGAACTACCGAAGCTTCAAATAAGAAGTTTGGACAGTAGATTCCTTTTATAACCTTATGCAAGAAGTAAGAAGTAATTTATTGATAACTACCTCAAAGGGTGTAAATTGCGTGATGAAAGTTTACCTTCAGTGTATGAGTTACCTTGAATTACGCACAAATATTTTTCGGTAAAAATAAATAAGTTTTCAAAATATAATCAATATGTAAATAAAAAGAAATCTAAATATAAACTATGATTATCTATTACATTTAATCACAAAAAAACATCTTATTTCAGTGTGTTAATTTCTTATAATATTATTTATATTACTCAGATGCAGATTTGCCCTATATTTTCCTCTTCATCATAGAGGGCAAATCTGCATCTGACTATGACTCTACTTTCAAACTCATTGAAAACATGTGTACCCATAAACTATGCCATGGGAAAAAATGTATTTGCACTTGCACTTCCAATTTGAACTTAAGCAACGGATCAAGTATATGTTGATTTGAATAAGTGAAATGTCTAAAATCAGAAAAACTGGATTCCAGAACTCCAGAAATAGATTTTCTTGTTTCATTATTTTTGAAAATGTTTTTCATAACCTAATTAAATTATTATCTACCTTTTAGACAGGTGAAATTATCTCAATCTTCTTTCCCTCTTTTTATTAAAACCATGACCCTCGCCATGGTTAAATCCGTTTTAATCAAAAACTATTAGATCTAGGGGATGCAAATGCTCTACATTAAATTCACTACTACGCGGTATAATCTTCATAGGACGTATAGTTTTTGAGTATTATCTTCCCAAACTTCATATTTTTTTTTGTTGAATATTTTCTTTATTTATGGTATATCTATAGGGAATCGGCTAAAAGTGGAACGAAATGATGGAAAAATGAATTCTAATTTACCTAAAAAACAAGATCTCATTGACAGTCCTAACGAGTTTTGCTTTACTTTCTACAGCTTGTAGCGCCGAAGTTACGACCAACGACAATCGACCAGCATAAACTACTTAATATTTTGTACGTTTCTGGAGATTAGCAGGCGAATCTTTGACTATGTGCTAAGTGAACGATACTGAACAACTTTCCAAAAGAAACATAGGTCAAATTTCGAGAAATATTTCATGTTTTCATACATAGCCGGATTAGTAGCTGAGTATTCTGCCAATCGTTTTTGACTACATTTTTGAAACTTATAAACTTTCGTTTTGATAACGAACGTTTATAATTAGACATTTAATATATTTATTATATAAATTTCACATTTATGCACTACCACGAGCATCCTGCAAAACTGTTGGAACAGTTTGACTGCAGTAAGCAAGTATATCAACTCTCAACTCTTAACATATAAATGACTTAAGTATATTTAATTAGGAAGTGACTCTTACAAGTATTTTTGACAAGCCTTTTAATTTTAATAGTACATAATAAAACTACTCAGTCATAAACATTTTGTTCATCAGAAAATAAGTGACGTCTGGCGGCCCTGGGATCTTGCTCTTAGGAACGCAGCATCAGTCAGTCAGGACAATTCTTTATGTATACATAATATAAATAGAAGATATAAGATAGATAGCAGATGATTAAATTAAGTGGATCATGATAGCATTGTTTACAGTTTTATATGTAAATATAGGGAGTTTGTTCCTCTTTAACGTTTATATAATCACGTTTTAATTTATTCGCCATTTTTATAAAATATCATAATGTATAACTATCAAAGACTTAGTTATCCTGTGGGGAAAATTATTCAATTCAAGTAATAATTTAGTTATATACGTACACAGCAAATATTTCACATAGCTAAACCATTCGCGTCGGCGAACGCAAAAATTACTCGTCTTGAGTAATGTTCTCCTTTTATTAACATCTGAAAATATTACCACGTAAGAAGAAAACACCCGTGACGCGGCCAACGAGATTACCTGCGACTTTTTCAGGGAAGATAAAAATCCATTTATCTTGGTTGTGGAAGAAGATGGCTTTTGTCAAATCAAAGTAAAGTATTTTTGATAAGTCTGTTGAGGCGGGGACTAAATTTAAAATGACAAGCTTCTTTGAAATTCGAAACCAGTAAAACATGGGAAATGTTTAAGAACCTAGACATGTTTTTCCTTTAATCTAATTAGATCATTAAATTGTCACGTCATAAATACAAGGACTGACTTTCAACCGGATTTTATTGGAATACCAATAATCGTACCTAGGTAAGTGAGCAAAGCAATGGCATTTGTAATTAGAATAAAATAAAAAATTCTGTATATTTATAAGTCAAAACCATTGTTCTAAAAACTAACCTAGTGGATTAATACCTCTATCCCTCAGAGTATAAAGAGCTGCGCCTCTATTCGGGAACGCTTAGTGATTCTGTAGCGACTCGTAAGCCAGATTTCGCATTCTACTCTTCCGCACGACGCGAAATTCGTAAGAGCGAGATGAGAGATCTGGCTTACGAGTCGCTACAGAATAACTTAGCGTTCCCGAATGAGGCGCCTGTTTTACCTACAATACATTATTTTCATGATCTCGGTTCTGGTATAAAAATTTGTATTTTAAAAGTGCCATCAAATTCAGAACTTCAACTTGAGCAAACGCGACGTGATTAAAATTTAAATTTTAGGTAAACCTCAGTTTATTCGTCAAATCTTTAACTTGGAAATATCACCCTGTTTTCGTCTCGGAGCTAGAATCTTTGCACATTATAAGTTTTAATGACGTCGGAAGTTTTTCGGCGGATGATCGCCGCCATACAAATGGGGCGTCGTTACTAAGCAACTGAATTTTTATTCAAAAAAATATTTTTAAAATATTCTCTTTCAATAGAAGCACTCAAATTTCTTTTAACCGAACGAAAGTGAATTAAAAATGTCCTTGCTTCAGAATAAATTATTTGGATGCGCTGTTTAGTGCTGTAGCGTACCTTACTTTAAACATATGCACAACAAGCGCAAGGGTTTTTTGAGAACGAATTGACTTAAGAAGTATTTTGCTTATTTTTTTTTGTGTTGAAAGTAAATATTTATTAAGGTATAAATAAGGTATTAAGATAAATAAACTTAAAATACAAATTAGAAACTAGAACAATGAACCTAAAACTAAAAACCTTAAAAAATATAATACAATAACTAAAATATATTTTAGTCAAATTTAGTTGATCTGACCGGGACCGCACTCAAACCTTGAAGAAGGACTCCAATCGAGTTCGAAACATGTCGGACTATTTCTGACAATAAATCGTGAGTAAAGCCGTGTGTTTTTCAAGTATTCAAAATATATTTTGCTTATTTTATATTTATCAAGTTTTTCTCGCTGTATATTAGTAGTAAACAATATGCGTTTAAAACAATATTTATATAAAAAAGAAGCAACAAAATAAAACAGATAACAAAATTATTCGGGGGAAGCCAGACCCGACGAAACCAGCGCCTCTATTCGGGAACGCTAAGTGATTCTGTAGAGACTCGTAAGCTAGATTTCTCATCTCGCTCTTCCGCACGACGCGTAATGCGTAAGAGCGAGATGAGAAATCTGGCTTACGAGTCGCTATAGAATCACTTAGCGTTCCCGAATAGAGGCGCAGGTGTCAAACTCTACGCGTCCTTGTTACACATCCGCTGCCGCTTATTTTCTCTGGTAGGTACTTCGCCAGGTGCCGTGTCAAATTACTAGGCGAGACCTGCACGTCTAGCACAACGTACCCGCGAGTCATTTGTCGCTCAGTGCATCCCTTACGTATTGGATTTGTTTGACAGAGACGCACTGAGCGACAATCGGCTCGCAGGCATGTTTTGCTAGCCCCGGCATATTATGTGCTGAACGACGGGTGTCCACGGCACTGCTTAAGCGGCGCCGGTATTAAAAGCGTTAAAGTATTTATACTATCCGTCTTTACTGTTCTAAAACCTATTTCTCATTGAAAATGGAAATCCATGGCTCTTGTGGAATAATAGCGCCTGTCTATGGAGGACTAAACTTGTTGGCAAATATCTCTCAGCATTGTTCGCACTACGGGTCACGCATAAACAATAAACAAAGATTCTCCGTCGTCGAGAGGGGTAAAGGGGTAAATCATCGAGATGTAATAGCCACTTTCGATACAATTTAGTAGATACTACCCCACGATGTAAGAGATATTTCGGATTTTCGTTAACCCTATTTAATAAATCAAAGAAAATATATACGCCACTCCCAATCAAGGCCAGTTGGCGGTAAGTTTGAACCACAACTGTGAACGGAAAAGCCTGAGTTGAAACTTCCTCGTCGTCGAACTCGAAGCATTTGACAGGCTATAAACATTTATGAGCTCTTTAACGTGTTTTCATGGCAATTTTCTTCAGTGAAAAGTACTGCGCATTCTTTCTGACAGACACACGGACAGAAGCCGCAAGTTCTCACGTTATGTATATATATATATATATATATATATATAGTCTTCCCTATCCCCGTCAATGGTCGACGGGTACTTATTTGAAACACTTCTAAAATTTGATTCGTGGTTTGCTCTACTTTTGTTTAAGACTAAGAGTAGGTACTTAAATCTCTGTAGTGAATGGCCGAATACAAAAGGATCTTTAATTAGGAGGACAGTGAAGCAACGGCAAAAAACACCGCGATAACGATTTCAACCCCTTAAATGTTAACCGATTTTGACCAATGTTTGATAGGTAGTCAATCAGAACAAAATATAGGTCTATAGGTATGTTTTAACCGACTTCAAAATAACCGAAGGAGGAGGTTCTCAATTCGACGCGTATATTTGTTTTTGAATTTTGATTAAAGATCAACAAAGTCAAATAATGGCCGAAATTAGTTTTGCATGGGAATACTATAGGTTGACCGCTTAAATGAGTCTTCGCCCGCGCGGCACAGGGGCGCGTGGGCATGGCGACAAAGGGGACCGAGAGAGGTGCGGGCGGCAGGCGTATTTTAGTTTTCATTCATTTCACGCCGCCCGCACCTCTCTCAGCCCTTTGTTGTCATGCCCCCGCGCCCCTGTGCCGCGCGGGCGAACACTCATTTAAGCGGTCAACCTATAAAACAACAATAAAATTGAATTTATTGATTATAGTGAAAAAACCAAAATGTATAGACCTAGATTTTGTTCTGACTCATAACCTATCAAAAATTGGTCAACATCGGTTAACCTTTAAGGGTCGGAAATCGTTATCACCTTTTGAAAAGCCGTAGGTTCACACTCCTCTTAAAGTGACGTTTATATAATGTTCACAGCTGGTTGAAGGAGAGGTTTGTGAATTGGGCCATTATTGGATTGGTTATGGAAGATTCCCTTTTTCGTTCTTACCTATGTTATAAGTTCCAAAGTGTAATTTGTTTGTCCTCCTTTCAGGACAAAACTGGACACACTGGACAGACTTGCACTGATAGTCGGAAGCTCGGAGAGAAACAAATGATACATTTTATGTCTAAACATGCACAGTTCCCGAATAAATTACACGCGTGTGAAGTCGCGGGCAAAAGCTAGTGATACAATTTTAATTAGGTTGTTTAACCACAAAAGAGATGGGAACAGAAGACAATCTACATACAGTGCGCTCGAACAAACGCACACATAGACACTGCTCACGGACACGATATCTCGGACTGTTTGGGAGGATTGCTAGCGCGACTGTCGTCCGCTTCACACGTGCGTCTGTGAACTTTTTGTGCAATAATGGAGCAACAAATAAAAAGTTATTATAACTGTTCAGTGGACAGTTGTTTAAATTCAACATTAAACGGTGAATTGTCGTTTTTTAAGCTACCAGTAGTTTCAGACAGGTAAGTAGGTATCTGCTTGTATTTAGAGGGTTCGTTTTACCGTTACACAGAACAGTTAGGTAGGTAGGTAAGCGCCCCGCCCCGGCCCCCGAAAAATATATCTAAGATCGATTTATATACTAGTTTCCTATTTTGAATCGGTATAAACGAAGTAGGTAACAAAATTTTTGTAAGCTAAATTCATGCCGCCTTACGTAATTTGAAAAAAATATTTTTTGTTTGTGTAGATATTGTGTTGTTTTTAGTGTCATTTGATAGGTTTAGGTCTAAAACGGATAGGGCAATGGAAATTGTGTAACTAGGCTAATCCGTTTACAAGTTATTAAGGATTTTCGATAGTGAAAATTGACCAACGTAAAATTTTGTATGTTTCTGTTCTGTAAACTTTTTGTATTGTAATAGTAGGCAGGTTTATTGTTTTGTTTTGTAGGATAAGTTTTTTGTTATTACGGGCTATAGTTACTGGTATTTTTTTATTTTATTTCCATTCTTTCCGTTTCATTCTCAACAATAAATCAAACCACTAGATATACGAGTGCCACTACCACGATAGTTTTTTGTGCAAAAGCGATAGTTACCAACCCTAGACCGACCGCCGAGCGTCGGCATGAAAAGTGAAGTACATACATGTGATTGACTTCTGTACCTATCTCTTTTGTGGTTTAACTCTTTTATTACCATACCACGTAGCTTATGCGTGTAGCACGTAGCTCCCAATTATGTGCAATGAAAAACGAATCTGCCAGAATAAAACCAAAAAAATCAAAGTTGATTTTCCTACGCCCACCGACATTAGCTAAGCGATATCGCGTAGTTTTTTTACGATGCGGCCCCTGTTCTGTCAAGTTGGTAAGAGCTTCCATTCGTAGTAAAACATTTAAAAAATGTCACTTAACCAATGTCCACTAACAACAGCAGCAGCACTAATGTCCAGTAACAAAACAAGAGCACCTAGGAAAATATAATGTGAACCATAATATTCAGTTCTAATATTAATTCTTAGTCTTTCGTTTTGATGGCGGGGGCTTTCGGTTGTCGTGACGTTTTTGCTTCATATATTTTACAACCGGTGATACAATGATATAAGATCATATATTATTTTCATAAACCAACCTTCATTGTTAATAGGCATAATAGCAAGATCTTTGATATTTTATTTAAAAGAATCACATGGCAACGGTACAAGCAAACAATTTTGTAAAACTCCAATTGAGTCATGAATTATTCACGTGGGAACTGTAACTGCTGTAACAACCCACAAGGTCAAACGAAAACTTGTTTCTTTATGCTATTAAACGATAACCACAACATTCAACAGGGCTTCTATTCAGTACTACTCTTAAGTGATTTATTATATCATCACTAAAATGACAACCGCGAATGTGAACGTCAAAAACGTACAACGATGACACATTCCCTGTTTTGGCCTTTCCCAATAGAGGCCCAGATATAGCCGTATGGGCAAATTTAACTATTTTAATGGCAACAAACCTCAGACAAACTAAGAACATAACGTTTGAAAGGATTATGACAGAATTAACCTTTCCATCTCTGAGTTGGCTCCCTTCATACAGCAATGAGCAAACTTATTCGTTTGTATAGCGCACAACACAATGAGCCGAGCATCAAGCGATCTGTCGCTACGATAGACAATTGTTCTCCCCGCGACGAGTTTTTAGAATTGTTATCAAGTCTATTGTGGGCGTTAATGATCGGCGTTTCACGGAAAGCGGTGCCTGAAGGGAGATAAATAGAGAGAAAGAGGGTGTGGGAATTGACGACCCGAAGTAATTCCGTTTTAAACCAAGTACCGTACAAGACCAATACGATGTACCTGTTTTAAGTTCATTCGATATTGATATTGATAGAGATGCTGTATAAAACTTGTGATAGTTAATAAGTAAACAGGACGAGGCGATGTTGAATTACAAAACAAATTTCACCTAATTTATATACTTTTAAATTTTCTATTTATAAATACTTAGTTTTGTCCGTTGTGGAAAAAATATTTTATGATTCTCGCAAGGTAACTGCTACATTATAATAATAATAATAATAAATCTCGACAAAAAACCCGCGATCTAGTGCCAAAGTAAGCTCGAAGGCTTGTGTTATGGGTACTAGACGACGATATACATACGTAAATAGATAAATAAATACTTACATACATAGGAAACATCCAAGCCTCAGGAACAAACATTCATTCACCGGGGATCGAAAACAGCAGCTCAATTACGCAGCACAATTGGTATCGGTTTGGCTCGAAATGCAAACCAATTTAGTCTTAACTCTGTGTAAATAAGGGCACAATTGGTTTACTTTTCGCGAAAGCGATACCACTTGGTGTTACGTAATTGAGCAGCAGGACCGCTAGCTTCCGAGGCAGGGTCACTACCAACTAGGCTAACCACGTCTAATTATATTCCATCTAATTATATTTCATGAAATCTCGGTCTCTGAAACCTAATGAAGGTTTACAAAAGGCCGAGGGTAACTCATTTTAACTTAAAAGTTAGTAATACGCGTCGTATTACCAAGGCTAATTTCAGATTGAAGCCACTTATGTATTCAGAGATATTTTACATTGAATACAGCATTCAAAATATTACTGATTGCATTCAGTTCAACTAATTGACCAACTGTGCGATAAATCCAATTGAAATCCAGTGAGCACTAGGTGATTACTCAGTAAGCAATGAATAGTACGCTATAAGGAAATAATGCTAATATAAGGATACAAAACACGCACTATACACGTGCTACATATCAAAGTCAAAGTCTAAATTTCTTTATCCGATTTGGTTCATACACACATTTAGGTTCAGAACTGCCGCCTCCTGTTCCCGAAAGTTAAGGAGCCTGTAGCCTGATTTTTGTGTTTGGACTATATCCGCATGTAGGGCAGGCACAGGTTTGGCCTGTATGAAGATAAAATGAATTTAACCAGTCGTTTTCTGTAACGTTTGGGCATAGGAAAGACAATATTTGTTTCTTAAAGTGTGTATTTCCCATTTAGCCTTTTACCAGCTCTTATATCAAGGAATGAATCTACCACCGGTATGGATAAAATCTACTGAGAAGAGCTGAGAAGAAACTTGGCGAGGTATCATTTTTTCCACCAAGCATCCCTATCCATGTTATAATTAATCTTTTACTGTGTATATAATAAGCTCCTCTGCTGCACTGGGAGTGAAGAAATAGCATAGAATGCGTGCAGATGCTTATCATCCTAGCATGTCGTAAAAGTCGACTAAGGGACGGGTCCTCTCCAACATGGTGGACTATCTGTATGGCCGATGGGCTGATCACCTGTCACCATACGGTTCATCATACCATCTTAGGACTAATTAATCGAACGTGGCCACAAGTCTTGTGGCCCTGCCCACCCCATTAGGGATTTCGGGCGTGGTGTTATGTATGTATGTATGTATATAATAAGCCCTCGAAATAAGAATTTGGTTTACAGTAGATTCAAACCTTGTGTTTGTTTGATCTATAATACTTTTTGGTATTTTATATTTTAAGTCTTCAAGTTTGTCCTTGAATAAGCTTTCCGGTATTTCTCGTAGCCTTTGGCTTATCGACATTTATTAAAAAAATGTATAGGTTTTTTCTGAAATACATTATTTATTTGAAATCTATATAGCGGAGGTAGGGTTAGTATTTCTATTTCCTTGAAACATTAGGTACCCATATTATATACAGCCCTGATCGCCATTTTTTGCGAAATAAAAATAGACTCAAGTGAACATTCAGCTGATCCCTATAAAATTAAACCATATGAAGTAATACTAACCAACAATAAAGTATGTATAAAAAATACTTATTAATAGAATATTTAGTTATTTTACAATCTGTGTATTTGTGTCCATTGTTGTATTCAACTGAAGACCAGAAAATGGAATAGTTCCGCTCTACCACGAATCGAGATTGTCCAATTTAGCGAGCCATATCTCACTTGAAGGGTAGATAGTTCCAACAGTAAATACACAGGAGCGTATGGAACAGCTTCCTTTCGTTCCGACCCCTTCCCGGAGAAAATAAACCAAGGTAATTAAAGCGAGTTGCCCTTACACTGAGGAGCAGTCTTTATTGTGTTTGAAAAAGCTTTTAGAAGCACAAGGTATCAGGAAACAAAGAAATATGTAAGAAGTTTCATATTTAGTAAACTAAGTCAAGTATTTAATAGTAGTTTATGCAACGGTTGCATAATGATAGGCATTAAAACACTAGTGCGGTTTTCATGAAACGAGCCGATAGGCGAGTTTCATAATAAGATCGCACGTGTGTTTTAAGGCCAAATTATGCAGAGTTGCATACATTACTTTATCTACACACATATTATAAATCCTCCATGATGGGTTCAGAAACAATATTTTCTGGCAACAAGTTATTTGTTGCAATCGTGGCTGCATATTTCCGATATCCGGCGCATTTTCACATCACACACACTCCGAGAAGACTAACTTACTATTCATATTTTCAACTAAAATGTAAATTACAAACAACTTTTTATATTCAATTCAACAACAATTCTACTTTCGTTCAGCAAAACACCAACATGGCGGCGATTCGATCCTCCGTCAAGACCATTTTTTTTTAAATCATAGACAAACGGATGAAGTCTCTATTCTCACGTCACTCGAGATCAAATATTGTGCAGTTTATATTAAAAAAACATACCGAATTGACGTTTCGTATCAATAACTGTTTTAATATCTATGGATACTAGAATAGAGACCCACTTGAGTTTTGACAGCTGTTCCAAATTTAATCTCATTTCTTCACTAAAAACGATAAAGAAGTAATGTTATTTCTTTATCGCAGCACTGGTTTTTCCTAATTGGTTGTCAAAATGGTGGTCATTTCCTACGGTTTTTGATTAACCAATGGAGGTTTTATGATATGGGTGTAGATAAAAGATCTTTTTCTCTTTACTTACTCGTAAACTTTATCAATGATACCTCTTTTAGGCGATCTAAGATAGGACATTCGCAATTGGTTACTTGACTATGGTGACAAATATTAATATAGATATTTCAGTGGGTTTAGTGTCATTAGGTACAAATGGAAAATCGTCCACGTGACAAACATTCTGAACTTGGGTCAAAAGTAATAGTATCAAAAGTGAATTTAGTGAAAATGTAATTATGCTGAAAAGTATTTATAACCAAATTTATTTTCGTTGTAAATTAATTAATTTATTAACGAATAATGGACGCGGACGTTCAAGTGGACGATTTTCGATTTGTACCTAATGACAGTAAACCTTTCAGTGGTACGATAACTTAACCCTCATTAGTACATTATAGAACAGGATTTATGTACAGAAAAATCAAGATTATTTATACTTTAATAACGTTAAAGCTTAATTTTTTACTTTTAAGTCAAGTAAATTTAAATAGCATTCACAACGTATGACGTTGCGTAGGTCGGTTGCGTTCCGAATCACGCTGTCCACCTTAATCGTTGTGATCACCGGAAGTGCTATCCGGATCTTAATACGACCGGTTTCAGTAATAATAAAGACGAACATATTTTTACATAATCTAAAATGAGGTAACAAGCAGTCAAAGATATTGTTTAAAAAATGATCAAGAACCGAATTATATGAGGGTGCCACAGGCCAGTAATAATATACCTACTGCATCGTATTATAGTCATGCGAAATGCGAAATTGTGGATCACGGTACGGACAATCACATTAAAATAGCTAAGCTAAATCTTAGGTAATACCTACTTAGTTGATATTCTCTCAGATCGCTCTCGAACAATTTAATATACATACTTAACTTGTCCAGACGCGGAGACTATACATCTCCCTTATTAATTTATATATTATAATTAATGTTTAGCCATTAGGATTGTTTGCTGCCCTTTTCATGTGTTAGTTTTAGTTAAAACTGTTAATGTAAAAGTTGGGAAAAAAAGACTTACTGCTGAGTTTCTTGCGGCGTTTCTTCTCAGCAGATGTCACCTTTCAAAGCGCTGGTAGCTTCAGACATGTAAAAGAGCCCATGTGGCCTACTTGCAAAATAAATATTTTCATTTTCATTTTCATTTTCATAAAGTAACAACTGCAAATTTTCTTTAGGTTCTCGGAATAAGTAACGTAGTTAGGAAGAACATCAAAAAGATAAAACTTCGCAACAGCTGAAAGTTCACATGTCGTGCAGGTGTCGCGTGGGTATCGCACGTCGTGCGTGACGTGTGCTGCATTCGCACTCCATCGATAGTTTGATAGAGTCCCTGGGCAAGTCAACTTTCTTACCGGACTGTGAATTCCCGGTTTAAATAAAGCCGTTCTTGTTACAGGAAATAAATACCATGAAAGCCCAACGATTAAACTGGACTTTTCAAGAGCATGAGCAGAGAGATAATGCTCTGAACAAGTATCAGCGACTGCTGAGAGAATTTCGCGGTTGATGAAGAATGGGTAATCCCATTAGCAAGACGACTGACGAATTCTCGAGTCTTCTCAAATTTAATTAGACTTGAGCTGAATAGGCCGCTCGTGCGAACCAGCTAGTTTCTTAATGCCATTCACTAGAGTAGCGCTATAAAAATTGACGCATTCACACTCCGTAATTATTAATTAGGGAGCTGTATTATGTTCATTCTAAATTCTTCAAGCGTAAACTTACAGCAGCCGACGCCGGAGGTAATTACCTATTACATTTTCATAAAAGCTTGGGCATTCAACTCAAACCAAATAAACTCGCAAGTACCGACAACGTGGTAACCTACTATAAAATTTAGTTATAATTGTATGTACAGAACGCCGTTTTCCTTATTCACTATCAGATAAAACTTTTTATCTACACCCATATCATAAAACCTCCATAGTGTAATCAAAAACCTTAGGAAATGACCACCATTTTGACAACCAATTAGGAAAAACCAGTGCTGCAATGTTATTCCCGTATCGTTTTTAGTATAGAAATGAGATTAAATTTGGAACAGCTGTCAAAACTCAAGTGGGTCTCTATTCTAGTATCCATAGATATTAAAACAGTTATCGATACGAAACGTCAATTCAGTATGTTTTTTTAATATAAACTACACAACATTTGATCTAGAGTGACATGAGAATAGAGACTTCATTCGTTCGTCTATGATTTAAAAAAAAATGGTCTTGACGGAGGATCGAATTGCCGCCATTATGTTGGTGTTTTGCTGAACGAAAGTAGAATTGTTGTTGAATTGAATAGAAAAAGTTGTTTGTAATTTACATTTTAGTTGAAAATATGAATAGTAGTCTTCTCGGAGTGTGTGTGATGTGAAAATGCGCCGGATATCGGAAATATGCAGCCACGATTGCAACAATAACTTGTTCCCAGAAAATATTGTTTCTGAACCCATCATGGAGGATTTATAATATGTGTGTAGATAAAGTTATGTATGCAACTCTGCATAATTTGGCCTTAAAACACACGTGCGATCTTATTATGAAACTCGTTAAAGCTCGTTTCATAAAACCGCACTAGTGTTTTAAGGCCTATCATTATGCAACCGTTGCATAAACTACTATTATAATATTATTCAATTCAAACACCAATTAGCCCTTGCAACCTGTGAAGCCGGAGCTCAGGGGCCGGTTTCTCGTGGCATATTAGTATTTTATCTCGATAATTAAAAGAAAAAATGAAACAAAACACTAATATTATTAGACTAATATGCTTCGAGAAACGGGCCCCTAAAGGAAGGTGTAGTTCCTGACTAGGCATCGGACGTCCTAGTTAGACTTAATTTGTGGGAGATTCAGACCTAGGATTATTATTCATTCATTATTTTCAACTTTACCTTTAATACAAACGCTCATCCTGAATGAAGTCTGAGAAGCATTTTTTATTATGATATAAACCTTAGAAACTTAAAAAACATTGCAACAAACATTTTTGTAGTACTAATTAATTGGTAGTTACATTTTTGGGTTTTATAGTACCCGAATTCATATATATATATGAACTCAGTTCTTCATAAATAAAGAATAAGATGATATGCGGGAATCGGTGACGTTTTTGTATAAAAATATCGTTCCCTTTGGGATAAGCCTATTTCATGGGCTCCCTTATCCCTCTGATATATACAACACACTGTTAGCATATATAAGAATTGAACTAAATCCTACTAATATTATAAATGCGAAAGTTTGGATGGATGTAAGTGTGTTTGTTACTCAATCAGGCGGCCCTAACACGCATGGCACAAAGATAAATTAGAACCGTTTATCTCTAAGTGCGTCTCTCTCACACTAGTGCCGACGAAAGAGATAGTCATAGAGATAAATGGTTCTAATTTATCTTTGTGCCATGCATGTTAGGGCCGCTGAACGGCTGAACGGATCTGAAACAGGCATATATTAAAGTCTGGAATAGCACATAGGCTACTTGTTAAAGGTTCCCGAGGGAATTACTATAACCGAATTCCAATGCGAACGAAGTCGCGGGCAGAAGCTCAAAATATATCACCTAATCAAGGAATATGCCTTAATCGGAAATAATTGGAAACAAACAAAAAAATTTATAATATCATGAAATAAAACATTTAAGGACGAAATATCATTTCGGGCCCCTGTTTTTAGGATAAAGTTCAACTTCCACACAAACACAAAAGCCGTAACTGAACTTGTCCCGCTTGACCGACTCATGGTTTTCGCAAATTATATAAGAAAACGTCTGCAACACGTCGGGACATGAGTATCAATTAGGAGCGCCAATTATCTGAAGGGTTGAATTCGCTTTTGTCACTTGAATTTCCCTTAAACCTACAAAATATACATTCACGACGCAAAACATTACGATTGAACTTGCGGCAAATTCATTCGTCGATATTCATGACACTTTTAGAGCAATTCTTATAACGAAGCATATGACTTATTCATGTGCTCGAAGGTAGACGCAATAAGTCCGACGCCTTCAGATCAAATGCCGTATAATAAACGAGACGATAACGAACGCAAACAAATGTTCGCGGGCGTCTGCTTCTTGTTTTCTCACTGTTATTACTTTATGACTTCGGATCACCCGCGCTCTTAACACTAATTATTTAAAAGATCTTCAATATCAATAGAATAATGTAATGTATAATCCATCAGTAAACTTTCCCACAAAATTTAGGTATCTACTTTACTACAGTGGCCGTGAACTAAATTGACGACTGGGGCATTAAAACATTCCTCTTTCCTGCGGCCCTAACACGGCCCGAATGACACGAAGATAAGATAGACCGTCTTATCTCTAAGTGCGTGTCTCTCACACTAGTGCCCACGAAAGAGAAAGTCATAGAGATAAACGGGTTTAATTTATCTTTGTGTCATTCATGTAAGGGCCGCTGGGCCTCTACAACAATTTAAAGTATTAAGAATGTATTTGGTTTTGTGTGATAAACTAAGGTCGTATAATAGGTATGAAATTCCTAAAGGACCTTTCCTGTAATGCCGTGTAAATAGATTTTTAATAATAATAATCTATACATATAATAAACTTAACACTCCTCTGCTGCACTGGGTGTGAAGAAATAGCATAGAATGCGTGCAGATGCTTATCATCCTGGCATGTCGTAAAAGTCGACTAAGGGACGGGTCCTTTCCAACATGGTGGACTATCTGTATGGGTGATGGGCTGATCACCTGTCACCATACGGTTCATCATACCATCTTAGGACTAATTCATCGAACGTTGCCACAAGTAGTATTGTGGCTCTGCCCACCCCATTAGGGATTTCGGGCGTGATGCTATGTATGTGTGTGTATAATAAAATCGTAAAGTGGAAAAAGTCTGTACATTGAAGATAACAATGAAAAAATGCTATGGGGGGCTTCAGAATGAGCAGCAGAATAAATCCCTTTGGTGTATTGAAAGTTTGAATGGGAAGAACTGATTCCATGTTGATATCTTCTTAAAATATGGTACAAAAAGTGTTCGAATTATTGAGTGTGTGCGTGTGTCTGTATGTTTGTTACCACTCAGCTCCATATGGCTGAACAGATCTTCATGAAACGTCGTATATAGTTAGACCTTAGCTGCTGAAATAGGAAATAGTGTCATTTTTATCCCAAGTCAAAATTTCCCAACGGAATAATTACAAGCGAATTTAACGCGGACGAAGTCGCGGGCGGAAGCTAGTAAATAATAAATGTTCTAAGAAACGTTAGGTGAATTCAACGGATGCGGATATAATTTTTAATACTCAAAAGAAATGCATTAGGGCTATTTCTAGAACAGATTTTCTGGAGCATTGTAAACTTCTATTTCAATGCAATAAGATTTTAACATTACCAGCCATGTATATTTACGAAATCTGTATATTTGTTAAAACCAACAATTTTCCAGTCATTTACTACAAAATCAAATATGGGTTCCTATAGAAACAATTTATATATGCCCAAGACAACGTTAGCATTTGTTCAAAAACCGGCCAAGTGCGAGTCGGACTCGCGCACGAAGGGTTCCGTACCATTATCTATAAAAACGGGGGGAAATCACGTTTGTTGTATGGGAGCTCCCTTAAATATTTATTTTATTCTGTTTTTTAGTATTTGTTGTTATAGCAACAAACATACAACAAAAATACATCATCTTTGAAAATTTCGACTGTCTAACTATCACGGTTCATGAGATAGAGCCTGGTGACAGACGGACGGACGGACAGACGGACAGACGGACAGCGGAGCCTTTGTAGTAGGGTCACCCTTTGGGTACGGAATCCTAAAAAATGTGTACTGCATGGCAATAAGAATATTTAACAATTCCTTAAAATGGTCTGACCATTTTAAGGAATTGCCATTAAATTTATTTTAGAAAACATTACTTGGATATCTTATATAGCATAGTTTTTATTCTATTAATGAATTTATTGTAAATTTTAATTTATAATGTGAGTTTTAATTATTTTACCCCTGTTTTGTTTATTATGATAACCATATTTAATTTACTTTAATTAATTTGTTTTGTTTTGTTTAATTTGTAATGCAATGTATGTAACACTAATTTAATGTAATTTAATTCTTATGTAACTTTTGAACACCATCTTATGGTAAAACAAGTAATGTGCTTTTTGACATTTAATTTTAAAACCATTTTATATTCTCATTTAAGCAACAAAAAAAAAATTATTGATTGAACTTTGTCCAACAATGAGTAAATCAATGAGTAAGTAAGTCACTGTGTAGGAAGGCTAAACAAATAAAATTTAAAGTGACATTTAATACCTTATGGCCAGATTAACTAGCAATAGGTATATATATTTGCCAAACATTATTAGGTAACTCCCGTCCGTACACGTCTAAACAAGTTTTCAATACGGGAGCGCAAATCTGGAAGAAAACATGACGCAAACGTAAATTAATTTCCGTTTTCATTCTAACAGGCGCAATCAAATCTTAATTAATTTCGTGAATTGAATGACTTACTTTACCAAAGAAGCCCATTGCCCAGGTGCCAACATTTATGCCTAAATTAATATTCGTCGCGCAATGGTTTATAATGATATCCGTGTTCACCTGAAAGCAGGTAAATAAAATAAATAGCCCTTTAAATTTCGCACTTGAATTCATTTACATGAAGATAGATACGAGTAGATACCTCCTGAATGATGTTTATTGAATTAATTGTAAATAACTGTTCTCTTTAAAAAAAATATACCACGCACCTTTAGCATGAAAGAGACCTTATCCAAAAAAAATTGGGCCTACCTATTTCAAATGTTATTTTGCTCATTCCCAAAAAGTTACAATTTTGTGTTGAGTCACTGTCATTCTAAAGGTACCTACAACCTACTGTGTAGATACTTGGTTTTTCCGTTCACCACAAAGGTTTTGAATTAAAACCGTTCCTTAATTCATTCCTTTAAACAGCGATCGCAGTAATAGGTACATTTCATACCTACTGCCAGTGAGAGTATTTGAGGAAATAAGGATGCATTTACTTGGATTGGCTTGCCCTCCTGTTCAAACCGAGTGATGTTAGGGCTCTGGACCGGCAGTATGCGCCACCTGGTGTTGGAGACGGCGTGCTCACTCAGGTACAAAGGAAACATTCCGCAAAGACCCGGTATAGGGTCAGGATCGAACCTCACGTACAGCGGCTGAAAATATTTGGCGTATCTTAACAAACGAATACTAATATGGTTGGTTAAATATGAAGATAAAAACAGCAACCACAAAGATACAAAGCACAGAATAAGATTGAATGCAGACTGCAGCTGAAACTACTAAGTAGAAGCAGCGCCGTACAGCGCCAACCTAAAACAATCTATATTGTACAAACCGGCGGTAAACCGGTGCTGACATATAGCTTCTGTCACTTTCTAACTAATATGCAAGTGCAAAAGGGACGGATGCTTTATGTGCACGATAAAAAATAGCGTTTTACGGGGGCTGGTTTACTTGGGTGCGTAACGGCCGGTATAACAACTTTTGATATATTATTGGTGGATATAACGATTAAGGGATATAATGCACTTTTGGTATAACAATATTTGGCATATGGCGCGCTGTAGGGTCGCAGTTCTTTTTAACACTCCTCCTCGCTTCGCTCGCCGTCGTACCTAACGGAGACATGCCTTAACGCAGAATAGGTAGGTTATTATAATAGTAGTACGTATTCCAGATTATACTAGTACTACATTATACCCACTCAGCATTATATCGATAGTTGTTATATTACAAACTCATTATACCAGATGATAGTTAGATCATATCAGAATATGCCAAATATTGTTATACCAAAAGTGCATTATATCTCTTAATCGTTATATCGACCAATTATATATGAAAAGTTGTTACTGCAACCGTTACGCACCCAATAACAGCGTGCCAAGGTTTGTTTGCACCTTAAGTGTTATATCTGACTAATCTACCTTTTTATTTAATGACTTGGAAAGAGTCAGGAGAAATTCTTGATTATATTTTAATGGCTCATTTTCCCGATCGCAATAGTCGGCACTTGTAATGACAAAGGTGTTCTTCTCTGTAGGTTCCAAACTAGGAAACGCTGCCAATGAGCAACCATCGACCAGTTCTTGTGAGTAGTTTATTTCGTTTGAGGAAATACGACCGCCCAGGAGGAGACCCTTTTTGTCTTCTTTGGGAGGATCAGATGCTGTAATTAATAAGCTGCCATATGTGACATGTCCTACTTGTCTATTCTTATATCTATACAAATAAATAAAATTGAAGTGTCTGTCTGTGATTTAAAAATGTCATTTAACCCTAACGCCTAAGCCTAAATTACGGATTTCCGAATAGGCTGAATGGATTTAAATGAAACTTCAGAGATAGTTAAGGGTGTTCTAACTTAGACAGTGACATTTATTTTATTTTGATATCTCAAATGGTTTCGGAGATATGACATACGGCTGTTGGTATGAAAAATCATCCCAATCCCACGCTAATAAAGTCACGGGCACAGCTAGTCATGAAATAAATGACTACTACTGTTTTACTACCTTGATTATCTACCGACCTGGTACGTGAGGTGCAAGTAAAGAGATCTTGGCACCAAATCCAACGCTTCCAGCGGACTGCGTCAGGACGGTCGGCGTGTTAAGGTTCTCATTCATCTTTCGATATCTTGCAAGCATAAGGTCACCCCTTTTCATTTGTTCCAAGAATTGATTTAATTTGTACTACAATTTAATAAATAATTAATATATATATATATATCTTTAATGTCAATTGACTGACGAACCGGCAGACAGCCCACCTAATGGAAAGTGATCACCACCGCCCATGGAAATCTGCAACCCCAGAGGTGCTGCCAATGCGTTGCCAGTCTAGGGAGGATGGGGAATGGGGATTGGATGGGTATGAGGGAATAGGACTCCGGATTTCGTCACTCACCGTACGAAACGCAATATCAAGCTATTACTTTACGCCGATATTCTGTGAAAGTGTGGTACTACCCGGTCGAGCCGGCCCATTCGAACAGTAATCATCTGGTGAGGATTACTGTTTGGCTCTACCACTACAAGTTCTCTTTCTACAATTTCTCGATTTTAAATATGACATACACAAAGATTCGTGGAGAATTAGAAAAGTCTAAGAAAAGTCACTTGAAAAAAAACACACGGCTTTACTCACGATTTATTGTCAGAAATAGTCCAACATGTTTCGAAATCGATTGGAGTCCTTCTTCAGGGTTTGAGTGCGGTCCCGGTCAGTGCGCGGGTTGCTCTGACCGGGACCGCACTCAAGCCCTGAAGAAGGACTCCAATCGAATTCGAAACATGTCGAACTATTTCTGACAATAAATCGTGAGTAAAGCCGTGTGTTTTTCAAGTAATCATAATGTCTCACGAAAGTTTTAATTTGACTATCTTATTAGTTTATTTTCTTAAACCTTTTAAAAGCTGAATTATTAGTGCGAAACCAAACCTCAGGCGTTTACTAGGGCAGTGAAGGCCCTTAGTGAAACGAAACGAAATAATTGCGGAGCAACGTAATGCGGCGATCGTTTTACTAACGAACAGAATAAGCTCACCTCCTCCAATTTGGCAGCTTCATACCAATTACCGAGAAGCACGCGATTACAGTAAACAATGCCTCTGTCTTCTTCCACTTTCAACGGCTTATACATTTTTAAGTACTAATTCAATACAAAACTATGATCAAAATTTACAATTTCTAAATACTGGTTTGACGTTTATCAAATAATGTCAGTATTAAAGTCAATGTCAATCAGAAATGCACCTAAAAGTAGGTCAAAAATTATAAATTATAGGTCGACCGCTTAAATGAGTCTTCGCCCGCGCGGCACAGGGGCGCGGGAGCAGGCGACAAAGGGGACCGAGAGAGGTGCCAGCGGCAGGCGCATTTTTGTTTTCATTCATTTCACGCCGCCCGCACATCTCTCAGGCCCCTTTGTCGTCCTGCCCCCGCGTCCCTGTGCCGCGCGGGCGAAGACTCATTTAAGCGGTCGACCTATAAGAGGAGTGTGAACCTACGGCATTTCATACGTAAGGCAATAACGATTTCCACCCCTTAAATATTAACCGATGTTTCCCCATTTTTGATAGGTTATCAGTCAGAACAAAATATAGGTTTAGGTTTATACGTTTTGATTTTTTCACTAGAATCCATAAATTCAGTTTGATTGTGGTTTAATTAATCTCATACAAAACTAATTTCGGCATTATTTGACTTTCTTGATCTTTAATCGATATTCAAAAAACGTACCTATAGACCTAGATTTTGGTCAAAATCGGTTAACCTTTAAAGGTATAGTTGAAAATAATGAACGAATAATAATAACCCCAGGTCTCAATCTCCCACAAACTAAGTCTAACTGGGACTTGTTCAAAGGGTTAAGGGTTGAAAATCGTTAACGCCTTTTGTATGAAAAGGTTGATTTTTGCCGTCGGTTCACAGTCCTCTTAATAAGATAGAGCATTTATTTCCAAGACTTATTTCACTATCTGTGGCCATAAGATAGTGCCAGGATTTCTTTTATTTATTTCTCAACAGCAGCGAAGTAAGGAGAGATGTTGTTTTTCGCGAGTATGTAGGCATGCATGTAAGTTGTAAGTCTACTTACCACCCAGAGTCTAAACTACCGAGCCAACTATAATAAATAGGGTGACAACTGATTTGAAGAAAATGCCCAGGTGAAGTCATACAGAGGCGCAGCTATGTAACCAAAGGCCCCCTGGTGCAAAGAGAATACTGGGGCCCTAACTTTATTCTTTCAAATGAGTTGCCATGATTAAAGTCGTGTTGCAAACTGTTTTATTTAGGTACATTCCGAAGGTGGGAGAATTTGCTGTCCGTCTGTCCGTCAGTCTGTCACCAGGCTGTATCTCATGAGCGGGTGTATATCACAGTTTCGACTACGTACTCTCGGAATATCATGCTATCGAATGTTCGTTGGGTCGACTGTTATTGGATCGAATATTCGCTGGGTCGAAAAGCGTAGAAACAATAAATCGTCAAATCGAAATTGAGATTTCGATTGTCATCCCATAGAAAATCTCAAACACGAATGTTCATTGGCTCGACTTTTACCGGATCGAATATTACTCAATAATTTTAGACTTATTATATATAAATAATTATTATTTTACATAAAACCACTGATCGAAACCATATTATAATTCTAGATTACGTTTTATCGATTGTACATATTTCGGCCACAAGTATTTCGATCCAGCGAATATTCATTACAAGAACAGTCGAGCTAATGAATTTTCGATACACCACTGATCGAAACTATACAATTCTAGATTACGTTTTGTCGATTGTACATGTTTCGGCCACAAGTATTTCGACCCAGCGAATATTCGATCCAATAACAGCCGAGCCAACGAACATTCGATAGCATGATATTCCGAGAGTACGTAGTCGAAACTATGATATACACTCCTCATGAGCCGTGATAGTTAGACAGTTGACATTTTCACAGACGACGTATTTCTGTTGCCGCTATAACAACAAAAACTAAAAAACAGAATAAAATAAATATTTAAGGGGGCACCCATACAACAAACGTGAATTTGTTGCAGTTTTTAAAGATAATGGTACGGAACGCTTCGTGCCCAAGTCCGACTCGCACTTGGCCGGTTTTTATACAAACGCTGCTACCTGTGTCAGTAGTCAAAATCGGTTTAAATGAAGTGGGTCAAAACGTTTTCTATTCTTAAGTATATGTAAAGTATTGGTCGATCTTACAGGTTTTGATTTTCTTAAAGTAACGTCACAGCAGTAAGTGATTATATTATCTTTGATATACCTATCAAAGATAATATAATCACTTACTTCATTACGATATAATAAAGATACCTGAGTGCTAAGCACACTAGCTTTTATTGCGCACATAAAGCATCTGTCACTTTTTAACTTATATGCGGGTGCGAAAGGGACGAATGCTACATGTGCGCAATAAAAATTAGTTTGCTAAGCCCTCTGTTACAAATCTTTCAAACACTTACCAGATACTCTGGATTCCAACAAAGTAATTAACAGGTACTTCACAAATTTAATATAGAAATAAAAGCAAAACAATACATTTAACACAAATAAAAGTGGGGCAATCGAGTAGTTTTTTTTTCAGTCTTGGGACTTGGTCTCGACGTCGCTTACGAGTGAGAATATATTTTCCGCCGTGAATCTCTTGTGTACGTCGATGTAATTCCGACACGTAACTCCGCACTCCTGCAAACACCACAATCAGAGCCCTTACGATGAGTTAGTTAGTTACAAAACGTTCTCGCTATCGAAATATATAGGAAATGCTGCTTATTGCCGATACAAGTAAAAGGGACCGAGCGATAGTTTACGCTAGCGAGAGCGGTTTGCGCAACGCATGGCAATGGTAGCCATGATGGTGGTGGTGGTGGTGGTGATGGTAGCTATGCTATTCTCTAACAAATCTCTTCACTCATTTTCGTCTCTCATTTCATTTTGCATGTATAATATGTATTAGTAGTATAGGAAGAAGGATTGTAGAAGAGTATTTGTACCAAGTTTTAAGTAGATATCAGCATGGAATCAGTTCTTCCCATACAAACTTTCAAGTTCATCTTATCCTAGGGGGATGTTACGTTTATTTCTTGAACAGTTACCTAATTGTTTCTTTTGTGGTGCATTTATATAAAGTTTCAAGTTGATAAACAAATGGAATCAGTTTTTCTAATACAAAGTTTGATACTCTAAGGCACTCCTTTTTAAGATTAGTTTAATATTATTCTCTAAAAATGCCTAATTGTTTGTTTTGAAGAGTATTAACAAATTTCAAGTGGATAAACTCATCGATAAATGCAACCTTGGGGGTTGCCAGCGTTAATTAAAAGTACCAAAATAATAATAATTTTCATGTGGGCTCAGCTGTATTGGCTTTTTTCTGACGCGAGATTAATTAATATGTAAGCCACAAAAAAATAGCCATGCAAAAATATCGGTGGGAAAGTATCGAAAAAAATTGTTGAAAGCTCATTTTCGAACGAAATCCAAAAAAATATGTGGGCTTTAATTGGTAACATATCAGGATTTCCCACTTGAATTGGAGCTAACAAAGGTTATCTCGTTTTACTTAATTTTCTGGAATACCATATATACATATGCATATATACATGTACATCATTAACGACGTATTCCTGTACGATTTAGGTAACTTACTTCATTTCAACATAAACATTTTAACAATCACAATATTGTTAGGTGATTGTTTACCATTTTTTGTCTTTTTTAACCGATTTCAAAAAAAAGGAGGAGGTTCTCAATACGGTTGTATTTTTTTTTATATGTTTGTTACTTCAGAACTCCGTCATTTATAAACCGATTTTGAAATTATTATATTAATCGGTAGGGTATACCTCCAGTTTGGTCCCGTTGTGGTCAAAGTTGAGTTATGATGAGAGGATCTATGAGGAATCGATGGAACTCTTCAAATATTATAGGCAAGCATAGAGCAATTTTAGTATTTTCTGTAATAACTCAAACAGTTACGTTCCAAAAGCATTATTTGGTGAAATTGAACTGTTGATGAAGACCATAGATGATCACCGGAACTCCTAAATGTTGAGTATTTCACGGTTGGCGATTAAATTGCTGTATAAAGTTCTGAAGCAACTTACGTCCATGAAAATTCATGTAGTAAAATTGAAGAACCAGGAGAACTCCTCAACGATTGACATCCTTGCAGCGTGGATAGCAACAGTTTGTAAATGGTGATGAGCAATTGGCATTATGCTATTGTTACTTGATTTAGTAAATGTGTGTCGTTAAATCACAGGATAATAAACAAAATGTGAAATAAAAACTTACTTTTCAAAGGCTATTTGAAGTCGGTTTTTTTATTTTATAAATTATAGATTATTAATTTTATTCTGTGCGGTCATTTTTAATAAGTGCCTACCAGTGGCGATGCATCAAATATTTCGTAAGGGAAGCTGGAAGAAAAAATTGCAAGTCTGACCTCTAGAGTTACATTGAATCCAATGACAGCTACCTCTAGCTTTCTAGCTTGGTCAAGCCGTTAGGAATCGGTTTGTAGGCAGGCTACGCTACTGATAAGGACTACAACTGTACCAACTTATAGGTCGATATGTTTAGCCGTTCATGAAAAAAGAGTCTTTAAAGACAGGCACATTGTATAAGGATTCTGTTTTTTTCTTTCAAAATTTGGTACTGGTCCCCAAAACGAATGATAAGAAATTATATAAGTTTTTCACTATCTTAAATATATTTGTCAAAATCGTTCGTTTCGTGGAGTAAAAGACGATATGCAGGTATCCACTTACAGCGCCAAAGAACGTCTGCATCCATAGCTGGTTCATTACGCACAAATTCTTGTCAGCAACACAATTTTTCACGATCAGCTTAGCGCCAGTCTGTAAAAAGAAATGTGGATAAGCTACTTAATTTTGTTTAAACATTATCTAGGTCCCATCTAGGTCCTCTGTCTGTCAGATGATAACAATCGTATGGCCAAGTGGCAACCAGAATCGAAATTTTACGAAAATATGATTACGATTTAGTCTAATGTAAACTAACTTTTCAAATACCTAATCAAATGTTAATTTTACTATACTTAGAAGAATTCATTTGATACAATCGAGTCGCGTGATGTGCACGGTATATAATCATATGCAGGGGCTCGTAAATGGGCTAGTTCTTCGGCAATTTCTTACTGCAATTCGGGCTATCCTGAAAAGTTTACATTCAAGCTTTTTGTCCGCATTAGTGAGTAATAATGTAATCTTTTTGGGGATAGCCCGAATTGCAGCAATAAATTTCCGAAAAACTAGCCTGTTTATGAGCTCCTTTATACCAGTGATTTTAGACAAGACTTAGACTCAATTGATCGACCTCTAAAGAGCGTACTCAACTCACACTTAAAAGGAACAACTTCAGTCTAAAACGTCTTTCAAGGCGGCCATGATAGCAACGAGACAGTGGTCTACCAGCGGCCCTAACATGCAAAAAAACAAGGATAAGTTAAACCGTCTTATCTCTAGTGCGTCTCTCTCACACTAGTGCCGACGAAAGAGATAGTCATAGAGATAAACGGGTTTAACTTATCTTTAGTCCTTCGTCCAAGAGGTACAAAAGCTGTAGTATACCGGGTGTCTCATTTAAATCGGTCAGTACGGGAAAGTCTGAAACTATAAACTGAAAACATACGAAGATCTGTTCTTAGGAACCATGTCATCGATTTTATTAAGAAGAAAAACCGCATTCATAAACCTAAAAAAAAACTGTACTCAGTTCGGGAATTCGGGTTATTCAGAATTGAGAAATAGTGTAAGTTTATTCATTTCAAAACAACCGGGTTCGATTCCCGAGCTGAGTACCTACAGGCCCCTTTCAAATGCATGAATGCAGTTTTTCTTCCCATTAAAATCGATGACATGGTTCCTAAGAGTAAGAACAGATCTTCGTATGTCTTATAGTTTCAGACCTTCCCATACTGACCGATTTTAATGAGACACCCGGTATATGAATTTAATTCAACTGATGTTGACCAATTTTTGATAGGTTCTCAGTCACAACAAAATCTAGGTCTACACGTTTTGGTTTTATCACTATAATCAATAAATTCAATTTTATTGTTGTTTAATATTCTCATACAAAACTGATTACGGCGGTTATTTGACTTTGTTGATCTTGAATCAATATTCAAAAAAACGTATTGAGCTAGATATTCTACTGACTGACCATCAAAAATTGGTCAAAATCGGTTAACATTTAAGGGGTGGAAATCGGTATTGCCTTTTGTATGAAAAGGGTGATTTTGCCGTTGGTTCAGTCCTCTTAAAGCATTATATATATATACCTATGTATTTATAGGAATCTATCAGAATTCATAAAACTACAGCTACGGGACTCGATGGCGAACGATCGCTAACAAGAAAGGGAATCCCACAGCAAAGCATGAATAGGTACTTAAAGCGAGATCAACCTTTACAGCGCTGCCATGCCCTTCAAGGCGGTCGCGCGGTAGAAGTGGAATGGTGGTCCACCGACAGTTGGTGTCTTTGGTGGAGCTCAGCCGGATGGGCATGCGCTCGGCTGGGGCCGGCACGCCCTCTGGCGTGTACCGGACATACAGCGCAGGTGCCTGGATGCACAACAACGACGATGAAGTAGGTACAACATTTATCATACCTACTTAAAGCGCGACACAAGTGTTAGACGGATCGCTTGGAGCAGTCAGATCAGTCATGTTGCAACATGAGGAATCTTATGCGAATAAAGACCTGTATTGTCAAGGGCACGGGCGCCAGACCCTGTCGGTGAATTGCGACCATAGTTACTACTTACTAATAAATTTGAAAGTCATAAACTTACGCCTAAAAAACTCTAAGTCCATACTTTTAAAATTTTGAATTCAAAATACGTAGATTCTAATAATTCTACACTCAATACCCACTTAAACTACAGTACTCTTATATTTTAATCTAAACTAATTAATAAGAAATAATAAACGCCAAAAATTTACTAATACCTAGATAGCCAAGTTTCCCTACTAAATAAGTAAATAAATATAAGTAGTAAAGTTAATTCTAGTGTTCCTTTTCAGTGCTGATATCCTTAATTTCATTCTTGCTATAAGTAGATACATTCTTTTTTAACAAGCAATGAGTCATTATAACTTTCGATTCATTATGTTTCATTCACAAGAGCATTCTAGACGATCTCTTTTTTGACAATACTTCATCTAATATGATATTTTCTACGTATTAAAGTATATTCTAGCTTAAGTTAGTATTTTGAGTGAGTTATTCACATGAGGTTCACCATAATTTTCTGCTTTCAAAAAGAATTCGTCGCCATAATTCATTTTTTCGCCTCGTAAAGATTCATTTTCAGTGCTGAAATCGATAATTTACATTATTGCTATAGGCAGGCAGGTACATAATTGCGTCTTATTTTTTATTCTTTACAAACCCTAAAAATACGTTACTACGTTTAGATAATAATAGATTATCTACCCTCGTAGGTATAACAAGACTTTTTATCGCGCATATAAAGTATTCGGGTTCTAAGCACCAGTCAACTACACAAAAAATACAGATCCCTTATGTGTGCGATAAAAGCTAGTGTGCTAGGCCCTCTGAGGAGTTCCGACCTGAGTATGATGAAGGTGTTGCGGCAGCACGGCGTGGTGATCGGCGAGAGCGTCATGAGACAGCCGTCGTTGATGTTCTGCATAAAGTCCACCTGCCGCGCGCTCACCAGGCTGGACAGCGCCAGCCCGTACTGGGGCTTCAAGCCGGCTACTTTGGGCTTAGCTGAGAAGAATAAGCCTTTGAGACTCTAGGAGATCCATTCGATTTTATAAAATGACCCACTGACAACTTGTAGTCCTTAGGTAAGTCATATTACCTTGCCGGCCGTACGTTAGTAATTTAGAATGTGACCACTAACTATATCTATGTATAGGTATTGTAATGAAAATAGGTACCTATTTTCATTACAATACAGTACACTTGAGGGAAAATAAAAACTAACATATACTTACAATGCATCATCATTGTCAGCCCTTCGGCCGCCATCGAAACCACGACTTCGTAACCAGTAATGTACGAAACATAATTATGTTTTGTACCTAGGTACGGTCTTAGTTGTGAAGGAGTAGCTTTTATTCGTCCCACTGCTGGGCACAGGCTTTTTTATATTAGAATAATAATAATAAATCATAATATCTTTTAATACAGGCTTTTATAGGAGTGACTAGGTAGGAGTTCCACGCGGGCCCAATACGGTTTGAGAACTTACAATGCATAACTAAAAACTCACATTATTCGCAGTTTTTAAATGAAGCATAACTGCCTAAATGCAATAAATTAATATATAAATCCGGGGACAATTTTTACAAGAATCGATCTAGTCCCAAAGTAAGCTCTAAACGCTTGTGTTATACATGAGAAACATCCAACACTCGGGAACAAGTACCTAATCGTGCTCATCACAAACCGGGGGTCGAACCCGAGACCGCTAGCTTCAGAGGCAGGGTCACTACTAAACCAACTAGGCTAACCGCTTTGTCATCAATAATAGTATACACTTTGCATTTTATTGCAATTGCAAGTCAAAGCGTTGCAACGTAGCTTTTCGGAATGTTTTTTAAACGCGCCGTTGACGCGCGTTTGTAGCGATACAGACAGACGCGATACGCACTGCTTGGTATGATAAAAAACGTGGTGTGCACAGGCCCTTAAGCTCAGAAGTTTTTCCGGCAGAAAAGAGTAATCGAATGTGGCAACTCTGAGCACAACACAATTGTCAACTTGGATTAAAGGTCTAGACGTGGGTAATCTCGACTCCGCGGAGTGATTTGATTCACTGAGTCCGGATCCGCGATCGGATCCGAGTCAGCTTAATGATTCCGACTCCTCTTGATGAGTCCGGTTCGTATCGCGTCCGGAGCGTTTTAAACATATATGATTCATCGGAATGTATCGGATTTTCGGATCGGTATTATTTATACATGTACCAGCCGGACCGGAGTGATGAGTATTTTTAATGGTGTTTTTTTTGTTGATTGGATTAAATAATGGTTTATGGATTTCCCTTGGTACACACACAGGCTTAGGACTTATGTAAGAATCGATTGTATTAAAATTTAATGCTTGATTTATATGCACAGTGATTGTTTTTTAATTGCTTTTTTTTGTAATTTTTTTTTACTTTTGTTTTATTTACAAGTTTAGTTGAAAAATATTAGCACAAATATTCAGGTATATAGTCACTTCCACCACCGACATCAAGTGACGCGGTCGGCCGGAGCGGTAGCGAGAGTAGGTTTCGTTCGGAGTCTGTCAGTCCAGTCGGAGTTAGTAAGTCCGCGGACTCAGTAAGGATCGCGCGGATTTAGTGAGTCAATCGAGTCCGCTCACGGAATCGGATCATTTGACTCATTGAATCCGGAGTTACCCACGTCTATAAAGGTCCCCTGAAACAAGGCCAAAAAAAAGAATGTCAACTGTCAATGTCATGTGATGTGTGTATGTTTCCTTTGTTTGGTTTATTTATTATTCCTGTGTTGTTAGTGTTGAAAGATATTTGATTTTAGATTTAATAGCTGCGCTCTGCTTGACCGAAATATTACTTCATGGCTGAAATTCAGCTGCATAACGATGATTGGGACCTGTCGTGCTCAGACGACGAGCTCTCAAAACAGGGTACAATTATTGGGAAAAGCTGGGTAATAGAAGCGAATGAATTGGAAGAATTGTACAATAATATTGATAAAAACGGTATTATAATGCTGCACTGGGAGTGTCCAGGACGTCGAGAGATTACAGCAGTTCAAGTAACAAAAACAGAAAAGGTAGAAGTGTGTACTTCGCCAATTAAAGAGAAATCTGACTTTGATTTCATGGATGAGGTCAGTTCTCCGAAGCTGCGAGTCCGTCGAGAAGGTGAAAATACACTGCGTGGCTCTGCTAAGAAGAAGACAACATCCTTTGATGGCATTCTATCAAATATGATTAGGCACAAACGCATTGAAGAGATGGAAAAGCAGGCACATACACCAACATCAGCAAGCAACTCTTGACCCTTTACCAATGATAAACGGGAAAAACTAAATTTGTGAAGCATACATTCAAGCAGTTGGCTTTAATGACTTTGTGGTCCTTAAGACCAGCTCTTTAGCACAGTAGGTTTTGATACCTTTTGATTTCAAAGAATTCATAATTTATGCTATAGAAAATCGTGCGTTAAGACAAGTTGGAACTACATTCCTAAACAATAGTCCCATTGCCTGCTGCATGTTAGTTCACCATGACTTGATTCCTTGCTATATTACAATTTTGTGGTTATTTACAAGTCTCCTGCTGTTTTGTAGTTGTATCTATTGTTAATGAACCTACCTAATACTTAAACTATAAATTCTTTCAAGTTTTATTTATAAATTGTCTCATTTTACCTGGCATATCTGAAGCAACTACTTGAACATTGTATCCAAATAGAACAAAGGTCCCGCTGATTGCAAGAGGTCTCTGTAATAGATTATCTGAATCATTATATTGTTTCATAATAGTATAGTAGACAGTTAAAGATTCCATCATCTGAAACATATGACCTGTATTGTTTACCAGTGGCTTTTACAATCCTGGAAACACTTGCCCCATTCTAATAGAGTTCCCTGTGCCTATTTAGACCCAACAAAGCAAAACTAGTATTCTACAATAACATTGAGAAAAACCTGCTTAATAAAAAGATATCTGCCTTATTTCCCATTAGTTGGCACAATCATCGTGATCCTATTGCAGCTGCTAAAACAAATTTTTTTTAGCATTTTATTACTTGGATTTTTTTGTGGTGCTCAAGACCTTGTCACCGGGCACTACACACTTTGTCATTGTGTGCAGTAAGAACATTAAATTAGAAATAAATACATAGAAATTTCCGAATAAAAAATAGTATTTATCTTACTGCTGACATAAGATCGTAATAGTCACGCCACCTACTGGGAGAAAAGGATCATTAGGTAATTAGGTGATAATAAGGTACTGTCTGTGGCGACTTTCATACTAACTTCAAAAAGCAAACACTCCCTTATGAGTAATTAAATAACATGAGATTGTTATTATCAGGTAGCTGAAGGGTATCAAAGGGACCCTATTATGGAGCCTACAATGTCTGTCCGTCTGACCATCTGTCAAAGGCCTCTGTTTCAAAAATGGTAAGGGCCAGGAAGCTGAACTTTTCACAAAATAATTATGCTATGACTACTAGCCAATATTAAAAATATCTACATTTCTAACCTAGATAGATACCTAATATTTGGCTGATTTTAAACTAATTATGTTTCAGCTGTATTTGCTAAATGTTTGGTTGTGAAATTTAGCCTGATCATATAGTTCATACTTCAATAGTTAAACAACAGATATGGATTATGTTTCTTTTTCGTAAAGTAAAGCACAATGAGCCGCATGAAAAATGCTAGTATGTTATATACTAAAACCATCCCAAAAGAATTATGATTAGTGATGCAAAAGGATTTGAGATCAATGTGCAGATACAAACAAAGACTTCCATGGGCTCTCACTGAGCACAACATGGACTTGGCAATAAATTAACTTATTATTAATGAATCACCCACAATTGAAGTATAGTTTTTGGGCAAATAAAAATCGAACTCCCAACCTGTGCCCAGCTGTGGGACGTATATAGGCTGATAATGATGATGATGAAGTTAAGTTGAATTCAATACCAGTTATTCTCGACCACATCTAGCGCCATCTATGATCCTATTTGGAACTTATTATTCAAAAGTTTATTTTTATTTTCTCTTAAACCATAAAAGCTATAGACAGAGACAGTTGTATTTTTTCGATCTTATATAAATACATTTCTAGTAGGTATTCCTATTTTTTGTAAAATGTTCTTGCCGTTACTCAAACAACGACGAATATTTCAACTCCCCATCCTGACTGCAAAAGGCCCACTACACTCCCAACCTGTAACTCCCGGCTCCCCGGTGTCTCCGGCAGGAGAAGCAGTTGACCACATCGGGCGGCAGACGACGGGGGGGAGCGTAAACGGGTCCGGGCGGTCACGCTGTCTCAACACGAGCAGCTCTCAGGCCGGAGGCTGATAAGGTTCCTATACTCCTCCGACCGACTGCTCGTGTGGTGCCAGTGTGTCTCCCTGAACACGCCTACTGAGCCCATCTGTCCCTCCCTCTTTGGTGTGGTTTAACGTCTCCGCGTCCTTGCAGCAGAACTGCTGGCTGGGTGTAGTCATCGGAACGGAACGGAACGGATAAATAGTTCAATATAAAAGAGAAAAAATTCAGATACGCATGTACAATACAATAGGCACATACCCAAAATAAAAAAATCTCAATTCAAATTATTGCTATAAAAATATGGTACCTATATGTATATTCGTAAATGATTGGTGGATTGGTAAAGTTTGTAATTTGTATTTAAATGTCCAATTAGCACTTTAATAATTAAAGGATGTTATTGCGGTTAGGGTCCGTTGAATCTAAGTCAAGGTCATTCGGAGTTGGCAGCCCCTAACAAAGCACAAGGCTAAAATTAAAATGGATTTTTAAGGAAAACGCTTTATAGGATATTTTCTTATTATCAACTTTAACGTAATATTGCGTACAAGGCTCGCAATCTTAGTTTTAAAGTGTTATGCCGATTGAAATGAGTATGGATGTTGGATGGCTTTAACACCGAAAATTACTGTAAATTACTTACTTGAATATTCATTATTGTTGTGCTGAATACAATTGGAAATATATAGCCCTTATTAGTAGGTCCCTACAAGGGCCGCGCCGACCCCCCACAGCGCCTGTGTGCGAAACCTATGAATGAAGCGCATCTTTTTTTCACGAATCTTAATGTTTCGATAGCGGCGCTCCTATATGTCTTGGCGCCTGTGTGCGCCGCACACTTCGCACACAGGGGCGGCGCGGCCCTGGTCCCTACTAGAATTGGAAAGTTTCATATGTCGTCTTTCTGAGTTCTGGTTTTCTAGAGACTACCCTAGAGTACCTACCCCCACATAACTTCTAAAGAGCAAGATTTTAAGTAAGTAGGTATAATATATATCTTCGTTCATACACACACAACTTCCATAAGTTATCAAATTCTGGCTTCATATTACCTCACATAGGAGGTTGCTAAACAAAGTCCTGGATCTTTGCAACAGAAGTTCACGTCGCTCTCGCTTTCTTAAAAATATTTTAAATTCATACTGTGAACAAAATTGACAAGATGATGATAAAAGATCAAGACAGCGTACTAGGCGTAGTATTAGGTACATTCCTGAAACAGAGTGCGACCGTCGTAAACAAATAAAGTCAAAATAAACGGTTTGGATCGAGATCGAGAATGTATTTGTGGTTCGTGAACAGCACACAAAGACGCATAAACATCCAGACCTTGGGGTCTTGGGAACGAATACTAGTGTATTAAGATATAATTATTTCACTCTGGCAGGAATCGAATCTGCGTCCTCAAACTTCAAAGGAAGTAAACATTTTACATTGGAATTACTAGTCCAACCGGCCAGTTGGCCGGGAGCAGGCTTGCTGTATTTCTGTATAGTATATTGCTGTAAAATTAAACCTCATTTTTAAGTCTTTCTTCGCTCCAGTTTCCAACAAGAACACCATTGCAATAGTTCATCCTGCAAGCTTGAAATAATTAGCACAACACTAAAGTTACAAAACAGAGCTTTAGATCAAATGTATCATTGTTGTTATGAAAGCTGTTGCCATAACAACAAATATCATGTATGATTGATTGACATGACATGACTACGAGCTAAAATTTGACATTTGCCGCATACAAGATATGACAATTTTTAACTGGTCGTTAGCAAATCTATCCACGGATTAAATATTGGGAACGGGCGTTAGTGCCCAACAGTGTACATGATGCCACCTAAAATCTAAAATCCTTTATGTACCTACCTATTAAAATGTCAATGCTCTATATTATGCCATGGTCGCGGGCCATTTTTTCAATTGGAAATTTAAAAAGAACTCCAATTCGCGCCCCGCAATGTTACGTGCCAAGCGAAACCGCAAGGGTGCGAAAGAGGGCAGGCGAGATATAGTATACCATGTCCATAGAATAAAATATTTAAACTTTCAAGTAATAATTAAAATATGGGGGGGGGGGGGGGGGCAAAAACCCACGCTACGCCACTGCTTAAGTGGCATTTCTGAATTCGGCCAGGACGAGTAAACCAATTTTGAAAATTGCCGCCTTTTCGAAAACCGCCTACTGCTTTGAGTATGTTTCTCATAAAACGACCGCTCAAAGATTTGCAAATGAAATTATTGAAATTTATGAAGCGACACTCGACTCGTTATCAAAAACAAAGTGAGTGGTTTGTGGTGATTGGTTAAAAATATGGTTCCGTGCCTGTAATTTTTTTTATACTTAAGGATGTATACCCAATTTATTGATTTGTATATTTTTCGATGAAATTGAATACTAGTCGTTTTGCATAAGTGTAATAAAAAATAAAACCACTTTACCGTTATTTTAAAGGAGATAAATGACATGTAAGATTAAATGTGTTATGTGCTGTGCCTGTGTTATTTGTAGCGGAAGTTGATTAAATTACAAGAAAAAGCGAAAAATGTTTCTGTCCAGAAATAGTACATTGTGCATCTAGGGCCGTAAGAAGGGGATAACTAACGAGAGTCTGTTAGAAGCCCGACGCCGATAGGCGAGACAATGTTTTTCATCACATTTGCGAGGAAATGAAATAAAAATTAGACAAAAATAAAGTATATATATGAATTTTATTTCCATTTTACATCGTGAATTACCATCAGGTTGGTGTTCATAATCTGTAAGTACGTTGCGATCAGCGCGGGGCAGCTCCGCCGGCTGCGGCTCCCGAGCATCTCCGCCGACCTGGCGCACTTAACTGCCCGCGAGAGTTCGAAACCATACAAAATCCATAACTCCCTAGGGAGTTATGGATTTTGTATGGTTTCGAACTCCCGCTGACGGTGGGGCCCGTAGAGGAGTTAAATCGGCTATAGTTGCTATATACGCTTGCGTATAATAACACCCTTTCCGAGCAAGTGTGATGAAAATGTATTTTCTATAACATTGTACTCTCCTCGATTTTTCGATGAAAAAAAAATGTCGTTACCGTTATTCCACGGAAATATTCTTATATTTCCGTGGAAACAACGAATTTGAATTTGAATTTCCATGTGTCCGGACCGTTTCAAATACTGCATATTGATTGGTTATGACTCGATTAGTCAAATCAGGTTCTGATTTTATTTCACATACTAAATAATTATTAATAATCACACAATTTGTATATTTTAAATCATTATGTTTACAAAATTACTCACTGCCGTTATATGGTGCAAATGAAAAAAAAACTTGAAAAATCAAATAGATGTACCGCGGATTTGACGTGGTACACATCCTTAAAGGCTTATTACACCTTCCTAAATTTAGTCACTTACAAGAGGGATGCCGCAAATAAGCCTTTTACCAAACATTTATCTCATTTATGAATCTTACATAGAAGAATAATGGCTGTTTCGACTGCATTCTAGAGCCCATTGATTAAGCAAAAAGAGAGTTGTCATTCTCATGTGTGTTTTGTCACTGGACAGACAGACTGTCTGTCTGTTCTGTTACCTACTCTGTTGTACGTAGTATCTTTTATTAGTCTGTGTATTGTACTTCGTCTGTTGTAAAAAGAGCGCGCTGCTTAGTTTTATATTACCAGTAATTCCTGAAGATAGTTACCTACTGCAAAACGTTAGCGATATTGTCAAAATAATAAAACAAAGCATGCCGCCTATATCATTTAAAAACTTTTTATTTTTCCTGGTGTTTTCATCCTGCCAAGGTAAATCGCTATTATCTATTGAGAAATCTTATCAAAAAGGATTTGAGGCATACTCCGGAGAAAGATGGTCGGAATGCATTGTACAATTCGAAGAGTCTTTGCATTTTTACAGACTGTACAATTCTATCGTTAACAATTGTGGAGTGAATTGTAAATCCCAGGAAAGTAATGCAATACATTCTGATTTTAGTGACTTAAAAGTATATGAAGCATTTCTTAATGAAAGACAGTGCTTACTTAACTGCAGAGAAAAAGACTTTAAAGAAGTTCAGTTAAAGAGTGATATTAAGGAATCGGTTCTGAGCTATATGAAACAAAGGAAACCTTATCAGTACTTGCATATATGTTATTTCCAAATGTATACTTTGCCCAAAGCTGCTTCCGCTGCATATACATTTCTCTTGGCTAATCCAGATGATGAAGTGATGAAGAACAATTTGAAATACTACACTGAACAACCTGAAGTCAATATCAATGAAATTGTGGACCTTGAAAGTGAAGATTTTGAGGTCCTTCACAAGGTCGGCTTGGAATCATATAACCAGAAGAAATGGGGAGAAACAATAGTTGCTATGGAGGAAGTGTTAACCGATTACTTTGCTTGGGATAGGGGATGCCGTGTCGGCTGTGAGCATCTGCCAGAGCAGGAGTGGTCTCCCGAGTTTGTCATAACTGTGTCGAACAATATACTTGCGCTGCTGCAGTGCAGACAACAATGTCAAAGTAAACTAACAGCAATAGGGTATACATCGGGAGTTGAATTCTTAGCCGACATTTTGAACCATTTACAAATATCCTATTACCATTCTGAACGATTTGAGGATGCTGCGAAGATTGTTGCTAGTTACTTAGCCCTAATGCCTAATGATGCAGATATGCTACTAAACAAGAACATTTACAGTTCACTTGTTGATGATAAAGCATTTATGGAGAGATCTGATATTGTGTATTACTTTAAACGAGATCAATACGAGAAGGAACTTTTGTCTCACTTTTACCAGACAAACACTTTTGATATAAGTTCTAATTTGATCAGATCCTAGCTTCAAACTGTATAGATAACCGGAATATTGGCCGAGCGAGCTAAGCGTCTCCGTTTCAGCTTGGGCAAAAATGCTTTCGTATATCTGGCTGTCCATTTGTTCTCTACAAGTCGCATTTCTCAACCGAGGTTCGAGAATTATATATCTATTTGTTCCTTTATTGCAATAGTATAAAAACAATCTATAACTATAACATTATAATACTAAAATGTGCCTTGTGAGCTGAAAGCTTTCAACCATAGGTACATCTGTACTTATGTTTTAGTTTAATGTACATTTAAGAGATTGACTATATTTCTTTACAGTTTGACCTCTTGTCTTTATATTTTGCACAATGAATTACTATAATGTGTTGTTTTACATATTTTAAGTTTTCTGCTCTCATTCAAGAATCTTATTATCTATTTAGGTCATGTTGAATGTTAAAACATTATATTTTTATATAAATTACTTATCTACATGATAAGGTCATAATTTATTCTAAAAGCTTACCAAATTAGGTACAGCAAGTATATATAATACCGAAGAAATAATATTTTAGTGCCTTACAATTAAGCAAGGTTATACTCCACCAATGTGCCTTAGTTATGTATCATAACGATAAGAAAGAACAAAAATCTCAAAAACTGCATTGTCTGTAATTTTAATGTTGATGTGTACAGACCAATAGTATTTACTTATTTTCAATGAACAATTTTGTCAAACTAACTTAAACATAGTTTGTAAGATGCTACTGTTTTGGAAATTCATACTTTTACATTGTTGTTTGTTACTTTATAACAGTAGTTTTATGTTTTTACTGTGAAAATTGGTGCCATATTTTAATAAATGCCAAAGAATTTATGTAGGTATGAGTTTAAATCCAAAATATATTTAAAGCAAGAACCCACATCAAGTTCTAATTGTTAGTCAGACATTGTTAAGCAGGCCTTGTGCTGTTTATAAGACAATGAACTCGTGATTCTAATCTATTAAACAGGAAGCTACATTGTGTGGTTTCGTATAAGTATTAGGTACAGCCGTGATGATTATTTACGACATCTATCTGCTTATTCGAAGTTCAATGGTGATTAACATGCATGCTGTATTTCTAGTGGTTATATTTTTCTATTAGGTACCCAGCCCGAAAGTAATTTCATATCAGACAATGTTGGTCATGCACTGGCAACACGCAAAAAATACAGCAACATTCATCACAGACCCCATACTCTGTCCCAGCAATGTTGCCAGTTTTTATTACCAATAGAATGGAACAGACTGCTTTGGCATGGCCCCGCTACACGATGCGCCATCGCACGATATGTATTGATACGTTAGAATAAAATCGAGGTATCTTTATTTCCCTGTCTCTCATTCATCTCATATAAAAACTAGATACACAATCACCAAAAAAAATGACTCGTGTAAAATAAATACACTAACGACTTGGGCATTGTTGGTGATAGTGATAAAAATAAACTACGTAATTATTTACGATCCGTTTTGATTTTAAGTTTTCTTAATGGCTCATGAGTAGTGTGTTTGAAATGTACTCAGTAGATTTTTGCATGATTTTTACGTTGCTTTATGTTATAAATAAATAAATTAGCGTTAACGGCATCTACCTGAATACCGTTGTCACTGTTGTTGACGTTACTTTGTCGATGACTTGTTAAAGACTATGTACCTATCTAGTTTTTTATGAAATTAATGCTGTCTCTAGTATATTTAACATGGCACACGCGAACATAGTCTAAAGTCAGACATGCTATGTTTTGTGAAGTCTGTATAAGCAGTAGGTATACTGCCAATTTTCATGGATGGAGATCTACTAACTTTTCTGATAATTGTCCAAGGAAAACAATAGTTAATTCCAATGTCAAAGCAAGTTAAGTTAACTAACTGCCCCCGTCAAACACTAATTTTTATCGCGCACATATAGCATTCGTCCCTTTCGCACCCGCATATTACTTAAAAAATTGCATATTACTTAATGCTTTAAGTGCGCGATAAAAGCTAGTGTGCTAGGTGCCCTGGGCCTTAAAACTAGGGCATCGTGCCAAACCGCATAGAACTAACATTTTGAATTGGGTGACTTAAAAATTTATAAATCTGGTAACATTATTGTATTATTTTGCTTTGGCGATACTGGGTAATCACGAACTTCATGGTAGAAATTGTCGAATGTCACAAATCTATCCATGGATAACTTGTATGGAGACATGATATTCATTCGATTAACATTTTAACTATGGCAGAACAATAGGTAAGCTTTTTAAACTAAGTATTGGTATAATACAATAATTGCTTTTCCCAATGGCAAGTCCATATGACTACGTAGTTAATGTATAATGTAAAAGGTGATTGCGACAAATTTTCATTATTAGGTGTTGCCATATTTACTTTTCATTATACACAAACAACATTTTTGTACTACCACTGCTACTTACTAACACTTTCACAAAATATTTATTGATGAGAAAACTAAACTTAATGAATGAGTTATATTTTCCTGTAACTTAGTAAGCAACTATAATATAATGTAAATCATTGTCCTATACTTACCTAGAAATTAAGTGTAGTTTTGAAATAAAGTTACCTGGTAAAAAATTATTAAAAGAAAGACCAACCAGTCTTTAGCAACTACAAACTCCAACTTTTTTTACTTTTCTTAACTTTAGCATATCAAGAAGCAAATTATATGATCCGGAAAGATGTGACCCAACTATCATCTTAAAATTTCTCTTTCAGTACATTAACATCATGGCTTCAGACGCAAATGACAGACTGAGTATAAAGAACCTTCTATTTACCAAGGCTATTCCAAATTATGTTATCCCTGTACCTACTGCGGGATACAAAACATATCCGTGCATCGACTGCGGGGACAGGTAAAACTATTATCTTATTAAGGCTGTAGATGTTATTACTTGTGGATTGACACTAATACTATTAATATACAGATTATAGCTATTGAAGAGTCAACAGAAGTTACGCTTTGACAGACACTAAAGCAATTAATTAGGAATTATTGTTATGTTTGTCTTTTTATTACTATTTAACCAAGTTTAAAAAAGGATGAGGTTCTTAATTCGTCGGAATCTTTTATTATTATGGTTTCGTACTTCAAAAGGAAAAAACGGAACCCATATAGGATCACTCGTGTGTCTGTCTGGCTGTCCGTCTGTCATAGCCAATTTTCTCCGAATCTATTAGACTGATTGAGTTGAAATTTGGTACAAATGTGTAAGTCAGTGACTGTAACAAGGACGCGTAACGTAAATAAATGAATTTTAAACATGGGGGCCACTCTTGGGGGTAAATTAGAATTTAAAAAAAGTTTCTCAAACTATATCATGTAACAATAGTTTTGAGAAACTAAAATTTTTCCCTTTTTTAATTTTAATATAGTTTGGAAGTTATTTAGGAAAATAGGCGAAAATTGACCATTCTCCCCTTATCTCCGAAACTACTGGGCCTAAAATAGTTCTTTACCTATAGATTAAAGGAAAACCTATAAGAAGTCTATGGTATTTAAAGTAACAGGAAATTTCAGATAATCATGTACGGAACGGAACCCTTTCCACGCGAATTTAACTCGCACTTGACTGTCTGGGAAATATTTTTAGGAATCTTTATAAATACCCGCAAAATGCTTCTCGGCGGTAGATGGCGCTGTTTTCTCTAATTGATAGTCAACGATAAATCCTTACTGATTTTTTAAATACGAAAGTGTATAAATATGTTTGTTTGTTGCACGTCAAATGTAACAACGGATTGACTTGATTTGTTACATATCCCGGAAAATGCACAGTTCCTGAGGGAATAACGATATGATTTCTACGCGGACGAAGTCGTGGGCAAAAGCTAGTATTTTAATAAAACATATTGCTTCCTTTTTATTCTTAGACCATCATGTAGGGTTAGTATCATTTGAATGTTCTTCCATCATGAGACGTTTAAAACTTACTTTTAGTTAAATCCTGTACAGTGAAACGAGTACCTACCATTTAGGTACGAAATACTTAATGTGTAATTCCTAATGAGTTGTGTCTCCGCTTCCAACAGCATAAACCGTAATTTTAGGAAAAAGGGTAACAAAAACGTGTCTGTGGATGTGGTGCTTAAAACATACCTAATGATAAAATCAACAGGGTAACTAATGACAAAGTAAAATACTATAACTAACTAACGGTCTAATAATCTAAAATAACTACCACTATCAGAGGCGGCGTTAGGCGAGGGCGACGTGTGCCACCTGCTGCGGCCTCGCGGTCTGAAGGGCCTCGCGCCTCAATGGTTTATGCATAACTCGGACGCAACATAAAAATGTATGCGCCGCCCACAACATGTAGGGTCAGTGGCGGGGCAAGTACAAATTTTGTACTTGCCCCGCCACTGACCACTATAACTAAAAACGTACTAACAATTAATTATTCAATTTACTGTCGCTTTTAATATCTATACCTCTTGTTTCAGATTCATCTTTCAATCTAGCTATGAATACCATATCAACAGGCAATCAGTTGTGATTACCTACATGTGCCGACATTGCAACCAAGCCAGATCATTTCCAAATAGGTGCAAGTTACTCTCACACATCCGCTCACACGCCTTTAAGACGGCAACGATCAACGTCAGCGATTTAAGAGTAGACCCACTGCCTTCAAGCTATTTTGACAATCTAGCGAATAAACATGCGAAAGTAACCAAAGCAAAGGAAACTGAGGAGGCTAAGCTACCACAGGCTACAGCAAACAAACAGTGTAAGTTCGTATGTCTGGAATGCGACAAAGATGTACCTATTACGTCACAAGTATTTAGAGACAGAGCAAATCACTATATGCAGTACACTAATGAAGTTCATACTTGCCCTGTATGTCTGTTTACGCTACCAACGATTTGTGCTCTTAAAGCACACCTACGCCTTCATACATACAGTCCTCCATATTACTGTCCGGAATGTGGGATCACTTTGACAAAGAGAATGATACAATATCCATATACTCACGATTGCGAAGGGTTTCGAATGATGAGAGCTACTTGTAGATACAGATGTCCTCTTGAGGGGTGTTACCTTTTTCATCCAAATGAATACAGGTTACACATGAAGGATAATCATGTTAAAAAAGTATATAAGTGCCCTTTATGTGTTGTAGCTTGCTTCAATGAAGGCACTATAGCAAAACATTTAGCAAGTCACCAAACTGAAGCAAAAGCTGTTATCTTTTTTCAGTGTGAATTGTGTCCAGGAAGACTTGTGCTCCAAAATCAAATGGATAATCATTTGAGAGGACATATTACTAATTCTGCTTTCGTATATCCATGTTGGGCTTGTGGTCAAGTATTCAGAGAAGTTCGAAGCTTAGTTTTGCACTATTCCAATAACCATGGCCAAGCCACCAAAGCCGCGACAGATAGAACAATCACAACAACACAACAACAAGTCAATTTGAGACAAAAACAAACTGAGAAACCAGGCTTAATTTACCGTGTTGTTAAGAGATGCGACAAGTGTAAAAGAAGCTTCACTTACAAATGTAAATATGAGCAGATTTCGATTCTTCCTAATGAATGCCCGTTTAAATGTACTGTTTCGAAGAGGTCTTCTAGCACCCGTCCGCTTGGCAAACAGCCTACTACCCCGGCCCCTACAGGAGACATACAAGTTAGTTGCAGTTTGTCACAGGCGAAAATTAAATGTAATTTCTGCAAGAATGAGATTTCTGAAAATTGGGAAGATATCAAGAAACATTATGCGAGTGAACACAAAGACCATCGATGCTTAGATGCTCAATTAGTTTTACGCAAAGTTAATGTAAAAAAATACAACAGAAAGAAAAGGAGGGCGGCCCTAAAACAATTAAAGAATGCTTTAACGAAAAATCGTGGCCACAAAAATAGCAGAATCAAAGCTAGTTTCTCTCAGTATACTCCCTCTTCATCTACGCACAGTAATCCATTAGTCTGCCAAAAATGCGGGTATGAGGGCCAGAACAAACAAATGCTGGAAGAACACTTGATAACTCACAGAGATTCCTTCATGGCGTATCAATGCATGGAATGCGGCCAATGTTTTGTAGTGAAACCCTCGTTTACTACACACTTATTAGTGGAACATGCCATTTCCAATGTCGACGATTATATCAATTCCAAGCAATGTTACAATGCTGACGCTCTAATAAAGAATAATTTTACGAACGACAACAGCGAAATTGAAGAGCCATTACGCGAGAATCAATGTCAAATATGCAGGGACCAATTCGATGATTTAGAAAATTTGGAAAAGCATTTCAGGGTCCATGGGATGGCCTTCCTGAAGAAAAATTCGTCAACTAAAATGAGTAGTCCCTAAAAGCGTCGCTAGCCGATCGCTTGTTATGTTAGGTATCTCGGGTGCCTATATTTTTAGACTTAGTGGAAATATAGCTATCTTAAAAATGTCGCAAACAGGTGACAGAGTGCATTCATATAAGTTTATGAAAGTTTATGTGCGTGAAAACACTTAATGTAGGTAAGTCTGATATTTCCTATATCAATATGCAGGTACATATGTATTTTCGTCTAGATAGTTACATTTTTAGGGTTCCGCAGCTCAAAAGGAAAAAACGGAACCCTTAAGGCCCAGGCACACCAAACGCGGTTGCGGCGCGTTTGCGGCGCGAACGCGGGTCCGCGCCGTTGTCGAACGGCGCGGGCGGATTTACCATGCCACACCAAAGTAGCCGCGGGACCGCCGCGGTGTGGCATGGTATATCCGCCCGCGCCGTTCGACAACGGCGCGGACCCGCGTTCGCGCCGCAAACGCGCCGCAACCGCGTTTGGTTTGCCCCGGCCTTTATAGGATCACTCATGTGTCTGTCTGTCCATCTGTCTGTCTGTCTGTCTGTCTTTGTCCGTCCACCTGTCACAGCCAATTTGCTCCGAAACTACTGGACCGATTAAGTTGAAACTTGGTAGGTACACATATGTAAAGTCGGTGACCGCAACACGAACACGTAACACGTAATGAATTTAAAACATAGGGGCCACATTTAGGGGTAAATTAGAAAATTAAATTAATTTTTTGCAAACTATATCGTGTTACATATCAAATGAAAGGGCTCGTTGTGAGAATCTTCAACATATATATTTTTTTTATTTTAAAATAAATAGTTTGGAAGTTGTTTAGGGAAATAGGCGAAAATTGACCATTCCCATCCTTATCTCCGAAACTACTGGGCCTAAAGTTTAAAAAAAAATACAGAAAATATTTATTTCCCTATAGATTACAGGAAAACCTATAAGAAGAAGAAATTTTAGATAATCGTGTACGGAACCCTCTCCACGCGCGTTTAACTCGCACTTTCCGGTTTTGAATAGGTTAGGTACGCCTCTTTCTGTTTGTTTTTACCAATAAAGTACCTATAGGATATGAAATATATTTAGAAGCGCAGGTTAGACAATTCCATTTTAACAAATCAGTATTCCTTAAGCTTGTAAGAGGAAAAATATTCAAGGCCAAATATTGGTGACTGTATTGTAAAGGGGTCATCTTATTACCTGTGACGTGAATGCGTAACATTAAGAGGACTGTGAAGCAAAGGCAGAAATCATCCTTTTCATACAAAAAGCGATAACGATTTCCACCCCTTAAATGTTATGACACCCCTTTTGTATGAAAAACGTAGGTTCACACTCCTCTTAAGTAAAGTCGGCGCGCGAGTTGAGTGCCGTCGGGGCTTGAACAGTGCCGGATTAAGCCAGCGCGGGAACCGTAGCAAATTCTGTCAAGAAGCCCTTGGTTTGCTTTAGTAATTTTTAATTATTTTTGTATATTTTGATACCGAAATCTTTACATTGGCCTCTTGTATTTTAATTAAAAAACTATATATTTATACGCTCTTATCTTAATCGAAAAAAGAAATACGCGCATGCAAGCGTGCGTGCGCGGGGCCCCCCAATGTGCAGGGCCCGTAGCATTTGCTTCTCTTGCTAGGTGGCTAATCCGGCACTGGGCTTGAAGTAAGTGTTGTCACAGCACTACACTGGGCGTGCGAGGCGAGGTGTGCGGGCGGCGGGGGGAGCTGCACCCGCCCTTTACTTCAGGCCCCGACGGCACTCAACTCGCGCGCTGACTATAGGTGTATTTGGACACTCCTATAGGTATAAGAGTTTTATATTTTTAAGCGTCTTTTTGTTATTCGTCTTGGGATCAGTTTGCCGTAATTTGTTTGGTCGATTACTACGTTTGGCCTTATATTTCATTTGACCTTACGTGTTTTCTGTCGAAACATATATATGTAGCATTAGCAGGTGCCCGCGACTGACCGCGTAGAAATCGTTGTCGTTTGTTGTTGTAGAAGTCAATCCGCTACTCTATTGTGACGTGAAAGAGGAACAAACTAACAAACACAATTTTCGCATTTATAAATAAGTGGGTTAGGTTAGGTTTGTCCCATATGGAACTACTGGTGTACATACTGGTGTACATATGTAAAGTTTACTCTGAACCGAAGGACCTACAACTTTTACACGTGTGTATTACATAATTGAACACTACGCATCGATTAAATACCTACTTCAGTTGACATTGTTATTTGTCATCCTTCAGATTCTATATTCTTACTCAAGGGATCGTGTCTGTAACATTTGGTAACAGATGTGTTTTAGATTAATAAATCGTGGCCGGCGTCACCACCAACCCAATATTCATTAAATTTAATCATTATAGAACTCGCGTTTTTTTGCCAAAATCATAGTTTAATGCCAAAATCAGGTGAAAAATTTAAGCGCTTATTACACCGTCCTAAATTCAGTCACTTACGAGAGGGACGCCGCAATACGTTGGAATGTAATTAAGCTATCTCCATACGTATCTAACGTACCTATTGCGGCGTCCCTCTCGTAAGTGACTGAATTTAGGACGGTGTGTAATAAGCGTTTTAGTACTTATGTACCTATAGTTCCATATGGAACTATTGGGAACAATAATTTGACATTTACATAGGTACCGATTGTTCCATGTGGAACTAGAACTATGGAACTCCTGGGATATACCCATACCGTCGATCGAACGGAGGGAACCATTCGGCGTATCAGCAAGCAACATAGGTTTTAAGAATGTATCTATCTCATATTTAAATAAAAAAGTTTGTTCAATGTTTAAATACGGTATCCCTGTCCTCTGTTTTTATTTTCTTCATACCGTTGTCCGTTCCTCCGTCTCAATGTCACAGCCCAGAGCGCCTAGCACGCAAATTCGCACAAAAAGCATTCGTCCCTGTCGCACCCGCATTAGTTAAAAACTGACAAATGCATTAAGTGCGCGATAAAAGCTGTGTTCTAGGCACCCAGAGGGCCAGAGTGCCTAGCACACTAGTTTTTATCGCGCAAATAAAGCGTCTGTCACTTTTTAACTAACTTGAGGGAGATGTATAGTCTCCGCGTCTGAACAAGTAAATTTAAGTGTCTTAGAGATGTATAAAGTCTCTAAGGGTCATAATAGGAATAATATTAAAACAGAGAAAACATCTAAATTGATTAATCTAGGTTAGTACATGGAGATGTAGACAGTCTCCATGGTCAAGTATAAAGATGGAGATGTAAGGTCTCCAAATATCAAAAACAATCTGAAATATTACATTTCATGTCCTAATAATACAAATATTATTGGCTATTAAGCCAAAAAGAAAAGGTCAATAACAGTTTATTAAGGAGACACAATAGGCAACGGAGACAGCGCCAGGAAACGACACACAGACTCCCGGACACTACGAGGTTACACGGTTGCGTTTCTTGGCCTCAGAACTGGCCAAGGCTTCTTTATCATTTAAATAATCTTCAACTCTATAATATCCTTTCTTAAGCAGCGAATCTTTAATAATAAAATAATAAAACATTTATTTTCAGGCATCTAGTGGCCCATACATAAATACCTTACAGACTAACATACATATTAAAATATATACTATAATAATATTATAATTATATATTTAATGTACCGTTTAAATGGATTAACAGACAAGTCCCATGCTTCTGGGGGAACTTTGTTATAGAATCTTATGCAGTTCCCCAAAAAAGATTTACTTACTTTCTTAAGGCGAAACTTAGGAACAAGGAGCTTATTCTTACTACGTGTATTAAAATTATGGACATCAGACACTTTCTTAAAACCTTTAATATTCTTGTGCGTATACAAGATCACTTCATAAATATACTGTGAAGCTACTGTAAGGATGACAATTTGTTTGAAACGGTCTTTTAACGAATCACGGGAGCCCAGGTTGTAAATGGACCGGACTGCTCTCTTCTGTAGAATAAAGACCGTTTCGATGTCAGCCGCCTTACCCCAGACCAGGATGCCATGAGACATAATACTATGAAAATAACTAAAATAAACAAGTCGCGCTGTTTCCACATTTGTAAATTGACGCATTCTTCTTACAGCATATGCAGCAGAGCTCAGTTTGTCTGCAAGAACGGATATGTGTGGACCCCATTGTAAATTGCGGTCAAGAGTTAGCCCAAGAAAAACTGTCTAATCTACAAGACATAGGTTTTCTCCATTGAAAGTAAGGGCTGCGTCTACCTGTGTAACATTAGGTAAAGAAAATTTAACACATTTAGTTTGCTTCGTTTTTTTATGTGCGCTATAAAAATTTGTGTGCTAAGCCCTCAGCACACTAGATTTTATCGCTCACATAAAGCATCTGTCACTTTCCAACTATTATGTGCGCGATAAAAACTAGTGTGCTAAGGGGTATGTTATGTATACTTTAGGTCACAAGGATGTATAGTTTTGATTTTGCCGGCTAGTTTTGTAGTTCTAGTTTTAGGATTTATTAGGATCGTAGTAGGTACCTAAAAGGTAAAAGGGAACCCATGTGACCCTACTGTCTGTCTGTCTGTATGAACAGCAGTTTATCTTAGTACTTACTACTAAAGATATGAACTTGAAATTTGAATATGGATAAGTACCTTTACAACAAATATTAAAATATTTCCGTGGAATGATAGCTTAACCCACAACAATACATACAGAACAGGAGTCATGTAAAAATAAATCAAGATCATTTATATTTTAATCATTTAAAAACTTATTTTTTTACTTCTAAGTCACGACGCATAAGGCTAGCCACTGACCTACAATATAACTGTGCCATATCACTGGTTGCACAATTATATTGATCGTCATTAGTCGATATTGACCGTCAATAAGGACTACTGACGATCAATATATTTGTACAACCAGTGATATTGCACAGTTATATTGTAGGTCAGTGGCTAGCCTTACATCCTTACTTTACTCTTTGCGTGCTAGTAAGGTCGTTTCGGAAAAGTTTATTTTTAGTGTTATGTATCGTAAGCCCTATTAATTAAGTGCAGTTTAAGCTTAAAGTAAAAGTGTAATTGGATGGTAGGTGGCAATAATGGGCGAAGAACAGATACGCAAGCTTCTCGCTGCACGCGGTTACGCCAAAGGCGGCATGACTCGTCTTTCGTGTCTAGCTGAACCAAAGATCTATATCAAATCAAAATCAAATCAAATCAATTTATTTGCATGAATACAATTTTATAAAGGATGTCATGTCAATAATAATGTACATTGTATTCAGCCTGCGTACAAATATTAAAATTATCCGAATCTAATTCATTATACCTATCATTAATTATCTATCACAATCTATTTCATTAATCATTACATATGTCCACAAAATTACAATATTATTATTTAAAATCAAAAAAGTCCTTCATACAATAAAAACATTTGTCCAAGAGCCAGTCAGTCAATTTAAATTCTATCGACTGCTCTCAATTCCTCTAGCAGGTGGTTAAATGTTTCTATACACATATTGAAAACATTTCTCCTATATAAAGATTTGTGGCCGGGGGGCTTGTACAAGACATTCATAATCTTAACCCTTGTCCGCCTTTGCAAGACTTAAAAAGAACCAAAGAACTATACCACTCTCACCGCCACGCGGTCCGCCGGTGGGTCGTAACTTTTCAAGTACCTAAAGCACGCCATCTATATGCTGCTCTGAGCGAGTTCAGCAAGCCAAACGGGCCGCCAGCGTACCGTAACTTTCGCGCCGCAATTAAAGTAAAATTTTCGTTATTATTCACAAAATTACCTAATCTGTCACGCCACTCCTTGTAATTGCACATTAGGCCGCCGGCCGCTCGCGCGGCTTGCAACGGTCGAATTTCGCGCACTTTTAACGACTTTTTGTGAATTGTGTTAGTTTTGATCATCATGTCGAACTCTGATGATGACTCTAACTACCAGCCGTCTTCAGACGAACAATCCCAGTGTGTGCGCTGAATGCTTTGCCAATATACACAAAGATATTGTTAGTCAATAAGTATTGTATTTAACTAATTTTCATACATAAAATTTGCATTTTTATGGTTAAAGGCGGTGACAAGACCTAAATCGGGTTTACTTACACAGTTTTTTAACAAAAAAATATTAAATTTGGCAACGCGAAAAAAATATATGTACATATATATTATATTATTGAAAAATTATTTCCAAAACACGATTTGATGAAATTGATACGATAGAAATAAATCGTGAAGTTACGTCTGCGGCCCTAACAAGCATGCCAAAAAGATAAATTAGAACCGTTTATCTCTATGACTATCTCTTTCGTCGGCACTAGTTTGAAAGAGACGCACTTAGAGCTAAACGGTTCTAATTTATCTTTGTGCCATGCATGTTAGGGCCACTGAAATCCTCTTTCAACAGTTCTGTCTGATTTTTGTTTACTTAGTGTTGGCGTGATGTAATATTGATCTTAATTATAGACCCTATAATTAAGATCAATATTACATCACGCCAACACTGAAATAATTACTAATTTATATTTTACGTGCTTCAGACGCAAATATTAACAGTCGCTCTTTTGACTAGGTTGATCCAAAAAGAGCTGTTACGGAAAATCTATATTTGTCGTTATTTTTACAAGCTTTTATTTAACTTGCAATGTATGTATGTATGTAAACTAATAATTGAATATATGTTAATATTTGCGTCTGAAGCATCAATCGAAGAAAATAAAATGCTATTAGACAAAGTGCTAATTGCGTTTGTAAAATTAAACTTTTAGAAAAAAAACTGTTAGAGAAGGGAACGCCAGTCAATACATGCCAATGGTGACATACATGAACGAAAACAAACTCTAGTGGGGAAAAATGCGACTGGAAATGGTGGTATGTGGAACTCACGCGTTTGGGGAACTATGCCAATGGTGACATACATGACCGAAAACAAACTCGAGTGGGGAAAAACGCGAATGGAAAAACGCGTTCCGTGAATATGAAGAGTTAACTAAGCAGATTTTACGACCGAAGAAAAGTACTGCAACGTAATTGCGTGCATTGATGCAGAGCTCAATAGTAGATGCGTCGTCTCCGTCTCTGAACTCACAAAACCACCAACCAACCAAGATGTGAGCAGGAAAATGTCATTACCGCCCATCTCGATCCAAACATTTTGCACGCTTAAAAATAAAAGGAAATAAGTCCAAATGAAATGAACTTTTGGTTTAAAGTTTACTCAACCGCGTTAGAATTGAATTTGGAATGGATTTGTAGTTCACATTATTTCTTTTTAATTTTAAACGAGCGAATTTTAATGGTAAGTTCACAGATTACGTACCATTCATAAACTTGTTCAAATCATTAATTCATAGTGACAATAGTCTGGACTCGGTGCAAAAAATTTATTCCCTGAGACCCTTACTCAAGGACGAACCATTCGACTTTATAATAAACTTGCGAATTACGTCGAATAGCTACGTTGACGCACTTAAGCTGTTATAACAGATATGACAACAAATATAAAATTATAAGTGACCATATAAGTATCATATTGGATCCAACATCCCTTAATAAGTCAACAGCTGGTAGTCTTAGAGAGTTCATAGGTATCTTGTATACGACAGCAGTTAGCGGCAATAAAAAATCATGAGCCTCACGTAATTCATTGGGATGCAATATTGTTATGTATTTTATGTCGTAAATTAGACACGTTCACGGCACGAGCATACCAGCTCGAGCGCGACGCAGCCGTGGAACCCACGATGGAGGACTTCTTAAAGTTATTGGAAAAACGCGCATTGGCGCTGGAAGACGCCGAGCAGGGGCACGGTCAAACACCGACCCACGAAGCGCGCACTCACCAGGTGGCAGCGCACGTCGTCGCCAGCTCACCATGCAGTTATTGTAAGTCTATTGACCACAGATTATTTAAATCCAAAGCGTTCCAACTGCTCCCAATATTAGACAGATTGACATTTGTGAAAGATAATAAATTGTGTAACATTTGTTTAGGCTCACACTCGGGGCGATGCAGGTTCCACTTTAGATGTTCAGAGTGCAAGGGAGCACACAACACTTTGATACACTACAATGCCTGTGAAGGCAATGCCGCCTGTCACTTTAAAAAGCAATGTCAATGAAAATAATGTACTTCTCCCAACAGCCAGGATAAAAGTATTCGGTAAAGATGGTACCGAGTCCCACATTCATGCTCTCTTGGATAGTGGCTCGCAGGTGTCTTTGATCACAGCAAAGGCAGTTGACAAGCTGGGTTTCACACCCAAGCAGATCAATACAAGCATCATTGGTATATCCAATGCAAAAAGTAATGTGAGATATTGTATTCCTTTAGAAATTCATTCGATCAAGGCCCCTTTTAGAACAAATGTAAACTGTCACATAGTGGATCAGATAACCTGCAATCTACCACAATATAGATTTGACATTTCTGAAGTAAAAAATCCAGCAAATATCACTTTGGCTGATGAACAATTTAATGTCCCAGGTGAGGTACATATGTTAATTGGAGCGGACATGTTTTTTCAGACGCTGTTGCCAAGCCAACAACCATGCCGCATAGAGCTGCCTGCAAGACTAGCCAGCTCGCCGAGAAGCAGCTTTCTACAGGCATCGCAGCACTCCAGCGCGCAATCGCCCGCGCCGCAGGCCGAGCCTGCGCAGTGCGCCGCCGGCGCGCCGCCTAGTCTGCACGTGTTCAACACTGTGTTTGGCCACTAAGTTGGAGGTAGTCTGCCACTATATTTATCCAAGCCCACCTGCAATAAAGTTGTGCTTAAATGTGAATTAGGTCTCAATGAAACACTAGCCCAGTTCTGGACCACTGAAAAATTTCCCGAAGTATATAATGAAAGCACATCTGAGCATCAATTATGTGAACCAAGTTTTCAAGAAACTGTAAAGTTAAAAAACAGTCAATTTAAAGTTGCCCTACCATTGAAGTTGCTTCTCTCGGAAATCAGTGATGCATTAGGAGAATCATTCCTTCAATGTCTTGGCCTATGGCATGGATTGTACGGCTCATTCCCGGTCACGACGGCAAAGTGCGGGCCGTGGAGGTACAGACTCCTAACAGACATACTCATGTTCGTGCCATTCATAAGATTTGTCTCTTACCTATAGAGGATAACTTAAGTTAAATAATAGTTATATTTTGAGAGTAATCATTGCAGAGCACCGCGTTCTGATCTCATTCCTTTCATTAACTGTAAATTGTTTTTAACTGCAATAACTACTCATAAAATTTTCAGTACAAAGGTATCTACTACCTTGTATATTAATTAGGCTTTCTGCATAAGTAGTATATGTCATTAAGTGCATTTTTGTTTTATTAGTTATTACTGTGTGTAAGATATTCTTAATTTTATAATTGTCTTTCTATCTTGTGAGGCTGCAGCATGTTGCACATTTGGCTACGGCAACACCAAAGGGAATTAAAACTTAGTTTTAATTTATGTTGTGCCTCTGGCAACACTACGAACAATGAAAGCAAGTACCTACACGCAATCGGGCATTTTTCCGTAAAGAAGTAACAAAGTGGAATAAAGAAAGGAACATATCTTAAGTGGCGCGATATTAAAAATTCAAATCATTAGCCCTTATTTATTCATAATAACAAAAAAAATATTCGATTTCCAAGCTTACATTAATAGAAAAAAATGTTTTTGGTCTCCTCACTCAGCAAATCTGAGTTCCACTTTGTAACCTTTTCAAAATTTTATTATAAATCAGACTTCATAGATATTATTAACCCTTTCGGCGCGCATGATGCACATATGCTTCATGGGATTGCAGCGTCGCGTATGCGTATGATGCCCATGTGCTTCATGGGATTGCAGCCCCTTGGGCGCGCATGATGCACATGTGCTACATGACAAAGATTGATGATAACATAGTATTTTGTCCAAATTGGAACAGTTTTTAGGTTGATTGAGATTATTGAGACTATGAATAATTGAGTGTCATATGTATATTTTTCTCTTCCTTTGTATTTGCAGAGAAAAATTACTTTGAATTTTAACAATCGATATTACTTGTATTAAGTAAGAAAAATTTCTTATTTATTTGATAAACCGTTAGCGTGGTCATCATGTACATTTTAATTTAATTTAATTATCTATATATTTAGATTTTCACTTAAAAATGTCATGATCATGATAACCACGGTGCATCATTGCGCCAGAGCGTACCGTATTTATTACCATGCAATTTTAAAATGCAACAAGTACCTTATTTGTCGTACAATATTAGACTTTATTGCGCAGGAATGAAAGTATATTTTTTTAAGTAGGCAACAGAAAATCACATAGGACGGTGTCATGCGGCGTTGACGTTAGTCATTCATTTGTACATTTTTAAAGTAGTGCAAAGTAATGCATATAAACATTCAATATTTCGGCGATAAATACAATAGTAGATACAAATATTACTCAGCGAATAAATTTAGCAAATAGTCGTTTTTGTATAGTCCAGAAAGTGGCGGTACACATGACTTGACTAAGAAATGGTTAATCACCCTACATATCTCGTTCAGCTACCTGGCGGCGGCCTGTCATGTCCCGTGACCTTGCATTCGTTAGAGGCATACGCTAATTATTATTTTCTATTGTTAAGAAAACATTCACGGAATGCAGGCGACCAATCACGAATGTCGCCGTGCTGAGCTGGGAAGACAAAGGGTGGGTAATTCATATTAAATACGTACAGTCTTAGTTTATGCCTGTGAATGTGCGTTTGTCTCCTTGCGTCTTGTGAGTGATAATCGGTTGTGATTCTGAATCTTGTACCACTGACCCGGCTATCTTTATGGACCTGAATATTGCACGTAGAACGGTGGACCCGGCTTTCTCTATGTTCTCGAACTCTGCTAACTCTACGAATCCTGCTCACCTCTTGGACCCGATAGTTGCCGTTTTATCAAATGGTCAACTGCCGACCGATATCAGCGATATGTCAATGCCAAATAAATAAAACTGGTCCAAAAAGGCCTAGGACTGCTGTAGGCCGAGATCCGATCTTCTCACTTGCAGTTAAAGATCGGAGGAGACTATCCTATCTTACCCATTTCAAATATACCTAGCAGTGATTGTCAAACTTTAAATTTTCATGATTGTAAACAATCGTTCAGATTTTTACATTTCATTGTTTTGACTGATTGAAAGATACTCGGGCAGAAAAAGTATTAATTACGGAACATGAATCGGTAACCCTTATATTATAGATTTCCCGTTCACTTTGCAAATCTAGTGACATAAAAAGTTTGAGAGGCACAGATTCACCAAATTTTAGTATCAGGGGCATGATCAGATACAAAAATGCGAAAAAAAGGAAAATCAATTGGAACATTTAAGTTTCTAGTTATTGGAGGCTCCAATTTACATAGGTATCAGAACAGGGAACATCGAATATATTCCTTTTAGAGAACTTTTCTCTAAGCATTAGAAGCGCCTGTTTGATTCCTACGTACTTGCCCCACCTCCGGTATTACTGAAACATACCTTACCTAATATACTAGAAAACGCGTAACAATTTTGGTCCTGAGGGCTTAGCACATTAATTTTTATCGCGCACATAAAGCATTCGTCCCTTTCGCACTCGCTTATTAGTTAAAAAGTGCCAGATGCTTTGTGCCCGATAAAAGCTAGTGTGCTAGGCACGCAGAGGGCCTAACACGCAAATTATCGCGCACAAAAAGCATTCGTCCCTTTCGCACCCGCATTAGTTAAAAACTGACAAACGCTTTAAATCCGCGATAAAATCTGTGTTCTAGGCACCCAGGGTGCCAGAGTGCGAGAGCTGATAGTGGATAGCGATTTGGCGGCAAATTTAAAAATACAAAAATTTCAAGCGTGTTTTCCTTGAAAATGAGGAAATTTAATAACGAAAATATTTTTTTCACATTCAAATGGAGTCAACAACCTGCCGGAAATATTGTTTCATAGCAGTCAAGCACCGAACTGTTAAAGAAATTGCGTGCCCTCGCAACGGACAGACAGACATTAGTTCCAATTTTTTTAACGTTGTCGTACTTTGTCATTACAGCTTTATTCGCTAAGACACCTGTGATTCAAGGAGCCTGATTCACTGAAATTCACCGCACTAAACTTTCTTTGCTTTGCTTGTGCTTTCCCGGAAATTCCATATTCCTAAAAGTCTACCTAATGTAGTTCTATCTTCTAAGTAGTCTGAGAAACTTATAATTTATTATAGATAAGGCTGTATGATTATAAATCTTTGTGTATTCGTATCGTATGAATGATATGGAAACAAAACCACTAATTGTCAGACACCTGTCAAATCGTAATTCTGTTTGTGACAGTGAGTGTTAACGAAATTAAACTTATTGTCCTTACAATATAATATTATTTTGTGTTGTTATTAAAGTGTAATCGTCAATTTAAATTTTATTTCCAAAATACGCATATAATTATAATTATAGTTCGCAGTTCCATTGTTTATTTGTTATTGCCATTTGGTGCTTTGCATTTGCTAAGTAAAAATAGAAGTGTTTCTTCTATCCTAATTCGTGATTCATTCGTAAGCCTTCACATAGGAGTTGGGATGCATCTAGGTGTAAATTTATCCAATGCTCTCCAGCAGCTGGAGAGTGTTAAAGCTGCCGTGGATCAGAGTGACGATCCGAAACTAAAGGTATACGAAGCCTATCAATTGTTTACGTTTAATCATGTATTGTCTTGTTTGTTATACTTGTAGACAAAAATAAATCTATCATACTATACAAATAACGTTAGGCAAGGAACAACCAACTTAAGTTGTTTCTTACCCCTTAAATGGAGAGTTTAAAAATAAAGTAGGTACTTTATCTCTCAAGCACCTTGTAGATAAAAGGAAAATAACTATGCCAAATTTTAACTTTGTAGGTCTTGTAGTTTATAAAGATTACGTCAGCATCTCTGAAGTTGTACCATTTCATTATGTATGATTATGTATCAGGTTTTCCAAATCAATTATAGAACATTTTACAAGATTTTTTAATTATTAAGTGATTATTATAAATAGAGTTTCTTAACTATCTCAATTAATTAATAAATGCATTCAAAACTATTGGAAAGTCTCAACAGAATTGTAACCAAATGGTAAAAATTAAAAATTGATGATGTAACCACATTAATTATTTACAAACCATCTGACAAATACTCATAAGCATTATATAATATATGTATTTCTGTGTATAACACAGCCAATAGATCACTAGTATTTCAATGCACTAACAGTATGATCCTATAAGCAATATTGAATATAGTGCTTACATTTCTTATAAGACCAATCAACCAATCATAGTAGCATGATAATAAGCAGCAGTTAATCTGGAGAGAAGTTATATTAAGAGGACTCTACTGTATATATACATTTATATGTTAATCTTTTAGTTTATAATCAACCAGTACAAGCGCCTAGACATGGGTAGTCTCAATTCTGCAGAGTGATTTGATTCACTGAATCCAACTCCACGATCAGCAAACCGATCACCAACTCCGCTTAATGATTCCGACTTCTCTTGATGAGTCCGGTTCATATCACTACCGGATTACTTTAAACAAATATCACTCCTGAATGCATCAAATTTATTTTTGTATATTTATAAAGCAGTAGGGTCAAGGCGGCAACAGTGGGTCACTTTTACTTCGAGCGATGTCACTTGATTTGGACGAGTGTTGGAAAGATGCAAAAGGATTAGTATTATAGTGTAACTAATATATATTGAATATTTTAATCGATTTAGTACAACAGGGTAATATTTTGGAAAATAAACAGTATTTAACAAAAAAACTTATTTGAGCCACTGTGTACTGGGGGTGGCATACAGTGAATCGGCCCTCAGTTCACAGTGAATCAGGCAAGTTCACAGTGAATCATCTATAATTATAACCCAAATAATAATGGAATTTTCGGCTTTTTATCAGTCTTTATTTATTGAATTAACCGAACAATAAATGTAACATTAAACAAAAATAATATTTTGTCTTAAAATTAATAATCAAATTACTTAAATTTAAAAACATTAGACTCTTTTCTCTCGCTCATACCAATTTTTTTTTAAAAGCATTTTTCATCTCGTCAACTGTGTGTTTCCCTATTTTACGGGGCCTTGCTGGACGAGCCATCCTGAAAGGGATAACTAACGAAAATTATTACATCTTGTAAAATTTTCTAAACTAATGTCTGAGCAATCATTATCAGTAGGTACCTACAGTACACAGTCACCACAGTGTATCATGGACCACTGTGTACTAAAGCGATTTGAGCCACTGTGTACAAAAGGGCCATTTTGGATATAACTTATACCACGCATGATAGTTTTGCTTAAATCGAAGTGCAGTATACGTCAAAATGATCTCAATTAAGTTTATTTCTCAGCAAAGTTATTAATCCATTGGTAAAACAAAATGTTCGTGAAAAAATAGAAAGTACACCTTACCTTAAAATTCACTTTTTCTTTCGTCAAAACAAAAAAACATTAATTACACGGGTTCGTTACATAGCTGACGCAAACGAACTGGTTGTAAACTGTTTCTATCGGGAGACCTTCCGAAGAGTGAGGAAGAAAGAAAGCTATCTATAATATTTTTGACACAACGGCTTCACCCTATGTAACCTAGTCAAATTAAAACTTTCGTGAGACATTATGAAAACTTGAAAAACACACGGCTTTACTCACGATTTATTGTCAGAAATAGTCCGACATGTTTCGAACTCGATTGGAGTCCTTCTTCAGGGTTTGAGTGTGGTCCCGGTCAGATCAACCCGCGCACTCCAAACAACAGGACTCCAATCAAGTTCGAAACATGTCGGACTATTTCTGACAATAAATCGTGAGTAAAGCTGTGTGTTTTTCAAGTATTCAGTATGTAACCTATTCTTTTTTCTCATTGAAATCATAGGATCATATTTTGTTACTTTCTCATTTTATAACATAGACAGATGCATGTCCTACTGGCAATGTAGATTTATATTAACTATTAATTAAAAATAGTTAATAGATAGTAGTTTAAAAAATAATACAGACCTGTGTGGTTCAATACAGTGTACATACCACATTAAGGGTCAAGAGAGTTTCGTAACTCAGGGGGTGGGCAATTGCCCCCCATTACCCCTCCCCACCCTAAATCCACCCCTAAAAACGAATGGTTTTAATCATTTGCAACCCATATTTCCTTTTAGGCGGCTACCAATGATGACTTGAATATGCTAATAAGTTTGCTGGAAAGCCCTATACTGAAGAGTATTGCAACACTTCAAGACTCTGTGGGAATGCTGGCTACCCAAGTAGCTCACCACCCTTCAATTTTGCCTGGTGACTTTGATATTACTCCAGCCGGTAAGAATTTGATTGTTAATAACTTGTAGTGTCAATCATTGCTAAAAAAACAGAGGGAAAAAAGACAGATATATTATCACTAGGTACATAAGCTTTAAATATAATGATTGATAATGTCAATTTGTAGCACTAATTTTACTATATTTTGTACCATTTAAATATCATAGGAAGCTTTGGAGGTATTAAATAGTGGCTAGAAAAGTAAACTATTAATAAAAAATATAACAAAAAAAAACTTACTCCTAAAACCTTCTGATAAGTAAAAACCGGTCAAGTACAAGTCGGACTTGCGTGGAGAGGCTTTTGTACTTTAAATCGTCAACTACCTATTTTCCCTGAACCTACTGGTTGAAAAAATTTAAACTTGGAAAGTATACAGAGTAAGGTGACCCAATCACAAATGTATACTGTAAAATAAACCAATATAAATGTTTTTGGCTTCAATGTTTTGCATTTCCCATAGGAATCGAAAGACTTCGTTGAGGATTTCCTATAAACTTTGGGTGAGGGGGGCTATATAAAAATGTATTTATTTTCTTATCCACCTAACAGATTAATTTTTTAAATTTTCTTATTTTGTCCCCTCTGATTAACCTTTTGAACGCCATGGCTAAATGCGAGAAAGCGTGCTCCGGACGCCAATTGACGGCTGTAGCCGACAAAATGTATGGAAAACGGCATGTCGTGGCGTCAGCGGCACGGAAATCTGCTGTTGGCCACAGACGACTGTGGCGTTTAAAGGGTTAACCCTCAAAACCAGAATTTGTTTATTACCATATATCTCCGTATTTGGGTTACCTATCTCTGTATATGTACTACAGTTCATTGTTTTATCCAATACGTCCAGTAGACGCACAGACAGACAGAGCGACACATTTGTGATCCTATAAGTGTTCCATTTTATCATCGCATATTAGGAACCATGAAAATAATAACTTCATTAGTAAATTTGCAAGTCACATCAAACACTTAAATCGTGACGTCGATTTCGATGTATTTAATGTATCACTTAATTAATAAGGGATATCAAATTTACTTGCCACCGACTTTAATAATAATATATTTAATTTATAACTGCCTAATGACAATTATAAGTGGCAATCGGCCATTGGATTTTTAAATGCACTATAATAGTATATTGGAAAGGAATTAAATGTAGGCAGATCATATTACGTGAGTCATCAATAGAGCGATAGGTTGACCGCTTAAAAGAGTCGTCGCCCGCGCGGCACAGGGGCGCGGGGCATGACGACAGAGGGGCCTGAGAGAGGTTCGGGCGGCGTGAAATGAATGAAAACAAAAATGCGCCTGCCGCCCGCACCTCTCTCGGTCCCCACTGTCACCATGCCCCCGCGCCCATGTGCCGCGCGGGCGACGACTCATTTAAGTGGTCAACGTATAGTAAAGACAGACCAGCCAACCCTTGCAGATTCGTGCCAGCTCTTATGAATCCATCTATACATATAACTAAAAGACTAGATTGGCCGGTAAAGTGAGTCAAATTATTAACATAACTAAGTCTGGTTTTCTATTTTACGTTTATAGGTGAGCTTGCATTGCAAACGCGAAACCTTTATGGGTCTCATGAAGGGGAAGAAGAGCAACGTGTCCCCCAAGTGTCACCACCTCACTGCCTTGAGTTTGGCTCTGGCTCGGATAATGAACGAGTTCTGGGACTTGACTCTGCATCTATAGATTCTAACATGTCACCCAAGCAGGTACAACTAATAATTTAATTTATTAATTTCTTATAACTTTAAAAACATATTCTTTAATTTGTTATTTATATATATTTATGTGAACATTCACCATCATTTTTAGGGTTCCGTACCTCAAAAGGAAAAAACGAAACCCTTATAGGATCACTTGTGTGTCTGTCTGTCTGTCCGTCTGTCACAGTCAATTTGCTCCGAAACTACTGGACCGATTGAGCTGAAATTTGGTCTACATATGTAAGTCGGTGACCGCAACACGGACGCGTGACGTAAATATATGAATTTTAAACATGGGGGCCACTTTTGGGGGGTAAATCAGAAAATTAAAAAAAAAGTTATGCAATCTATATTGTGTGACATATCAAATGAAAGGGCTTATTGTGAGGACTTAAAATATATTTCCTTCTGAATTTTAAGTAAAATAGTTTGGAAGTTATTTAGGAAAATAGGCGAAAATTGACCATCCCCCCCTCTAATTTCCCTTATTTCTGAAACTACTGGGGCTGAAATTTAAAAAAAAATACAGAAAATAGTTCTTTACCTATAGATTACAGGAAAACCTATAAGAAGTCTATGGTATATAAAGTAACCTAGTAAATTGCAGATAATCATGTACGGAACGGAACCCTCTCCACGCGAGTTTAACTCGCAATTGTCCGGTTTTTTTATGTTCATTTATATGATAAATGAACATGAAAATTGTCTTTAAATGTATATTAGTTAACCTCAGAAGTTTTTTCTCCCAATTACTAAGTACAAGCTTAAAGCTAGCTGACAACTTCTTTGTCAGTTTGTTAAAATAAAGAATAAACACGATCCGGTTCTTGACTATTTTTCAAACAAAAATGTATGGTGCTTTTCGTAATGAAATTTTCACATTTTTAAGGAAAAATCACTTAAAATATTTTGCAATTTTTAATTTTGTTTGCTTTTACTTTTCGCGTTGACAATAAAGTCGATTTTCTTTATTATTTTTTAATTGAAGTATTTTATTCCTTTATACATTTGTTTGATTTATATACAAATTCCATGCCTTATCGTTTACATTAGCCCATCGAGACTTAAAGTATGTTTTTTCCCTGAAGAAAATCTTACCGGCTTAAGTAACCCTCTCCTAAGAACGAAATTGGCTCAAAAAAATAGTAGTTTATGCAACGGTTGCATAATGATAGGCCTTAAAACACTAGTGCGGTTTTATGAAACGAGCTTTTAGCGATTTTCATAATAAGATCGCACGTGTGTTTTAAGGCCAAATTATGCAGAGTTGCATACATAACTTTATCTACACATATATTATAAATCCTCCAAGATGGGTTCAGAAACAATATTTTCTGGCAACAAGTTATTTGTTGCAATCGTGGCTGCATATTTCCGATATCCGGCGCATTTTCACATCACACACACTCCGAAAAGACTACTATTCATATTTTCAACTAAAATATAAATTACAAACAACTTTTTCTATTCAATTCAACAACAATTCTACTTTCGTTCAGCAAAACACCAACATAATGGCTGCAATTCGATCCTCCGTCAAGACCATTTTTTTTTAAATCATAGACAAACAACTGAAGTCTCTATTCTCATGTCACTCGAGATCAAATGTTGTGCAGTTTATATTAAAAAAACATACTGAATTGACGTTTCGTATCAATAACTGTTTTAATATCTATGGATACTAGAATAGAGACCATCTTGAGTTTTGACAGCTGTTCCAAATTTAATCTCATTTCTATACTAAAAACGATACGGGAATAACATTGCAGCACTGGTTTTTCCCAATTGGTTGTCAAAATGGTGGTCATTTCCTACGGTTTTTGATTACACTATGGAGGTTTTATGATATGGGTGTAGATATCAATTTGTGTATTAAAATGTATAAAAGATTATTATTGTGTATCTTCATTACATTACAAAGAAAACCACAGTTTGGTTAGTTAACACATTCAGTGCCGTGGCAGTTCACATGCCAGACGACTCCTGAGGGGAGTTCTTGGATTGCGATGCGATGGGCATGGTTGTCGCTAGCAAGACATTAAATGAATAATATCTAAATGTGAACTTTATTTTTAAACATAAAAATATTATTGAATAGAGCAATTATTTTAGGAATTGGTTAAGTAGTTGTGAAATTACGACTAACTAATTGATTCTGTATTAGAGACACTGTAGTAAGTAAAGTGATGAATTTTCAAATATATGGTTATAGTCAGAATACAGTGTCCTATAAGCACATTCAGTAATAGAGATCCCGACTATCGGATTTTCTATGAGACAGCCGGCAGTCGCTTCAATATAATAACCTGCCATATGAAAAACGGTCAATTGGATCAAATAATACCAACCGAAAATAAAATTAGAGTAACATATGTCCCTTCAAACTGCGTATATATAACGTTTGAAAGTTGACAGCACTTAACTTCCCAGGGGAGTCAACGGCATTGACATAAGTGAACTCCCCTGGGGAGTTCTCGGCGTGCAGCGTTGGTTTGCTCGACGAGTGCGTGTTTGGACTCCCCTAGCGCGTCTTATGTAGCAATTTGTTTTTAGGCCGGTGTACAGCGAATGTCTTCGTTTTTGGCCAGGCAAAGAAACTGTTAATAAAAAAAATACTAACCTGCAATCATGGTATTGAAGAATCATTTATTCTTTTCAGATTCATGGTATCTTGGATATATCACGCAATGACGACTCTCTGGCCTCAGTTTCTCCCAACATTGTGGCAGGAGACTGGGCGCAAGTAGAAATCATAAACCTTGTCAATGACGGCACTGGCCTTGGATTTGGTAAATATTTCTTCTTTTTATTAATCAAATTTTCTGACATTCTAGTTTTGTAGTTTGTTATTTTGATTACTTATGGACTTTATTTTTATAAGAACAACTATATTTGGAGTGACAAGCTTTTTGCAAATGCATTGTGAAATAAAATGTAATGTTATTTTTAACCCACCTACATACCAAAGTAGATTTCAGGTCCTATCTAGTCTTTTCTCAAGGTATAATTTCCATGCAAATATGAATTATATTAAAAAATAATAATATATATTTTAGGCGACTTTTCGGGAAGCTATATTTAAATTTTTACACTGGCTGACTTTATTACTTTTCTCTATTATTTAAGTTTGTAAATATTAAATTAATCTTAATTTTGTTTTAGGCATCATCGGTGCAAGGACAAGCGGTGTGATTGTAAAAACGATTCTGGCGGGTGGAGTCGCTGATCGTGACGGTCGTCTCAAATCCGGAGATCACATCCTGCAAATAGGAGATGTGAGTACTCACTTATGTCGGGTTCCTTCTTTACCTCATTTTTTAGTACCTATGGAAGTTATTGTTAATTTTATTGATATACATCGAAAAAGCATCTGCGGGACGTTTTATTGTAGTTATTTTTTGGAACAGGTTAGCCTGATGGAGATGGGTTCAGAGCAAGTAGCGGGGGTGCTGCGAGCGTCGGGCTCGCGCGTGCGGCTGGTGGTGGCGCGCGCCGTGGACCCCGCGGCGCACGCGGCGCCCGCGCCGGCGCCCGTCGTGCCCGCCAGGTAGCATGCAGGAGCCAGTGCATGTCTTACAGAACTGACTCGTTCTATCAGTGTTCCAAGAGCTACCCTTAATGCGCCGAGTCAAACTGTTTTAGTGGGTATCCGCTGCAAACACTTGGCCCCTTTTAATCTGTTCTGGGAGAGCTCGGCATCCGTTGATGCAAAAAACAGTCGTCATTGCCCTTTTTATTTGGTGTAGAGTATCCCTTATAGGTCACGCACCCGAGAATGCTTTGCTCAATGTCTGTATGAATTGTCTACATCTATTGAACAATACAGAATAGTAGTTTATGCAACGGTTGCATAATGATAGGCCTGAAAACACTAGTGCGGTTTTAGGAAACGAGCTTTGCGAGTTTCATAATAAGATCGCACTTGTGTTTTAAGGCGAAATTATGCAGAGTTGCATACATAACTTTATCTACACACATTATTATAAACGGCGACACGGCGACGATGGGGCCCCGCCGGCTGCGGGACGGCGGCGCGCCGGCGTGGGGTTCATATCTGTATCGTTATGACCATTACGATACTAAAATCGATATTGTAATAACATTACAGTACAGGTTGTCATACTGGTGGTCATTTCCTACGGTTTTTGATTACATTATGGAGGTTTTATGATTTGAGTGTAGATAAAAATGTTTACTAGTTTTGGAATGTGCGAGACCTGACACAGGTACATAAATACCTACTAGGTGGCCCCAACCACAATGTTTATGACCTGTAATTATTAAATGAAATAAAATATTTGTTATTATTATATATTTTAAGGCTTCTGTCGGACCCGGAAGCATTAGACCGCTACCTGTTGGAAACTGGCTTCGAGCAAGTGTTCCATACTCAACCGACACCTGTTCAACACTCGACTGCCTCTAGATTCGTCTTTGACAGTTCAGTAACTCCACCTCCTGACTCAGGTATTTTTATTACATTATGATTTGAATGTGACTAATAAATATAAGCAACAAATTTTAATGCAAGTAATTACTATTTTCCAGACGCCGAATCACCCGAGGTCGATAGATTTACTGTGCAACTGAAGAAAGATGAAAATGGACTCGGCATAACGATAGCAGGTACTTTAGCTACTTATTGTTTCTATCCGTGGCCAATCAATAACTGGAAACTTCTTGAAATATGAGGCTCACATGTTGCCAACACGTATACAACTGTATTTGAAAATTCACTGTACCGTACATGATATAAAGCTTACATATTTTTTTTTTAGTCTAGTCTGTGTAAGGTTAAAATGATGTGTGACCACAATTTGTATATCGTCGGTGCGAATTCCAAAATCGCTGTGTTTATGGTCTACTTGTCAGGAGACAGTTAAAACCGTGTTTTTCTTAGACAATTACTTAACGTGCGTAGTTATATTTTTTTTATGATAACTAGAAAACTTTTACACCAATATAAATTAAATAAAATAAAATTTGATAATAAGTTATTACTAAAATATGATTTAAACGGAAATATTGGTACATAGCGGGTTTAATTTGTAACATTAAAAATCGCGATATACCTAGCAGTTGCTTGACTATTTTTTTTAAATGATGTTTTTAGGAATATTTTGCTACATAGCGGGTTTTACTCACTATATTTGAAGATATCTGACTACTAAAAATCGCCATGTGTAAAAATATGACAACAATGCCGATGATAAAATATCGCTATGTGCATCAACGAACGCAAAGCGAAATAAAACGATCACTTTCTTAAATGTTCTTATCTTATTATTTAAAATTCGCTAATAGCCCAATTTCACATAGCGAATTTATCAAGGTATTTTTTTGCCTAGTAACACATAAACCAATACCGTTAACAAAAAAAAATTGTGGGGCTGTTAGTGTTAATGTGTTAAAATAAAAATAAAAACACAAAAAAACATAGCGATTTTGGAATTCGCACCGACGATATGCGGTTATCGTTTGAGTGACTGTTGATATAATACTTGAATGTGTGCAGGCTACGTGTGCGAGAAGGAGGAGCTGTCGGGCATATTTGTGAAGTCGGTGAGCGCGGGCAGCGCCGCGGCGCTGAGCGGGCGCGTGCGGGTCAACGACCGCATCGTGGCGGTGGACGGCGCCTCGCTCGCCGGCAAGTCCAACCAGCGCGCCGTCGACGCGCTCAAGCAGAGCGGCCACACCGTCACTCTGGAGCTCGAGAGGTGAGCCACACCAGTTCACTGAAGGCAGGCAACTGTGGCACAAAACAGATAGGTACAGACATCAATCTACATACAAGTGCGCTCGAACAACGCACATATAGACACTGCTCACGGACACGATATCTGGGACCGGTCGAGACCAGTGCGAGCGCGAGTGCCATCCGCGTGAGACACGCGTCTGTGAACTTTTCTGTACAATAATGGAAACTGTGTAACTAGGGTAATCCGTTTAGAAGTTATTAGGGATTTTCGATAGTGAAAATTGACAAACGAATGAAACAAAATCGTCGCAAGATATTTTCTGTGACAAATTTGTAATATAACAATGACATTAAAATAAAAATATTTTAGTTATTATTAATTTATCCATTATTTCCGTTTCATTCTCATCAATAAATCAAACAACTAGATAAAAGTGCTATTACCACGATAGTTTTTTGTGCATAAGCCATAGTTGACAACCCTAGAGCGACCGCCGAGCCTAGGTATAAAAAGTGAAGTACATACATGTGATTGACTTCTGTACCTAACTGTTTTGTGACTGTGCTCTTAAAAGATTGTGCCGATGGCGTCTCCAGTTACTATATAGCTGGACGAATGCAATAGTGGCACAATTTAAAAAAAAATGTTTTTGAGTTAAACTAAAAATTGTGTTATACATTGCATATTTTATACTACACAAAACAGACCGAACTCAAAAGGATATTTAGACATGTGTCACTATTGCATTCGTCCAGCGATATAGTAACTGGAGACGCCATCGGTACAATCTTTAAAAGTCTGTCATATTTTGAGGGGAGTGCGGGGAGAGGGAAGTACCACTACATGTAAAAACTACTTACAAATGCAAAAACCGCTCGTTCATATGCACTCACACTAACAATAATTAACACACGCACATTGGGAAATAAATAAAATTAATTAAAAGTGCATACACATTTCTAAGTATGGATGTGTTCGTAGAGATAACCGATTAATTTTATGACAACACGAAATGTCATGCGAACTGTTTTATGAATCGATGTTATTCCATCTTTTTGTGTTGGAACGTGTTTTGAACGAAGGTGCATTTAAATAGGCATTGGTTGCTCCTCCGTTACACCTTTCAGGTGACCAGCTGACGGTCTTTCCACCGCGATAGAGCCAGCTGACGATTTGATTTGTTCATAATAGCATATAAACTATCATCTGACCAAGTATCTCTCGGGAGGCGATGGCAAAATACTTTTTTTTTCTCCTAGTTTGGGGCGTTAGTGCTGCTCAACCGCACCAAGCCACCAAGCGGCAGCTGACGTTCACTAGGCTTCATGATACAACTCTCTTAATCATTGTACCAGTTCTTAGCCGGGCGGCGATTGGTCATGAAAATTTGTTGCTGGCTCGAGGACCATTATGTGTGCGATTAAAACTAGTGTGCTTTGGGGCATTTATTCCGTTGTATGCTACTAAATCTGCCACCGATGGCATAAAACGGAAAAAAACGTCTAACCTAAACCGGAATACCTCATTAGAAGGTGACAGTGGTGCGGTCGCACAGATCCAGTGGCATACAACGAAATATAGCGAAGTGTGAACCTACGACTTTTTATACAAAAGGCGATAACGATTTCCACCCCTTAAAATGTAGCCCTACTGTATTAATGCAGATACCTCCGCGGCCCCAAATACGAGCAGCTGCAGCAGGCGATAGCGGCGGGCGAGAGCGCGGGCGCGGCGGCCGCCGCGCACAACCCCTTCCTGCACATGCACCGGCCCGAGCCCGCCGCGCCGCACGACATACAGATGACGCTGCTGCACCAGACGTGAGTCCCCGCATTCTTCGTGCTAAATGTTCCATTGCATAGTTAAAAAACCGGCCAAGTGCAAGCCGGACTCGCGCACGAAGGGTTCCGTACCATTATCTAAACGGCAAAAAAATCACGTTTGTTGTATGGGAGCGCCCTTAAATATGTATTTTAACCTTTTTTTTTGTATTTGTTGTTATAGCGGCAACATAAATACATCATCTGTGAAAATTTCAACTGTCTAACTATCACGGTTCATGAGATACAGCCTGGTGACAGACGGACAGACAGACGGACGGACAGCGGAGCCTTAGGAATAGAATTTTTACCCTTTGGGTACGGAAACCTAATAAGCTATACGTCTGTGGAAATAGGAATGTTTCCTGGGTAAAAAAAAACCAATTATCCGTCAGTTAGTTTATCAAAAAATATTGAACACATATTTTTTGCTTTATCAAATCAATCAAAATTGACAAAGATAACGCGCATCTAAGTTCGGGAGTGGGGGCTTATGACGTCACTTAATGGTAAAAAGTGTGCAAAGTCGTGACGTCACGCGGAACTTCAACGCACTATATCTTCGTCATTTTTTGTTTAATTGACAAAAGAAAAAATACCCAGTAAACTCTCCCCAACAATCGGGTTTCTTGTTCTTCTGGAGAGGGTTCGAAAGAAAGGTTTGCTTACATTCGTGATATATTTTCAGTATATACGGTATATTAGGGTGGAAAACCATCGTCTTAAATATCTTGCTCAAAAGTAGAGTTAAAGCCGATCACAAACCTCTTGAAACTAAAAATAGCTCTAATCCTCATTTCCATTGAAGCTTGGAGTCGAGCGTGGAAGACGAGGCGGACGGATCTCCGCCGCGCAGTCCGCCCACCACGGCGGCGCGCGCGCACCCGGCCTTCGAGATGCCGCGGACGCATGAACAAAAAGAAGCCATTAGGAGGAAATGGCAATCCATATTAGGTAAACACTCTTAACTGGTAATGTCTTCGGAAATACCTTAAGGATGTGTACCACGTCAAATCCGCAGTACATCAAATTAATTTTTCAAGTTTTGTTTCATTTGCACCAAATAACGGCAATGAGTAATATTGTACAAATAATTATTTAAAATATACAAATTGTTTGGTTATTAATAATTATTTAGTATGTGAAATAAAATCAGAACCTGATTTGACTACTAGAGTCATAACCAATCAATATGCAGTATTTGAAACGGTCCGGACACATGGAAATTCAATCAAGAGTATTTCCGTGGGACCAACGGTTTTATTTTTTATTACAATTATGCGAAACGACTAATACTACCAAACTATTCAATTTCAGCGAAAAATATACAAATCGATATATTGGGTACACATCCTTAAATTTCTTTTGACAATAAAGTCTGTTCGCCGAGAGTTGAGAAATATTATGATACGTCTCGAAATAGCGACTGTCGCTTACCTATCGCAAACTGTATGACGGGCGTCACTTATCGCCGCACGCACTGAGTTTCGTGGTACGAGGGAGGCAGTTGTTGTGAAACGCTGCGCCGCGCTGGGCGGGTGAGTGCGCGCACGCGGCTGCGATATTGACATTCCGTTCTGGAATACGCTTCAAGTGTGTCTTTTGGGTGTTCGTCTGTTGGTTTATATGAAACAATTGAAAGTTTCTAATAAACTTCGCCGACTCTGATTCTTCCTCCGACTCTGAGACTTCGTCATTGTCGTCGTCCGATGATATGCCAGCAATGGGACAGATACTTATTCAATAATAATATTCTATTAAAATAATATATTTTTTCCCTTTAATTTTTAATAACATTTGTAAAAGTAATTAGCGGACCACTATTCGTAATCAGTTAAGAAGCCCTGATCTTTAATTTTTTTTATCAACACTCGGCGAACAGACTTTAGGTATTTTAAAAGTTAACATCTGACGCCGAAACCTCTGTTCAAAGAATCAGTAAATAAAAACCGTGTGTCTTGTATAATATAAACTAGTGCGTTCCCCCCAGGCGAGGAGGTGGAGATCGTGGTGGGGGTGGTGGTGCGCGGCGGCGGCGGGCTGGGCATCTCGCTGGAGGGCACGGTGGACGTGGAGGGCGGGCGCGAGGTGCGGCCGCACCACTACGTGCGCTCCGTGCTGCCCGAGGGGCCCGTGGGCCGCGCCGCCGTGCACCGCCCCGGCGACGAGCTGCTCGGTAACACTACAGCACACTGCACGCTGCACACTGCACACTGCACGCAGCACACTGCACGCTACACGCTGCACACTGCACGCTACACTCTGCACGCTGCACGCTGCACACTGCACGTTGCACACTGCACGCTGCACGCTACACGCTGCACACTGCACGCTACACTCTGCACACTGCACACTACACACTGCACACTGCGCGCTGCACGCTGCACGCTGCTCGCTGCACACTGCACGCTGCACACTGCACGCTGCACGCTGCACACTGCACGCTGCACGTTGCACGCTGCACGCTGCACGCTGCACGCTGCACGCTGGCGTGGTGGTGCGCGGCGGCGGCGTATTCTCCTCACAACACTCCTCTCGACGCAACTCAACATTAAATGGCATTCGATTAGAAACTTTAAATGAATAGTGTTATGACTTTTAAGAGAATAGTTTCATTTACAGTTGTGCCACTGGGTCCAATTCGAAACAATGTCCCTGAAATTTAAAACTTCCTAAACTTAAAATAAGAAAGGTCAAATTCAATTTAGTATGGCACCAAACTGGTAAAATCGAGTTTATCCGTTCTAATTTCAAATTTAGAGACTTTTAAATTAGTGAACACACTTTCGAATTCGCCCCACTGTCGAACTAAAGCAGCGAATAATGTCCGTCCAGAGGTGAACGGGCACCGGCTGCTGGGCATGAACCACCTGGAGGTGGTGTCGATCCTCAAGGAGCTGTCGAGCGAGGTGTGCATGGTGTGCGCGCGCCCGCGCGCCGCGCCGCCCGCGCCCCTCGCCGCGCCGCCCGCCACGCTGCTCGACCTCGCCCCGCCCGCGCCCACGCTCGTCAAAGTAACTACTCAATTAAACACATAGAAAATATTGTTATAGTAAGGAACTGCCCAACGCGATTTTCGACACCATCGCATACTCGGTAAATATTGCCGACATCGGCGTTCTTATTACATTGAGGAAAGGTCCATTATTGGCTGATTCATGCGTTTTGGTTTTGTGGGTCGTAGCTCCTAGCGAGCGATGAAAGACAGCGATGAATCAAGCAAAATAAGATTCTGTGTAAATGTCATAAGAACTAAGACGTCGGCAATAGAGCTTCGTAGTTTATAAACTTGTAAATAGATAGCGTTACCATGACGAACCAAGTCATTTGTTCAACGCAGTTGTATTGAACGCCTTATCCTTCTTTTGAGATCGTTGATTAAAGATGACAATGTCAAACATGAAACGTTCAAAATGTCAAATGCCACAGTCTATGGCAGCCATTACACGCTCAATCTAGATCGTCATCCGTGATCGTGATCAGTGATGTTGATCCAGATTGACTGTGTAAGTTGTTGGATTGACAACACCTTACACAGTCAATCACTGATCACGATCACGGATCACGATCTAGATTGAGCGTGTAATGGCTGCCTATATAAGATGTAATCCAAAGTAAATTAATTTTAGCCATAAACGTGTCTGCCTAGTCAATTAAACTTTTCAACACCATGTCAGATAAAAACACGCAACGCATGTCTAAGAAGTAGGACTAATTCCAACTATGCGCTAGATGTTTGTAGGTCACTTACATTGCATGCCCTGACGGATATATCCGTCGTTGGCGTTAACCCTATGGTGCGGTTATAAGTTAAAAGGTTAAAAAATACTATCAGCTGTTCCACGGTGACGACGTCAACATTTACGATGTCACCGTAGACAAGAATTTATTACGCAACACGATTGTTTTTTCATAATAGGATGTAACGTAAAGTGTCCCTCGTAGTAACTAACATAGACCGTTTTTTTCTTAACCCATTCAAGGCCCATGACCACTACAAACATGTACTGCAATGGTAAATGAATTTTCAAGTGAAATTCTGAAGAATAAACAAACACTGGGGCCAATTCGAAAGTGTGTTAGCTAATTTGAAATAAGAAAGATCAAACTCAATTTTGACTGCTTGGTGCGATACAAAATCGAGTTTGACGTTTCTTATTTTAAGTTTAGGGAATTTTGAATTTAGAAGATACCGTTTCGAATTGGACCCACTGTTACAATAACCATCGTACTCCTTTAAATGGTTGTTGTTTAGGCGAAATCCGACGGTAGCCTGGCGGGCGCGGGCGCCGAGGAGGGCGGCTCGCTGTCCGCGGGCGGGAAGGTGCGCTCGCGCAGCCTCGAGCCGCTCACCGGGCTCGCCATGTGGTCCTCCGACCCGCAGATTATCGGTAATTATATCAATGTCTATCAACTTTTCTGTGGATTAAAGTGGCAAAGGAATAGGAAGGGTATTGGAATAAAGTATTATTTTATTTGAACTAGAACTTTGACAGTTCAGAAATTTTTATAACTTACTAGCTTTAGCCCGCGACTTCGTTCGCGTGGAATTCGGTTATAGTTATTCCCTCGGGAACTTTGTAATTTTCCCGGAATAAAAGGTATCCTATGTTACTTCTAATACCTCCAAGAATATGGGTACAAAGTTTCATGATGATCGGTTAAGTAGTTTTCGCGTGAAAGCGTAACAAACAAACTTACATTCACATTTATAGTATTATATATAAGGATACTATTCTATACTTAGTTCTCGTACGGACTTTTAAAACAGAAGGTCCTTTCATAGAAACCCAAGATTTTATTTTCTTCTTGAGAAAACTTCAAAGAAGTGAAAAGTGAACAGCAAAACTTAGATTAATATAAACACATTATTTAATTCGCTTTTGTTTTGATCATTCTTCAGACACACTTCACAGGCAACAATCTGTAGAATTATTTATGACTTGTTGTTATTAAGAGGTTCCGTTGATAACTGATACAATCAATACGCGAATAAACGATACACTTTATTTTTGATTCCAAATTACAAGCCCATATAGAGCCTAACCAATTACAATATACGTGTGAACAGGACTGCGGCCGGTGTAGCTCTCTTGTCGGGGAAACTCGCCCGACGCTTCTAGTAGTAGTTGACTTTGCGAATTCAGCCCGAGCAGTGCTACGAACGTCGTGGGCCTGCTGCTCAATTACCTAACACCAATTAGTATCGCTTTCGTGAAAAGTAAACCAATCAGAGGCGAAGCGTGAGGGTAAGCCGGTGCATAATTTCTTAACTCAAACATTATATTGTTACTTATTACTTCTTGTATTAACATAAAAATTGCATATTAATATTTTTTAATGTTAATACTATATTTAATGAGTAATAATATACGCGCACCTCACGCTTCGCCTCTGAAACCAATTGTATGTACCCTTATTTACACAGAGTGCAGACTAAATTGGTTTGCATTTCGAGCCAAACCGATACCAATTGTGCTACGTAATTGAGCTGCTGTTCCCACAAATCTTTGACATGACAAACATATCTATTCATTTTGTCAGAACTGGTGAAGGGAGAGCGAGGGCTGGGTTTCTCGATCCTGGACTACCAGGACCCGCTGCGGCCCGCGCACACGCTGGTGGTGATCCGCTCGCTCGTGCCGGGCGGCGTGGCGCAGCAGGACGGCCGGCTCATCCCGGGCGACCGACTGCTCTTCGTGAACGAACAGGTATGATCTCACCACGCTACTTGTGTGTGCTGAGCGATACAAGACCTTATTTCAATGCTATACCGATTTAAACACATATTTGGGTCAATCAACTTTTTTGTGTTGTTATTTTGTCCCCGGTTGTCCAAGTGACACTTACATACTGTTTCATAGAAAAATGCTAAGGTTGTCCAAGGGACAAAATTTGTGTAACCATAGCAACGGGTGGCACTAAAAAGTTAATTCGCCCATTTACGGTTTACTGTCATTAGGTTAAATGGAAAATCGTCCACGTGAAATAACCATTCTGAACTTGGGTCAAAAGTAATAAATAGTATTCAAAGTGAATTTAGTCAAAATGTAATTATGCTGAAAAGTATTTATAACCAAATTTATTTTCGTAGTAAATTAATTAATAATGGACGTGGACGTTCAAGTGGACGATTTTCCATTTGTACCTAATCACAGTAAATCATATTTACATGTAAACGGGACTTTATCGCGTAACTTAAAAATGTTATTTTTACCTCGACGTTTCGAACATATTGCAACGGCCGTGGTCACGAGAAGACTGAAGTGGCGGATATCAGCACTTTCGAGTCGCACGAGTATTTCGAACTACCCGCACTTGATCTTGTTTTTCTAGATTCGGAATATAAGGCCGGCGACACACTATACTGACAACATCTGACGATTTGCTCGATGATACATCTTGACGCTTGCATTTGCTAATCACCCGATTCCACGAATTCGATAACTTATATCGATCTTCCCGGTTAAAATTCCTACATTTCTTTATTTCGTCGAGGTAAATAATAACATTTTTAGTTACGCGATTAAGTCCCGTTTACATGTAAATACATGCTATACCGAGTCTGACAGTCCACTTAAAACGTGTAGTGTGGTAGACCTATAGCGGTTAAACTAAACTACAGCTGGGGCTGTACCGCACTTTGGGTGGCGACGGACGTGCGGGGAGAAGGGAACCGTAAAGGAATATGACCCCGCCCCCACCGACCCTTACCTGCCGCGCTACACGTCTATCACATTTTCACGTCAATATGTCGCACGTTTAAAAATAAAAGGAAATTAGTCCAAATGAAATTCACTTTTGTTTTAATCTTTACTCAACCGCGTTAGAATTAAATTTGGAATGGATTTGTATTTCACATTATTTCTTTTTAATTTTAAACGTGCGATGTGGCCGGCAACTATAGGCTTCTTCCTCACGAACGACAAAAATAAATTGCGGTGCCATAAGGGGTTTTTTTTTGGCTCTAAAATTTTTAATGTCAGCGTGATTTCATACGCGCCCGTATGAAATTTCAGCATTTTATTGTTGTAGAACGTATATAGTTTAAGTTTTCATCAAGAATATTCTTATTATTCTTCTAATCGTTTATTCCCCAGTACCCCAAAATTCGCAATTTTGCAGTTTTATCCAAAATTTCGCCGTTTTTCAAGATTTGATCTCCTGTTTTTATATGAGAGCAAGGGCGCAACACCTTATTGAAATATTATTATCAAATACACAATGATACAAATTATTCATAAAGATAAAAGTATTGCGTCACTGCGTCATAGTAAAAAAAAATATAGACTTCACTAGAGAGTACGGTATTCACTTGTTATAATTTATTATTATTATGAGCGTTGTGACGCAACACTTTTATCTTTATACAAATTAAAACTTTCGTGAAATATTATTAACACTATAAATACAAACGCTTTGACCGCGAACGCACTCAAACCCTGAAGAAGGACTCCATACGGGTCCGAAACATATTGGACTATTTCTGACTTTTATCTTTATTTATAATTTGTGTCATATTGTACTTGATAATATATTTCAATAAGAAGGTGTTGCGCCTGTGCGCTCATATAAAAACAGGAGAATTATTAATCTTTAAAACCGCCGAAATGTTGGCTAAAAATGCAATGTTTTGAATTTTTGGGCTGCTGAGGAATACATTATTAGTAGAATAATAGAAATAATTTTGATGAAAACAAACTATATATGTTCTAAAACAATAAAATGCTGTCATTTCATACGCGCGATCAAGCTGACATTTTCTTAATTTTTAGGGCCAAAAACCCCCTCATCCTTTGCTCGTGTAACTGCACTTCAAGGCGCGTAACAACGCTTGTGGCCAAACTATAGATCGTTTTATTACTAACTTCTCACGCTTATTAACAGATTTTAATCTAGATCACCGTTCAGGTTTGTCGTTCGTCTTTGTTAGACAGCCGACCTTTTGGTACCTAAATAAAGGCTACTCCTAACTTCGTTACTAAGGACGGTGCAAGGAACGAGAAGAATCTGATTGTGTTAATAACTATATCCCTTGTGGCCATTTACTAAGGGTGGTCTTTGTTCAAGATGTGATCAAATTTCTTTGATGTTTGCCCCTATAACACAGTCTCTATCGTTTTTGATGTAGTTGTCCAAATTCTTTATTTAAATCTAGAGTGGACAAAGAAATTTGATAAGTGGCATCCCACCCTAATGGCCAAATTCAGAAAGGCCAGTCAAATTGATCTCTAATTACATTGACGTTTTAGTGACGTTTTTGTATAGGATGACTAGTTGAGGGACATTTAACTTTTTAATCTCTAATAAAATGCTTAAGTGGCGTTTCTGAATTCGGCTATAACGCTATGTTTGTTAAAGAGGTATGTTTTAGATGATTTAGACGAACGAAACGTTTCTCTGCCCATAGTCTATTATCGCAAAGCACAATCAGGGGCCCATTGCGCGATAAAATACAAGGTAACAGTGATTTTGTAACGATCGATACTAATACTATGAGCTCGTACTTAATTATGCAATGGGCCCCAGTAGCGGCTATTGTACCACACCTAATTAGTCCCGATCGATCAGAACTTGGAGGACGCGAGCCTCGAGCAGGCCGTGGCGGCGCTGAAGGGCGCGCCGCGCGGCGTCGTGCGCATCGGCGTGGCCAAGCCGCTGCCGCTGGCCGACGCGCCGCCGCCGCTGCCCGCCTCCGCGCCGCCGCGAGCCCACTAGGTGCCCTCACCACGCACCGTACACACGCAAACTACTCATGACATAGTATTCAACTATGGGCCCACGCCTCGCCTACGGCTCCATTCATAAACCCACACTCGTGTTTCAATACTCAGTAATATGCAACAGTTGCATAAATCTATCGCCCCTATATCAAGGCAATAAGTTGCTAATGTGTCTATTTATTAATTATAGACACGCCAATAGCGTACATATCACACATTAACAATAGTATTTTATGCAACTGGCACATAATGACAGGGTCTTAAAATACGAGTGTCCCTAAGTTTGGGAAACGACGATACACAACTTTTCCTACGACTGCGTTAACCATATCAATAGATTTTCTTTAACGGTCCTTTAATTTTGTAACTAGTGGAAAAATACATTGGCTTTACATTTGCAATGCTCTGAAAACGCGCGCCCCTCAGGTATTGGCAGCTTTATTTGCTATCAAATATCGTATGTAGTTCCTGCCCGCAGAAGTGCTATTTTTTTGCATTTCCAGCCGATTTGAAATCTAACCTTATCATCACTGTTATGAACAGAACACCGCCCGTGAGTCACATATTTGTATCAGATCTCGCTGATAATCATGCTCTCACCCTCCATACTATCGGGAATTTAATTAAGAGAACTTGTTAAAAAAAAACAAATGTGAAATTTCGTATTGAAGTTTAAAACTAAAGTGAAATGCCATGATTTCCGTCAGAAATTAATCAATTTTAGACTGCACCAAGATCCGGGTCCGAATCCGGGACGTATTACCTAAACCTTATTCATTAATCGATTAATTGATTACAATAGTCACATGGGTGTTTATATTATTATTGTAACTATCCAATTTAAGATAGTTAATTATCTATATTTATGACCGAAAATTATCATGTTTACACAATTTATCGTGAAAAAGCTATCAGATCGTATAATTGTCTTTATTGATGGAATTGAAACGATTGATTACACTATGATGTCATGTAAAGCGTTAGTTTTATAATCATTCCATGTTATTGTTATATTATGTTATAGCTGTTATAGGATACTATGTACTTAATGAACAGTCACTTAAAAAAAATCATACACGATTGCCGTGTCAGTTTTATTTCGTGTCAATAATCTTGTGTTACTTGTCTGCGAAATGACTATTTGAAAAAGTCACAAACCAGAATGGAAAAGTTGGGACACTTTTTTTTCTATCAGTATCAATAGTATTTATAATTCTGAGTAGGAATAACAAAGTTTCCAAATTCCGAACAAAAAAGTAAAAGGCACTTTTTTCTGAAAACGCCCATCTATTTAATATGTTAGTATTTCTCTCTGACGTTGAGGTACTTATTGATAACGGTGTGTCAATGTTATCATTGTGTCAGGCACTAACAATACCTCGTTCGTGCCAGAAAACATATATATTTTCATCAATATATCATCCTATTTTTGATTCGAAATAACTCTTTGACACTTCATTCGCGCTAGGAAAAATGCTATGCCTTTATAAATATAAATCAAAGTTATTTGAATAATTAATTATTTTACTTACTATGACACTTTGTATTATTTTGACAGTTGACATGCTTTTAATCAACTTATGTACTTAATCAAAGCGAACTGAGCAGTATTATTTTATCGCTGATTTTATTCACCAAAATGTAAGAGCGGTTATACCCTGCTATTATGAATGACAATGTACTTATATTATATTTTAAAATATGTAGGTAAGGTTATAGCTAAGAGTTTATTAAATTTTAATGGGAGTTATCTTTGTGTTTTAATGAAAGGCCAGTTTTTTTAATGGTATATATTTATAGTAACAAAAATATAATTATTTATTTTATGTAAAAATTTGAAACATCACAATGATTCCAGTCGTCCCACTAGTCCCTATTTGAGCAATTTAAATCTAATAATAATTTAATTTAGCGTTGACAGTTTCGACGTCCCTATCTAAGTAAGTTAACACTATATAAAAATCTCCCATTCCTTGCCATCCATCACGCATTATTACTCAAAATCAAAATTATTTTGTCTGGGATTTTATACTTACAGCTAAAATTATCTATCTGAACACCAGCTGGCCCGTAACCGACCATTCACTTATTTGCCCCTTAAACTGCCAAGGGATTAGCACCATTCCATTTAAAGTTCATTAAGTTATTGTCAAAATATTATCCGCTGTTTTTGTTAAGTACTGCTTTTGTTATCAGTCCTTGTAAAAGTCTTCAATGACATCCGTGTATTTATCGTACACGACGCTCCTCTTGATTTTCAGTGTAGGTCCTGTAAATCATATCGGATCATTAAAATTAAAATCTGATACTTTGTTACGAAGAGGATTTAAGAGGACTGTGAACCAACGGCAAAAATCACCCTTTTCATACAAAAGGCGATAACGATTTCCACCCCTTAAATGTTAACCGATATTGACAAATTTTTGATAGATTGTCTTTCAGAACAAAATCTAGTTCTATACGTTTTTTGAATATGATGAATTTTGTAAGAGAATAGAAGAACAACAATAAAACTGAATTTATTGATAATAGTGAAAAAACTAAAACGTGTAGACCTAGATTTTGTAATGACTGACAAACTATAAAAAAAGTGTCAACATCGGTTAACATTTAAAGGGTGGAAACCGTTATCGCCTTTTGTATGAAAAACCGTAGGTTCACACGTCTCTTAAAAAAAAGGTTTCTCGCAATTTAATATTACCAGGTGAATAATAATTTCCAAGCGCGTTATATAGGTATAAATAAAAATTACAAGAAGATAGTATGAAGATTGCGAACCTAATTCTCCTGTGTTTACTGAAAAGTCCGCTGGTAAAATGGAGAACTTCTGGATCTTTTGGGCATTTGAAATAGCATGTTTGTTGGCACGAATGATACCAGCTTCGATGGCTTTGTGCACCTGCAATTAAATATTAATATAAAATACAAGAACACTGAAAATAATTAAAAAGAGTTACTTTGTTGCTACTAACCGCAGCATCTTTGGTTTTGGCAATTTCACTGATTGAAGTAGCTTTACTTCCAAGGCTCTCGACCCATTTCTGCGTTTCTGTGTCTAAAATATCCAGAGGATCGCCAGTCTCCACGTCCACTTTACACTGTAATAAAAAAAGATAAAACTTTTATGAAAACTCATTTGTTAAAAAAATTAACTCAATAAAATATTAAAGTTAAATTGTATGACAGTTCGTAGGCTATATAATCCTCGGAACCATAATTAAAGCATAGAAGGAATAATAAAATAAAAAGTGACATTGGAATAGTTAAACTTGTTACTCTTGTTGTAGTGCGATGTAGGAGTATAGTAGTAGTAGTAGTAGTAGTAGTAGTAGTAGTAGTAGTAGTAATAGTTAGTAGTAGTTTGAATTGCTTGACCGAATTCAGAATGGCCATTCAAATTGATCTTTAATTAAAGTGACGTTTCTGTACAGGTTGACAACTAGTTGAGGGACATTTAACTTTTTAACCTCTTGACCGCCAAAAAAGTCCTTCGTTACCTTGATTTAAAGTTAGTGTTCATTCTCAGACATGCTTGGTGGTCAAAAGGTTAATATCTAATCAAATGCTTAAGTGGCGTTTCTGAATTCGGCCATAAGCGTGTTAAATGACCTGCAGCTCAATTACGTAACACAATTAGTATCGGTTTGGCTCGAAATGCAAACCAATTTAGCCTTCACTCTGTGTAAATAAGGGTACAATTGGTTTACTTTTCGCGAAAGCGATACCAAATGGTGTAACGTAATTGAGCAGCTGCTTACCTTAAGAGTCAGCAGTATGGAGAGGAACTTCCGCCTGTCACCGATGAGGACCGCGTATCCGACGTACGGCAGCTCCGTCTGCACCGTCTGCTCGATCAGCACCGGCGCCACGTTCTCGCCGCCAGCCGTGATCAGAATCTCCTAAACAAACAAAATACACCAGTCATAGTTGATAACACCAACATTCTACAGTATTGTATAGATATTAGTAGCGGACTCAGGCGCGTATGCAGGATTTCCTTTAGGGGAAGGGGGGGCTTCTGTCGTAAGTCGGGAAACAAGGACAATTGCTCTGTCTGTCTGTCTATAACGTTTTCACGGCTGTACGGTTGAACCGATTTTGATGTGGTATGGAGATAGTTTGAGCCCTGGGGAAGGACATAGGCGTAACGTTTTTTCGGTTTAAGAAATTTATTTCTCATAAGAACACACTTTTCACTTACATGAGAAACGTTTTACAAATTAAATACTTAAGCTTAGAAACATTAGTTCGTGCTCTGTGAGCAAACCAAGATAACGTCGAAGCACCGAGCCCGGACCGTTTCACCATCTACCTCACAACATTAACAATAAAATAGTAAGGTTAAAATAGGAAGGTTTAATACATTTCGGAATATTTAACGAAGGTTAATGTTAATCGTTAACTCGTGATATAAATTGCGTTTTATATATCATTGCGTTAGTGATTTACTTATAAAAAATGTTGTTATGGACAAGCAAGACATGGAAAATATTATAAAAGAAGAGTGTAACCTTAGAGTTTGTAAATACCAAATTATTTAGAGGATTCCCCATTATACACATCAATATAGACGGTCCGCGCGGTGCCTCTTTGGGAAATAGTAGCTACTTTATTAACGATTAACGGACTTTCATTGTTTTAACGGAAGTTAATGAGTCCGTTAATAAATTTTAAAGTTAACTTTAAAGTTAATCGGTTACTCGAAATGTTAACTTCGTTAATTAACGGTATTTCGCCCATCTATGCTTACTACCCGTAGTCGTACCTTTATTCTTCCAGTAATGTAGAGGAAGTTGTGAGTATCGACTCGGCCAACGTCGCCCGAGTGGAGCCAGCCGTCGCTGTCGACCGCGGCGAGGGTCTTCTCCTCGTCGCCCAGGTAGCCCATGAACACGTGGCGGCCTCGCATCAGGATCTCGCCGGGGCCGTTCTGACTCATCGACTCTTGGAACTTGGTCTCGGTGCCGTCTAATAACTCGCCCACCGAGGTCAAGTTGAACCTGAAAATGACAAATTTTACTTATTATAGGTGCAATAGTCAAATTAAAACTTTCGTGAGACATTATGAATACTTGAAAAACACACGGCTTTACTCACGATCTGACCGGGACCGAACTCAAACCCTGAAGAAGGACTCCAATCGAGTTCGAAACATGTTGGACTATTTCTGACATCGCACGAAAGTAGCCAAAAAAAGCGCGGCACTGAACAACCTAAATGCTAAAGTAGTGGTTTCAAACTAAAGGTTGTCGATGAAACTTACTTAGGGTCGATGCTAAGCGAGTGCGCTCCAGCAGCCTCGCTCATGCCAAAGGCTTCCATAATAGGAATGTCCAACGATAGGAAAAACTTCTTTATATCAGCAGAGAGTGGCGCGGCAGCGGTCACGAAGGTCACGCAGCGGTCCAGGCCGAGGTTCTCGCGCACCTTGCTGAACACCAGCGAACGTGCCATTTTGTAGCTGCATGAGACGCCATCACGCCTGGAAGTAGGGAATTGTGAATGTAATTGATAATGGTATTGAAGTGCTATCCACGCTATTGCAACCCTTATGGCACCTTCCTTTTTTAATGTCAATTGACTGACAAGCAGGCAGGCGGCCCACCTGATGGGAAGTGGTCACCGCTGCCTATGGACATCTGCAACACCAGAGGTGCTGCCAATGCATTGCCAGTCTAGGGAGGATGGGGAATGGAGCCCATCCCCATGAGATGAAGGATGAGGGAATAGGCCTCCGGATCTCATCACTCGGGCGAATATAGGCACGCACGATTGTGCGGAGAGTATATTCGTCCGTGTGTGGCCAACATGGCCTGTATTCGTGAGTAATCGGTCAGTTGTCGGTACGTCAGGAAGATGCGTCGATCGTGCTGATGATGGTACGCGTGTCCGCACAATCCCCCAACATTCAGCCCATGTTGGTCGAATATGAAGCGGCACCATTATACTATGAGCATGCGAAAATCTTTGATAAAGATGAGCTGGCTTGGCTATGCAATAAATGAAAGCGCTATCATTCGACAAATCAAAGCATCGATGACAATCCACCGGATGAGTAACATGTATCGACGACCAAGAAAGTTCTTTACCACTTTTCAACTTTAACAGCATATCAATAAAGTCGAAAAGAAGTAAACCAATTTAAGTACATATTGAAAAAAAAAGTATGATTTATGTAGTAAGTATTAGCTAATCGAATTCTTAAAAGAATATTTAGTTTAGATTTTTATCTAATTTGAATCTACTTATAGAATTCTGAAATCAGTTGAACAAATTATAAGGACCCTATCTATTATTGAGATAATCGATATCGTCGATTTCGATGTTGAAATGTTTAAAGGAATACCTTTTTTCAAAGGATGTCATTCTATTAGATACAGAATACATTTTAAAACAATGATCATTCATTTTCTAGCGGTTTATTATAAGTTTTTATAAGCTTGCCATGCGGCCCATGAATGACATGAGAGGTTATCTTTTTCTCCATCTTATCTATGAATGCATCCCTTTCTTTAATACTGTATGAGATAGACGCACTGAGAGATAACTTATCCTGGTGTCATTCCTGCTAGGGTCGTGGTGTCGTGGTGGTGGTTGCTTATTTAGACCCGATTAAATGTCTCGCTCGGTATAGCCCGGGTTTTCCTGGCACTCTCTTTATCTATCAATGACTTATAAGCGTTTGTAAATAAATAAGTATGTATCAAACTAGTGGACCCGCCACAGCTTCGCCCTGGCAATTTTCCATACAAACTTTATCACCCCTTTTCACCCCTTTAGGGATGGAATTTCAAAAAATCCCTCCTTAGTCTCCTCCAAATTTCAAACCTCTAGGACCACCCGTTTAGGCTGTGCGTTGTCTATAAGTGAGTCACAGTACTGTTTTATATATATTGATTGGATTTGGGTTTGTCTTATATTTGAAACAATTTAAGTTTAAAAAAAATTAATACTTTAAAATATTCATATTCAGAACATAGCAATCGTTTTTCCCATTAAACGCGTCAAAATTGTCTACTATGACGATATAAAAACAATCTACCTATATATTTAAAAATAAAAATGACATGATGTTTAATCAGTAACTTTTTTTGCGAAATGGTTAAACTTACTATAGATATCAATACGAATGCGAACTCGAAGGAAACGAACAACTATCTCATGCAATAATAACTACTTATGCGCTGTCTATCGCACCTATATATAATAAAATACCACTATATGAATGGCCATTATGAAATTAAATTAAAATAGAACACTGTTTTTTTTTAAGATAAGCTAGGGTCGAGTGATATGTAAGTAAACATTCATCTCATGATTGGTGTTTGTCACCTCCGGAGTGCATGCAGATAGCCTCCATACTGATATTACGTCAACTAAACACACCATTCAATGGATATAATTTATATATAGCAAAACGCTAACCTTACCAATATCGTGCTGAACTCTACAGGGCCTGACGTGAAATAAAAGTTTTAGAAGAACATCTAAAGCCGGGGTCAGCGATGAAACCAACTCCAAAACAAACATAAAATTAAACGAATTAAGATAGCTCTTTGCGTAACTCGGATTAAAATTATCGGTTTGTATTATTTTTAATAACGCAAAGTGCAATAATCCGATTTCCCAATGTCATTATGTATATATATGTATAATTGCTATAATCGCTTAAGCCTAGCCGTACATTTACGAGTAGGAGATAGTGTTAACGTGATAAATGATAATGCTGATTACAGCACACACTTGGGGTAATTTCACGTGCGTATCATTCAACCTTCATTACGAATTCAAAATGAATACTTCAAATTAGCTTTGTGCGCGGCGCTATGTGTCGGTAAGCTTGTGTGTATGCAGCTCTGCGCCTCTATTCGGGAACGTCCAAGCGGCATTCTTGCGGCTCGCTAGGAAGATTCGCATCCCACTCTTATGCATTACGCATCGTGCAGAAGAGTGGGATGAGAATCCCGCTAGCGTGGTGCTACAATATCGCTTGGACACTCCCGAATAGAGACCGTAACGCGGCAACATAAAATCACGCAAACTACATAGCGCCGCGCGCGAAGACATGATTTAAGTATACCTAGCCTACGTAATTTGATGTGAATTTTACGTCTGTCACGTCACTTCTTCAACTTTGGCCTTGTGCTACTGAATATGTCGTACTTTTTAACAGGTAGAGTCGCCTGTATTTGTGATCGTAATCTTTAAATTCCCTCTACATTTTCATAAATCTTGGCAGCCAACGCTCCAACGTTAATGCACGCGAACATATTTTTGTAGAATACATCCATGATGAATTAAAATAAAAACATATAGTGGACTCAATAAGTAGTTTACGACCCTGAGGTTTAATTTTTATTTGCAAAGAATAAAACGGTTAGCGACAGCGACATGTTATTAATAATTATCAATTTGATAGTAATCGCTATCAAAACTGGCATGGCACCTTTTGCGTCGACTGTATCTATATGTAATTTAGACATGTCAAAAAAGATAAGGTGTTGTCTGGAAGAGATGGCGCTATTATAACGCCTGATAACGAAGAAGAACGGTCGAAATTTAGGTGTCAACATGTTGCGATATGAAATTTACTATGAATATCGGTGCAGTACCGACTATTGGTCCTTCTCATTGAAATAAATAGTAACGAACTGCTCAAAGTAATTCTCGCGAAGCTTACTTTTGAGATGTCAAAACGCGAATCTGACACCATCGCAGGTTCATTTGCATGGCAACCACCATCCATTACACTGTTATAATTGAAGCTCCCGCATCATGCGGTGTGAGAGCGCAGCACCACCGACTCCACCGTTCACAATGATATGATAGCGTGTGAATCAAGCAATATTAGACTTTTGTATATATGTCGTGAGAACTAAGACATCAGCAATCAAGTCTGGTTAAGCCATGCCGCTAGCGTTTGACAACCTTCTATGAGACTTGATACACGAAATTGTACTGATAGGCGTATCCTTCTTTTGAGATCTTTGGCCCTTCTTATTTTCCGGACATTACGTTACATTTTGAGGGTTCTTGTAAACACTAACCCGTCGATCCTTGCGAGGTTGTGTTTGAGCCCCTTGTCCTTGGCCCAGGCGGCGATGGAGCGCTTGAGTCCGCCGCTCTGAGCGCCAACCGCCATTATACTCTCGTACATTTTCTCCCACACCCGAGGCACTGCTAGAAGTCTGTGGAATAGTTTTGACTAAATGGTAATTTTGCTTGTTGTTCTTGCCGTTTTAAGATTTAAGATATACGCTCGGTCGAAGAAACCGACCACCGACCGACCGGGTTTTCTTTGTTGCGTCGGACGATCAACTTCTCCTGAGGATGCCTCATAGATAAGCGAAACACGTGTGAAGTGGTATTCTTGGTGGTGATGGTTGTAGTTGCGTTTGTGTTGTTTATTTTATTATATGCGGAGGGAGGGTGGGAAAATTGCATGAACAAACATATATATTCAACACAAGCGCCGCTATTTGCACGATTTAACCCCACTGTGTTCGCGGAATAGCAAATTAATTACAAATTTCTAGTATAGGTAATATGGATTTTTGGCAAAGTAACGCTTGCATCTATTAACTTTCTTTCTAGCAGTGTCGAAACGTTCTGTCCTGTAAGTTGATCGATCAGAAATCACGCAGCAATCAGTACCTAAATTGCAACAGTCAACTGACCTGGTAGGCCGCACTTCCTTGAGTGTCCCAATCAAGCTGCCCTTGAGCGCGTCGGGCTGCGCAAAGTACACCGTCACGGCGTTCATCAGGGTCACGTATATGTCGACCACCTGACAAATATTCATTATTTTTGAACCAAACAGCAAACTGTACGTTTAACTTAACCTAAACTTTGCATCTGCTTTACAAGTATAAAAGTTCATAATGGTGAGGCTAAACGGGCTCAGAACTGGATAAAGTGGTATAGTCTGGTTTTCTCTTCAACGTCATGTGTGAGCTGCCATGCGTACTTATCGAAAGAATTAAAGCGACAAGGCACTACGCGTGTACCACACTGTGTCTACTTATGATGCCAGTTCTACTCTACAAACGTTTCGTGATTCTTCTTATATTATAAATGCGAGAGTTTGTGTTAGCTAGTAATACTTATATGAAAATAAAAATTTCTTGATCACAAAAAAACTGGCAGCGCCGATTTTATATATCCTATATATTTGCCGTGCAGTGATGCCAGTTTTTGCCAGTTACATTATAACTTGTAGCTTGGTGAAACGGGCCACTGTTCTATGGCTAATTGGTTGAACATTGATTTTACAACATATATACAAACTCAAATAAAATTAAATAAACACAAAGTTTGCCTCTATTGGAATCCACGACCTCCAGCATAACAGGCAGTTGCACTAACACTGCGCCATCGGGTTAATCATCATTTGTTTCTTAGGTCTTACCCCCATGCCTTATTACAGACATATTAAAATTATTTTGTTTAATTAAACCAAAATAATTCTGATTGGTATTTTTTAACGTCTCATGAATTCAAATTAGGATAACAGTACGTTACCTGTGCAGCAACATGACTGAGCGGCAGGAAGGTGATGAGCGAGTCGACGGTCGGCTCGATCTCCCCCAGCCGCTCGGTGATTGAAAACGCGTCCCACGTCAGATTGTCGTGTGACAGCATCACGGCTTTCGGGGGACCCAAGGTCCCGGACTGAAATTAGAAGTACCAATACTTATTACGCGACGTCATCCTATCATATCATACTAATATTATAAATGTGAAATTTTGTACGTAATATGCATGCAACACATGTTTTTCCAGAAAATGTACCATTATCTGCTGAGTTAATAAATTGATCTCATCTTGTAAATGTATTCGGTTTCTTATCGTACCTATCCACAGAACTTCCAATTAAAATGATTCTGCAATGTCCTGTCTAAATTCGCAAGGTGTGTCATTAATTTATTGGCTCATGTGGCATTCTTGTGAACAATACCTACGTCATGCTGCGTAACAACAACATAGATTAAGTATTATTGATCAGAACGATTGTCATCAAAAAGAGCGAGGTAAGACGATTTTTTCGCACGGCCTTGCGATGGCGATCGATGCCATGAAATGCGTTGCGTATTTCTGTACAGGTGTAGCCATAGTGTGAAATCCTTACCCAGAGCATATAAGTTATAATTCCATAATGACACTTCTACTTTCATACTTTGATGTCATATGCATACCTACTTGCAAACTAATATTATAAACGCCAAAGTAACTCTGTCTGTTACTTACTGCTGAGTTTCTTGCGGCGTTTCTTCTCAGCAGATGTCACCTTTCCAAGCGCTGGTAGATTCAGACATGTAAAAGAGCCCAATGTGGCCTACTTGCAAAATAAATATTTTCATTTTCATTTTCATATTTGGTTTTCTGTTTTCGTTTTCCCGGCTAAATCGCTGCACTGATTTTCATGCAATTTAGCATAAATATTAGTTTGAGCCCTGGTTAAGGGCATAGGCTACTTTTTAGGGTTCCGTACCTCAAAAGGAAAAAACGAAACCCTTATAGGATCACTCGCGTGTCTGTCTGTCTGTCTGTCTGTCTGTCTGTCTGTCCGTCTGTCACAGCCAATTTGCTCCGAAACTACTGGACCGATTGAGTTGAAATTTGGTATACATATATAAATTGGTGTCCGCAACACGGACGCGTGACGTGAATATATGAATTTTAAACATAGGGGCCACTTTTTGGGGGTAAATTAGAAAATTAATTAAAAAAGTTATGCCACCTATATCGTGTGACATATCAAATGGAAGGGCTTATTGTGAGGATTTTAAATATATTTTCTTTTGAATTTTAAGTAAAATAGTTTAGAAGTTATTCAGGAAAATAGGTGAAAAATGACCATTCCGCCCCCCTTATTTCCGAAACTACTGGGGCTAAAATTTTGAAAAAAATACAGAAAATAGATCTTTACCTATAGATTACAGGAAAACCTATAAGAAATCTATGGTATTTAAAGTAACCTAGTAAATTTCAGATAATCATGTACGGAACGGAACCCTCTCCACGCGAGTTTAACTCGCACTTGTCCGGTTTTTAAAGAAGATCAACTCCTAAAGAAGGCTGGAAAAATTATATACGTGCGTGCCCAATAAGAGCTCGTTGATGTAATTTTCGTTAAAATTCGTTATATTTTAAAGATACATTTCCACGCAGATGAAGTCGCGGGCAAAATCTAGTAATGTATAAATCTGACACGAAGCCAACGAGACCCTATATGTCAACGTATAATATTTTTTTTAGGAGCAATGAGGGAACAAAGGAACATACCTAAAATACATAGACTGCTAAAATCATAACCCTACTTTGTTTGCTTTAGCGTAGTCTGGTAATAAGGACATTTTACGGTGGCTCGTGAGCTGTTATGTTAAGGTGCTTATAAACGAGCAACTTGTATGGCAATTTATTGCTGCTATTCGGGCTATCCACAAAAGTTTAAACTTACACTTTTTGTTCCCAGTAGTGATGAAATAGGTAATCATTTTGGGAATTGCCCGAATTGCAGCAATAAATTGTCAAAAGCTAACCCGTTTACAACTCCCTTTATTATTAAGTATTATTCTACTGACTGTGGCCCGTTTCACGAAACTACAAATGAAAATTTTCAAGCAAAATCTGGCAAAACCGATGTCAGATTTCATACATCTGTCGTTCAGTGTTACCAGTTTTTGCCTCTACAATTGTAACTTGCAGCTTCGTGAAACGGGCCACTGGTCATGCATACTCACTGTATAGACGATGGTGCAACATTCATTGACAGCTATGCTCTTCAAGATGTTGTCTAAGTGTGTGTCGGGCTCTTTCTCTCCTATTTCCAATAGTTGCTCCCACTGGAATAATATATATTTTTAATTTAATTCTGAAAGTTACTTATTCGTTTATTTCCAATTTTAGTGTTTAATACCAATATGAATTTACTATTTTAATTCCAGCTGTTTGTTATCAGATAAGCATTATTATCAGATCGATCGTGACAATTTTAAATTGCAAGAATTGCCTTTGAAATATGTTTCTACAATTTTTCATTAATAAAACTCAGCCTAATCAAGTAGGTATATTTATCATTGTAAGTACGTGGCGTGACACGGCTTACGATGATAAATAAACACAATTATCTGTAGCTGCATGGCAATAAATACATACCTGCCCTCTATTCGGGAACGTCCAAGCGATATTGAATCGACATGCTAGCGAGATTATCATCCCACTCTTCCGCACAATGCGTAATGCGTAAGAGTGGGATTCGAGTCTCCAGTTGTTTTCCTTTAAAAACCTTTCTGTGATGTTACCTATGACTATATTTCGATTTCCTGATATAAATTAACCTTAACTCAGGGTTATAAGTACTTACACTATATAGTCCAGGTATGGATGTATCCACTGGTCCTTCCCACTGCACGATAGCTTTTAGATCAGGTAGGCGGTCACGTACAGACAGAACTTTTTCTAACTGCTTTTTATCTTGGACCGCGCAAATGTTGGCTCTCGCCTTCTCCATGCAATAGAAACACGCTTCCGCCGAGTTGGTCGTGTAGATACCGGCAGCGTAGCCACTATAAAATTAATTTGCGTACGTAATTAAAGACTTGTTTGCGAAGCAATTAGAGGCTGCGCAATGGAAATTCCATTTGTTTAGTACTCACCCGGCGTGTATAGCTGCCAAGTCCGCCACGAACCACTGCTCAGAGTTAAAGCCGAGGATGCACACAGAGTGGTACCGCTCCAAGCCCAGTTTGAGAAATGCTTTCGCTACTGCCCTAACACGTTCGAGGTACTGTCTAAAACATTAATTTTTTTCATTTTATTTCATTAAAAACAATTTAAAAAGTTTAAATATTTTTTCGCTCTCCTCTGCTGCACAGGGAGTGAAGAAATAGCATAGAATGCGTGCAGATGCTCCTCTCCAACATGGTGGACTATCTCTATGGGCGATGGGCTGATCACCTGTCACCATACGGTTCATCATACCATCTTAGGACTAATTAATCGAACGTGGCCACAAGTAGTCTTGTGGCTCTGCCCAGCCCATTAGGGATTTCGGACGTGATGCTATGTATGTAAATATTTTTTAATTTTATTTTTTCCTAGTTTGAATTTTGAAAGTCAACGAATAGGGTTATAAGGCGTGTCATATCCCTTTCATATAACAACCCTTTGTTCAAGCATTTCAAAACTCTTTTGTTTTTTTTTAACTACGAAATTTGACAACCCAAAAATCTCAAATACTTAATTCACGGTGAGAGGAACTTAAGTATATTTTACAGGATAATAATCATATGATTTATAAAATAAAAAAACCGACAAAAATAAAAAAACCGACAAAAAAAAACTTACTTTTCGTATGCTATTTGAAAATAGCCTACGAAAAGTAAGTTTTTTTTTTTTCGCATTTTATTTATTGTCCTGTGATTTAACGACACTTACTACATCAAGTAACAATAGCATAATGCCAATTGCTCATCACTGTTGCTATCCACGGTGCAAGGATGTCAATCGTTGAGGAGTTCTCCTGGTTCTTCAATTTTACTACATGAATTTTGATGGACACAAGTTGCTTCAGAACTTTATACAGCAATTTATATTTATATATTTATAATACCCTACTGATTAAAAAAATAATTTTCAAAATCGGTTTATAAATGACGGAGTTCTGAAGTAACAAACATAAAAAAAATTAAAAAATAAAAACATACAACCGAATTGAGAACCTCCTCCTTTTTTTTGAAGTCGGTTAAAAATAGAACGAATTTCCAAATATTTATGGTTTTTGAGAAAATCAAATATAACGGAATAACCTTTGCAAGGTCGTATCACACTCGACTCGGTCGAGCGTGCGAAAGTTATTTCTTGTTTTATTTCATAGGTAGGTTGTTAAAAGCTTATTTTTTCATTTTTAGGATTCCGTACCTACAAATTACCTACTGTCTGTTTTTCATAGGTTAAGTAAGTACGGGAACGTCGGCGCGCGAGTCTGACTCTCACTTGGCCGGTTTTTTTTTTAATTTATCCTTCTATCTAGTACATATAGTTAGGGAAATGACTGTAGATATTGTGTCGTAACGCTTATGTCTATCAGCGGCCCTATCAATGTTTATACGAGGATAAGTTATCCCTATCTTATACTAGTACTTATCGAAGAAAGAGATTTACCTACTGAGAGATAAGATGGGGATAACTAATGCTCATGTCAACCTTAAAAAAAACAGCAGAAAATAATGTTCATGCTTACTTATACGTAGTTTTGTGCCATTTGCCATCTTTTTTGGTACACAGAGCTGCACTGTCAGGGTATCTTGCAGCTTGTCTTCGCAACAGCCCGGGGACCGACAAGGGTGGCTCTCCGGCGGTGCCTCGGGGTGCTACTCGGAGCTTTACGCGGCCTTCAGGTGTCCACGCCAAGTAGCCATCTGCGGGCAACACCTGGTCTGGACCTGGAAACGGTTTAAACTACCGTAACATAATAAAAAACCTCCTCAGCGACTCCTTTGGGTCTATTGGTGTCCATGGGCTGCAGCGTCGTTTATCACCAGGTGACTCGTATGCTTTGTCGTCTTTTAATTAATAAGAAGAAATGTTGAAATCGAGAATATAAAGAAGTATAGTAGAAGTATAGTAAAGAAATATATATTTCCATAGGTCATAGCAGTAATTTGATAAACTTTATGTATAAATAATTTAAAAAAAGGAGTTGATTTAATATAATAAATAAATTACCTAATGAGAAAATGCAGTCTAAGATTAGAGTACTAGAGATATTTCTCAAAACGAGGGAGTTGAAGCAAAGCCTTCTTTTTAACCGACTTCAAAAAAAACCGAAGGTGGAGTTTCTCAATTCGACGCGTATATGTGTTCATGGGTTTGAAAACTGCATGTATGTTTGTTAGTACTTATCGTTAGCCCTTGACTACTAACAGTAGTTATAAAGCAAGGAGATATAATTATGTGTAAGACAAATAAATATAGGGATCAGATGTTTTTATCTGTGACCAGTGACTTATGGCCGGGCCTGATAAACATGTTCTCTCGTTCTTTTGACCTCTAAAGCGGTAGATTATTGATAAGTACTATTCCGGAAACTGAGTTAGAAAGATGTCATTATAGATAATTTAAAATCTGCCCCTAAATTTATATAATGATCGCCTTCTATTAGATAAATTGTTCAAGATCGATATCGATTAAAAGTCTGACATTATTTATCCAATTTATTCGTGTTATTTCTTTAATAAAACCAAAGTATTGACTGTAAAACAATTTCTGACTATATTTAAAAACTAAATAAAAAATGTATGTGACAATGAACAGGCTTGTTTAAGGGGTACTTTATCCGAATGACTTTGACTTTGATCCAACGGACCCTCACCGCAATGGCAATAGTCAGTTTTTAGGGCTCCGTACCCAAAGGGTAAAACGGGACCCTATTACTAAAACTCCGCCCGTGTTTAGTAAAGAACCGCGTGATAGTTAGACAGTTGAAACTTTCTGAGACGATGTATTTCTGTTGCCGCTATAACAACAAATACTAAAAAACAGAATAAAATAAATATTTAACGGCAACAAAATCACGTTTGTTGTATGGGAGCCATACAACAAACATGATTTTTTTGCCGTTTTTATAGATAGTGGTACGGATCCCTTCGTGCGCGAGTTCGATTAGCACTTGGCCGGTTTTTTAACCCTTATCCGGGCAGAAGCGCTTTATCGACCACATACGTTTATTTATAATTTCCACTTCAGCAACTAATTAGTAAGTAGTTTATAAATTAGATTAGATTGTATTTACGTCCAAAATAATTTAGTGTTAGATGATTTTCCCGTATCTGACCAACATTAATTTATTGTCTCCGAATTGATTTATTTATTTGTATCTGTATTTGTATTTTCCATCGCGTTTTTCAGTGTCACATTTCATTGACCAGCGGCCCTAGCATGCCAGACACGGGAATAAGGTGAACCCGTTCATCTCTCTGGGTATCTCTTTCGTCGGCAATGGTGTGAGAGTGACGCACTTAGAGATAAGACGGTTTAACTTATCCTTGTGTCAACCTTGCTAGGGCCGCAGACTTTAGACAGCTGCGCAGCTTAGCTGGGACGATTTGCAAACAACTGAGCAGCTACATTATAATAAATACGAATATCTTAATTCTTACCATTATTATTATGTTCTAAAATTTACAACAAAATACTCAAAGGATAACTAAGGGAAATTGATATAAATATTGAAAAAATTTAAAAGAATTGTAATTTTTTTTTGTTATAATATTAGTGAATTTTTAAAAGACAAATATTTTTAGATATCATTATATTAAACTAGTGGACCGCCACAGCTTCGCCCGCGGTATTTTCCATACAAACTTCATCACCCCTTTAGGGATGGAATTTCAATAAATCCCTCCTTAGTGCACCTCTAGGGTACTCGAGGAACGTCTCCTCCAAATTTGAAACCTCTAAGACCACCCGTCCAGGCTGTGCGTTGTCTATAAGTGAGTCACGGTACTGTTTTATATGTATTTTGAAATGAGTGCATGGTGATTTTAATAATGTTACCTATTTTCTTATTACTCCGTGTTTGACAAATAAGATAATTTTAATCTTTATTAATATACGAAGCTTTACAGGGTTTAAACATAAATTATGCAATTCGCAAATTCTGCGTGCATTTATCTTATCACAAATAATTACAGTATGTAAAGATCTTATAAATACAAGTATTAAGTAGGTACCTATACAATAATTGCATTGCATACCAAATTAACAACACCAATAAATAAGTACCACCTGCAGTCAGGTGATAAACAAGTAAGATAAAATAACATCTTTGTATGACGTAACTGATTAAATATAATAAAAGGCAACACATAAATAAGCTTCTAATATACCTATATCAATTTAAAAGTAGTTGCTTAAATTTCGTTTGATCGATAGCAACCTAATGTTTGCGCCCTAGTGCACCTTTTAAACGTCACGGCTGAGTGCAAGCGTGCCTCGGACGCCGAGTGACGGCTGTAGCCGACAAAAAATATGGAAAACGGCTACAGCCGACTGTGGCGTTCAAAAGGCTGTGGTCCGTTTCACGAAGCTACAACTTACAATTTTACTTACACAAAAGATGGCTCAAGCACACATTTAGGTTCCGAAATGTGCCTCCTGTTCCCGAAGGTTAACCTTTTGACCGCCACAGTCGGCTGCAGCCGTTTTCCATATTTTTAAAGTAGAAGTTTTTAAAGTATTTGTAAAGTTGAAATTCGTTTTACTTCTCAGACATGCTTGGCGGTCAAAAAGTTAAGGAACCCGAGGCCTGATTATTTTGTTTGTCCATATCCGCGTGTAGGGAGGGAGTAAGGCATAGTCTTGGCCTATATAAAGCAAACGTGAATTTAACCCTTTGTTTTCGTTAACTTTAGGCCACAGGCAAGACAACTTTTGTTTCTTCATGGGTTTATGACACGCGACGATTATTGTTGCTACGTATTATTTATTTTTGAATAAATCTTACTTAGCCAATTATAGGCTTAGAATTTCGAAGAATTGGGAATTAGTAAATAAAATCATCGAAAATTAATAAATAACTATGCTAGGCTACCAGAATGGTTGTCATGCGAAAACATGATAGTTCTCATGTTTTGGTTCACAAGGCGTGGCTTTTTCGTAAATTCGATGGTAATAGGAATACTTTTTGTAATTATTTTAGATAGTATTTTTATAAGTTACGTATTTTAATGATACGTACAGACTACATTACATATCGACGGAATCTGAAAATTACTAAGGTATGAAGAAGCCTGATGAAACCTTATACATTCACTCGTGTGCCTGCTTACGCTACGTAGGTAACTATATTCTGTTACCTGTTAATATTCAAGCGGCGAATGAACTAAGCTTATCTTTGAGATAACTTGGAAAAGAATTGATGCTTAATTTTATTAGTATGTTTCATTCGACGGAAACAGAGCATTACTAGCCGATTATAAATAATTAACTATTACTACTAAACTAAATAATTGTTCAATTAAGACTGAATTAAGACAAACTACGCGCTATGGGGAATTAAAAACAAAACCAACGAAAACAACCGACCAAATTTTTTTAATAATTTCTTGTTATTCAATAAAATAAAATAATTTCTTTTTCACTTCTCATGCTCTAATTGCTTTGCGTAGGCGGACTAAAGTGTTTCTATATATCTCTAGGGACTAATAGTACATTGTTGCACCAAGCAGAAAGTGATTCATTATTGCGCCGCGCGCAATGATACATCACTTGATGCGAGGTGCATAATCAGCTTTTCTTTCAACTATTGCAAAAAGTTAGTAAAAAAGTAAAAGAAAGTTAAAAACTAAAACCCGCTAGCGACGTAAAAAGCATTTTTGCTGCTAGTATGACGCACCCTTACAATTTTTATATAGCCTATGTATGACACTTGCAGGTTCTCCCCGAATCTTAACATACCCTATTATTAAACTCTGTCCAGTGGTTTAGAAGCTAAAGTAGAACATACAAAAATGTTCACAGAAAACTTTAAACTATTTAATTCATTTTCATATGACGCCAAATTTTTTCTTTACTTTTTACTACTTACTAACTTTTCAGCTAGTAGGTACTTTGATCATAGCATTTTAGACGGGGCAATCACAGTTCGATATGGCCGCCGATATATGGGCCATCTTCGCTAATACTTTCACAGTCCACAGAAAAGTGGTCAGCTGTCCCATCGGACTGTGAATGAACGGAATGGGTGGCTAGTGATGTAAACTTCTTGATCAACTGACCAATTTTTTTTATTAAAACAGCGCAATAATTAATATTTTATGCAACTTTATTGCTGCAAAGCAAATAATTGCTGCTCTGTGCTAGGTATTTAAGGACATAGTGATGAAATTAAAGCGTAGTTAGTGAAAAGTACATTTTCTTTTTTAATTTTCCTTAGCAACCTACAAACTGACAGCTACACAAAACTATAACCGTTTAAAAAAATGTATAAAAATTAAAAAAATGCTTTTCTGTAATAATAAACGAGTACTTATTGAAATACGATAAAACTAACACTCGGCGCAATAATGAGTCACTTTCTGCTTAGTACAACAATTTACTATTAATTGTACTTTGTTTTTTTTTTATTATGCCTTTTTTATAATATTGCGTTTTTTCTCGCAATCGAAGTGAAAAGTAGAGTGTTCACATGGCGCTAAAAACCCATTTTAGCCCCTTGTATAGCAATCTACTATTTCATTTTAGTGTCTAGGCGAATTAATTAAGAACCACAAGACTAACATATGTGAAACAGCCTTATCCACGAGTTCTTAAATTTAGTATTTCCTTACCTTTCATTGGATTACTGTGTCCATTAACCATTTGCATTTTGTCAACCTTAACAATTTCTTGGCCGTTTTCCACAATGACGATTGTTGAGTTATCCTGCAGCATAAAACAGAAATATTATAATGTGCCAATAATAAATAAATAATTGTTGTAATACACCCGATAATATTTAAACACGGTCCTATACGGCTTTTCTAAGAATATTTTAAACAAAAATACGTTGTTTACGCTGTATCGGTAATATTACCTTGTATTCAAAATTTTACGTAAATATTCATGTTGTTTACGTGTGATTATATGGTGCGATGTTCAGTAAATAACATTAAATATAGTACCTAACATAAAAATACGTTATGTCGTACTCATCAATATCCACCATAGTAAAAAGACAGCGGCCCTAACATGCATGGCACAAAGATAGATTAGAACCGTTTATCTCTAAGTGAGTCTCTCTCACACTAATGCCGACGAAAAACATAGTAATAGAGATGAATGGTTCTAATTTATCTTCGTGCCATGCATGTTAGGGCCGCTGGTTACAATGCATTGAAGCACTGTACCTTATGACTAATAAAGATGCACTCTGACTGAACTAGAACATATCTACGAATTATAACGAAGAACTCTATAACCTAGGGTAGATTATAGGGTTCTTATGAGAAAGGAAACAAAAGAAAAGCATTTTAATAAATAAATAAAAACAAACAAGGCCGTGGCCAAAGCTAAAATCCTGTAATTAGTGAAAGTAGTTGTCTTCTTTGTTTTGGTTAATTATGTCAAAAATATTTTATGGAACATCGTATATGACTCTACAATGGCCTTTAAAATAAACAAGCCACCATAAACGATCTGTAAAAAATGATTACGCCCATTTCTTTACGATAGGTAATGTTAACAGTTAGGTCTTCTTCTTTTTACAATGGCGGCCTACACGGACAAAAATACATACTTAGTAGTTTAAACAAGCGCTAACATAGCGTGACTTCAATGGCGATTGTCCATCAGGCTGTTCCATTCCCTGATGTCATACAATATTATAGCTTCGAATTAATTTGCTAACAATAAGATCTACAGACCTTAGACCTTATTATTTGCAAGCTACAACATGGCGGTTATTACCCATTAAAACCATTTTATCCGGGTTAAAGTTTGTAGCTTTAATATTGTCTTAAATTCCGGTACAATATATACTAAGAGCTGGATTATCTTAGAAATGGCTGTTTCTATATTTCTACTTGATGTAGCTTATTACCATGCCGCGAAATAAGGTGTTAGTTTCGAAAAAGGTTTTAAAATCGGTTCATTCGTTGGGAAACTATATGGCGCCAAAGATAACGACGTCAAACTGTCGTCGTCGATGAAAAAAAAAACATTTCAATAAATTTGCATACAGGATGTCTGACTGATGAATAAAAACGTCATGAGGTACCTCGTCACTCAAAATCTAATGTTCGCACTCATAGTTAGTTAATGAATTATTAATATGTTCCTTTTCCGAATAACAAAATCTACACTAAGGAACATACTTAGTGTAGATTTTGTTATTGAACATTTGGGAAAGAACACTTTAATGGTTCATTATGTCGTGTACGGACATTTTAATCGTTTATTAAGTGACTATGAGTAGGGCCATAACAAATCGTGTGCAGTTTGACGTTGCAGTAGCAACGTGCAGTAGGAAGGAACCTTTATGGTTTCGCCATATCCGTCTGTCTGTATGTCACAGCCACTTTTGATTGACGACTATTTATGTAACAAAGCTGAAATTGTACGATATAATTAATGTTTGTCCCGCGCACAAATATACCTACAGAATAAAATTTGAAAAATGAATACGGTAGCTCCCATCTACGTGTAAACATGTTTTCTTCTACTACATAGCACAGCTTCTCTTCTCAACTTATGACGTGTTTGTTTTATACCTATATTGATACTATACTATAATCGGCATAACAGTAAAAAAAAAATGCAATTTTTTACTGTCAAACCGAATAATAACTATTAGCATAAGCAACGACGTTGAATCGCGTGTTGTCCAAAGTTCACCGTCGACAGGTTTGACACGCTGCTAACGGAGAAAAATAAGAACTCGTTGAATTGAGATGTACAGGAAAGCAGACGTGTAAGTATCAGAAAACAGTTAATACATTTATTATTATTTAGGTAGGTATACCTATCTCATTTGGAGCACTATATAGTATGAAAATTAAATTATAACGTATAAATTTGCCCCGGTCAATATTTTTATTATGGGGCTGCCAGTTCCGAATTATCTTGACTTTGATCTAAGTCTAACGGCGCCCTCACCGCAATGACATCAGTTAGTTTGTTTAAGTGCCACTTAGACATTTAAAAACAAATAACTAACTTAAAATAAAATTAAAGTAAGAACAAGTAGGGTATTCTCGTAGCAATAATTTGTATGGAGATTTCAATATTTTTGGCGTATTATTTATTTATTTATTCGTAAATATATTTACACAGCATTACAGTTGAGATACTAATAGACTGTGAAACTACATTAATTAAATAAAATTATGAAAGAGTACTCGACTAGTGATTATGACGACCAACCAATTTAAGAAATCTGGCTCTTACGTTTAATAGGCTTATTAGAATTTTACTTAGAATTGTTATTTAAGTATATGTAGATAAACTACTTAGTAAAGAATTCGAAAACTATAGGGTTTAAAAAGAAAACTAAAAATGACAACAACATTCTGCATCTTAGACCAAGACCGAATAATCAGATAAATACGACCTAAAATTTATGAAACTAGCGGCCCTAACATGCATGGCAGAAAGATAAATTAGAACCGTTTATCTCTAAGTGCGTCTCTCTTACACTAGTGCCGACGAAAGAGATAGTCATAGAGATAAACGGTTCTAATTTATCTTTGTGGCATGCATGTTAGGGCCGCAGGTTGCAATTGTAGATGTTCATAAATAGCGCTAATGGGTCCCGATTGCTCAAACTAAATGTATTTAAAATTATGATTGAAATAATAATGTAACAAACAATTCCACTTATTTCATTTTACATTATTTGTTGTTTAGAACGACGTGGGAACCATTTTTTTCGCACTGTAGCAAGCAAACTTCATTAAAGACATCTTGTTTTCTACTTTTTACTGACTTTATAATTACCGCAGCCGGGTTTTTTGTTTTTTATTCAGTACTTATATTTGAGATTATTCTAGAGTTCGTTGATAAACTTAATTCAGTTTATATCACCTCACAAAGCGAATATATTCAGAATGTTTTTATCTCGAATTATGCATTTTTGTGTTTTATCAGCTGCAGAGTTATTGCTTGCCTACAAAAAGATAAGAGTGTAAGAACCAATCACTTGCAACTATGGCAAAATAGGTATACGGCAGCTCTTGATTATTGCGGCTAATAAAATGAGTTAGTAATTTTTGATTAATTTTTTATAATCATTCTGTTGTCCATCTGTCTGTCTGTCAATACTCTTTTTCTCAAGCACGGCTTATAGTCAACAAGCGGGGTACTTTCGTTAATCATTTCCTCTCGGGCGATAACTCATAAAATGCTTTAGACAGTTGTATCATGAGGACTCGAGAACGTCAGCTGCGTTTCCGTGGGTGCATTGAGCAGCGGTAACCTCCCAAGCACTCATCGTTCCCTCCCGATTAAAAATTTATCAGATTATAGCTAACCCAATATCTTAAAGAGAAAAAAAGTCGGCTGACTATAAAGTGGTGGATTATACGTGAACTGATCACCAGAACATGAAAGCTGACGTATAATCCACCACTTTATAGTCACTCAATAGACAAGTGCGGGACCCTCGGCGCGCGGGTCAGACTCGCACTTGACCGGCTTTTTTAGTCACAAACCCTCCCAGGCGGCGTGCCGAAAACCACTCACTGTTCATTTTTATATATTAGATTACTTGAAATTCAATAGTTGTCAATTATTAACGCATCAGATAGGTAATTATATTATGAGACGGAGGTAAGATAGCCGCTGTCCTCTTTATAAATAAACAGCAATGCATGTAAGAATAGATCATCGGGCTAAATGCGTGCCGGGCTATGCATATTTAGGGCTCCGTACACATCAACATTATAACAGAAAGTAAAGTTAAAAAACGTAAACCCGACTATAAATAATAACAATAAATAAATAAATCAGGGGACAATCTTTACACAAATCGATCTAGTCCCAAAGGCGATCAATGGCGACGTAAAAGAGAGAAATCGAAAGAGATATTCCCGCTCCCAGTGTGACACAATCTTATTTCAGATCTAATCTACCTATGACACTCGCCCGGTTTCACTATTTACAATAATATTTCGTAGTTCATGGGCAGATACAAAATTTATATATGTACTTATAAGTCGCTTTTAAAGGCTAAGAAAACACGGGCGAAGTTAGCTAGACTAGAGAAGTAGGGTAAGTAAACTTTAAAACGTGAGTCATAACGGCGTTGCTGAAAATGTCTACGCCCTACCAAGTTGACAACATAGAATTACAAACCAAAGAAGGATACATTCCGCCCTGACAAATGGGAAGCAATAAACCGGTGCGCTACGACATTTGACACTATGGGAGCGTTCCGCCGTTTGTATAAATTTGGAGCCACAAATGGCTTCGATTTTGTTGCTTCTAATTGTGCGTGCGGACTTGGTTTCTATTGCGTTATTATTCTAAGATTGACACGGGCATACCGTAACCCCGTTTTATTCGTTGTTATCTCTCTCTTTCGTCGAAACTAGTAGGAGAGAGACGCACTTAGAGATAAGAAGGTGTTTTTAACTTATGCTATTCATTCTTGCTAGGGCCGCTGGCATTATCGTTATTCGTTCGTTCGACTGTGGCAAATACCAATAAGGGCTTACGCGTCATTTAGTTCACATGTGGCCAAAAGAAAGCTCACTCAATTTCATCTTTAATTAAAGTGACGTGAAGTGAGTTTTTGTGTAGGATGACAACTAGTTGAAGGCCACTTAACTATTTAATCTCTAATCAAATCTTGCCAAATCAAAACCTAGAGCTTGCCTAGAGCTTAAGTACCTACCTAGCAATTTGAAAAGTTACTTCCAATGTATGTTATGTAAGTAAGAGATGCCTTGACCTGAAACTCGGGAGCACGACCACCGGTCGACCCCTTAAACATTGACTGAATGTGTTGAAACCTTGGCGAGTAGTAAAACAAATGCTAAACACTGTTGGCATAATATTAATAACTAAGTACAGATATAGTGAATAATATGTTTCCATCGGTAAAACTCGGATCTCAATCAGAAGACGACGGGACCCGAAGTGTCAATTAATTATTGCATTCAATGAGTGACATGTTAATATTCATTAATATGAAACTTTATTATTTTCTTTCAAATGTCAAAATGAAAAATGACAGCATGGTATGATGGGTACTGGCCCCCAATTCTCGATGCATTCGAGATTATGTCGATTGCGAGATTAAACGTCAGATTCATACAGTTGTGTCAAACTACTGTATGCACTGACGTTTAATCTCGATTGGGACATTATCTCGAATGCACCGAGAATTGGGGGCCTGCTGAAGCTAATTGAGAGAGCATGATAAATACTAAATTTTTCCGATAAAACACGATGGAAACTAATTATGCACTACATCTGTATCGCCGTGAAATGTTGATGAACGCTACAAATAGGTTAGACCTGAACATTTGTATACTGAATGAATTAGTAATTGACTGACTTAGTAATTGGTGATACAGTTTCAACGAAAAGTCGATTTTTCAAGTAGATCATATCCGATTAAGGCCTGGGCAAACCAAACGCGGTTGCGGCGCGTTTGCGGCGCGAACGCGGGCCCGCGCAGTTGTTGAACGGCGCGGGCGGATTTACCATGCCACACCGCGGCGGCGCAGGACCGCCCGCCGCGGTCCTGCGGTACTTTGGTGTGGCATGGTAAATCCGCCCGCGCTCGCGCCGCAACCGCGTTTGGTTTGCCCGGGCCTGAACTTTGTATACATAGGTCATTTCCATAAATTCACCAATCGAAGGAGAATACCGGGCAAATACAGGCGAGTCAGTTCACGCATATAATAGGATTCCTGACATTTATAACTAAAAGCTTAAGCAACAAGATTTTTTTTGGGCGGTACGTGTGTTGACACGTCCCTCGTACAATAATGACCAATTTCGCACTTAATTCTTCGTTATTCAAAAGCCCTCCTTTTTCTTTCTCTACAATGTTGGGTAGAAAGTTTCCCTCGTATCTACTTTGATACCTACTTCATTGTATTTAATCGTTATCAATGTTTATAACAATGGAAATGTTTATCAATCTACAGTCTCTGAGAAAAAATATATCTAGGAGATCTCTTCTAACTCATCCCCCATCCCCCATCTGGGCGCACTAACTAGCAGACGGGCACGGCGAAACTATAAATATTATAGTTCTATACGGAACCCTTAAATCTTTGCTCCCTATACTACTCTAAGATATGCCTAGATATAGGTACTACAATAGACTTGTGGATAGAATGTTTGGTTTTGCTAGTTGTTTAGTCGTTCAGCGGCCCTAGCATGCCAGACACGGGGATAAGTTAAACCCGTTTATCTCTCTGACTATCTCTTTCGTCGGCGGTGAGAGATGAGACGGATTAATTTATCCTCGTGTCAACCTTGCTAGGGCCGCTGACAAACAGAGCAAACGGCGAAGCAGAAGCTAGGTAAGTATAAGTACCTTTGAAGGGGGCAGATTTAACTACCTACCTGCTTATGACATGTCAATGTCATAGCCCCGGAGCGCCGGCGGTATGAAAAGATCGTCACTTTTTGAGCTGATGTCAAGGGAATAAAGTTCAAAGGTGACGAACCTTTTCAAGCCGCGACTATACTTACTTGCATAACTTCAGATTAATAATATTTATATATGTAGTTAGGTTTAATGGTGTCAATAGAAATGGCCTTTACTAAGCTGCTGAACTTCATAGTCATGCCCAAAAGATGGCGACATCTCTGTCCACTTTTATTAGAATCTTAGATAAGCCTATGACAATATGGTCACGTTTCTGTATCCAGCGATACGGATGTTTTTATATCTAAAGCCAAATACTGATAACTTTTATTATAGATCAAACAAGTAATAAGGATTACAATATTTAGTATTAACTTCGTTATAATATCTATCTACAACGTAAGCTAAGCTGCGTCCCTAGCCTGGCTAACACGGGGATAATTTAAACCAGTCTTATCTATCTGACTATCTCTTTCGTCGGAACTAGTGTCAGAGAGACTCACTGAGGGATAAGGCGGGGCTAACTTATCCTTAAGGTAACCTTGCTAGAGCGGCTGATGGCTCACGAACGTAAATTAACTTGCAGGAATGTCTGTCATATGTCAATTGGCTCTTAAGCGGATCGTCTACCAAACCTTTTCATTCAAAAAGAAAAAACTTTGACACAACTAAATGTTAACCATTATTGATATTTTTTTAACATGGTACCTATCAAGCTGAACCATATTATGTAGATTTAATAGTTGTTTTTTTTTTCATACTTACAAAAATATTGGTGCTCAGTATTTGCATACAGTTAACATTTTGCCATAATCAATATTATACAGAGTGTACGTGGAAGTATGGATCAAATCGAACAGAGACATAGAGGCGGTCATTTCCAATCATTTTAACTGATAAGTGCTTATTCGATTCATGACGGTTCAAAAGTTATGATTTAAAAAAAGAAACCTTAATTCGCTACCTCGCCGAACAAAAAAATAGTAAAAAAAAATAACTGTAACGCTATCGGCTTATTTTTTTTGCGATAGGTTGCTGGATAACGTAACTTCTTTAAAATGGTACTTTCAGCTGAAGAAACGAACACTGTGTCAGAAAATAAATGGGTTCCTAAAAAGATTTTGTAAAAAATCTCGTGAAAAAAATTACAATATCAAAAGTTGACCCTATCTTGTAAAAACTTGTCCGTTTAATGCTTATTCTAACAACATGCTAATTATGGTATTTTTGTAATTAAATGAGTAGTTATTCATCTTTGTATCGAGCAGGCCGGTTTTCTTAATCGGTTTTTGTGTATGAGAAACGAAATTATTCGGTTATCCTAGCACTGTCTAGTGTGTAAATAAAACAACGAAAACAATCGTATTAATAAAAATAAGTTTGTGTAATGAAAATAAATTAACTAAATAAAATTACAGTAGGTAGGTGTTCGAAGTTTCCAACTCCTACTCTCAAACAGAGCCATCAACGAATAAAATTTAACTTGAGCCGTCTAAGCGCGAGCATTAGTTTTTATAAACGCAGTCGCGGCTTCGATTTTCTCCGGAAATTGTGCCTCCGTCTCACTTTCATCTTAGTAAACAACTTCCTTGTAATAATAGCCCATAGAAAGAAATCCAAGGGGTTGAAGTCTGGTGAACGAGCTGGCCACGCGATAGGCTCTCCTCTTCCTATCCAGCGACTAGGGAAAACTCTATCTAAATGGGTTCTCACTACCCTTGCAAAATGTGTGTAGCCACATATCCCGATGTGTCTCAAGGCATACATCTTCCAGAACTCCCATCATTAGAACTTTAAAACCGGGCTATCCGCTTTTTCATACTTAAGAAGAAATAAGGTAAAAACTCGACCTTCCAGATAAAATAATTAATTACTCCTTAGTTATTCATTTTTTGAAAAAAAATTTTTTTCGGCGATGTAGCGAATTTTTTTCTTTTAAATCATAACCTTTGAACCGTCAAGAATCGAATCAGCGCTTATCTGTTAAAATGATTGAAAATGACCGCCTCTATGCCACTGTTCGATTTGATCCATACTTCCACGGACATTCTATACCTATAACCTAAAAAATATGAACCAACATTTCGACACACCTGTGGCCCTAGAAAGAAAGGTTGACACGAGGCTGAGTTATCCCCATCTTACCCGTGTCTCTCATACTAGTATCGAAGAAAGTGGGGATAACACTTATCCTCATGTCAACCTTGCTAGGTCAACTGAAATCATATTTATTATAAAATTGTCAAAATCGATTAACATTTTAAGGGGTTAAATGGGTAATACACACTTCTAGATACAAAAATTGTCCCTCCTGTGACCAAAAGTTAATGAAAACGACTGCTTAATAGGCTAGTTTCTAAAAATCTAATTAGTCTGTCATTTAGGTACATTATAAAAAATATTGAACACATATTTTTTCTTTTTTCAATTAAACAAAAAATGACGAAGATATAGTGCGTTGAAGTTCCGCGTGACGTCACGACTTTGTACACTTTTTACCATTAAGTGACGTCATTAGCCCCCACTCCCGAACTTTGATGCGCGTTATCTTTGTCAATTTTGATTGATTTGATAAAGCAAAAAATACATGTTCAATATTTTTTGATAATCTAACTGACGGACTAATTAGAATTTCTGTATTTTTACCCAGGAAACATCCCTATTTCTTCATGCAGGCCAAAACTATGTCGGATATCCTACATGCGGATATAAACCGAATATAAAAATTGATTTATGAAACGTGTGATTTTTACCGTTGTTAGTCTGTGCTCTTGAACATGCTTTATTCAGGGTCTTAGCTATGTGATTCTCTAACGTGCGCAGCGGCTGTTCAAGCGACGAGGGACACATTCAAATTCAGACTGAATGACTTTGCCTTTACAGTCTAAATTAATAGTTTCGTGTATCCGCTGACAAGCCACTGCGCACGTAAGATCACACCACAGCAAGGTTATGGTTGTCTGCTTCACGCGAAAGTTTCAATCGTGGTCTCATACGCAGGAACCATGCATGCTGTGGGCCGGCATTTATTATCAGTCTGTACCGGGTTTTATGCCATTTCATTTTGCCATATTTAACAGTTATCTACGCTCAACCGTCCATTATATTGGGTACCTATATGTATACGTATTGAATTATAATTATGAATTATTAATATTAATTATACTTACTAATATTATAAATACGAAAGTTTGTGTATGTGTATGTTTATACCGCTCAGTCTGTAACGGCTGAACGGATTTTCATGAAATTTGGTATACATATATAGTTCAATATAGCTTACTTCTTATTTTAGGTCTTGAAATAAGACATAGGTATCTATAGGGTACTTCTCATCCTGGAATAAATATTAGTTCACAAAGGAACCACGGATGCCGAATTCTATTCCGATAATAGGTACCTACCTACTTATTATAAAAATTGAAAATTGCACAGTTCTCGAGGGAATCACGATAAAAGAATTCTACGCAGACGAAATCGCGGGCAATTTGGTGTTTAAATAAATACAACAGTCAATGTTCGATCGTGGCGCCTTAAACTAAGGCGGTCAGTTAACGGGGCCATCATTTCTTTTATGGTTTTCCGTTTGGTGAAGTGAGCGCGCTGCTTATCGCGGCTCTACCCCGGAAATTAAAAAATATCAACTCTATTTCAAAACGAGCAAACAATAAGGAAAATCCAATAATACTTAGTCTCGCAATAGCATTGACGCAAACTAATCAAATATTTGACGCAGTTCATAACTTGGTAGAGATAATCTAATTCGGAATTTGAGACGTAAACAAAGCATAATGCATATCCACTCCGATACTTTCTCAGTTGTTATTTAAACGCTACGAATAGACACACGCAGGTACTTTCTATCCAGATCGATAATATAAAATTAACCCATTAGGCAGGTCATACGCGACCGACTATGCGCCACAGCGAGGTGAAACCTAGTGTGAAAAAATCTCACCTCATAAAAAATTCCACAGAAATTCCCGGATTTTATTAATAACTCTTAATATCTGCACTTGTAAATAAACAGCACTGAGTCACCAGTTTTTCGTATCACCATACTATGATCACGGGAATGTTTTGATCAAAACACTAGTTAAGTTTAGCAGATCGCGACCCTGCTAAGGTCGTCGCGGCACGGAACTTGTTCGCCGCGCTGCAAGTACAACCGGTGCGACGTGAGATCGTCAGCCAACTGGCGCTTTGCCCTAACACGCGCGTCGACGACTCAAGGTGTAAAGTTCATCAATAGTCAAGACTCAGGAGACGTTCAGCACAAGAGGATCATAATGAATACTGGACTTTAACTGTAAAGAAAACACGAGTTTTCGTAACAGTCCGTGAAAGTACAAAGCACTTACTGTAACATGCTCGTTCCGCTCGATCTCCATATTTGTGTTCGACACCGGTGCTCGCGTGCTGGAAACCCACTGCCGCGCGACTGACTGCGCTGACTGACAAGCGCCTTGCTCACTACCCTCGCGTATACTGATAAACACCAAATCCTTATCACCTTATCTTTATTCTTCGTTTTCCTGTCATAGGTAATGTTAAGACTACAAGATCCTTTTTAAAATTTGTTGGTATGGTAGGTATAGCTTAATTCACAAAACACATCGGGAAGTCGCAGTCGCTTCACTTTACTCAAACGGCACCTAACATCTCAACAGCGGTTTTATGATTGTATGATAGCTTTATTTATGTTTTGTGAAAACGGAAATGAATATATATTTTGTGCAGTAAGGTAGGCAGATAGACTCTTTTCACTTAATATCTGTTAAGCAAAGTGCAGTTCTCTCATGTGCACAATGACGAGCGAGACACATTAAATTTAGAGGGTTTGCGCTTTCAGTCTAAATTGAAAGTTTAGCTCGTCGCATACGCATCACCGCCCTGCGGGGCCTTACATGCAAGAGTCGTCGTCGTCGCATAGATTTTTTCTGAAAACCAATAAACCCAATTTTTCTTATCTCTAATCGAAGATTCTTCCTAGAACAAAACTTAATTGTCATGAGTTTCAAACTTCTCAGAGATTTGGATTGCTCACCCATAGCCTGTACACAAAGCCGGGGCAGAGATGGCCATGATTGGAGCATATATTTTTTAAAGCTGTTGCCAAAGTCTGGCATGCTGGGTTTTGGTAGAGGCCATTAAAAAACTAACTAACTTTAAACAACAGAAGTTAGCAACAAAGCTTTATGGCGTTTCTCGTTCCGTGCAACCAAGGGTTTCATACTTTCATACACATTTCATATTACTTGATTAATGACCGATAAACGATTTTATTTTTATTTGTCCTAATAATTTTAATTAATTGTTTTGCAACTGCAATTGGGTTGCAGTGAGCGCGACCGTACTCAACCCCTGAAGAAGGGCTCCATAATGAGTCCGAACCATGTCGGTCTATTTCTGACAATAAATCGTGAGTAAAGCTGTTCTTATTTCTAGTCTTAGTAATGTCTCACGAAAGTTTTAATCTGATTATTAATTGTTTTATTACTGTGAAATGTTTATATTTAATTTTATTTGAATTTGTATGTAAAATCAATTTTGACTTTAAAAGATGACTTTCTGTTGTGTTTCTTGCGGCGCTTCTTCTTAGTACTTAATGATTGATGGTCGATGGTCGATGAAACGAAGCGCTGGTAGATTCAACCCATTTGAATTTATTCATGTGACACGTAAAAGAGCCCACATGTGGCCAATTTGCTGAATAGGTAAACGTTATGAGTTTTGAAGCGTATAGATAGGTAGGTATTCGGTTTCGGAATCACTATGGCGTCTATAGTGATTCCATTTATACGAAGATTCAGTTTACCCATAACATTCCATCATATTATATGATACTAGCTTCAGCCCGCGACTTCGTTCGCGTGGAATTCGGTAATAGTTATTCCATCGGGAACTTTGACATTTTCCGGGATAAAAAGTATCCTATGTTCCTATCCTATGCCAGGGACATCCACCACCTAGAGTGGAATTCCTTAGCTGGCCTAAGGCATTCAAAGCTCTTTACAGGGAGCGTAGACTCAAGCTGGACCAATAAACTTTGGAAACTCAGCCGTAAACAGTTCAGATACATAATCGGAGTATTTACGGGTCACTTCGGGTTCAAGTATATCTTAGCCAAGATGGGACTGTCTGACAACACAAGCTGTAGAATGTGTGGCGAAGAGGAAGAAACAATGAAACACATCATGTGCGAATGCGACGCCCTCGCCAGACTAAGAATGAAAATACTTGGCAATGGTTATCCAGAACCAGGGGAATTCAAGGCACTACCACTGCGCTCCACAAGTCACTTCATTGAAGTGGTGGAGAATGCTATGGATAGTGCTTAGGAAAAAGGGGTAATTACACAAAAGATCCCATAGGGTCGAAGTGTATCCGCAAGGACCCCACCCTCTAAGATAAGATAAGATAAGATCCTATGTTCAGTACAAGTGAACGGAAAAATGCCGCCCCATTCCTGAAATTTTACTCACTCTTGTAGGTTATACATCTTCCAAATTTTGCCGCCCTAGAAAATTTGCCGCCCTGGACACAAGCCCCGACTGCCCCTAGTATAAATCCACCGCTGCCTATGTTACTTCTAATACCTCCAAGAATATGTGTACAAAGTTTCATGATGATCGGTTAAGTAGTTTTCGCGTGAAAGCGTATCAAACAAACTTACATTCATATTTATAATATTAGTAAGGATTTGTGCAGAACCACAGAATATGTAATAGTACTGACCTACTCGTAGGTACAGAATCCTCAGCACCACTTCTGTCACGTAATTAGCAATAGTTGTATGGTAGCACCGACCACCGTTGATCTACGTGGGCCAGCGGCAAACCCACCGGGATCGGTTACTTTCATTACAGACATAATGTCGTATTAGAAACGGCGGGATTTATAAATTAATCATTTTAACACGAGATAAAGTCTCAACCAAAGTCACAGAAAGATTAAATAATTTGCGTAGAAAACCACGTAATTAATCTTCATGCGGAAAGATCCACGCGAAGCAAACCTCGTATGTCCACGGGGGGGAGATACGAGGTATTTCTTTTACAAAATGGCGGTCGAGAGTTGCGGGGTTTTCTATTTTGCTTTTTAAAAGTAAACGGTTTATTTTTGGTATTTCTTAAATACCAAAATTTGCCGCTAGATGCGTCCAGAATAGTACCATCTAAAAGTGTCAAAACAAGATTTTCAAAAAAAATGGAGTTACGAGGTATGCGATTTAGGCCGACGATATATATTATTAGTATAGATATGGAAGTATGGATAGTAAGGATTAGCTAGCTACATAATAATATAGTAAGTAATCTGTGGTATGGATGGATACCTTAAACCATATTCCTTGGTCCGTCTTGTCCTGTCCTTGTCTTGTCAGTCCTCACTAGCGCCATCTGGCGATGTTTGGATAATTTATTCAATTTTATTTCACAGAGCATAACATAAAATATGCAAACATCAAAACACACTCTTTTTCTAGTAATTCGTTTTTTATTATGGAACATTTTCCTTAGGGAATTAATAATACTTTGAATCTTTTAGCTTTCTTCGTGTCTTTGAAAAAAATCTCCAAAAATTATCAACGTAAAATGGAACGATTTTGGCGGCCATGTTTTTCGACACTCACGACATTCGTTCGTGTAGCAAACGTCAACAATTCGTTTAGGTACGATTTTCAGAAGATAGACATTTTAAATATTTTCAAGTGAAAAGTTCTTAATAATATTTAGGAACCCTTTGTTTTAATGTAAAATGAATAGAACTGACGGGTTAGTGCAACGTAGAAACGTTGTTAAAGATAGTAATTCAGAAGGTAATTTGAAGGAAAATCACGACATCGATGATAAGAAAAATGATAAAAGCTTCGATGACGGAGATTCAAAGGAAACACGATTGACATTAATGGAAGAAGTATTACTTTTAGGATTAAAGGACAAAGAGGTAAATGGTTTTCGCCAGTAGAATTTTGTCAGACGATCACGGAATGCCCTTTCTTATTGTTCATGTTGACGAATATTTCAGGGTTACACATCATTTTGGAATGACTGCATATCCAGCGGACTTAGAGGATGTATTCTTATCGAGCTGGGATTGAGGGGCCGCGTAGAACTAGAGAGGGCTGGCATGAGGAGAAAGGGGCTTTTATCTAGAAAAGTCATTGTCAAATCAGGTAATAAATAAACTTTGCCTCTCACTTTTATTGGCGTTGTCCTCCTTAAGATATGATGCAGAACCTTTGTAGTTTATATATTTTTATATTTGATTGCACATACAAATAAGTAAGTACAAATATCAGATTGATGTCCAATGATGTGATGTTCTCAATTGGCAATAAGTCTCAGTTATAAAGCACTAGAACAGATATATTGTGGGTGATTTTGAAAACGTTTTTGAAGATTGCTCTTTTCACATAACATCAATGGTTCTTTGTTTATTAATTTTACATGCATACATTATAAACCACAGTTATATCCATATTAGTAGGCTGTCTTAGCAGTGATAATCATACTTCAGAAAGGTTTCTAGCTTGAGAATATGCCTTATGAGTTTGGCATCAGTATTGAGGTGTAAACTATTCATTTACAACACAGCTATTAATCTATCTTGAGATTCGGATACCATGTGCCATTTTTTTAAATTGTTTCCTTCGCTTAAGCTAGGCTGCAACGATTTGCGGGATAAACAGATTATTTACATGTTGGTCTATTTCATGACTAACTTTCATAGTCTAAGCAAAATGTTCTTTAACCCCTGTTGCAAAATTACGGGTGTTATAAGTAACACATAATTTGAACTGTGATATCATAACTCCCTCACGTGTAAAAAAATATTTGAGTGGGTTTTTTAATTAAGAGCCTTATTCTCTGGGATCGTGCAGAGCTAAATGTAGTGGAAAAAAAAAAAGTCATTTCTATGATAGGAGGATCGATTGAAAAGTTCACTCCGTAACTATTAAAACAAATGCAAATATGTTTATAATATTCTTATTATTCTCCTACATAGTCCCCCTCGAGGTCACTGCACTTTTTCCATCTGGATTCCAGGTCTAATACACCTCTTTTGAAGATGCTTTCATTCAATTTCTCAAAATAGCTGTCCATCTAAGTTTGAACCTATGGGTTCTTCAAAAATCTCAGACAACCCATTTGTTTTATTAAATGGTGGGTGGGGCAATAATTCAATACCCACAGTTATAAAAGATTGGGAAGGAATAAGGGGGTTTTTTGGGCCTAAAAATTAAGAAAAGGTCAGCATGATAGCACAGCGCGTATGAAATTTCAGTAGTTTATTGTTTTCTAACATTTAAATTCAAAATTATTTCTATTATTCTACTAATCATTTATGCCCCAGTAGCCCAAAAATTCACAACTCAGCATTCTTAGACAAAATTTCGTTGTTTTTAAAAATAAATAATTCTCCTGCTTTTAATATTCATTCATATTCATATTAATAATAATTTTCATATTAAAAGCAGGAGAATTATTTATCTTTAAAAACAACGAAATTTAATATTATATATATGATCAAATACACTAAGACACAAATTATATATAAAGATAAAAGTGTTGCATCACTGAGCTCACTGCGAACACTGTAAACTTTGTACACATTGTTTCAATTTTTCAGTTAAATACTCTTTGCATTTCCTTATGGCATTTAAATTTAATGGTACTGAGAGTAACAATCTTAAGTATAAAACTGTTTCAACAATTAAATTCTCTAATCATACTAAGTAAGTGCTGGTTGGGTGAACCTAATCTGGCATACCGGTGAATGTAATAAATGGCGCTCATGTACATCTGTCAAAAGTTCCATACAAAAGAAAGTTTGAAATAACCCACCCTTAAATAAATATTTTCCAACAAATTATAGTTTCTAATCTAATAGTCAATTAACTATTTTTATTTTTTATTTTCAAGATACCCCCACAGGTGATGTCCTGCTGGATGAATCATTGAAGCACATGAAAGATACTGAACCTCCTGAATCTGTCCAAAGCTGGATAGAATATCTTAGTGGTTTGTAATTTAAAACATCTAATGCTATTAAAATGTGTATTTTTGTGTTCAAATTTATTATACATTTCAAAATGATTTTAGGTGAAACTTGGAATCCTATGAAACTGAAATACCAGTTGAAGAATGTCCGTGAAAGGCTGGCTAAGAATCTAGTGGAGAAAGGAGTCTTAACAACTGAAAAACAAAATTTCTTGCTCTTTGATATGACCACACATCCCTTGACAGACAATGTTGTTAAGTGCCGCTTAGTTAAAAAGGTATGTAAGAATAAATTCATTGGTGACTCTCGACTTGACAATCATCCTAAACACAGCAGTTAGGAAAGGAAAATGTGAAGAATTCAAAATTATTTTACAGATTGACCTGAACTTCATTAATCCTTGATATGCTATGCATGCATTGCTTTAATATTGGAAAATTTTATTAGGGTTCCGTCACAGACCAAATATCCTAAAGACACCGGTTTGCCTAACTTTTACTAGCAAATAAAGCTAATAAAGCGCGGAGTTTTTAGAGCGCCCGGATTGGTGCGTTCGACGTTATGCGCTTCCCGCCCCTGTCTCTAGCCCCGCCGCGTAGGCTTTTTCCCTCTAATGCTGGCAGCGGGTTTCGCCTGGATATGCAGAGTATATTGGATATATGGTCTGTGGGTTCTGTAGATCTGATGAAAAAGCAAACCTTACAGGATTACTCTCATGTCTGTCACAGTCTATTTTCTCCTTATCTACTCCATGACATTTGGTACATATACAGAGTTAGGTCATACTTAGTACTTAACTTACTAATACAATCTATTTATGTATATAAAAATCTCGTGTCATGGTGTTTGTGCTCGCACTCCTCCGAAACGGCTCCAGACAACTTATAACAAGCGTCTTTTCCGTCGGAGGTTAAAAAGGGTATTGTGAATTGTGCTTAAGAGCGTTTAGGGCACCTTATCATTTTAGTGTATTTTTATTTACGTAACTCCATCGGTCTCATCATCCAAAAACCGGCCAAGTGCTACCCAACACCCAACGCAACTTTTTCGAACAAAGTACTTATATGCCACACTATACTATAGACTATAAGGGTTCCTAGTTGAATTACGGAACCCTAAAAATACTCTTATAGTTGGAAAATAAGCTGCAGCTTTGTTATTGTCGTCATAAACTTGGTTTTTATTATCACCAAATTATTTTGCATCGGCTGTATAATACATACAATACAGTAATATAAGTACTCACTAATCTTAACGTAATAAAATGAACAGGTTGCTTCTATTGTTTGCACATTCCTTGCATTATAACATTTTGAATATAAGACGCAACATGTTTGGCATAAAACAGGATGCTCCACAACCAAAATATTGTTGTCATACCCATTTGCATTGTTTTGTCAAATTCGGATTAAATTTCATAACAGTTCTATTATTGTTTTCACGTCAGATAACTTGGGTTCTTGGTTTACATAATGTCTATACTATAATTTCGCATGTGAAATAGTACATTTTGCTCCAAACTACGTAAAAGCAAAAGCTTGTAAACTGCAAGGTTCATACTGCGTTATTGTATAACCAACTGTAGTCCTCTAACACACACACACAGAGAGAGAGAGAGAGAGAGTAAGTTGTGTTTCACAAATATGGAATTGTATTTGACAACAAGTTGTATTGCGTTGGTAATTAGCTATGCTCGATGAAAATGTGTTCAGCCCTTTGAAAATTATCAGCTTTTTTCGAAGATTATATACGTAATATTTGAAATATATTTATTGATCGAAATCGAAATCTAGGGCAATTAATAACGCGTTTAATGAAGTATTCGTTTCATTGTACCTTCTATATGAATGTATTTGTCTAATTTGTAAAAATTTACTCAAACAATAAAAACTCTTTGCGTCGGGTTGACGCCTGAGTTAAAATAAACTTAGTACAAAGTGGCACTTTCCGCACAATTGGGCTGCTTGGAAAACGCTCTTTTCGAGCACACGCATTGTAAATGTTATTGTTATATTTCAGGTCCAGGAAGCGGCACTACGGCGCTCTATAACCGACGTGGCCCACGCTGATAAGCGGTCACTGGCCTTGCTGATGTTGGCTCACTCCGCGGATGTGCTAGAGAACGCGTTCGCGCCGTTATCCGATGAGGACTACGAGTTGGCGACGCGGCGCGTACGCGCGCTCCTCGACCTAGACTTCGAAGCCGAGGCCATGCGACCCGAGGCGTGCGAAATAATGTGGGCAGTATTCGCAGCTTTCACTAAATAACAATTGTCAGATCTGGATAACAACTACGAAATTAGAATAAAACTAATTTTAAGGATTATATCGCGTATTATATTGTTTGATACTACAGATTCTAAAGACATCGCTTAGCGGCTTTTACTAGCAAATAAAGCTGCCAAACTTGTGCGGTGCGGGGCTGTTTTAGAGCGTTGTGGTTGGTGGCGTTCAAGGTTACGCGGGACCCCTGCCTCCCTCTATCCCCGCCGCTGTTAGTTTTTTTACTCTAATGTTGGCAGCGGGAGTCATCGGGCTATGCGGAGTCTATAGGATAATAATATGGTCTGTGTTTAATACCTACCGACGTTTCGAACCGGCTGCAGGTGCTTTAACTACGTAATTACGAGTCTATGTCAGTCCATTTACATAGAAGTCATGGAGTAATAAAACACAGGCACTGACAATAGTAACAACGGACATTGTGGTTTTTGCTTTCTAGCTTTCTGTTCCACAAAACTTACCCGTTCACACTGTCAATATGAATATTACTCATCAGCACTAATGATCTATTAATTATGAACTATATGTGTACCCCAGGCCTATGACATTTGTTTATGTCTGTTTACCTAATTTTAATTAATTAATGACCAAGTTCAGAAAGGCTACTCAAATTGATCTTTAACCTTTTGAACGCCGCGGCTAAAGGCGAAAAACACACTTCCACGACTGCTGTAGCCGACACAAATGTATGGAAAACGGCATACCTTGGCGTTATGGGCACGAAAATCGGCTGTCGGCTACAGCCGACTGTGGCAATCAAAAGGTTAATTAAAGTGTCGTTTGAGTGTCGTTTTTATATAGGATGACAACTAGTTGAGGGGCATTTAACTATTTAATCTCTAATCAAATGCTTAAGTGGCGTTTCTGAATTCGGCCATAAGGCTCTTAATGGGGTGAATTCGAAACGAAGTCGCCTCAATTTAAAATAAGAAACGTCAGCCTCTGTTTTGTATAGCACAAAGCTTTCAAAATCGATTTTGACGTTTCTTATTTTAATTTTAGCGACTTTTAATTTTAGCTAACACGCTTTCGAATTGGCCCCAATATCTGGCTGCAATTGTATAGACTTTTAATAATCTATTTTCTTTTTCTTATATACTATCATTACTTCAAATAATGTTACTGAATCTACTTTTCCATCTTTTATGCTAAGCACTACTCTATTGAGGAGGCTATACCTGCCATAATAGTTTCACTAGGACGGAGGGTAGCCTACTGGCACTTGGGCGTCGATCTTAAATACAATCAAAAATACAGTTGGTGTTATATTTGTCAAATAAAATGTCGTGGTGTACTAAAGCTGTCAAATAAAAAGTAGTAGTAGCGAGCGGGAAATTAAACCTAAATAATTAAAAGTAGTTATTTACTTTTGCAAATTGACATGGACAGGTGTTTTTTACACGTACCAACTGCGGAAATAATCAGTAAATAAAATATATACCTACGAGTACAGTGCATCTGTTTTCTTAATGTCTGTCCTGTTTCGTTAGTCGTCGGATTTCTATCAGTTGCATTCGTTTGTATTCGGAAATGCTATGATTGCCAGCTGTGGCCGTCGCCAGTTTTCCGTGCCACTGACGCCACGATATGCCGTTTTTCATACATTAGCGTCGGCTACAGCCGTCGTCGAGCGTTCGTGGCGTGGCTTTTTCGCCGTTAGCCGTGGCGTTCAAAAGGTTAAGAAAAAAGATGCATTATATATATTATTTGCTGATATATATTACTCATTTTTACGCAAATTAATAATAATCTACCAGCAAGTCTGAAGATTTTACAAATATAATTCTCAAAAGAAATACCGCAAAAAGTTCGGAAATGTAAACACAAAAGAAAGAACGACGTAGAATCCATTAATAAGGAAGTTTTCTGAAAAATTCTAATTAGTCCGTCAGTTAGATTATCAAAAAATATTGAACACGTATTTTTTGCTTTATCAAATCAATCAAAATTGACAAAGATAATGCGCATCAAAGTTCGGGAGTGGGGGCTAATGACTCGCTTAATGGTTAAAATTGTACAGAGTCGTGACGTCACATGGAACTTCAACGCACTATATCTTCGTCATTTTTTGTCTAATTGACAAAAGAAAAAATATGTATTCAATATTTTTTTATAATGTTAAAGACGGACTAATAATATTTTTTTAGGAAACTAGCCTATTAGATTTTTTCAGAAAACTTCCTTATTTCTGGCAACAAGACTTGCATAGGGCTCAAAACGTCCGAAGGTATTGAACATGAATACACGCCTTTTTAATCGGTAGAATTAGTTTTATACCATCTACAGCCAGCGTCAAAAATATGTACACATTTTATTGCCGTGTCACGCCAAGTTGTATGGTTACGTATTCGTTATGTTTGTATATGTCCACTTAGAATGACACTACTAAAATGTGTAGACATTTTTTACGCTGACTACCTAAACATAAGAAATGACTATGAAATTGTTTTGTAATAAGAATTCAACGCAAACACCTAAATGTCGGATAGGTAATATTAATTTATAAACTTTATAAAACTTTCTGTGGTGATTTTATGTATAAAACAAATTACATGGACTATTATAACTCACTTTATAGAAACTGAACAGTTATTGATGTCGGTCTTTTATTGAGCAGAAATTAGCATGGATTTATTATAACTATTAGCCAGTATTAAAGTGTCATTCGAATATATCGGGATGTAAAACAGTACTTATTTAAAATAAATTACATTTGAGTATAGTTTGATCTTAGCTTCAATTACACAGTACTGTTTTGATTATGAAAGTGGCTTAGAACACTAAAGCACAACTTTTTAAAGTATAAATTGCACTTGTCCATTTTTATATGCATCATACATTGATACATAAAGTTACACTTCCAGTTTAAATTTGAATTTATTTTAGTGTAGATTATGTACTAAGTTTTGATGCTAATATTATAATCTGAAGGTCTATAATTTTTTTTAAGAATGTTTGTTGATTTAAGTTTTTTGGTTCACACCTATAATGTGTTTAGCTTACATATAGCGTATAGATTTATACATTCTTGTCTATCAATATGAAATATTCTGTGAATGTCTGTCGGCATTAGTAATTTTTTTTTGTCTTATTCATTAAGTTACAGAAAATTGTATAAATAAGTCGCTTGCCTTGCATTATTACAATCATGACTGTCTTATTCAAGTTTTATTATAATTTCGCGGCGACGTCAAATGGTACTGCGTTCTATATCCACAATGGAGCCAATTCGGAAATGTGTTCGCTAAATTTAAATGTAACTAAACTTAAAATAATAAACGTCAACTGTCAAGCTTTGTACTATACAAAATCGAGTTTGACGTTTCTTATTTTAAATTTAGGAAATTTTAAATTAAGAAGACACCGTTTCGAATTGGACCCAATGTGCAATCAATAGCTAGGGAGCTGAATGCCAAAATTTCTATATGATTTGTTCGCTTGGCAGACCTGAATTGTTCGATTAATGACAATGTAAAGAACCACAGAAAAATAGTCAGCCACCATGGTAGCGCTGCGTTTTCAATTGACAGCGTTTCAAAATTTAAAAAAAAACGGTGTGCTTAATCATTTGTTCCTGTGTGCCACTTGGACTGATGATCGGAATCATCCTCAAAACGACAAACGTCGAAGAGGCAGACGTGCAGCAGGGCTCTGTTTTATAACGGGACGTAGTTGCAAAAATGTCAATGAAAAAACTATACTAAATCATTTTTTCATCGTTCTTGTTGCGTCCATTCAATTCATTGGCCCTCTCAGAATAGACAAAAAAAGTTGGCAGACGCCTAGTCCGCTGATTTTTTTATGTATGGTTTTTAGGGTTCCGTACCCAAAGGGTAAAAAACGGGACCCTATTACTAAGGCTCCGCTGTCCGTCTGTCCATCTGTCCGTCTGTCTCCAGGCTGTATCTCATGAACCGTGATAGTTAGACAGTTATAATTTTCACAGATGATGTATTACTGTTGCCGCTATAACAACAAATACTAAAAAACGGAATAAAATAAATATTTAAGGGGGCTCCCATACAACAAACGTGATTTTTTTGCTCGTTTTTGCTCGATATTGATAACGGCAACAGGTAGACGCTTGAAATATTCACAGTATGTTAAGATATATATTAACTTCAAAAATTAATAATTGAATTAAAATAAAATAAATATTTAATGGGGCTCCCATACAACAAACCTGTTTTTTTTTGCTTGATTATAATGATACGGAACCCTTCGTGCGCGAGTCCGACTCGCACTTGGCCGGTTTTTTAAAGTTGTAATTAAAAAACGCAGGGATATACGACTTTCATTTACTGGACCAAATCGATTTGTATTGACATAAACTTTCATCCGTATCAATATGAAAGACGAACAAATCATACACCAAAATGGCACCCAGCCCCTAACTACAATCGTTAAGCTCGAGCATACAGCGCGCGTGCGGCAGTGTGCGAGTGCCGCAACGTTCACTGCGGCACCAGGCAATGAGGCACTCCACGTCACGTAAACGCGCCCCACGTAACCTGCAGCAGCATAGCAAAAAAATCAATTTTAGTTTACGTTTTTAAACCCCAACAGCATGCACGCTTCTTAAACATTGCGCGCACGTCGATACACGTCCATCGCGGGCTGGAACCGTTGGTTCATTCATTTAACTCGACCCGCATGCGTAATACTTTTAATCGCCGTTGTAATCTTTACTGAATAATATATTTTTTAATTGTAAATAAGAGCTAATAGAGGCGAGGTTGAGGTTGCGCTCCTCAGCTGCCCGCCTGGCCAGCCGCTAGCTACGACGCTGCCTCTGCCATCAGGGTCGGTCCCTAATGCCCTGAAGTAACTATAAGTAGGTCATTACTCAATCATGCATTAATCCACAGAAAATAATACTCTATTATTTTAATTTAAACTCCAGAATCAGAGAAGACTCCTCTATTGACATTGTCATTTTCATAACGCAGGTTGTTAGTTAGCTAGCTTGGATCAATGTAGAAGTGAAGTTTATGAAAGCAGCGTTCTTTCGATTTTGCATTGTTAAAGTGTATGCAAAAGTTTAGAGGAAATGGTGAATTATTTTTCCCATAGTACACTGTTGGGTGAAAATTGAATGTCAAGTGGAGTACTATATTGAGTATTTACAGTGAAAGGGGATACCTAGTTATTACTTATAATAAATTGAAATTGTGGTGTTAGAAAAGTTTCATTTTACTTAATACGTTTCACCGTATTTTGTTGGGGCATTTGTTTTAAATCGATAATATTTGTACATACATACTTAGTCTATGAACTAAAACAACTGAAAACGAATTCAAAACAAAATTTCAAATTTGTGAAACATGTATAAAATATAATAGTAATTAAATAATGTATTATAAATTCATACAATGTAATGGTATTAAAATTATTTGAAATATATTCCTTAGTACCTATTAATTAAGTTTTTAGTTTGTCTCAATTGCATGGAAGATTTTCACAAATACCAGATGGATTTCCTACCTGTACCCGTAATTTCCTGATCCACAACCAACCACCCATGACATTTCTCTTGGTGTTTGCTTACAAAATGGTTAGGTATGGTATGGCTATCTCTATATAACTGACTGACATATCCAATCACAACCCAAACTGATAAAGCTAGAACCCTGAAATTCGCGTGACGCTCGCAAGCACCGCCACAAAATGCACTTTTTTGTTATCTACAAAAGTTACGGTGGCTGTGCAGGGGAGCATTACGCTGGAATGCGTGATTCTCCCCAGTACCGCCAAATAAAATTTAAATTTTTTCGTTATCTACAAAAGGTAGGTACAATATAATATGTTACGGATTAGGTACACGATGTTCTTTCCAAGTACATAATTTTAAGATATATTTAATTTCTTTTGGTGATGGTGGCGGTGCTGGGGAGCATCACTCTGAAATCTAGACAAGATACTCAGGTACCTCCTAAAACGTAGACTGGTGCAAAACAAACTGATAGGGCTGTTGAACTTTGTACGGGAAAACCTAATTCCATGAGCTAACCAACTTGAAAGTTCGTATTAATAAATACTCCTCAAAACAAACAATTACGTAAACGATCCAGAAAAATAAGAACCTACCCCAAAACACGGACCCCTTGAGGTGTTGAAGTGTGTACGGAAACAATCGTGTCCATCTGTTTATCAACTTGAAAGTTAGTAGGTATACATAATTACTCCTTAAAACAAACAATTAGGTAAAATTTCGAGAAAAAACATACTCGCGAAAAACATAGCACTCCTTTTTGCTTTGCTGCAGCGGCCCTAACATGCATGACACAAAGATAAGATAGACCGTCTTATCTCTAAGTGCGTCTCTCTCACACTAGTGCCGGCGAAAGAGATAGTCTTAGAGATAAACGGGTTTAATTTATCTTTGTGACACGCATGTTAGCGCCGCTGTGGTTTAAAAAACCGGCCAAGTGCGAGTCGGACTCGCGCACGAAGGGTTCCGTACCATTATCTTTAAAAACGGCAAAAAAATCACGTTTCTTGTATGGGAGCCCCCTTAAATATTTATTTTATTCTGTTTTTTAGTATTTGTTGTTAAAGCGGCAACAGAAATACATCATCTGTGAAAATTTCAACTGTCTATCACGGTTCTTGAGATACAGCCTGGATACAGACGGACAGCGGAGCCTTAGTAATAGGGTCCCGTTTTTATCCTTTAGGTTCCGTCCCTAAAAACAAAATGAACCCAAAAAGAAACCCCTTGAGGTGTTCAACTTAGTATGGGAAATACTGGATCCATGAGTTTATCAACTTGAAATTTGGTTTAGTTACTATTCAAACAAACAGATAGGAGTTTACTGAAAAAAAAAAGAACGGTCAAGTGCGAGTCTGTCTCGCGCGTCGAGGGTCCCGTACTTAACTATGATTAATACTACATGAAAAATTATTTTTTTCTGTTATTCAAACTGTTTGGTTGGCATGAGCTAAGTTCCAGTGGTCATAGAGGAGTGTTAACTTCAAAGTCACAGTTTGGATTGAATTTGGAAGAGTTACGGATTAAAAGCCACTAAATTATTAAAAATGACAAAATTCAGAAAAAACCGTTAAAAACCATAGAGGACGCCGTAATAAAAAGCATCAATAAACTAATGCGAACTAGGTACGTACTGGTCCGAAAACGTAATTCTTAAAATTATACAGAGCGAATACGCAGAAGAACGCAACCTAAGTAAAAAAATATCGAGGTGATTTTTGAGGCCGAATAGTGAACAGTCTTTAAGCAATCAATTTTTTTTTCGCAGGGCTTTAGCGCGGAGCTTGCATGCCGGTTTGCTATGCAAACACAAAAATAGATACCGACTGACCCACGCCAAGGCATTTATGCTGGATATCATTAGTCACACCCAGCTCGCGGGGAAGGGGCGCAGGCTGCCGGCGATACGCCTTTCACCGACGCCCAGGCTCAACGTCCAACAGCTCATCTTCTTCATCCTAAAGATGTGTAGGTACAGATTACGCGCGGCAGCCGCGCGAGCCAGTGTTCGCGTGAACATTGGCTCGCGCGGCAACTGTTCGATGGAATTTAGGTAGACCGCGGCGGCTGCGCGAGGCAAGCGATCCAGCTCGAGCAGCGCGTAGCGCGCGCGCCAATTGTTTCGTTCTAAAGGCCCTGGCACACCAAACACGGTTGCGGCGCGTTTGCGGGGCTAACGCGGGCCCGCGCCGTTGTCGAACGGCGCGAGCGGATTTACCATGCCACACCAAAGTAGCCACGGGACTGCGGCAGTCCCGCGCCGCCGCGGTGCGGCATGATAAATCCGCTCGCGCAGTTCGACAACGGCGCGGGCCCGCGTTCGCTCCGCAAACGCGCCGCAACCGCGTTTGGTGTGCCCGGGCCTTAAACCAAGGACGCGCGTGGTCGTGCGGCAGCTGCGTTTATTGTGATTCATCACATCATCCGCAAAAAATATATTTAAATTGATAGCAATGTGGTATACAACTAATGGCGGACATGAGACATGAAGTCATGCGTTGCTCGGAGGTGTAATTCGCAGTAGGTTGCCGCTCGATCACGCGCTGGGCGATTCGCGCGTTATTGTCGTTGAATGACGCCGATAAAAACTGACAGCCCTAGCGTACGCGAGAGAGCACTTTTTATGCGACGGAGTGAGAAGGTATGATTTGCCATATTTTCGTACCTAAACACCATTTTTGTTAGACAGTGGTTCTTCTGTACGTTAGTACTATTATCTATTCTGTGGTTTAACGTAGTCCTTTTTGTTACCGCACGCGCACTGTTCTATTTTGTAACTGTCCTAGATTATTATTACGATTGTTATTTTTTCTTGAGCTTATGATTCAATATTGTGTGGACCATATTAAAGAAATTTAATAATAAAAGGAGTATATTATTTAAAAAATATATCCCATAAAAATATTATCAAGTAAAGTATTTACACAAAGTAAAAACGAAGGAAAGGTCTTCTAAGTAACAAAGTGGATCAGTATTGATAAATTAAGGATGTTTTACTTTAATTTATGTAATAACAAAAAATATTTTTTGGACAATCAATATGTTTTCTAAAGTTAATAAACAAACCATTAACTTTTTTTATTTTCATAATAGATATACTTGCAAAGTTTTAAAACTATACGACAATTAGAAGTAAGTTTGTTAAATTCGACTTTTTAGATTTTTTTCCGCAATAACCGGCCGGTTTTTTATATAATAATCACAAGAAATACACGCCGGCGAAAGCAAATCTAAAAATAGAATACTAGCTTTTACCCGCAACTATGTCTGCTAGAAATGTATCTTTAAAATTATAACAAATTGTCATGTTACTGAACGACTTAATTTACATTTTTTCCCTAAAATTACGGCTCCTCATCGGGCACACATGATTGGATTAATAGATTTTCCAGTCTCTATTTTCACCCTTTTAGGGATTGGCAGTCTTAGAAAAAGTACCTAGCCTATGTTCTTCCCAAGGCTCGAACTATCTTCATACCAAATGTCATCACAATCGGTTCAGCGGTTTAGCCGTTAAACGTAACAGATAAACAAACCGACTGTGGAAATTTCAAATGTCGTAAGGGACATTTTGTGGAAATGTCAAAAGTTCTTTACCAAATTCGAAATAAGAATAAGGTACATTTTGTGGAAATATTAAAATGTCCCTTACGACATTTGAAATTTCCACAGTCGAAACAGACAAGAGTTACTTTGGTACTAAGTTATCATTATCAACAGCCTATACTAGTCCACTGCTGAACATAGGCCTTTCCAACTGCACGCCACTGAGCACGATCCGCGGCTACTCTGATCCAGCTCTTGCCAGCCACCTTGCGGAAATCGTCGCTCCACCTAGACTGAGGCATCCTACACTACGATTGCCGATTCGCGGTCTCCAGTCCAGAACACGTTTACCCCAGCGGCCATCGTTTCTGCGGCTAATATGGCCGGCCGGCCCACTGCCACTTCAATTTGCTGATTCGATGAGCTATGTCGGTAACTTTGGTTTTCTGTCGGATCACCTCATTCCGGATATGATCTTTCAGAGAAACTCCCAACATAGCCCGCTGAGCAGTGGCGAAGCCTGCATACAAGCCGATTCCTAACGGCTTTACCAAGCTAGAAAGTTAAGGCTAGCTGTCAGTGAAGTCCACATTACTCTAACTGAATGTCATACTCGCAAGTAGGGTTCTACTTCTTCCGGCTTCCCTTAGGAAATATTTCACGCTTCGCCACTGCCGCTGAGCGAGTTTTTAATTTGTGGGCCAACCCAACCGTCAGTGTCCACGTTTCGGCTCCGTATGTCATGACATGTACTAAGTAAAAGCGAAATAGCACTCAGTGAATACCTAATGATCGCTATAAACATATTTGCTATAATACCTATTGGTCGCAATTACGCTCACATGATATAATATTTGAATGATATAACAACACTTAATTATATTTTCATATGATATGATCATCATTTTGTATAAAATCATTGGATATAAAACATTTGACGTAAAATCTTTTAGTATACCAGTAGGTATGCAGTAGCATATTTTGTATAATACACACATAATATATTCATATTTTGTTATTGGCGAGCAAGCGCAGCGGCTAGCAAGATGGGTCGGAAGCAGAAGCGATTCGGATAGGTTAGGATCAGAAGCAAAGTTCCTACCGTAGCCTTCGATGTTAGGTCTTTTTTTGTGACTATATCAAATAATAGTTAGGTATAGGTTATATCACATGAGTGTTATATCAAACATTTATTATATCAAATGCATTTTATATATTTTGTTATTATATCATCTGATCGTTATATCCCTTGCAATTATATCAATAGTCGTTAGAGACAATTAAATTATACTATTTATTAGCATATCATATATTACACACCCCTCACTTACTCACTGCATAATCATGAAATCTCGGGAACTATTAAACAAACCTACAAACTTGACATTTTTATTTTCCTTATCATTTTAAGGTGTAGTGAAGACTAAGAAAAAATTTAAGAAAATTACATGGGATAATTTGTATCGGTAATAATGCGGGTAAAGCTGTGGCGGGGCCAACACAGGGCTAAATAAAGATGCGGAATTATTTTAAAATATTTTATTAAAAATCGCACACTTCTCACACAGTGGACAAATTAAGTCTTATACCTCTTCGTGACACTAATTTCAAAATACGTAATACTTATTCACTGCCATGATAAAGAATTTGATAAATAATATTAGACAAAGTAAATAAAGTCTCAAGATAAAGTTTAATGGTGATTTTGGCTTGATTAATGTAGAAACATGCGTGATAAATATAAAAGAGAACGCTATATTATTTAATTGATGAATATATGTACAAAGTGTACCTATAAGTAAGTAGTATTCATAAGGTATCATGTTTTAGCCAATTTGTTGTAATCAATGGTCCCCATCAAGTAAAGATAGGCAGTTTTTGAAAACACAATAGCAAAACTATATCTAAGTAGTGAAATATTTCGATATCATAGTACATAAGTACATCCATTTTACGATTGATTTCAGGATCCTACATTAAATTAACAATGTTTATCCAATATACAAGACTTATTTACCTATACGAGGAATAACTGTTAAGACATGTTTTGTTTCCTGAATCTATTTTGCATGTAGTTTCAAAAATAATAATTTATTGTAGAAAATCATAATAAAAAGGCATTTACAAAGTTATTACCTATTTTTTGAACAATTGATGCTTAATTTGCAAATAAAATGGGCCATTTTTGGACTGATTGATCGCTTAAACAGTTTTATGAAAAATAATTAGACCGATTTGTCCCTGTAGTTTTTATTGATATTTTGTGGAATGGATAATTTAATATTATACCTAAGTATAAAAACATTTAAGACCACTCCTTTGATTGTTGCCGTTGGATGGGTACCGTTACCTAATGAAAAAGACCTATTAAGGCGCTGACAAGACCTAAATCGGCTTTGCTTAAAAACTTTTAACAAAATCTATTACATTTGGCAAAGTGAAAAAAATATAATTTCATATATTTATTATGTTATTGATAAAATTACTAAAACACAATTTGATGAAATCGATACGATAGAAAAAAATCGTGAAGTTACGACTGATATCCTCTTTAAACAGTTCTTTGTCTTAACTTTTTTTTTCTTATGGTTCTATAATTAATAACACAATTACATCACACCCACACTAAAAAAAATACCAATTTATATTTTACGTTTAGTGTGTTTATTTATATAATTTATCCGTTTTTAATTTTCCCCATCCAAAAAACTGCACAATGCTTCTCGTTCACTCCGGTGCACACAGACAGTGACCGACCACTCAAGGTCATTGGCTCTTGTCAGCGTCTTAATAACCTTCTTTTGACCAGCACGGATTTTTTTTCGTTCCATGTATTAAAGATTGGGGTCACAATAAGCAGTCCTGTGTTCGGGCTGTACCTTATCTCAGTTTAAATAAATTTGATGCTTATTGTGGTGACTTTTCTTCAAAATTGCAAACCGAGGACAACGCAAACAACAAGCGTTCCAATTTGTAATAAGTAAAACAATCAACAACCTATCCTTCAAATAACCAACATAATTTATTTAGTACGAGTAAGAGCCGATCCAGGTTTCGGGTCACTGGGCCAAACCAAATACAATAAAACCATGATACGCGCCCCCCTTAGCTCCGCACCAAACTAAAATAAGAAACACTTCATGAGAGCTCACCAACATTCAAAGTTTTATCGTGTTGGTTCTAATCTCACAGCCAACAAGTCTTAAATAATCTTAGAGTAACAGTTGAAGCGTATTTTTATTATTGTAATAAATACCAATATCTATCTACGATAACCTATCTACCAGAAACACTAGACATACGGGATCATATGCGTATCCAGGTGTAGGTAGGTATTCGGGCAGCTTCATTCACCGCTACAGACGCGATTCTGCATCGATACTATCGCGATGCAGCATCGATACAGGCGCTCGCGGCCCTGCTCCCCTATTTCCTCCCCCATTGTCGAAACAGCGCTAGTACATCGCTTCTGTCGCGCGTTTCAAATGCAACAAGCGAAACGCGCAACTGTATCGCTACAAAAAGCAGCTGTGGGCGCCCTAAAACGAACATGATATAACTACATTTTGTATAAATGTGAAACTCAATGATGGATGCTCTCATTAGGAGACTGACATTTATGATAAGATCATGTTCTAGTTAATCCTTCTCTGCCGTTGATTGCCTCGCCAAAACCTGGATACGTTCATAGTCGTAAAATATGTTTATGCATACAATTATGTCTAAGTAGGTGCCTATTGCTTATTTTATAGCGCCTATCTATTGGAACAGAATTTACATTTCATTCGCAATGTGCTATCTCAGCTATGCTACCTGCATACAGCCGTCTCGGCTGCTAAAAGTATTTTTATTTTTTGAAAAGGGTTTCATATTTTTTTAATCTCGGACTCATTAAAGCATAACCTGTTAATATCTAAAAGTATTCACACATTCAATTGTTTGTATTTTTCAAAACTCAACTCAAGTATTCATTAACACCAGTCATACATTAAATAAATAAATATGTGGATACCTACTAAGTAATACTAACTTTTGAAAGAAGAACACTTAGGTAACTACTGGCAAAGTTTGCCTTTCATTTATTTTTAAACTTCGCAATACGCTATAAACCTCAATGATAAGAGGATAGCTACCTACTATTGACAGGTTAATTATATATGCTGAATTAGGTATTTTGGAACGTTGACAATCGCGTCGTCTATCGCTGTCAGGGCCGGATTTAGGGGAGGGCATCCAGGGCCACTGCCCCGGGCGTCCACAAAAGAGGGGCCCCCACAATAGGGACCGTCAATATCATCTACGTCATATTATATTCTAGGGGGCCTCCACTCCATTGCTGCCCCAGGGCCTCCAGACCTCTAAATCCAGCCCTGGTCGCTGTAACTTCTGAATTCAATTCTATAGTTGATAATATTGATTAGAAATTACATCCGAAATAATTTACTTCATTCTTATATTTACACACTTTACAACTAAAATGTAGATTGGAAAATTTCAAGGCGATGCCAACAGTAGGTACACAAGGAAACAGTACTTAAACAATAGATTAGACAGATACATACACATAGACATATGTATACATCTGGTACTAATACCTAGAAACTAATTATACCTAAATAATTGGTGTAGACAGTCTTCTCGCGACATTATCTTTTATAAAACCCAAATTCTCAAAGTACAGTCAAATTTGACCGACAATCAGTAAATTTAAAACCGAGTTCTGGAAAGTTCCGTAATTTGATTAGACCAAATGTCAGATCAGTAATATCAGTTCATTTATAAAACCAGGTCGAACAAAGTAATCACAAATCTATTTACAATTATTATTCTAAAGTTACCCGGCCCAAAGTACTATTTCGGTGATTGAGCGGATAAAAGTTTAAATTCGAAATATAGTATACTATATTTCGACCCAGATTTTGTTAAAACAGACATGTTATCAATCATAACGAAATTCATTCCGATCAAACATAACATCAACTAAGTAACTATATCTTGTAGAGAATTAACCTTTTGACCGCCCCAGTCGGCTGCAGCCGTCAGCGGCAATACAAGGTAAAACAGTCCTTCATTACTTTTTAGTATTGGTAAAACAGTCCTTCATTACTTTTATTTTGACTTAAAGTTGAAATAGTGTTACTTCTCAGACCTGCTTGGCGGTCGAAAGGTTAAATAGTGGTGGTGCTATGAGATCGCAAGTGAAGCTGTTTGGGTGGTGGTTAAGGGAAGGCGCTGGGGGTCCGCTGTCACCAGGCTTCCGTGTACCGGATGTCGTACTCCTGGAGCTCCGGCAGCCGCTGGCGCAGCGCCTCGAACGCTTCCGCAGACAACCGGGTGCTGTTCAGGTTTAGGCGCCGCAGACCAGACAGCACTAGCAAAAGTTTCAATAAAGTAGAGCACACGGCTATTATTCTTAACTAGCTTTTACCTGCAAGTTCGCCTCGGTGGAAATGTATAAAATATAACCAATTTTCACGTTACTGATTTAAGAATCACGGGCACGCACGAACTTGCCGTATATTAATTTTCCAGTCCTTATTTCACCCTTTTAGGGATGGTTTGTCTAAAAATGCAGCCAGGGCTTAAACTATCTCCATACCAAATTTAATCAAAATTGGTTCAGCGGTTTAGCCGTAAATCGTGCAGATACATAAGAGGACATCAACGGGCTCTCATTGGGCCACACGAACTTCCCGTTAATCAATTTTCTAACCCCTATTTCACCCTTTTAAGGGTCGTTTATCTTTAAAAAATAGATTTTTTTTCTTTCTCGGGCGGCCCTAGCAAGGTAGACACGGGGATAGCTTAACCCCGTCTTTTGTCTCTAACTATCTATATCTTTCGTCGGCACTAGTGTGAGAGAGAAGTACTTAGAGATAAGACGGTGTTTACTTAACCTCGTGTCAACTTTGCTAGGACCGCAGGGCTCAAACTATCTCCATACTACATTTCATCAAACTCTGTTCACGGTTTAGCCGTGAAAACTAAACAGACAGAAAAACATTTCGCGTTTATAATTTTGTATGGATATTAGGCTGGTTCATTGCACAAATCTAATATTAGTTATTATGAATTTCTCGTAGTAGCGGCATAGACCTCTCCACCGTTTCTCAAAACATGATAAACAAAAATAAAAGTACCTATTGGGACCAATTCGAACGTGTTTTCGCTAAATTTGGAAGTCGCTAAATTTGAAATAAGAAACGTTAGACTCGAATTTGAACCTTGGAGCTATACAAAATCGAGTTTGACGTTGCTTATTTTAAGTTTAGGCAATCTTAAATTTAGCGAATAACGTTTCGAATTGGACCCACTACGTAGTTAATTAAAAGAGACATTTAAGCAAAACACCAGTATTATTTGACTGCTTTGAGAAACGGACCTCAGCAGTTCAAGCTGGAAGTAGTAACTTATTGTTTACTGCTTATAATATTATACCATTCCAGTTCGGTGCACGGTGCACTATGAATGATTTAGATACTTTCTAAATCATTTAGGTAGTTGAAAATATTCTTTTGAGGAGCGTTTAGTTAAAAAGTAATTCAGAATAGACATGTTCTTGTCTTGCATGCTTTCATAAATAACGATTGCTAGTTTTTGGTTTTACCTGATAGTGCTTCTATCCCCTTGTCAGAGATGGGAGTCTCGCAAAGATTCAGGACCTGGAGACGTGGCAGGTGCTCCGCGATTAGCTGTAAGCCGCTGTCCCCGAACTGGGTCGCCCACAAATTCAGGTAACGAAGCGACGGCAACTGAAAAGTATATAAAAATCTACTGGTGATCTTCTTTTCATTGACTTGACTTGCCAAAGAAGCTTTAGCTGTCAGTTGTTTCAACTATTGAGAAGACATATTATCTGTTACAGCGAATAGGGGAGATAAAGTGCCTTGTGACATGTGCCCATGCTTAAGATCTCTACGGATCACGCAACTGGGATTCGATGTTAGTAGAGCGTTCCTTTCAAATTGCTTCAATAGAATACAACTCCGATACCTAATCAAAGCAATGCTGGTGTTCCGCAAGGCTGTGTTCCGCTCTTGCATTTATTATTAATATTTATAGATTTGCTTCTTGCATTTATTTTTGATATTTATAGATAACATAAGTAAGATAAGATAAGTAAAGTAACCATCTACTCAGGCCGCGAGGGTAAAATACAATAGAAATATTCGACTCTGATAATGTGAACGTGACACAAGCTCGGGGAAGCTTGTTGAAAATGCAAAAAAAAAACGGATAGATAGATAATCAGACGGTTATGTGTAGGGAATCCAATGGTAAGAAAAAATCTACCCCTCCATAAAGGGATTATATGTGGTGGAGGTACTACAGCTGAGCGCAAGGTATCCCCCCTTATGTTAATCTGCCGCGCTTGAGTAAATCCCAAAATCCCCTATTGGGCTCCCCTACTACTATATTAGTAAAGTAGTTGAAACTTACCTTTATGAGGTGGTGTGCGCAGGCGCTGGTGACGCTGGTGAAGGCGAGCGAGAGGCACTCGAGGTTGCCGAGCGCGCCCGCCTCCAGCAGCGCCGCCACGTCGGCGTCGGTGGCGCGCACCGGCAGCGCCAGGCGCCGCGGACCCCCCTCCGCCTGCTGGAGTTAACAGTTTTATTATTAACAAGCTTCCGCCCGCGACTTCATCCGCGTTAAATTCGCTTATAATTATTCCGTTGGGAAATTTTGACTTGGGATAAAAATGACCCTATTTCCAATTTAGCAGCTAAGGTCTAACTATATACGACATTTCATGAAGATCTGTTCAGCCATATGGAGCTGAGAGGTAACAAACATACAGACACACGCACACACCTATTAATTCGAACACTTTTTTGTACCATATTTTAAGAAGATATCAACATGGAATCAGGTCTTCCCATTCAAACTTTCAATACACCAAAGCAACTAATTTTTGGGAAGGTTACATTTTAGGAGTGGTTTCGATTTGCTGCCTGAAGTTTCCCTTAATACATTATCGAAAACCGCATTGAAATCCACCCAGTAGTTTTAAAGTTTATCGTGCATATACAATCAGACAAACAGACAAACAGACATGAAATTCAAAAACAATTGGAATTTGTTCTGTTGCTCATTCTGAAGCCCCCCATAGCATTTTTTCATTGTTATCTTCAATGTACAGACTTTTCCCCTTTACGATTTTATTATATGTATAGGTTACATGCTGCTATGCGGTCACCACAGTAACCACACGTATACTAATGTTAACCAATCATTTCAGTGTAGTAATTCTCTTGCAGTATTTATTGACAGAGGTTTTATTTTAACCTTTGGGCCGCCAAGCATGTCTGAGAAGTAACACGAATTTCAACTTTAAGTCAAGGCACTGAAGGTCTTTTTTACCCCGTATAGCCTGTTACGCATAGTCGACAACGGCTTCCAAACGGTTAAACGAACCAATTCATGTGGGAAAGAATTTTACATTCTCGTATAAATAAATATCTACCTATAAAGCACATTTTCTGTTTAGACTTTATATTTCACAATAAAACAACACCCGCGTGGCGGGCAGTGCGTGGATGGGTTGCTCTGACCGCGACTGCACTCAATCCCCGAAGGTCATTACATTACATGAGTTTGAAACATTACGGGCCGTTCGTCCTGATAATAAATCGTGAGTAAAGCCGTTTTTATATCAAGTTTTCTTAATGACTCACGTGAGTTTAATTTGACTTATAAAATGGTATTAGGCCTTGATATTATAAATACTCTTCTGTAGATTCTTTGTCCAATTGTGGTTATGCGTCGACCTCGGCCTCACACGAGCGGGGGCCTTGAAGTACCTACATTTCCGATAAGTGTATGTCAGATAAATCATAAATATTGGATATCTAACCAATCTCTGGAGGTTGTTCTGCCGCTCACATAAATCTTTATAATACTTCTGTCCGAGGTCGGTGCCTTGCAGTGCGGCGATTATCTCCAATTGCGTCTGCTCGCCGCTCGCCACCTCCCACTCCAACATGAGGCACAGGGCCTCTAGAGCGGCAGGCTGGAATTTCAAAACGATTAATATCACTATCTATGGGTATTACTTCTTAAATATTGAACAAATCTTTTACAAGAATATAGAATAGTTGTAGTTAGGTTTGTTCATCCGTAATTATGTCATTTTGGTAAAACTTACGTGCTCGGTTAAAGCGACTAGAACAAAGTCTGGTAGTTGCTTGCTCATGCTTTGTAAAAAGCTTTTTCTTTTCGAGCAACATTTTAGTAAACTGCCGACCTGAAACAAATGTGTATTCGTTCATTTTTAATTTAAAACTAGTTGAAATTAAGCGCACGGTAAACTCGACATTGTGGTAATTCTATCATTGTTGATGTAGGTTTACACCTTTTGTTTCTTGCGTCTCGTTATAAATTCATCGCTAGTTGCGATTTTATCAGGGGGGTTACCACAATTTTTAAATCCTAAACTGAACTGGGTCGCTTTTGCATATCACGCCATATATTTTACATATGTAAATGCAATGTCGTGGTATGAAATAGCGACGCAAACGCTACGACGCTAAACTAATCGCATTAAGAGGTCGAGGTAACCCCCCACCCAGGTAAAGTTTTCAAAAATCAAATCAATTGACACCTCGAATTAGATCGACAAAGAAACTACGATAATGTTTGAAAGGGCATTACAGTAATCCAATTCGTTGATGTAACTAACCATGTCCCCCCAAAGCTGGCACAGCTGGTTGTGGTCGAGCGCGAGCAGCGGGTCGGAGGGCGAGGCGGCGCGCAGCCAGGAGGGCGGGTGCGGGCGCGCGGCGCGCGCGGGCGCGGCGGCCACGCAGCCGTGCGCGGCGCAGCGCGGGTCGCGCGCCAGCGCCCGCAGCGCGCCGCCCAGCCGCCGCGCCACGCGCGGGCAGCGCAGCGCGCCCGCGCACACCGGCACCGGCTGCAGCACTCCGCCTACCACCGTCAGCCAGTCCTCGTATTCACACCTGTAGAAAAATTCCGTCACACAATAAACGAATAGCGTTAAAAATTATCACGTCTACTATTTATTTAGTCTTCGGTCGAATTCTGGTTTAACACAATTCATATGTACTGGTGAACGTAAAATTGAAGCTGCTCACTCTTTGTCGAGTCTGATTGCTTCCTGGCCGTGTCCCTTTTTATCGGTCGATTAAATTCTAGTGCGGTATATCGGTATAGTGCGCTACGCGCGTATGTGTTAACAAAACTAAGAACATGTTCCCGTAATCAAAGCTAAAAGTTAGTAGAATATAATAAAATTGCAGTGCCCTAACAGCGCTTACGTTGAAGCTAGTAATAGTTTTAAGATCTTTTATACAACATAAGGCAATAAAAAATATGAATATGAATAAAAAGGTCTTACATGTGTTCTAAAATATCAGCGAAGCACAGCACATCGTCCTCGTTATCTTCGCAGCGGTGCGGCACGGGCCGGTCTCGGAAGAAGTCGTCGAGCGCGGCCAGCGCGACAGCCGCGAGGTTCGGCGCGGCGCGCGGGTGCGGGCACGCCGCGCGGCCCCCGTGCGTCACCGCCACGAACCGCTGCACCAACGCTGCGCCCGAGTTGTGCGAGCTCACCGCACTGACAACGTACAGACACGAATTAAGAGAAATAATACTTATTAGAAATCCCTTAAGATAGAAGCGTCACTTCCAGCCATCATGAGTACGATGGGTAAATGAGGGTTTTTGCTTAATTGTCCAAAAAACCACACACAAACATTTCCAGGCTGATGCACGACGAGCAATGTAGAATAATAAATCTATTAGCATGTAGGTATGAAAACCAAAAACTGTCGTAGCTGTGACTCGTAAAAGATGCGTCATACTACGACAACGCCGGAGAATTAGAACTCATAGAAACTACTATAATGGCAGCTTTTTATATTTTTCTTCAAACTACGCTTTTATTTCATCATTATGTCCTTAAATAATTTCTCAGCACAAAGCAGCACTTATTTAGTCTAGAGCAATAAAGTTGCATACAAAATTCCACGGTAATTTTACATATTGCATGGTGTTGTTTTTGTTTTTTTAAATTTTGGGTAGTTGATCAAGAAATTAACTCATCGAATTCGAGCCTCTTCTTCTCCGCCCATTCGCAGTCGAACAGAACAGCTGACCCGACATCCCGTCTTGGTCTCAAACCACTTTTCTATACTGTCAAAATATTAGCCAGTCCATTTGCCAGACCACATGTCGTCGGTCATATCGCACTGTGATTTCCCAGGCTAAAATTGTATGCTCAAAGTACTGGCTGAAAAGATAGTACTACGCTACTAAAGGACTAAAAAAGAAATTGGCGCGACAACAAATCGTAGGAATAAAAGTTTTCTCTTTGTTTTATAACAACCTGTTGCAGTATTTGAAAGAAAAACAAAATATGCATCTCACATTAAGTGATGTATTATTGCGTTCGGTTTTTTTAAAGCCATCGCTTGCGCTCAGGCTCCATACCAACACGCGCCCTACAATGAATCACTTTCTGCTTCGTGCAACAATCTACTAACCCTTCGTTTCAAGATGCGCTATAAGCGTACTCACTGCACCGAGAGCGCGCTATTTCCGTTCCAAATGTACCGTAAGCACGCTTATAAAGGCGCTCTCGGTGCTTTGAGCACACTTAAATCACGTTTTAGAACGTGGGGTAGTATCGAACGGTACCCCATTATTAAAATCTTAAGTTATAAATAAATAAAATAAATCAGGGGACATCCTTTATACAAATCGATCTAGTCCCAAAGTAAGCTCTAAAGGCTAGACGATGATATACATACTTATATACAGAAATATATACTTAAATACATATGAAACATCCAAGACTCAGGAACTGTTAGAGGTTGCAAACCTTATGAGGTAGATAAACTACATCTTGTTGTCTACTGCTTGTGTAAGTGTCCTAGCAACGCTGTTACTCTTTGTACTAAGATATTCCTACAATATTTCTTCATGCAACTCCTGTGATCCTTTCTCTAATATGGTAACAGAGCGTGGTTCGTGCAAATATTCGTGCTTATCATACAAATATTTGCCTTTACCAGGGGTCGAACCCGGGACGTTAGCTTCGGAGGCAGGGTCACTACCAACTAGGCTAACCGCGTCGTCGTTATGTAATTTAAATGAGATATTCAGAAATGTAATGGAACAATGCTTGAAAATGTTTGAACGTTGTAAGTAACAAACTTGTTCTATCTTGGTCTCTGTATTATTTGGTTTTATTGCATTTTTATATAGACTAAACCAGACTCCACGGGACAGGCTTAGCCTAGTGTAGAGCCACTAATAATGTTGTCTGTTAATTCTTATTGAAATTCATCTAATTTCATAACAAGGTACATTTGTCATATCACATTATCTAAGGAAATAGCTTCATAAATCGCTTTAAAATTATGTTGTAAGTACCTATGCAAAACAACAATAATTGACGTCACGTCAGCTGAACCTAACTAACCCGCTGCAACCCGTCGCCATATTAATAAGTTAACCTTCATTGTACACAAATAAGGCTATGAGGGTAATGTTTGCTGCATCAGGTCAGCGCGTCTATTCGGGAACGTCTAAATGATACTGCAGGGACCGCGAGCGAGACTCGCATCTCGCTCTAACGCATTACGCGTCGTGCGGAAGAGTGGGATGGGACCGAGGTCTCGAGTCGCTACAACATCACTTATCGTTCCCGAATAGAGGCGCATATCACATTTCAAAATGTTATGGACAGGTCGTCGTGAATTGGTGTCGCTATTAGCGCCCGATGGCTGCTGCCAAGGTCCTTTTATCCGAAGAACGGACACTTCACAATGAGTTCATGCTTTTGTTTGTTACGAATTAGGAATGGTGCTTAGTAAATATTCGCGTTAATAGATTTTGTTGATGATGCTTTGTGTAGGTTATGAAGATGAAAACTAATAAATAATTGCATATTTTGACTGCGGTAGTCAACTCTACTCTCCGTTGCATTCCAAAGACATCAAAGGTGCTGCTTATCCATGTCTGCATCTTCTGTAACCATCTCCTAATATATATAAATACGTTGTATTAAAAAATCACTTATTGTGTTTGAAAGTGTATTCGTATAAAACTTTTGAACTAGAAAGGATTTGAATGTGGTTTTTACGATGATAAACGTTGATAGGCGATCCCTGGATCTCGATGGCATACATAGGTGAATTTCAAAAAAATTGGTACGTAATTAGGGCGTAGTTAATAAATAGTTAAAAAAGACAAGTACATTTTTTTTGAAATTCATCTACATACAATGTTATATACTTAGATTTGTATTACACTGTAGGTACTGTACTCAGTACTGTTGAAAAAAAAACCTCGCCACCTCTTCTCGTGGAGGTTTTTTTTCCGAACCGGCGGTAGATTGACTCCTTACGAGCTTCATAAAAGCTTGTTAAATGTATATGCTTATGCATATACAGTTATTCAAAACAGTACACATATACAATATTAAGTTAACAATGATATCTAAATTGAATAAAGATATTTTGACTCTGACTTTGATTCGGAACTATGTATGTCCTGTTGAACACGCAACAGGTTTGACTTACGCCCACATAGACACATACCATAACCCAGCTTGGTTTTCATCACACATCATGGATTATTTATAAAAATGTTTTGCAACGCTTGTGTAGGTACACTACCTAATATAATCTCTAACGAGTCGTCGGGCGTTGGGCGCTCTTGCGAAATCGACGTTTCTGGTGAGGACGCGGCGCACGGGCGGCGCGAGCGCGGGCAGAGGCGCGGCGCGCGGGCGCCGGCGGCACAGCCGCGCCAGCAGCGCGCACAGCTCGCCGCCCGCGCAGCGCTCCGCCAGCAGCGGCGCCGCCGCGCTCGTCACCTGCTCCGCCCACTCCTCCCAGTCGGGACTCTCCTTTTTCTGAAATAGGTCCGTTTATTAAACTCTTTTTCACTTCTCAGCTCCTAAAGTTGATCTGTATGTCGAGAGAAGGCTGCATATAATGGGTTTTTAGACTCTTGTGCATAAAGTAATTTCTTCCTTTAAGACTAAGGCGATTAGGCGTTACAGCCACATACACAATACACTTTCATTTAATTGATATATTTTTATGAGATTTAGGTTATATCTTAATTTTATTACGACATATGGATTACTACCTAAATACAAATTTACGATTAATACAAGCGTGCATTTACGTAAAAAAATATAACGCAAATATTTATAATAACTTGGCATTAAGGCTCAGAGCATAGGCGAACGTCACATAGTTGAAAATAAAAAAATTAAGAAAAATTGTGTGGCGGGAATCTAATTATTCGTCAAAGAAAACTAGAAACTAGCTAAATTTGTTGTGTTTTATTTCCTTGCAATCGAAGTGAAAAGCAGAGTGTAAAACTCTAGCATAAAACCTATTTTACCCTCGACGTGACTATCCATCCTCGCCGTACCGGCTCGGGTGGCTATAGGCACATCTAGGCTAAAATGGCTCGTTTTATGCTCTTGTTGTACAATCTACTATTTATGATCTACAGAACAGAACATTGTACAGCAAAATGTGCAGGGAATTATAATAATATTTCTTAAGAATATTTCTGTCAACTATTTTGATTTCTGACCCGCCATATTTACCACCATTTCATATGACATTTTCAAATGACAAAAGGCCCGAAGTACAATTCGTCCGCTCAAATAGTGTCCCGCTTCGATTGGCTGTACCTGTCTGTGTATAAACAAATATATATGTTGCCGGCAATGTATAAAATGTTCAGGTTATGTATGCAATAACAAACTCATTTCATACAATGCCGAGTCATTGGCAGACATGGCAATGCATAAATAGATATTTATTCATCATTTTGACTGCATTGGCGAGCAGCGCAGCGCGGGACGGGCTGAACGTTATTGTATAGTATAATCAGAAACATATATTATGTGAAAGGTCCAACGGAATACCGCCAAACGAAGCTCCGGTATCTGGGTAGTCTAGTCTGATGCAAAACTGACCTCAACGCGTAAAGTTAGTTTTTCTTAAATATGGTGCACCTACAATTATCATTTTATACCTAGTCCCCTTATGTGCATTTTATATAATCTCTACGCATTCTATTAGGTACTTACATATGAAATTGGCCTTTTCTACGGGAGGAATATAAAGTATTTTTTTGTTGTAAAATATATTTAATTAATTAAAGTATGCACCGTTGTTATCTATGCACTTTTGCCATCTCATAGGTAGTTCATTGATCCCTTTACTAAAAAAACCATGGGGGCGAGAATCAATAAACTCTTTGAAGGCGGTTTGGACTGCCGCATCGGAGTTGAATTTTTTCCTTGTAAGAAGTTGTCCAAATTCCGAAAAAAATGGTAATCTGTTGGAGCAAGGTCCGGGGAGTATGGTGGATGTCGCAGACATTCCAATGGTAGCTCATCTAACTTAGTGGTTGTTTTTTGTGCAGTGTGTGGTCTTGCGTTGGCGTGAAGCAGCAGTGGCCTAGAGCGATTGAACAATCTCGGTTGTTTAGCAGCTAGTTCTTCCTTCATGGTTTGCAGTTGCTGACAATAGATATCTGCCGTAATCGTTTGGCCAGATTTTAGAAATCTGTAGTGAACGACACTGGCGCTAGTCCACCAAACACTCACAAGTAACTATTTCTGAGTCAATTTTCGTTTAGGGCAGGATTTGGCTGGGTCTCCAGGGTTCAGCCATTGCGACGAGCACTTCCGATTATCGTACAGTATCCACTTTTCATCACAAGTAATGATTCGATTTAAAATCCCTTCATTATTGTGTCGGTTGAGCAAAGTAACACAGCAGTCGACGCGTGTTTGCAAGTTCAATTCACTCAATTCATGAGGTACCCATCCTTCAAGCTTTTTTAGTTTCCCGATTTGCTTCAAGTGGGTTAATACAGTTTTATCACTTACTCCGAAGCCTGCAGCTATCTCTGAAGTGCTTTGTGATGGATCCGCTTCCATGATAGCCTTTAATTCTTCATTTTCCACTTTGGTCTCAGGCCGTCCACGGGGTTGGTTCTGAAGGTCGAAATTTCCAGAACGAAACCGTTGAAACGAAAAACGTACCGTGCTTTCTTTTGCGACACCAGCGCCGTACACATCATTAATCCTTCGAGCTGTTTCTGCAGCCACGGTAGAACTCGTACTCGTAAATATACCGATATTTCATGTTTTCCATAATAATAAGCGACGGTAATAAGCGACGCCAAAGAAAAAAATAATGAGGATAAAACAAATGAATGACTGTTTTTAGAACTCAATTGTACCAGCTAAATGGATTTATTAATTTGACTTTGGAATTCTTAACCAAAGAGGAGATATTTCAAATCAAAGTGGTCAGTACGACAAAACGCTAATTTCTTATGTAAGGACCTAATATAAAGCTACTAGTGGACCCACCACACCTTCGCCCGAAGTATTTGCCATACAAACTATATCACTCCTTTAGGAATGGAATTTCGAAAAATCTCTCTTAGGGTATTCGAGGAATGTCTCCTCCGTTTAGGCTGCGCGTTGTCTATAAGTCAGTCATGGTACTGTTTTATATATATAGATATACTAAGGTGTTACATCGATATCTATCAGGAAATCTTAACTAATCAAGAGTTCTCCAGAAGAGCTATCATTAGCTTGGAAAAGATCACCTTCTGTCTTATAAAAGGCACTTAGGTATTTTAAAAAAGCGCTTCTTACACGTGGTGTTCAAAGGGCAGCATAAAAATAGAACTGGAAAAGTATTTATAATGTGACTAGCTTTTACCCACAACTTCGCTTTCATAGAAATTTATCTTCAAAATTATAAGGATTTTTCATTTTACTGACTTTTTAATTTAGATCTTTTTCCCTCGAATAGGCTAGTTTCCTGAATAATTGTAATTAGTCCGTCATATACATAATAAAAAATACTGAACACATATTTTACCTTTTGTCAATTAAACAAAAAATGACTAAGATACAGTGCTTTGAAGTTCCGCGTGACGTAACGACTTTGTACACTTTTTACCATTAAGTTACGTCATGAGCCCCCACTCCCGAACTTTGATGCGCGTTATCTTTGTCAATTTTGGTTGATTTGATAAAGCAAAAAATACGTGTTCAATATGTATTGATAATCTAACTGACGAACTAATTAGAATTACTATTTTTTTACCCAGGAAACATCCCTATTACGGGCATGCACAAACTTGCAATTAATACATTTTCCAGCCCGAAATTTAACCTATGAAGGATTGATTGTCTTAAAAAAAATCTCCATAGCAAATTTGATCAAAATCGGTTAAGCGGTTTTAGAACAGAATGACAGAATTACTTTCGCATTTCATAATAATAGTATGGTTATATTAGAGGCATTCTTGTAAATAAATACTTAAATGGGTAAAGTTGCTATCTCTATAGCTATCAATTAGGGAGCAATATTCGATTGATTACAAGCAGCGTTTGACGCACAAGGATGGTGGAGCACGTTGCAAACGCCTGATAGACTGATATCGTCACGACTTTGCAAAAAGCTCGTATCTCAAAATCAGTTAATGGAAACGTAAACTTTACGCGCTTGTATGAAGGTTGAGTTTGCTATGGGTTGATTTCTAGAAACGAGCTTTGTTCAAAGTAGTGACAATATGTTCTATTAAACTTTTGAACGCCACAGTCAGCTGTAGCCGACAGCCGAATTTCGTGGCCTTGACGCCACGGCATGCCGTTTCCCATACATTTTGTCGGCTCAAGCCGTCACTCGGCGTACCGGGCACATTTTCTCACATTCAGCCGTGGCGTTGAAAGGGGTAATGGTTGGAAGAGCTACATAGTATATACTGCTTTGATAAGCTGCCTTTGCTCTGCGATTGGTTCATTAATGAGACGTTTATCATTTTCCATTTGCGTAAGCAAATATAATTATTTTAACTTAATAGGTATACCAATTAATTAAATTTGTTATTGTAGTCGTTATCAACACAGTAACTATTTATGACGCTGCGAGACATAAAGGCCCGGTCACACTCACATTGCGGCGTGGTGCTGCCGGGGTGGCGCTAACATACATACATATTATCACGCCCGAAATCCCTAATGGGGTGGGCAGAGCCACAAGACTACTTGTGGCCACGTTCGATTAATTAGTCCTAAGATGGTATGATGAACCGTATGGTGACAGGTGATCAGCCCATCGCCCATACAGATAGTCCACCATGTTGGAGAGGACCCGTCCCTTAGTCGACTTTTACGACATGCCAGGATGATATGCATCTGCATGCATTCTATGCTATTTCTTCACTCCCAGTGCAGCAGAGGTGCTAACGAAAGTTAATAAAAAATATTAGCAATCGGTGACTCTCCGTGAAATCCTACAATAGCTAGTTAGTAGCTTGAAGTCACGAGCTGCTTGTTTCATACCGACCCCATGAGCAGGCACGGCAGTGTCAATTTCTTGTTTCTTTCTTTTTGAGGTTGTACAGCCAGTTTTTTTTTTTTCATCTTCAGTACATATAAAACAGTACCGTGATTCACGTATAGACAACGCACAGCCTAAGCGGGTGGTTTGAAATTTGGAGGAGACATTCCTCGAGTACTCTAGAGGTGCACTAAGGAGGGATCTTTTGAAATTCCATCCCTAAAGAGGTGAAAAGGGGTGATAAAGTTTTTATGGAAAATACCGCGGGCGAAGCTGTGGCGGGTCCACTAGTTTTAGTACCTATAAGTTGTGTTATATTTATATGAACCGTTCGGGTAGGGAGAAAGGATTCACAGTTTTGGTATTTAATGTATTTGTATATAGAAAGTACTTTTTTCAAGCCCTTTCATTTGATATTAAAAATGTATGCGTGGAAAAATATCAAGAACCCAAAAGTCTTCTAGCATCCGCCATATTGTATTTCAGGTGATGTCTGATGTCATATACCCTATATCAGCCGGGCATTTTTTTTGAATCGTGTGACACTCGATTTGTTAAAATCGGTTCAGTAGTTTTGCCCTAGGTAGGTAATAACTAATGGAGTGATTAGGTACATACATATTTAATCATATACATACATACATAAATACATACATAGACTGTTAAACTCTAAACCTCGTTTTGGCTTCGCGCAGTCGGCTAAAAAAGCGCGCACCGCCGCACCCGGTTAAGTCACCGCACTGCAGCGTCCGCACATAAGAATTAATGTTGATAGACAAACAGACGGACAAAAAAAAACAATGTTAAGGGTTCCGTTTCCGAAAAATCTGGGACAGACACGTGTAATTCCAGGACACGGGAGGAAACCAAATTCCGGGACAATGCCGTATTTCCAGGCCATCTGGCAACCCTACCTACGCCGCGCTCCTGCCACGACGCCACCACGTCGCAATGTGACCAGGGGCTCTTATAGTGCATACGACTTCACATTCAAATTCTACCAAAATGTTACACACTCTATATTCAAATTTAATTTAAAAATACTTATTTACACAATTGACATCGTATGCAGAACAATAGAATGCCAACCAAGCTGACAAGTGCACATATTAGGCAAGCAGTTGCATTTACGTCACGCGACTCACGCGTATCGTGAAGATCTGAACTTCACGATAACGCATGTGCTCTTTACGCTTTGGAATAATGGAAAGTTTTATGGAGGATGTGAGGGGTCGCTCACCTCACAGAGAAGGGAGGTGAGTATCTGCAGCGGCGCCCGCGTCACGCTCTCGTCCTGGAGAGGGGTCGTCATCACGAAGTCGACCATGTTCTGATACAGATAACATAAATTAACGGGACTCGTAGCGCCCACTCTTCCTTGCTCTTGACAATAGAATTGTGTCACCAACTTTGATTTTCCGTTTCCGATGTTTTTATACTAGCTACTAGATACTAAGTAATTAACATTGACGCAATGTGAACGTTGTTTTTTATTAATCTAGATTTTAAACATGCATTAAAGGTTGATAATTGATGACTATCTCTGTCTGTACTTCCATAGAAATTTCGAGACACGTAGAGGTAACCAAATATCAAACAAAAGATCCTTGTTCATTCATAAGTATTATTGTGAGTGTAGATGTCTAGCTAAATTGAAAGTTTTTAACTATTGCGTCCATAACTGCTTTACTGTTCTTAATGGCTTTTTAAAAATGAAAGCAATTATAATTTTTAATACCGATGTCTTATTAACAAAGCTAAAAACTAACATTACCAACCTTCAATTCCTTCAAAACAGCCTCCTTCCGCACACTTTTCGTAAGTATATTGCGATATCTTATCATATTTTTCTGCAAAACAAAGTTTGAAATCAGCCGTCATTCGCAACTCACACATGCATATTCAATTATCTTTAGCGTTGCAAAATACTTACTCTCCATACAATAGAGTGATACCATTGGTCCCTCGTATAAGCGTCGTTCGCCTGCAAGTAGTAAATCCTTTAATGTATGTAGTTAATTGTCACTTCACTATTATTGCCTTTACTGTCCGAAGTCTCGTCTTTGTCTTTAACAGGCTTAAGTGTTTTAATTTGTGACATTCAAATTAAAGTGGATGTCCTTAGCAAATTTATTTATCTAGGTACTAGCTGTACGGTATGTGTTGCATGTTTTTTTTGAGTCATAAACCTTCCCGCGTGCCCTACACTACACTCACCAAAGGGAAACGAACAAACAAACATTTATATAGTAGATAATTAAAAAAAAAAAAAGTTTAAATGCATGCATTTTATAGGGAAACTTGATTTTTTCCCATACTAACCTCAACCCCCACTTACACGAAACGTTTTTGTTTACCCCCTTTCAGGTTTAATATCAAAAGTTCCTATAGCGTTCCTATCTATATACAGTGGTGAAGCGTGAAATATTTCCTAAGGGAAGCCGGAGGAATTAGAACCGAACGTGCGAGTCTGACATTTAGTTAGAGTAACATGGACTTCACTGACAGCTAGCCGTAGCTTTCTAGCTTGGTAAAACCGTCAGGAATCAGCTTGTAATTGTGCTTCGCTACTAAAAGCCTATGTCTTTAATATAATATTCAAAACAGCATTGAAATCCGTCCAGTAATTTAAAAGTTTATCCCGCACATACAATATGACAAACAGACGGACATGAAATTCAAAATTGTGTTGTGTTGCTCATTCTGAAGCTCCCCATAAAATGTTTTCATTGTAACCTTCAATTTACAGACTTACTTACTTTAGGATTTTGTTATATTTTTAAATATAAATGGTGTCAGTACAAACCTGCAATAGTAGCGAACCATGGGGCATGACGATCCTTAGGCAGTACTTCCTGGCGGTGTCCCACCGCGAGATGCAGTAGACCTCTTGCATGGCACTGTACGACAGCGCCCGCTCCAGCATACCGGACGGCTATAACAACAACTTTATCATCATCATCATCATTATCAATCCTAGAAATAAGCACGACTTTACTCACGATTTATTGCCAGAAATAGTCCGACATGTTTCGGACTCATATGGAGTCCTTCTTCAGGGGTTGAGTGCGGTCGCGGTCAAAGTAACCCACGCGCGCAATCGCAATCGTGAGTAAAGCCGTGCTTATTTCTAGTCTTAGTAATGTCTCACGAAAGTCTTAATCTGATTATCATTATCATCATCATCATTATCATATGCCTATATCACCGTAGTCACCTACTTGAGTTAAAACTTACAAAACAAAACCCCGATGTTAATGTTTTATTTAGAGTTCAATGATTTAAATTATGATTTCAAGACATTTATTAATATATTTCAAGATTAAAATTAATTTGTTTTAATGTGTTACTGTACCATTGTTTAAAATCAATTTACCTATTATCATATTAAAATTTTAACTGAAGTGCGTAAAACAGTAAAAAAAAACTGTTGATTACACACATGTTTTCATTATATTGTTCCTACTCCGATTTCTCCCTTCATAAGTAGGTATGTATTTATTACAGACGTAAATAGTTTTTACCCACCGAAATGGATATAAACGGGTAAATACCGGGTAGGATGGGTAAATACCCGGTATTCACCCGGAAGGTAAATTGGGTATTTACCCACCGCCCATCTCTATACCTACTTTGATTAATTTAGGGTGATGTGAAACATTTAACGTAATAGTGTTCAGCGACAGTATAAACAAGTAAGCAGTATGTTGTCTCGGCAGTGTCCTCTAAATAATTACCTACGGCCGCTCGGTAATAATATTAATTATTTCTACCTCGTTCTTATTTCTAGTTTCAAAAGTGACACTGTACTGTATGTATATATATATATATATATATATATATATATATATATATATATATATATATATTGTATGTATTTTGCTTTTAACATATCCAAAATATCAAAAATTCTCGTGCCATAATTGTGTACGGAATACCGAAGTTCACCGAGATTTCGAAGCGCGTAGTTGCGGCCGTTTGTATGAAGATGGAATACTGTATACTTGTCTTGATTATACTGTGGTTCAGCCATGTGGTAAGCTGATCAGCGATGAGGTATCTATACACTCAAATTTAGACCGAATGCCTTTGTCCTTACGATTTAAATTAATAGTTTCGTATATCCGCTGATCAGCCGCTGTGCATGTAAGAGAATCACACAACAATGAGACAATAGATGCAAGGTAAAGTGAGAGAATACAAAGCTCGCAGGGCAGAAAAGTAGTCTAAATAAATATAATCGCCGCTTTTATGTTTATGCCTAAAGACATATTCCTTTATGTATGCCAGTAAATCCAGAAGTTATTTTCTGATCTAGAACACGGTAAAAGAAAATTTTGCAGCGGAGTGGAGGCTGGTCTATGTAGGTTAAGGACCGTATACGTGTATAGGTGCGTGACGTAGCGGGGGAGCAACGTCCGCGGCCGCGGGCGCCCGTGACGTCAGCGGCGCTCATTCAGCCGCGCCCGCGCTCTGCCTCCGCGACCTTCTCGCCACATCTACCGACACTGACGCGGCGCCGTCTATTTTACTATATCAACCGCATTTGCTACTGCAGCGCGAAATCTTTTTCGCTCGTCATCAAAAAATATCAGCGTAAGTACAACGAGGTTCATGGGGTCTTACAAACAATTAAGATAAGCATCGTAAAAATCACCATACTATTTTTGATAAACTAGTACAATTTTATTATCATATTTGGCACGAGGCGTGAGTACTGGCACAAGGTGAGGAGTGTTTCTTATCAAGAGAAATACTAAATGCTCAGCAAATGTTTAAATCTGGAATGTATAGTTGTAAGAACCCATTGACGTCAATAGGTCATTTGTGCGGATAGACTGCGGTTGACCTCTTGTTAAGGTTAAACAGGTAAATTATTAATATATATAGGAATATATGCTTATTTATTGATGATTCCCTCCTCTGCTGCACTGGGAGTGAAGAAATAACATAGAATGCGTGCAGATGCTCATCATCCTGGCATGTCGTAAAAGTCGACTAAGGGACGGGTCCTCTCCAACATGGTGGACTATCTGTATGGGCGATGATCACCTGTCACCATACGGTTCATCATACCATCTTAGGACTAATTAATCGAACGTGGCCACAAGTAGTCTTGTGGCTCTGCCCACCCCATTAGGGATTTCGGGCGTGATGATATGTATGTATGTATATTATTGATGATTATACGTTATTACTTATTTAACATGATTATTTAATACCATTAAAAGAAGTCCAGTAGTTTATAGCGGCATATCAAGTCCAGTAGTTTATAGCGCACATATAATCAGACAAACAGTCAAACCGACAAACAAATAGACCAACCGACAAATAGACAAACAGTCATGATATTCAGAAACCATTGGAATGTGTTGTTGCTCATTATGAAGCCTCCTATAGCATTTCGTCATTGTTACCTTCAATGTACAGACTTTTGCACTTTATGATTTTATTATATGTTGAGACAGCGACTTCGTCCGCGTGAATTCGTTTATCGGTATTCCGTGGGGACCGTGGCATTTTCCGGAATAAAAAGTAGTCTTATTCGCCCTCCGGCCCATAAACTAACTATTTCTATGCAAAAAAATGACGCCGATCCGTTGCCATTGCCGTTGCACTGATAAACCGACAAACATATGATCACATTTATAATATTAGTAGTGATAGTGGGCATAAGGAAATAACTAACAGGGGGATACTGACACAGGAAATAACAAACTCGCGGGAACAGATAACTCGCGGGGAATGCCCAATTAAAATTATTTAGCTGGTAGGTACGGCTTCATTTTCCATGCATTAGAACAGGTTCACCAATGATTGGCAACTCAGCGTTTCGCAGATGTGTCATTTAAAAAGAATAATATTTAGCAATCCTCTTATTTCCTGCCTATAATAAGTACTCGTACCTCCTGAAAAGTGAACAGTGGGGCCAATTCGAAAGTGTGTTCGCTAAATTTAGAAGTCACTAAAGTTAAAATAAGAAACGTCAAACTTGATTTTGACAGCTTTGTGCTATATAAAATCGAGTTTGACGTTTCTTATTTTAAGTTTAGGAAATTTTCAAATTAAGAACACAACATTTCGAATTAGTTCCAGTTTCATTTTAAAATAAGAAATAAAAATTGGTAAAAACACGGTCAAACGTTTTTTGGTTAAGTGACCGGATACCCTTAGAACAAAGTTTTTAACATAATTTATACAGAAATTCCACATTTGTTTGCTGGGTTCTTTTGGAAACAATAATATTAACATACAGTTACTTATCATGTTGCCTAAAAAAACTGCATTATTAATATATGATATCTAAACATGGAATTAATATATTTCGATTTTCCACAAGCTCAAGTATGCGGGCTTTGCATATGAATTACTTACTAGAGTCTCGTAGACTTCTTGTAGGTACACTCGAGTGAGCTAAAACAAGCACGACCCCTGACATTAGCGTCTGGTCTGTGCCGCACCAGACACGCTTCAGATAATCTCGCGAGTGCACACGTTTCGCAGTCTCGTACTATTATTAATTAGGGAGCTTATGTTCACGATTATGGAAAAAAAACGATGTATGAGAATCAATTAAATCCTCTGAGGAGCTATTTACATACCTACCCAAAGTTTGATTGATTAAAACATCCAAAATGCGAAAGTGAGTTTGTCTATTTGTGGGGTTGTGGTCTGATTGGGTTCAGTTAAGGAGGGCTAAGTTGTATTTTGCCCTGGTAAGCAAAACGCCCTCATTGCAATATTCCAAAGTAGACGAAAGAATTTGGTTGGTTGTAAAACGTATTCATGTCATAATGATTAAATAGGAAAAGGCTCATGGGATCTTAACCAAATTGGCTTTTAAGATCCCTTGAACCTTTTCCGTCTTTATAGCATAAAGACTTTATAAAACATAAAATCAATAAGTCAAATCGTAAAAAACATAAAATGTCCAAGTGGCAATTCATCTAGATTGTAGAATACAATACTTACATCATTTCGATACCTCATTTGCCAAAATACTAGTTGATCTAACATGGAGGACAGGATACATGGAACGCATCATTAATTTTTCGTTCAACCTAGTCGTTTTGCAATTACGACGTTTCATCTACATGGACATTTTGTAACCAAGATATTATACGATCCAGACCTTTTGCTAACATAGTCAGGGGCCAATTCGAACGTGTGTTCGCTAAATTTAGAAGTCGCTAAATTTGAAATAAGAACTGTCACACTCGATTTTGAACCTTGGAGCTATACAAAATCGAGTTTGACGTTTCTTATTTTAAATTTAGGCAATTTTAAATCTAGCGAACACCGTTTCGAATTGGACCCATTTGTACAACAAGACCTTATACAATTGGATCGTTCCTCCTACTTATACATTTAACGACCTAGAACATTTTGCTAAGTATCTCATCATACAAACAAGTCATTGTACAATTGAGAAGTTTTGCTTCGGTACCAGGGCAAAATACAACTTAGTCCTCCTGAACCGAACTCGTCTGATTTCGATTAAAATTGGCAAAGAGGTAGGTATATAGCTTGATATAGTATAAGAGTCAGAGAGAGAGAGAGAGAGAGAGAGATCATAGTTCAACATAGGATACTTTTTATCCCGAAATGTGCTCAGGGCGAGAGATGGATAAAATGACGCTAGGTACCTACATACCTACATATATGGTCGTATGGGGTTGGGACATAACGCGGGCAGAAAACTCATAAACGAGTAATTTCATTACACCTAGCGTAAAATACCATGCAATGCTAACGTATCGACTGGCGCCTGCAACTTACTGTGTATCTAAAATAGTAAGATCTATTTTAGAATAGCTAAATTCACTCTATGCCAGTATACATTTGTAGGTATTGGATTTTCCGTGCGGATGACGTCAATTTGTATTTTGATCAACAATATCCATTTAGGTAGGTGCAGGCAGTACAGTATTGAAGTATTGGTTTTTCAGACATGCGTGACTGTTTTAAGCACAGTTTAAATTTTTAATGGTTTGTAATACAGCCTTTAAGAAAACGCTCAGCTGAAATTTTGTGTAGGTACCTAAGTACTTAGGGAAAAATAATCTCTAAGTGGTAGAGCCAAACAGTAATCCTCACTAGATGATTACTGTTCGAATGGGCCGGCTCGACCGGGGTAGTACCACACTCTCACAGAATATCGGCGTAAAGTATGTGTGCTATTGCGTTTCGTACGGTGAGTGACGAGATCCGGAGGCCTATTCCCTCATCCCCATCTCATCCCCATTCCCCATCCTCCCTAGACTGGCAATGCATTGGCAACACCTCTTGTGTTGCAGATGTCCATGGGCGGCGGTGACCACTTTCCATCAGGTGGCCCCTAAGCTCTTTTGACAGTCAATTGACATAAAAAAAACGGAATGCTGCCTTAAGTCTCTGACGTACGTGTACGTACATATACACATTTTTCCTTATCTTCTTTTTAACCTAAATGTTAAGTTCACGATAAGCTTACAATCGGCTAATTTAGTTAAATAACGTCATACTTATTATGATTATATATTATTATATCATTACCATTATAATGGCGAATTAGCGGTAGTTAACTCACACCACAACGTCAAAAGTTGCTTTTTTATTTTTATGTTACCTACCTTAACATACACTTATTTCAATCTAGATACTGTACATATTATATATAAATATAATAATATCGTTAAGTGAAAAAAGTCTGTACATACACAACACATCCCTATGGTTTTTAAATTTCATTATAGAATAAGTATCAAAATTTGCATCATCAAAACATGTTTAAAAAGCAAGATATTTCATACTTGATTTAAAAATGCTTGATAATAATTCTGTAATTACTAATACAAACATAGGAAAAAGTAATTCTTATCTATGAATGAGACTGAGCCACGTTTACTGGAGTTTTAGCTAACATGGAGTTTATTAACATTAGTCACAGAGTGTGAGTGTTTTTGTTTGTTTGTCATTCTTTCAACCGGCCGCGGAACAACCGATCGACGTGATGTTGACTTGCATAGAGATGGTTTAAGGCCGGAGAGTGACATATGCTACTTTTTAAACGACTTCAAAAAAACCGAAGGAGGTTCTCAATTCGACGCGTATATTTGTTTCTTTTTTATAACGGAACAGCAGTAAGCAAATAACCGAAGTGTCCAAAACATATGAGTCCAAATTCCACACAGTCAAGTGATCACAATTTCTTTACATTACGCACAAACTATGTGATGAGTAATGCTGTTTTCGGATTGACGTATACTTGTGTTTGTACAGTTGGTGAGAAGATTACAAGCTATTTAAAAATGCATTAGTTATGTGAAAGTGTTATTTATGATGCGAATAAAGACAACCATATTTGTTATAGATGACGCGTTGCCAATTATGTTAAACATAAAGCTGGTTAGGTAACAGGGGAGCCCTTCCATCCATAACCGATGCTCGTGGCATCAGTGGATGCTATTAAATATGAGTAGAGTAACAAAGACGATACATAAATAGCCTAATTTGACTGTCTTTTATTATAGTAGATAGGTAGCTGCCTAAGTACCTTTAATTAAATTAATAATTCTTAAATCCATAAGTAAATACTGCAAGATTTTCTCTTAAAGGGCTCGCGTTCGTTCCGAATGACCTTGACTTTGATTCAATAAGACCCTCACCGCACTGGTATCACATAGTAGTTTATGCAACGGTTGTATAATGATAGGCTTTAAAACACTAGTGCGGTATTAATAAGATCACACGTGTGTTTTAAGGACAAATTATGCAGAGTTGCATACATAACTTTATCTACACACATATTATAAATCCTCCATGACGTGTTCAGAAACAATATTTTCTGGCAACAAGTTATTTGTTGCAATCGTGGCTGCATATTTCCAATATCCGTCGCATTTTCACATCACACAGTCACTCCGAGAAGACTACTATTCATATTTTCAACTAAAATGTAAATTACAAACAACTTTTTCTATTCAATTCAACAACAATTCTACTTTCGTTCAGCAAAACACCAACATAATGGCGGCTATTCGATCCTCCGTCAAGACCATTTTTTTTTAAATTCATAGACGATTCATCAACGAATGAAGTCTCTATTCTCACGTCACTTGAGATCAAATATCGTTCGGTTTATATTAAAAAAACATACTGAATTGATGTTTCGTATCAATAACTGTTTAATATCTATGGATACTAGAATAGAGACCCACTTGAGTTTTGACAGCTGTTCCAAATTTAATCTCATTTCGATACTAAAATCGATACTGTAATAACATTGCAGCACTGGTTTTACCTAATTGGTTGCCATAATGGTGGTCATTTCCTAAGGTTTTTGATTACACTATGGAGGTTTTATGATATGGGTGTAAAGTTTATTACGGTACCAGTGCCACTTATATTTTAAAAATAAATATCAAACATAATAAGAAACTTGAGCGTAGCGTTAGAAAATCCAATAATTTATATGAAAATTCCAATATTTTCGCCATATTAAGACGACTGATTTTTTAATTCTGTCTCCTACGTTTATGGTTTTATTGGTCTTCTAATTTAGAACTGTTATTTATTTTTATGTAGATAAAGAACTTGATACGAAATATGTAGTAGTGTGATACATTTTGTCACGCAGTTTAAAAAACACTAATATTGATATCAAATTTCTGCCTCTTGCAAATGTTAAAGGAAAGATCGAAGAATCTGGTTTTTTTTTTAATTGTATTTTGAGAAGGAACAGACTAGATAGGAAATTGGGCACGCAAATTCGATAACCAAGAAATTTCAAGTTCATAACATTAGTAGTTGCTGAAATTCCTTTCCTTGTTTACCTTTTAGGTACGGAAACCTAAAAAGGACTCCAACACAAAACAACCATACGAAAATTCGATCGTCGAAAAAAACCTTTAAATAATTCACAAACGAATTTTCCCAGTAAGAGGAATCCTACAAATTGTTTTTTCATCCCATACGTCTGGTTCGTGATTTTAATCCATTTCGTTAGGGCCGTTTTTGAGAAACCAAGTCATAAATGTATATCATACAAACATATCGACAGTTTAAAATGCCACATTATATGGTTAATGTACTTGTATTTGTCAATTATTCATTTGCGTTAAAACCATTTCACAGAAAAAGTATGAATTATGCAGGCGATAAGCAAGTCGTGCAATCGGCATAGTGAAAATAGGAAAGTATTACAGATTACAGTCATACATAGGTATAATGAATATTCTTATTGTTCGAATGGAATGTTATCGCGTGCTGATAAAAAAAGCCCAGAACAAAACTAGTAGTATTTAACTAACGCAAGCGAATGGAAACGAGCGAACAACGAACGGCGTAAATATGTAGATTTACAAAACACGACACGTGTAGGTACCTGTACCCATGATCCAGTTGATCTCCTTTATATCTACCGTTGAGAAGAGCAGACTCTCAGCCATGACTTATATTATATAGTATGACGGCGAGCGAGAAATTGCCACGTAGAAAACCGATAAAGTGCACACATGAGATCGACTTCGACAACGGAGAAAAAAACAGTCAAGAGCATGTCGGGCCATGCTCATTATAGTATTTCGTAGCCATTATAACTCCGAAAACTGTAACTGTAGCTACTTTTCTATTTAAATTTATTTGGTGCTAAGTATTTCCGATGATTGCTCGGTGCTCTAAACAAGTTACCTACTCGCCTTGAACTCATGAAATTTTAACGTCGGTACGCTTTCATTTAGGTTATTTTTCTAAACTTTACTAAACGGTCCCCCAAATCTAAAATGGGTAACTTAAATTACTTAATGTTTTTAAAAGGGCTATCCAAGGCCTATCCTCATTTGAAGTTACAGGTATAAGTTTTTTTTTCTTTAAATAAAATATCAGCTTTGTTACTTTAATTTTCTTCGAGAATAAGTGGCTCCCTGTTACATACAGACTTCGGTTCCTAGTTTGACTAAGGAACCTTAAAAAGCGCTTATTTCATTCTTACCGTTTTAGAAACGATATGGTCTTCCTCCAAACAGAGGACATGTGTCTCCCACCGCCTCAGGAACTTGGTGGCGAGAATCTTGTCGACGACGGTGCGGGTGTGCTGGAAGGAGCAGACGCGCAGCGGGCCCTCGCTGGCCAGTTTATACCTCGGCCCCGGAGGTGGGCCCGGCGCGCTGCCCGCATCCTGCCGCGCGCTCTCGGCGCAGCATTCTGGACTCGAACCCTGCAAATAAACAAACATTTAAAATCATTCACCAACCGGCTGTCCCGCTCGCTACGTCAGCAGTCGAGCACTAGATTCTGTGATGATGAGTCAGTACGGAAGAGAACTACGCATGCGTCTTCTGTCGTATTCCAATGACAACGGAAACGGATACCATAGAAATATAAAAAGGCTAGTCGCCACAAACCGAATGTTAAGAAAGAAAAAAGTATTTTACAATGCATGTGCTTAAAATAAACGCTTTCCAAGCAGCCAAATTGTGCGGAAAGTGCTGCTTTTTTTCACTAGTTCTTTTTACGGTTCAGTTTCTTTTTAACGCCGTCGTCTGCCCGACGCATGGAGTTTTTATTATTTGAGAAAAGTTTAGTTTATAGTCAAGTACAGATTACCAATATTATCAGTAAAGGTAATAAAGACGTTTTAACGGACTGAAATTTCAATGGCAATCATGATAATTATATAATGTTATCTGAGAAATAAAATAAATAATAATAATTCAATTATAATCCCAATACTCTGAATCATAATATGACTTTTTATTAAGCCGGTGCCTAAATACTTTATCAATGCATCCCGATGAAATATTGGTCTATAGTTTAACATCATGCGTCATGATTTACACAGTTCTTCGCAGTTTTTAATTTAATGACAGTGAATTACTTTCGCAGTTTCACTTTCAATAAAAAAAAATAGTAAGTGTACCAATCAATGAAAACGCCGTAGAAATAAAAACATATAATTATTTATTTATTTTACATTATCTGAACTATCCATTTTTCCCCCGTGTATTTTCTTTCATAATGCGGGTCTTTCTGTTCACTTGCCTTTTAATAAATAGTAGCGCACTGCTAATTTCAAAAAATGAAATTTGGACACCATCTGTATAATTTGTAACGGACTTTACGACAATTCTAGCAACAGTCTAGCTAACTAGCCGGCCTTGCGGTTGAGTTCTAAAACTAAATTGTAGTCGAAATAACTAGCAAGAGCCTCTTCTACACTAAGATCACCTCTGCGTTTTCATCATAATCCGTAGGTATATAAATACAGTAGAAAAAAAACCGTATTATATAACGATACACGTTAGAAGTCTGCGCCTCTATTCGGGAGCGCTAAGTGATTCTGTAGCGATTCGTGAGCGAGATTTCTCATCCCACTCTTCCGCACGACGCGTAATGCGTTAAGAGTGAGCTGAGAAATCTCGCTCACGAATCGCTACAGAATCACTTAGCGTTCCCGAATAGAGTTTCCATTAACCTTTTGAACGCCACGGCTAACGGCGAAGCGGCGGTGCTACGAGCGCTTGATGACGGCTGTAGCCGACGCAAATGTATGGAAAACGACATACCGTGGCGTCAGCACGGAAAACTGCCGACGGCGACAGCCAACTGTGGCGGTCAAAGGGTTACACAATGAGGATGCATCCAAATTCACGCGGGATTGTTTGCTGGCAAAACCTATAACTAGACTACATTGGCCTTCTTAAACCTCGTTTTTCCATCGTGTCTCAGTGGTACGAAACGAATACACATTCGAAGAGATCGCGTGAAATCTATACAGAGTAGGTATAAATATAGAAACTTTATGTATATTAGTGTAATTACTTTTAAGTATAGTCCTTCAGGGGTTGAATGCGATCACGGTCACATACCTACGCACTCGTTAGAGAAGGTTAGGTCTTCAACCGAGTTCAAAACATATCGGGTCACATCTAGCAAAAAAGTTAGTGAAATCGTTTTGTTTTAATCTTGTTACTTATTGTTGACTAGCTATGCCCGCGAATTATTTCGCGTTCAATAAGTTTAATTCCCGGGAACGCATTTACCCCCTCAAAATTTTCAAGTGGACGATTTTGTGAACCTTTAAATGTTGTATTTATAACTATTCTTTTTCATGAAGGACTGGACAATGGGCATGCGTTTGTCCCTAGTAGCACCTGATAAAAAGCGAAGACAGGGTCTAGTATATAACAGTCTTGCCCAGAAAACGCCTATTCAATTCACTCTTACCTATTTTGTATAAAGCTGTGTGAAAAGTTACCAAAAACCTGCAACCTCATTTTCTAATTTTGACAATGTTCCAGCCTGAGTATAAAATTGTAAGCTGTAGGGCATAAACTGTGTTTTTTTTTAAAAATAAAACTTGGAATGGCACTTCCGAAAGCGAAAATGATTTAAAAAATTACATGCCACTTTTAACATTATTATCAATGATATTTCCTTCGTTCTTTTATCGAGTATATCTCTATTAATTGGTTAATAATGTTCATTAATATATTGAAGAAAAAACCATATGATTGTAGGAGATTTTTTTTTTCAAATTTTCAGTCGTACCTACTAACTCCACAGATAAGAGAGAAATCCCTAAATCTCTCAATAAGAGAGATATCTTGAATATTTATATATCTTCTAAAACCTTCAATATTAAAATCTGAGTAAAATATCTTTATGCTACACAATCGTAGAGCTTTCAACCGACATACCTGCCTCAGACAGGGCATATTAATTTTTGTTGAACTTTTGTTTTCGTTTTTTCATCTTGTGCAGGCTTCTTTCACCTCGATACGTATGGCATAACGTATCGAGGTGAAAAAAAGAAAGTGAGAAAATAAATGTTAAGAAGGTTCCGTTTTTTTCAAATTTCAGTACGGACCCTTCCGCACATTCTCTTTTCTTTTATATAAAAATAGGTTCTAATGTAAAGGTACTAAGTACTTAATAACATAGAGAAAGAAAAGCCCTTTCGTAAGGGTTACGGTTATAAAGGTCAGGTTGCAATCCCTCCACCGTACTACCCACCCCCACCTGAAATCTGGGATCACGGTCAAACGATACCCCGAAATAAGAAACGGGAAAAACGGGAAATGATGAGAGAACGTACATTGTATATCATACATAAGCAGGGTTCATCATAATCACCTGGTGGCCTTGGTAAAATATTTAAAGCCACGCAAAGATTAATTTGGTTCTACTTGATTTTACTCGTGGAATGGTTATAACAAAATATTTTTTATTAATTTATACTATTATAAATATGTATAATATGTATATTATACATATTTATAATAATATAAATTATATGTGGTCCTAATACATGATCTTATTTTAAGTTATTTTAAACTCTGGGTCATTCCCATTTGTTATATTCCATGGAGAGTCTGAGATGCATGACGTCACTGTTCCATAGGACAGATACGATGGGAATGACCCAAAATCTTAATATGACCATGGGAACAAAGGCCATTCATAAGCGCAATCGTCAATTGATTACAAAGTCGATAGTCTGTCCTGACTGCGTAGATATTTTAAGTAAAAAAGGTATAAAAACGTCGACCGCTTGCTGCATTAACGAAACATCTCTGTTTGACGTCAGTCACGACCTTGTACTTCAAGTTAAGCACATATTTTAATAGGTACAAAACGGAATTTTATTGTTATTTATGTACCTTGACAAATTAAACGCTGTGCCAGCCGTCAAACGCTATACTTAATGACACATTTAGACGAGGATTACAGCTGTTATAAATGTGCTTTTTTTATTGATACTTAGGTACTAAGCGTTCGTAAATAAAATGAATGCAACGTATTGTTCGCCATTAGTCGGCATTTAAAGTTAGACTGCGTGCGTTTAGTTGTGTCGGGTTTCAGTCGTTATCTTATCGCTGTATGAGGCGCTCGGCGCGAGGTCGGCGCGGGCGCGGCAGGAGGCGCTGGAGCCGAGGCGTGACCCACATGCTGGGGCTGTTCGATGACGTCATTGCGAAAATTCGGGTCACGAGGGCGCGCTCCGACTACAGCGGTTCACCGCGAGGAGACCGACCCGATTAGCGTCTTACCTACAGTATCCAACGCAAAGTATCTTGTTGTTCCTCCGCAAATTCAGACAAACAACATCAATCTTTTTAATAGCTTAGTTCATTGTGCGCTCGTTTATACGGATGGGTTCTTTTTACATATATTGGTTGATTTAATAACTTTAACCTGGGTTCAATTGTAAATAATGAGGCCGCCTATACCAATTCGAAGCTTTCAGATATTTTAGCTTTCTTTGTCCCGTCGTCATGGTAACCGTGTGCAGTAACCACTATAATATATCGAGTAACGGCTGCTTAATTACATAACACCAATTGGTGTCGCTTTCGCGAAAAGTAAACCAATTGTACCCTTATTTACATCGAGTGAAGACTAAATTGGTTTACTTTTCGAGCCAAACAGATACCGATTGTGTCACGTAATTGAGCTGCAGCTTATTGTTTTTGTTTTATTTACAATTTGTATTAATGAATACGAAATTAAACAGTTTCCTGCAACCATATTATTCAGGAAGGAAGGGATACGGGGAAAAAACGAAACCCTTATAGGATCACTCGTGTGTCTGTCTGTCTGTCTGTCCGTCTGTCACAGCTAATTTGCTCCGAAACTACTGGATGGATTGGGTTGAAATTTGGTATACATATGTAAGTCGGTGACCGCAACACGGACACATGACGTAGATATATGAATTTTAAACATGGAGGCCACTTTTGGGGGGTAAATTAGATTTTTTTTTTTAAGTTCTGCATTCTATATTGTGTGACATATCAAATGAAAGGGCTTATTGTATGGATCTTAAATATGTTTTCTTTTGAATTTTAAGTAAAATAGTTTAGAAGTTATTTAGGAAAATAGGCGAAAATTGACCATTCCCCCCTTATATCCGAAACTACTGGGGCTAAAATTTTGAAAAAAATACAGAAAATAGTTATTTACTCGTACCTATAGATTACAGGAAAACCTATAAGAAGTCTATGGTATTTAAAGTAACGTAGTAAATTTCAGATAATCATGTACGGAACGGAACCTTCTCCACGCGAGTTTAACTCGCACTTGTCCGGTTTTTAGAATACCTATATATATATTTAATTTCATATCAATCATTTTCAGTGCATAGCAAAGTATCAAATGAATAGTTGTAGAGCTTTTGAGCTTACAAGTAAAGTTCATGTAGACGTCATTGTGAAATTCACCATCATCATTGTTAAATACCTCGCTGAGTTTCTTGCGCTACTGAGAAGTAGAGATTTTCGAACCGGTGGTTTACCTACTCACTGCTTGACATTTATATAAGAGTTTGTAAAAGCCTAAATGAATAAGTAAATATTTCGACTACGACTTTGTTCATTAAAATCTCTCAATCGCCTTAAAATTTGATGTTGTGATTAGCTAGAATAGAAACTTGTAACTTGACAATGTTCATCCCATTTACATTTTTTTGAAAAGTTTTTTGTTCTGAATTTTCATCCGTGACTTATCTTTCAGAAGGCTTGGCTTATTATTGTTCAAGAAAAAACCGTTACACTATGTAACCTTTTAATAATTTTAACGTCAGCGGTCTTAGTGGAATAAATAAAGTAAATTGGTTAAAACCAAGTATTTTAAATGCAATACATATAGTAGGTACATAATAAAAGAGAAAATGCAATTCAAAGATGTTACAAATTCCCACGGTGTAAAAAAGATGAATGTGACCGTAAATAAATCTTTTTAGGGTTCCGTACCCAAAGGGTAAAACGGGACCCTATTACTAAGACTCCGCTGTCCGTCCGTCTGTCTGTCCGTCTGTCACCAGCTGCTCAATTACGTAACACCAAGTGGTATCGCTTTCGCGAAAAGTAAACCAATTGTGCCCTTATTTACACCGGTATCGGTTTGGCTCGAAATGCAAACCAATTTAGTCTTAACTAAATTGGTTTGCATTTCGAGCCAAATCGATACCAATTGTGCTGCGTAATTGAGCTGCAGGCTGTATCTCATGAACCGTGATAGTTAGACAGTTGAAGTTTTCACAGATGATGTATTTATGTTACTGCTATAATACGAAATACTAAAACACAGAATAAAATAAATATTTAAGGGGCTCCCATACAACAGTAATGTTTTTTTTTTGCCGTTTTTATAGATAATGAACCCTTCGTGCGTCGTCCTACTCGCACTTGGTCGGTTTTTTTAAATTTATTTCAGTGTTTTCTATCGAGTTCGTAACTTGTTTGATTGATTAGCCGATGAGATTTCAGTAAATTCACACAAGGTCTCGCCTCTCTTTCAAAATATTTTTTAATAATTTACGTAACAAATTATTGGATTTTAAGAATCTGCTAATGCGAGGTAACATTCCTTAGTGTGATTTAAGCCATACAATTGTATGGATAAACTTCGTGACACAGAGGAACTTTCTTAACTTTTTCTTAACTACGCCGTAATTAGGTTTTTTTTTTTAAATTCACTCTTAACGAAGTAATTACCAAAACTTTCTTGCTCAGAATTGAAAGCAGTGTTCATATAAATGAACTAATCTAAAATAATAAATAAATCCGAAATAATAAGTCAACAGACGAAATCAATCTTTTAAATTAAACTAAAACTAGATGACTCTTAATTGCTTGAATTCCTTGCTCGCTGGGCTCGCTTCTTAGACGAATGGCCGAGATTAAACTCAATCGCTGGTCGCATTGAACCAATCGATGTCACGCCGCAGCCAGCACGTGGCCGCATGGTGCCCCTGCGTGTTCTTCGGACACATCGGAGTAAACTGATGTATCTATACTACCTATACATTCTCATAACATCTCTTGATACATTGATGTGCAATCTATACCTCGCCCAATGTAAAAAGAGCGCTGATGGCCTTAGAAATTGTATGGCCGTCAGCGCTCTTTTTACATTGCGTGAGGTATACTTAATACTTTTTTAACACTGACTGAGGGACAACGCACAGCCTAAACCGGTGCGACTGCAAGCATGAAATTTTGCATAGAGTTCCTTATAAAACGTAGAGGAGCATGAAATTATTTTTTAAATTAATTCCCTAATGGGTTTAATAGGGGAAGAAAGTTTGGATGGAAGTCAATTCGTCAATTCTGGACTTAGAAATATGGAAATCGGTGTTTAGTTTTCTATTTCTAAATAAAAGTCATTTCTATCAGCATTTTTGGAAATTCATCGCCTAGGGGTTAAAATATGGTACAATTTGTAAGGAAAGTGCGTTTTTTTAGAAGTTAGAAACGTGGAAGTTGGTATTAAGACTTCTGAACTTCGAAATTATGTACCTATATTATGCAATTATTTTTTATATGCCTGAGGTGCAAAAGAGGTGCAAATAATGTTTCAGTTTTATTAGGGTTCCGTACCTCAAAAGGAAAAACGGAACCCTTATAGGATCACTCGTGTGTCTGTCTGTCTGTCTGTCACAGCCAATTTTCTCCGAAACGACTGAACTGATTGAGTTGAAATTAGGTAGGTATATACGAGTATATGTAAGTCGATGACCGCAACACGGACGCGTAACGTACCTAAATAAATGAATTTTAAACAGAGGGCCTCTTTTGTTGGGTAAATTAAAAAAAATTAAAAAGTTATGCAAGCTATATCGTGTGATTTATCAAATGAAAGGGCTTATTGTGAGAATCTGAAATATATTTTTGTCGGAATATTTAAGATAAATATTTTGGAAATTATTTTGGAAAATATGTGAAAAGTGACCATTCCCCTCCCTTATTTCCGAAACTACTGGGCAAAACATTTTGAAAAAAAAAATACAGAAAATAGTTCTTTACCTATAGATTACGGGAAAACCTATAAGTCTATGGTATTTAAAGTAACATAGGAAATTTCAGATAATCATCATGTACGGAAAAGGGTGCATGATGAAATGGATGCAGATCTAACCAAGATCTAACGGAATTTGTATCATGTCAAAGTACAAGCATTTGGGCGATGGATTGATATTTATAAACTGATGCTGAAGTTCTCAGTGGTTTCACTAGAGTTTTAACAAGCTCCAACCACAATCATTTATATTACAGTTAAGGTACAAGCGGCGCTCGTGAGTACAATACAAATTCAGTCATCAAATGGCCATCAATCGCTACGATTGTCATTACATTATGCTTTGTTGACTAATGTAGTGTCACGGGATTAATCGACGTTTATGCCATTATTGTTTCTTCCTATTCGCGATTCTGCACCATATGAATTCCACACAACTGCATTTGACCACATTCGCTATTCTTCACAGTCATTATTTTTATACAATCCTGTTTCTTCTTATTCGCGATTCTGCACAATATGAATTCCACACAACTTCATTTGATCACATTCGGTATTCTTCACAGTTTGATCATGTGTAGAGTCATATTGATCACATTATGATCAATATGGTTCTACACAACTGCATTTGACCATATTTACTTTTGCTGTACAGTTTTTATTTATATTCCCATTTGAACTCTATATTTTCTCTTCTTCTATATTTCTCTAACCAAGCCAAGGCAGAATTCAAAACTAGGCAATTAACTGGCTTTTGCGTTTTTATTCATTTTTGATCCTTGGAAGATACCTCTTTCAGTAACAGATGTAAAGATGTCGATGAGATTAGTGAAATATTGCTTAAATGATGATACCGAGAGAAACTTTTGTCGTTGTTTAATTTATTTCTAATCTAATTTATATAAAAGAAAATAAAAAGATGCACATGCACAAACATATAAATGGACAAGTCGAAAATACGTCAAGTTAAGAGTTAAAATAGTAATAATCATGAAGATTATATAAAAATAATTACTGTGAAGAATACCGAATGTGATCAAATGAAGTTGTCAGGAATTAATATTCTGCAGAATCGCGAATAGGAAGAAACAGGATAGTATAAAAATAATGACAGTGAAGAATATCGAATGTGGTCAAATGCAGATGTGTGGAATTCATCTTGTGCAGAATCGCGACTAGGAAGAAACAATAATGGCATAAGCGTCGAATAATCCGTGTGACGGACGTTGATACAAAATGGCATCGGATTAAGAGGTTAATTTTTTAGGGCTATATAGACGGGTTAAGATACTTTTCTAGTGTAAGTAACGTATGAAATAGTATAGTAGTCTCTGTCAGTCTGAATCGTGCCCAAGTGAATTTGCAATGGCAACGCAAAGGTGAGAGTTTTTGTTTTCGAAGTGAATGGGACATTTTTGGCAACGAACCGGATGAGTTATTGTTAACACGAGATGTCTCGAAAGCAGAACGGATGCTCTTCGAATTTGATGACGTAACGCTGCACGGAGAAAGTGACATGTATTGCATGTGCAATTTAAAGAAGTTTACCACTCAGGAAGATAATAATTCCTACTAATAGGTCTTGTCTACATGTCGATAATTTGTGAATGATTTTTAAAATCAAACCAGAATAAAATTTCAATACAATTTTTATTAATTGAGGCAAAATCGAAAAAAATTGAGTTGTAATGTGGGCTCTATCAAGTAAATAACAATTTAGGAAATATAATATGATTTTTCCATTATTTATTACCGGTTCGCTTTTTTATGTCGAATAAAGTACGTCATGCAACTAATTTTACCAGTTGCCTGCAGTAAGCCGTAAGAAGTATGACGTCAGAAACTTGATTTATTCGCGCTTTTGATCGGTGCACGAAATTATCTTCGAGATTCAACTTCCCTGTGGCAGCGTAGATATGCAGGGGACAACGAAAATTTAAAACGGATCGATAAAAACATTAAATTAAGCGTTGACCATTGTTTCAACCGATAACTATTAATAAGTATCGTATGCGTCGTCAGGCAACTTTTATTCAAGCGGTCACAATACGTTAAAACAGGTAGATAGCTTGATTCCATAATCGATTAAAATTCCATACGCATGAATATATACCGTATTTGAATATTTAACGTTAAAATGTAACAATTACCCGTAGCAGTGGGGCCAATTTGAAAGTGTGTCGCGTAATTTAAAAGTAGCTTAACTTGAATAAGAAACGTCAAACTCTATTTTGACAGCTTGGTGCCATACTAAATCGATGACGTTTCTTATTTTAAGGTTAGGACATTTTAAATTAACCTTTTGACCGCCCCAGTCAACTGTAGCCGTCAGCGGCTACAGGGTAAAAAAATCTTTCATTACCTTGACTTAAAGTTGAAAATCCGTGTTACTTCTCAGACATGCTTGGCGTCCATAAGGTTAAGAACACACCGTTTGGAGTTGGACCGAGTGGTTGACAATTTATTTTGTTAGTTATTCTAGCTATTCATTCAGAAGTTTCGCTGCCTATACATACAAGCACCTTTGTTTTTCCCATGGCAGAATTGCCACACTCGATTCAGCAATGAAGAGCCCCGAGGAAAGCCTAGTTAGAAAGTTGTTAAGTTAAAGTTTACCAAACCATCCCAAACGCTGAATCGGTGTAGTTTTTTTGTTAACAATTACTAATTCAGGTAACTGTTTGAATTGTTTTTATATGTTACTCATCTATACATAAAATAAATAGGTAGGTACGTCAATGTTTAAAGGTTGTTCACTTTGCTGTTTCCGGTCTTAAAAAATTGCCACCTCTTGTTTCAGAGACGTGGGATTTTATTACTCATTTCTCAACCTTCTTCTTCTTACGTGCGTGGTCATTTAGCAAGACATCATAATCCTACAGATCTAGTCACACGGTATTGCGTCAAGCCAAGTTCGGAAACAAAAAAGACGACGCACCGGCAAGTTTTCATGTGATCGATTAAGTATTTGCATGTATGGCGTACATAAATACACAATTAAATAAAAAAACCGGCCAAGTGCGTGTCAGACTCGCGCACGAAGGATTCCGTACCATTATCTATAATCAAGCAAAAAAGATCACGTTGTATGGGAGCCCCCTTAAATATTTGTTTTATTTTAATTTTATTATTTATTTTTAAAGTGAATATATAACTAAATATTGTGTAGATAATTCAAGCGTCTACCTGTTGCCATTATCAATATCGAGCAAAAACGAACAAAAAAAAATCACGTTTGTTTTATGGGAGCCCCCTTTAATATTTATTTTATTCTGATTTTTAGTATTTTTTGTTATAGCGGCAATCATCATCTGTGAAAATTTCAACTGTCTAACTATCACGGTTCATGAGATAGGTACAGCCGGGTGACAGACGGACGGACGAACAGACGGACACTACGGACAGCGGAGCCTTAGTAATAGGGTCCCGTTTTTACCCTTTGGATACGGAACCCTAAAATGATTGTGTCACAAGCGGGTAAACTGACATATTTACGGTGAGGGCGGTATGTTGGATCTGGAGCGAAGCGAAATATTCTAAAGTACCCCCGCTACGCTCAGGGTTCAAACATTACCATCCAAGACGAAAACAATTTTGTTACCGAGTGACACATTCTATTTTTTAGTCCACCAATGAGGAAAATGCAAATAAAATGCGTTTGAGTAGCCTGATGGTAATAGCCAGTGTATTAATTATAGTAGAAATCTCTAGCGACCGTATTAATACGTGACTACGGTGTCGCGGTCGCGTCAATGGGTATGGGGGCCGCGACTCCGATGGAAATGGCAGTCGCGCGCAGCTAGCCGCTTGGTGCAAATTGGGCCTTAGGGACAGAGGTCCCTTACTTATTTAAGACACAGTATAACAAACCAACAGTATTTGGTCTCAACAGTGTCCTCGAAATAATTACCTACGGCCACTCGGAATGTAAACACGCAGTAGGGCTGCCCGCCGACTGTCTTTCTTGTGTTACGTATTTGATAATGCTATATTAAATTGTCTTAACATCTTTTCATGAAATATAACCTGCAAATCCTGTTAGGTTAGTGTTCATTTTAAGTTCTTATTTCTACGTTCAAAAGTGACTGTAAGTCAGTGTGGAGTAAAAAAATGCATTTTATTTATTTTGCTTTTAATATATCAAAAACATCAAAAATTCTCGTGCCATAATTTGAATAAATTCGCGTGGGCATCTCGCACTGTCGACATCTGTACCCAACCGCGGCGCACTCACGACTGTTGTGTACCGAAGGTTACCGAGATTTCGAAGTAAGTCGTTTCGGCCGTTTGTATGAAGATGGAATACTGTTAACGTGATTGATTATACTGTTTCTAAGAGTAGGATATTTACCCTTTTCACTTTTGTTTTTAATTTAATTAATTTGGTTTTAGACTTTTGTGCACAAGCACGTTAATAATGAACACTCACATTATTATTTCTTATTATGTAAGTAAATGTGTGTAAGTCGACTAAGGGACGGGTCCTCTCCAACATGGTGGACTATCTGTATGGGCGATGGGCTGATCACCTGTCACCGTACGGTTCATCATACCATCTTAGGACTAATTAATCGAACGTGGCCACAAGTACTCTTATGGCTCTGCCCACCCCAATAGGGATTTCGGGCGTGATAATATGTATGTATGTATGTGTGTAAACTTCAAAAAATATGTCCTCTGCATCTGCACGGAAATATTGTTGACGTTAACTTATAAACTCGTTAAAGATGGTGATAACAGTCTGTTATCCTTGTAGCATACCTACTACGAATACTTGTCAGGATAACCTAACGTCTATAATGAATTTTCGCCATGATTTGATGTCCCACCAGTAATGTCCGCCTAGCTAGAACGCCACGAGGATAAACCCCAATATCGATATACCCACTTGAAGTGTGTCCCTAACATTTGTCAAAAGTTATGTTTGCGGTAACAATCGCAATATTTGAAATACAAACGGCAGCTCTCCTTTTAGCAAACTGCACGTAGCTTGACCACATTCTGAACTCGCGGGTACCTGTAAGTGACAATAAACTACCAGTAAGTATAATATAATTTACAATCAAAATATGCTGTTGCGGACGCAATCCATATAACGAAACACATGCTTCAAGATTAGCTATCTCAAAACGTCATGATACGACGGGTGGAAAAAAGCAATGTTGTTTTCTAACTCACTAACTGGCTTCCCAGGAAAATAATAATTCGAGTTTTGTAAAATCCCATACCTAGAGCAGAGAGAGACGATGACGATTCTGATCAAAACATACCTAACGTATCATGTTTTTCAGTGAGTTTGTGTGGGGTGAAGACTTTAAACACTTTAAACCCCCACTGCCACACCGCATACGTTGCTCTATATCACGCCTGCACTACTCCACCGCAGACAACGACGTGATGGAATCTATTTTCAAGAAGTTTGGCTCTTTCCTGAGAGTATTCCAGCTGCAACGTGCCACTACGTACACTTCAGCTCGTTGGAGTTGCGCGTGCCGCGGCCGCTGCCTCAGACCAACGCGTGTATGGACTTCTGGCCGTAGGGTGTCGTGATCCGGCGCTTCCGGGGCAGCTTGCCTGTCGGAAACCAGACCACGACCCCAGAAGTGACGACGCCTTTTCGTCGCCAACATATATATATTTTTTTAATTTTAGTTTACATTTTAATATGAATCTATCTCAATTTTTAAGGTATTTATGGGCTACTCATGCCTTAGATACATGGTATTATTATTATAATTCCTTTACCCAAAATTTCCAATCTTTAATTATTTTCTGATGATCTTTCTATTTACATTATGTCTTTCCTTTCCAAGGTTCTGGAGTGTCTAGTGTACTAGCAACTTAGAAAGAAATGGAAATTAATGTATTCACACAACAATAAACATATAAGATAATAAAATACGCAAGTGTTTTAATTAGTTCCAATCATTATCTAGATAAGGGTTAAGTTAAGACCTTGACTTAACCCTTTTCAGTTTGGACTTCATCCCGGTCACAGTACGGCTACCATTCTTTCCAAAATCATAGATGATATCCACATTGGAATGGATAACAGGAAAGTATCAGTTTTGATTTTGAAAGATTACAGTCGATTTTGACAGTATTTATGTTTGCAATACTAGACTCTCTTAACATATCTCCTGCGGTTAATGAATGGTTTCATAGTTATTTAGTTAATTGTCAACAGCGAAAAAAGGTAAAATTTCGATTGTAAAACTTAAAAAATTGTACCTATTCACGTGGATAATGAGTTTATGTATCTATCTATGTATCTACATCTATATCTCCATTTAACCTAGATTAGGTAATCAATTTAGATGTTTCTTTATTTCTTATTTTAATTATTATTATTTTGACCCTTAGACACTTTATACATCTCTAAGTCACTTAACTTGTCCAGACGCGGAGACTATACGTCTTCCTTATTAGTTATTTATTATAATAAATGTTTACCCATAATATTGTTTGCTGCCCTTTGCATGTGTTAGTTTTAGTTAAAACTCTAGTTGGGAAAAAAAGAATTACTGCTGAGTTTCTTGCGGCGTTTCTTCTCAGCAGATGTTATTTTTCGAAGTGCTGTTAGCTTCAGACATGTAAAAGAGCCCATGTGGTCTACTTGCAAAATAAATATTTTCATTTTCATTTACACGCAGGATCGCATAATCCGTGTTTTCAAGAAAAAAACGAGAGGCTACGCGTCTAACCGAAATGCGTATTTTGTCACTTCGCCTCTTATCTAACATTAATATAATCTACTGGGACCATTTAATTGAATTTAAGTATCAACACATTACTTTTATGTCATAGGTTTGACCTCAATTATTCCATTGCATTCTTCATGCGTATTGCGGTTCATTGTGGTTATTTCCTGATACCTTTGCAAATAGTAATCATATAATATTACTATAATAAATAATAATTAAAGAATCATACTTAGGTAATTTTCAATCAAAACTCAACTAAAAATATAGTTTTCCTACAAGCTCTTTTAAAGGTCTACGTACACGTTATCCCACTAATAATATAAATATTAATTTCATTACTTTTTGTTGATTATTATATTACTGTACATTTCTAAAACTAATGTTAAAAGTGTGCATACATTTTAGAAATTGAAGGCAAGTGTAGTATTGAAAATAAATATTTAGAATATCTGAAAAGTGCAATAAATTGCATGATAAATTGATAACGCTAGTGATAATGCTAGCTATTGAATATACGAAAAGCATCCCAGAAAAATGACGATTTTATTTTAGAAAGAATCCTCTAAATCGATTCAAAAGTGTTGAGATAATCGCGCAGATACATAAAAAAACGTCAACGGACACTCACCGGCACGACACGGACTGTCATTAAATAATAAATGAATAACATTTTTGTAGATTTCGAGCTAACTGTTTTTCGATTTTTCGGTATGATTGAATCTTACGAGCTATATTCATGCCAAATTTCAAGTTTCTAGAAAAACTAAAAGTAGGTACCTTATATTATTGATTACCTCTAAGTGAGTCAATGAGTCATTGCCATAACTGCGTTTTTCTGAGGCCTATATAAATCGGGATACATCGAAGGCACATGACCGCCATTCGGTTTTCTGCATGAAAAAGGTGCGTTAATAATTTGTTAAAGTTTTATCAGTATTGCTTAGAAACTGAGATAAAGGTCAGTTTAAAGTTTCTTTAAATAATTCGTGTAAAGCCAATGCCAGTTTCTTTGACTTGGCCTTTGCGCACTGCCGAATGAAGTACATACGTACTTCGATTTAGATTCACATTGTCTTTTTTAATTCTACCCTTTACTCATAATATTTAACAATAGATTTGTTTGTATGTAAACTGTTAAACGTTCTTCTCTAGCAATGAGGCCAGCGGCTACACAAAGAAAAATCCAAGAATGGCCTTTTCTTGCAGAGAACTTGCATGCAGTGCTTTGCGTGCCTGTTACTAACTAAACTTACTTGACATTGAATTCATGCTGGGTAGGTATATTAAAACGTTTGGTAATGCGGCATATCTACCTACCCTTACCTACCTAAAAACTGCATGTAGGGCCCAAGATGACAAGGCGTTTTAGTTTTTGAAATGCGCAAATTACAGCCTTGTCGGGACCCAGCATGCTATTAAATATTCCATTGGTAGCTACTCGTAGATAGAGTCAATGTTATCTGTGTAATGGTAAACGGAACTAACGGTTTCGTCATAGTAAACGTCACTCGTGTTTTGAATTATCTTATAGTTGTCATCCGCCGCAGTTTAGATTATTATTTGTTGCCTGCCTCGGTATCTTTTTTGTAATATCATTGTCATTATTAGTTACCATAAAAAAAAACTAATTCACGCATACACTTGAAAATCATATGTAAAATCCCAATAAAATAGTAGTTTCCTAAATTAAAGTTATTAATAGCGACTCTACGGAATCGCATAATAGTGTGTAGAGTGGATATTTGTTTCTACAGGAATTCAAATAGGTATTGACATTAATTTTTTTTGTCTATCTATCAGCGAATAAGTAAACTTATGTTTATAATAAGTTATGAAAATGAAAAATAGCAATGATAAAGTCAAATTACGACATTGGTATTTAAAAAAAAAAGTAGGTATTTTTTGTATTGTGAACGGGATATTAAGGTCTGTGATTTTTACGACATGGCTTTTGACACAATTTTATTGTGCTACACGTGCCCGTAACAATTGTCTGTGCCGAAGATTGATACCGACTCAAATAGGCATTGTTTCATACTACAAACCTTACCTACTTGAGTACGACTAAAATGTTGAGCATGAATATGCAAGCCGGGAATACGGGAAATAGAGTTTAGGTGCAGTTTATTTACTTGAACATTACGTAGCTAATATTTTCTTACTTAATCGACACCTTTATGCCAAGTACACTACCACATAATGCGATTCCATTCCACGGACTCACTAATAAAACTATACCTAGGTACCTACTACGTAATGCATTTTGAAACGGCTCTAAGGAATTGCTTAGCTTATTTTTGAAAACATGTTAGGTAGGTACCTACGAGTATCTATGTGATTCTTACTTCAAGGTGACGTAGCCTTTTGTTACCTATAAAATACGTTTTTATATACATTTACGGGGAACGTCCTAGAATAACAGAACGAAAATATTTAGTGCCCAACTAAAACGTGACGATTGGTTAACGCTTTTATATCCAAGCAGCGCTATGCGCTACGATGGTAGTGAGTAGCAGCGGTTAAACGGCTAAAAAAACACGTTTTAAACGTTCTCTGTTAGGAAGCCGGCTCAGCGGTCCTTGGCAATGAAAGCGTTAGTCCACGGGGCTAATCTTGATTAAATAATGAATTGTAATGGTCCTTACAAAGTATTCTGATGCGGTCTGATCTGCAAGCGAGGGCGAGAGCAGGCACCCGGGCGAGGGCGGCGCGGTGGCGGCGGGCGGCGGCGGCGCCAGCGACAGCAGCTCGCCCGCCGACGCCGACATGCTGCCGGCCGCCGCCAGGCTCCGCAGCCGGTCGGCCAGGTCCGTGCGCCCGTTGCACGCCGCCACCCCCTTCTCGTCACTCCCGCACAGGTTGTCAATGATCCTCGGCCGCCGCAGCTTGCGCGAGGCGGCTCGCCACCGCCGCAGGCGGCACGCCGCGTTATTCAGAACCTCATCAGTGTCCCGGCACTGCGGCCGCTCCTCGTCAGACTGTGTCACGTCTTCGGCGTCCAAGGGCTCATCAATAAATGGCAACCCCTGCTCCAGAGCCGAAGGAGACGGCTCACCCTCACTGTCACTAATAACTGCATTCGTAGACCCCAGAAAATCACGTAATGCGAAAGCTAGACGTTGGTCGGTGTTGAGCCCGTCAGGAGCATGGTCCGGGCCTTGATCTGATGTCACAAATCTAGATTCTTTGTCTACTTTTACGTCATCAGCCTCATTTTTAAGGGCGTCTTTCTCATTAGAATTGAGATCCACGTTAATCTCTTGACTATTCGAAGGCATTTTTAAAAGGCAATGAGTTAATTTACTCGTCAGAAATTAAACTCTATGTATAAAAACAAAGGCGTTATTTATATTGTTTGGGTGGGGAAGGATCCCCGATTAAGCTGGAGCTCCTCGTGTAAACAAAAACAAAACGTTACGGGCGAGGCGCACATTTTTATCAGGACGCGACGAGTTTACACTGACACTGCTTATATGTACTGTCTGCTTTTTAACTATCAATAATGTGGGAGGCGCTGATATTCCTAATACGCTAACTCACTGCATAAAACACGAACTCATATGTCCCCCAAAATAAAATGCACAAATCAGTCATGATCGAAACGCGCGATAACGATATCTCCGAGTCAAGTATATGCACGAACAACCTCTAAATACAAGCACAGTACGCAAACTGAGCTCTACTGTATACTGACTGCGCCTGTTACCATAAGCTGTACATATACGTAACGTTCTCGTTTGTAGTCTTGTTGTTTGTATTGACGTATGACGTCCCAATGGTCGACGCTCGGCGCGGCGTGCGCGTAGCGCCGCGACTGCGGCGCCCCCGCGCGGCGCCTGTTGCCCCGGCGTTTGTGGCGCCATCTGCGCCACGGTCCCCCAATCGTTCCGTTCGATGCCGTGCCGCTTGGCTGGCTCGCGTTCTTATCATGTTGTTTAGCGTATCAGCGGTAGGTGGCTTCTGTTAAGTTTTAGTGGTGATTTTGTCGAAAAAATTGTCATAGACATTATAATTAGGGAGCTGGGTGCCATTTTGGTATATGATTTGTTCGTATTTCATATGAATAGGGATGAAAGTTTATCTCAATATAAATCGATTTGGTCCAGTAAATGAAAGTCCCTGCATTTTTGAGTAACAACTTTACAAAACCGTACATAAAAAAGTCAGCGACCTATTCTGGGAGTCCAAATGAATCGAATGGACGCAATATATAATGGATAGCTTTTTTCATTTACATTTTTGCAACTACGTCCCGTATTAAACAGAGCCTTGCATGTCTACCTCTTCGATGTTCATCGTTTTGAGGACAATTCTGACCATCAGTCAAAGAGGCAGACACGAACAAATGAATTAGCTATGCTAGCTATTTTTCTTTAATGTTTAAAACTCTGTCAATTGAAAACACACCGCTACCATAGTGGCAGACTATTTTTCTGTGTTTCTTTATATTGTCATTAATCGAACAGTTCAGGTCTGTCAAACGAACAAATCATATAGAAATGTTGGCACCCAGCTCCCTAGCTATTATATTATGTTAGAAATGAAAGCAGTTTTTAAAACCCCCGACTGCTGTAAGTAAAGTTACGTAAACATGTTTGTCATCAATAGTTTAGTTTTTGTCATTTTAAAAAAAACACGACGGGTTCAGATTTTTATTTTTTTTCGATCTGACCATATATTCTTATATAAGCCACCATATCATGTATGTATGTATATGTGTGTGTCATATTATTCATATATTAGCCACCATTTGGACATCTTTTTATTTTAATGGGCCCATCGACACTCACGAAATTAAGAGAGTATTTTATGATATTCGGAGCCATATAAGTTATTGTACAACTTAATGCACAATTTATATGCTATGTAATATAGCTTCCTATTTATTACTTTTCTGCGTTTACGGTTTTAATTAAGTACTTAATTTATTTATTTATTTATTAAATTTATTAAATATTTATTTATTAAATAAATAAATAAATAATTAATTTAGTAATAAAGTGATCTGACCTGGCCCCCAATTCTCGGCGCATTCGAGATAATCTCACAATCGAGATTAAACGTCAGTACATAAAATCATTTGACACAACTGTATGAATCTGAAGTTTAATGTCGTAATCGGCATTATCTCGAATGCAATGAATTGGGGGCCTGGTATGTCAGCCAGGAGGTGGATAGTGTAACTCTTCAATTACTACTAGTAAACCCCTCAAGGTTGGGCTCATTTGGAATGAGCCCATCATTTGGTTTGCAATTCAGATGTCAATACAATAATTTGGTTCCATCGAGCTGATCTGACCTGGTTTGTCAGTCAGGAGGTGAATAGTGGAACTCTTCAATTACTACTAATAAACTCCTCGAGTTTGGGCTCATTTGGTTTGGTTTGACGAGTCTAATAGGTATACTTTAGTGATGAGGGTCTTTTGTACTTTTTAGAGCATGTTTTTTTGTCTTTGTGTAAATTAAAGTTTAAAAAAACTAAAATACACGCTTTAATAGCAAACCGAACTGAAAAGTAGAAAATAATTTTTAAGTATGAAGAGTTTGTGTTACAGTAATAGAAATTCCAACAATCAATAAATTATGACTAATAAATTTGGGATAAGCATAAAAATCAAGTTATTAACAAATAATTCAATTATAGTTAAAAAACGTGGGGTGCTTGGTATCAAATATTACAATTATTTCATTGCTAGCTATTTATAAAATTAGTCAATTGCACCCCACGCTTCAAGCCAACTGCCGCCCGCGCCGCGCCGCGCGACATGTCCCACTGAACGAGGCTGCGAGGCGAGGCGAACGCGTCGCGAAAGCGGCACGGGGCGTGAGCAACGCGGGCCCGCGTTCGAAACGCGTTGAAGCCGCCGCCCGCCTTCGGTGTGCCATGTACAAATTGCGCGGGCCCGCGTTCGAAACGCGATGCGCCGCAACCGCGTTTGGTGTGCCCGGGCCTTTACCACAACACACGAGAGGCGCGGGACTGACGCGGGGCACGTACGCTCGCTCTCGGAGCGGCAACATGCATCATGTCATGTACGGAAAGTTGCGGGAGACTTGGGCAATGTTGCAGCGTCACGTAGCCTCAGTGTTGCGCGTCAAATTGTCGGTCCATTTGTACCGTAATGTAGCCACGTGTAAAATCCCTGATATATTGGACGTGAGCCGGTTCTAACGCCTACAGTTATTAGAACAGCAACGATCACTACTGCTTCATAGAAATTAAAACAAACGAGATAGCCATCAGCAGGCATCAGGTTATAAATTTACGTTACCGTCGCTGTTTTATTGCACAATATGAGAGGGTTACAAAATGTAAAACAAATTAGTTATTCACATTTTGTAAATTGCAACAATTTGTCGCTATGTAATCAAGCGCATTACACCATGAAGGCTGCAATAGTTAGGGGAATACCATCAATTGTCCCAGGTAAGGACATATTTAATGGTCGATCATCACAATCTCCAATTTCAAACCCGAGCATCAGTCGTTTACCACCTACTGTGCGTAGTGTTAGTAGTCCAATAAATGTCCAGATTATTCTGTAATACATCAAAATGTGTCTTTGGCTTTTGACCGCCTGTTTGGGAATGCTGCCTACAAACCCCTCGCCGACGACAGTTATTGTTGTCGGGGCTCCGCCGGGCCCTATACTCGTGCCTACCACAACCACGACCACCACTACCGCTGTTCCTCCTCCACCTATGCCACCCACAATGGCCCCTACTACAATGACTGTTCCACCTTCTCCTACTCCTCCTCCTCCTGCTCCTCCTCCTACTACTACTACTACTACTACTACAACGACTCCTAGACCCACTCCGGCACCGACTCCTGCACCCTCCATCGCGCCATCTACAATAGGTGGATTGCTTTTACCTGTAATTCTTTGTAACAACCCTGACATTGTATGTATCTTTAATCCTGACGAATCCACCGCAGGCATGCCGTCAATTGACCCGAGACTTGGCACTACCCCAGCAACGTCAGCAGCGTTCCAGGTTCCCCCGATTATCGGCTACAGTGCTCAACTGCCAACATATGACAACGCCGTAAGATTTCCAAGAGAACGAAGAAGCATAGAAACTAAAAAAAGTTTTAGGATGAAGCTCACGGACAACTTTGGTATTGTTGACACTGGTGATCATGATATTCAGAAGAGACAAAGTTGCAGATGCGTCCCAGCAGGCACATGCACTAACAACGAAAGTAATGCCGGAGCCGGTATAATTGATTTTAGAATTGTAACACCGGTAAGTCTTTATTATTCTAACTGGTTTGTTTGTAATTTATGCTAAACCAAAGCTGTCAAAAATGTATGTGCATTATTCGTGCTCCAGGGCGTGTCTGTTACCCAATGTCCGGCTGGGCAAGAGTACTGCTGTGGCACTGCAACGACGGTGATAGCTTGCGGCACACGGCAGGTCGTGCCCGCCACGGCGATTGCGCCTGCTGCTGGACAGGCTAACTTCGGTGAATATCCTTGGCAGGTACGAGCTGGAGATAGAATTTTTTAAGGTTTTTTTTTTAAAGTCTTAAGTATTTAGGGAAATCAAGTAATTTATTAAACATCTTTTTTTCAGGCGATCATACTTACGAAACAAAATGATTACATTGCTGGAGGTGTACTAATCGACCAATTCAACATTATTACTGTGACTCACCGCTTATCTACTTATATGTAAATATGCGTTTATTTTCAGTATTTAAAATATTTGCTACAGTACCTAAAACTGATTTTAGGTATATTTTGTATTGTTAGTGTTTCAGGTACCGCCCCAAATGTGAAAGTGCGATTAGGTGAGTGGGACGCTGCCGGAACGTACGAACCAGTTCCATACCAAGAGTACACCATAGCCAAAGTATTTCGACACCCTTCTTTCAACGCAAACACCCTTCAGTATGACATTACTGTTCTAAGGCTGTCTAATCCAGTACCACTTACACCTATGACTGGAGCTGTAACAACTATTAATAGGGCATGCCTCCCGCCATCAACTACTGCTAGTTATACCGGGCAGAGGTTGGTACAAAAATGTAATGTATCACTATCCTGTTAAAATTGTTTTTTTATAATCAAACACTAATTTCAGATGTTGGGTATCAGGGTGGGGTAAGGACATGTTTGGCGTTCAGGGGCAATACCAGCAAATTCTCAAAAAAATAGACATGTTAATAGTAGATTCAGCGACTTGTCAAAGTCAGATGCGAACTGCTCGCCTCGGTGCGAACTTCGTTCTGGATACTACATCATTCCTTTGTGCTGGCGGGGAGGCCAACAAAGACGCATGTACAGTAAGTAAAGTGTAATTATATTTTACAAAGCTGATACCTTACCCTGACCCTGGTGCCAATTATACAATCTACAGTGCCCTTCATGCTCTGTCTGTTTTCAAAAGTGGGTCATACATACATACATACATATTATCAAGCCCGAAATCCCTAATGGGGTGGGCAGAGCCACAAGACTACTTGTGGCCACGTTCGATTAATTAGTCCTAAGATGGTATGATGATGGATGGTGGGTCATACGGGCAGTGTTAATTATACTTTCAATCCTCAGGAAGGCTTTCATATTGAAATCTTAATATAGGTAAGCATTATATACCTAACTATGGATGTATTTATATTTTATGTGATATTAAATATTTCTTCTATTCCATTGACTCACCCATACTCCTCATTCGGTGAAAATTGTATTAAACGACTTTGTTTTATGCTACCTAAACGAACATGAGCTTCTTTCACTCTGTGTCGTTTGAAAATACCGTCATTGCCGTTAACTGTTTAAAATGTTTAAAAAACTTATCCTGTATTTTTTTTATTATATTACAGTTTTTTTTTACTGTATCGAGGCCTAATATTTGCTATTTTATCGGCACCAGTATTTGTTGCTGTAGATACCGAGTTCCTATTCAACCGCTGACGGATACTAATATGCCATCAGTATATATGAACCCATCGAAACCACATCGACTGCTGTAATCTCTAATCTGTATAAGTAATACCATTATTACCATGACAGGGTGACGGCGGCTCAGGACTAGTGTGCCAGGTGAACGGGCAGTGGGTGGTGGTGGGACTGGTGGCGTGGGGCCTGGGCTGCGCCAACGCCAACGTGCCAGCCGCCTATGTTAACGTCGCCGCGCTGCTGCCCTGGATACAGACCCAGGTTGCTACCACATAGGGCCGGGCACCAACACACAAGCATCAGAGGCGGTGTGAGGAGGACAATGCTCAGAGACGGAGAGCATGCTCTGCTCTCCGGCTTCTTTTTTCCTAACAATGAGGGTCTTATTTAAAGATTTTTGGATATTCTGTATGCATATAAATATCTGGTACTGACAAATAACATAGTTATTTAAATACAATTTCTAACATCAAACTGGTTAACACACTTTTTATTTCAACAAGTACAATTTAGACAGGGGTAGGGAAGAATAAAACAAAAATGTACTTAGGTAAGTGAAGCTTAACAGGACAATTTATTAACTTAACATTTTTTACAAATAGCCATGTAAACATTATAAAACATACATCAATCAACATAAACGATGCTATTTATACTTAAAGGAAATACAGCGTTCTAAACGCAAAATTTCAACGATTATTATATTAACCTTTAACGTAAACTATCTACCTTAATATAGCTTGTCGGGACGTAATCTAGTATTGCAGCGGGAATGGGCCCGCATCACGGACGATAATGGATCTAGAGGCAACCCGGTCAGTCTTCGTCGGGCTTCTCCTGCTTGACTACGAGCGCGGGCGAGGGCGCGGGCGGCGGCGCGGACGGCGCGGGCGGGGGCGGGGGAGGCGACCCCACCTCTATGTACTCATCACTATTCTTCTCTTCCTTTATCTCGGGCTCCTGCTTGACGAGCACATCGGAACCGTTAGCCGTGGCCGGCGTCGTCACCGGCGGCGGCGCGGCCGGCTCCGGCGGCGCGAGCGCAGCCCACGCGGAAGCTGCGCCTCTCGCATACGCCTCGTAGAAGGCCCTTTGGGCTATTTCTACCTCCTCCAAGTGGACGAACGAATGGTTATCTAACTCTGCGCGGAAGAAGAACTTTACGCCGCAACGGCCACAGTCGTATGGTCTGGGAGCGGAAGCGTGTTCCGGCAAGTGTCGCTGAAGACCAGCTGCGCTAGTGAACACGGCCGAGCACAGGTAGCAGGTGAACGCTCCGATACCAGCGAATGTGTGTTCGATGAGGTGTGCTTGCAGGCGGGTGGGGGAGCCCAGGGCGCGCCGACACAACCGGCAATCGTGGTCGGCGGGCGGCGGGCCGCGCGGCGCTGCGTGCCGAGCGTAGCAAGCCGAGCACGCACGCGCGCCCTCCCCGCCATCCCCTTCAGGCAGAGCCCGTAAACAAATCGCACATCTTTGCTCATCGCCCGAAGACCGCAAGTGAAACCGCGCATGCAACCGTGCTTCCGCCTCGGACGCGAGTGTCTGCCGGCAGATGACGCACGGAGCCGGCAGTGCGGGGTGGTGACGAGCCATATGGCTCAGGAATGATTCTTCAGACGGTAACCGAGCACGACATCTTGCACACGTGTCACCAGCTATAACCTGAAATTGTAAAGAGTAGTTGAATTAATTTTACTATCTACTCGTATAACGCCAATATGAACTATTTTGGACGTGGCTCGGTTATACCTTATTTATTTGCGATATTAGGAGTTTAGTAAGTACCTTGCAGTGAGTAAGCTTGTGTTCTGCCAGCACGGCGGCGGAGGGCAGTATCTCGTCGCAGATGAGGCACTTGTGGCGGGCGGCGGAGGCACCCGAGTGCACGCGCGTGTGCGCCTCCAGCTCGGCGCGGCTGCGCGTGCGCTCGCCGCAGTACGCGCACTGCAACGCCACGGCGCCGTTCTTGCGCCGCCGCTCCTCGATCACGGGCCCGGTGCCCGCGCTCGCTTCCACCCCGCCGGCACACGGGGAACAATCGCCGTCCCCGCCATCTCCTGAATTATTATTTTCCACTCTCTTGGACCTTGGGCTTTCGCCATTCAAACCCTGGAAATTAAAGAAAAAGAGATCCCTAAAATTGTATCCTAGTTGCTGTAAAATTTCGATCGAACGACGAACCGATTTCTAGCTGCAGGCATAGGTACGAGCAGCTACCATTGAAATTAGATTGTCAATTTGTTCACGCAATGCTACTGACCTGGTGCATAGCATGATGCGACTGCATGTGCCGCTCGAGCAGGTACTGCACGGCGAAGCTGTCGGCGCAGGCGGGCGCGGGGCAGCGGTAGGCGTGGTGCGCGGCGGCGTGCGCCCGCATGGCGCGCGCGCCCGGCAGCACGGCGCCGCACGCGCAGCGCGCCGCCGCGTGCCGCGCGCGCACGTGCGCCGCGCCCTCCGCCTCCGAGCGCAGCGGCCCGCCGCCCGCGCCGCACGACCGGCACACCCACACCTTGTTCTCGCCGCTGTGAGCCACGGCAAAATGAACCTACAATTTTAAGAATAGGTTAATAACGGCCATTTCTAATCGACATAAATTAGGGCTTACCACTAAACACGTAACGAATATGCTCACCTGAATAGCTACTTTAGAATCGAACATCTCCTTACAGAGGGAACAGCGATAGAGATGATGAGCGTGCAAATCGAGAAGATGCTTCTGCAGGTCATCTGGTGTGGGGAAGCTGCGGGCGCAGCTGTGGCAGGTGTACTCGCAGGAGACGGCGAGGTAGTGCGCGGCAAGGTGCCGCTCAGAGGCGGCCGCGTCCGCGAACGAAGCTCCACAGTGCGGGCACGGCGTGGGACTCGACCGGTTCAGCTCTCCGCCCTCCTCCAAGTGAGCTTTTAAGTGAGCACGGAACGCTTCAAAATCAGGAAGAGCCGCGTCGCATTGATTGCAGAGAAGCGTTCCCGGTGACAGTGCCAGTTGGGGAGTCGTTGAATCCGAACGACGGCGTTTAACCGGCGGCTCCTCCGTCGCCCTTCTACTTAGATCCGTAGGAGCAGGCTGGTCGACATTTAAGTCCGTAGGCGTTTCTCCATTTAGCAACGCTGAGTGAGCCGCACGGACGTGCAGCTGCAGCTGTTCCATGCTCGTGAAGGTGTCACGTGTGCAGTAAATGCACGCGAGGAGTGTGGGCGGCGGCTGAGAGGCGACCCGGCGCGGCGGCGTCATGGCCGCGGCGTCTACGCCGTGGGCGCTAGTCATATGAGCCTGAAAGGAAGACAAAAAGTTATTTGTCTCATCTAATTGGGTAACTAATCGTGACTACGAGTACATCCGTGTTAGTCATTATGTTATGTAATTTCAATGCCAATTACTCGTACTTAGAATGTTGAAGTGTCGAAAACTGATATCACATGGCATTGCATCGCACTATGACGAAATTATTTCAGAGCTTAGGTAGGTAGCCTTACTAATAAAGTCATCGCCAAAACCAAACTCCGACAATTATCGTTCCTGCAGCACGGGCAGAATTTGCGCTTGCGTTTGTGGCCCTATATGTAGGGATGTCAGTGCTGCCGCAATGTTGTAGCATAGTAGAAGATAAGAGCATCTTGTAACAGACCTGCAGCAGATCAGTCCTCCTGAAGGCGTCTCCGCAGCGCGGGCAGCGCAGCGCGCGCCGCCGGTCGGGCTCGCGACCCTCGCGCTCGCGCTTGTGCCCCTGCATGTGCGAAGTCAGCGCTGCCGCAGTGTTGTAACCGCGGTTGCACACCGTGCATTGGAATGGCTTCTGAATGTCGTGCGTCTTCATGTGGATCTTCAGGTGGTCGCTGCAAATGAACAATCAAATTACCACCACATACATAATCCTGGATGTATTTAGGAGAAAAAGAACAGAAGGCGTGTATTAAAATTGAAAACGGAGTTTATCTTCAATTGTAATCATTAACATTGTAAAATTAAGCTCTTCAAAAATGATGTGCCGAATTGGGTACATGGATTGTTATTATCCATATCGTTTTTTATTTAATTTTATACATAAAAAGACCTTTAACAAGATTAGAATCATTCGTACAAAAAGATTTATTTTTATGAGACGAACATTCCAAAATTACACCCAAAAAAAATGTAAATGTCCGTTCGAAAACATTCGAGAGAGATAAAGTCGTCTTTTATGTGACCACAGATGACAATTTGTCATATGAGACATAAGTACCCACATAAAGCACGAACCAAACAGAACTAACAAAGAGGCTTTTCACGCAAACTACAGAATAGAGGCGTTCGCCCAAACACCTCCGCTAATGGCCGCGCTCGTCGTGCCGGTTTAGGTACGGACCATTATTTCATTTTTGTGAGACCCTCGACACCATTTGTCAGCGCATCATCTCTTTTCACTCGACGGTGGTTCGTTGGGCCGACAAATTGCGTTGAATTAGTCACGTGACCGCGGCGAGGTGACGAAAAAGGTGACGCATCGGCTCGTGGCCGAGGAGCGAGCTTTGTGCACGGCTTGCGGTGATCAATCTCCGCGGGGCCATTGTCGCGCGCACCTCGCATCCTCTTTCCGTTGCGTCGTGGTGCCTTGCCTCGCACGACGACACAGCCTTCAATGCGCTTTGACTTACGGATTTTGTATTCCACTTAACTCTAGGCCATTCTCTTCCATAAATACTTATTAGAATCTAATTATGGTACCATTTTGTGGTATACTGCTCTTTTTCTGTAGAATTTGGAACGCACTTTTGTTCAAAGGATTCCTACTTATGGTTTGAAAATGTAAATCCCTACAAAGTTAACAAAACGAACGATGCTCGAATAGGAAAATTTACATGGAAATGTGTGCTCAAATATTTTTTGTTGGGTCTTTATCTAAATCGATGCGTATGATTAAGGAGTACAGTGCTGCAGACATGTTTTACCTCCTGGAGAACGCGGATTCGCAGTGCGGGCAGCGGTACTTGCGGTCGCCGGTGTGCAACTTGACGTGCCGATCGCGCGAGCGCTTGTGCTTGAAGTGCCGCGAGCAGAATTCGCACCGGAACGGCATCTGATCCGAGTGGGTCTGAGTACAAGATTAATATTATTAATAACTAATGAATTGCTACATATCTTAATCATGACCTTAAAAATAGAAAGTTAAATTCCAGAAAATTTTGGAATCTTTTGTACGAATTCAGCAAACCTAAAATCTTACTATAAGTTTGTTTGATTTTAAAGTTTATACACACAATTCACTTATGCTTCAAAAATCCTATCACAGGAAATATTTACTTCGTCTCAAGCGCAAGAGTAGCTATTAAAATGTGTAAGTCATACGATGATTAAGATGAAATAACTACGGGTGCTTGGTTCATAAAAAGCTCGTGAGAAACGCCGCCGAACAATGACGCGACCGCGCGGGTTCACCCACAGTCTAGCAGTAAGGGGTAAAAAACAAGATTGTGACTTTCAAATTAGACAGGTAGGTATCGAATCTGAGGATCACATGCTGATATTATAATACTTTCACAGAAAATATTTGTGATGAGTAAATGCAGACAGATACAGTTCCACGTTTTACAAGTTTCTTCTAAAATAAAATAAAACTAGATACATTAGGGTATATTATTATATCACCTAGACTACATAAGATTATCTAGAAGCCTTTCTCGCCTGCATAGTAACGCATAGCAGAGGTTCTACCAGTGATCTATCAATAACAATCTAGTAAGTAACCACGAGTTCACCCGAAGCAGTTGATCGATACAGAATCGCTACCACGATTTTTGACGTAACTAATCGATACGGAACCGATAACATTCCCGAGGATCCGGCGCGGGAGCAGCGATCGATAGCTATCGGTAAACTATACCGGAACATCTTTATGGAGCTCACCATGACATTTCAAAATGTTACTTTTACAACAGATCTGCGTTATTGATTGATTCATTTTAAGTAAGTTAAAAATAGGTTCAAAAAGGTGGTCTAAAATAAAAACTCTACTTGTGCACAGTTCTAAACTAACGGCATTTCTGGTACTTCAATCCGGTTTTCGCTTCGGAAAATTACCTGTAGATAAGTCTAAAATCGCACCTACTATAATTAAAAATATCATTAAACTAAATAGAGCTAGTAATAAAAAGTAGAAGTAGTATGATTTGTGGTTATTACTTTTTTAACAATATTTTTACTAATTATATTTTCATCTCTATTCATATTAATACATTATTTCCAAGGCCTACTTGATAATTACGTAGAAATGAATGAGCTGGACCAAAAAACCATTGACTGGATAATCCTAGAGTTGATTGTTTGCTTATATGTGTATAGTCTATTTCTTACACAAATAACGTTATATAAACAGAATTATTGTCAGTCATTCTTATGAGCGTGGGACAAAGATATACCAGCCGCGGTTATTTAATTTCGTGTACGTGTAAAAATGAAAATTTCAACGAATAAAGGATTATTCATAAGTCCATAATGAGGACGCTAATGTAGCGCTTATGGTTCTTGGCTGGCAGCGAGACATAGTAGAACCACAAAAATTTATCACGTGTTAAAGTTCTTATGGCGTTGACAGAAAGCCTAGTTTTGCTTGAATTCGTATCTTATAAAAGTGTTATAAGAATAATGGAAGCCAGTGGCCTTCGCACCAACATGAACTCGACGGGCCCGGCACAATGCGATCCCGAACTGACAGGCACTTCACGCTTTTACTAATTGACCACCTCGGCGACAATCCAGTATCATGCTAAACTCGCGCTCGAATGATTGACTTCTATTCTTCCGCTCTTGGGCAATAAATTGTTTCTTTTAAAAACAAACTGTTAGCATTTCTCAAATAATTTGGAACGAATCATGTATTTTTTCCAACAATGTTACGATGCATGTCTTTGCAATCGTTTTGCGCAGTGGTTGTAACTTTAAGAAACAAGTGCGAGTCGGACTCGCGCACGAAGGGTTCCATACCATTATCTATAATCAAGCTTATATAAGGTTTATGTTTATGACATTAAGTGTTTTTTTTTTATGTTTGAGGTGATTGAATGAAAGGTAAATTGCTGTATACGATTTATGACGTATAAAAAAACTGCTAATTAGATCTCGTTCAAACCAATTTTTGGTGGAAGTTTACATAGTAATGTACATCATATATATTTTTTAGTTCTATCATTCTCCTATTTTAGAAGTTACAGGGGGGGGGACACACATTTACCACTTTGGAAGTGTCTCTCGCGCAAACTATTCAGTTTAGAAAAAAAATATATATTATAAACCTCAATATCATTGTTGAAGACCTATCCGTAGATACCCCACACGTATGGGTTTGATGAAAACGTTTTGAGTTTCAATTCTAAGTATGGGGAACCCCCAAAATTTATTGTTTTTTTTTTCTATTTTTGTGTGAAAATCTTAATGCGGTTCACAGAATACACCTACGTACCAAGTTTCAACAGCATAATTCTTAAAGTTTCGGAAAAAAGTGGCTGTGACGTACGGACGGACAGACATACAGACATGACGAATCCATAAGGGTTCCGTTTTTTGCCATTTGGCTACGGAACCCTAAAAAGAAGTTATTTGCTTGATGAGCTAATCAGATCACCGCGGCCCATGATCACCAACAACCAATCAAGAGTCGCTAATCCGTTGTCAACAGAAACAAACTTCTCTCTTAAAGGGTCTCGATGCTAAAATTTTACTATTTATAATAAATATTTGCAATGACATTTAAAACACCTTTTTTAATCTTGCAGATGCAAACTGCGGTTGTGATTTATTTCAAGCAGTTTTTGGGTCATTCACATTAATCTACGAACCGATGCACTTCAAACGAAAACCTGTCCTGAAATCGAAAACCAAATACCAAATGGGTCGTCAGAACCCATAGATAACTATTGATCTTTTCGGGAGAAATTTGTTGTTTGCCGAAGGGTTTGCGATCTCGTGCTCCTTCAATTACCATAGGGTTGGCTGGCCGGGCCATTAGCGGCGCATCTCAATTCGTTAGCGCCGGCGCGCCGGGCCTTGGACACTGAATGACTCATTTCGAAACTTCTTTAATGCGATCCCCTTCGCCCTCGAATTATGTAACAGTCGTGTGAAAGTGACAGGACTAGGGATATTTTACACTTAAGTGATTTGGCGAAAGACACTCGGGTGTACACAAAACGAACTGCACTGCGCTCTCTGCTGATGTTGTATTGCATTGGTGTGAGTGGGATAGACCGCGCGCGCTGCTGCCCGCAATGTGACGAGCCAGAAGGTATGCCTATGGCCATGAGGAATGGCTTATTAAAGCTAAACGGCGATAACACAGGAGACTTCTGCTGGTTCCTTTATTCTCTCGGTTGAGATGACATAATGACAATGACATCAGATACAGGGAGACCTTACAGATCTTACAGGCCAGATCAACTGTTGTTTGTTTGCACATTTTATTTTATAATCGTTCTTTTCCAAATTTAATATGGCCAATTAATAGTTTCCATATACTGTGTTAATTTTTGAGGTCTGAAGATTGCAAGCTAGGGCACTCCTTTTCCTTTGGCTGCAGTTTGAAAAACAGGTTGTTGCATCGGTTATTTAACACTTTCAACATTGTTTACAGCAATCGATAAGTCGAAAAAAATTACCTGGTTGCATAGATTTTGTTCATAGTCGATGAATGTTGACCAATATAAGAAAATACGTAAATAGTAAAGCTATGGAAAGCTTTCAACGGCGGCTTCAAACTATACTTCCGCACAGGGCGCTTAAATTGTATCTTGCCTGGACAATTTAGTAAAGTCTGACTTTACAACAATTATGGATATTACCAGTGTCCGGTCGTAGGACCTAATTGAACTAAGTGATGGCGCTTCCGCCGTCTTCATTTCTTGCAGCTTTTTGCTCATTGTGATAAAGATAAGAAAGAAACACTGATGTAAGAAAAGGATTAATCTTCATAAAATATGAGGTAGGTAAGTAGGTACTGCTTACACAAATAATATAGTGCCTAAAGTGAATCAATAATGCAAAATGTTATAATATGCCATTTTTAAGCCACAATATTGAACAACATACTTGTACATATCATAAATAGCTTATTACGTTCTCTCTATTTCAGCGTAATCTAACTCATAAGATTTATTGTCAAAACTCATTCGAAGTATTGTTCGATTCAGTACCTACCATGGACGAATAAAACACTAACCTAAGATGTTCCTCCGCTTAAATAGTGCACATGATTATGGAAAATACACGTCTAAATATAAATAAGGACATTATTCCACCCGAGGCTCAAACTCAGCAAGTCTCAGCAAGTGTATGCAATAGATCTGTGCTGTGTATGTATGTAGGGTCAGACAAAGTTTAAATTTGTTATTTTTATTATTGTTATTTTATTATAAGCCGTATTTGTAAACATTAGTTAATGATCTGTTTATATTGTATTGTGCTAGTTATATTATGTATACGTAAGAAATTTTAGATAATCATGCACGGAACCCTCTCCAGGCGAGTTTAACTCGCACCTGTACGGTTTTTTTTTATTTTTGTATCATTCTGTTAATTCTGTCTATAGTGTTTGACGAATAATAGTAGTTTATGCAACGGTTGCATAATGATAGGCCTTAAAACACTAGTGCGGTTATATGAAACGAGCTTTTAGCGAGTTTCATAATAAGATCGCACGTGTGTTTTAAGGCCAAATTATGCAGGGTTGCATACATAACTTTATCTATACAAATATTATAAATCCTCAATGATGGGTGCAGAAACAATATTTTCTGGCAACAAGTTATTTGTTGCAATCGTGGCTGCATATTTCCGATATCCGGCGCATTTTCACATCACACACACTCCGAGAAGACTACTATTCATATTTTCAACTAAAATGTAAATTCCAAACATTTTTTTCTATTCAATTCAACAACAATTCTACTTTCGTTCAGCAAAACACCAACATAATGGCGGCAATTCGATCCTCCGTCAGACCATTTTTTTTTTTTTATCATAGACAAAGAATGAAGTCTCCATTCTCATGTCACTCGAGATCAAATGTTGTGCAGTTTATATTAAAAAAACATACTGAATTGACGTTTCGTATCAATAACTGTTTTAATATCTATGGACACTAGAATAGAGACCCACTTGAGTTTTGACAGCTGTTCCAAATTTAATCTCATTTCGATACTAGAATCGATACTGTAATAACATTGCAGCACTGGTTTTTCCTAATTGGTTGTCAAAATGGTGGTCATTTCCTACGGTTTTTGATTACACTATGGAGGTTTTATGATATGGGTGTAGATAAATATCTTTTCTTTCTTCTTTCTTTCAAACTATCTCCTTACCAAATTCCATCAAAATCGCTGCAGCAGTTTAGCCGTGAAAATGTAACAGACAGACAGACAGTTACTTTTTCTTTTTGTATGGATAGTTTTTCGAAAAAATCCATTATTTTTAAATGATTTCACTTATAGTGTATCTTTTAAAACCAAAAACATTTATCATGAATATCACACAACGAACGTTTTTAAGCACCTGTAACCGCATTAAGCACGAAGTTAAATACTTCAACGCAAACGTGCATAATCTTAGGGCCAATAAACTCAGGAGCGGCGACTGCTCAGGATCTATGGGAAGCGATCGATCGTAATTAAATCAATAGCGGACATAATCAGGTAAAGTATCCTACAACTTATATAGCTATACATAACAGAGGCTGCTTTCAATTAAACAATTTTCTCGGTAAAGCACGGTCCGGAAACTGAAAGAATTTGTGAATATGGGGTCATCGTACGAAATTCTTTCTGCTCCCGGACCGCGCTTTTGCTTTTGCCATTACTCGAATGAGCTGTGTGAAGTGTGACGTGTCATGTGTTTTAATCGAAAATAAGTATACTTAATAAAAATATACTAGGTAACAGCATGATGTAACTCATCCGTGAACGTAACGTATCTATTTGTTTGCTTTTGTTACACAAATTAAGTACAAATCGCTGCTTTAATTCGACAATGGCAGAACTCGAATGAAACTTTAGCCTAAGTAAAAGTTAATTTAAGTTGTGTCTGTCAAATTAAAGTAGCGAAATACCTATTATTGATGGGATGGCGGTTCTAGCTTTGACTGGACTATTGCTTGAATGTGTGCTCTTGTGGTTTGAGTATGCGAATCGCTTGTTATGATTACCGTGGCCCGGCCAGTGACGCACGTGTCTACGCATGGATTACAAAACCCCAATTGATCCTAAAACAAAGTAGATACCTCCTGTCCAGACGGCCCGTTCTTGGAACAGGGAAATAATATAAGATTTAACCACGCATTGGGTTAACTTACTAAAATTTTGTAACAAGGTTGATAGACGCTCTATTCTGCCATGATAATGTTTGGGGATACGGAAGCGGCAGGCGCAAACACAATCCTTTACGTTGTTCTAAAGTCAATCTAATAGAAACGTCTTGGGTTAATCGTTTAGCTATGTTATGCTAGACCCGAAATCTTCGCACACGTATTCAAAACTCAATCCTGCTATCTTAATAAAAAAATTAATGTGGAAGTGTGTGAAGTTATTTGTCCGGTGCTATATCATATCGTATCCGTAAATGTCGAAGATTTTATACTTTTAACGGAAACGGGGTGTGATGTTGGTCCAGTTTCGTTTCTTAGAGTAGATTCTGCGTCTTCGCATGGGTTTGGATATTTATATGAAGAATTCAAGTCCTTTTAAGTAGGTACCTGGATGAGGTTCGTTCGTGCGCAAATTAATCGTTTCTGTTATTTTACTGGATATTTTAGATTTTTTTTCAATTGATTCCTTTATAATTAATTTTCTTCCCTAGGGTATAGTCAGGCATCACTTTCATCCCGCTATTCAGATAAAGCAAGAATTACCTACTTTCAGAATATGAGAGGTGAAATAGTAGTTTATGCAACGGTTGCATAATGATAGGCCTTAAAACACTAGTGCGGTTTTCATGAAACGAGCCGATAGGCGAGTTTCATAATAAGATCGCACGTGTGTTTTAAGGCCAAATTATGCAGGGTTGCATACATAACTTTATCTACACACATATTATAAATCCTCGATGATGGGTTCAGAAACAATATTTTCTGGCAACAAGTTATTTGTTGCAATCGTAGCTGCATATTTCCGATATCCGGCGCATTTTCACATTACACACACTCCGAGAAGACTACTTACTATTCATATTTTCAACTAAAATGTAAATTACAAACAACTTTTTCTATTCAATTCAACAACAATTCTACTTTCGCTCAGCAAAACGTCAACATGGCGGCAATTCGATCATCCGTCAAAACCATTTTTTTTTAAATCATAGACAAACGGATGAAGTCTCTATTCTCACGTCACTCGAGATCAAATATTGTGCAGTTTATATTAAAAAAACATACTGAATTGACGTTTCGTATCAATAACTGTTTTAATATCTATGGATACTAGAATAGAGACCCACTTGAGTTTTGACAGCTGTTCCAAATTTAATCTCATTTCTTTACTAAAAACGATAAAGGAGTCATGTTATTTCTTTATCGCAGCACTGGTTTTTCCTAATTGGTTGTCAAAATGGTGGTCATTTCATACGGTTTTTGATTAACCAATGGAGGTTTTATGATTTGGGTGTAGATAAAAGTATTTTGCTGCGATATAGTAGTATTAACTTGACAGCAAAGGTAGCCGCATTGATAAAACAATGCGATATCTATCGCTTAGGCAATATCGAATTAGAGACCCTGGGGTGTTCGATTTCTGGCTGGTCAAAACGATATACGATAATATCAGTGGATGCGAAACCTTGTAAAATTATAATTCGTTTACATAAATTAATTAGACATTGGTATTTAACACACCCTCTAATGAAGAACATCTTGTTTGAAGCGAATTCACACATCAATATACTCGTACATAGAATCTCTAAACAGTCTTAGAGTGGCATGCTGAGCCGCTACGTCTCGCAGTGACCGCAACGCATACTCGTAAACATGACAGCGGCATGTTTACTCCTCCCGCTTAATTGGAGCAATCGGGCTCCGACAGAATTAATAAATCCATTCGTGCGCAGGCGATAAATCGCCGCGGCTAGCGCCCATGCCCGCGGCCCACGCGTCTCCACACAAACAGCATTGGTGAAGGGTAGTGAAGAAATCAGAAAACGATTAGCATGCGATGTCTTATGTTTTGCTGATTGTAGTTGTCTTACATATATCATGAGGAAGAACCCATAATCAATATTAATCAGTTATTTATTTATTTATAATGCGTTAAGGATTTGTCACACTGAATGCATTCTGTGTCCAGGCGCGGTCGCAGCCTGAAATTTTTGGGGGGGGTCACTAATAATCAAATATGTCGAGTAAATTAAACTATATTTTTAGACTTGATTTTTCTATTTGACGTGTACCGTTCTCTAATCCATACTGTTCATTCTGATATTGTAATAGCGAAAGTAACTCTGTCTGTCTGTCTTGCACGGCTAAACCGCTGAACCGATTTTGATGACATTTGGTATGGAAATAGTTTTGACCCTTGGAAAGGACATAGGCTAGTTTAAAAGTTAGTATTTTGTATAACATGCAATCTGACCAGGTGGGCGCGTGGAAAAGCATGTACGCACGCAAAATACAAACAGAACGCAACTAATATGATGCGGGCTGTGCTTGCTTGGGCAGGACCGCAGGACGCAGAACGCATTCAATATGAAATACGTTTTAATTTAAGAAAGTGAATTAACATAAATCATTGATTTCCCTAAATAAATTCACTTTCGCCAATGAAAGTATCAATAAACATCGAAAGTTGGTTGGATGTAACACGATTATCGTATTAAAGTATCCAACAGCGAACACAATTATCATAGACAAAGGGGGTTGCATAGTGATGCATGCGGCGACCGGCACAACACCTTGCGAAACATTAAGTCTCGTCTCGACGGCGCTTCGTGCCGGTATTCAATAAGCGGAGAGCGGTCGGGCGCCGCGGGAGCCCGGCCCCTGGGTGCACACGCCGCGCGAAGCCCTGCTGGCGCCCGCGCCGTCTCCGCACCACCGCACCTCTGTTTATGGTGAAAAGACACGCGAATATCACGGTTTATTATTACCACAATACCGTGAGAGCGAACGACGGACATTTCCGAGTAAAGATCACCAAGAACGTTTCAAACAAGTTTGTGTGAATCTTGATGGTCAATAAAAGCGTTGAAATGGGTCCGCGCAGCTACCGAGCGACTTTCTCAGGTCCACATAGCGCGGCGGCTGCCCCGGGGTCAGCCCGACTGCCCGATTACGCTTTTAGAGTACCGCCACCCGCGCCGGGTACCGCCATAGATTCACTACTGATATACTTATATAGCGTGTAATATGACCGAGCATTCCTATGACTTTTTGTTTTAATTTTATACTTAGGTAGTCCTTATTTTTTAAAGTATTTCCAGCAATCAACACATGTATGGTACTTACCTGAGATCTTATAATTTACTGACTTCGGGTTTTGGCGAAAGTCTATTAAATCAAATAGAGAACGTCATATCATGGAAACCGTCATAGTAATTTGATAATTATTTGAGTGCAAGGAAATAGGTCGCTAGCAAATAACATTAGAAAATATAATTGATGTTACAGGCACTTGCAGCTACGAGCCAAAAAAGTATAATTAATATTTTTAACCGACTCCAAAAAAACCGAAGCAGGAGGTTCTCAATATGACGCGTATATTCGGAGATGGCTGGACCAATTTGCATGATTCTTTTTTAATCGATAGGGTTTTCTTCCAGTTTGCTCCTGTAGTGATCAAAGTTTACAGGATCTATAAGGAATCAAAGGAACTCCTCAAATATTATAGGCACGTATATAGCAATTTTGGTATTTTCTGTAATAACTCAAACAGTTGAGTTTCAAAAATATTATTAGGTGAAGTGGAACTCATGATGAAGACCAAGAATGACCACCGGAACTCCTCAATTATAAATATTCCACGGGTGGCGATTAGATTTCTGTATAAGGTTGGGAAGCAACTTATGATGATGAAAATGCATGTGGTAAAATAGACCGGTGGTGAAGAACCAGGATAACTCATCAGCGATTGACGTCTTTCCACCTTGGATAGCAACATTTTATAAAGGGTGATGCGCAATTCGCTATTGCTATTCTTACTTGATGTAGTTTTGTGTCGTTAAATCACATAAATACACTAAAAACCGTTTTCTTACTTTTCAAACGGTTTTTGAAGTCGCATTTATAATTTTTATAATACGTACTTGTATTGTATAGAATTGTCGTAAATATTTAGTTATAATACAATTTTTACTACCTATTGTACCGAAAAAGTAGCAAGCAGAATCTAATAAAGTCATAATATATTGAAATAACCCTTATTAATATACTTTCTTTCTGATATATCTACTTACTTATTATACAGAATAGAAACTTGAATTCTAAAACGATACGATACGTAACGTTTTCAATGGTATCGATCTAGCATCATCGTTCGTCAATCAGAGAGCAGGCTTGGGGAATGGATAACGTGATAAATGCAAAGTAAAATGATAAAGTTAATTGGAAGTAGAGGAATCGCAATAAGACAACGCGGCCGCAGCGACGGGTGGGTGTGATGGCGCTCGCACCACGCACCGAGCGCCGACCGCCGCCCGACTACTTTACGACGTCGAGATTGCTCTCCATCTGATCAGCCTCTATCAAATACAATACGTATCAGCCGGCTTAATTAACTTGGACAGCGGAGAACAGTTTTGTGCAATTCCTAACGTAACATTCACACCGAGACCTGTATGTACGTACAGTTTTACGATTTCCCCGGAGGTTAAGAACTCGAGACGAATGGCGCGAGGACTTGCAATTGATTTATTTTTAATGAACGCCTTTCCCAAGCTGCGGTGCGATGATAAAGGTGTGGCGCGCCAGGCTAGGGAGTTGTTATCGCAAGCCTATTTCCGGCCGTCACCGCTCTGTCGCGGCGCGAGCGCGACGACGCGATCATCGCCCGATACATTTGTCGGCGACCGCGACCGAGCTGTTTGCGTTCGCGCATGCACTGATCGTATCACTTGAGACGCAACGGCGACTGTGCAATTTCTTCTGATAATCTAATGAAATCCTTTAGCAATCAATAACCCTTTCCGACTATTACAAAATAAACAACAAACATTTTGAATTAACCAGGAGGTGTCGTTTTTGTCACTTTACGTGTATGTGACCGATCTCTATCCTGTTGCGAGCAGATTAGGGAGCGGCGGCATGTAAAGTGACGTTTCTATTTGTCGTATCTCGGCTAGATCTGTCGCGGTGTGTGTTGTAATCGTAACGCGGCGAGATCGCGGACGAGCGGCGCCGCACAAAGGGGCCGAGATGTACGGCCGGCGTAATGGCCCTCACGTCACAGCCCTCAGAGCTCAGCTCGGTGCAAGGCGGCTGAGATACATATCTACGCACCGGCTCTGTAAATGGGCCGTTTTGGGTATCTACTTGCTAATGAAGCGCGGTGGCTGCATGGTGAAACTGGACTGTGAATTCATAGATATGACGGATTTAATGGCCGCATTGTTCATGCTGTTCGGTCAGGTTATTTAATAGGCTAGCCTAACCCGTTGGCTGAATTTAAATGCTTACCTTAGATGAAGATACGTTTTAAGTGACAGCGGATTTGGCTTTTGTTTGGCTTTCAGGCTTACCTGTTCATGTTTCTTGAGGTAGGAGAGCCTCGGGAAGGCCTTGTCGCAGAACTGACACTGGTAGGGCGTGTGCTCGGTGGCGCCGAGCGTGAAGGGCGGCTCGGCCTCCGCGTCGGGCTCGGCGCCCGCGTCCGCCGATGTCGGCGACGGCGACGGCTCCGGCGTCGACGACGGCCACGAGCTGCCAGCCGTGCTGCCCACGCTACCCAGCGCTTCTGTCCAACAAATAAAACCGTCGGTTAAATTTGCTAACCTCGTAAGTACATTTTGGACTAAAACCTTTTTTTTATTAAGGGAATGTCCGAACGCCTCGAATCATATCGTATTAACTTCATACAACCATTAAATATTTAATTATTCAATAGAAAACCTCGTAAGTAACAATCGCCATTTTCTCAGTGAGAACAAGCATGTCCTAATACTACTACCTAATAAGTACTGTGCGAGATGCCATTTTAAGACGGAGTACACGCGGTATTTTGTGCGGAATATTCAAAAAGCTGAACTATCTATAACAAAAAAGTAACTTTTACCTTCAGGTCTTTATATTTAAATTATAATAATGTACCGTATCCTCAATTTTTTTTAAAATGTGTTTTGATATAAAATGTTTTTATTGATTAAATATTCATCTACCTAAACCGAACATGTAATAACATGTTAAAAAAACATATGTAATAAAGACGTAGAAAAAATTGTAAGAGCCGAAATGATAAACAGTAAATGATAACTGAGAGGATTTTACAGGCGCTGTAAAACATATTAAGGCAGACAGCGCAGCTCTAGGCTCAGATAAAGCCATCATAAATATCGAGAAAGCCCCACATTTCAGCGTTAAAGGCGATATATCTCCGGGAGCACCTCGAGTGGCGTGAAATATAAACAAATTGAATGGGCCGCAATGACGAGCGGTATCACCGCAAATGATGAGTAATGTCGGACAGCCGCGGGCGAGAGCCCGACCCGTCGCTGCTCACAACGACCAAAAAGAAAAGCAATGCCTTCAAAAATTACCGCCCTAGCGCTAAATACAGAGTAGCCTTATAAATTCTGATTATGTTCCTTTATTGTCGCAAATGGTTATCCTTTGCGTTTATAAACAGTATCAACATACAGAATGCGCTTGAATATTTGCCGTGATTTAACTTCAGCGCCTCTATTCGGGAACGCTAAGTGTAGCGACTCGCGAGCTAGATTTGTCGTCCCACTCTTCCGCACGACGCGTACCTAATGCGTAAGAGCGAGATGCAGTCTCGCTCGCGGGCCGCTGCAGTATCACTTAGACGTTCCCGAATAGACGCCCAGCGCCTCTATTCGGGAACGCAGTGATTCTGTAGCGATTCGCAAGGGAGATTTCCTATCTCGCTCTTACGCATTACGCGTCGTGCGGAAGAGTGGGACGACAAATCTAGCTCGCAAGTCGCTACAACATCACTTAGCGTTCCCGAATAAAGGCGCAGTACGATTTTTTATATCGTTCTTAGCTTTTTCCAATGGCTATATTTTTGTTTAAGGTAAAACTAAGCGCTCTGCTGGTTATGAGACTAGTATATAATTATTTTTATTGTTCTAAAATATTGCTTAATTTTTGCATTTATATCAATGTGAAATCAAAGAACGAATACATGTTTACGTCTTCGCAGTGCCGCGTCTCCCTTTCTCCGGCGTAATAAGGACTATTAATATCAATCTGTTCCCACGACGCCCCGAATGCGCCCTAATGGCCAAAATGATAACAATTGAATTTAGACGTTCACACCACCATTACGGGCTTGTTTATGTCCAAGCCATTTATTAGTGTTCACTAAGGGATTAATTTCACGTAAAATACTAGATATACAGAATTATCTCACTTAGAGATGTCAATTTTCTTTCCTCAAAATGGTATAATACTCAAGAATTGAAGATAAAGTCAAAGTCAAAGTCAAACTATCTTTATTCAATTTAGGCTTTTACAAGCTCTTATGAAGGTCAAGGAATGAATCTACCACCGGTTCGGAAAAAATCCTCTACTGAGAAGAGCCGGCAAGAAACTCGGTGAGGTATCATTTTTTCAAATCAGTACACATATAAGTCAACAATGATGTCTACAGTTTTATACAAATCTAAGTATATACCACAGCAGGTACGCTCATCGAGACCCAGGGATCGCCGGTGCAGGTCACGATTTAAGCCAAACGTCCCTGTCCATGACGTAGTCTTTTACTGAGTAATATGCCCTAGAAATAAGAATTCGCGTTACAGTAGATTTGAACATTGTGTCTGTTTGTTCTATAAGAATTAATAGCTGCTTCACATTTACAAAACCACCCTATTAAATTATACGCATATTAGGGCCATTATTAAAAAAACGATCATGCTATACGATGCAATTAATGATAACGCAGGAACGAAGTGGATGTACTCGTAACACCAGTTTTAGTGCGCATATCAAGATCGTCAGTCGCAACCCAAGTGACCTAGAGCTTGGAGTCGTATAAACGGGTAAGTGGTAGGTGTTGAGTGTCGGTGGTAGGATAATTAACAGTGGTTGGTTGCAGTCGGGTGAGCGGCGCCGACGCCGGTGGGCGTCGGAAGCGCACATCCTAATTGCGTCGTCGCCTGGACACCTCGACCGGCGCCTCGGCAATCAACGCGGATCGCTCTCACACCGACCAGCACTCTACTGTTATTGTTACAATTAGGACTATAAGTAGACATCGGACACTTCGTACCTGCAATCTAATAGATTCTGTTCTAGGCAGGCAGCCTCGAGTCCATATTTAGACCAAAATGAGGTTAGCGGTTTGCAATTTGGAGCATGTCTCAGCCTTTCCAAACTACGCCAGTTTTAGTCACAGTTACTATTAAAATAAGTTCACCATTCGGCCATCCTCGGTTATTGTCGGTATCTCTCGTTTTTCACATAGAGTATATCACATTACAGATATGATCTCTAAATATACCTATTACCCGTTATCTTATTAAACACAATACAACAGAAGGATATGAGCAAAAAAACCTCCTAATAGCTCTACAGTTAAGTACACAACCTTTATATTGAAATAAGAAATATAATTAGGGACTATTTTTGACAGTATGACACGCATGACACAATATCGTACTGTTACCTTACGTAAAACAGGAACTATTGATTAGTAAAGAATCATGAATATAAATTAAATAAAAATATACATTGCGTTTACGATACTTTAAGTTTAATGCTTCCTAAAAGAAATCGCAGCAATGTAGCTTGTGCCATTTTCGTCTCCGGCTTTAGCCGATAATAGCCTAAAATGTCAAATCGATAACTGATTTTAATTGTACTGTAGGTACTTACTTAATAGTAGTAAAAGGAAATTTTATCCATATCATCTATAGTATAACTTTTTAGTTTTAACATGAAAATGTTTCTCCAGTTTGAACAAAATAATTAGATGCTCCTATGTCTCTGTGCCAAATAACTTACCCACACAAAATTGTTTGGGTAATATAATGTCTTCCCGAAGTATAAATATAGTGAGACCGACATACAGACTATCACCAAGATAAAATAATTATTGAAGCGCACGGTAGTGCGTAAAGGCCAAGTTCCAAGAAACCTGCCGCACGCACGCCGAGCATTATTTGCACGAACTGTTTCGAGGCACTTTTGACCAGTCTGTATCTCAGTATCAGTTTGTATTGCAGCAATACTGATAAAACTTGAACAAAGTATAAACATACCTATTTTCATGCATAATACCGAATGGCGTTCATGAGCGATCAATGCATAAATAAATAAATGCACGGAAAACACGAAGCTACAGCAAACTTGGCTTGTCTAAAATTTTACGGCTACAAGCAACCGAGACTTATTTGAAAATAAATTACAGCTTTGTAAATTATAGACATATTGCTTTGATTTGTTGATTTTAGCAAATAGCTTTGCAAGCTCTGTCCGAAATAAGTCGCTTGGTTAATATTAGCAATACATAGTTTGTTTAGTTCTAGCCCTCCCATTTTTTCAGTGTGGATCCCGATTTATAGGTCTTAGTAAATCAAAGTTTCGGCAATGACTCACTGACTCACTAATAGTTAATAAGTCAACCCAAAATATTACAAAAAAATATTAAAATTAATTAAAAGGTGAGAGCCAGATGATATCTTTTTTATGTATCTGCGTGATTATCTCAAAAACGTATGCATCAATTTGGTAATTTATTTTCCAATAAAACTTAATTCTTTTGATTTTTAGCGTATTTAACAAGCATTTTCACGCGGTTTATTGTACTTTTTAAATATTTAAAACTACACGTACACCTTCGATTTATAAAAATGAATGCGCAATTTTAACATTAATTTTAGGAGTTTAGTAACAAACAACAGGTAACGAAATCCAACCAAAAACAAAAATGTTAAAAAGAAAGTCAACATCTTCCAATCGTTGGGCCAGAAAAATAGTAGATATCCAGCTGGATGCCAAATTTTAGAGCACTACTTATTAAGTATATTAAAACCTAAGACTGCAGTAGTCACGAAGAAAATTAGTTAACTCTATCCCTGTATTTACCTAAAATTATAAAATATTTAATTTTCAACTTTGCTGTTTTTCATGTTTTATTATTAAAATGCTTAATAATACCTTCTCATAAAAATCTGCAAAAAGCTCAAAATGAAAGTTTTTATACATTTAAATACAAAGATATAGTAGTATTCATGACTACAGTACCTAATAAACAGAACAGTTTTTTGAAACTTGGCATCCATCTGGATATCAACTTTTTTTCAGGCCCGACAGTTAAGTGGAAGAACTTGGCCTTCTTTTTAACATTTATAGTTTCGGTGGGATGTCCTTTCACTGTCTTTCTTAAGGTTCCGCAATCAAAATAGGAATCCATATAGTTTCGCCATGTCCGTCTGTCCGTCCTTATGTCACGGTCACATTTTCTCCAAGACTACTAAAGTTACAAAGCCGAAATGTACAAGTATAAAAGAGAGACAATTTGTACTTTGTCTCTCTTTGTCGTTTTTTTTTCATGTACTACCTCAAGTGAGGTTTCGTTAGATAGCTCTTTAAAAACATTAAAAGTATGTTATAAGAGTCATAACCAATTTTTATTCTCCTATTGTTCCCTCTTGGAGGCCTGTACCCAGCCGCCCAGCGGTAGAAAGTATAGAAGCCGTTTTATAGTTATGTTATATATTATGTAAAAGCGATGGATTTTATGCATACTAAAATATCTATTATGGTGTGGGTTATTGTTAGCCAAAAAAAATAAGACAGAACAATCAACGAACGCGGAACTGAGACCTTTATATTACTGCCATGGTCATACAATATGCATATTCTTAAGGAATCGAGTGAAATAACACACCTGCCCTGGAGGGTGGTTACAGATTAATTGAGTTTAATTTTGAGGCAAATTAACCGGCCACGGCCGAGCACAGACACAAAACGTAGTTTCATTTTAATTTTGTAATGAAATTACGATGAAAGTTTGCAAATATAAGAAGACGATGCATTTCAAAATTCAAATTCAGGACGTACTACATTTAGCAAGTTGGCCACCTGCGGGCTCTTTTACTTTTCAGATGAATAAATGAAATAGAATAAGTTGAATCTATCAGCGCTTCGGGACAGGACCATCATTACTGAGAAGAAGCGCCGCACAGTGTTTCGTCTAGAACAAGCTAGGTGAACAATATTTACTTTCTGTGTTTTTGGGTTGTATGACGATCACTTATAATTAATAAAAAAAAATAAGTTGTAATTTTAAATAATTAGCAAGGGGCCAATTTACTAAAAAAACATGATTTACTTAAAATATTATATTTTTGTCATAAATTAATAACAATATAACACAGATAAAAACATGGGAAAATACAAACTAATTACTAGTACAAAATTATTTGTACACGTATTTTTTACAACATTATTAAAATCTAAATAAACAAAAAAAAAACTATTATTGATCATCATCATCGGACTCGTCCGTTGTATCAGAAAAGTAGTAGTTTTCTTCATTTTGGGAAATCACCCTAGGCTGTATAGTTGGAGCTATTAAAAGTTTTAACACCTCTGAAGGTCTACCTATTTTTTGGGAACCTCCCGAAGCCTATTGATCAAAGGATCAGATGTGACAAGCAACATGGATATTAGGTCTCTATTTTTCAATCATTCTTCAAAAAGTTCCATCTTTGATACGGAATATACGTAAAGAATAAGAAAAAAATATGTTCTACTCATTTCTGCTGAATAAAAATTACAGTAAAGTAAATAAGAGAAATGACTAGATAATATGCAAAATCTATGGGTGTGTAAAGCGGAGTAAAGTATTCCCCACTCTATTAAAGTTGATAAACATAGAAAAATGACCACGTATTTCGACACGTTTTTATAACCATCTTTTATAATATTTAAAAGGATATTAAGATTTGTTTAACAGAAAATAATATAGGACTCACCTTCATATATGAGATCCATCACTAACACTTTTTCAAAATAACGCATAATCACAAGAGATGTTGTTGAGCGTGTCACAGAAATGCAACTGATTAAATAGTGGGATTGCACTTACCTCATTAGCTGACTTTAGCACCCTATAACTAATGACATTAGACAGTTAGACATAAACAATTTGTTAATATAGGGGTTTAAACATGTTATTTATCCTATCTGATTACTCATTAGTAGAAATCCGCTAATGACTTTTGTCCACCTAGGTTGTTCTACACGAAACACAGTGCGCCGCAAGAAACTCCGCGGAAAGGCATCTTTTCAAATCATAAATTTGGTTTTACATCATATAAAAAACATAATCACATGAAAACATTTCAAAGTAGTAAATGATAATTATTAAAACTAATAACTATACAATAGATTGATGAATAATCAACAACTGAGATAGTTATTTATGATACAAGTGTGGAAAGTGTGTGTATAAGTAAATGTTTTCGACGAGTGTATAAGTCAACACGAGTCGGAAATCATCTTACGCACGTGTATCATAAGTTTTACTACGCATTGTGCGAGAAAATTAAACAAATATATTTTGAAAAAGTCAATGTCATTCTTACATTTCATTGTACTCCTTTATCATAGAGTATTTACATAACTAGTATTTTTTTTTTTAATGGACCTACGCTGTTTGTCTTTGGTAAATTTATAAAACGAATTGGTTCTTGAGAGCACGAACAGTCCGGGCCGGTGTATATCGTGTGTATCGAGGGTGGAACCTGGTTTAGACTCCAAATCTAGAAAATATTCGTCTATACCTTAGTTCCTATATTTAAAAAAAACAAAACTCGTTTGTATGTAAACTGGTGTGTTTTACAGCGATCTGCCGCTGTTTTATCTCGAACTCTCGATTTCACGTTTGTAGATGTTGAAGTACCTACCTACACTTACTAGATAACCGTTATAGTAGTTTATGCAACGGTTGCATAATGATAGGCCTTAAAACACTAGTGCGGTTTTCATGAAACGAGCCGATAGGCGAGTTTCATAATAAGATCGCACGTGTGTTTTAAAGCCAAATTATGCAGAGTTGCATACATAACTTTATCTACACATATATTATAAATCCTCCATGATGGGTTCAGAAACAATATTTTCTGGCAACAAGTTATTTGTTGCAATCGTGGCTGCATATTTCCGATATTCGGCGCATTTTCACATCACACACACTCCGAGAAGACTACTTACTATTCATATTTTCAACTAAAATGTAAATTACAAACAACTTTTTCTATTCAATTCAACAACAATTCTACTTTCGTTCAGCAAAACACCAACATGGCGATCCTCCGTCAAGACCATTTTTTTTTAAATCATAGACAAACGGATGAAGTCTCTATTCTCACGTCACTCGAGATCAAATATTGTGCATTTTATATTAAAAAAACATACTGAATTGACGTTTCGTATCAATAACTGTTTTAATATCTATGGATACTAGAATGGAGACCCACTTGAGTTTTGACAGCTGTTCCAAATTTAATCTCATTTCTTTACTAAAAACGATAAAGAAGTCATGTTATTTCTTTATCGCCGCACTGGTTTTTCCTAATTGGTTGTCAAAATGGTGGTCATTTCCTACGGTTTTTGATTAACCAATGGAGGTTTTATGATATGGGTGTAGATAAAATAGTTTTCTGCAATGTATACATCTATACAAATAAATAAAGTTCAAGTGTCTGTGATTTTAAAATTAATATGAATGTCTTAAGTGAAAAATGCTATCTACACGATGCCTAAGCCTAAATTGCGGATTTTAGATTTTTGTCTTTGTGATTTTAATATCTATAATATTAGTAAGACACATTTTTAATATTAGTACCTATGATATATAATATACACGTGTGTATACGTAAAGAATAAGGATATTTCGGGATATAAAAATAAGAATCTCCTTAAAATACATTATTCATTTCTGAGATATGTTTGTGAACTTTTAAATGTATTTTGTTCGTAATCGCCAATATATTATGTTATCTCGGCGCAGGTATCCTAATTAACCACCCTTGATTCGGCTACTTTGCCTCTTCATGGAGCATGAGAACGAAGCTAGAAAAACATGTATTCTATACATTACACAGAGTACATACTCGCACTGTACGTTTAGTACGGACTCTTTTGAAATGACAATATTGCGCCTACAAAAATATTGCTGTGTTCGGAAGCCTCACGAATCCTTTTTAGGGTTCCGTACCCAAAGGGTAAAAACGGGACCCTATTACTAAGGCTCCGCTGTCCGTCTGTCCGTCTGTCTCCAGGCTGTATCTCATGAACCGTGATAGTTAGACAGTTGAAATTTTCACAGACGATGTATTTCTGTTGCCGCTATAACAACGAATACTAAAAAACAGAATAAAATAAATATTTAAGGGGGCTCCCATACAACAAACGTGTTTTTTTGCCGATTTTAAAGATAATGGTACGGAACCCTTCGTGCGCGAGTCCAACTCGCACTTGGCCGATTTTTTTATCCGGCGTTATCGATTTTATGTTACATCATCTGACCACGAACGGTTATTAATATGAATAAAAATAATGTTAAACGTATTTTGTTAAGTTTATATTTTATTATTACCATAGTAAAGTTCTTCCTAAACATGGTACTATAATATTTTACTTATAGAGATGATGGTCAACCCTAAGCGTCCGACCGCGGAGGCAATTCAGTCTCCTTAAGGGTCGGAGTTAACATACGTGTCCTGTTTTACTATGCCTGTGCCCAGCAGAGATAATCATAGAGGATTGGGACTACAGAGACTTTCGGCATTCAAAGTTTGAATGACTAATCGAACGAAACCGAGGAACATAATGCCAGCATAACTCTACCAAGAAATTGTTTTTTTCTTTTTAATTGTTTAATAGATCAAAGTTCAAATTTGGACGGTATATAGATACTACTAGCTGTGCCCGCGACTTCGTCCGCGTAGAATAGTGTCTTTGTGTAGCATTTTTGTATTTCACGAAGAACTTTAATGAAATTAAAAACAAACTCCTGTAAGCAAATCGAATTGTAATCAATTTGCAGTGAATAATACTGAATCACGTGAGTTCTGTGACTCCCCCCCTCTTTCTTACTAGCGTTAACTTCAGTTACATATTTTTAAATGACTCCGTAATTGTTACATCTTATCTTAGAGGGTGGGGTCCTTGCGGATACACATCGACCCTATGGGATCTTTTGTGTAATTTATTTATTGTTACATCAGAATAGCTCTTATATTTGGTCTCTTGTCGCAAACTTATAAAACAATCACATAAACCTTACATATTTCCATACAAACTTTCATCCCCTATTCCCTATTGTTATTTTACACCCTTGAGGGTAAAACTTTGAATGTCATATTTATTTATATCGAATCAACAGCCTAAAAAATAAGTTTCAAGCTTCTATCTCTAAAAATGACGATACTTCCATTCAACTTTTCATCTCCCCTTTCAACCCCTTACAACCCTTTTATCGCATTAAAAAGTAGCCTTTGTCCTTTCTCAGGCTCTAGACTATCTGTGTACCAAATTTCATTTAAATCGGTTTAGTAGTTTTGGCTTGAAAGCGCAACAGACAGACAGAGTTACTTTCGCATTTATAATATTAGTATGGATTAGAGTAGAGTTGGCTATGCGCACTTTGGCTTCGTCTGCGAAGTGTGCATACTTGCACAGCTTATATAGGCAGTTGTAGTGTAGCTTTGGCGAGGATAATGGGTTTAATTTTAATAAAAGTACTTTTACTGAGATAACATATTTTTTAAGCCGTTGAAACTTAAATCAGAATTTTGGGTAGACTCTACCTTTTCTATTTTAGGCTTGACGTAGTATTTACGTATAGCCACCACAGAACACATACACACATACTTCTCTTTAATCTTTTAATTTAAATCTACTTACATTAATCAAACCTGAAAACATAGTATTTCGTGTGATTACTCAAAAAAAGTGGTCATTCGGTAAAGAAGACAAAACTGTCCATAGACTACTAAGATACTTCAAGACTTACGGTATCTTCGAGATATGCGGTGTCATTCTACATTTTTCCATGTCACACAAAAACAAAAAATAAATAGGTACAACTAATTAAACTTGTGAGTTTTGTAATTTTAGAAACAAACTGTATAATACTGTTGTTACCAAAAAGAGAACGATCGAGTTCATTGCTACGTAGTGCTACACGCCATTTTTGTAGCCCGTAGCGGTGTTTTTCCTCTTGTAAAACTAACTACTAAATAAAGCCCGGCTACTGGGTTTCCGGCAATGAAAATGTTAAATAAGCCCAAGACTAAAAAAAAAATCTTTTCATGAAACAACATTTAGACATGTTTTACTTCAGAAGCTTGAGTTAATTAGGTAAGTTATGAGGGATTGCTCAAGTGCACTGAATCAGTAGTAACGCCAGTAAACCTTGGGTTGCAGGTTTGATCTTAGGAGTAGGTCTTCTTACGTAATACACACCGGCCAGATACCGAGTGAAGCTCGTCGAACATAAATAAATGTGTTAATTTAAATTACCATCACACCACTTTTGTATGTAAGCAAATGGCAACGCCAAATCCATAGCTAGTTAAGGCTCACCTTTCAAATCATCTGGAGTGACGTCATGGTTCTCTTTATTGGCCTGTATCTTCTCGATGAGATGCTCCAGCCGACTGCTGTTGCCTTTGAACAGCATGATCATGGCGCCTGGCTAGGCTGCCTTCCGCGCTCTGTGACTCTCGTCCGCAGCGCTCTGTGACTCTCGTCCGCGGCGCTCAGCGCTCCAACCGCGACTAGCCAGCAGATTGCCGCAGGTGCATCAGTTCCAGTTTATTTCGGCCTTTTTTGCGGGTGCAGTTATCGCGCGTGCGAATTACCGCGCGCGTGTCCGACAGGTGGCTATAATTGATGGGCCCCCGTGCGCCCTTCACGGCAATTATTTGGGTGAACGGTCTAATTAGCGAACCATGCACCTTGGTTACAGGTGGGCTGAATAATTCGTAATACGGTAGCGGGATGCGGTGCAACAAACGCCGGCGGCGGCGGTGGCGTGTGCGGCGCGACTGCGAGGCCCGGTGGGCGAGTCGGGCGCCCGCGGCACCCTGCGCCCCGCCTAGCGCCGCGGTCCGCCCACACGACCCCCTCCACCGCACCCACTACTAAACATTTCGATACCAAAGCGACTTTAAGTTTCGAATACTTCCCGTGAAATTGTATTGTTGTATTCCGTAATGAAGTAAAACTTCAAATCATGAGCAACTGCACTTTTCCGATTGTCAGTCAAACAAGCATTTCCATTCCTTCAAGTCGGTACGCTAAAATTAACGCATGCCAATGAACACAAAAAAAGCTGCTATATTTTTTTCATTCCCTCTCACTTGTCCCTGGGGTGCCGGCACAATCAATCGTCACATGTTACGCGTTGAAGGCAAAACAAACCACGAACGCGATAATGACGAGAGACGCTAAAATGACAGACGACGCTAAAAGCTTTTCAAATTACGAACTTGAGTAAGAAAAACTGATGAGGGATTTTCTTCGTCCCACCCACGGCGTGGGCGCGGCCAATGGGCGCCCACCCCTCGCACCCCCCGCCCGTGCTGCGCTCCACTACACTTCACTAGCGCTTTGTCTACATTTTTTGTGATCGTCCATTAGGTACCTGTCATTAGCACGATTTGACAATGATATTTTTGTTGAATAGCAAAAATACTCTTTAGTTAAAGTTTATTTCTATTAGATGTTTTGTGTAGATTATAAAATCAGTCAACAAGAAGCAAACTTTTTAGTGGGGCCAATAGATTGTTTTTGCAACCATTTATGAGTATTTATGTATCGACAAGGACGACAAACTGGGAAAGATTCCTTAATTATCCTGCAGCACTGTAATACAACGAACCTGCTTCTGCAGTCTCGAACTGCATCTATACCCATCTATAATAGTATGTATAGATGCAACTTAGTAGTTTGTAACAGTCACCAGTGGCCGGCTCGGTCACTTTAAACCATTGGAGAGCGATTCCGCGCCGCGCCGTTATTATTTACCTTTTAGTTCAGAATAAATTACCCGGCTTACGCGCACCACGGCGGTCACATTTCGGATAACTCCACGAATATATTTACAAGTAATCGCACCCTTGAGATATCCGTGGAAAATAATGCTTAACAAATTGAGAATAGCTACCCAATCTGGATCATAATTTCATTGGAAAACTTAGACATTTAGTCACTTACAAAATTTGCTAGACGTGCGTGTGCTTTTAGAGTATTGCAATTTCGTTTACATTAGTTAATTTGAACAAGACGCGTTCCCAGGTCGTACTGTAACAAACAGTATTGAATATTAAGCATGCCATGCATTCAGCTAATAAGTCTGTTGTTCTACAGCGGCGTAGCGAGGACCTACGGGGTACAGATTCTGACAAATTAATGAACATTAAACATGCAGGAGATGTTCGCGAAGCGGGGCGGATTGACACCGAGTAGTCAGTTGTCGGGCGCCGGTTCTGAATACAAAAGGGTTAAACATTAATAAGCACCCCTCCTCTACCCTGACATGGACGATTAGTCTGTCACTGAGCCAAGTCTCCGAGTCCTGAATAAAGTATTATGAAAAAGTGCTTCTTATCGCGCAAGCCCTGCACGACCGCAGACGGTCTGATGAGGGTCTATAAATATTTCCACTTGTTTCAACCCTTTAAGTCCGCTCGGAGGGGACTACTTGTGATATGTAGGGACGAAATTTGGATTAACATTCCTGGACTTTTTGCCAATTATTGATCGGCTTCAATTTTTTCAGCTTATAGGTACTCGAGTATTTCAGTCGGCAACAAATACGTTTTTTCATAACAACATAATAAATTTGACGCTCTGCTTGTAAAATGATTTTCAGCGCGTTTTAAGCGTTTACGTTTTTTAGGGTCTTTTGTGATTCGATATATACCTAAGTAAATCAAACCTGCAGTGCCTACACATCATGCATCAAAATTTAATGAAACAAACATAAATCGTTGTTTATACGTGTACATTTGTATTCCCGAGCCCAATTACGAATGGTCGAGTGTCTGCGGCCTGCATATTTGATGCGAAGCCGGAGTGACATTCGCGCCGAGCCGCCCCCAGGCCAAGACGCTGCGATCTGGTTGAGGCGACGGAAACCCAATCGGCACGTTAATCTTTCATTCGTTAAATGTCGAATCATTACTAGTTTCTCCAATGTTTCAAGCTTATTCTGCTATTGCAACTGACTAAAGATTAGCAGATTGCTTACGCTAAAAATAAAATATATTTTAAAATGTATACTAATATCCACCGGGACGTTGAATCAATTCTCAATTCTTTAGTCCGTTAACCTAAATAAGAATAAAAAGATGATTCTAAATGCCCATCGCGGACAAAAGATACCCTACCCGTTCTAGAGCGCATTTAGATGAGTTGGGATCGGAGTAATGGGCCACCAGTTTACTTTTGGCCCATGCCGAGTAAGAAGAGGTCAACCGTTTTAGACGCAGGACCAAGAAATTCGATTAGGTTCAGCGTTCATTGCTACAATTATTTCCATTGATTAGAAACCTAACCTACCCAAGTCTGCACGAACGATTTAGTGATTGGCAGAATCAAAATACTAAACAAAGTTCTTGTCGTCCAAATAGGGATGTTTCCTGGGGAAAAAAAATCTGATTAGTCCGTCAATTAGATTAATAAAAAATATTGAACACGTATTTTTTTTCTTAATCAAAAAAATCAAAATTGACAAAGATAACGCGCATCAAAGTTCGGGAGTGGGGGCTCATGACATGACGTCACTTAATGGTAAAAAGTACTTATACAAAGTCAGGACGTCACGCGGAACTGCAACGCACTGTATCTTCGTCATTTTTTAATTAACTGAACAAGAAAAAATGTGTTCATTATTTTTTAATAATGTAAATGACCGAGTAATTCGAATTTTTCAGGAAACACGCCTATTATGCGTTTTCTTTATTATAAAATAAGTGTAAATTGTAAATAGGTACTTAGTTACGGACTTGTTATTCAATTATACAAAATTCTCAAATATTATTCATAAAACGAAACTGATTAGGTTCATAACTTCTCGTAAATGTTGTTAATGTTCTTTCTCTTAATAAAACCATTCCACAATACAGATTTTTTAAGTGTTCTTTTACTAACATTTGAACCACGACGAACTCGCGTTGTCAACAAACACCCACACATTTTTTGCCGTACCTGCGCGTCCCGAAGGGGCACACGTCTACGTCTCAATAAATCAATGGGCCGAGCCGAGCAGCCGTCATTCCAGTGTATTACGTCCTTCACTTCCTTTTGCGTCATTTTTTGCGTAACTCCTTTACATTTCCACAACTTTTATAAGTCACATGATTCAAGCAAAAATAACCTTTCTGCTAACTCGGAACTTTGACTGTCACTTATTTGTGTGGTTCTGCCTTACTGCCACTCTATTACGAACGTGTTTAGGGGAGTTCCGTTGTTAGATTGGATTACTTCGTATTACATCGGATTATTTGATGTCAGGTTATTTATATTTTGTCTTATTCTATACACTATTGGTTTTACCTACCAATTGATTTATGTGCCTTATGTTATTTTTAGGGTTCCGTACCTCAAATGGAAAAAAGGATCTTATAGGATCACTTCGTTGTCCGTCTGTCTCTCTGTCAGTCTCTCATCTGTCTATCTGTCTGTGTGTAAAAACCGTTTTCTCAAGAACGCGTGGACGTATCAAGTTGAAATTAATATAAAATAGTTAGGGTCTACGATTCCTTGCCACCCGAAGAAATGAAATTAAATGGAATTTTGGCAAAAAGCGAGGTCTTACAGCACAAGTAAAGAAAAAAATCAGAATATCGTTAATTTTTAGTTATATCATAAACAAATATATTTCCTTGCGATTATAAACTTACATTTACTGTTGGAGAATCGATCGTGACGTATATCGATGTATGGGAGAACATTTTTTCAACCACAAAATTAAGTTTCTCCTTCAATCCAATTTATCTTTACGTTAGAGCAATTTTCGGAGATTTCATCCTACTAATATTATAAATGCGAAAGTTTGGATGGATTTGAGTTTGTTACTTAATCACGCCAGAACGGCTGAACGGATCTGGATGAAATTTGGCACAACGATAGATTATTCTGGAATAGCAAATAGGCTACTTTTTATCCCTTACATTTTTAAAGTTCCCGAGGGAGTAATTATAACCTAAGTCCACGCGAACGAAGTTGCGGGCAGGGAGCTAGTAGTTTATAAACTTAAGGAACGTTAATTATGTTTTTCTTCATTTTAGGGTTCATTAAATATATTGTCTGTTTTTCATAGTTAAATACGGGACCCTCGGCGCGCGAGTCAGACTCGCACTTGACCGGTTTTTTGTTCTTAAAACAACGGCAAAGACTCAGAGGTATAGAAGCATGTAAGTTACATGTTAAAAGTTCATAGCTCCGAATAAATTTACTTTGGTATGAAAGATAGCGAAGGGCGGGCAACACAAATTGAATCCGGTTTCAATGAGTCCCAAAAACTTTATGCCTGTAGGGTTACAAAATTATATTTCCAATCTGCGTATCATACAGAATTGAGAAGGGTTTCGTCTCTCTTGGATATAGGCAAGGTTAATCGATCAAAAATGTGTAAATTTTCCGTCGAACAATTTCACAGATCACGATAAGCGTATAATAAAGGCCACACAAGACAAATAGACTTAGGATGTGATGTTTTTGTGCGAGATCGCAACGACAGATAGCGCGGCAGGGTGGTCCCTCGGGTGAAGCTCATCCATGATGTATGAAAAAATCCGTAAAAAGTATCTTGAATTATTGGATACTTGTCAGGCTCAACTTTGTGAGGTCACAATAGGAAAAGGAAGTGATTTGTTAGAATTTTTATAAAACCCCCATGCTCCATTTAGTTGTAACATAAACATTATGTCGTGACGAAAGTTAACACATTCAACCACAAGTATGCCAAGATTCCGACACGACAATCTCCGTAATAAACACCCTTCACGAAACTTGGTTGATAATGATCAAGCTATCGGTTAACTGATGGAGCATTTGTGGCACTTTAGTGTGGTTCGCAGGCGACACGGCGCGGCGCGGCAGTCACGTCGCGCGGCGATGGTATCCCAGACGCGGCGCGCGCTCTCGTGCGCTGTGCGCGCAACATCTCACACGAAATAGGTCAATTACCACGTGGGAGTGGAGCGATACGTGACCGTAGCGCCTGATCTACATGATATCACGGTGCTACGTTTCACGCCTTTATGTATCACAATGGGCATGACAGTGAGAGCTAGGGATTTACAACTTTCCCAGAAAAGTAAACCATTTTGTTCCAATAAAGTCCGCCCTCACTCTTGTAAAGTAACAATTTAACATTGTTGAAATGAAAACAAATCAATCTTCAACAAACAATACAGGGGCGTGAACCCCAAATCACATCCACCCTCCCGGAAGAAGCAACATACAAGTGCTTAAGTATTGGCGCATCACGCGTCACACGATGCTGCTCCTCTAAAGACACGTCACGCTCCATTAGCCTTTTCCAACGAAATTCTACATAAAAAGAAAAAGAAAATTTAAACTGTAGATGAAGACGAACAAATACGTTACGACGTAGATTACACTTAAAATTGCCAATTGCGGTTGCGTAATTACTTTTTGTCACCGCAGAAATGAAACTTCGACTGGAGTTTTTATCACAGTCAGTCAGTAAAAAAAGTATAGGTATGCGTGGGAAATTGATACAGTTAAAGTAGAAGAGGAGTTAATTCCGACTGCATGACTGAGACCCATAGTGTGCTGGTGGAACGAATGGCGAGGCGTGCCCATCTTGGTGACAATCTGCGCGTTCACAGCGCCTACTACGCCCGAGGTCACCCTGATGCCCGACACTAGTATGACCATAATTAAATTAATGATCATCTACAAATTAAAATTAATCTAAAACACAGAATCATGATCATCTTCACTGAATATGAAAGTAATTTCGGGTGAAAGAAAATCGGAGCATGGCACAAGCTGATTTTCAACGTAATACGAAAGCTGTCCATTGTACAAGTGTTGTTTCTTCTATAGAAAAGTCTCTCCTAAATCGATTGTGTAGACACAATGTATAAGTATCGGATCTGCGGCAGATAGTTGTCCCAGCTGGCCCTGGCACGGTCGTGAGCAGCCATTTCCACGGCGCGTCACGCAGCTTTTTACCACCTCTTGGTGAGCTATGCCGAGTTAGTCTGCACGACTTGGATTACAAAGTATTGCCACTGTACAAGACAGTTGAGCTAAATCACCAATTGTCAAATTAAAACTTTCGTGAGACATTATGAAAACTTGGAATACACATGGCTTTACTCACGATTTATTGTCAGAAATAGTCCGACATGTTTCGGACTCGTATGGAGTGCTTCTTCAGGGGTTGAGTGCGGTCCCAGTCAAAGCAACGCGCGCACAACTCGGACTATTTCTGACAATAAACTGTGAGTAAACTAATTATGTCGTAATTATTTATTGAACGCACGAAGAGATGTGACAATGGGGTTGTCGAAACTCCTCGTAACTCTAATAAAGAATGTACCCCCGCCGGCTACTCATAATTACATTTTAAGATCTCAATTAAGGTGAATGAAATATTGATATGTAAAGTTTTTGTTGGTCATGGTTGATGTTCATCGCGATAAAAGCGAGTCTTGCTGCTGACTAAAGGAGGAGTACCTATCTCAGACCCTCGAGCGTGCGCCAAGCGAATCGGCACGTAGTTCCGGCGCAGGCGCAGGTGGTGATGCTGCGGTCGCGCTCCGCCGCCGCGCCACCTGCCACCGCCTCAGTCGGTCAATCACTACAGCCCCGCTGATATGCCGTCGATAACACCTGCCTAATGCCTATCATTTGCTAAATATTTCAATCGATTGAAGGTGTTGATACAATTCACACCGCGAACCACACTCCTAATAAGAAAACAATGCAATGGAATACTTACAGTACCCATGATTATATTACAAAAGGGGAGACAAATTGTTTATAATTTATAACATCTTACCAAACAATTCGTAAGATTCGGAAAAGGAAATCAAGATATTTGCATAAGACTTACAAAAGCGGTCTACAGGACCGGACAGGAAGCGTAGCCCTCCGAACAGTCTGAAGTGGCCTGCACTTCCGGCAGAGTTCCGGCGACTGCGGAGTACGCCTTAGATGGACTTCCGCCTTTTAACTGGCTACACGAGTTACGATCATTGTGTATTGTACCTAGACTACCCTCGCCTTGAGTTATTTTATGTCGACGCTTTACAAAGACTTATTGACAAACTAAATACGCAGGTTTTGCATAAGCATAGTAGTTTAACAAAATCTCAATTTTATAATTAACTCACAACAGAGCTTTTCAAACAGTGAAGTATCTCACAAAATCCATGTTTTTAACACAATAGCTATCCTGGTTTCGCTCATTAAACATCAAGCCCCGATTTGCGTAATCGGATATGTTATGCTATTGACAAAGATGCCTCAAAATCGTAAACTTAACCGAAATCTGCGAAGGAAATACGTTCGAGAAAACAATGATAACAATAGAACTAGTCACTAACAGGAAATGCCTCAACTACCGAGATGAACCGTTGCTTTATTGCATAGAATAACAATGGCAATAGACGTCAACGATAAAATGTAAACATGATACTAGAGCAGCGCTACCAATGCATGTTTACTTTAGAAGCTTCCTTATACGTTATAGCCATTGCAAACAATCAAAATTCAGTTGAGTATAACCGTATCGAAATTATTACAAAACGTTGAGAGACAACAAAACGAGAACCGGCACAAAATACTCAATTTACGGCCATCATTTATTGAACCATTAAAGTGGTTTAAAAAAGTTCAGAAGCGGTGATTACCACCGAGTGTATAATAGTGATTTCGTTTAGGGTTTTGGGTCTAAATCCAATATGTTACGATTACGATTAAGGAGCAATGGTTAGGGGTTGAAAGGAGATTGGTTACGCACGAGCTGATGAAGACCTCACCTGACTGCCGTTTTATTTATTAACACCTGCCGTTGATTCTTACACCTTGAATGTCCGAGATGCTAATGGAAAACCTCTAAACTACTATAGCACAAAATTGACTCAATTTTGAGATTAAATGAACGCCGAAAAATCTTATTCAAATCAAACTTTATTTTTTCAATTCCATTACACCGTACTTTATCAACTATAATTATTATCATCAGAACGGGCATATGCGGAGGTAACTCCCAGGGTACGGAATCTAATAAATGACTCAATCCAATGCCGAATCAGTAGCTATTTCTCAAATCTAATCGTGAACGTAATCATAGCCACAATGAGCGCGGTGATGAGTTGTAAAGACATGAATGCGCTAATTTTCCGGAGAGACGGGGAAACGTGACCGGGGCGTTTGGCGGTGGCCGCAGAACCACCATGTAATCAACGTCGTTGATTGATACATAAAAGTGAAACGTTATCCGAGAGCCGTTCGTTACACAATCCCATCAGGCTATGCGTGCGCACGCGTTGTTAATTATTAAACGGCAACCGAATTTCCATCAATTCACAGAAGATAAGAAATCAAGTTATTAAGGCAAAATTAGCATGACCAACGCCTCTATTCGGGAACGCTAAGTGACTCGTGAGCGAGATTTCTCATCCCACTCTTCCGCATGATGTGTAATGCGAAAGAGTGGGATGAGAAATCTCGCTCACGAATCACTTAGTGTTCCCGAATAGAGGCGCTGTTAAATGTGATTTGTTTTACTGTACCTACAGATATATAAAATGTGTTTCTTGGGTTTCAGTTGGATGTTAGGCTGTTACCTACACTGGCAACTATAATGCATGCCCTCAAGACACTCTTTATTCTTAGGTGTTTGATAAAACCAAAACATGAAAGCTCTTTGTCAATTGGGCAAATGCACACGCATTATCCGTGTCACTGCTACATGTCAGCTTAAAATATAGCATGAGGAAGTAACGACGAGGCGATCGCCTTGTATCTTTATTTAGCAGTCTAAAGTGCAAAGTCCCTCCCGGCCCGGCATTACAATTTAAAATTACTTAAGTTTTTTTTTCTGATTTAATCGACATTTATAATCCTACGTTGGCTAAATTCCATAAATTAACTTACAGGTGTCATTTGACTTTGCCTTAATTTTTTTTAATTTAATGCATCTTTCCCTCAGAAACAATTTAGCCAATGGTTTGAATGAGATATTTGGCGACGTGGCAGTTGACTTCGAATAATACACTGAGAATTTTTTTGATGCTGTACCTGCATTACCGTAATGTATTCGCAGCCAAGTCCAAATAATATCGAAGCATCCGAAATAATGTTGATTGTTACGTGGCGTTTGTAGTCCGTAACATTATCTATGTAGCCCGCAACATTATCTATGTAGCCGAGTCTCTACTTACGTTAGGTACGTTTTTCTCCAGAATTACGTACGTGGCATCCAGAATTACGTGTGTCGGTACAGTAATTTATTCTCAGTGTATCACATATATTACAGATAAGTATTCAGGTGTAATTAGAGATGGGTGGGTATCACAGCGCGTGTGACCGGCAGCCTCGGCCCTGGACCAGCATCCTACATTTGGGTGGTCGCGGACGCCGAGCCTGCTCATTTCACGCGCGTTAACAACCATTACGACCTCAGCTGCATAGACGGATAAACACAAATTAGAATATCCAATCCAAGTAATCAATACGATTTGCCCCTGATAGCTGATTGATGATTAGACAATGAAGTTGTCTTTTTGGAGGTCAAACTTTTTTGATATGTTAGTTTCGGCGATTTTTTGTTAGTTTAAATTGAAGACTATAGGATTCATATTACAATAAAGATAGGTACCCGTGAACAAAATCGCCTTATTTAAGCATAGTAATAACAAAGAATTCGGTTTAGAATCTAGAAATAACCCTTATAAAAAAGTCAACCAAATACCTAAACTCTTTTTAAATATAATGAAATTAGAAGAATCTTGAAATAAGAAGTGGGAGGGGCTATAGTGGCCTGGGTGCACACGTGGGTGCCGCGGGCGGGGCGGACCGCCCAACACGGCTCTACGCCACGCCCAATCGGCGCCTCAACAAAGTTTCATACTGTTTCAAATACAAGACTTCAGTCTTGACATAGTGAAATATTAACCAATAATAAAAGATAGCGGAGCTAAGAATATCATGGATAGATATATTATGTCGTTGTTGTATCGCGTACCTACTCCGTGTTTTCACGAAAAGCGAATGATTTCGTAATGACAGCCGCTTTACGCTATCCTACAGATTACAGCGACGCTAATCGCGTGTTTACGCAAAAACACGGACCGAATCTCGCGTTTTCATGAAATAATAAATGTTTAGTAGAATGACGAGATTCTTAAAGCAATAAAACACAAGAAGGGTTGGAGGGGTGGGGAGAGGGTCTCGGATTTCGTCTTTTCACTAAATAGCTACGGAGCTGGGTGCCAAAATTTCTTTATGATTTGTTCGCTTGACAGACCTGAATTGTTCGATTAATGACAATGTAAATACCCACAGAAAAATAGTCTCCCACCATGGTAGCGCTGCGTTTAAAATTGACAGAGTTTCAAACTTTATTAAAAAACGGTGTGCTAAATCATTTGCTCGTGTCTGCCTCTTGGGCTACTGGTCAGAATCATCCTCAAAACGATGAACATCGAAGAGGCAGACGTGCAGGGCTCTGTTTTATAACGGGACGTAGTTGCAAAAATGTAAATGGAAAAAGCTATACTAAATCATTTGTTCGTCGTTCTCGTTGCGTCCATAAGATTCATTAGGATTCCAGAATAGAAAAAAAAAATTGGCAGATGTCTAGGTCGCTGATTTTTTTTATGCCCGTTTTTTTAAAGTTGTAACTCAAAAACGCAGGGACTTTCATTTACTGGACCACATCGTTTTGTATTGACATAAACTTTCATCCCTATCAATATGAAAGACGAACAAATCATATACCAGAATGGCACCCAGCTCCCTAACTAAAACTAGTCATGCTGTTTCATGAAAGCGCGAGATTCCGTTCGTGTATTCACGAAAACACTGGCTCATAGCTTCGTTAGAATCCGCAGGAATCATCCGATTTTTTGCGAAGCCCCTCGTTTTTCATGAAACACGGTTTACCACGGATCCTATGCCGAAAAAAAACATCTTCATCATCATTCAAAATTTACATATCGCATCCGTTTTCATAAATAAACTTGTTTCATTTTTTCAGTTTCATTTTAAAGTAAGTCTTAAAACGCTCGTGGCGTCTGCCATTACGTAACTCGCCTTCGACTCACATCGTAACCCACACTGCTCGCGTTTTAAGACCTCACTTATCCAACCGTTGCATAAAAGACTATTATAGTTGGTCTGTAAGTATTTTCTATAACTAGCTAAAAATTCTCCCACCTTCGGAATGTAAATAAAATAGGATGTTTTTTTGCACCAGGGCCTTTGTTTACCGTAGCTAGGTACCTCTGAGTTGAGATTAATTCATGAGCCTTCCTTAGTGGCAATTTCCAAAACGCATTGCATCCGTTTTGTGCTCGAAGCATACACGCACGCACGCACATGTTTAAATATGTATTTATTTATGTATATTAATTAATTAATTTATTAATGAATTTATGATTAATTTACTATAGTAATATAAGTATTTGTATCGTTATTTAGTAGCCATAGCACAGGGAATACTACTTTGGGACTATATAAATGTGTGTTAGTGTCCAAGATATTATAATTGTTATTATTATTATCATTTCCTTTTATTATTAGTTCACCGAAGCCTTTTGAACCCAAGTCATCCCGCCCACATATATATATACTTATAATAAAAGGATAACGAAATAGATTTTGTACATGAAAGATATTTAAAAAATAATGACAGATTTGGCAATTAGGCGTTTAGGAGATGCCGAAACACCTTTAAAAAAAAACTTGCCTGTCTGTCTGTCTGTCTGTCGGTTAATTAATTAGAACCATGAAAATTGGCATAATGATAGCTGGTTACAAATGAAGAATATTTATTGGAATTTGAATATTTAAGGATTTTGAAAAATCAGCCCTTAATGGTATAAAATAGGGGATGAAAATTTGTATGGGGGGTACCATAACTTTTGAAGATAGAAACTTGAGAATCGGTATAATGACTGCTGGTTACGAATAAATAAATATATTTTAACGATTTTGCAAAGTCAACCCTTAAAGGTATAAAATAGGTGTTGAAAATGTTTATGGGAGCACTGTAATTTTTGAAGATAGAATCTAGAAAAAATATATTTAAGCTGTTGGTTTCAAATTATGAATGACGTATTTGAGTGCTTTTGGACAATCGACCTTTAAAAAAGTAATCTAAAGGTTAGAATTTGGTATGGAAATCTACACCATTATAATAAATCTGTAGAAAAGTCGTGTCTGTAATTACACTACTTTTGGAATAAAGCAGTTCGACGGACTATTGATACTGAATCCAAATCAATCATTTTTAGAATTTTTGGCTGTTTGTCTGTCTCTCTTTACCCACTTTTGTATGTATGCATATGAAATTCGGTATGTAGATAGCTTATAAGTTTAATTTTTATCTAGGGTACTTTTTACCCGACTTCGCGGGTGTAAAAAGGAAGGTTATGGTTTATCATTTAATTCTTATTTCTCACAGTATTTCTTACAGTTTAATATGTTGTTATTCAATGAAGCATATTAGTATAAACTTAGTTTATGAGTATGATATCCAAAATAGATTTTACCCGACTCCGCAACGAATTACGAAATTAGGTAAGGTTAAGATGCGCTAGGTAAATTGGTTAGGTTAGGTTAGTGTTGCGTCAGGGCCGAAGGCCCAAACTAGGCAGAAATAGGAGCTCCGCTAAGCGGAGCTCCGTCGACCCTGTCACTATGTAACGAATTAACGTATGATTTGGTTATTCGTGATTCGTGGTAACGTAATTTTGTGGAACTGATATGCACGGTTACGATATTGTTTGTTTCGGGGATAAGTATGAGAACCGCGGTTTGTATAGAAATGTTTAGATAATTAGTTCGGTACAGACAGATTTATAATTGAGATACGGTCATGTGTGTTTATGGAATACTAAAAGAAAATAATACTCAAATAAAAAATGTACGCTCCAGCAACTGAACTGTAGTTTACTGTAGCGAAATTTCCGCGCTTATGATAAAATACGGTAACGTTTGTTGGCTCAAACATGTATATACTTAAGATACGAAGTCGTCTAACGTCTAACCATTTGGATCAGGAGCCTTGCAAAACCAAATGCCCTCAATTGAAAAAACAATCATATTGTACTTAATATTCGACATGGCCGCAAGCCGTTCGCAACAAATCAATATGTCGTCCTTATCGGATAATATCAATCAATTCCTAATTGCTTGAGCGAAGAGAAATCTCCATAGCGTCGTATACAAGATATTTGGTGAAGTGAATTAAAAAATCCTTACCTAAACATAGTGATTTTTAGGTGTTCATGTAGATAATGCATGAAAACTTTCAAGTTAAAGTGATTAGGTACTTATTTTTATTCACTTCACCCATTATAAGGATTAAGTGCACATTTTGTCCGGGACCACCTGATCCGAATTTGGTGGTGTAGTGTGCGTTAATGGTAAATAAAAATATGTAAAATGTTTTTATTTTAAACTCATTCATTTAAAATCTTGAAGGTTTAAAAGCTTACCTGGGAATTAAATTTATCCTACGCGAACGGAGTTGCGGGCACAGCAAGTATACAATAAAGTAACACAAAAGTGCCAAATTCTAAAACCAATATGAGAAAAATGTTACCTCGGTTGAACGGCTCCTGGCCTGGTAAGTAAGTTAATTCTTTCGTTTTCCGCTAGATGTCAGGAGTGTGCTCGAGGAAAACTCCACCCTACATGAAGTCGCCCGTCGGCTCCAGCTTTTGAGTGTTTGTTAACAGAGTGCGCTAAATTACGTTTTTGTAAACAATCTAGTTAGGATACAATGACATTATTATTAATTATTATAAATTCAGTGTATCCTAACCTATCCTAGTAATATAACAAATGCGAAAGTCTTTGTGTGTGTGTGTATCTTTGTTACCACTTAGCTTCGTAATGGCTAAACGGATTTGCATGAAACTATGTTTATAGTTACCTTAGGCCCTGGAATAGAACATACTTTTTATCCCGGAAAATTCAAAATTTCTCGAGGAATAACTTTAAACGAATTCAACGCGGACAAAGTCGCGGGCAGAAGCCAGTATAATATAATCCTAATCCTTATCCTTATGAATGTTATAATATTATAAATACGAAAGTGTGTTTGTTTGTTTGTTTGTTTGTTCCTTTTTCACGTCAAAACGGAGCAACAGATTAACTATATACGTTGCACACCGTTAGTTGGAGGGCCGGAAAAACGTATGCCACTTTTTATCACAGAAAAATGTACATTTCCCGAGGGAACAACGATAACAGAATTACACACGAGCAAAGTCGCGGGCAAAAGCTAGTAATTCAATATTCTTATTAAGCCGATAACACAAAAATGTTGGTGCCTTTTTATGCAAAGAAATGTGCTAGCTTGCAAATTGTGATCATTTTAATTTAGTGTCCCTACTACAGTGATGAGCATAGCGATGGCAATCGCAAAATGCAGTCGGCAAACATGAAGGTGTTTTCGATACAATCAAACCTAACAGCTTACCGCTTTGCATCAAATCTAAGATACATTTTCTCATTTACCCGTAGCCGTGTATGTATTTAGGAAGTTTATAATGGTTACAGTTGCCGTACAATTAAAATCAGTTAACGATTCGACTTTTCTCAGCTATTATCGGACACGAAAATGCCACAAGTTATATTGCTGCGATTTCATTTAGGTAGCATTCAACTTAACGTATCGTAAACAATGTATATCACCTGCCATATGTCATTACTTACTAATAGACCTAACAACTTTACAGAAGCGATATGGACATACGTTATTTATTGATGTATATAAATGTACCTATAACATAAAATAATATTCATGATTCTTTATTAATAAAAAGTTACTGCTTAACGTACGAGATTTGTCATGCGTGTCATACTGTCAAAAAATAGTCACTAATTATTTTTTGTATTTCAATATAAATGTTTTTATTGTTTGTTGGTTGTTTTCATTTACTTTAGAGCTATTAGGAGGTTTTGTTGTTATATCCTTCTGTTGTATTGTATTTAATAAGATGACGGGTAATATATTTAAGGGTCATATCTGTAATTTGATATACTCTATGTGAAAAACGAGGGATACCGACAATAACCGAGGATGGCCGAATGGTTAACTTATTTTTCTTCCTACTACGCTTTAATTTCATCATTATGGCCTTAAATACTCAGCACAAAGCAGCCCTTATTTGCTCTAGAGCAAATAAAGTTGCATACAAATTTCATTATTGCACTGTTTTGTATTTTTTTTTTAATTTGGTTGGTTAATCTGGAAGTTTACACCAACAGCTACCCAATCCGCCCATTCACAGTCCGACGGGACAGCCGACCACTTTTCTGTGGACATACTGTTATCAACAGTCCACATATCGGCGGCCAAATCGAACTGTGACTGCCCCGTCTAAAATGTTATGCTCAAAGTACTGGCTGATAAGATAGTATGGGTAACTAAAAAATTTTAAAAAAAATTGGCATAAATTGACAATTAATAAACTAGATAGATACAAGTTTTCTGTGAAAATTTTCGGATGTTCGACTTTAGCTTCAGAACCAATGGACCGATTTGAATAAATAGGGTATCTTAAGATTCGGGGAGAACGTGCGAGTGTCATAGGTTATATAAAAATTCTAAGGGTGCGTCATAACAGGTGCCAAAATCCTTTTTACGTCGCTAGTTGGGTTTACCTGTACTTTTACGTTTTTTTACCAACTTTTTGCAGTAGTAGAAAGAAAAGCAGATTATGCACCTCGCATCAAGTGATTTGTTATTGCGCATTGTGTTTTTAGAGGCCTCACTTGCGTTCGGGCTCCAAACCAACACTCGGCGCAATAATGAATCACTTTCTGCTTAGTGCAACAATCTACTATTAATAGTACTGTATCACGGCGTTGACAATAGTTGATGCGGCGGGCGACACGACACGCAGCGTTCCCACGCCGCCGCTTTCGCTGAGCGACCCCGCCGCGCCGGCGCATTGTGGCCGCCCGTTAGCCGCCAACCTGACCCGCCGCCTCTGCTGCGGCCGCCTGAACAGATCGCGGTTCCGCTCTTGATCAAACATTAGCCAAGGCGCACCGCACTCAAACGAGTGACCATTCAAGGTGAAAATCGATGTCCGTCGTGATTTCACGCCACTGATAACATTTTCTCTGCAGTTTCGGAATTATAAAGCGAAGGTCTAATTGTACGAGCAAGACAAACACCTCAGTTATTCGATCTTTTTTAGGGTACTGTAACAATTTTTATATCTATTAAACGGAAGCCTTTTACTTCTTCACTCATCAGCACCCTACATCAGTACTAATACATTTTCATTCTCAAATCATAATCATAGTCCATCAATATCAGAAATAAATGTAAACAAGTAAACGAAGCTATTAAAATGAAAAGGATTATTATTACTATTGTTATTATATAAATGAATGGATTGTTATTTTATAATTTTTTACTTTCTGGATGTTGTTTTGTCTAATTATTTATTGTTTGTTATGTGCTAACTATGAATCTATTTAATGTTTGTAAATCGTATTTCAGGCTCCACAGGACAGGCCAAGCCTAGTGTGGAGTCACCAAAAAGTGTAACTGTATTAAATATTTCCGAAAATTAATATTATCTATTATCTATCTATTTTTCTTCCGAACGCCAACGGTAGGTATGTCATATGAAAGGGTGTCCCCTGGTTTCGCAGCCAGAAATTTCATATAATTTCGTTTCGCAGAAAATGTTTCATGTAATATTTGGTCCTTGTATTTTTATTTCGAATATTATTGTTTCAAAGACAATTTACTTCCATGAAACATATTTCACAGAAACCCATTCAATGTAAATTATAAGCTCATTTTTTTATTTAACAAACTTATGAAATAGTGGAATTATTATTTAACGAATATTGTTTGTTCGGTGTATTTTTCCATGGAGTTTTATTTCAACGAAAATGTTTCAATATTTTAAAAGTATGATGTTACTTATTCTAAAAAGGTTGACGTATAATGACTAAAAATGGTAAATGCCAGTGAGTGAGCGAGCGAAGCGAGCGAGCAAAATGGGTCGGAGCAGAACCGACATGGACAGGTTAGGTTCAGAAGGCTAAGGCGAGGGGGTCTTTTTTTTGTAACAGCCCACAAAACGAAACGAACAATGTAAAAATAGGCGTTATGCTATCCATAATTTTATAAATAAATATCTTACAAATAAAATGTGTTTCTTGGTAATACATTTTATATTAAGTAAATAATATAAGGATAAAGAATATTTGATTTGTTATTCTATGATATGAATATAGAAGCATTAAATTTTAATCAATGATTAAAATGTCTTCAAAGTAAGTGTTCTGTGTATTGAGTATTCTATGAAATGATAATATGAGAAATAAGTTATGTGAAACGCAATTCTATACAATTTTTGTCTATGAACCAACGTACAACCCATATGAAAGATCTAAAAATTATTTTTATTAAGTATATTGGCATAAAAGTAGGTTGCTGATTTTTATATTGCATCGTTTGAGAAATATTTGAAGAGGTAAGAAAATTTTACCCGAAAACATCTCAAATAAATAGGAATAATACAAATCTACTTTCCACTCTACTTATTCAGAAAATATTGATTTGATCCCTCAAAAGAGGATCAAAGTAATCAACTTATTATTTTTAACGGTTTCAATATATCCAGTTATTTACACAGTCGATTTACGCCCTTATTAATATTAATAGACTGCGTTCAGGACTGATATTGTACTCAAGTAACGTTTTTAGTAAGGGAAAATGCGCATTATTAATACGGGCACTAGAGATCTTTACCGACTATAGGAACAATTGATACTTACACTGGCTTTTATATTTCAATTTCATCCTTCTATGAGACATTATTTTCCGGTAACTGATTCTTTGTAGGTAGGTCCAAAGTTGTCTCTTATTTTAGCATAGAAAAAGTTTTCCGAAAAAACATGTTATAGATTTAATCGTTCGCACAACTACATAAGTTGTTAATTTATAATATCGCACATCAAAAAACAAAAACTAGATTATAATGAAGTTTTAACGTCATAATTACTTCATCAAAGAACTAGGTTAACCCGGAAACTTTTTAGAAACCCAGATAAATTTTGAAATTGTCTATCAGAAACTTGGCCGAGCTCACAGATTTGGGAGACCGGTGTCTCTGTCCATGCATAGTTAAGTGCATCTGTGTCAAGTGTCGACGTAATATCGAAAATTCCCGGGGGGATGGTGCTTGTCGATTTAACTCCTTGGCCGGCAGCGGGAAGTTGGAAAGCAAACAATTGCCGGCTCTGTTATGTGATGTGGTTCGCGCGGCGGCGTTCATGCATAGATAAAGAGGCTCCCGTGTCGCGCTTGGATACGCTCCCAGGAGTGCGCCGCGCGTCTTGAGATATTACCGCTTTCGCCGTCATGACAACTCCTATCTGTCGGCATGTATGAGGAATGACTTCTCAGAGCTTTCTTTTTTCCATAAATGAAAACTATGCTAAATCTAGTAAACGGAAACTGAACAATGAAACTTTCGGTGCAAATCTGAATCCAGAGAATCAGAAAACCAATGGTTCGGTGAATCTATTCTCTGAATCCAGACATTCTAATTATGCACAATAAGTAGGGACAGTAACCACAATGCCAGTCGGCGGTTAGAATTGCCGGAAAGATCTCAATGTGCAGTACAGTCAGAATGCGACATATTCAACGCAACAAGGCGTGCATATCATCTTAAAGTTTAATTGAACAGCGGCAGAAGGCGGTAGCCTCTACGCCGCACGGGACCGGACCCAGATTTGTCGTGAGTCCCCTAGAAACAGTCCATCTGAAATAAACGTACATAGGTATATTATGTGTCATGCATAGACCACGTATGTAAATTATACTTAATTAAAGAATGATAAAAGACGTGGTTTTCGTGGTTGTTTTTTCGTCTATCTCAACTTCCTATCGAGATCTTTTGAAGACCTGTACAATTTAAACGGTTAATCTTACTTAATTGACCTGTGCTTATTTGACCTGGATATTATAATAAACTGTCCCCAAACGTATGCACTTAATTTGTAGGACTCGAAATTTTAAATTCTTTGATTTTTGAATCAAACCCTTGTCCTTGATATTGATTCCAATCCAATTTAAAAAGTGTTTAGTAGGAGGCCGTCGGTGCCACCTCAGACGACCCCGTACCGCCCGAATCCGTCAGTTCTATATTATCCTCCTACAATCTCCAAGTGGTGTACATGAATGAATGTCTGAACCTATTCAAAACCCACAATTCACCATAGAAACAATGACCGTACCCTTCCCAGCGCTCGGGTGAAAGAGTGCAAAACAAAAACTTATTTTAAATATAGGTTCTTGGGAAGCTTTTAATACCGGCAAGGCAATCGAATGCCTGAAACATTGGGATCGAATGTGACCCGGCGATGGCGGGCTGGCGGGCGCACGCTCAATGGTGGCGGGCGACACAATGGTGCGGAGCGACGCAGCCGCAGCGCGCGGGTGTCGAGTGTCGGCGAGCCCGCGTCGCCCACGCCTCGCCGCACCACCGACACACGATATCGCCTTTTCATTTCATAATTCCTATACAATAAACACGCTGCAAAGGCTTAGGGCAAAGACAATGCGCCCGGAGGTAAAAAACCGCTCGGAAACCCTTTATATCCATTTATTGTCTCAAATAAATCGGGTGCAAATTAAAATAAAATGTATTGAATACTTGAACCAAGGTCTTTACAACCGCTTGGTATTCAAATGTTGATGAAATATAAAGGAGCAATATTGTGTAGCATCAGGCCATAGAAAAATAAAGGAAGAAAACCAGAACCCAAATTAAAATAGTCGTACAGCGATGTTGATGAAGACACTGTTATTTATGTGAGTGTAGCGGATTTGTTTACGATAGGATGTTGCGGAGCGCAAAGTCAACAAGAGCTCCAGCGCGGCTGGCGGCGGAGGCCACCAATAAATTTGCGGGAGGCTTATCGAGATGGGCGATCCCGAATAATGTGTGTTTCGGGTAATCAGATGTGCGCTTACCAAGTTTTAATTCCCGGCGCTGGAGCGCGGGGGGCGAGGGTCCGGCGTCGACGCCGATATCGCATATAAAAAGGTTGCGGATCGCTCGCTTCTCCATCCGGCGATTGGCTAGGCGGCGCCCGCTGGTCCCCGGGGCCCTATACGAGAAGCGAAATGGGCCCCAGAACACCCATAAGAGAGCGACCCCGCCCGCCACGGCCGAATAATTAGGGCTCTTTGTTTAGATAGCGGCAATTTTATTTGGGAGCGAGCGGGCGCTGGGGACGTCTTCGGCCATTCCAACCGCCCGATATTAATAAGAAACGTGTGTGCGACTTACAGGCTACGCTAAAGGATAATGCCGCTATGCTTTCTAATTTTACTACAGGGCTTGAAAGCATGAAAAAAATTTAAACAATCTATGAAACAAAACATTACACTTGCGTAAGGTGCCATCCTTTATCCTTTACTACGATTTGGCAAAAAACAGTTTGAAAAGTGTGGATTACTTTACCACGAACTCATAGAAAAGGGGGACGTCGACATTCACCAAGCAATATCGCATAAATAATGCAGCCAACAAAATTGGGATTTTGATTTGTTTTCTTGCAAAGTTTTGCCTATTTGTCTTTGAAGTGAACGGGGTTACCGAGAACAATGGTCCAGTTCTTTTGTTCTTGCTTAACTCTTATACTTTCGTTCTAAATTGACGAAATTAATGAACTGAAAAATTTTATGGTAGTTACCCCCCCTATTTGTCATTGAAGAAGTAAAATGGACATTCAAAGAGCAAAAAAGTTGTGTTAATTTAAAATTAATTCCATTCAATATGGACCTCTGGAAAGGCAAAGAAAGTCGCCAAAGAGGCGTGCTTGTATCCAATTACAAGTGACTGCATAATGGTGTCGCGGCGCCGCGGCACCGCAGGGGCCCCGGCCTCGCGCACCTCGCCTTTGTCTCTTCTCCGCAAACTTGCCATAAATGTTAATATGGGATCTCCTCACATTTGAATATCTATTTCTTCGCGAGACCCGTTCGTTAACGCGGCCTTGAATTTTAAATTTTATCGCCGCAACGGGAGTCCCGCAGATGAGGTGCGCGCCTACGTGATCTCCCCGAGAAAATAACCGAGGAAAACTTCTTTATGTTTGTCTTTTTTGTTGTAAAGTGAAATAGATGATGACATGCCTATTATAAACCCTCAGGATTAGCTTTTGACTTACAGCTTTTTTGTTTACGGAAGAAACATGAAGCTTTCTGTAATCCACATAGTTTATTATACTAAGTTATTAAAGGTTTACGGTTAAATGGTAGGTAGGTACCTAATTACATATTGTCCACGCATCCGAATCTTTTATTGTATTATTTATTTAATTTTTTATCCTATCATAATTATTTTAGGAGAATCTTACCACTAAAGTCTGTTCGCCGAGAGTAGATAAATATTATGATTTCGTCTCGAAATAGCATCTGTCGCTTACCTATCACAAACTGTATAACGGGCTTCGCTTATCACCGCGCGCATTGAGTTTCGTGGTACGAGGGACGCAGTTGTTGTCAAGCGCGGCGGGCGAGCGTCTTATATTGCCATTCCGTTCCGTCCGCCTTATAGTGTGTCGTTTAGATTTTCGTGTGTTGTTTTAGACGAAGCAATTGAACGTTTCATAATAAACGTTACCGACTCTGAGATTTTGTCATGGTCGTCATCCGATGATATGCCAGCAATGGGACTTAACCTCGTAAGTCCTAGCATTTTTAATGCTCTGTAGTGATTCCGTCCCAGTGTACTTAAATAAGAACAAATTACGGAAGAAGTTTTTAATCTTAAATCAATTACGACAAAGTTGAAATTAGAACCAAATCAAGCAAAATACCAGGTCTTAATGAGGTACAATAATTTGTACTTAATAAAGTACAAGGGGACTTACGAGGATATGCAAGCTATTCAATAATAATATTCTATGAAAGAAATATAGTTTTTCCCTTTAATGTTTTATGTTCATCGGTAAAAATATTTTTTTCAACTCTCGGCGAACAGGCTTCAGACTAAGGAAGAATAACCTAATAATATCCCTTAAATTCTAATTACCCAAACGCAGCAGAGTGTACAAATCTCGGACAGTTTAATTACTAATTTGCTTGTTCCCAGTCACATGTCAGCCTCCGAGTCGCATCCAAACGAGGAACAACTTCGCGGTAGACAGTCGCATAGTCTTAATGCAAAAATAGACTCACAATGAAAAGCTAGAAGGTTCTCGTTGAATTTTATCTATATCGTTGAATTATATCTTAGGTCTGTACCTACACAACGGCACACAAATCACCAAAGAGTGTGTTATGTTATGATTCAAGCTTCGACCGGTATTAGTTTCTAGATGTTTCGACGTATTTGACGGAGTCGATTTGTCGCGACCCGCGGCCATCTGAGCATGTGACGCCGCGGTTTGGGCCAGTGATGATCGGAAAGTTTAGCGGGCATTTGAATACGCCCCCACCACCCTGTCTGACCCTCAATTATTGAAAATGCATTCCTGTCCGCGCCCCGCGCTGCCGCCGCACCGTCCCATCGCAAATGCACATTTTAAACTGCACCTGATTGCAGAGTCGTGTTACTATTCAAGCCAAAAGTCGTGCTGTCGCTTTATTTTAGCCGACAATTGGCTTTATTAGAGTTCCGGTTATAACCTTTTGATCGATATCAAACCTATTTAGGACGCGACTAAATGTGACGTATTTCTTTCATAAAACCTTAGTAACTGAGGCGAAGGCAAACACAATCTGTGTAAATCGTGCCTTTAATTTTTATACTCCATTAGCCCCACGGGAGACATTTTTGTTTTGAGCATTAGGATGCGGAACTCATTACTGACCGTTTAGAGGAACAGAGCAAGGTCGATAAAATAACATTAGAAGTTATTGCTAACGTTTAATTTTTTTATAATCGAGAATGCGTGTGGAATATACATACAAAGTTTTTATCTAGAATATTTCGCGTTTCCTGTGAGAATTTAAAAATTTAGTATTTCCTGTACACTGAGTGTGGCTCTATATTCCTTATTTTGTTTAACATTTTTGGCTTATTTGTTTCGGAGTTAAGGGCGGCATGGATTCTTGATTTTCGTCTATATTGTTTAATATCTTTTTCATCACACTCATTCGGAAAGGGTGTTATTAGGTGTACGCAGGCGTATAGAGCAGCTAGGGCCGATTCACATCCCGCGAGAGTTATGGATTAGGTATGGTTACTCCCGAGGAGTTACACTAGAACAGATAATTCAAACAAAATTCAGCGAATAACTTGATGACGGCGTGGCGTGCGCGCCGGATCCGGCGGTGATTGTTTTCTTATAGAAGAAGCGCGCATCCGACGCGACATATACAGTTTATTCTACCCACCTGATGGTAATTCACGGTCTACAATGGGAATAAAACATTTTTTTTCTGTCTAGTTTTAATTTATTTCCTTGCAAATGTGATGAAAAACATTGTTTGTATCACGGACAGTAAGGGGATAACAAACTCGAGTCATCAAAAGCCAATCTTCTAATACACTCTCGTTAGTTATCCCCTTCTTACGGCCCGAGATGCACAATGTACTATTAAACGATGTATCTTAAAATTATAAAAGAAAATTAGCTTTTCTCATAACCCTTTCATTTGATGTCATGTTAATTGTGATGCACGTGACAATAGTATGACTTGTAATTTTCTAGTTTTCCCCCCAAAATTAACCCTCATCAAGTCCGTATTTAGGTTAACTATGTCTGTATACGTACCAAATTTTAACCTTTTTCATCCAGTAGATGCGGAGAAAATAGGTGACAGACGGACAGACAGACACGAGACGAGACTGATCCAATAAGGGTTCCGGTTTTTCATCGGATGTGCAGAACCCCAAAAATTTCCTTATTTTACATGACACAGATTCAGCTAACCCGAACTATACTTATTGACCGAGCGAGTGCGAAGCGCGAGCGAAGCGTCTCTGTTTTAGTTTGGGCAAACTGCTTTCGTATGTCCGGCGGATGTCCAGCGGATGTCCAGCGGCCGTCGGGTTGTTCGCCTCTACAGGTCGAATTTCTCAACCGTTCTCGTGAAATTTTGTGAGCAGGTTCGATAATTATATGGATTTTTTTTCCAATTAGTTGTTCGAAATTTTTCAAAATAGCGGAAATATGAGGTTGAAAACGTAAAAGAGTCATATTTAGTCCCAAGGTCTGCAGCTCACAGAGCCACTAGTGATAAAATGTTTTTACTATACTTCTTAGAAACCCCATGTATATTAAAGGTCTGGTTACACGAGCAACTTTTTACGGCAATTTATAGCCAGCAACTCTAGCTGTCTTACTCTAACTTCGTACGTTAAAGAAAGACGCCTATAGTTGCCGGTGTGGCTGTGAAAATGTTGCTCATGAAACTACACTTTAAAGGAGATTCCTTGGTAAGGGATCAAAAGTTAGCCCGGGGTCCAATTAATATATTATACGATGGGCAACCAGGCTGCTGATAAACTGCGACCATCACTATCACCCCCTACTCCCCGTGTAGTGTGCACATTATGTATGCGAGCCAGGATGAACTGTATTTTGACGACTTATTGCATTTCCGTACTGAGTAATATAGAGTGTACCTTATTTTTTATATCCGGAATTTAAATTCAACCCTCAACATTAAGAACTCGGAATTTTATGTAATTTGTTGGGACATCATTCTAATTTTGTCGTTAGTAAATGTGTCGGTATTATTTTTCTTCTCGTAAACTATAGCAGAGATAGATAGTTCAATCCACGAAGACGCGCCCCATCACTTAATTTTGCGTCGCACGATTGCGTAAATTTTAATTTAATGAGGATGATGAGTGAGGCGCGTCTTCACGGGAATTTTCCCTGAGTTGTTTTTCCTTGGAAGACTTCAGGATGAGTACCTAAACCTACCTACTCGTATTAAATAATGAAGGCATGGAAGACAGTCAAACAAACTCTGGCTTAAACTATTTTATTAATAAGAACTGGTCAAAAGCGAGTTTTTCCCGCGCCAAAAGGGTTCCGTACCTACCATAGTAGTTTCTTACTTCGCGGTGCTTCGCGTTAATTGTTAAGTTATCAGCCGCTCGGGTGCTATAGCAACCCTTATTTCCCTTTATTTTGGTTTTGATTTAAAAATTCTACGTATCCATAAAAAATTGACCTTAACTACAAACAAAGTATCTATGACCTTTTGGTGGACTTTCAAATTACTTATCCAAACAAAATAATACTGCTTGAAACCACAGAAAAGTTGGTTGAGGTCGACTCTACTTATTAAGTATGCCGTGTCTACAGCGCATGAAATAAATTTAAAAAGCTTATCCAAAAAGTACCTGTTCAATATATTTAGAAAAATATGAACACTAAGACTGAATCCACTGAATGGTTTTTGTCGTTCTTCAAAGGCAAATCAATTATAAAACCAAGTGCGAGTTAAACTCGCGTGGAGAGGGTTCCATGGTTAAATTAAATTTCCTATGTTACTTGAAATACATAGACTTTTTATAGTTTTTCCTGTAATCTATAGGTAAAGAACTATTTTCTGAATTTTTTCAAAATTTTAGGACCAGTAGTTTCGGAGATAATAGGGGAATGGTCAATTTTCACCTATTTTCCTAAATAACTTCAAAACAGTTTATTTTAAAATTAATTATATTTTTTTATTTAAGAACCCCATAACGAACCCTATCATTTAATATGTCACACGCCATAGTTTGCAAACCTTTTATTTCAAATTTTCTAATTTACCCGCCGAAAGTGATATTTTTATTATACGCCAGTATTCGTGCCATAACAAAAGATTTCTTTTAATTCCAATCATTTACCTCATACTATTATAGAATTAGAACAGGATATTATGTCAAGTCATCGGACCTCGGACTCGGATTCTTATTTCTCGCCCAACGAACAAAATCGTCGTAGGTATAATTCCAGTCTTATACAACTTCAAGACCTCCTTGACCTTCGTAAGAGCTTGTAAAAGCCTAAATTCAATAAAGTTAGTTTGACTTTGACTTTGACAAGTTATTTAATAATCATATAGTGGTCTATAATGACTGTCACATAAGTTGAAGTCGTGTAACTGGAATTATGTGATGATTTTTCTTGTTGTGCGATTTATGTGAGATTTATTGTCACTAGGTAATACAGTTTTTTGACACAACTGTATGAATCTGACATTAATCTCACATGTGACGTCATCTCACAAGAACTGAAACTTGAGGTTCTGGCACCAACCGGGTTTCCACTTTCTATGCGACAAAGCTAGCTCGTGGTTGACTGAAGTGCTATGCTCGTGAAAAAATAACATGTCAGAAAACTTAGACGAAGATATCTATGAGTTATGTTCTATTAAATTATATCACGGATAGACACTAATGAAAAAAAGCACAGGCCCTCTATTTGGGACTGCTAAGTGATTCACTATCGTCACTAAAATGCCGCGAATTTGTCGTTGTTCTGTACGTGTTTGACGTTCACGTTCGCGACTTTAACTTGCACGCGGCTACGTTTTCGATCGTCCGACACGTGCATAATGTAACTTTTTTAAAGCTACTGCAGACTGCGGCTACATCATGAGTGTGACCTGTTTTGTCTAAAGTAATAACATGATTTGTGACACCAATTAGGGAACTTGAACGTTTTTTTCCCATCTTTTATTCGAAAGTAATAGTATGTATGTAACCGAGTAATAGACACAAAACTGTACGCAAAACATTAGTGTGTTGTTTATTATTTGGGATACGAATATATGATGCTTTGAAAAGTCGTATACCACGCGCAAAAACGCTCCATACAAAATGGACATAAACTATTACGTCACAGCACATGTTGAGTGTACAAAGTATATGGTGTTTAAACTAAATTTGAAATAATATCCGAAAATACTGCTTTTAGGTCGATATCGTACAAATAAAAATTACATAAATTTGATGAGGATGTCAAAAACTAGTAATTCAGAACTGAAAAACAATATTTATTTTTCACTTATTAAAAAAAGGAACAGTCAGAATGATCTTTGTTTTTCTTTTACATGCATTTATTTACATTTTATTTCATAATATAATATATAATTTTAACCTCATGTTCATTTGCATGCATATTCTCTATTATGATTGATTTAGGACCAATATCGGGGATAAATTATAGTATGCAGAGTTTGGGGACGCATATGTCCAGCAGTGAACGTCTTTTAGCTTAAATGGTTATAATATTAATGAATATATTTCCGAGTGGAAGTCTTAGTGCAGTGCAGCCTTTTCTGAGACATCTCTTGTTTACTTGGCTCCCAACAAATCCTCATAATTGATAAACCAGTAGTTAGGAACGGATAGTCCTTAATTCCTCATTTTATTTACAAATCGTCATACAAATTAGAAAGTAGTGGAAACATCGCACTGGCGTCAGCCCTCGGTCGGTGTGCTAAGTGACGAACGGTGTACACAATTCCGGGCGTCCGTTTTAATTGTAAGTTCAGAAAGGTCTGCGCCCGCAATGCAATTTTAGCTCGACATTTTCCACCAAACTGATGAGAACGGCTCCCGAAATCGATCTCCCTTTTGTATTTATGCAGTCAACAGTAATAAACAGTAATCAACTTAATGATAAAGAGTGGTAGTGAGATTTGACGTATGACAAGAGGTAAGTTGTTAATCGATCTCTATTTGATTTAAAGAAAATAGCCAATTCAATTAAATAACGCTAAAATAATGAATAATTTAGCACTTCGTTTGTTTCGTGAAACTGTCCTAGACATATGACTAATCGTCATACACTTGTATTCGGTTCCCAAAAACGGTTTCCCTAATTAACCCATTCAACCTGCATTTTACTTGCTTCAATTTTTTTAGGCGAACGTCCATCGTCTCTTTAAACTATTCATTTGCTAATTTATTGATTTACCTACCCAAGTCTGATAGCCGGAATGATCAAAACTGCTAATAAAATTGCGTGTAACCAATTTTTGAAGCCTACTCTTGTTTAGCTTTCATATTATATTCACTAAAATTTTATGTGACTCGTAACTGTTATGTTCAACATATTACTAATTTAAAAACTATTATGTAAAAACTTTCATAAATGTCATGATCATCATTGTCATAAAAAGGCCAGAGATGTAAATAAATAAATAAATAACCAGAGGCAGGCCGTAGTAGCAAGCAAAGTACCCGAACGCGTAGCAATTTGGTTGCGCAAACTGCGTGTTTCACGTCGTAGACGGTTTAGTGTAGCCAGGAGGGAAACTACGATTCCTCTGAGCGAGAGTATCTGCTCCTCAAGTTTATGTTCATTTTATCTTTTCGACTGTATTGCGAAGTGGGGACTTGGCCAAAGGCCCTCCAGGGCGGCGTTAACGCCGCGGCCGGTCGCTCCGTCTCCCGCACCGGCCGCACCCGACTTCACTTTTTACACTTTCCACTATTCAAATATTAATATCCCGAATTCACACTCACGCAGCTTAAAAATAAAAATTAAGAACTTACCTGATTCCAAACTGTCTGCACTTTCTGATTTGATATCTGCCACGTCTGTAACAAGTACGAATATTTTACAAAAAATACTACAATACACAAGCATACGATCAAAAACATCTTTGGCCAAAAGAGTAGGATTTCAAATATGATATTAACATAATGTCAAAATCTTGGCAGGATTTTTGGCATCTACTATTTCATGTATTGAGGAACCTGAAAATAATCATTTTCTTCATACTTTTTAATTTATGTTTTGGTGCGACTATTTTCTCAATCCTTTTTGATAATCGCAGCCTTAGACCAGCAAAACTTCTAACCAAAGGGTGAAAATATATTTGAAATGGTAATTTTGTTCCAGGGCATATGGGCAAGTCGGTTGTCGTCGCAGTGTTGGCCAGCCCCCAGGCGCGGCCGCTGCGGTCGCCCCTCTAATCCACTTGCGACTCTCCCGCTCCGCTTGGAGACTTTTCCTCTTGTTTTAAATTTATAATTCGAATAGGTGAGCCAGTTTAAACTTTCTAGTCCAATTTAAGTAGTTCTACGGTCCCTTCCTGAATTTTGTATGGAAAAATGCAAGGGGTTGCTTTAAAACATCGATGAAACATTATGTAACCTATACACTAAGAGAGATTTGAATATTATCTATTGAGTTGTGTCACTCTAGTTTTTATAAAAAAGTTATATATTTCCTTGAGTTTCAATATTATCGAACCGCGACGGTTATGAAATTCGGTATACTTACAGCCAAAAGCTTATATTGAAGAGCTTTTTAGGGTTCCGTACCTCAAAAGAAAAAACGGAACCCTTATAGGATCACTCGTGTGTCCGCCTGTCTGTCTGTCCGTTTGTCACAGCCAATTTGCTCCGAAACTAATGAAACGATTGAGTTGAAATTTGGTACACATATGTAGGTCAGTGACCGCAACGTAAATAAATGAATTTTAAACATGGGGCCACTTTTGGGGGGGTAAATAAAAAAAGTTATGCAAACTATATTGTGTGACATAGCAAATGAAAGGGCTTACTGTGAGGGGCTTAAATATATATTTTCTTTTGGAATTTTAAGATAAACCGTCTGGAAGTTATTTAGAAAAATAAGTGAAAATTGACCAACCCCCCCCCCCCCCATTTCCGAAAGGAATGGGCCTAAAATTAAAAAAAAAAACTGAATGTAGAGCTTAACCTATAATGAATGTATAGATTAAGAACAAGACATAGGAGACAAAAAGCATGAAAAAAAAATACGTCTAGGAACAAAAACGAGTAGAAATTATTGCGTTCAAAGATATAACCTAATGGTAACACAACTGCATATCATCCTCGTAGTTTGAGGGTCGACGCAAGTGGAATTCGTTGATCCTCGTGATTCGACGTTCGAACCAAGTGGAATTTTAAAAATCCTCGTAGTTCGCGGATCGAAATAAGTGGAATTTTAAATATCCTCTTGGTTTGATGATCGAACTAAGGGGAATAAAGAAATCCTGATAGTCCGACATGGCGGTCAGCAAGGAATGAAAATTCCTCGTCGTCCGACATGTCGGACAACGTTGTCGAACCACGTGGCCGCAGGGCATATACATAGCCTGTGAGATTCATAGATAGCCTTTCCCTTTGGCTTTGTTGCAGTCGTATGAAATATATGCAATTATATACTTAATAAGACGTCATTTTATAATAATTTCATTTTATTCATTACATGTTGTGTAGGTACTTTAAATAATGTTACGAGAATTTTAAACGTGGCAGCATTCCTATTGGTATATAGTTTACCCGAATCTGACTTGATAGTGTTAGATCGGTGGTAACAGCTATTCAGTTCCCAATTTGTCTAGCTAGTTAACTAAATGTAAACAAAGTGACTCAGCTTACCAGCCAATCAAGGCACAATAAATCAAAAAAAACCAATCAAAATATACCATAGACAAAAAAGATTTACTGGATTGGCTGGATTAGCAGTAGTAGTCGCAGGCAGTCCAATGTCCCGCACCCCCTCCACCCACCCACGGGACTGTGTTAAGTACCCAATGCCGCCGCTGCGCGCTGCAACTTAGACTTTGCCACGCCGAGATACAAATACCCGCCATTTCAATATGCTACAGATAATTTTAACCTTAAAATCAATATATGTATTATAGTAAGTACTTTATGCAACGGATGCATAATGATAGGCCTTAAATTGCGAGCGCGGGTTTATGAAACGAGCCGGCAGGCGAGTTTCATAATAAGATTGCATGAGTGTTTCAAGGCCAAATTATGTACAGTTGCATACATAACTTTATCTACACACATATTATAAATCCTTCATGATATGTTCAGAAACAAAATTTTCTTGCAACAAGTTATTTGTTGCAATCGTGGCTGCATTTACGATATCCGGCGGAGTTTTCACATCGCTCTCGGAGTCACTACTATTCATATTTTCAACTAAAATGTAAATTACAAACAGCAAAAAACCAACATGAATGATGAAATAATAACAACAGTAATGGTGGCAATTCGATCCTCCGTCAAGACGAATTCTTTTTTTTAAGTCATATACAAACGAATGAAGTCCCTTTTCTCATGTCACTCGAGATCAAATGTCGTGCGGCTTATATTTAAAAAAACATACTGACTGAATTGATGTTTCGTATCGATAACTGTTTTAATATCTATGGATACTAGAATAGAGACTAGGGAATGCAATTATCGGCCAGAAAACCGGTAAATTACCGACCAGGGTAGGGTAAAACCGGTTAACCAGTAAATTACCGGTAAAAAAGAAAAGGACAGTCTACGAGGTAGAAAACCGTAATCATAACGTTTTGGGCATTAGCACCCTTTGTGAAGAAGAGCATTCCCACACTTCGTGCAAATTTAATGGTTTTAATTGTAATATTTAGAATCGTTATATTTCGACATTTTTGATAAATTTTTAATTTATTCAAAGTTCGGTAAAAAACCGGGTTTGGCTTTAATTTACCGGTATTTTACCGGCCCCAAATATGGTCGGTTAACCGGTTAACCGTTTTGCATTCCCTAATAGAGACCCACTTGAGTTTTGACAGCTGTTCCAAATTTAAACTCATAACCTTACTTAAATAATTGATACTGTAATGACATTACAGTACAGATTTTACCTACTACCACAGACAAGAAAGTTCTCATAGTAAAATTGTATTAATGCTGGTCATTTCCTACGGTTTTTGAATACAATATGGAGGTTTCGCATTTTTCGAGATACGACAAGATTGCTTTCCAGCGTCGATATTGTTTTAAAATTGTTTTTAACCGACTTCAAAAAAGGAGGAGGTTATATAATATCAAGACCGGTAAACGCATGAAAATGAAAATGAAAATATTTATTTTGCAAGTAGGCCACATGGACTCTTTTACATGTCTGAAGCTACCAAAGCTCTGAGGCTGTCAAAATGAAAAACATGTGTTTATAGGGCTACATCTATTACCTATAGGTACGTACTTGTAGGTAATAATAGATGCAATGTTGTAGGTACCAAAGAAAATTAAATAAAACACTGTCCGACATCATGACAATACCAATGAGTTTTTATGAATGTGCTTTTATCAATAGTAGGTATTTAAAGTATGGGTTTATGGTTTTTGACAAATCTCTCATTATTGTTTAATAACAACGCGAAGTTTTAGGTAAGTCATAAACTTTTTTTATATTCAAATTTACTAGTTCTTTGTTTACAGATTAATTTTATTTCAACATTCAGTAATTATTTCTCAGCTTTATTTTCGATTAAAAAGCTCGCGATGACAATTATGAAGTTTTATTTCAAATCGAAATCTATTATCTGTCGATATCATTATTTTGTAGGTACTCGAAATTATTTGAAATTTGAATTATCTATGCAATGTGTATAAGACGACATAATCGTAATTTTTAACATACTCGTACATACTTCTCAAAATATTATCATCATTCAAATTGACGTTTACGGAATTGATAGCAGTTTGGCCGTTGTAGCGCCTGAATATTGTAAGATAATAGAAGACAGGCAAAGGGCCTGTGCAACATTAATGATCGTAGGCGCCGCTCATTGCCGCGATTGGATCTTGTGAATTAGTAACCCGCGTGGGACCACGACCTCGCCCGCGCAGAATTAATCTACCAAGTGTCTAACACACCTTACTCTAGCGATCGTAAAATTAATTGATAACCTTGGCTGTACCATTTTTCTCGTATATTATCAATTAATGAACAAGAGTTTGTTAAGATATAAGATTGCAGGTGCACAGTGCGTCACCGAGCGAGGATATTAAACACATCCCGGCGGAGTGGGCGCGGCCGGGCGGTCGGAAAGCTCTAAGGCTGCCGCTAGATTTCCCGCGGGGGCACGTTAATTTTCTGCCGCCTTGAGCATAGTGCCCCCTGGGGGCATGCTACCTTTCGCGCAGCCATTCAGACTGAAGGTGTTATTTCGGTAACACTGTAGCTTGATATGGACTGGTGCCACTATACCTCTCCCGAGGAATGAATTTCCACGTAGCAATGAATAAAAATAAAGGTACACGCCCGTAGAGTACGCCAACTTCTTAGATACCCGATAGGTACAAGGCACTCGGGCAGAGACTGCAGCTAGTCAACTCATCAGGATTACTGACTGTAAAAATGGCATTATTATTGTCAGTAAAAGTCTCTTATTTGCACTTAAAATTCAAAATAATATCAAATAACGGACACGAGTTCAGAGAAATATTGAAATACCTACAAAGTTGGACGCTCCAGTGAAACATCATTAAAAGTTGGCCCTGTAAGTTACCACAACTTTCATCAGGTCCAGTTGATAGTGTGTCACACGAGTTCACGGGCATTGTTCAATTTGCACTCGATTTACAATTACAATGTTTTGTATTTGTAATAAAACGATCATAACTTTAAAAACCGGCCAAGTGCGAGTCGGACTCACGCACGAAGGGTTCCGTACTATTATCTAGAATCAAGCAAAAAAACATATCACGTTTGTTGTATGGGAGCCCCCCTTAAATAATTATTTTATTTTAATTTAATTATTTATTTTTAATGTGAATATATATCGAAATATTCTGTGAATATTTCAAGCGTCTACCTGTTGCCATTATCAATATCAAGCAAAAACGAGCAAAAAAGTCACGTTTGTTGCATGGAAGCCCCCTTAAATATTTATTATATTCTGTTTTTTAGTATTTGTTTTTATAGCGGCAACAGAAAGACATCATCTGTGAAAATTTCAACTGTCTAACTATCACGGTTCATGAGATACAGCCTGGTGACAGACGGACAACAGATGAACAGACGAACAGAGCACGGAGCACAGAGAACGGAGCCTTAGTAATAGGGTACCGTTTTTACCCTTTGGGTACGGAACCCTAAAAACATTACAGTAAACTGAAACGTTCCGGTAAAATATGGGATACCTACATTTTATATTATATCTTAATTTACTAACTTTACTCAAAATTGCGAAAAGCACTGCCATAGTCACTAATAGTTTCGTGTGCTTCTGTGATAGGAATATCAAACTATTATTTTACATCATCATAATCTTGATAATTCGTATTCATTTGCTTATTTCTATAATTGGCAAGCATTGGTCGACCCCGGAGCTCAACTGTACTTACTCATTCTGGTCCGCGTAGTGTGTCGAGCACAGGCATAAGAATAAATACTACAAGAAGGGCAGCTTCATCCTCACTACGCGCCGCCACTGCCGTGGCATCGAGGTGGCACTGCGTGGACTACTTTTATATACCAGTTTTTGCCCGCAACTTCGTCCGCATTGAATTCGGTTATCGGCGGCTTTTATCTCTTTGTGGTTTGTTGTCACTCTTTCACGTGAAATCAAAATAGAGAGCAAAGGATTGACGTGATTTTTTACACAGCGACTGTTGGAGAGTCGGACAGTGACCTACATTTTCCGAAATTTCAACAAAAAAGCACGATTCCCGAGGTAATGTAATGTAAACATAAATGTTTTTCTCTTCAATATTTTCCGTTTCCCGTGGGAATTCAAAGACTTAGGATTTTTGTTAAGGTTTTCCTGTAAACTATGAGTTTGATCCAATATTCCGTTTTTTATTTACATTTACGTTTTCGTTTCCGTTACATTTTAAAATTGTAAGAAATATATTTGATTTTTCATAATGAGCCCTTTCATTTGATAAGTCATGTGATGCCCATGCAAGCGACATTTTTTTAAACGACTTCAAAAAAAGGAGGAGGTTCTCAATTCGGTTGTATTTTTTTTTAATTTTCTAGTTTAATATCAGAATTTGTTTATTAACGCTGTACGTCCGTGATTGAGTCACCTAACTCTGGTATTTGTACCAAATTTCAGTAATATAGTTTTTTGATCGGCTGTTCGGAACGTTAATAAAGGACCCATTTTGTCATCATCACGTAACGCTATGATTAAATTGATTAATAAATAAAAGTTTTTAACTGGCACTGACTAGGGTCTTGTACCCTTTTCCCTACATACCTTATAATAAACTAGCTTTTGCCAGCGACTTAGTGCACATAAAATTCGTTTATCGCTGTTTTTCGGAAAAATCCTACCTATGTCCTTCCCCAGACCCCAAAGTACGTTCGAAATCGAAAACTACATGAACCGTGAAAACGTAACAGACATAGGTACAAAGAGACTTCGTAAGTAAATTATTTATTTTATAAATATTGATAATATTATGGATCTGCACTTCTGCAGATGACGTGTTTGTAAAAAATACTGGATCGATTTTAGTAGGTTTTGTCAGGATTTTGGTAGTGAATTTTGGCAGGTCCAAAATTTCAATGCAATCGACTTGAATTTTAAATGATAATTGACTTGACTAAGTCGAGTGGTTACAAAAGCGCCCCGTTAGAATTACCCACTTTGAGCGTACTTAGTGGCCCCCATCACACTGGATTGTCCAACATAATCCAGTTTCTAGAGTAGCAGACGTTATCAAATAATAAGAAAAACCGAAGCCAAACAACGGAATAAAGATTAAAAACAGCCGTAATATGATCGATTTTCCCGTCTCCCCAGCTCCGTGATCATCGTTACGAGTGGTGAAACGTTGGTAGTAGTGTCGCGCGGTGGTGTGCGTGCCCGGGTCTGGGGAATCCCCGAGGGACGGAAGGAGCTGCGGCCGGAGCAGCGCCACCTGGGACCGCTGCCGGTGCGGGGGGCGGAGGGAAGACTAAGGCCCTGTTGAACTTCAACCGTCGCTACAAAACTATGAATTGAATAGAATAGAGCTAATCCCATGCGGTAAACAACGAACACTTTCAGTAATTAGCAATTAGGTGGTAAGCAGTGAAACAACGGCGGTCGCGGGTCATCCCTCGCGGCCTGCGGCAGGCGGCTGGCTGATAATATCTAAATGCCTAATGGCTGGTCCTGTGACGAATGTATCGGGCCGCCGCCCCCCGCGCGCCGCTCGCCCCCTCACCACTATGTGATAATTCCAAACGCTGCGGCCGCGCCACCTGGGATCTAACAGGGACGGATCTAGGTTGAATATTTTTCCATTTTTATTTTTCAAAACAGTGCACTGAATAAGTACTTTTTCACAGTTATGCAGTGATGACTGTTACATTGATAAGGCAGACTAAAGAGGGTGTCGGCTGTCGTTCATCACTATTAGGATAACCATATTGTCTCAATTCGGCAGCAGATGTTGGCGCGAGGAATGTCGGGCAGTGTTGACAGCTCGCGGCGCGGCGCCGGCCGGCATTCCGCTTGCACCCCGGTCCGCAGGCTCCGCAGCCATCGGCATTTAATTAGCCACGTGCCTCCGACCCGACCGACATTGCTAGCATTGTGTCCCGCTAACTTGCTTCACAGAATAACTTTGGCATTCTACTATTGAGATATGCGCTTAGTCGACAACACGAAATTTTGTCACGTGGCTCTGCGGGGTGGGACGGTTTTGTACTTAACTAGAGATAGCAATAAATAAGTCAATTATAAGGCTTTTTCAATCACAAGAACAGGTAATTTTCTTGAAATTTATAATGTTTTACAAACTGCTTTTTCAAATAACAAATATGCCAATATGCCACTTTAAGAAAACCACGTATATGTACTTCAGGCAACGTGGTTTTTATCTGCGTCAAAACATTTTACTTGTGACATTAATATTAACTGTTTCAATTAATTACATTTAAGTATATTTCACTTACTATATTACTTCTTATTTTATGTGCCGAATTTTACTTTTGACATACTATTTAATGTGGTGAAGAAAATAATCTTGAATCTTGCATTGTTTCTAAAACCGATAAATATAATGAGCAGTATTTTGATGAATGAGACATACAGAAATTATATAAATATGATTTAAGTAAATTATTTTGTTTCGAGATAGGTATATGTGAGAGGTAGTGTATTGTAATGCGAGCGGTGCGAGTGCGGTCCCTGGCGCCGCTCCCGCGGGAGCGGCCCGCGCGCCCAACTTCAGGCTCCGCGGCCCCCCCTGCGCATCCCCCCTTGCTCCCGTAGAGAATACATTTTCGCAACACGAGTGTTGGCCTAACAACGACTCTGCGACAGCGAAACACTCACTGAGAAAAAGTACTCATTTTCCAATGTTACCAACTCAGAACATGTCAGCTTGGTAGAACAAAGCGTCCTTGCGTGCTTTATTTCGCAAAGTGTCTGCAGTTTGCAGGGTGAACGCTCGTCGTTGCCATTAGAAAGCAGTAAAGAAGCTACAGTAAAATACGAACAATACGTAGTTCGCTAATAATTGAAAGGGTACCTAAGGGAAAGCAGAAAGTATCAGTCGTGTGAGGAATAGTATACTATTGTTTAAGGTAGGTTCCTGTTCCCAGGAGCCATTGAAGGCAGCCGCCTCTATAATGGACGCCTTAGAAATCTGGTGATCTTGAAATGTAAAATAAATAGGTACCTAAATACTACAGGTTCGCCATAAGTACATTTTGCTGCGGTAAGTTATTCTGCTTCTTATGACCGACATAAAAGCTAAATTATCTAGGTGGCATAAAATTACAATGTCAACTGTGCGGGATGGTAAGTACTGTTTTAAAAACTCCTAAAGTCATGAAAGTGATAAAGTGTGGAGGTAGCGTCGCCGATGATGGGCCACAGCGGCCAATTTATTTATAATCTCGGGTGCAGGATCGGCTACGAATTAGCATGTAAATATTTGAAGTCCGAGGAAGAAGGCTGGTGGAGATTTATCTCGAAGAGCTCGAGATAAGCGAGGACGGGTCGTAAAGCACCGGGAGGCGCGGCGCGTTAGTCGTCGCCGCAGCACACCCTTTGACGAAGTTGTAAAAAGAGCATTAAACCGCAGTAAAAACGCATCTCCTACGCGCCTCACCCGCCGCGCGCCGCGGCTACTGCCAGAGCGACTCCTCGTTTTAGTGAACCTTATGAATTTCAATGAAGATATAGTAATAAAGCCCTCGCAATCTTCATTATTATACACGAATACTAACAAAAGTTCGTTTTGACCTTTTAAATGGTTTTTTACTAAACTTATAGCCCAATCAAAGAGAAGTTAAATACTGATAAAAATCTCCCATCTGCAAAACTACAGGAGTAAGTCCATGTTGATCATGGTTGAATGAGACGTTGTCCAGCAGCGGACATTACATTGCTTAATTAAAAATAACAATATGTGGTAATTAAAGAAGTAAAGTATAAACCTAGTCCAGTCCAACCGTAAAGATTTATTATTTTTGGAGATCCTGACAATATTTTTCCCGTCTTTGATATTGCAGTATAAATATGGTTTGCCATGCAAACATTTAAAGTCAGCGTGTTAAAGTTCAGGAATTGATTAGATATTTACGTAGGGAATACGTACATTTGACCTTTTAATTTTATCAATAGAATAATTGACAGTATCATTAAAAGCAAATTAAAAATATAGTCTACGGGTCTGCAATTAGTATGTTTATCTTATAATCCAGAGATATAATGATACGTTATTTTAAGCCAGGCACGAATGTGATCAATTAATATTGTATTATAAATACGCACCAGCAATGTCAGATTCCCATCGATCGGTAGTCTCCATTTGATTTCCCTCGGAATCTCCGTCTGTAAAATAATAAGTTGTTTAAAAAAAACCAGATTGTCTAAGTGATGTACCCGTAAGTAACGTGTGATAAAGGCGTTCCCACAGCTAATACATCACTTCATTAACGATTCGGATCCGTCACGTCAATCCGGCCGCTGAGCCATTTCGCTCGAAATTAGAGGCAGGAGCATCAGCCCGCTTGCGGCGGCGCCACAACTCGTTATTAAAAGGGTTTACTAGTCGTCTAACAACTGAATACGTTTCAACAACTGTAGAAAGAACAAAAAATACAAAAGATTGATCCTTCCGGTAGCACTTTATGTAGCTCTAAAAAGAGTCCAAGTAAGGTAAAAGCAAATTCTACCCTCGATTTGTAATACTGGGGACTCGGTTGAAACTCCTGCCAAGTCAAGCTTGGCGCCTCGTTGGCGCTACTGCACGTTGTCTTATGGTCTTGTTTATATTGGAGCAAATGCGTCTGTAACATCAATCAAAACTACAATAGCGACATTTATCGAGTTCTTGATTGGTTTACGTTAAAGACAAATAAAATTCAATGGCACCAATTCAATTATAATAAAGGTCCGTATGTATTTAACGTAGGTACGAGGTAGGTAGGTATCTGATTATAGCGTCTAGTGAACCCTTCGCTCGAGTCTCCGGGGACCGACGTAGGCAGGGCAAAAGCAAGATGATGATAATGTAAATGCATCCGACTGCCGTCTTAGCCCTCTCCCTAAGACAATCCGCCAGAGAACGTCACTTTTGAAACGTATGACAGGAAGCTTTAACAAAAGGCTCTTAGATTTAACTGGGAATAACATTCTTCGAAGCCAGCAATTACGGCTTTTTTGCTTCAACCAGATAAAATATATACAATATTGGTCAATTCAATTTATCAAATTTCATGTTTCTCGAAATAAGTATCTATTGTTTGTACTTGAGTAAATCCGTGAAAGTTTAATTTTCTATTTATTATCATTAGAAAGCCCAGCAGCTAATATTATTTTTAACACCAAGACTACGAAATATTTATTTTATTTTATATTCACCTTTTCAGTGAATATGATCCAATACTATACCAATTATTTACTATCTTTCAGTCAAGTCGTTAGCACTTTGCCAATAGCTCCAGTCATTTATAAAATATTGCTATCAGTATGCAAGGACTGTTGACCTTTAAGAAGTTCTTTTGCGAATCCCACTATTAGCTCCAATATGTATCACTTATTTATTAAGGCAAGAACGCATCTGGTAATGCGTTCTACCGAGAAGAGGTTGCTTAGCAACAGTGACAAAGAACTGTCATCATTATTCGTCATTCGCATTCGCATTACTGCCAATCACTGATAAGTTCCCTTCGTCCCGTTACCTAACCAAGTTTTGTAACCGGTTACAAAAATATTTCCAACTTCGTAGCCGGTTACAAAACTTTGTAACGTAGTGGGACGAAGCAGATAAGTTACATGTAGCTAACCGTGGACTCCATCATTACAAATGATGCTGCTCTAGTGCATATTCATCAGTTATCTTAGAACTGGCAAAATCGCTATGTGTTTCCTTACAATTAAGCAATTCTGTTGATTCCTCAAGGATTCCATCATCTGTCTCCAACTTTTACCTCAACCGGGACCAATGTGTCTCCGACAAATGTCATAGTTCTGAGGTAACGAACATATAAAAAAAACATAATGCAAGGAATTGAGAACCTCCATCTATTTTTGAAAACGGTTAATAATTTGTACACATAGCTGGTATTTAGTAGGCAAGCGACTAATCTGGCGATAGATGAGATGAGGCGGCTTGATGCGCAGTGAATTGTGTGCGCTCGCGAATGCGCCTGACACTTGACAAAGTGCTGGGTGCGGACGCCACCGCGGCACAGATTAAATCAATTTGCATTGAGTTATTGCTTTGATACTGGCTACCGCATATTTTAAAACATTCATCTCTGTTTGCGTCGTACGGGCTATATTCACACGCATCCACATTCTACAGCAAAACAAATAGTAGTCAACATAAAACAATCGAGAAGTAAGAGATATGTAACAAATTTTACCAGATGTGTCTATCTTTAATTTGTCGTTACTTAAGTCATTACTCCAATATATCAATTCTGCAACGTTTGCCGTTTCTAACAGTCTTAAATAATTGCATCGAATACTATTGCTATTTAAATGTCGTTTGTCTTCCTAAATCCTTAACTTTACTTTACTTTACCTTAACTTCCTAACCTCTGTATAATATTTACTCAAAATCTATAAACTAATTAGCTTTATACATAATTGACAGCTTAACTTGTCCACACGATAGATTCCAAGCTTTACCATCCAACGTCCACTTACTTCCAGCCGCTCAAATCGTCCTAATAGACATACGAGCATCTGTCATTCGCACATCGACGTCTATGCAATTCGCATTGCACCCAATGCAACAGAACGCATCCTCGGCCGTACGTCATCCGTTATCTGCGCCGTGTGTCACTGTCGCGCCACCTACACTACCTACTACAGCCCGACTGAAGCCCTACTCAGCTCGTATATTCCAAGTTCCAAGTTACGATACGATAGCCCTGGCTCATTCCTTGGAACATGTTTAGACTGAAGAGTGAAAGGGATAGAGCGAACAGAGCTAACATTTTGTGATTTTGTGCCGGACGACGAATATGCAAATCGGTCGGCACAAGCTAATGTTGCGTTTCAATTCAGTTAACCGTTTTGCTGAAGTCATTTTAATACACATAGTTAAGTTACACGCTGATAGATTCTCTGACTAGGTATAGTTTGGAATGTTTTATGCAGAAAGTTTACATAAGTTTAAATGCTGGGTCTGGCATACGAATTATCTCAGGATGAGAAGTTAACCAGTCTGGCAATAAACAATATTCTTATTTAAAAACTTTTATTTTCTTCTTCTACCTAACTAGTAGGTTATCCGTCCGTATATGGTAATCCACGTTTGAGCCATGTGCTCGATTGTCTATGGACATAGCAAAAAGTCAGTCCAAAAGTTGGTATTTTTTTTTCTTAAGATAGATAGAAGATTAATAGCAGCATATCGTATATTTTTAGAATGCTCTCGTGAAGCCTTTTCATCTGATATCAAAAATGCATGAGTGGAAATTTTACAAGATACAATGCCTTTGTCATCCGCTATATCAGCCTATATTAGAATCCAGGAGACATCATTTGCCCAGGGTAACCCGGGCGTTTTACCTGAATCATTCCATAGCCCATTTGTTAAGATCGGTTCAATGCAGTGGCGTAGCTACCGAAGGGACCAACAGACCTTTGGTTACCCAGCTACGCATCCAGTTCAACGGTTTAGGCTGTAGGTTGCAACTAATTTACTGATTTCATGCCAACATACTTACATAATCACATACCTACATACATAACAAGCGAAAAAACATCGCCAAGTATCCACTTCCCGATTTGCTGCAATCGGGTAATAATGCGCCCATATGAGTAATATTTAAAGACTGACGCTAATGGACGCTCGCCCACGGCGACTTTTTGCAGCAATGCAGTCGCAATACAGTTGCTAAACGGCTGCGATGCTATGTCCATACAGACCCGATTATGTTTGTATCCATACAGACAGTAGCGATTCCGAATCGATACAGCGCGACCGTAGCGTACTGCATCACTTCTATCGCGCGTTGCAAATGCGACAAGCGCATTCACAAAACGCGCGACCGTAACGCTTAAAGGCGTGGGCGGGCGCCCTGTTCTTTATCTTATATTTCTACATGAACCTACCTCGAAACCTATGTCCTATGTTACGTTGTTCAGCGTCGGCCATCCTCTCATTCTCTTCGTCGTTGTCATCATTTTCGTCGCTGCCGTCATTGGCTTCCTCGTCGACGTAGCCGGTGTCATCGTCCGCGTCGCTGCCTTCCTCACTTTCATTCCCAACTTCTTCCTCCCACCCCTCATCTTCGGCTGTGGAACAAAGTATCATATTAGTAATAGGTATAATTAACAAACAAAACACATCAAATCCATAGACCCACCTAAGCTAGTAGTTAACATGTCGTGATTTGTTTCCCAAGTAATCATTAGAAGCGTTGGTCATTTTTCATTGCATCTAACATCGTCGATGCCATTATCATAATATTTTTCTCTCTATAGAATAAAAGTAACTTCGATACTATTATTTAACATTTTTTATAAAACACCTCACCACATTTGCCGTCCTACACAAGCATGGTCGTTAAGTGAGTAAAGGTTGGTTCTTACGAGTGCCTCTATGTCTCCCCAATATCTCGACAATAAAAGTAAACATTATGGAAGGAAAACACACCGTTATATTGTTATCTACTGTAATGGTAATATTATTGTGAACTTCCAATTTCAGTAAACTGTAGCTTGGTGGAAATAGGTGCTATAAAATAAATAATAAGCAACCGAAATTACCAGATTCTACCTCAGTAAGACCTGGTAACATTGCCACTAGATACATAGTAAGTACTTTTTGTAAAGATTTTGTGAAAGTACATTGTTGACTCTACCAGCTTTATAAAAATAACATTTTCAATGAGAATTTTTGCACTAGTTTTCGCTAAATTTTATATCATTGCAACAAACATGGTAGGTAACCACCTACCATGTTTGACGGTAAATGGTTGTAAAGGAGCAGATTAGAGAGTGTACAGCCAATTCAAATGTCTACGTGTGGTGCGTGTAATCATCGTATAGTATTCGACATTAGTATCATCATGTTAATTAAAAGAAGTGGCCATAAAGCTAATTAGAATAATGCAGGCGTAGCTTTGCTGTGATATGTGCGCCAGAGGACAAATTACGGGCATAGCGACACAGAGCGCTATCGAGTGCTGCCAATTATACAATATATTCCTGTCAAATAAACATGTACTATCCAGTTATATAATCCATAGTCCAGTGTAATATCGTTGTCACATCAATTCAACATGTATATACTTAAATATTTTTTTTCTTCTCTTTATGAGGACTGGGAAGCAACGGCAAAAATTACTCTTTTCATACAAAAGGCGATAACGATTTCCACCCCTTAAATGTTAACCGATTTAGACCAATTTTCGATAGGTCAGTCAGAACAAAATCTAGGTCTATACGTTTTTGAATCTTGATTAAAGATCAACAAATTCAAATAATCGCCGAGATTCGTTTTGTATAAGAATACTGAAACAACAATAAAACTGAATCTACTTATTGATTATAGTGAAAAAATCAAAACGTACAGACCTAGTCATTGTTCTGACTGACAACCTATCAAAAATTGGTCAACATCGGTTAACATTTAAGGGGTGGAAATCGTTATCGCCTTTTGTATGAAAAGCCGTAGGTTCACACTCCTCTTAATGGCGGCCCGAGGTTTGTGCCAATGTCGGTTTGCTACTTCAATTCTTGAGATTTAATGTTTACGTCACTATGACATGACATGGTTCTCTGGTGGGCCTGGTGGCCTAATATTAAATTGGCTTCCTACTGTACGTACAAAACCCGGTAAAGCGCGAGTCAGACTTCCGCACGAAGGGTCTCCGTATGCATAAAACACTATAAATTGTTTGGTTGATAGGTATCTTCTAAACCATTACTTAAGTATTTTTAATAAGTAGTAAGTACAATGTAACTAATTTTACGAATATATTTAGGCTGTTATTTTCTACTAGTTTTTACCCGAAACGTCGTCTGCGTGGGAATTTATCTATAAGTAAAACATAAGAAATTTTCATGTTATCAACATTCAAAAATTAATTACTTTTCCTACAAATTCGATAAATTTATTTATTCGCGGCGTACTTTAGTGTCATGCGCAACGTTAATTTTTCAGGCACAATTTCACTCTTAAAGCGGCTGATTGCCTTAAAAAATTAGTCTACGTCCTTCTCCAGGACTCAAACTATGTCCATACCAAATTTCATCAAAATCGGTTATGCAGTTTAGCCTTGAAAGCGTAACACACAGACGAACAGAATTTCTTTCGCATTAATAATTTTAATATGGATTTATGACGAAGAGTTTTTGTACCGAAAACTAGATATCAGTATGGAATTCGTTTTCGTTTTCTGTACTTTCAACACCCCCAAGGCACTCCTTTTTATGGATAGCTTCCTTTTTTCTCTAACGTATACCTAATTGTTTTTTTTAATAGTATTTATACCAAGTTTCAAGTTGATAAACTTATCGAATTAGTTTGAGAGTTAGTCATAGATACTACTTAACTTCATCCCCTTTCCAATTGTATTTCCAAAAGTTTCTACTGGCTGTGTCCTTCCTGAAGTTTCCCTTAATATAGTATCGAAATCCACGTAGTCCACTCTTTTAATTATTATAAGCTTATAATAGTGTAAGTACAGTTATCAGTGACATAATTAGCGCAGCCGGCAGGGTGCGGATGGCGTGATTGCGCCCCGTCGGTCGACCGCACCCACGGCTCGGCTCCCTGCCCACTGACACACACCAAACTGCCACTGCCACGATTGTAATTAAAACCGATTCAAATATAAACTGAAATGGAATAAGACGCGCGCATTGCTTGTTGTGTAGAACATAATACCTCATTTACATGCAGCCACTGCTGCTCGCGCTGCCAGAAATGATGCCCGCATACACTACTTTCGAAAGCAGTGGGTGTTTACATGCTGCTTCCTGACTCACTGCGCGCCAGGCAACGCGAGTAGCAGCGGCAGGAGCAGCAGAAACAACCCGTTTACATACTCGCGCTGCCCACTTCCATGCCCACTTTCCTGCTCACTTCGACTGCATGGGCAACGCGAGTAGCAGCGGCAGGAGCAGGAAAAGTGACCCATTTTCATACTCGCGTTGCCCACTTCCATAACCACTTCCCTGCTCACTTCGGCTGTATGTAAATGAGGCAACACAAGATTCAAATCATTCTAATTATGGAACTGTCCATCGCCATGAGACCTTTAAAATTCGGAAAAACTACTGTTTAAATGAGTTTATTTTCGCAAATTTGTATCAAGAGCAGCGTTTTTTAACCCTCTACGGAAAAGACGGGTGTAAGAAAAGAGTGTGTCCCGTGTGTCTGTCTATCTGTTTGACTCTCTGTATGTCTGTCCGTGGTATCGTACCTCTAGAACGGATGAACGAATTTTAGAGCGGCTTTTGTTAGTTACGGGTGTCAAGAGGCAAGTATCGAGACGTGGTGCGTGCCGTCCAATATGGTTTACGAGCGACAGTACTAAACTAGGTGCTGTTGTGCCACTTTTTAATTAGTTGACCTATATAGTTTGTGTCGTAATTGTGCCTACAATCTTTTCGGACGCGTAAAAGCTTTTCGCACGCTTACACGATACAAGTGACACTACAGCGTCACGACGACATGAATCCACCTCAGCGGCCCTAACATGCAAGACACAAGGATAAGTTAAACCGTCTAATCTCTAAGTGCGTCTCTCTCACACCAGTGGCGACGAAAGAGATAGTCATTGATATAAACGAGTTTAACTTATCTTTGTGTCTTGCATGTTAGGGCCGCTGATAATATTGCCGGATTAATATCGCTTGCATGTCGTGTTGTCGTTTTGGCTAATTTTCTTGCTATCTCTTGACAATGTAGAAATCATAAATGATCATAGGGGTACCTACTATGAGAAGAAACCCAAGATTTAGATCGTGGTACGTTTTATACAGCTATTTATTATTTTAGTACCTACCTAAGTACATATATATAGCCATGTGAGTATATTTAAATCGTCTCAGTCCCATGTGGTCCGCGGAGAGCTAACCCACACTGCGAGCCCCAGGGAGCGTCCATCGATTCATTAGCACAGTGGCAGCCCTGGCTGCATGCACTAAGGACCTACGTCCCTGATGTGGGCTTAATACGTGCAATGAGTTCACCTATAAAATTTAAATATAATATAATGCTCTAATATAAAAAGCTCTATGATCCTAAGGAACACAAATTTTGTTAAATGAAATAGAAAAGAATCAGTCAAATTTCACATCGCTAAATAATAAAATAAATTATTAAAAATGTTATAATATTGCTCTGGTTGTGTTTAAAGCTTTTCTTTTATATAGAAATCGTTCTTAATTTTCATGGTTTTATTTAATTTTGCAGTTTTCATTACTTTGCATTGCAGTAGAGCAAATAATTAGAAATGCATTTTATGTTTTATCTTAAAACTTTGTAGCATCTGACTATTGTTACTCATGTAACGTTTCTTTTAATTCGGTATTCATAGGCAGCCCGCATGCATGCTGCATGGGAATCTCGAGCTCACTTGATTGTGTACCTGGGCATTTTCACTAAAACGTGTACCCTGTCTTTACTTTGTTTTACGCTGTCCCTCAAGTTTTGCTCAAGTTCAATATTTTTTTACTACAATTTATATTTTTATTGTAGTCATTTAAAGGATGTAGACATATAGTAAGTACCTTAAATTAATGATATCAATAATTCTACATAAGATACGTTTAATGTAATTATTAAAAAAATTAAAGCTGCGAAGGTAACAGTTTTTAACATGTCCCACCCACCTTTGTGTCAACTTTTTAGAAGTTGCAACATTGACATTTTTACTACTAAACGTGTTGTAATTGATGGATTCCGATAATCTAAACGAGTTTGGCCGTCACATAATGAATTTTATAAAAACAACCTTAACATATTTGAATTAAAAACTGAATTTAAATAATACTCTTGAAAATGATTCCACCTGACATGTCAGTTGTGTGACGATCGAAGCTATATCAAGAAATTTACCAATTAATTAAATTTTTCTGAAAATAGCAAAATCGAATATCACGCGATCCACCTGCCACCAGTTTAAAAAGTTCAGTGTGCGAAAGTGTGACGTTAAGTGAGATTGTGTCAGTGGACTGAATACCGTACACATTTCTTCAGTCAGGTTTGTGATTGAAATTCATTATTTAGAATTTCGCAACTTTCACATTTTTTCAAAGGAAAAGGACGATATTTTAGAACTTTTCCATTTAAAAACTATAGCGAAATATTGAAATAATGAGTTAAGAATAATTTTCGAAGTAGAATTTTGTTGAATATGTGACGTCCTTATTGTGACATATCGACCCGTTACGTATAGGCTGACCGTGAAAGTCACAAAACTGACCTCATAAAGATAGCGTTATATGCGTTATAAAACGGTGTACATTACATTATTTCTATATTTATATTAAAAGTATGGATAACTACTAATGTTTTTTATTCACACGCGCCCTGTAACCCCAGCCTAAGATTTTTGAACCTGTCAGTTTTGTGACTGTCCCACTTGCTCAGTTGCTAAATTTGTCTACTATTTTTTTTTCTTACGCATGTAACAGAATTTATCACTATAACATATAAGTAGACCAAATTATTATTGATTACAATAACAATTAAAGAAGATTTTATCACTACGTTTATATATAAAGAAAATAAAAAGCGTCACGGTAGCACCTGTCACAAAACTGAAGTTAAATCTTCTTTTTAGTAAAAGTAATATATTGTTGAATAGTTAAATAGTCAGAACAGTAGAACATAAATTATATCGTCACTAGACTGACAGGTACAGACTCCAATGTCAATCAAATTACACGTTTATTATAAAAGTAAGCTTATTTGTATGAAAACAAATAGAATTTCAATAATTTTAGAGTATACGCTCTGTTTTAGAATATAACATTCATCGAAAAAGCAATTTTTAAAATAAAATCATCATTTTCGTAGTGGTATACGATTTACTGAAAACGCCCACCTATAGATAGACGATGGTTGGCTATTTCAAACTACCGATTTTCTAACGACCGAAAGGAAATTTAAATTATTATCAAATCATTATAAAAAATATTTTTAATACTTATGAAAAACTATGTAGATTAAGTAATTAACCAATTACTATTTTACTAGCTCCCGCCCCGACTTCATCCGCGTAAAATTCGGTTATAACTATTCCCTAGGGAACTTTTGACTTATCGAGCATAAGGCACCTTGCATCTTGCAGCATCTTTTCGTCCCCTAAATAATTTTAATGACCTACTTTTAAGTTTTTTTTTAATGTTAAGAGGGGGGCAGACGAGCAGGCTTAATAATAACTTTTAAGTTATTTTAATATTTATATTATTATTTATTATTCATAAAAATTACCCTATATCCTATTACATGGAGGTGCTAAGGTCTAACTTTATATGACGTTTTATGAAAATCCGTTCAGCCATATGGAGGTGAGTGGTAACAAACATACAGACACACGCACACGCACGCACGCACGCACGCACGCATGGACGCACGCACGCACGCATACATACACACGTAGGATTTATTTCGAAGAGTATTAAATAAGTACCTAGATATCAGCATGGAATCAGTTCTTCTCATACAAACTTTCAATACACGAATATCTATCTATTTAAGGGGAGGTTACGTTTATTGCTTGAAAGGTTACCTATTATAATTGTTTGTTTTGTGGTGCATTTACTCGTATATAAAGTTTCTAGTTCATAAACAATTGGAATCAGTTTTTCCTAGATAAATATAAAATAAAATAAAATTAGGCATCTCTTTTAAGAAGTACTTTCATTTATTTAACCGACTTCAAAAAAAAAGGAGGAGGTTCTCAATTCGGTTGTATTTTTTTTTATGTTTGTTACTTCAGAACTCCGTCATTTATAAACCGATTTTGCAAATTCTTTTATCTACACCCATATCATAAAACCTCCATTGGTTAATCAAAAACCGTAGGAAATGACCACCATTTTGACAACCAATTAGGAAAAACCAGTGCTGCGATGAAGAAATAACATGACTTCTTTATCGTTTTTAGTCAAGAAATGAGATTAAATTTGGAACAGCTGTCAAAACTCAAGTGGGTCTCTATTCTAGTATCCATAGATATTAAAACAGTTATTGATACGAAACGTCAATTCAGTATGTTTTTTTTATATAAACTGTACAATATTTGATCTCAAGTGACGTGAGAATAGAGACTTCATCCGTTTGTCTATGATTTAAAAAAAAAATGGTCTTGACGGACGGCCGCCATTATGCTGACGTTTTGCTGAACGAAAGTAGAATTTTGTTGAATTGAATAGAAAAAGTTGTTTGTAATTTACATTTTAGTTGAAAATATGAATAGTAAGTAGTCTTCTCGGAGTGTGTGTGATGTGAAAATGCGCCGGATATCGGAAATATGCAGCCACGATTGCAACAAACAGCTTGTTGCCAGAAAATATTGTTTCTGAACCCATTATGGAGGATTTATAATATGTGTGTAGATAAAGTTATGTATGCAACTCTGCATAATTTGGCCTTAAAACACACGTGCGATCTTATTATGAAACTCGCTAAAAGCTCGTTTCATAAAACCGCACTAGTGTTTAAAGGCCTATCATTATGCAACCGTTGCATAAACTACTATTTTTAATCGGTAGGGTATACCTCCAGTTTGGTCCCGTTGTAGTCAAAGTCGAGTTATGATGAGAGGATCTATGAGAAATCGATGGAACTCTTCAAATATTATAGGCAAGCATAGAGCAATTTTAGTATTTTCTGTAATAACTCAAGCAGTTACGTTCCAAAAGCATTATTTGGTGAAGTGGAACTGTTGATGAAAACCATAGGTGATCACCGGAACTCGTAAATGTTGAGTATTTCAAGGTTGGCGATTAAATTGCTGTATAAAGTTCTGAAACAACTTATGTCCATCAAAATTCATGTAGTAAAATTGAAGAACCAGGAGAACTCCTCAACGATTGACATCCTTGCACCGTGGATAGCAACAGTTTGTAAATGGTGATGAGCAATTGGCATTATGCTATTGTTACTTGATGTAGTAAATGTGTGTCGTTAAATCACAGGATGATAAATAAAATGTGAAAAAAAAAAACATTTCAAAGGCTATTTGAAGTCGGTTTTTTTATTTAATAAATTATAGATTATTCTCGATCTCGATCGGCTACCTAATTGTTTTTTTATTGAACTGCATTTATACCATAAGTTTCAGGTTGATGAACAAATGGAAACGGTTTTTCCCATACAAAGCTTAACGCTCCAAGCCACCCCTTTTTAGGGGTAATTTCATATTGGCTTCTAACGTATACCAATTTTATTTATATTTTGAAGAGTATTTATACTAAGTTTTAAGTTGATCAACTCATCGAATTAGGTTTTCGTTGGATACTTTCAACCCCATCTTTAACCACTGTCCAGTATTATTTCCAAAAGTTTCTATAGTCTGCCTGAAGTTTTCCTTAATATAATATCAAAAACCGCATTGAAATCCATTGTAGTTTTAAAGTTTATCGTGCACATACAAAACAGATAGACAATCAGACATGAAATTCAAAAACTATTGGGATGTGTTGTGTTGCTCTTTCTGAAGCCCCCCATACCATTTTCACATTGCTATCTTCAATGTACAGACTTTTTCCACTTTACGATTATATTATTATCTATAGATTTCTACACACATACTTAACGGTAGTGCCAAAGTACCAACCTTAAGATTTTACGGGCTATTCCCAGCTTTGCAGCTATCTCCTACATTCCCTGGGGAAAGAAATGTTTTTTTTTTCATTTCTCCCCGCCTGAGAATGTAGGGATATAGTACAAGTGGGAATAGCCCTTTTCAACATCTCCTGGACGCTTAATATAGTACATTGTGCATCAAGGGCCGTAAGAAGGCGATAACTAACGAGAGTCTGCTAGAAGCCCGACGCCGAAGGCGAGGGCTTTTAATGACTCGAGTTTGTTATCCCCTTACTGCCCGTGATACACACAATGTTTTTCATCACATTTGTGAGGAAATGAAATAAAAATTAAACAAAAAAAAAATGTAATTCCCATTGTACACCGTAAATTACTATACCGTATTCTACCCACCTGGGTAGAATAAACTATACGTCGCGTCGGTTGCGCACTACTTCTAATAAGAAAACGATCCCCACCGGACACGGTGCGCGCACCCCGTCGGATCCGACGCACACGCCCCGCCGTTAGCGGGTGTTATAAAACCATACAAAATCCATAACTCCCGCGGGAGGTAAATCGGCTATAGCTGCTCTATACGCCTGCATATAATAACACCCTTTCCGAGCAAGTGTGATGGAAAACATTCCACAGTAAACACAATGTTTGTCATTAGAAGTCAGAGGTGTAAACCCTCTGCCCTAGTATTCATTGTGTCGCGAGTATGAAATTTCGAGAGGAAACAAAACGGCCAACGAACCTTTCGACAAGAGCAAGCGCATCCGACACAATTCACGTCGTACGTAGCCCATCATAACTCCGCTCGCGGAATGTGTCGCGCGGGACGCATTCGGCACCAAAGAGCCAACTATACTGCAGTGCTGGCAATTCAATTTTCTTACTGACCATATCGACATTAAGAGTACCGTAGTTCATCCCTTACCACTGCGGAAAGAGTCGACGGGGAAAAATTAGCGGATATCCATACATCGCTTGATTGTTCGCCGATTATTTTTTGACCATCTAAGCTTCGAAACAATTTATTTGTTTATTCAGTTAAACACCTACCGAAACTATTATTTCCCGGAAAGTTAACAGTTTTTTGCGTTTAGATTCACTTCGTCCACATTCCCATTTCATTCACATTCCTACTTCGTCAACATCGCATCGCATCGCTGATATCCGCCACGTGGTATAAATTACATATTTCTTATCATTGTATCGGACTGATTGTAGTCACTTGTGTTAGAAGTACGTTATTATAATTGAACAAAAAAATATGGAGCGGATAAAATCGTAATATGCTCGATTGGATGAAATAGAACTGGCGCCTCATTCGGGAACGCTAAATGATTCTGTAGCGACTCGTAAGCCAGATCTCTCATCTCGCTCTTACGCATTTGGCGTGGTGCGGAAGAATGGAATGAGAAATCTGGCTTACGAGTCGCTACAGAATCACTTAGCGTTCCCGAATGAGGCGCCTGGGATGTTTCCTGGGTAAACTTTCACAATGCCTCATGGCGGAACATATCAAGGGGCAAAATGTTTCTAAATTAAGATCTAATGTCCCATAATGACTTGTGAAAAACGATTAATTCATTAAAAAAAAAAATCTAATTAGTCGATCAGGGGGGCTAGCACGACACGCCCACGAGTCGTTTGTCGCGCAGTGTGTCTCTGTCAAATTAGTCAAATATGTAAGGGATGCACTGAGCGACAAAGGACTCGCGGGCAGGTCGTGCTAGACGTGCAGTTACATTATATCAAAAAATATTGAACAAGTATTTTTTGCTTTATCAAATCAAAGATAACGCGCATCAAAGTGCGGGGGTGGAGGCTCATGACGTCACTTAATCGTAAAACTCATGCAAAGTCGTACGTCACGCACTATATCTTCATATTTTTTTGTTTAATTTACAAAAGAAAATTTCAATATTTTTTAATAATGTAAATGAAGGAAAAAAACGTTTTTTTCATGAAACACGCCTATTATAGATCAGGAGTAAACTTGTAGCAGTGATAATAACCATAATTCCGATACCACATATTACGTTTGCTGCCTAGCAGTAAGCAAACTTGGAAACTGTAATTTTAATATGTTCGTAGATGTAAGTATGATACCGTGTGGGAATATGGTTGTCCCGGTGGTGGGCAGCCCGGGGTCCGAGGACTGGCCTCCCCACTGACTCAGTCCATCGTTAACTTAATTTGTTTTGGGACCTAAGTTTATATCATATACTAGTTATGTGTTTCCAATTCAAAATTATGCTGGAGTTGAAACTGGGACACAAATACAGATAAAATAGCGATTTGGATTATATTTGTAATATTGAGCGACGTTTAACATTCAGCGACCATGTATCGTGACATCGACAACATCTAATCATCGTCGTAGTTACTGAAGGCGTATACCAGGATAGAGGATGGTATATTTCTAATTAAACAAAATCAATGAGAATTTAAAGTTGAGCATCGAGTTGTTATTATCATGTGAGACAGGCGAGCTGGGCGCGGAGCCCGGAGCGAGACGGGCCGGTCCCGTGGGAGCTGGCCCGGCAGCCGCCGCCTGCTCCCGCGGGACGCGTGGGCGGCGGGCGAGGACTCCGCTCCGGGACCGACCCCACTACCCACCACCTACCCGCGGTGCTGCAGAGCAAGGTCGGGGCACATTCATATTTTTAACGATATCTGTAGCATCTAACAGAGAAGCCATTGTACATTTGAAATTATTAGTTAATAAGCATAGCACCAGCAGAGAGTGAAAAGAAAATAATAGCTATTACCGTGAACTAAGTGAAAATCTTACCATCGGGAAAATTCAACCGATAAACAGTAGGTAATCAAAACGACCATTATTACTATTTATGCATTTGATAGTGATTGCGGTGCAGTTATTAAATGATACGATCGAAACAAGGAGTTTAGATGAACTATGATATAATTTTATTACATAGGTAGATGTGATTCGTAACAGCACAGCAGAATGATAGTACCTGTCAAATTTAAAACAAAACGAATATAAAAATAGGAACATACAAACAGAGGTTTACCAGTCAGCAACATTTAAGTAATTGACCTTTTTTGACAAGACTTCTCATCTCAACCTACCGAGGGTCCTACAAATCTAATCATTACCTACCTAATGAATTTAAACAGAACACGATAACGTAGGTTAGCGTAAACAAAAGGTGGCGCGAGAGGTCAGCATCAACATAAAACAGTTATGATATGGCTTTAGCGTATTTCCCAGATGCGCGCAGGGTGGAGGTGCCCTGCCCAGGGGAAATTTCACAACGTTCCCGGCGGCTCTCTGCGGGCCTCTACAAGTTTTATGGACGCCACCACCCCCGCCCTTCACACCCCCGACCATCAACTTCTTATCGCTAGAAGTTTAACATTGCCAGCCTTTACGTTAATAGACAACAACGGATTTAATCAGAGCCTTGGTGCAGGTTCTATAGATAGAAGATATAAATGAGTCTATACATGACATCCATATAAAAGACGTAGTGATCCAAAAAAATGTTTTATCTACACCCATATCATAAAACCTCCATTGGTTAATCAAAAACCGTATGAAATAACCACCATTTTGACAACCAATTAGGAAAAACCAGTGCTGCGATAAAGAAATAACATGACTTCTTTATCGTTTTTAGTAAAGAAATGAGATTAAATTTGGAACAGCTGTCAAAACTCAAGTGGGTCTCTATTCTAGTATCCATAGATATTAAAACAGTTATTGATACGAAACGTCAATTCAGTATGTTTTTTTTAATATAAACTGCACAATATCTGATCTCGAGTGACGTGAGAATAGAGGCTTCATCCGTTTGTCTATGATTTAAAAAAAAATGGTCTTGACGGAGGATTGAATTGCCGCCATGTTGACGTTTTGCTGAACGAAAGTAGAATTGTTGTTGAATTGAATAGAAAAAGTTGTTTGTAATTTACATTTTACTTGAAAATATGAATAGTAAGTAGTCTTCTCGGAGTGTGTGTGATGTGAGAATGCGCCGGATATCGGAAATATGCAGCCACGATTGCAACAAATAACTTGTTGCCAGAAAGTATTGTTTCTGAACCCATCATGGAGGATTTATAATATGTGTGTAGATAAAGTTATGTATGCAACTCTGCATAATTTGGCCTTAAAACACACGTGCGATCTTATTATGAAACTCGCCTATCGGCTCGTTTCATGAAAACCGCACTAGTGTTTTAAGGCCTATCATTATGCAACCGTTGCATAAACTACTATTTCCTCTTAGTCGATAGCTTTTAACTAATCGTTGGTTGCTCTAGCATGTTAACTTGAAATGTAAGATTAAATTAATGACTTCATTTGCCATAGTAACTCCTGTCTGTCTGTCTGTTACGTTTTCACGGCTAAACCCCTGAAACGATTTTGATAAACAATGGTATGGAGATAGTTTGAACACTGGATCCGTTCCCTTTACTTGGCTACATTATTTTAAAAAGAAACAACCCCTAATAGGTGCTGGAATATTGATTTTCGGGACGTTCGTTCCGCCTGATGAGATCCCGTTGATGTCTTCTTATATATCAGCGCGATTCACGGCTAAACCGCTGAACCGATTTTGATGAAATTTGGTATGGAGATAGAGGCTTCTTTTTTAAAATCAACCAATCAAGGATGAAATGGAGGTTGGAAATTTTTGAAAGGCAATTTGTGCATGCCCAATGGGAGCCCGTTATTTGTGGAAAAAATCTAAATTTTAAAAGTCAGTAACTTGATATTTTGGCGACGCGCGTAGCCTAGTTGGTAGTGACCCTGCCTCCGAAGCTAGTGTCCCGCTGCTTAATTACGTAACACCAATTGGTATCGCTTTCGCGAAAAGTAAACCAATTGTACCCTTATTTACACAGAGTGAAGACTAAATTAGTTTGCATTTCGAGCTAAACCGATACCAATTGTGCTACGTAATTGAGCTGCCGGTTTCGATCCCCGGTAAGGGCAAATATTTGTGTGACAAGCACGAATGTTTGTTCCTGAGTCTTGGATGTTTCCTATGCATTTAAGTATTTATTTCTCTATATAAGTATGTATATCGTCGTCTAGTACCCATAACTCAAGCCTTTAGAGCTTACTTTGGGACTAGATCGATTTGTGTAAATATCGTCCCCTGATTTATTATTATTTTACAGAGACATTCCTACGCATACGATGTTGCGGATAAAAGCATTTAACTCCCCTTTAGTTAAGGCTCGTTTCAAAGCAGTTAGCGGGCACGGCAGCGTTGAGCACCAGCACATCAACCCAGCTGAGCGGCGCAAGTAACAAGATAAAAAAAGTTGACGCACAAAGCCAAATTGACTTAACCCTCTTCAAAGGGCTTACAAATACGTCCACCCAAAGCTTTTACCTCGCATTAAACATTCATACGTTTTATTGTGATCTTTACACCTCCCTCGTCAAATGCACACTGGGCAGTGCAATGGGGCTTCCGGGGAGGCCCAGGATTTTTAGGGATTGTCGAAATAATACTATAAGTCATATACTTACAATGCTAATTTTCACCAAAAAGAACTAAAAGCGGACTGATACTTATTTTTTTTTTTTTTTTTTAATTAAAACTTAACATTTTAAATTGGTAAAACATTTTAGGTTTTAGAGAAAAATCGTCACGATTTGTAGATGTTAGAAGTTGATAATAATTACTATTATTTATTTTAGTCTGGGCTTTTATGTATATAGTCACCATTCTTCAGCACGCAACTGCAGCTCCGGTTTTCTTATAAGGATACGTTACGATACCATAGGAACCTGACTTTTGTACAACTATAGCTTTTAAAGATATAAGAAAAAAAAGACTTAGACTTTACTTCTTAATTAATTGTGATTTCGATTTTATTTAATTATTTATTTCAATAGACATGTTTCCTCAAAAATTATGATTAGTCCGTCATTTACATTATAAAAAAATATTCAACACGTTTTTTCTTTTGTCAATTAAACGAAGATAAAGTGCGTTAAAATTCCGCGTGACGTCACGACTTTGCACACTTTTTACCATTAAGTGACGTCATGAGCGCCCTCTCCTGAACTTTGATGCGCGTTATCTTTGTCATTTTGATTGATTTGATAAAGCAAAAAATACGCGGTCAATATTTTTTGTTAATCTAACTGGCGGACTAATTAGAATTATATATATTTTTTACATAGGCAACATCCCTATTGAATTATGATTTAATGAATAACTTAACTAATATGTAAAGACAAACTGTTACTAATCATATATGGGTCAAAGAAACTGAAATAAATAAATATTATTCTTATTATTTAATTGTGCTTTCAGAGCTACTGCAACATACAAATACTCAGTCATTTCACGTATTGACACTGACATTAGTGTAAATAATTCAAGACAACGGCAATCCGTTTTAATAGTCTACCCGGGACGGAAGGATTAACATTTCCACCGGATGTAAAATTTTAATTCTGCGCTTGAGGGTTGGCGGGCTGAAATTGACGTGTTATTGGGCCCCAGCGATCGCAGCCCCGGTCAAAATCATCAAGCGATATATGTCCTGGCTACATAATAAATTATACGCGCACCTGTCTCGTCATAACATCAAATGGAGTTAAGTAAAAGAAATCCTAGTTGGTTTACCTGAAGGTCATCACTTTCGTCCTAGTCTATAGAAAAAGTAAGGAACCACTTTAGAGGGAATTTAGTGATAATAAAGATTACATCCAAGCAGCATAGTTTTTTTTTAATTTCCCGGCAAATCAGCTACGCAAACGCAACTGCAGAACGATAGTTTTATATTTTATAACAAAGACCTATTCTCACAGTAATCACCCTATTTATTCACTACAGCAATAACAATTTCCCTTAATTAAAGCATCTCCTCATGAACCAAATCCCCGTAGTAAATAAATAAAGCTGTGTAAATATATGTTAGTGATAGAAGTGGAGCTTATTGCGTTAGGTATCCCTGGGCTGAGTCGCAGCATCCTCGCGGGCCCCGCGGGACGCATTACGAAAGTACTGTACACGGCAGATCGATACGTTCAGTTAAAACATTACACCCTGTTCGGTAACAAACAACTATGTTCTCAACACCTAAGAATTGGGAAACGATAGCACTGCCTAACACTCCTTTTGTATACTGTATTGTATAATTATTGTTGCACTAGCTGTACTCAGCATGTGTTGCCATGCTCTGTTTTATATTTATTTTACATAACACCTCACAAAACTTTCATCGTAATTGGGTTAATAGTATAGAAACGCATAGGAGATGAACAAACAAACAACCAAATATACCTTTATTTAGTAGATACAGACTAAATGCATACATGGGTTTACAGAAATATGTAACTTTTTCCTGTTCAACCCCTCTTTTTTACCCCATTACAAATTTATTTCTAATGTTTCTATAGCCTATGTACTGCCTTAAGTAGCTTGCCCTTTATGCAATATCGAAAACCGCATTGAAATCTGTCCAGTGTGCACATACAATCAGACAAACAAACATGAAAACCATTGCGATTGCTCATTCTGAAGCTCCCCATAAATAGTATTTTTTTATTGTCCGCAATGACGTTTTCAACTTAACGATTTTATTATATTTATATACTACTTAAAGATTTTACATCTCGTAGCATTTACGTAGCGTTAGGCTACACTGACCTACAATATAACTGTGCAATATCGGTCAATAGCCTCATCTTCAGCGGTTATACCGTACAATAAGATGTTATTCGACGACGCGGATAGCCTAGTTGGTAGTGACTCTGCCTCCGACGCAAGCGTCCCGGGTTCGATCCCCGGTAAGGGCAAATATTTATGTGATGAGCACGAATGTTTGTTCCTGAGTCTTGGACGTTTCCTATGTATTTAAGTATTTATTTCTCTATATAAGTATTTATATCGTCGTCTAGTACTCATAACACAAGCCTTTAGAGCTTACTTTGGGACTAGATCGATTTGTGTAAAGATTGTCCCCTGATTTATTTATTTATTTATTCCAATTCGTAATCATATCTTAACTTACCTATATCTTTTCAACAGTTTAATAGATATATTAACCACATGAGGATAAGTAATCTGTCAACGAAGGTATCCGTATGAAGAATCAAGAATCAATAATGAGAACTCCTAATGAGACTGTTGTCATTTTAGGTACTAGATTACGTAGAGGATTTGCAAACAAATGATATAGTCAAATCGGGCTAATCCTCATTAAGGTAGACGAGCCATTAGTTAGGCTCGCCACGCGTAGGTAAGGGCAGTCGGCGCCAAACCGCAGCCACGCGGTCGCTGATAAAACGCTGATATTACCAGTGTACAGTACCAGCGAGCGCGGCACAGCGCAGCGCATAGATACATCACGCCTCTACGGCACGACGGTTTGATACCGCACTATTAATTTTTGCTGCGTTGCACCCTGTCACAACGCATAATTAGTGCATAGGAATAACAACTTACGGTAGGTAGTGCAACTTCTTTAGATGTACATTTGTTATGATATATTTGAATGATTACGCGGTATAATGATTGTAAGTGTATGTAAATAAGTACCTAATTGTAAACATAGGCATAGAAACTGTAAAAGCCGGCTATTACCCGACATGACAGACAGTGCAATAGCGAGATAATGTCCTCCGTGTAAATTAAAAATTTGCATTATATTGTAATGCCATTAGGCTTTAAAATAAATCGAGAAGTTTCAACAAAGTATGTTTTTATTTATAAATATTATAAAAAAAATCATTATCAACGTGACTTTTAGGCACCTACCTATATGTATAATGATTGATAACCAACCATTGATAGCGTACTTTAACACTTCTTATTTTAGTAATCTGTACAAACGCTTATTTATGCTATTTATGTCTTTTATATATATATATATATATATATATATATATATATAAGACATAAATAGCTAAGGCTATTTATGTCTTAAGCGAATATTAATGTTAAAAGGATAAACTGGTACCTACCGAACTTTTCGAATAGCAGTTTCCACCGAAAAAAGGCTTGCCATTCGAAAAACTCAACAACACAAAATCCAACTCGCACCCAATTCCATTCCAACTTACGTTTAAGAGATCGCGGTTTCGCTTGTTTCCTACGGGACATACTGCCAACACCAACAGAACTTCACTTGCACATGTCGTGTTTATTTACCCGAGTCGTGTTAAGTTATATGGAGCGTCGGGTCGCGTCACGGGTCGGCCGGCGCGGCGGTCCCACGCTTACTGAGCTTGCTGGCGCCCAACAAGTGGCGATAACATTGTAACCTGCGCGCAAGCTCACAAGGGCCGGGGTGCTTCTTACACGCATCTTATCACAGCATAGAAGAGGGTTATTGCTGCTGTAAAGCGCTGAAGTTTAGAGTTTAGTTAAGCAGGCCGTGGCATTGTTTGTAGTTGGTATTTTAAACTTTATAGGGCGCTGTAGTGCCGAAGTTTAGTCAGTTTTCAGTTAATATTTTTAACTATGAAATGTGTTTAAAAGACAAAGTACCGTCCATTCTATAGGTACTTTTAATAAATTCAAACTTTAGCCTGTTAGTTAGTTAACTAAATAATAATGTACCTAATTCTGTGTCTGCTGTGTCACAGCTAGATATTTGAAAGTATTTTTTTGTTATTTACTCGTACCTACAATCAAACTAATTGATAGGTACCTACCATTACCTTGAGCATCTATTCAACATTGCCTAAACGATACCTAATGCAAATAATTTTGATACGATATTGCGTAATAAAATAAAAGCTCATAGTATCAGTAAATATCCATACAAAATTACTAATACTATTAGATTGTATTTTATTATGGAATGGTCCCATAGTAACTCTTATAAACTTGACAGCATGGCGGCCACATCTTAAAAAAATCATACATACATACATACATATTATCATGCCCGAAATCCCTAATGGGGTGGGCAGAGCCACAAGACTACTTGTCGCCACGTTCGATTAATTAGTCCTAAGATGGTATGATGAAAATGAAAATTAAAAAAATCCATACGCGATATCGCTTAGTCAACGTCCAATACAGGTCTACCCGAACACCCATCTATCTATATCCAAAGAAGCTAGGTGCACTACCACTGCGCCAACGAGTCAGTCGATTCGATAGATAGATAAATAAAAGAGTGAAGTGAACAAGCAACATCACTTACTCTGAATACCGTTCTGTATAGTAATCCTTCACACAATATTGACTATAGCGCTCAACCGAACTGTTATCATAAATGAAACCCAGACTGTTTGCCGACATTGCTACGGGTATCATAGCAAAACAACCTCTATTCCTATTCGTTACAGTTAAATTTTTCTCTCCTTGGAATTACAAGTCATCGGTTCAATCTAACATTGACAGAACAAAGAAGGGTCGTGAAAACAATGGTTTGCAGAATTATACTGTACACTATATATTAGATGCGAAAATATCACAAACACAGTCTCGCGACGTAAGAGGAACATGGTAGGCAAAGTACAAGAGCGTTTTGCGGTGGCGGATGTATTGACCGACAGCCAGGTGTGTCAAATCTTGAAGAAGTGCATTGGAGATACAGCCACATGGCAGCTGCTCGGCACCGAGATTAAGCCGGCCGCGGAAGGCATCGCTGGTTTCCTCGGCGATCATTTCCGTCTCGCCCTCACAGTCAAAGTAGAAGACAAATTAATCAAGATCCTTCTGTTTGTGAAAAGCTTACCGCTCAGTAATTCGCCGAAAGCAGACTTCATCGATCAGCATAACTTCTTTAGAAGGGAAATGGTGGTATTCAAGCTGATGGAAGATATGGAAACGGAGGGTGAGTAAGGGGTACGTCTCCGTGAGGACAATTTGTCCCAGACAGGCGTATAAGTATAGTTAGATCGAGATTCGTCAGCGATAGATGACCGCGATGGCGATGATGATCTAATTGACTGTCTCCACGGGTAACTACAGCAACACTAAATAAGATTACACAATAAAGATGCAACTTGACTTCACGGCTCTTTTTTCCTCGACGAAACTCGATATAAATGTTTTATTTTAATTTTCTCATTTTTTGCATTTTTTACAATACAATAATAACATTATAAAATTAAATAAAGCTTTTAAAAGCATAAAAATTGGTCTGTCTCCAGGTCCAAATCCATGGGGAGCGCGAGCATTCCTGTACAACGAGTCAGTGATAGTGATGCCCGACCTGGCACCGCAGGGCTACTCCACCTGCCCGCAGTTGCAGACCCTCGACCTGCCGCACTTGCACGTGGCTCTCGCTTCAATCGCACGCTTCCACGCCGCCACCGCTAACTACGAGACACGCAAAGGGCTCACCCTTGGTCACTCCTACACCCTCAAAGAGGATTTCGGAGATGTAATCGAAGAAAGCAACTTCAAGGACACTCCCTGGATGCACGCCGGCGCCAAACTGACTGCCAACTTGATCCAAAATTTCTCTGAAAAATACAGAAACGCCGTGCCGGAATTAGAAGCAGAAATACTGAAACAGTACCTGGCAGCCTGCGACGACTTGGCGGAGAGCAAGGACAGTCTTAACGTGGTCATCCATAAAGACCTGTGGATTAACAACATAATGTTTAAGTACGAGGACGGATCCCCGAGCAACGCGATCTTAGTAGACTTCCAGTGCGTACGGTATGCACCGCCCGCTTTCGACGTTATGTTATTCTGGTACGTGACGACATCTAGGAGCTTCCGCGAGCAGCACGAAGCTGAAATGCTCCGACACTACTTCACAGTCTTCACAGACGTATTGGACATAAACACGAAGCTACGACTCAAGAGCTTGGGTTACGATTACGAGGAGTTTCTTCGCTGGATTGGAACGAGTCGGCGTTTCGGTCTGTTAGTGGCGATAATGCTATATCCCTACGTGTTGCTAGACCCTGAGAGCGCTCGGGAGCTGTTCGACAACCCCGAGACCTTTATGAAGTATACGAACGAGGACAGGTCGGAACCAGTCTTGGCCCGCGCGCGCAACTGCGACGTTTACAAGAGCCGACAGGTCGAGGTGTGCGAGGAGTTCGTCGAGCGGTATCTAAGACCGAGCGGTATCTAGAGGCTTGGGGGGCGCATAAGACGGTTAGTCCAATAAGCGAGGATACATTATCATCATAATCGGCCTAGATATATACGAACCACTGCTGGGCCTGTGCCCAGCATGAGACCCTGTGGTCTCATACGAGTAGGGATTGAGCAGTAGGTACCACGCGGGCCCAGTGCAGAATGGGCGCAGTGCGTACACGCAGATTTTTTTACTTTTGAGTCGGTTTGATGTATTGTATTAAAATCCGTTAGTAAATGAATTCTTGTTAGCAAACTGATGCACCTACCGACCTATAGCTAATGCCTACCCATACATTGGTATTTTGGTGCACATTTTGGTTTCTAATGGTCTTAGTCTTTACAAAGAAAGCAACTTGCACTTTATGTCTTAGTTTAAGGAGCTACCTACCTACATCAAAAAGCGGCATCTTTCGATTGTGGCTACTCGGGCTGTGGAAGACAAAGGAGATTAGGTAATTTTGAAGTATATATATAGGGTGGGCCATACATTTTTGCAAATAGCAACACAGATTTTTTTGTATAATAATAATTGTCCGGTACAACGGATGGCGGGAAATTAAACGCCATTTTGTATATTTAACGTTTCACGGAAAAAAAAAACGTGGTTTTTGTGTTAAACACTTTTCAAATAAACCAGGTCGGTGTTTCTGGTTGCAGTGCCTCCGATACGGCTCGACCGATTTTTTGAAAGTTTTTATATAACCAGACGTGTAGACTTGAGGGAGGTGATTAGGGTGTCCACGCGGGCGTAAGCTACTTATTTTATACTAAAATATATATGCCTATTATACCCTAACTTTATTTTGATAGTGTATGATTTTCTGTTCTTTTTGTGGTAGGTATTCAATAAAGAGTATTGTATTGTATTGTACTTTTAATAAATACCTAATAAAATAGCATTTTTAGTTTTGTCTCTATCATGTTTCTAACGTATTCCTTCCTTAGTTACTTTTTTACAGCCTACGCTATCCCTTCTATTCAATCGCAAAGTAATATAATAATACTTACTATAATCCATCACTATCCACGCACCCCCGCACCGGAACTAGGGTGTCGCGCATAGCGCGATTTGCCAGGTGAAATCGGCGAGTAAACAACTTTAGTATTGTCAATCTGTTTTGTGGTATGGTCACACTGCTTTGACTTACTTTGTATGTTGGTACTATGATAGTGATTGGCGGCAAGGACGGGGCGTAGTCTGCGTATACCTGATTTACATGCAGCCACTGGCTACTGCTGCTCGGGCTGCCAGTAATACTTCCCGCATACACTACTTTCGAAGGCAGTGGGTGTTGGTGTTTACATGCTGCTTTCTGACACTGCGCGCCTAGCATCGCGAGTAGCAGCGGCAGGAGCAGGAGCAGGAGAAGTGACCCATTTAAATATTCGCGCTGGCCAATTCCATGCCCACTTCCCTGCTCACTACGGCTGCATGTAAATGAGGCAATACATAGAAGGCACCCGGGAACAATACTGTGCTTAGAATGGAGCTAGTCGACCGTAGCTTAGGCCTATGGACAATTTGCAATGTTAATAATGCATGTCAGTGGAAAAACCACTTAAGGGGTTAACAACGAGGCAAAGGCAAACCCTCAATCACGAAATAATTAATCTATATATAATACACGAGTAGCATGATATTGGTTGAGTCTTTCTACTCTCATATTATGTGAATGACGGTATTTTTCATAGTCGTAAATAATTTTTTTCGACATCTACCAGCGCGCCTCTCAAGTCTATATCAAACTTGTTGGTAAGCGATAGCGCAGTCTAACAGAACTAGGTGTCCTTTTGATATTGTGTAAATGCATCCTGAATGTTGATATACTTATTTCCAAATGTACATATATTGCTTTTCAGGTTAATAAGACCTATTATGCGATTATATAAGATTGTTATCACAGCTTTATTATTAGAGGTGGCCTTTGAGGGTTGCGAGCAGGGTAACCGCCCGACATAGCTGGGCACAAGACTGCTTATCCGTTAATTAACGAAGTTAACATTTCGGGTAACGGATTAACTTTTAAGTTAATTTTTAAAATTGTTAACTGACTCATTAACTGCCGTTAAAACAATGAAAGTCCGTTAATCGTTAATTGCACTTTAATATACTGATATTTATAAAGGAGAATCTTTGCATCTTATGGCAGATAGCTTGAATTTGATCTCCAATTAATTAGGTATTATTACAAACTAATGTTACACCCTTCTTTTATAAATTTTTCATGACCTGCCTGAATTCCCATAGCCCATACCAATATTTTTTTATGAGTAAATCAACAACGTACTAAGGACATAAAATAAAAAATAAATATCACGAGTTAACGATTAACTTTAACTTCCGTTAAATCGTCCAAACTAACTATTTGATTCACGGTTCCCAGCTATGCCGCCCGAGGCTTTACTCTTGCAGGGGCCTCCAGCACTCGCGCAAGTAGCATATTAGGTAGTAATAGTACTAGGTAATGTTTATTTGAATTTCGCGCCTTACGCCGCACGTTATAAAACTCTAAAATTATTTATTCATAACTTTGCACTTTTCGAGAAGCATCATCATTAAAACGAATTCCACTAATATTCTACAAAGACAAAGGGCCTCGCAAAGATCTACCCGCCTGGAGCCTCGCAATGGCTAAGGCCGCCCGCGACCCTGCTTATTTTAAGTAGGTACCTACCTACCTATTGAAAATTTTAGTTACAATGACTGCTAACCAACTTTAAATCATTATAGATCCTAGGTACATGGTCATTTGAAATGATAAGAGAAACCTAAATAATTTTTCAAATACATTTTCAATAATTACCCCACTTAACATACCTAGTCCATCAACTTTCATTCCTTTTTTTTCAACAAATATGGCGTCTGATTCTCGCCATATTTAATTTTGATTATTATCATGTCTTTAGTGACACTCGCAAGATTAAGATAAATTGATTGACGTAAGAATCACCTAAATCAACCCACGCGTTTGGTCTCTAGAGCGCCACAAAAGAACAAACATACATACAACACACATAGGTTGATAAACACATTACCCTCCTCTGCGTTGCGCAATCGGGTAAAAATTAAAAAGCTTTGTTGTGGCGACGTTTTATTTAAATAGTTTGATTCTTTTTCTTGTTGGCAATTAGGTAAGTAGGTATATAAAACTCCGTAACAGTTGGTCCAAAATTGAAGCCATTCCATCTTTTGCCAAAACCGAAGCTCAACCAAAACTCAAAGAATGTACTATGATATGTACTACCTTTTGCCAGCGATTTCGCCCACGTGGAATTAATTTATCGCGATTCCCTCAGGAACTGCATTTTCGGGATAAATAGTACCTAGTCTATGTCCTTCTCCGGCCTTCTAACTAATCAAATCAAGCCAATCTGTTGCACTGTCTTGACAATTGACATAAAAACAAACTTTTTGAAACGACTTTCATTCATAGCAACCCTTAGATTATAGGGTTGCTATGAATGAAGGTTGTTTCAAAAAGTATCCTTGCTAATATATATACAAAACGTTTAGCTGACTTTTGTGACTTGACACTGATAGAACAAAAGAGGCCTATCACTAAATTGCATTTTGAAAGATTGCATATTGAAGCACGGCGACAAGTCGCCCTCACCCAATGTAAAAAGTGCGCTGACGGCCATACATTTTAAATGGCCGTCGGCGCTCTTTTTACATTGGGCTCGATCGTTTGGCGCAAAATAAATTCGACATAGATCCAACTTCGACCAGCGCTCGCGCAGTGAGTTTGAACGGTCGACGCATCGCATTATGTAGGTAATTTGGCAGTTGTAATTACGTTTATTTTAAGTTTTATAATCAATTCTTTTTCCAAAAAAAAGTAGTTTTTTTTTAAATATAAACTAACCATTAATCTGCTATAAATGTTACATAATAATAATATTAATGTACTAAAGAGAAATTTACGGTTAATTCTTAGCGTTTTTAGTAGTTTTATGGTTTTGACTTGGATTTTTTTCTACACATTCCATACATATATCAAATTTCAACAGCCGCTATGAACGATACGACTAGGTATTTAAGAGATATTATTATCCCACGAAAAACATTTACATGAAAAATGTTAAACTTATCAGATCTCATGATGAACCAAGGTTCTAACTCTACACGCCCTAACTCTACAAGCCCTAACTTCACAAACAAACTCTACACCTTAGCACAAATTACATAATACTACCTTAGTCAAAATATGTGGCTTGGCCGTTTCGTTACCGTTACATGGGCGTAAGGTGATAAATGTATTCACTCTTCATTACATTTCTGTTATACAATAGTTCTCATAGTATTTTTAAGTACCTATGAAAATACGACTTTAGAATGTCAATGTCATGTCATATGTCAAAACAAGTTCGAAAATAACACAGGAAAATAATGACGGAAGTAAATCAATGGTCATACGTGCAGAAAGAACAATCTATAATACTCGTTTATATTAGCAAAAAGTTATCAAAATACCAGTGAAGAGTTTAAATTGATTAAAGATGGAATTACCTTTTGAAGTGAGTTACAAATTCGTAGCTTTTTGGACTATAACGCTACCAATTTAACTTCTATTGCTGTCGTCTTTGTTCGCGATACGTTATAATTTGTTTCACGTGATTCGATTATCTCCCTAGACATATTACCAGACCTCGAAAATTTGGAACAAAATAAAATGTGAAGTACGTGAACTCACGTTCCTATATCGATACTTATCTCCTAAACAACTGATCGATCCGAATCCTTTGTATAAATGTATTTATTCTTAAACATATTACTATAAATTTGTGCATCTTTTTTTCTTGGCTGACTTACCGTTAGAATATAGGCCCCTGAATTATGACTTGGTGTTTCTATATATATATATAGTACTCGTTAGGTACCTACCTAACTCATACCAAAATATTTTTTAGGAAGCACACAAGTTCTTAAACGTCACATGCATCAATCATATTAGGTAAATATGATGATGAGAGAATAGGTTGATTAAGGTCTAAGCCTAGGTAAAATAGGTTAGGTTAAGTTAGGGATCAATGTATAATAAGTAGGTAATCATAAAATAATCACATACCTATCTTTCCTATACTCCCACAGCCGATCACTTGAGACGTTTATAAATGGTGTAACAAAAGCAAACAAACATACTTGATTAGTTGAGTTCCAGGAGAAAGTATGCTTCATAAAAATACCTTCAATGGCATATTTTTTCTGAAATTTTCAGTTGGGTCTTATATTCTGAAGTTTTTCCCCTAGTCTTTTTGATGTGGCCAGTAAACAATTTGTGTTAAATAAACGCTAAGGTTTGCCTAGTAATTTTAAACACACTTTGTTTACTTCTGATAATGTTATTGTTTTAAATAAATCTATCAACCCAAAAAAAAACCACATTGTTCAGATATATCATCATAGCTGGGCACAGTTACTCGAAAAGTAACTTGGTTAATCACTAATCCATTACTAAAAAGTTAACTTCATTGAAGATTAAAGCATTACATTTCGGAATATTTAATGGGAGTTAACGTTAACCATTAACCGTTAACTTGTGATAGAAATTGCATTTTATATGTTGTCGCGTTAAGCGATTTACTATAAAAAAATGTTGGTATGGGTTATCGAAGTTTTGGAAAAAATTATAAAAAGAAAATAGTGCGTGAGATGACCGCCAACCGGCCCGAACGTACTTGTAAGAACATGTTTTTTTGGAAAATAGTCGACCAACTTTAATTGTTTTAATGAAAGATAATGGGTCCATTAACAATTATTAAAGTTAACTTAAAATTTAATCCGGTACGAGATTAACACTCTTATGCCCAGCTATGTACCTATATCATGCATAACTTGTCTAGTTCTTGTTTATTACAATATTTAGAATTTTGTACATATGTTTGTATTTATTGCAGGTATTAGTGTACCTTTTTAAATACTTACCAAAATCTGATAGAAAATCAGCCAGTGAAACCTGCACGTCATGGTACCAAGCAGCTAATGCTCATTGTTTTTTAAAGAACAAATTAGTTGTATTCTACAAATCAGCATTCACCGGTGACACATCTTTATTGGATATATTTGAGAAATCTTCTACTGTTTATTATAATTATTTATTCAATGACTTAGAAATCTCAAACAAGCTGCTGGGATTTTGGGATATAATGGGGGAAAACATTAAAAGCCTCACTTTAAAAAACTGTGATATTTGTGAAAAAGTCTTTGTACATATTTTGGAGAAATGTATCAATCTTGAAAAATTAACTATTCAGAGTTGCAGAGAGCTATTTATGTCGGGAAGACTATTAGAGGGAAAGACAGAAGGTCTCTTGGCAGACAGCCTTGAAAACTTGAAAGCTTTAAGCTTATCTGGGAATCAATATCTCACAGATGCACTGTTAAACAGATTTCTGACATCAGCTCCAGCATTAGAAGAGCTTAATTTATCAGCATGTTCTCTGCAGTTTCATCTGGGCTTAGTAAAAAAGTTTTACCCAGCTGGCACTGATATTATCCAGAACCCATCTGAGAGTGTAATGACCTTTTATTTTGTACATCAATTTATTACCGCTAGAGCAAAAAATATTAAGAAACTTTTTTTCTCAAATACACTTATTGATGGAGTAGCCCTGAAGGCTCTAGCTGAGACACCAGGACTAAAGTTGGAGTCTCTTGAATTGCATTCTTGTGATCAACTCACAAACACAGGTATTCCAGTGCTGACAACACATCAGACTTCCTTAAGAGTGCTCGACATAGGACTTTGCAGTAGGGTCACAGACTTATCACTAGTTCATATTTGCAAGAACTTAGTCAACTTGGAGCATCTTAATATACAGAGATGTAGAGCTGTGACAGATTTAGGAATTAAGGAACTTTATAGACTAAAGAAATTAAAATCATTGAATGTTTCTCAATGTCAATTAATAACAAAGGATGGCCTAAGCGCAGGAATTTGTGCTGAGGAGAATCATTCATTAGAAGAATTAGATATACATTCTTTAAACTTGGATCAGACTGGACTGATAATGATACTAGAAAAGTTACCTAAATTGCATTCTTTGGACATAAGTTACTGTTTTAATGCAGTTACTGATACATCTATTCAAGTAATATTTAAAAACCAAGTGTTTTTACATACATTAAAGATAAGTCACTGTGATAAAGTTTCTGATGTTGGACTGACTGGAATGGGAAAAATAGAATCAGAAGAAGAGGATGTACCTATCATGTCTAGTTATGATGAGAGCAGCACCACTCAAAGGATCTATCTTGGATCCAGGGCTGAGGAAGAGATAGTTCGCGATGCTAAAAGAAAACAAGATGTAATGAAAATGTGTGAAAAGCTATCAATGGACACCTTTACTGGGTACTCTCTTGCGCGTTTGAGAAACTTGAAAGAATTAGATATCAGTGGTTGTAATCGAATAACGGATGTGAGCCTCACGTATGCATTCAACTTTAAAGAGCTCGTTATTTTAAATCTGAGTAGATGTCAACAAATTACTCATGAAGGAATAGAGCATCTTATTGAAAATTGCCCCAGTATTGAGCACTTAAATTTGACAGATTGTTTTAATTTAAGAGATGAAGCAGTAGAAGAAATTGTCAAGGGATTACATCGATTGCAAACACTAGAACTAAAGGTACATACATGATTTACTATAATTTGTCAATAAACTTTTTTTATCTTAGTTAAATTAAGTAAATCATAACATCTATAACAATCAGATGTACTCGAAGAGTAATCGCTGGGGAGAAACCAAGTAAAGCTAAAGCTATAAAAATGAATTCATTCGATTATGATGAAACTTTGGTTAGTTGTTGTGCGTATGCGCGCGCCCAACAAACAACCAACCAACACCACCCGTGGTTTGTTGTAACCAACAAAATGCATTGCTACGCATACCGGCCACAGCTAATTAACAATAAATAAAAACCGGTCTTCAACTTTTATATGTTGACATGATTTAAGCAACAATAGACTTTTTGTGAATGCCAAAGATCACAGACCATTATATATCCAATAGACTCCGCATAGCCGCGCGACCCCCGCTGCCAAGCGTTGTGGCCAAATGGCAACAAGTGGCGGGGCTACAGGGGATCGCGCGGGGCGCATAACCTCGAACGCACCAATCACAGCGCTCTAAAAACCCCGCGCGCCCCGCAACTTCGGCAGCTTTATTATTATTAGCGGTGTCATTAGGATATTGGGTCTGTGTAACTTATTCTTGTGGTTTGGCTTTACTTAGGTACTTATCTTTTCAAATTGTTTTCGTGCAAATCGTCTAATCTTGTGATTTTTGCAGGGTTGCAATCAATTGACGGATAAGACATTGGAATCGGTAAAGTGTCACTGTAAGAAACTGAAGTTCTTGGATATCCAGGGCTGTCGCAACATTTCTCCTGAGCTTGCTTGTTCTATTGGAAGCTTAACAACCGTACACACTGTGCTGATGTCCAAGCCTGGCCCTTATGTTGAGGACGGCGTCGAGAACAAATCTGCGGCCCCTAATTTTTTACCTGCACTGATGAGAAAATTACGTTTACATTAAATATTTTTAAATTTTGTGTAAAATTTTATATAAGATGCTTAAGTTTTATGCTATATAGTCAATAGTGATAGATAGCTTATGAAAGGTGAGAACTGCATACCGTGGGGCCCATATGATAACACTTTTTTTTTTAATATAGCGCTGTGTGTATCTTGTTGCTTTACGATATTGGGCCCCAGATTGTCAGCAACTTTCCTGTTTATAAAATAGGAGGCAGGAGAAAAAGCAAATATTATATTTATCTTCTGATCTGACCGTTGTGATCCTAGATTTGGAATAAAATTTATCACCAAATTTTTGAAGCTGCCAAAGTTCTATCTCCCGTCATAGCTGGATTTTCTTAGTTACTTAACAAACTCTTTCACCATACTTCTTGTGCAAACAAAATAGCATCACCTACACAAATCATACACTAAGTTAATTGTTGATTTAATTGTAGTTTATTTATTTTAAAGCCTTAAAAGGATAAGTATTTTAGAATAGCTGTGATAACATTAACTTGATAGTACAAAATGTACATTTATTCTATATAGCATATTTTTTAATTGTATTACCATACACGAATAAACCAAGAGTCTGCCAGTCGCTATACTATCCGTAGGTACCGTTGATTTTGTTGCGCCATCTATTGGCAACTGTCCGAAATTACGGCTGTAATTCGTTCTAATATCATGGTTTAGTCTAAAAAACGGGGCGATCGGCAATCCTCGTTATCTTCGTTCATGCTAAAGCCCCATTGTTTTTAAGATTGATTGCTTTTTAAGGTACCAATTTCAAAAAAGGTGACCTGAATTTTTACTGATACTAGATTCTCTGTGCCCATGTGATTCGAGTAGGTAACATTTGATGGGCGCCAATGACGGATATATCCGCAGGTTCATCACCAACGACTGATATAAGTATCCGTCACGGCATAGTGTCAAAGAGAACAATGACCTAAGAAAACAGGCCTGCGCAAATAAGAGAAGTAGAAATTAACTTTTTTAAACGATCGCGGGTAGTCGTAAATTCAAAGTCAAAATATCTTTGTTCAATTTAGGCGAATACAAGCTCTTATGAAGGTCAATACCAATCTGCGACGTACTAAGTGGGCTTATACATGGCTGGAATCATCAGCATCGAACACAAGAATGTATCTAATAACACTAACACTTTAAATAATTTATAAAACATTTCCCAACAAATATTATACTTGTTATTGTGCAAAGGAATTCAAAACTAAAGCAAATAAAAGAGTTTTGTTCATCTCAACCTTTTATTACATTTCTTTCTAAAAATAACTTACATCAATTTAACGAAATATATATTATATTATATCCTTAAATACTTTTTCTACCAAAAGTTTGTTCATAACGAAATTTTAAATGATTGTTTACAATGGTAAAGTATTCATTACAGTATGAAAGATACCTGCAAACTTTGACGCCTGCCACGCTCTTAAAAGTTGCCCAAATTTATACATCATCCAGAGTGACGCCGCATTTTACTTTGTGCCTCATTGTATTCAAATAATAAGAACCAATAATTATAGCATGAATTATTTTAACATTGGACGGACTTAATCGTAAGGCCAGTGCTCACTTTATTGACGTTTAGTGATAATAATTTTTGCCCTAACGGGGTGAAGAAACTCAATACCGAGAAAATGAAAAATTTCGAATGACCAGAATAACATTTAATTCATATTTTTAACCGACTTCAAAAAAAAAGGAGGAGATTATCAATTCGGTTGTATTTTTTTTTATTATCTAACTTCCTACGGCCCTGGAATGACTAACATAAGGATAAACTATCCCTCTGAGTATCTTTCTCTAACTGTTATCTAAGAAAGGGATGCACAGATCGAAAAAATTAACAAAACAGGCGTTCAATTTTACCCAAGAAAAAAAAAAACAATGTTAATCCGGCTAACTATATGCGTAGGTAAGTCTAGTTGGCAAAAAAAAATCAACCACATTCTGTACGTACGGTGTTTCATTAAATGTATGAAAATAATGTAGGTATTTAACTATTTCACTTCGTCAATATAAAATTAAACTTCTTCATAAAAGACAGCGGCCCTAACATGCATGGCACCAAGATAAATTAGAACCGTTTATCTCTAAGTGCGTCTCTCACACTAGTGCCGACAAAAGAGATAATCATAGAGATAAACGGTTCTAATTTATCTTTGTGGCATGCATGTTAGGACCGCAGGGTTGACTTTTGATCATCTACACAAAAAATTCAACAAACCGTCAGTTTGCATTAAAACATTTAAAATGTATTTTTAGGTCCTTATTATAATTGTGTTTTTCTGCAAAACGCTAAAATGTATGTCTAAGTTATTTCTTGAGTCGCTCAAGTAAATTATTGATTCCCACGTCACACGTAAAAAGAGCGCTGACGGCCGTATAAAATGTATGACCGTTAGCGCTCTTTTTATAGGTGGCAAGGTATGCTGATATTAACTAATTATTATGTATCGCAATTAGGACATGAATGAAAGATATTTCGCTTAGACGAAGACTGGTTTATGCACTGGATCAGATCAAGTCGGGTCTGCATTACTCAGATATCATTAATATCATACCGGCAATTCTTCCCTAGTAATTTGTAACGGCACCTGGCAAAATCTCGGGGAAACGTTGCAGCAGCGAATATGTTAACGACGACTAGGAACTACGTAGTAATATCGTATTGGAGTACGACCTTCTTAAACATTAAAAAAATATATGATCCAAATTTCCTCTTATCCAAGCCACATTCACAGACCACAGAGCTTCTCAGGTCAAGGTCTTGCCGGAATGATATCATTGATATAAATCTAGCACGTTACCATATAACGAGGCACTATATTACACATTTTGTTCATATTTTTTCAAAGATACAATCAATCACCCTTGTTTGTGATGGAGTACCTGTTAGTTATTATACAATTATCTGAGGGCTTAGCACACTAATTTTTATCGCGCACATAAAGCATTCATCCCTTTCGCACCCGCAAATTAGTTAAAAAGTGACAGATGCTTTATGTGCGCGATAAAAACTAGTGTGCTAGGCACTCTGTTTAGAAATACTGCGTCACAAGCAAACAATTTCAAAGCGTTGCTTATTAAGACGCTAACAAGAGCCAATGACCTTGAGTGATCGGTCACTGTCTATTTGCACCGGAGTGAACGAGAAGCACTGTGCGGTTTTTTGCGGGAAAATCAAAAACGGATGATATATATAAGTAACACACTACACGTAAAATACAAATTAGCCATTTTTTAGTATGGGCGTGATGTAGATAATAGTGTTAATAATTATAGACCCATAAGTTTAAAAAATGAAGACATAGAACTGTTTAAAGAGGATTTTAGACGTAACTTCAGGATTTTTTTCTATCGTATCGATTTCATCAAATCGTGTTTTGGAAATAGTTATTTTTTCAATAATATAATGAATATGAACATATTTTTTTTTCGCTTTGCCAAATCAAATAGTATTTGTTAAAAAAATTGTTTAGGTAAAGCCGATTTAGGTCTTGTCAGCGCCTTAAACGTCTATTTATCGAATAATAAGGTAAGTCCAAACAAAACAAAATGAAGTCTCAAAAGTAGACATGTAAGTATAAAGTTAATTTTGAAACCCTTATGACTACTATCAACTTAATAATTGAAATTAATTAGTAATTACTTGGTTATTGCGTATCCAAAAATATAGTAGGTAGGCTAAAAATATCTTATTGATACATTATTTATTTAGCAGATCGCAAGAGACAAGACTACAACTACTGTTTAACCTTAAGGCTGCCTTTCCATTGAAGCGGAGCGGAGATGAGCCGAGCTAACCAATCAGATTGCTTTATCGTATGTCATAAAGCCCCTTCGGCCGTTAAGGAAACTGGAGTTTGGAAACCAGTTTCCTAAAAGGCTTTTTTTATACCTCTACGTAACTGGTTTCCTATAAGTCTTTTTTTATACCTCTACGTAACTATGTTACTAATGGAGACATAGTACTTTTAGGAAACCAGTTACATAGAGGTATAAAAAGGACTTAAAGGAAACCAGTTACGTAGAGGTATAAAAAAAGCCTTTTAGGAAACTGGTTTCCAAACTCCGGTTTCCTGAACGGCCGAAGGGGATAAAGCAATCTGATTGGTTATCTCGGAGCATCTCCGCTTCAATGAAAAGGCAGCTTTAAGCAGGCCGCATCCATCCCGATATGCTACGTAAAATTCAAATACAGTATTATGTTTGACACTTACTGGGGAATCATTTAAAAGCAAGATATTTATTACGTAAATACAATCGAATTTACTTACTAGGTGGTCGATAAAACGTCTCTGCCCGGATAAGGGTTAACTGAATACAAAGTGAACAATCTAAAAGGCTTATCAGTATTGAATCAAATAATATAATCATTCACATTAAAAGGTTCCGTACAAAGTATTAAAAATAATACTAACGATGTGCTTTAAACAAAAAAATAACATTAAATTAGATGTTTTACAGACATTCAATTTTGTAGAAAATTTACATTTTATCAAAACACGGTACGGTCAATGCAATAAGAATAAATAATAAAGAAGGGCAACTGCCACAGTACGCGGACGGCTATACGAAAAGGGTATTCTATTGGTCATGAAAATCTGTCGCTGGCTTGCGGACCATAACCATTGCAGGACGATATCGATGAAGTTTCAATGCCCTGAGCATTGAAAAGTCTCGTTTATTTATTCTTCACACAAACAAACATTAAGTAAAGAGCGTTAAAGATTAATGAATGAAATAAATACATTATTTACCTAGGTGTTCTATATTCTATAATATATATAGATACATAGTATATCACATAATTCAGTTTATTCAATAAGACACAAATCTTTTATCAAGATGAAATTGATGAATGAATTAATAATTGTGCACAATTTTTTTTGGCTTTGCTTTTGTTCTTACAGAATTACAAATCAGCCTACACTTGTATGACTACATATAACTATTTAGTAATTACTTTTAATCACTCCCCTAGCACGTGTCCAGTCCACTATTCATTACAATAATATACATGCGAAGGTAGACGTGTTACCTTCTCGTGAGGAATTAGTGATTAACAAATTCTACACGGACGCAGTCGCGGAAAAAGTTAGTATTATACTATACTTGTGACAGCCCTAATTGCTGCGATAGGCGAGGTGGGGGGGGGGATAAGGCGGAGCGTTGGGCGCTGTAGGCAATTATTTGTCGGCTTTGTTGTCAAATCCACACAACGCTGCCGAAGTTGCTCCTAATGGTATTTAGTCTTATTTCAATGCATTGAATCGGGCACAAAATAAATACCATAGGAAATTAGCACAGTGGCTCTCACACGAAGTAGAGCGCTCAATAGCAAAGCCGACAAATCCATACAACGCCGCCGAAGTTGCTTCCAATGGTATTTATTCTTATGCCAATGCATTTAATCGGGAAAGCAATAAATACCCTACAAAATGAGCATGGTGGCTCTCACACGAAGTAGAGCTCAATACATTGCATTTCATCACGCACCTGTCCCCCAATTCTCGTTGCATTCGCGATTCAATCGATTACGAGATTAAACGTCAGATTCATACAGTTGTGTCAAACGACTGTATGCACTGACGTTTAATCTCGATTGTGAGATTATCTCGAATGCACCGAGAATTGGGGGTCTGCAAGCTTCTCTCGGTTCATAATAGGTCCAATTCGAAACGGTGTCTTCTTAATTTAAAATTTCCTAAACTTAAAATAGCACCAAACTGTCAAAATTGAGTTTGACATTACTTATTTTAAGTTTAGCTATTTTTTAATTAGCGAAAACACTTTCGAATTGGCCCCAATATCGGATGCGAATAAACACTTGCGTTCTAATTTCTAACCCTTGATTAACCTTTTCAACGCCAACGACGGTATCAGTCAGCGTATACAGGGTAAAAAAGCCCTTCATGAGTTAAGACGTAAGGTTGAAATTCGTGTTACTTCTCAGACGCGCTTGGCGTTGAGGTTAAGAATTCGCGGTATCGACGGCAGCTTCACGGTTTTGGCGGGAAGGCGGGCGACGAGAGCTGCACTTGCGGCGTGTTGAGCGTGTAGCTGGACGGGCTCGGCGGCGCCTCCTGCGACCCGTCGCCGCCCAGCTCGAGGCTCATATCCTCAAAGTACGGAATATTCCCTGTATACGACATAAGCTGATTCCCCTCAGCTGAAATATGCCCAAGAAAAAACAAGCGTTAAATCCTTCATTAAAGACTACTTTAGTAGTAACGTGAAGCCAAAACGAAAAAAAAACTACGAGGGTGATGCGATGGTCATTCGCATAATGAACAGAAACTTATAATTTACCTTAATTAATGTATATCATTTCAAAACTTTACAAGCAACACAATAAAAATGCTACGAAAATCTTGAACATTTCTTTTCATGGAAACAAGTAGGTATATTTGATAAGAGCGTAACAAGTTGCGGCTGCCTTATATTATCATATTTAAAATATCATGCTTTATGCTAATAATAATCATAGTTAAATAAAATGTGCTGAACAAAAACGGCAAGTAACGTCGTAAGAGAACTTTGGCCAAATTATTTATAACAGTAAAACAGTGTTAAGTATATGAAAGAAAGGTCGATGCACGTTACTTAATACTTTCATTGCCAGACAGAATCCAAACTAATATTATAAATGCGAAAGTTACTCTGTCTGTCTGTCTGTTACTCTTTCACAGCTAAACCGATTTTGATGAATTTTGGTATGGTGATTGTTTACTAACATAACATTATGTTGAAACTACCATAATGTTGAGCTCTGGGGAAGGAACTAGGCTACTTTTTTAAGAAAGCTGGAAAACTTATCTACAGCAAGTTCGCGCGTGCCTGATGACAAACCGTTTTAAAGTTAGATTTCCGCTAGACGGGCTACTTGGCAATGAAAGTGTTAAAGCACACACCCAGACCAGACCGGAGCATTTAAAAAATGCAAGGTCATAATAGACCTTTATAGTTTTTTTTATTTGTTCCGCTATTCAAACTAGTCAAAATCCCGCATGAAATTAAACTGGATTCAATTGAAGCATAATAAAGCAACTTAATCAAAACGGGGAGAAAATTATAATATTTCTAAATAATATAGCCTCGTAAATCCTAGCATTTTTAATGCTCAGTAGTGATTCCGTCCCAATGTACTTAAATAAGAACAAATTATGGAAGTAGTTTTTAACCTAGAATGAACTACGATAAAGTTGAAATTAGAACCAAATCAAGCAAAATGTCTTAATGAGGTACAGTAATTTGTACTAAATAAAGTACAAGGGGACTTACGAGGATAAAATTGCTTATTTTTTATATAAATAAATTTATCAATATCATGCAAGGTTCAATTACTCAAGACAAAATAAACGGTACAAATATATTTCAGTAGATTATAACCTCAATTCAACACTAACATAATGTTTATAACACTATTACGTATCAAGCTCACATAAGCTACCTACAACGTAAAAGATCATGAAAGGATGCACTTTGCTTACTAGTCGCTATGGTACTAAGTCTATTTCGTTACAAAAATCAAACAACAAAAATAATGAAAGCATACAATACATGCAGCTAAAGTTTTATAAAAAGTCAAAACTGGTAACTAGTCGACATATTTAATATTATTAGTACCATCGTCCTCGTTACACAGGTCCTGGACACGACTCTCGACACCGCCTACATTCGATATCTCACCTTTCAGCTTCATTGCTTGAACTAACAACAGAACAAAGTTACAGCAAAAACAGCATTCGTCTACAACCTTACTTTATACAATAAACAAATTCTTATTTGGACCAGTACACATTAAATATTCGGACGAACTCCTTTTGCGTCACAGACGCTGCAACAAATGTGATCATACCAAAATAAAAAGCAAGACTAATAGTAAAAGTATGCGTCGCGTTCTCCGCGGCGAGTAGTCTTCCAACAGTATCACAGACACCATGACTATATTAACCCTTTACCGAATAATCCAACCCCTCGCGGGTACGGCTTTAGAAAATCTTGAAAAGATGAGGTAGGTACAGGCTATTTTGCGGGCGATGCATCGCTGTTACGTACCAGCCAATCAAAATCAAGCATCGGATACTGTTTGGTTGTATCTACAACATTTAACATACATTTGACATGATAACTCGGCAAATATTTCATCTTCCCTATATGAAGAAGTTGCTGATTAAGATTAAACGCTAGGATTTGCATTATCGTGGTTATTTATAAATTATAATTATTATTTCTTACACAAACCAGAAAAGTGTTCAGTTTTATCTATCTATCTTACTATTTTACAAATAAAATAATTAAATATCACTACATTTTATAAACTAAAATCCCCGCCACGTTTTTCTGTCGTCCTGTCAGTCTGTATAAGCTAATCTCAGAAACTACTATAGGGATTTTGATACGGTTTTGACTAATAGATAGAATCATTCACGAGGAAGGATTGTGTAGCTATATAATTTAAAAACATTTCATGCATATGGGCTGCACTATGATTATGTTTGTCGATGAAGTCGGGAAAATACCTGCCTCTTGAGATATTTCCTGGACGAAGTCGGGGCGGGCTGCTAGTTTCCTTTAAGATTGTCAGTAAAAAGATCTTGGGGGTGGTGGTGGCGGCATTAAACACTTTTCAGTTTTTGTATTAATAATTTAAAAGTAGCCACGTTATGAGGACTGTGCACCAACGGCAAAAATCACCCTTTTCATACAAAAGGCGATAACGAATTCCACCCCTAATATTAACCGATTTTGACCAATTTTTGATAGGTTGTCAGTCTGAACAAAATCTAGGTCTATACGTTTTTTGAATATTGATTAAAGATCAAGAAAGCCAAATAATCGCCGAAATTAGTTTTGTATCATAATACTAAAACCACAATAAAACTGAATTTATTGATTACAGTGAAAAAATCATAACGTATAGACCTAGATTTTGTTCTGACTGACAACCTATCAAAAATTGGTGAATATCGGTTAACATTTAAAATCGGAAATCGTTATCAACTTTTGTATGAAAACCCGTAGGTTCACACTCCTCTTAAAGGTAAAGACATACTGAGTCCACTATGCAATGTATGCAACGCATTATGACCTATAGACTCTTGAATTAGCATGAAAACAAATGACTTGGAAAAATACACGCGTGTGACAGCGTTGCGTATGATAAGTATGTTTCTAAGTCATCTGTTTTCATACAAATTCAAGAGTCTAGGTGGCATTATGCGTTCTATACCTGGAATAGTGGTCTCAGTATGTCTTTACCTTCATGCGATAGACGTCACTAGTGTTTAACCTTATGGTTGTTAAGTTTAACATAAAGATATCAAAAGGATAACGCGTCGGTGTCATGAATCGCCATAGCTCTATTATGGATTTCCCATACCATCACCCACAAACACTACAATTACGAAGAAACAAATCTCTCATGCAGGTCAAGCAGTCAAATGAAGCTTACCACTGTTTGAAGCCTTAGCCCGCTCATCCCCAGGATTGTAGGTCAATCCATAAAACGGATCATCAGAGCCAAATAGCTGAAACAATAAATTAATAGATTTATATACTTATAGACTAGATATAAATATCCATAAAATAAAAAGTCAAGTGCGAGTCTGAATCGCGCCGAGGGTCCCGTACTTACGAAAAACAGACAGTACCATGTAGGTACGGAAATCTAAAATTTATAAAAATGGCTTTTAACAACCGGGTAGCCATTAACACCCAACCTATGAAATAAGACAAGAAATAACTTTTGCAAGTTCCTATCTCCGTGCAACCGTCGAGTGTGATACGACCTTGCAAAGCTTCTTACGTTAAAGAATATTTTTTTTGTGATGTTACTACAAATTTACCGTTTTCGGACTTTTTCCTTTACCTGTGCTATTAAGACATTGCTTCTTGCCAAATTTCATGATTCTAGATCAACGGGAAGTACCCTATACGTTTTGACTCCCTTGCGAGTACCAAAATATGTTGCATAAACGGCCGTATCTTTTGATTGCGGCGACTTAGAAGGATGATTTTTTCACAGCTCCAGGAGATTGCAGACCTGTTTGTTTGATATTAATTTCAACTTGATACCTCCACGCGTTCTTGAGAAAAAGATCTTGATATACAGACAGATGGATAGACAGATGGACGGACAGACAGACAGACAGACAGACGGACAAAGAAGTGATCCTATAAGGGTTCCTTTTTTCCTTTTGAATTATGGAACCATAAAATGACATATTTTAGCGTTTATTGATGCTATAAGTATCAAATTATGAGTTACAGCATCACAGAACTTCTCATTCTTCACCATCATAATGTCACAAGTCATTCTCTACAAATCAATCACTACCTCGATATATTTGATTGAACTTGTAGTGGTCTAATATTGAATATAAAAAATAATTAATAACTTTGTGAAACTCGTGATTAGTATATACAAGTATGTTATGCTATGTTATTTATTTATTATTATTATTACGTAATCGTGTGTCGGCAGCTGACCGGAGGGAATGGCAAACGACATCGTAGGTCCTAGTCTTGCATCTGTCATCTATGAACAACAAAGTTATAAAGAGCCCTTCTAAATATTTTATTAATTTACACGGAAAAAAAATGATGTCTTGAATCTAGGCAATTTCGCCCTGGTCAAGACAATCCGTGATTTCCATATAACGGAACATATATTTTCTTGAACCAAGTACATATTCTTGTTTGAAGTAATAGGTATTTTTTGGCTCAAGATATTATGCTCAGGTTAAGTAAATATATTTTTACATTTAAACAATACTTATTTCCATTTCCATATTCTTGCATCAAAATATCATGGTTTTCCGTGTAGTCTTAAGTAATTTCCTAAGTTCAAAAGTCCCGCCACGCAAGCAAGTTTGAAACAATATTTGTAATTATGACGTAATACGAAATCAATACAGCAGACCAGACATGTACTGTGTATACTATACTTATAGTAGTAGTTACGTAGCTCTTTTATATGTGTGTGTGAGTTGAGCGGCGGCACACGGCGCACCACGCAGTCCCTACACGTTGCCTGCAACGTGACCTGCTGCAGTGCTACCAACCGCACGACGCCACCCGTCATTGTTTACATCTTGTCAAGTAAACACACACATCCACAGTTATCTTTTTGCCGGCATTACTTCCAGAGGGCTTAGCACACTAATTTTTATCGCGCACATAGAGCATTCATCCCTTTCGCACCCGCATATTAGTTAAAAAGTGACAGATGCTTTATGTGCGCGATAAAAACTAGTGAGCTAGGCACTCTGATCAACATTATTTTTTAATTATTGCCGCGAACAAGACGGAAACCTTATGTTTTCCCTTTCACCAAATACTGTTTCTAGGTCACTACACATAGACTGAATCAATCTCGCATGCATGAAAATAACCATTGTATATGAAATAAACAAAAATCCAAATCATAAAATAAATCAATGATAACAATAACGCATGCTTTAAGGGGCTCGCACACGGGCTAGTTTTTCGGCAATTTATTGCTGCAATTCGGATTATCCTCAAAAGTTTACATTCAAACTTTTTGTCCGCACTAGTAATGTATTATGTAATCTTTTTGGGGATAGCTCTAATTGCAGCAATAAATTGCCGAAAAACTACGTTTTTTACTACGCCCGTTTACGAGCCCCTTTAGAAAACTTTCGATGATACTACAAAAATGCGTAACTAACAATTTCCATAAGGTCACAAATTGCATAAAAGCTAGAGATAAAGCCAGTCAAACTTACTAAGATTTGTGGCCTTATGGACATTATTACTTACGCGGTTTCATAGTAACACCGTCGTTATACTATCTTACCCCCATTAAAGTATTTGTATCAAGAGAGTAGCTGTCGCTCCTCAATAATTCTCTCAGTGACTCAATGTCTGTTTGCATGGAGTCCAAGTGATCATCAATATCAGTCCTGAAATTATAAAAATATAACTTATTATCACTTTGTTAGACCACAACTAGTCCTTCTGCTGCCAGAATATGATTAGCATATTGTATGTATTTCTGATAGCATTTAAAACCACAGCCGGAAGCCGCTTTTACAACTGATTTATAATTATATTCAATTGAATCTTGGAATGTGTAATGTATGTTCATGCTATATTGTCAGTGATTTTATGGATCAAATCAAAAAGATTATCAGAAAAAAAAATATGTAAATAGTGATAAAAACGCAAATTCCACCAAAACAGTGTAAGCTGTATACCAAGTTCGTTTGACTAGATTATTAGGTATTCTAGTTGATGTTTTCTTGGTGAGGTGTGTTAGTAAGCAAAAGAACATAAGGCAACATCATTGAAAGCACCAGTTTATGTGATATGGTAAGGTATTTATGAAAGTATAATTCAGCAAATAACAAATACATTATGTATGTATTCCTTTTTACAGTACTGGGGCTAAGTTTGATTTTGATAAATATATATTAAGCCACGTAAAGGCACGACTCAGGATAGCTATTCAGAATAATTATGAAAGTTACACATACTTGTTTGAATTTGATCCAAATAGAGAAGAATATTCCTCAAGATTTTTGCTGATGTTATCTCTCCTATTCCTGAATATTGCAGAGAAATATTTAGATGATTATTAAGTTAGACAAATCTTTAAGAATATAGCTCTGAGAATTGGATAAGATCAGGTATGTGATTTAAATAGGAAATGTGATATATAATCTGTAAATAATTACATCCAAAGATGGAACTTACATGGAATTATATCTATTAACATCAGTATTATTGTTGACTGTGGCAAGAGTCATGTTGTTCCAGTCCAAGTTGTCCTGAAGCTCCGTCTTGATGTCAGCCAAATTTAACTGAGCTGTAGTACTCTCCTGATTTGATTTCTTTGACTTTTTCAATGTTTTAGGATAGTCCGCCTTTTCAAGTTTAATATTGATTCCTCCAAACATTTTGTCTTTTGAGTTAGAAACAATGGGAAGGCATTCAGCATCACGCAGTGCACTTTGTAAAATATCATCCGCCTCTACTAACCCATTATCAACTGAATCGTCATCAGCAAATATTTCTGCAGGTAATTTTAAATCAGCAGAAGGATTTAAGTTATTGAAACTGCTTCCAGATAAAATGATTTTACCAGATTTTAATGCATTTTTTTTGCCTTTTTTTAATTTTTCAGTGGATACTGTTGCTGGTGGATTTATGGAAACTTGCTGTGTTGATTGCTGTAATGGTGATGCAGGATGAACCATTGCGGGAGAAGGTGTGGTAACTATAGGTTGAACCTCCAAGTCTGGCCATACATTATTGCCTTTGTTTGCAGGAAAAGCTAATCTGACGCCTGTAAATTACAAAATTATTAATAAATATTTGGTGATATTGGGTATTTCTTTGGTCACTTGCATACCTAACTAAATACATTCAACATACCTGTATCCAAATCATCCCCATCTTCCATAGTTACTTGATATTGCACAGAACCTGTGTTATTAGGACTATAGCCAGAAGGGACATTGGCATTTGAGGCTGTTTCTATTGTAAGGAAATTTGTAGCATTTATTGAATCTTGGGAAACCTCAGAATGTAATACATCATCATGTGCAAGTTCATGAATAGTAGGGCCATCATCCTGCAAAAAATTAGTAATATCAAAATAAAGAGTCAAAACCATACAATGTATTTTGTCAGTTAGATTTTTAACTTACCAAATTATCCTCATGTACATCTTCTAGGAGTGTATCTTTGTCTAGCTTAATATTTTTTAATCTGCCTGGGTAAGAGTTGTCTGCAGCAGCATTGTGGGCTGCACTGTTGATCATCAGCTGGTAGGGTCTCTTCACACCAACATTGTTGCTATTTGCATTACTGGGCCGAGCTGGTTGCACAAGAGACATCAAGAATTGTATCAGCTGAAAAGTAAATTTAAAATTAAGCATTAACTGGAAAATATATCCAATTAGCTTTTGCCCGTTACTTTGTCTAATTAATTTGTTTATCATGCATAGAGCTACTGAAGAGAAACATTTCTCATATTTCCTGTATTTATAAAGATTTATGAAAATCCTTCCAGGTTACAGGAATAAAAAGTATCATATGTCCATCTCCATATAACATTGTACACATGTGACAATTTTTAAGGAAAGAAATTGGTCTAGCCAAATGGCTGTGAAAACAACAAACAAACAAAATGCACTTTCCCTTTTATAATATTAGTATGAATACATACGTTATTGACAATCTGCTGCTGCTTTATGTGTTTCTGTCTAAGAATGGCGACCTCCCTCCAAAGGGCTTCATTCTCTTGTTTCATTGCACTGAACTTAGCATCCAGGCTCTCTTGTTTGCCCTTCATTTGTTTAACATCTGTCAGGACTCTGTTCATTAATTCAGGTTTCAAAAGTATTTTCTCCCCACTCTCACCACTTGTCACTATCGTCTTTGGATTTGGTATTTTTCTCTTAATATGCTCTAGCAAATAGGCATGACCCCTCATGAAACATGGATGAGAGAATTCAATCTCATCCTTCTCATAACGAAGGCCTCCATTTTCAACTGATGTGATTTTATGGAAGCCATACATGTTTAACTGCCTAATAAAGCTTGCCATATTGTTATGTTTATAGTACAATGGAAGCAATTCCCTGGCAAATCCAGCCTGGTTCTTTATAACAAATGTTTTTCCTCCCTGAAAATAGTAATTTTATTCAATTTTGGCCTTTCATTTTTCTTACATTTAGATTTTTTCCTACTGCGAAGCTAAATGATAGAATTCCTAGGAGTTAGTATAATAAGTATGTACCTATAGAAATGTCTAACTCAACAATAACTTTTAAAATAAGTGAGTTTCCATGTCCTATAAAGCTAAAAAGTTGCATAAAGCGGTGCAAATTCGTGTCAGGAGCCGATAGCATGGTAGAAAACGTGACTTAAAACTTTATATTTATTTATGTTTGTTATGTCAACCTCCGACTCTTATAGGTTGTTATTGTGGCGTCAATTTACCGGTTGTCTTGAATATTTTGGCAAATTATCTTCCAATAATGAAATATTATGGTGTTATGAAATATCCAGTATCACTTAAAGAGCAAAATAAACTTACAGGACTCCAGGAAATCAAGTGATTGGTTTCTGTGTCGTTAACCAATTTCCATAATTTTCCAAGAAATGCTGGGACACTAGCCCCTATTTCTACAACTGAACGCATTTTGGTAGTTTGTTATTTATGTCTCACGTTTTTTTTAACAAGTTTTGCGTACTACATGTGATAATTTTTTGCAAGAAGAATTTCACAAATCGCCATTACACTGCTCACTACTGCTCACACACAAATAATGTAGGTATGTAATGTCGAGTGAGGTGAGTTGACTTGACTGATCTGTCTGTTTCACATTCACACACATAGAAGGATTTACATAGTACCACCTATATAATAATAAAAAGATGCGTTCAGTAATTTATAATATTTCTTATATCCCAACGAAATATAATTGAACTTTTATTTTTTACTTTTTCAGCGCATATTATTATTACTTGGTACATTCGTACATTATTATTATCATAATAGATTTTATTTATAACGTCTTTTTATTCATCCATTACCAACTCCTTCAATTTCATGTTATCGCGTTAACATTCATGCCGCGACGACGCATCTTGAAGCATATACTTTTCTCTTTTACACATAGGCTAATTGAAGCAGACGAGTATGCGTTCGCGAGGTGTCGCGGCGTGACGTGAATGTAAACGTTTCTTTAATTAGCACAATAACAAAATAAGAACCAATGTCAGAGTGCCTAGCACACTAGTTTTTATCGCGCACAAAAAGCATCTGTCACTTTTTAACTAATATGTGGGTGCGAAAGGGACGAATGCTTTATGTGCGCGATAAAAATTAGTGTGCTAAGCCCTCAGTCCTTGTTAAGTGAGTATTTTTTTTCTTTCATTGCAATAGCCTTGCGAGAAGCATTTTGCCAATGATATCAAGTGAGTTCAAGAAGCGTGCCGAGCAAAGAGTAAAGTTACATGTATGTTTCCGCCAGCAGTTCAGTACAGTAAGGTTTTGAGTAAGGTATATAGTGTCAATGTCAACTGTCATGTCAAGTCTGCTAAGCGTTGCCAAGCATGATAGGATAGGCGATTGAGTTGAATCGGACGTGACATTAATTTGTGGTCGGTCGGCATCGTTGAATTGATTATTTAATTTTGCATAATATAAAGTAGTCCAGTGTAATTATAAATTGATTAATTCATTTTAAGTTATTTTTCATTCAGTAGTGTCCAATTAAGTGAATTTATATAATGGAGGTAAGTTGAATTAATCTAAAACTGAAACCAGTTTTAACGCATTCGCTGCCGCACCTTTTCTGCGAGATTTCGCCAAGTACCGAGACTTGCCATATATTCTGAACACACAGACGCGTTCACGGCACTGAGTAATAAGTATGTAAACCTATGCTTCACCGGCAGTGAAGGCGTTAAGAAATGTAATAGCCAACACAACACTTCATTTGTGAACCACATTTATTATTTCTAGATTGAGATTCTTAGTAACGTGGGCTCTAAGCCGTTAGGAAAAATCCAAGTGTCTCAAGAATCTACCATTAAAGTTGTGAAAGATAAAATTCATCAGTCAGTTAAGAAGACGTTGTATCCTAGCCGACAAGCAATAACTCTAGAGTCCAAAGGTAAAGCATTGAAAGATGAGCAATTGCTCAAAGATTTGAATATCCAGAATGGATCCAAGCTTTATGTCAGGGATCTTGGCCCGCAAATATCATGGAAGACAGTTTTTCTGGCAGAATATGCGGGGCCCTTGTTTGTATATCTTTGGGTATACCAGAGGCCTTGGATTCTATATGGAACTCCTGCAGAAGGCCCAACCATGGTAGCCAGGTATGTTTATTATAATAGGGCATTTTAGTTATTATTATAGTAGAGAATTTATTTATTTATAAATTAAATTAATGTGGTATATAATCGGAATGTTTACATTTAACTTTATAGTGTTGCTGCGCTATGTTGGTCTATTCATTATGCTAAGAGAATACTTGAGACACTGTTTGTCCATCGGTTCTCCCATGGAACTATGCCTATGCGGAATTTGTTCAAGAACTGTGCATACTACTGGCTCTTCACTCTCTATGTGGCATACCACATCAACCATCCTCTGTACACCCCACCTTGCACTAAGTGCTTCTACATAGGACTGGCTGGTTTTGTCGTAAGTATAAATTTGTTTTAAATAAAGTACCACACATGCAAAATATGGAAAAAAAAGATCATTGATTTTTAATAAAAATTATAATATGTTTATATAGGTATTTATATAAAAATACTCAAGATGCAAAAAAGTATGATTTGTTTTGTGAAAAAATCTTTATTAAAAATTCATGTAGATTTTGGTTCCATAGAAAATTTAACACTGCAGTGCCAGCCCAAAAATTAAGTCCCATCCCAGGTGCCGCAGAATTGCCTCCATACAAAATTGCTATAGCAAGAACCCGACCAGCAAGTCATTTGGGGTAGCAACAAAGTAATAGAAAACCCGATATCGGGTTTTCGTTCGGCACTGAAGGAGAAAAAGTTTAATATTTATTATTATATTCTGGTCTTAGAATATTATTCATTTTGATGCATTTATGTTACAATAAGATAACTTATAAAGTCTTAAAAAGACACAATATTTACCAATGAATAAAAATAAAAAGTCATAGAGTTTTCTTAAAAAAATTAACTTGGTTTAGAACAGAGTTCATTTTTTTTTTAAGAAAACTACTGTGCAAAGCAGGAAAACTTGATAGGAAACTTATATATGAAAAAAGATGCGCAAAATATCTCTAGGCATTTTTATCAGTGGAGAAAATGGAAAAAATACAATAAAATTAAAATAATAGATGGCCGGCCAGCATTTCACTACATTGAATAAATCAGATGAGAGTCTGACTCGCGTGCCGAGGGTCCCGTATTAGGTACGTACGTATGGAAATAACCGAGTGATAACTTTAGTAAACTCTTGTCTTTATGTAAATTCCAGCGTGATATACGTACGACCTTGTAATCAGTCCAATCGATTTTCATCAAACCTCTAGCTAAAATCTCGACAAGTCTAGGTATCAAATGAAATGTCTTATCTCCCTTATAGTTTTATACATCATCCTAACAAAAAAACCAAACTCTAAATGGATAAAGGCTAAAAGGCTAGTACTTAGAGCAGTAATTCGCCTTGACATAACTTTTTAATTTCTTTTAATACTAATATTAATTACAGTTCTGTGAGTTGGGCAACTTGAGTATCCACCTTTTGCTGAAGAACTTGCGTCCGCCTGGCACTAAAGTGAGGAAGATTCCCGTTTCGGACGGAAACCCCTTCTGTGCACTCTTCAACTATGTTTCCTGTCCCAACTATACTTACGAAGTTGGCTCCTGGATCTTCTTCACAGTGATGACGCAGTGTGCACCTGGTAAGGTTCCCAATTTTTTTCAATTATAAAGAATAATTGTCTGCTTGCCTGTCTCAAACTTATTTCAATACTTAGTAAAAAAAAAAAAAACCTCGACGTTAAAAACGAGTTCTAAAAACAATTGTTTCCTATAAAAAGTATAAAATAAAATATCGTTGCCGCTTATCGCTTATATGTATTTATCTTTAACCAATTTCTGGTGAACCAATCGGTCGTCAATTCCATACCTAAGATTTTTAATCAACTTCAGACAAATATAAATATTCTTCAAGGGGCCGCTTTCTTTAAGTTATAAATATTTTGATAGCGGCCCCCAACGATTTTTTATTATAACTTCAGAAAACGGTAATCTACCACTTTGTTTTGCTTCTAGTTTTATTTGTCCGAAAACGGATCGTCCTTTTACCATTTGTCCGACGACAGCTTTCAAAGAAATTTGAATTTAACTATTGACGGGTATCTCACGTAGGGTTGCCAACCGTACTACAATATATAGTATAGTCCTATATTTTGGCTCTGTGTACTATATATGTTGAAGAGATATATAGTAGTGCGCAAAAATACTATATTCCGGGCAGTCCTTACAAATTGGGCTGTAAGTTCGCCAGTTCATGCATTATCGCAGCTCGGATAGCCACAAGACGCGCAATCGGAATGTTAGTAAGAGGAATGTTGTGTATGAAATCGAATCGGGAAAACGAATTTAATTTGGCGGGTCTAACTATCACCTTGTCAACTCGGCAGTGCCATTTAAGTAATATACTGTCACCTGAATCGGTCCAACCGATTTTCATCAAACCTCTAGCTAACAACCATCTCGACAAGGCTAGGTATCAAACGAAATAACCCTCCTTTGCTTGGCGCAGTCAGATAAAAAGAGCGTTAACATTCGTTCGTCCGTTCTAGAGTTACAATGCCATAGACAGAAGAAGGAGTTAAAACAACACCCCTCGCTCTCGCTCTGAAATGCAAAAATAGACGTAAAATATCTGAAATCCCTAAAGTTGCTATTAGACGTCATAGCTCGGCCCTAAATTATCACAAAATTATTTCTTAAGAAATTTCGAGGAAACGTGTGAAATTAGACATCTTAAAATTCTGCTATAGTGATTTTAATACATACTTAAAATTCGTATCTTTATATGTAATTTCGAACCCTGAATAATAGTTATGATCTCTTGTTATATTAATAGTTAACCCTAGCGTGGTTCAGACACGAAAACGCAAACTTATTTACGCAATTTTCAGGGTTATGTAACTAAAATGTCACCTTAAGTGACTAGTAGTGGCACGTAGGTACCTTGCTCCATCGTGAACTTTGGCCACTCGCATACAATTAACATAAGCGTATATTCAACTATCGAATCTTATTTGCATACAATTTGAAGGCGACTGTAAAGAAATGTAATAAAAGCACCTTCCATTATACTATAGGTACCTACTTAATGTAATATCAAAACCAGATAAGACATGCGAAATTATACATTGTTCACATTATCATTATTTGACACATTATTGTGATTATATCTATATATACAAAAATCTCGTGTCACGGTGTTTGTGGTCGCACTCCTCTGAAACGGCCCGACCGATTTTTATGTTTTTTTTGTATCGGTATTTAGTAGGTATGAGAATCGGTCGTAGAATATATTTCATACCGCTAGGTGATTAGGGTGTCCACGCGGACGAAGTTGCGGGCGGAAGCTAGTACACCTATAAGTCATCATTAGCAAAATTCCTATAATTATAATAAGAAGATCGTGTAAATTATTCTGATTAACATAACCGTAGGTTTGCAATCTGAGAATACCAGTCTTCTGTACATTTTCATGGGTATCTGAATAACGTCACAAACTAGATCTTGATTCTGCGCCGTCAAATTACAAGCTACGTAATACGTAATATTAACACCTCTCCTCTGCTGCACTGGGAGTGAAGAAATAGCATAGAATGCGTGCAGATGCTTATCATCCTGGCATGTCGTAAAAGTCGACTAAGGGACGGGTCCTCTTCAACATGGTGGACTATCTGTATGGGCGATGGGCTGATCACCTGTCATCATACGGTTCATCATACCATCTTAGGACTAATTAATCGAACGTGGCCACAAGTAGTCTTGTGGCTCTGCCCACCCCATTAGGGATTTCGGGCGTGATGCTATGTATGTATGTATGTTTACAAGAACATACATACATTAAAATTAAATATTAAGCTTAGTAATGTTTTTTTTTTTTCAGCTGGTCTCTTCGCCGCGGTCGGTTTCTACCAAATGGCTGTATGGGCCGTCGGCAAACATCGCAACTACAAGAAGGAGTTCCCCGACTACCCCAAAAACCGTAAAGCAATCATACCATTTGTTCTGTAAATGGATCTTTAGTCAACACGATTTTATAGTGGCGTACAACGTTCACTAATAAATCGTTTTACTTAAATACGCGTGTAGTACAGTAATAGCAAATATAAGGTACCTGCACCATATAAGGCCCACCTAACACATAAACAGCAAAAATATATTATTTTAAGCAAAAAAAATAAAACTGCATTTCTATATAATGAGTCGTTTATTACTTTACTTAAAAAGGAGAAAAATAAACTTTAGAATCAACATCTTCTATTTATTATTTTTTTTTTTTTTTAAAACATTCGTTTGGACTTTATTTGGCACCCTATCCCATAAAAAGGCCCGGCCTTTTTAAAAACGGTAGGTACTCTAACTACCCTCGCCAAAAAAATACCACGGGGATTTCTTACATAAAAACAATTTAAAAAGATTCATTTACATCAAAGAGATAGCTGAAAGCATAAAAAATAAACCAATTTTAGGCAAAACCCAAAGAAACTTACGATTTTTGAAGGATTTTTTTAGCAAATCGTCACGTGCGGTCACGAGTGCAACTATTTTGTGACCGCAGGTTTCAACAGGACGCAGCCGAGTGTTGACGCTTTGGCGATGGCCGGCCATTTTGTCTATTGTATGAACTGTCGAAACTTCAAATCGCTGCCACTATTTATGCGCGATTTTTTTAATGTGGGCTTTATTAGGCACTGGGCCTTACATGGTGCAGGTACCTTAGTACGTCTCAAAATATTCAACATTGGGAACACGAGACTTGTTCTAGAAGCGTATATAATATGCATTGCATTTCTGCGGGTGTTGGATATTGACAGGTGATGGTTTTATTTTATTTATTGTATGCTATTGATTGAATGCTAATAATGCTAAGGGATATTTTGCAATACATTGGAATACTTTGTGTTAGTCTTATTTGGCATTCCCTAAAATATTTCTTGTGGAAATATAACTCGTTTTTAATAAAATATGCAGTGATTTTATTTGTGAACTTGTCAAAGGAAGAATAAAATTAATATTAAATTCTGAATAATTTTATTAAATACAAAAAATCACGAAGAACATGCGTCGTTTATGTCAACTTTACTTGAACATAGACGAAAGCTTATTTATTTACCAGCGGTGCAGAAGTTTCAGCTATATTCGCTTTCTCCTGCTCCTCGACACATCGCATCTTGCCCAGCAGACGATCGTTTTCATCTTTCAAGGCAACAAGTACTTGTTCTCTTTCCTGTTGGACATTGTTAAAACAGCCAAAATTACTCCAATCTCTATCAAATATGTACAACATATCAGGGCCGTAGCTAGGGGGGGCATTGTGGGGCAATGCCCTACCATGAAATACCAATGCCCTACCTTAAAATATACCATTAACTTGTTTGTTGATAGTATGATAGTACCTGTAACCACCCCGCTGCCCTACCTTAAACCACCTCTGCCCTACCTTAAATTGAACTCTAGCTGCGGGCCTGCAACATATTACGGTTAAGGCCCAGGCAAACCTAACGCGTTGGCGGCGCGTCGCGTTTCCAACGCGCGCCCGCGGGATCTGTAAAACGGCGCGGCGGACCGCCGCGGTCCCGCCGCACTATTTTCATTTTAATTTATTTATTCATGAACAATGTAAATTGTATTTGAATATTTAACTACAAAACAAATTAATTCATAACACAAACTAATATTTTGACTAAAATATAATACAAACTAAACTTAAATTAAACGGATAAAATTAAAAACAAAATGGCTAAAAGCTAATTTGGTGTGTCATGCTAAATCCGCCGCGCCGTTTTACAAATCGCGCGGGCCCGCGTTGGAAACGCGACGCGCCACAAACGCGTTTGGTTTGCCCGGGCCCTTACAGTTGCATCAAAATGTTAGGTAGGTATCTATTTAAGATGACTCAAAACGCAAAACGAGCGTATAATGACAGTAAAACGACACAAACTTATTTTTAAACGAAATGCAACGTGGCAATGCACAAAATCTATTTGAATACGGTCTGCCATCGATATACATGAGTATGGTGGAAGGTTAGTGGTTTGTTAATAATATTGCTATATTGGATTGAAATAGGATATAGGTATTCGACATTGTTCTAAGTGAATAAGTGATACAGCGGCCTTAGCAAGGTTTACACGAGGATAAGTTATCGCCATCTTATCTCTCACTCTCAGTGCATGTTTTTCTTCGATACTAGTATGAGTGGGACGCACTGAGGGATAAGATGGGGATAACTTATTCTCTTTTCAACCTTGCTAGGGCCACAGAAATCGATCGTTACTGCAGTGACGAAAAGATCCATTGCTTTGTCACTTTATTTTTAAACTAAACTTGCAAAGTGAGATAAAGACATATCATAGCAAACCACATTCTTAGCCAATGACAAATGAGGTCCTTTATACATATTATATGATTTCAAAAAGTAGTTGTAACGTCATTACTTGGGAGGACGAAATACTGAATCGTTTCCTTAAAAGTTGATTACCTAACTGTCAAACAATACACGAGAAAAAAAAGCTGTCGTCGAAGTCGCTCTAAAGGTAAAATTAAAAGAATATCTGTGTTTTTTTTATATGTCAATTGACTGACAAACGAGCTGACGGCCCACCTGATGGACAGTGGTCACCGCCGCCCATGGACATCTGCAACACTAGAGGTGCTGCCAATGCGTTGCCAGTCTAGGGAGCATGGGGAATGGCGATGGGATAGGGATGAGGGAATACGCTTCCGGTTCTCATCACTCACCGTACGAAACGCAATAGCAAGCTATTACTTTACGCCGATATTCTGTGAGAGTGTGGTACTACCCCGGTCGAGCCGGCCCATTCGAACAGTAATCATCTAGTGAGGATTACTGTTTAGCTCTACCACTATGAATATATAGTCAGCATGGAGTCTAGCCCGCATTCCTTCTCTTCACAGCCATTACGCTACCAGAGCCTAAAGTCGATTCATCCTTACTTGTCCTATTTGGTAAACAAGTTTCCAACTAAGATGTTTTTAAAAGTTATAGATACGTCGTACACGCTGTAGAATGACCAGACGAAAGGCAGGTAATTGCCCGGAGCGCATTCAGTTAGGCACGCTATCTCTTTACGGCTACACGTCCCGACAGCGCCTAAAGAGCGAGATGTAATCTGTTTTATGCGTGAGAGTAAAAGAGACAATGTAAGCGCGGTCACGTGGCGGCCGGTTCCAGGGGAAGTCATGTGACGCGCTCGTGCCAATGAGCGCTCGGCAGCAATCAATACGAAACAAATGATGTATATTTATGTCTTTCTAACAACCGGCATGCCCCATCATTTGTCTCTATTAGCGCAAAGTGTCATAAACACACAACTATATGTACGGATAGTGTACTCCTTGCGCCACTTTAAAATACTTAAATGTTAGTGTATAACATGTCTATCATATGACATTGCCAATTTTTCACCTAGGTTTGCTTTACTTAGGATAAAATTGCTGTTTCACCCAAAAAGGTACATTTTGAGGTTATAAACTTGTTTACTAATTAGACTAGTAAAGATGAATCGACTTTACATTCGAAGTTGTTTGGGTGATATTACAATACGGTTTGTATATCGCTATATTTTGTATTTATCTTCCATTTCCATGAGCAGAGAAATAATCATAGTGATATTAAAACCAAAGGGTGATTCATATCAAATAGTAGCTGCTGGATCTGAAACTTACGTCAATCTTCTGCTGAAACTTTTCGTCAAGCTTCTCCCGGTCCTCGGTGACATGTTTCAGCTTGGCCCGCGCTACTGTCGGCGGAATGTACCGCGCTGACAGCCCCAGGATCGATTCCATTTGGAAGCAGCGCGTGCGCGTCGACTTAAGCTCCGATCGTAAACTGTTGATCTCGGTAAGTAGGATGCAATTCTCCTATTGAAAGGCAACGTGGAATTATTAATTATTCCTTATAAAACTTATTAAGTATGCATGAGCAATAGGGCTGGATCCATCCGCGACAGGCCCCCATCTTATAAACGCAATAGGTGCTAACAATCTGACGTTATTGTCGATATTTCTATAGTCGACAAACATGTCAGATTCTCACTTTTCACCACGCGCGTTTATGAGATAAGGGCGCCAGCGCAATACTACGCCAAAATAAGAATTTTACTTCAGATTAGTGAAGAATAGAGAATATGTATGAAACCTCAATTAATTTGATTATATTTTACCCGACTAATACGCGAAGCCAAAGAAAGATATAAAGTTTACCAGTCTATGTACTTACATAGTTACCTATATTTGTATGTACGTGACCAAAAAACTAATGTTCCACTTTAGCTCCTGAACTATTTATTGGACGGACTTTAATAAATGGGGTAGGTATATATATAACTATGAAGGTGCGAGGCCATATAAGAATTATAGTAGCGTTTGATTTTTCTTTAAATAAGTATGTACCTACTGTTATAGTTTAATAATGTAATAATCTGAAGCACCAAAATTTCGCGGGAAATTCAATTCAATCAAAACGTTACCCTATTTATTGGTTGGAGCCTTTCGTAACGAAAAAGCACATAGGGGAGACCGGGGAAAATTGAACCGCGGGGCAATTGCTCCACACGCGATTTCTCAGAAACCAAATAAGTTATCAATGTGCGTGTACCTTCAGCACACTCCTTTAAAACACGGCAAGTAACTGACAGACAGTCGCGGGCGCAGACCTTTCGTAAAGCCTTTCGTAGAGCCTTTCGTAACGAAAAAGCACAAACCTACCCAATAAAATATTGCTTGTTCGCGACTTTGTCGCTAAAATAGCCAGGGCCGGATTTAGGGGAGGGCATCCGGGGCCACTGCCCCGGGCCTCCACAAAAGAGGGGCCCCCACAATAGGGACCGTCAATATCATCTACGTCATATTATATTCTAGGGGGCCTCCATTCCTTTGCTGCCCCAGGGCCTCCAGACCTCTAAATCCGGCCCTGAAAATAGCGATATAATTATGAATAATAGGTACCGAAATGTAATTAGTTTTTGAGTACTTCCATACGTTTCAGTGAACTTATGCTGACTGTTAAAACCACAATCAAAAACAAAAAAATTAAAGACCCGACTGGCGACGTATTGTTCCTAATTATTTGCACCAAGTTATTGATTCTGGTTTAGACGTGGTGAGGGCGTCATATACACATGAATGATGTGCACATTGAACAATTAGTAAGATAAATGCTCACGTCCATAATCTTGTTAATATCGCTCTTAGAGCCCCCTAGCGACATGGCCAGTTGTTTCTTGAGCCCGGCGATCTGCTTCTCCAGATGGTCCCTCTGGCGGTTGAACTCGCGAATGGCCTCGTCGTCCGCGATTCGACTCCTCACAAAGTCTATGTCCTCGACATACTTATGGAATAAGGCCTATGGACCGTGAGAAAGTTTTAAAATATGTATAAGTTAGTGTATTGATAAACATCAACCGTAACATTTATTTATAATCCTCCGCCGTTTGAAACGCTAACCATTGAAGTTAAAATTCTCAGCAAGGAAAGAAACGATCAAATAATGACAAAAGTCGATGTTAACCGACTCGCAAGTAGCCCAAACTTAGAAATGGACTAACAAGTGAAGTGAAATGAAGCTAGTAAAACGTGCAGTAGGTTTCTGTTTAACCATCCGCTTCAGACCCATCTGTATGCGCCCCAACGAACGATTGCTAACACAAATGGTCTTGGTTTCACCTCAACTGGACTATCAAAGTTCTTATTTTATTGGAAATGGAATACAGAAAAGTTGGTATTAATATGCATAACATACAGTGAAGGAAGTAAAATCACCTAGGCAAATTGTCTCTCCTAACACAACAAATTCAACAATAATAATCAAGCAACTTACTTTTACGTTCAACTTCAGTTTGGTGGGATCTTGGAAGTTAGCGGTCATATTGTGAAGATCAATTTTGATCTTCTTCAACGTACTTTTCAATGTTAAATTCCTTTCGGCCTCGTTCAAGAAATCTTTTTTAGCCGAAGTTAACTTTTCGTTCAGCTGACTGATTTTAAGCTCTAAAATTATCTATTTAATATTAAATCTATATAAATATAATATAATTAGTTCATGACATATACATAACATAAGCAATTATTCTTAAGTAATGTCACTGCTGAGACGAGCTCAAGGTTATGAAATGAAATAATTGATAAATAAAATCAACCTACATTAAATCAAAACATTCTCCGACTACAATACAAAGGCTGAGTTTTATAAAAATTCGTGAATGAAACGGTCAGCAGTGTCAAAAGTTGTACTGAGTTACGCCGTCAGTATACCTCAACCAATGTAAAAAGAGCGCTGACAGTCATACATCCTATATGACCGTCGTCAGCACTCTTTTTACATTGGGCGAGGTATAGAGCTAGGACATTTGGTAGCACGCCGTGGTTCTAAAGTACTATGGAGACGCTATTGTTTACATACATGACGTATTGTATTTTGTATTTGGCTAGTCTTTATCCATATGTCGCAGGCAATTTTCACCGCAATGATTTTGATGACAGAAACTAGTTATTTAAATGATTTCATATTTTTTTAAAAGAACGATTTAAATGTACTTATACCACGTGTTGTTTGTCACACGAGGAGCAAAATATCGTGGATTTTTTGTCATTTTTTAACTCCTATAATTACACACTGTATTATATATTGATATACAAAACAAAACTCGAACAAATAGCGACTCCACCGTACTTTAGAACTACGGCGTACGACCAAATGTCCTAGCCGTAGAAATCAGACATATTTACATTTCTAGGTGCCGGACCTTTATAAAACCCAGCCGTAGGTACCTGGTACTGCTAAGTACCTAAACTAAGCAAATTGTCTCATTACAGATGAAGACACGATATACGTGAGTATTATGAAAAATGTGCAATAATTAATAAACTAGTGTGATAAAGATGATGTAATTATCATTCCTACGTGATACCTACGTGAAAAAAATTACAACTGAGTGTTGTTTTGTTAACAAATAAGAGTTATACCCCGGAACGCTCTTTGCTTGAGCAGAGTTTCTAGCGATACTTCCAGCTCGAGTATACGCAACTTTTTCGCTTTAATTTCGCGTTCTAATGGCTCGATCTGTTTCGAAGTAAGTAAGCGAATTAGCAGCTGTAACTTTTTTCATTTTGTTTGATACAAGGCCTGCTACTTATTTGTCTAATTCAAATTTCCATTGTGACTACCAGGCATTCATACCAAGTTCGTGTTTGAAATTAAGAAGCTTCAGCTCCTCATTTTCCATATCATTTATTTGGACCCTCAACTCCGCTATAGTTCGCTCTTTAGGTTCAATCTATGTTTAAAATATAAGTCAACATTTTCTTATTCATAGAACGGATTTAAAAAAAAAACGAGCTTAAAACAAATAGGTATAGTTACACACCTGATTTTTCAATTCAGTGATCTTGAAATTCAACACAAACTTATATTTTTCCAATTCCTGCTTCTTACGTTTCAATTCATAAATTCTTTTTTCTTTATACTGAATCGTACCATCTCTTTCTTGTATTTCCTTTTTCAAATCTGCTACATCACGCTCCAAGGTAGAAATTACCTTTTGAAATTGTTTATGCTCAGCTGTTAAAAAGATAAACAAACTAACAACAAGTTATAGTGGGGATATCTCAATGTTTCTACAATACTTATTTGACATTCACATTTGAGTTGCGATATTTGATGCTTAAACTCGTCGATTTCCTTGTTAGCAGTAATCAGTTTTTTCTTCATTAGCCCCGTCTCCCCTTTAAGTCTGACATTGGCATCTTTCTCTTCCTTCAGCTGAACTTCGTAAGAAGTTCTAATTTCTATAATTTCACGATCTGCGTCCTCTTCTATTGATGATTTTATACTCTCGTGTTCGCGTTTTTCCATTTCAATATGTTCTTGTAGCTATAAATAACAAATACAAATATAACTTACCACCGCAAACGTGAAACCATACACCTACTCATTTAAATTGATAATTGTGTATTGAACCTCTAGCAAGACTTGTTCCTTCTCTTCTAACTTGGCTTCAAACATTTGGTTCATTTCTCTTAAGGCTAGTCTTTTGCTCTCGGCGAGGTTTTCAAGCCGCTGCTCGTAATCTTTGCGCATTCTGGCTGTCTTATCCTCAAGATTCTACAAAACAACAATGATGTTATAAAAACCGGACTAAAGTTTACGCAATTGGATAAATATAAACTTACTTACCTGGTATCTGTCGTATTCACTAATAAGCCTGATATTGAAATCCGCTTCTAGCGCTTGCAGAGTTCTTTCATGCCCCGAACGCAGCTTGGCGATATCTTGTTGAATCATGCCTATTTCATGGGTATGCTCGTTCTCCATTGTCTAAGAGTTTCAGTAATAAATTATACACGTTATTCTCAACTTGTTCAATTACTTAGTCCCTAAGTAAAATAAGTGTACCTACATAAGTGCTACATTTAGAATGGTTACCTCATTCTTATCCTTGAGCTCTTCGATAGCTGCGCAGTACCCTTCATGCACTTCTTTCAACTTCTCGGCTTGCGTAGCTTCGGCTTGTCGAAGTTGGTAAGTATGTTCAGTTTCTAATTCGCTCATCCTTGTGCTAAGTAGCTAAAATCATCACAAAAATCATTTGAACGCTGTGGCGTTGCGTTCTCATTTAATTTCGTTTTTTACTTACGTTAATATTATTAATTTTCTCCTGCAAGTCCTTCTTGCTTATCAAAATTTCTTTAGAGTAGGCAAAATCTTTGTCTAAGGCTATGGCTCTACCATCAGCATTCGTTAATCGCCATACACATATTGAGGCATCTTCGGCAACCGATACTAATGTTTGATCATCATATGATAACGCTATACCAATTACTTTCTTATTATGCATGTGGAATTCATTAAAAATCGCTTTATCTAAAAGTGGAAGGTGAACAGAACAAATCCCCCCTTCACCACCAGTTATGAAAATCATCATGTCTGAACGAGACAATATTATGGTATCAAGTGGGCAACCAAGCAATGGAAGATTCCTTCGGATTATATTGCCGCCGATTTCTTTTATTTCTCCATCACTTCCCACAGCAAAAGTCAATTTTCCAACGCTGAAAAAAAGTTAAACTTCAGGCAGAGGCGGCCTTTGGGGGTGGCGAGCATGGCAACCGCCCGGGAGGGATCTCGCTCTTGCAGGGGCCACGCGCACTCGCGCAAAAACCCAAGTAGAAAAAGATTAATAATAGTACTAATGTAAATTTTGCGCCTTACGCACATTATAAAACTCACGACGAGTGGCAGCATCGCGGTCTCTTGCGTAGTAGTTATCGCGCTGATATCTGTCTCGGTCACTCCAATGAATGTTTCTTTCTCTTTCAAGTTAACGAAATTTCGTACCAGTAAACAACGTAAACGCTCAAAATTTGTATATTTCTTTGCATTTCTCGTCAAGCATCATTATTCTCAAACAAGTAGAGGCACGGTAGAGGCGTTTATCGACCACATACTTGTATTTAGAATTTCAACCTTAGTACTAGGAGAGAGTTGGTAACAATGGATCAACTTTTGTTTGAGGCTCATTATTTCTGAAATTAAGTAGATAGAGCTCTAGTATTTTAATGCATCCTTACGTGGCACTCTTAGGGTATACAAAACACTGATAATACATGCTGTAATAGCCAAAGATTTAGGAGAATAGAGATTTAAAAAATCATGGGAAAAGATCCACTGTGCCCCATCCCTGGGTTAAGTTGGATCCGCCTATTGTGGTACAATAAGTCCCATGGGTCACAGTGGTTTTTTTAGGATGCAAAGAAAGTTGATTCAAAAATATTGTTTTATTTAAGTAAAATTATAAATTTGTAATTCAGTCTCATAGGTAATTGTGATAGTAACATTTATTAGTAGGACAAATTGAAATTATCCATTGAGATCCAACCACCGTTACCTAGCGAAAGCAAAAATTTTAAATAAATATTTACACTCTCGTTACAGAAACATGAATAGCAGTTTAGGTTAAGAGAAACATTACAAAACATTACACTTAACATAAACACACAAAATTTTCATTGGATTCGACGCAATACACTTTTTAAAAACACGTAAAAAATTACTTTTGTACCTACTTTGGCGGGACACTGCCGCAACGTGAGCTCACAGCGTGCGAGCGTAATGGCGACTAGCGCGGCGCGGGGGGGGGGGGACACTCGAGACGACCCTTTGACAAGTAAACGAGTGTTTATGTGCGTAAACACACGGACAACGGCTTTTTAATCACTGTGCCCCGTGATTCAGTGTTACCCACTCTCCCCTACATAGTACGAGGCAAATTCGATTGTATTTATGTAAAAAATAAATGGCTTTTAAATGATTCCCCAGTAAACGTCAAGGCGAATTGAACGCCTTTGGTTTGCCCGGAACCAAACGCGTTCAATTCGCCTTGCCGTTCTACAGATCGTGCGGGCCCGCATTCGAAACGCGACGCGCCGCAAACGCGTTTGGTTTGCCCGGGCCTTAAGTGACAAACATTAAACTGTATTTGAATTTTACCTAGCATATATCTGTATGCATGGGGCCCGTTTAAGGATTAAAACTAATTCCACAACGGGCCTCGAAATGGCTAAGACCGCCCCTGGTTTCAAGTAGGTAATAATTACAATTTATAAGTGATGATATTTTGTTACCTACCTATTAACAGCGCAAGCAGCAAACTGGTTTTTCTTTAATATAACTTCTCCAACGCGTTGACCTGTGGACATGCTCCATTCATATACAGCCCCTTCCGAACCACAGGATACTAAGATCAAATCAGTTGCAGACCAAGCAAGTGAACTAATCTGGACAAAAAATAATTTAGTTCTATCATCAACCATATAATAAATATGAGTACTGTGCCAGAAAAAAAACATATATTTGTTAAATCTTACTATCCCGTTGTGCCCCTTCAGGTTGTACATATTTACAAAGGAAACCGAAGAGAACACTTGTATGACTTGGCCATTTACTGCAGCAAACAGATGTCCGTTAGTGCTAAATTTAGCGCGCTTGCAATTCCGAATTGAAAATTCCCGCATCACTTCAAAGTCGTCGATCAGTACCACCATAAATCGTAATTTGTCCGAGAACCCAACGATGGCGAAAAGGCCTGAAAATGATATTTCACAGAATGATATTTCTAGAAATAATAATAATCGATTAAATACGCAAAACATTTAATTCGATTTAATAGATAGCTCATTTTGCAGAAAATGCAAATAATAGGTGCCTTTTATGGCGGGTGTTTTGGTAAGATGGGTGGTTAATTTGTGGACCGGGATTATTGACGGTCAAATCACTGGACCTTTTCAGCTGCCATCCACCTTAAACGGCACCTATTATTTGCATTTTCTGCAAAATGAGCTTCCCTTTCTTTTGGAGAATGTTTCCTTAGATACCCGCCAAAGGATGTGGGTGCAACATGATGGTTGCCCGGCGCACTATGGCCGGCCAGTAAGAAACTCGCGATATGTAGGTGGATTGGGCGCATAGGGCCCATACTGCTGCCTCCACGGTCACCAGACCACAATCCGCTGGACTTTTTTTAGTGCATAGATATGTTTGAAGGAGATAGGGTACTAAAAACCGGTTAAAAATGTTCAAAATCTGGGCATTCACTTCGAGAAGGCGAGGCTGCTTGCAAGGAAGAAGCGCTTCGTGTAACGCAAAATCCGCGAGGCGATTGAAATTGGGTGACGACCAAATTTTAACCGGGATATTGGGTGGGTATTGCCACCAGCGTGGAAGACCGTTGTCCCAGCGATTCGGAATACTGGACATGTTGACATTCCTGTGGACACTGTGAGCTCGGCATGTTTGCTGCCGTTCACCACCAACGACGAGCCGTAGCCTGGTGCATCAGCAACACCGGTGCAGCCCCCCGCCGCCCCCGCGCCCTCAGCTCGGGCGCAACGCGCCGCGCGGCTGGCAGTGCGTGGGTTACTTTGACCGCGACCGCACTCAACCCCTGAAGAAGGACTCCATAAGAGTCCGAAACATGTCGGCCTATTTCTGACAATAAATCGTAAGTAAAGCCGTGCTTATTTCTAGTCTTAAAAAAAAATTGTTCGTCAATTTCACAAAATAGCCGCTTCGCCATTATAACACTATAATTAACAAAATTGTGGTCGGTTTTGAGAAATTGTGATACACATGTTATAGCGAATTTAATGAGGAGTAACAATCAATAAAAAAAAAATGGTATTTCTTTTATCCCAGAAAATAAGTATCAAACGGAAAACTGAAATCAAATCGACAAAGTTGATATATTTTTAAATCGGGATATTTTTAAAAAAACAATTTTGCGTTATTTTAATTGCACGTGATCGTATCTACACGAGGTCTTCATTTGGACCACTATTAACGGGACATCTGTATAATGTACGGCAACCAACATTTGAGGAAAATTAAAATGTTTCTGTGCCAAAATCGAAACCCTTACAACTACAGCTAATTTCTTCTAAATAAGCAAAAAATAAGTTTTAAAGGCATACCGGTAGGGTGTAAAGACACGCATTGTATCTCTTCTTGATACAATTTGATCATCTCGAGATCGTCTGTCATATAGTTCCAAATTCGAATGCTCTTGTCTTCTTCCCCAGATGTCATGAATATGGGTTTCCAAGCGCACATCGAGATGGAGTTTATGCGGCCGTAATGCATCGCTGGACCAAGCTCGGCGAACGCTACCTCGGGGTTCTAGGTAAATAAAAAATATAATATGAACAGCACACCGTTTACAATTTATTAAAAACCGGTGCGAACTTTGCCAATTCGGGTAACAAATTAATTATAACATATATATATATATATATATATATTGATGTGAATGAAAAATTTAAATATAAAACAATTCACCATGCTACTAACTTTTGCCCAAATAAAAATGAATAATTTTAAAACGTACAACATAACCTGCGGCCCTAACATGAATGACACAAAGATAAATTAAACCCGTTTATCTCTATGACTATCTCTTTCGTCGGCACTAGTGTGAGAGAGATGCACTTAGAAATAAGATGGTCTATATTATCCTTGTATCATTCTTGTTAGGGCCGCTGATAATGGGGAAGATGCATGAAAATCAAAATAAGGTTTAAATGACGTATTATAAAGTAAATGTAAACAAAAGCATATTACATAAAAACGCAGATCATTTTGACTATTCATTTTTATTTTATTAAGGGTCAAAATTAATTAAAAACCTATAGTGGTTTATAGTTCTGATTTTAGTTTTTTGGACATCCTCATCAAGTTTACGTCATGTTTTATTTCTACGATGTTGGTATTTTTTGGAAATAATTGCAGATTTCGTTTAAACGCCATACATTCTGTACAATCTAACGACAGCTGTGACGTCATATTTGTCGTCCATTTTGTATGGAGTGTTTTTGCGAGTAGTATGAACAATGACTTTTCAAAGTTTCATAACTCATAAAATAATCAATATAATAATGTATTGCGTACATAGATCGGTTTCTATTACTTAACACTTTCCAATACAAGATAAAAAAAATATATGTATCTTCCCTATTAATTGACCTGGTAATTTGATTAATAATTACCTGTAACATGTGTTGACCAAACAACTTCACGTAGTAGAGTTGCTTCCGTAGGGTTGTAATGAGCAACGATTCTTGCATGGGATCAATTGCAATATGCTGTACGGCATCAAGAGTAGACCAAACAGGATAATCACGAGTATGCCTTAATGAAAAATGCATAATCGATCGTTAGTATGTATAATTCGGGTCACGTTAAAAGAGCGCTGACGGCCAATTTTACATGTATGGCTATCAGCGATCTTTTTACGTGACGCGACCTATATTTAAAAAGAAAGGAAGTCATCTCTTAAATTATAAAACTTTAAAATCATACTTGTAACATTTTCTTGAAATCCTGAAAACATTTCGCTTTCTCCAGTGATGAAGCGTTTCCTTTTCGAACATGTGAACAAATCCGGGTCCACAGGCATAGGCAAAACCTAAAACATACCTACATCATAATGAGGCCAAGCATATTGTAAGGCTTATTGGAGGAAAACCCATTTTTGATTTTGATTTTTCCGTTTATCTAAAAATTGGGTGCGCAACTGTTCGAAGAATTTTTCAAGCCCCATTACTGAAAGTCCGAAAATGTTTGTCATACAATTTTACATCATACTAATCACTATTCATAACAAGTCTCTGTTACTAACGATCGTAACTCCGAATTATCAAAATTCATCATGTCAGTAAACATAATATTTTATATACTTACTACTGTTTCTTTTCATATTCTTTCTCAACATAACTGTTACTTACACTATTATTTAATATCATATTTTTTTTATTTTATTAGAGTCTGCTGAACAGATTAACATAATAACTAGAAATGGTAAATGGCAGTGAGCGAGCGAGCGAAGCGAGCGAGCAAATTGGTCGGAGCATAAGCGACTCGGATAGGTTAGGTTTAGAAGGCTAAGGCGGGAGCGAAGCGAAGCCAAGCTCCCGCCTTAGCCTTCGACGTTAGGTCTTTTTTTTGTAACAGCCCAGAAATTCTACTTATGCTGTTTGCTCATGTTTATTATTAAAAGTTATGTTTATGAATGAAAACGTTATTAAAAACAGCAGTATGAGTTCAAGTATATTCTTAGTAGTAACATTATATGTCACAATTTTCTGAACACTATCTATTATGAATTCCGTTGGTAGTAATACAAATAAAGGAACAAAAAAATTCGGTAGTAAAAAATTCGGAAGAGTGATAATTATGAGTACAAATTGGTAAGTACAAGGAAAAATCTGGTAACGAATTTTCTGCGAGTCAATATGGACCCCTAAAACTTGCTGTTCTGTTGAAAAATTCGTGACAGTTTAGCCCCCCTAAATATACTTAGGTACTTACTTATTTAGATTCTAGAATTATTAGTCGTCAACTCTATGTAACTTACTCCCTTAACTGTCGTTTACATCAGAAATGTATGCCTATAATGTAATGATTATTTGTAATTGTTTTGATTAATCTATGTGATGTGGATGTACTTATTCAATAAATTAAGGAATTACCTATAGGTATACACAAATTGCTCAGCGGGAAAGGCAGGGAAGGGAATCCATGCAAAGATATTAGATTATTTACCTAATGGTGCTTCACGGCACGGTGCGCTCGTGACGAGCCGCCATTAATTAGGCCAAGTAGAAAAATATTAAGTTCTAATAGTACTAATGTTTAAATTTCGCGCTTATTTAAATCATGAGTAAATTCCCTTACCTATGGCATTCTTTAGAATCCTTAAGCATATTTTACTTATTGCCTAAACCGGACCCGGCATTATACACATTGACTGAATTATACACATTGCCGGTGACATATAAATTTGAACAATGATAGTGCATGGATTGCAAGGTAACCTTTAGGAAAATTCACAAAATTAGTAACAGCATAGCTCTCGCCGGTTGATACAGACACTTGATCACTGGTAGAATCTTGTTTACTCGATGTGCTTGTCTTATCGCCAGCCTCTTCAGGTCCCCTGAAAATCCAGAAATTGGTGTGCCACTATACCAACTATAAATAAGGGCACATGTGAATATATTATTTATAAGAAAAAACCGGCCAAGTGCGTGCCGGACCACGCAGTGTGGGGTTCTGTAGCTTGTAGGATTTAATACTTAGTATTTCAGCTTCATCGACCCAACAAACTTTGACCGCTTTACTCTTAGAGGTTGTATGGAAACAGAGATCCAGATATGCTGGACATAAATCGCCAATATCTCAGAAGCTTGTTAACGGATTTCGGTGAAACCAATTTTCGTTGATAGTATTTATTACCTGTTAGAAAGTAGTTTTTTTTCAATGTCGGGGGGAGTTTTCAATGTTCATAATATTATGAACAACTTTAAAAGCAACAATATCTCTCCAAATATTCACCAATTTAAAGACATACCTATTAATATTTTATGGCGGTGCACAGAAAACATATACCTATAATACGAGTGAAATTTCAACTTTGTAGCCCTAATTATTAAATCATTTATTTCAAATAACGGGATTCATATTTGTTAGTAGTACAGTCACCTTAAAAACTATGTGTTAGTGGTTACAAAATATCCCTCTGCTGTGGTCCACCCGTCAGTCATCGCTGGGATGAGGGGCGTGCAGCCCACAGCAGTGGTTTATGAAAGGACAGTCAAGCCTGTCCGCGATCATGGCCAGGACGCTGTTGCGGCTCGCCCTCACTCGGCGCACCAGGGAGGCACACCCGATGGTGGATAATGGTGTCCGAGTAAAATGGCTGTGACATACGGACGGACAGCCAAACAAACGGATAGACGAATCTATAAGGGTTCTAATTAAGGAGCTGGGTGCCATTTTGGTATATGATTTGTTCGTTTTCATATTGATAGGGATGAAAGTTTATGTCAATACAAATCGATTTGGTCCAGTTGAAAGTCGTTAATTCCCTGCGTTTTTGAATTACAACTTTAAAAAATCGTACATAAAAAAATCAGCGACCTAGACATCTGCCAACTTATTTTTTTCTATTCTGGGAATCCTAATGAATCGACAGGACGCAACGAGAACGACAAACAAAAGGTTTAGTATAGCTTTTTTCATTTACATTTTTGCAACTACGTCCCGTTATAAAATAGAGTCCTGCTAGTCTGCCTCTTCGATATTCGTCGTTTTGAGCATGATTCTGACCATCACAGTCAAAAAGGCAAAAACGAAAAAATTATTTACCACTTCTTTTTTTTTAATGTTGAAAATCTATCAGTAGAAAACCATGGTGGCAGACTATTTTCCTGTGGTTTTTTACATTGTCATTAATCGGACAATTCAGGTCTGCCAAGCGAATAAATCATATAGAAATTTTGGTACCCAGCTCCTTAGCTATTCCGTGTTTGCCATTTTGCTACGGAACCGTAAAAAGCGCGCTTTTCTTGTGATGTGATGTGATGTGAAAAATAGTATGCAGATTTCAGTTCAGTAGATAGATGTGTTGATTGATCACTGGTGACGTGTTGAGATTTTGAACTCATCTAAGAGTTCTAATTAATTGGCTAGTCTAGTAAAGTGGGCCGCGTGTTGTTGTACTACATTAACTGATGCTAATGTTACATTGACCTAGCATCTATAAAGTGAAGGTTGCGGTAGTAGGGCCAAAGCACATACCCTTGGCGTTGTCGTATCGTGGAAAACTATATTTTGATTGAATCTTGTCAGAATGATATAATAGTACTTATGCTATCTTATCAGCCAGTAGGTACTTTCCAGTGGCGAAGCCTGCCTAAAAGCCGATTCCTGACGGCTTTACCAAGCTAGAAAGCTACGGCTAGCTGTCAGTGAAGTCCATGTTACTAAAACTAAATGTCAGGCCCGCACGTACGGTTCAAAGTCTTCCGGCTTCCCTTATGAAATCTTTGACGCTTCGCCACTGGTACTTTGACCATACATTTTCGACGGGGCAATCACAGTTCGATATGGGCGCCGACATGTGGACTGTCTTGCTAACAGCACGTCCACAGAAATGTGGTCAGCTGACCCGTCGGACTGTGAATGGGCGGATTGGGTGGCTGGTGTAAACTTCTTGATCAACTAACCAAATGAATAAAAACAGTGCAATAATGAATTTCGAATGCAACTTTATTGCTCTAGAGCAAATAAGAGCTGCTTTGTGCCGAGTATTTAAGGCCATAATGATGAAATTAAAGTGTAGTTGGAAGAAAAGTAGATTTTTGATTGAAATTTATCCACGACACGACGTAGCAAAGCTACACGATGTCGGAACGTGTTACGTCACGAGGTCGTAACGTGTTTATGTGTTGCCGCCCTAAAGGCACGCTAGGCACAGCATTAGTTAAAATTTCACAGGGTCTACTCACTCGGTATCAACTTTCTTCAGAGACATTTCCATGACATCGAAGGCTTGAAATATGCAATTCTGGCGCAGTTCCCCGTTCTCCACCATCATGATGACGCCTTTGTCGGTCCCGAACATGATGCGGTCCGGCGTCAGCCACATGCAACTAGTTATGATCATCTGGTTGAATACACAAACTGATTCAGCAATGATCAATGACAAACTTAACACTATGGAGCCTTAAATTAAGAAAATTTCAATACTACGCATGTTTGTCAGTAATTGTAAAAATATGTAGGTTTCCGGAAAATTTGGCTATACGACTCTATTATCAAGAACTTAAAAAAATCGTATGATATATCACTTTACTGACTAAATAAATGGTTTTTAAATCATGACATAAAGTTATTGTACACATCTAGTATTTTCTTTCTATCGGCTCCCCGATATAAATGAAATGTGGGGGTGTTTTATTCAACAAAAAAGTAATTGAAATTTCATCAATGAAGCATGCCAAGCTACTCACGTTTTCACATTTGCACCAGCCCCATTGTCTCCATACTGTTTCAGACACATTCATAATGCGAAAAGTATACGGTCCGACGATAACCACTAGCGTTGCGTCTGTAGGGTTGCAATGCACCTATAATAGTAATTAGAAAAAAAGTTTACCACCTACTCATTGTCATTACTTCATTAGTTATGAAGATTTTATCCATATTCGTTTAATAATATAATTAGCGATGCCACGGAAGTGGTTTTATCGGAACCGGTGTCAAAGACGGAGGTTTGAAACTTCGAAGTCGAAACCGGAATACTAATGAAGCAATACAAAAATAAATCAGTTTTTTTGATTTACCAGACTCGGAGGTATAAAATCAAAAGAAAGTTCCAGCCTTTCGGAATCATAACCGAAGTTCCGTCACATCCTTTAATATAATTGATCAATTTGACCGGGATTTATGCCATAGACGAACTCACACTTTCAACGAACCCCTGGCCACTTGGATTTTGCGCTTTAGCATGGCTCTCCACCTTTCCTTTATCCCAGTTATAATAGTACAAATACCAATCCGGTTCACCGGTTATCGCTACAAGGTACTTGGAATCAAAAGTGAACTGTACACAGGCAAACTCTCGTGCTGTTGAATTTTCGAAGGGAACCGTCAATACTTTACGACGCTTGTACGTAGTCAAATCGTAAATGGTTATGATTGGTTTCTGTCCCTCTTCTGCGATCTCATTTAGTGCAAGCCATCGTCTGAAACAATTTGTTAGCATTGACTTTTACATTTACATTACATAAATCATTGTAAGCTTGGGCTTATTTGGGTCGCAAAGTGTGAAGTTATTTTTATTGTTATTTAAAGTCCACACTAAACATCTAATACATTTTATGCAACAGCCCCAGAAAGGTTTAACTGAGCCAGTCATGAATATTTATAGTAATAATAAGTCATCAATAATCATTATCACTGCACGGCACAGTAGGCTTCCTCTCATAGTGAGAGGGACTGTGTGCAGTGTCCCCGGGCCCTATACGAACGAACATACAAGATCTTATAAATTGGGGATTTCACACACACACTTCGCACATGTATTACAGGTTTCCTCACAATGTGTTCTTTCACCGAAATACTAATGGTAAATATAGATTGCAATTCGGCACATGAGAACCGAGGAAACTCTGAGGCGCCGGGACTTGAACCCATACGAGAAGCCTTGCGCCGGACCGCTAGCCTACCAATGCACTGCAATAATAAGTGAGATTTTATAATAAGATTAGCTAACCCATATTACCTGTTCGGGGCTAAAACTAAAGACTTAATTGGTTTGTGCTTATCTTGAAGTCGAATGAACTTCTGCTTTTTCTGGAGATGATTGTATATGACTATCACGCCTCCAGCTGGATATATTATATCCGACTCCGTCAAGTAGTGCGCATTATATCTGTCAAACACACAAGCAGGGCTGATAACGTTACTATAAATTCACAATTAACCTTTTCAACGCCAATGACGGATATATCCGCCCCACTGGTTCACCGCCAACGACGGATATATCCGTCAGGGCATACAGGGCAAAGTAGTCCTTCACTAGTTTGTCGTAAGGTTGAAATTCGTGTTATTTCTAAGACATGCTTGGCGTGTGAGTGACTTTTGTTTTTGACGTGGCGCTGAAAAGGTTAATAATATAAGTAACGTTACAAAGAACGGTGATTTTCAGTTAGATAACTGAACGTTAATGGAGATCTCGGTTTCATAACGTTACCAATTGGCGCTATTATTGGCCTAATTTCATTTAATAAAATATTAATTATAACCACAAATAACTTACTGAATATCGGTTCGCAGACCGTAGAAAAAGCGTGCTGAAAGATTCGGTGGAGAAGCTGAGGACGCCATGTCCGGTTGTGTATAACCTAAAATACTTTCCTAAAATAATACTATGAATTATATAAACGAAAGATACAAAAGTGCAATATACACTGGTAAGGATTCAGAATTGACCGTCTCACACCCAAAAGCCCCTGCAGTTAGGTTGTCATGGATACTGAAACTAGGTTGACGCAAGGTTGACGCAAGGTAAGGTAAATTATTGTAAGGCTACGACCATGAAGTTTACTAATAAAATAAGTTAACTAATTTTTTTTTAAATTATTTAATCGTCATTGCAGAAGAGCTGCAAAGTTTTTAACGGACTTTAAAATACCGTAGGAGGTTCTCAATTCGACGCATATATTTGTTTTTTTTATTAGTTTTTATGTTGTATGTAAACAAAAGAAGGTAAGAACATCCAAAATGAAACTTAAGAAATGGCAATGCAAATTCTATACAATGTCCTGTCCAGCAAACTGCGCATCGTGATAAAACGTTTGCCATTTAGCCAAGATCCACTTGATTGGTGCTCAATGCCGTCTGCGCATCCTCTGCAATTCCCGAGACAAGTCGTAGCTTCCTCCGGCAACCTACGCGGACCACCGACTTGTTTTTTGTCCAAATTATGAAGTGACCGACGTAGGAACCCTAGGGTTCCTATCTGCCTGGAGTTGCCTGACACGCTTCCGGCAATGCTAATAATTGTTCGTTCTAGTTTTCGATACGGCTTACTTTTCTTTGCTTTAATTGTGCGTGCTGCTAAACTTGTCTTTTTATCTTGCTTCATTGAAGCAGAAAGAAGGGTTTCGTTTTTCGGAAGCATGTCATTATTATTATGATAAGGTTCTATAGTGGTACAGAAGTCAAATCGGTTGGTTGTACGAATACTACCTTTATGTGTTATCAACTAATCAGTGAAAGTTGGGACTAAGAACCTAAAAACAACTACATCGCTTTAATAAATGGGGTGTGAAAGGATAATGATGTCTGGTAGATTCATGGCCGAATTCAGATACGCCACTTTAAGTATTTGATTAGAGATTAAATAGTTAAATGGCCCTCAACTAGTTGTCATTCTATGCAAAGACTTCACTCTAATTAAAGATCAAATTGGGTGGCCTTTTTGAATTTGGCCATCAGACATATGAAAGAGCCAGTGTGGCCTACTAGCAAAATCAGTAATTTGAATCTTGAATACTATGGCCATGACACGAAGTCACCTGTGACCCGTTTCAAGAGGTTAGGTACAAGTTACTTTAGAAGCAAAAACTGGTAACACCCGATGATATTCCTGAATACATCTACCTTGTAGTGTTGCTAGCTTTTGCCTGTAAAATTGTAACTTGTAGCTTCATGAAACAGGCCACTGGAATCCCACATGGTGGATGCGTTTAGCTTATTTATATTTTACCACCCATCCATGTTTTCCATCAAATGAAAAGGTCCAACTCGGCTGTGACTCTAAACAGTTACAATAAGATTTTGTGTTGTGCTACTCGGTTTTTTATTAATAAATATAGTTTGTTAATCTTCGAGAAAAGAATGCACACCTTTTTAGGCACACGTAATAGTAGGTAGTTTATGCAACGCTTGCATAATGATAGGCCTTAAAATACGAGTGCGGGTTTATGAAACGAGCTGACAGGCGAGTTTCATAATAAGATCGCATGACCGTTTTAAGGACAAATTATGTACAGTTGTACGCATAACTTTATCTACACACATATCATAAATCCTCCATGATGTGTTCAGAAACAATATTTTCTGCCAACAAGTTATTTGTTGCATTTACAATATCCGGCGGAGTTGTCACATCGTTCTCGAACTCACTACTATTCATATTTTCAACTAAAATGTAAATTACAAACAACTTTTTACAATTCTGCTTTCGTTCAGCAAAAAACCAACATGAATGATGAAACGACAACAGTCTTGGCGGCAATTCGACCCTCCGTCAAGGAGATTTTTTTTTAAAGCATAGACAAACGAATGAAGTCCCTATTCTCATGTCACTCGAGATCAAATGTCGTGCGGTTTATATTAAAAAATGTACTGAATTGCTGTTTCGTATCGATAACTGTTTTAATATCTATGGACACTAGAATAGAGACCCACTTGAGTTTCGACAGCTGTTCCAAATTTAAACTCATAACGTTACTAAAATTGATACTGTAATGACATTACAGTACAGATTTTACCTACTACCATAGACAAGAAAGTTCTCATAGTAAAATTGGTTGCAATAATGCTGGTCATTTCCTACGGTTTTTTTAATACATTATGGAGGTTTTATGATATGGGTGTACATAAAAATAAGTATATCCGGTTAATTATTATTTATGCACAACGAGGCGTAATTTCGAGATCTTTATTACACTGTTGTTGTTCAATGTCCATCAAGTGAGGAGATAAAGTCTGTACCTAGCTATTAGTCAGTGACCCAGTCAATGAATTGGCGATAGAGCGCAAGTGGCTGGCGATGGCGCAATAACGAAGCGTCTGCAGCTTGAACGGCCGCTTACAACTCAATATCCTGCCTGGCATTCATTGTGATGTGGCCCCTGTATTTCAAGTAACCTAGCGATATATTATCAAAACTAATTCATTCATTAGTACGCGGTTGCGTGCTGGCAGGAAAGTAGTTTATCCATAGTTTATAAGTACCTATATCAAGCCACCCCCTATGAGTCATTGACTTATCTCCATAGATGTTGTTTATTATAGTCGTGTTAGAAAACAAACGGGTGTCTTATAAACTTTATTGTACATACAATATAGATATAAAGTGAAATCCTCCGCCGATGTTTAGCGTGTGCTAGTTACAAAGCACTCGTTTAAAATTAAAAATAAATAATGTGAATTACAAATCCATTCTAAATTCAATTTTATTGCGGTTGAGTAAACTTTAAAATAAAAGTGAATTTTATTTGGACTTGTTCGCTTTTATTTTTAAACGTGCGAAAGAACAAAGGAGACTATGACTAATTCCGTCTTTATTATATTCCGCACTGTGCCAATTCTGTAGCGTTTTATTTACATAAAGGTAAAGGATAATGTAAAGTACCTACTGTTAATTGACTAAAATATAAAAGACTTAAGTAAATAAGTTTATCTACTGACGTAGTACGTACCTGTAAATTGATCACGTTAAAACGGAACCTACTTTTGCCGTTAATTCTCGTAAGTATCTCGCATTGTAAGTAGGACAATGACCTACTTGAAAAAGTATACAGTTTGTGTATGAGGAGAGTAAATAATGTATGTGACTAGCTAGACCGCCTACCTTTCTTGGTTATACAGAAAATCGATAGAACCGTGACGTACCTATCATTCATTAGAGATTGGTAGGCGTATTTTGGTGGTCGGACCGGAATGCGTGCCGTGAAGCTTCGATCCAGTATTCCTGCTTTCATTCCATAATAAACAAGAATATATGTTGATATGAAGTATCTATGCCTGGTTAATCGAGTATGCAAACATTACTTAACAAAACCTTGTGTTAAACTCTCTCAAATAGACACCAACCTAAAATGTTCAACTTGTCAACTAATAACGTCACCTTCAAGGTAAATTTTCCAAAGTTTACACGACCTTCGCCTTCCTGTAGGTGACGCGACGAGTCATGCAGCATGACGTCATTTTATTTTACATCAGCATGCAGATATAGGCGGTTAGTTGAGGCTAACGTTCTACCGATTGTTTACTGTAAATATGTGTCACGTCAACGTTGGAAATAGAAGTTATATGATACCAAGTTTCGTCCTCCGTGAAACTATGTTCTCAAATAACGACCTCAGTAAGCATGCAATTAGGTATATCCATTGCAACATTAATGACTAGTAATTAAGAGCGCAATGTGGTAATTGGATATTTTAGTGTTATTAGAATTTTATATCTAGACGAACAATTCGTTGTTCACTCCAATAGTTGTTTCTATCAATAAATAATTCGGAGCAAATTTTGGTGGCAATTAGGCGCGGTACGCATCCCTTTGTTATATAAAAAAATATAAATATATAATATAGGTAATGCAGTTGGTGCAAGCGTAAAGGCGGCCGCTGTAAACTATGCGGCTGGAGGAATGAAGAGTGGAGTGGCATGTGATAGCGGCAGCGGCGCCGGTGGTAGCGCGTGGTAGCGTGGTAGTGTGCCTCCGCCCGCGACGCCGAGCGCTGCGACGGCCGACCCGCCGCGCTCTCGCCTCTCGCCACCACGTAAACAAACTCACAATTATCTCGCTGTGATAAAGCGATACAACGCTATCAGACCCTGATAATTCCCCAGTGTGATAACAGATAAAGAACAGAGTGCTCGAACGCTGCAAATTTTGTGTATTATGTAAAACAAGGACTTCGTGAATCAATCATGGCTGCGACGACGAGCCCTCGCAAGAGCTTTTCCATCCATGACTACCCGGAGCACCTCAACCCCTTCCACGAAGAGGATCACCACAACAAGATCAGATTCTGGACGATTGGCAGAAAGCTCAACAGAACTAACAGCATCAATTTTCCAGGGATTAAGGACTTGAAAAATTCATGGTAAGTTCTTATTACTTACAATACGTTTTGTAGTAAGTAAGTAAAGCAAGAGGATAAGGAACATGAAACACCTGTTTTACGGTCATGTAGAGGTGACCTCAAGTGAGATACAATCTAGAGTCAACATGAGTGACATAAGTATGCAGAATCTAAATTATTGGCATCATAAAGGTCGAAAGTTTAAGTCAACTATTTAAATAATAAATGTAGGGTGAAGGCGGCAACAGTGGCTATAGCGACAACAGTGGTGCACTGGGTGTTGTGTCAGAAATATTATAGATAGCTTTCTTTCTTTCTGACTCTTTGGAAGGTCTCCCGATAGAAACTAGTTACAACCAGTTCGGTTGCGTCAGCTATGTAACGAACCCGCGTAATTAATGTCTTTTTGTTTTGACGAAAGAAAATGCGAATTTTAAGGTAAGGTGTACTTTCTATTTTTTCACGAACATTTTGTTTTACCAATGGATTAATAATTTTGCTGAGAAATAAACTTAATTGAGGTCATTTTGACGTATACTGCACTTGGATTTAAGCAAAAGTATCACGCGCGGTATAAGTTAAATCCAAAATGGCGGTTTAGTACACAGTGGCTCAAATCACATGAGTACACAGTGGTTCATAAGCCAAGTATATTAATTTAGAAAATTTAACAAATTGTAATATTTTTTGTTAATTTTCTCTTTTAGGATGGCTCTCGTTCAGCAAGGCCCCGTTAAATACGGAAACAGACAGATAAGGACAAAAAAACGCTTAAAATAAAATAAAAAATGTTATGAGCGTGTGAAAAGCGTTTAAAGTTTAAGACTGAGAAATAAGTAGTCAAATTTAAGTTACCTGATTATTAAGTAATTTGTTCAATGCGAAAAGCCGAAAATTGCATTATTATTTGAGTTAAATTAAAGATGATTCACTGTGAACTGAGGGCAGATCCACTGTATCCCACCCCCAGTACACAGTGACTCAAATAAGTTTTTTTAAAAAATACTGTTTATTTTCCAAAATATTACCTTGTTGAACTAAATCAATTAAAATAATCAATATACATTAGTTACACTATAATACTAACCCTTCTACATCTTTCCAACACCCGCCCAAATCAAGTGAGCATCACTCGAAAAAAAGTGACCCACTGTTGCCGCATTGACCCTACGCGTTAACACAACTATACCTCATGTATTGAGCTCCATCCAGATAATCTACCTATACTATCTATAATAAAACTGTAGAATGGTTATTTTTGTGTAAATAATTTTATTTTGGAAATAATATATTGGGGGACTAATTGGAACTACTAGACACAAAAACATTTTTGTGGCTCTTTGTGCACGCATCACGCGGGAACTACTGGACGGGTTTAGATGAAACTTAGCGTAGTGATAGATTATACCTCGGGTCAAAATTAAGAATACTTTTTATCCCGGAAAATTTAAATTTTCGCTGGGGAATAACGATACATGGAAAATGAACCTTATTTAGTAAATAATAAATACTAATTAAATTCGAATACCAAATTTCGCCATCTAGCGGGCGGCACTTAGTGCTACTTTAATCATTACAATAAAATTGTGCTTAAAAACGCTTTCTACCGATAGATGGCCGAAAAATCTTTGTCAGGGAAATTGAATCTTTTGCCAAGTTATTATAGTCGAAACTTATTTACACAGCCGATACGCTAAGATAATCTGGAATTATCTTAGTTTATTGGCTGCGTAAATTAGTTTTGGATCCATAGGCCTATATCGGTAATTTGTGCCCCTTCATTATTATTATTTGCCGGGCGTCCACGAGAGTGCGTAAGGTGTTCTGTTATTATGAGTATTATGACAGACAGCTATGTAATTAAATCCCAAGCGGACGAAGTCTCGGGCACTGCAGTGCTGGTGCTGTACTTCTTCTTTCTATATACCCGGATCAAAATATAGGATAATTTTCAAGCCGAGATATGAAAGTAGGTATTCCCGTAGGATAGGTGAAAAATGCAACTTGTAAAGTTGTTAATGATGCCTAATGTGTTAAGATGATGAAACTTTCACATATATTGGACAAGAGTGTGCTACATAATATGTACCTATCTACCTACATGTCCATACTAATATTATAAATGCGAAAGTAACTCTTTCTGTCTGTCTGTCTATCTTAGCGTTTTCACGGCCATACCGCCTACCCGATTTGGATACAATTTCGCCAGAATCTATTTTGGTGTCTGAGAGAGATCATAGGATACTTTTATCCCGGAAAATTGCACAGTTCCCAGGGGAATCGAGATAAACAAATCCTACGCGGTGAAAGTCAGTAGTCATAAATACTATTACTAAAGCAACATAAATATTCTGTGATACATTAGGTTTGATTCCTGCTAAAGTTGTCAAAGGCGCTGGGTTCATACTTAGGCACTTCAAAACTTCCTCGTCATTCATTCAGTCATTCATACTATTTTATCGACTTAGATTAGATTCAATAAGATTGCACAAAGTCTATAGTGAACAACACTGAAATATAGTATGTATGTATTCAGGTGAATACCTGATGTACTTGATAAAACTGATGGAGAATAGGCTTTTATTGGCAATGCTTTCAAAATAAAGCAGGACAAGGCATTGCGTAAACTGAGATTTTACAATTGATTTGACTTTGGCTAACGCGCTGATTCATTAGCAATCGAACAATAAAATAAATGATTACGTAAACAATCAGTGACGCAAAACTTTACTTTGCTTTGGTCAGCTAAAAGTAATTAGGTAGGTAGGTAGGTAAGTACGTAGTTTTCTCGAGTAAGTCTTATTGCATCCAAATTTATTACTGAGTAGGTAGGTTTAACAAAGATTTAGGTGAAGTTAACATTTTACACATTACTTAATTTCTTGGACATTGTGATTATATAGGTAGGTTAGGTTAGGTTAGGTTAGGTTAGGTTAGGTTAGGTTAGTACCTACAATAGACTCCGCAAAGCCGGGTTAATACACGAATACATTAATCAAACTTGGTGATGAGAGTCTCATGAAGGTGGAAAGTGGAACTCTTGCATTAGTGGCACAAGCGTGCTTTTTAATTCTTGAAAACATTTTTTTTTTTTTTTTTTCAATATCATACACGATGATGATTTCATGATGAATGAGAAAGAAAGTGTTTCGGTTACCTATTTGACAATATTTTATTATTTTCAATAAAGCGTCACACATAAACGTAGGTAGTTAGGTAAGTACTAAGGTCTGAATAACGCATTGTGACTGTGGATATTTATAAGTCTGAAGTCATTGCATCGCCACTTGTAATGGTCATGTTAGGTATAGATAAATATTTAATTGTATGCTAAAAGCCACAAAGAACTTGCACAAAAAACACAAAGGTTAGGTAGGTATTAATGACTGGGACTGGCACTACCACTACTTAATACTATTTTTCGCAGGTATATCGTGAAGCACTGAGAGGCAAAGCTGATATTTTATGATGATAAATAGTTGTTATACATTAACTGCACTTGTCCGGTTTTCACTTCAAATCCCTTTGAAAAGAAAGAAATAATAGCCTTCGTTACTCAACTACTAGTAACGTCAGCTATTATTGTTAATTAACTAAGTGATAAATTATATTTTATCACTTAATGAACAATATATCAGACGTTGCTTGGTAATTGACTCACAAAGGCCAATCATTAATTCTTAAAGGGTTTTTGAAGTTGGGCTAATTATTTGTTTTTTAACTTTGTTAGTGACTATCAAAGGTAATTTAACCACACACATTTACTACATCAAGCAAGTTACAATAACATAATGACAATTGCTCATTACCCTTTACAAAATGTGGCTATCCAAAGTGCAAGGACGTCAATCGTTGAGGAGTTCTCCTGTGGCCCTAGCAAGGTCGACACAAGGATAAGTTAAACGGTCTTATCTCTAAGTGCGTCTCTCTCACACTACTGCCGACGAAAGAGATAGTTAGAGAGATAAACGGGTTTAACTTATCCCCGTGTCTGGCATGCTAGGGCCGCTGGTTCTTCACCACCGCACAGTGTGTTATTATGGATGGATAGCGGACACTCTCGGTTTATTGTCTTATCCTAAAGAGCTAACTGAGCAGTTAAACTTTTCCTAAGCAACCATAATTTTTTAATGTGCCGTTTTGAAGTAATTTTAAAACTCGAGAAATCTCCATAGAAACCATAGAAATGCATTATCTTCGTTTATATACAGAAATTTGTTACTGTTTTAATAGGGTATTACAAAAGGCCTTTGTGTCCTTTCATTCAGTCTATAAGATTTGTTAATTATCGCGTATATACGGAAATATCGCGTTTTTTGTACAAACCTTAAAAAAAAATTTTTTCTTTAGTCCTGCCGTATCCGGATTTTTTTAACATGATTTTTTTTGTCTTGTCATGTACTATATTATGAAAAAAAACTAGGTCTGGATGATGAGGGACTTCGGAGTTATTTCAATTATAATATTGAGGTTAGGGCTGTCACCTCCCTTTACAGTTACAAATTCTTAAATGACTTAGAAAGGTAACTTACTAATTAAAAAAGCTTTTGAAAACTAATATGATTATTTTTGTTATAGTAGCATGACAAATTCTCGCGCAATCAATATTGTAAATTTTTACATTAAGTTAAAGTTCAAAGGTTAGAAAATAAATATACAATTAAGTCACACAACTGTTTTATAAGATTTCTATGATCAATAATATCAAAATTAACGCGATCTAACAGATATCTACCGCCTATCTATTTGACACTGTATCTAAACCCAACATCACAGTCAGTGCACTGCAGTTAACTAAAACATGATATTTTAGAAAAACGTAATTGGTAAATATAATAAATATACGTTTCATCATCATATCAGCCTATGGATGTCCACTGCTGAACGTAGGCCTCCTCTAACAGCTTCAACTCTTGCCGGTCTGATACTGCCTGCGCCCATCCGTGGCCTGCCACATTTACGAGGTCATCTGACCATCAAGTAGCGGGCCATCCCTCTGCACGCCTGCCAGGCCCCGGTCGCCATTCTAGAACCTTTCGACCCCAGCGGTCGTCATTGCTACGAGCTAAATATACGTTTGCTGTTACGTTTGGTAAAGGATCGTGCATTTACTTCGATGAAGGGCATGATGTGATATTGGGGTCCGCCCTCGTTAAGCGTATTGCTAGAACCAAATATCTTTACATTATGTCTGGAGGAGCGGGGGTGAGGCGTCATGCAGCCGTTAAAGACCCATGGCGCTGCCTTGCCTCCGCAGGAACTGACCCATCCTGCGGGGGGATGTCCTTCCGAGCCTCTATCGGGGGACTTAGTGCAAGGGGGGCATGAGGGCGCCAACCCTCATGTTGGTCGGCGAGTGGCAGATTCGCATTCTTTAGAGAATGAAAACAGTAGTGAATAATATGTTGATGTGTTTAATATGTTGGAAGCACATGCTTGATTACAAGGTCCAAAACGTCGACCATTAGATTTGGACATTTATCAGCGCACTGATTTTGTCAACCCTATTTCCATATATTTTCTATGAAAACTTTAGAAATGTAATATTTCAAAAGTCCCACTGTTTCCCAATTTGCTTTTTACTTTGTGCTGTTAAGAACTATATTACGCAAGTGTAGCATTGAAATCAGATTCAGAATCGATAGAAATACTGAGAAAAGCTAAATTTAGTAAAAAACAAAAAAATACTGATTTCTATTTAAATATCGTTTATAAACTAACCAAAATTCGTATGGAATTTGATATTGTTTTAATACTTAAAACTTAAAAAAAAATATGTAATTATATCAATAATTAAAGAAGTAATAACACAAAGTCATTTTTGCTTACGTCAGCATAACCTTCAATAACTTCAAAACTAAACATTAAAAAATTATGGTTGCTTAGGAAAAGTTTAACTGCTCAGTTAGCTCTTTAGGATAAGACAATAAACCGAGAGTGTCCGCTATCCATCCATAATAACACACTGTGCACCGGTTCTATTATCACATGCATTTTGATGAGCATAAGTTGCTTCCCAACTTTAAACAGTGAAACCCGTTACTTTTTAATAGGTTTTTAAAGTTTTTATTTTTAGGGTTTTTACATCAAAAGGAAAATACGAACCCTTATAGGATCACTAGTGTGTATGTCTCTCCGTCTGTGACAGCCAATTTGATCCGAAACTACTGGACCGATTGAGTTGAAATTTGGTGCACATATATGTAAGTCGGTGACCTTAACACGAACGTGTAACGTAAATAAATGAATTTTAAACATGGGGGGCCGCTTTTGGGGGGTATATTAGATAATTTTCAAAAAAGTTTTGCCATCTATAGCGTGTGACATATCAAATAAAAGGGCTGGTAGTGGGGATCTTAAATATATATGTTTCATAATTTTAAAATAAAAAGTTTGAACTAATTTAAGAATATAGGCGAAAACTGACCATTCCCTTCCCCCCCTTATGTCCGAACACACTGGGTCTAAAATTTTGAAAAAAATACAGAATATAGTTTCTTGCCTATAGATTACAGGAAAACCTATAAGGAGTCTATGTGATTTAAAGTAACAGGAAATTGCATATAACGAAACCCTCTCCACGCGAGTTTAACTCGCACTTGTCCGGTTTTTAGAAAATGTGGAAACTTCTGGATTAATCTTAGATATCTAAATAAAAACGTTACTACCATAAATATCTACTAAGAAATAAAGCTTAACACAAAACAGAAGAAGTCTGAAGTCTAAAATTACATTTGTTAAAAAATGTGAGTAGAAAATATATCATCAAGTAAAACAATGAAGAGTAAATAATGATAAATAAATTTAAAAAAACAGGGGACAATCTTTACACAAATCGATCTAGTCCCAAAGTAAGCTCTAAAGGCTTATGGGTACTAGACGATGATATATATACTTATATAGAAAAATTAATACTTAAATATATAGGACACATCCAAGACTCAGGAACAAATATTCGTGCTTACTTATCACACAAAATATATGCCCTACCGAGGATCGAACCCGGGACCGCTAGCTGCGGAGGCAGGGTCACTACCAACTAGGCTCCAGTGGCGCAGTCTGCTTAAAAGCCGATGTTTGACGGCTTTACCAAGCTAGAAAGCTACGGCTAGCTGTCAGTGAAGTCCATGTCACTCTAACTAAATGTCAGACTTGCACGTACGGTTCTAATTCTTACGGCTTATCTTAGGAAATATTCGACGCTTCGCCACTGCTAGGCTAACCGCGTCGGATGATTAATCTGGATTTAAGCGATCGGGGAAATATGCGAACGAAAAATTTACTAAGAATAAATAATGAGTTCGTGAAAATCATCTCACATATCTATCTAAGTATAATGCTATTTTTAACTAATGGATTGCATTAATAGTAACCGCAAATACAAACTTATTTTTCAACGTTTTCTTTATTGCGTCTTAAATCATAAAAGCTATAGTTATAGACCGTCGTATTTTTCCGAACATATTTAAGTAGATTTCTAGTAATCTTATTTATTTTTTTATTTTCAATGGTAAACCTTCAACCGATGACGAATATCTCTGAAACGATGTAATATAAAAATCTATATGCGGCGGAGACCATTTTTCATCAGGTGCTCTGGCTTTTTGCCCATCAATGGCAATAAAAAGAAAAGTGTGTGTGCGCAATTTCTGACATCACAATGACCTACTTTAAATTCAGACCAAATGTGAATCAGACTCATAAAACTTCTTTGGGTGAGTAATATATTTTTCAACACATTTGCTCGGAATAGGTGTTATTACACGCAGGCGTATGGTGCAGCTATAGCTGATTTACCTCCCACGGGAGTTATGGATTTTCATAACTCCTAAGGGAGTTAGTTTTAAAATATAGTCACCCACTCGTACGTCATTTCTGACTAAGGAGATTTAAAACTAGCTAACTAACTTAAGGTTTATTTCCTATCTTCAAAACTTGTCACTTGTTGAGTCAATGTAGAGTAAATGTAGAGTCAACGTAGAGTCAATGAAGAGTCAATGTAGGGTCAGTATAGGGTCAATGTAGAGTCAATGCAAAGTCAATGTAGAGCCAATCTAGAGCCAATGTAGGGTCAATATAGGGTCTATGTAGATAGATTAGGGTCAATGTAGAGTCAATGTAAAGTCAATGTAGATTCAATGCAGAGACAATGGAGAGCCAATGTAGAGTCAGTGGAAAGTTTCAACTTTGATAAATATATTTTTTTATTTCCTCACAAAATGTGATGAAACACATTGTGTGTATCACGGGCAGTAAGAGGATTACAACCTCGAGACAATAAAAGCCTTCTAATACTCTCGTTAGTTATCCCCTTCGCTTCTTTACGGCCCTAGATGCACAATGTACCTTACTATTTTTTTCGATCGTTGCTTCAGGCTGGTTCTTTAATAAAATGTGCTGAATAATGTTGTTAGTTTGCCCACGAGAAACGTGATGCGGATACTTACTTTAGTCACTTTAGTCACGCGACACGAGTAGATAGATACTTACAACTTCATATAATAAGAATCGAATAGAATATAATAGAATATAAGTGTAAGAATATAAGTATTTTCTTTGAGCAATAAGGTTGTTTCCTGGGTAAAAAAATATAATTCTAATTATAGTTAGGGAGCTGGGTGCCATTTTGGTATATATGATTTGTTCGTCTTTCATATTGGTAGAGATGCAAGCTCATGTCAAAACAAATCGATTTTTACTGGACAGTAAATGAAAGTCGTATGTATCGTACTACTCGCCGAAAACTAGAATTTCACCAACACCATCTTGACGAATGGCGATCTACTACTGTGCGTTTTTTAAGACACTTCCTGCCACGTACGGTGAAATTGTGGAACCAACTTCCATCAGCGGTGTTCCCGGACTGTTTTGACATTGCGGCCTTCAAGAGAAGAGTTTATTTTTCCCTAAAAGGTCGGCAACGGCTTAATGACTCCTTCGGGGTTAGTGATGTTTATGGGCGGCGATGATCACTTACCATCGGGTAACACGCAAGCTCGTTTGCATTCCCATATAAAAAAAAAAAAAAAAATGTTGCTGCATTTTTGAATTACAACTTTAGAAAAATCGTACATAAAAAAATCAGCGACCTAGACGTCTGCCAAGTTTTTTTTCTATTCTGGGAGTCCTAATGAATCGAATGGATGCAACGAGAACGACGAACAAATGATTTAGTATAGCTTTTTTCATTTACATTTTTGCAACTTCGTCCCGTTATAAAACAGAGCAGAGCCCTGCACGTCTGCCTCTAAGATGTTCATCGTTTTGAGGATGATTCTGACCATCAGTGAAGCAGCCACGAACAAATGATTTAAATCTACGGTGCCAGAAGCTTATCAATGCAATATCACGTGCTCTTATTTATAAGCACACTTCCCGATTCCTTCAACTAACTTAGTACTTAATGTTTTTTTATTTAGGATACGCTACCATTTTATTAAATGATAATCCTCAATTAAATCAATTACAACGTTATCGGATTAAATAGTCTGCTTTAAAAACAGAACATCAAACAAAGTAATAATGATTTTAGCACACAAACGTGTACTGGCTCGCGTCCAAAAGCATTACAGCGCGTTTACCTACGTGGTTGTAATGAAACAAATAATTTTAGTCGAATAATATACCTACATATCTGCAGTTAACCTAAGCACAGGCACTTGTTAAACTACATATCTTTACAGCGGCCCTAGCATGCCAGACACGGGGATAAGTTAAACCCGTTTATCTCTCTGACTATCTCTTTCGTCGGCACTAGTGTGAGAGAGCCGCACTTAGAGACAGGGGCGGCCTTTGGTGGTGGCGAGCAGGGCAACCGCCCGGGGCCTCGCTCTTGCAGAGGCCTCGCGCTCTCACGAACAACCCAAATTGAAAAATATTACATGCTAATGCTAATATAGTAAGTAGTAATGTTCATTTGAATTATAAAATGCACGTCATGCCAATGCCACTCGTGCTCTCTTGCGTGGTATTTATCGCGCTATCTGTAGCATCATCATTAAAACTAATTCCAGAAAGACAAGGGCCTCGCAAAGATCTACCCGCCCCGAGCCTCGCAATGGCTAAGGACGCCCCTGTGTCGACCTAGCTAAGGCAGCAATTCCTATAAATATTTATGTTAGGCAGGTACATTACATTACATTATTTATTTACGCATTTCAATTGAACGTTGACGGTAATAAAAACTACATACGTAGTCAGAGCTAGTTGAGCTCGGCGTCTTGTTCTTATTGTATGAAGCAGGTGTGGAATGACAAAGTTCAGAAGTCATGCAACTACCATGACCACACGGCCAATACCTATTAACAAACAATATGATAATGCATCATTTTACAACTACGGACAGACAAAAACAAAATTTGCATAAGTAAATTAACAAATTTAAGTCGCCATCCTTACGTTGTCGCAAAACAATGAGTAGACTGATGCTTCTGCTGAATTGGTACTGCTTATACCTATACCCTTGATCTTTCTACTGCTATGCCATAACTTAATGTAACGTTATTACATTTGAAAGGGGAAATTGGGGTGGGTAGTATACAGGATGGCCAGAACATTGACGTCCAAAAAAAAAATTTAGGTCCCTCGTGTCGTGGGGTATCCGAATTACCCCCATGTATGTTCCGCGATTTTTGATAGTTTTCGAGTTATGAATTTTTTTCTAATTTTTCGAGAATTTTCGACATGGCCCACTTAAAAAAATAATTTTAAAAAAATTAGAAGACTTTTGAGACTTTCTTTTTTGTAACTAATTCTCTACGAGTTGTGCTTTTATGCATAAGTAAAATAATCAACTTCGTAACTTTTTTGGAAATTGTAAAAATTTTGGTGTAAAAAGAAAAATTTACGATCGGTGAATTGGACTTACATTTTCAACTTAAAAATAATAGCCCTCTTAAATATAATTTTTTGTAAGTATTTGTTGTTATAGCGGCAACAGAAATACATCGTCTGTGAAAATTTCAAACGTAATTTACCTTTCGGGTACGGAACCCTAATAACGAAGCTATATATTTATTATTTTCACATACTTATTTACTTACTAAAAAGGCAAAAAATTAATTATTTTCAACAAAAAGCAAAACTGACTCCAAAAACCACTTGAAAATTAAGATATCAATATTCTTTAGTAAATTATCTAGAAACATTAAGATAAACATAGTATCCTTCATTAGTAAATGATTAATTAAGCACATCGACGACATAGGCGTCAAGCGAATGAACACAGTATGAGAAATATATACATACATACATACAAAGTATCACGCCCGAAATCCCTAATGGGGTGGGCAGAGCCACAAGACTAATAGTGGCCACGTTCGATTAATTAGTCCTAAGATGGTATGATGAACCGCATGGTGACAGGTGATCAGCCCATCGCCCATACAGATAGTCGACCATGTTGGAGAGGACCCGTCCCTTAGTCGACTTTTACGACATGCCAGGATGATAAGCATCTGCACGCATTCTATGCAATTTCTTCACTCCCAGTCCAGCAGAGGAGGAGAAATATATACGTCTCATTTAATTGCTAACTACTTCAATATATTTAATTCATCACTAAATTAACGGTATTTTTTTATGTTATCAGTTCGGTTACGTTTTCTTCTTTAGCCTTACACTTTTTATCTATAACAATATCCATCACGGCTCGCCCAACAACGAGTAATGTGTCTATAATGCAATAAATGATTAAGAAAGTGCTGGCTGTTTTTAGCCGCTAACAAATAAAAGTCGCGGTTGTTATGCCAACCGTACAACTCAACCCCGATAAATGTACATACAAGTGTTAATCTACTAATAACTACGTTCTCTACAAACAATGCATAGATTGTTATACTTAGAATAACTCTATCATCAAAGATAAAGGAGTATAAAAGAAGTCATTCGTTAAGCAAAATTGTGATAAAATATATAGTTTATGCGAGTAGGCACGGGCCCTGTTGTCAGAACGCATCTGCTTCATTATCACTATTACTGCGAAGGTCGTGTCCTCACTGCACTCGAATTGTGAATTACTTAAGTAGGTAGGTACGTCTTGCGCATTATAGCAATGTAGTTGATGTCACAAAAACTCTAGATTCAATAAGATTCAAGTATAAAACTAACTGATTAATTCTTTCTCTTTTTCAATTCACAAAATAAATGCAAAATAATAATGGCTAATTTAGGCCAAATATCTTATTAGAAATAGACCGTGTTTTAATTAAGCAAAATTAGATGGATTACTTATTATAGAGCCTGGCCAGCGAGTAGTATCACAAGCTATTTATTCAGATTCTTCATATTATGGCAACAATTTTACTTAACAAATTAACTGTCAAAATCTTTGTACCTAACCTCTCGCTATGCATTCCCAGGCAGCACAATTATACCGCCACAGCCATTATAACGCTAGAGCTAGAATTATAATGGCTGTATAAGCTCTTATACAGCTTGTTGTCTTATACAGCTCTTATGCTGCTTGGGTTCCGTGTTACCGCTGAAAGTGTTTTGAATTTGCCGCCACCACTCGCTGGTCAGACTCTACATAATGTATTATACCGCCCTTGATTGTGTATTGACGACACAAAAATTAACGATCCCGTAAATGCAGCTACGTTTCTGAAGCCAAAGTCGATGAACAGTAGCTGTAGTTAAAATAAGTTGGCACGTGTAGTAGTGTAACAAGATGCGTGTGTATAGTTGTGTACCTATTACATACATACAAATTCGCATAGCAACTTCATTAATCGCTAATCCGATTAGGTACCTAATTAATGATACGATTAACGGACTTTAGCTGTTTTAACGCAAGTTAACGAGCCCGTTTACAATTTTTAAACTTAACTTAAAAGTTAATCCATTAATCGAAATGTTAACTTCGTGATTAACGATTAACTGATTAACGGTCTTGTGCCCAGCTATGCAAACTCGTAAGGACGATATCGATATGACGCGTAGTGAGCCTTTTCATGTTAGGCTCATGGTAATAAATAAAGATGTCATTCAGGGGGGATCCCCTATCCATTAGACCGGCAATAGATTGGCAGCGCCTCTGATCGCGTTCATAAGCGGCGGTGACCACTTTCCATTAAGTCGACCGTCTGTAACGAACGTGTCTTTAACATGCAATAAAAAAGACATTAGGCCAAAGTGTACAACAGCATTTTTTTTTTTGCGATGATTATTATTGAACCTTTGAGAACGGTCCACTCACTGAAAGGTGATATACGCAGGATCTACAAGGAAACTTCAAATATAGTTTCCATCCCATCTATTCGAAAAACCAAGATTGGTTTCTCAATTATAAGTGCGACCCAAGTAGTTCTTTTCGCCAAGAGACCTTCACACGTAATACCTACTATTAGGTACTTATTCTTTAACAGCGGGCAGAAATGAATTTTTAATTTGGAACATAAATATTACTTTGCAGGGAGCAAAGCTAATAGAATCTGCTATTTTCGACCTATGCACTATACACTGATAATTAATTGGTCAAAAAAAGATATTTATTATAAAGGCATTAGTAAGATGTAATAAGTCCGTTTAAGGCGTCTATTCTCTATGATTAAAATAGTGACCTATTTTATGAAATCCCTACCCTACTATTAGTTTATGACCGAAGAGTGACATAGTTATGCTACTTTTTATACGCGAAAAATGCAGTTCCCCCCCTGGGGGAACCAGAATCAAACTAAACAGAAACTAGCTTTAGTCCATGACTTCGTTGTCAGGGGACAACGATAAACGAATTCCACGCGGACGAAGCGAAGTCATGGACTAAAGCTAGTTTCATTTTGATTGGCCTTTCATGAGGCACTGGATGGCGTTACACGCTCCTGTGCCTCAGTTTGTAAGAAACTTTTAATGTTTAATTTTAATGTTTTTATTATTACCTATTCTTTTTTTATATGTAATGCTGATTCTATAGTTTCATTTTAATAATTTATAAATAATTTTTAATATAATTTGAACATTCTTAATTTATTATATTCAATTTTAATTTTATAATTTTTATTTTATTTTATTTTTCATTGTATTGTATCAGTACCTATGGATGAATTTCTGAAATAAATGACTATTATTATTATTATTATTTATTTTAAATAGGAAATTCAGCGCTTTAATGAAAAAGATTGCGTTTGAAATTGGACCAGACCGTCTTTATTATCTTTTTATTATCCAAGTGAAAGCAGGTCGTTCAAAATTTTAGGTCTTGATAGACCGTGTTAATGCAGTGCTTCGTGATTAGTTCGCAAGTTATTGGTAATTTCGCGAACCAATCACAAGCAAGTATAATTTATATGGAAATAAGATAAGATACGGAAGGAAAGTTTAGACGTTATTCATGAGGTAGGTATAGAACTGTAATATCGCAAATGAAAATAACAAAAATAATACACAATTTTGATATGTTTAATTTACGAAATGCAGTCATAGAAAAAATTATGTATAGGTACAATAGTAAATAAATGGTCTCAAAATACTCGTTCGTGCCTGTCCTTAGAAAACTCAGCTGCGCTTCGTTTTATACAATTAGGGCACTCTTATTTTAAGACGTGTAATTATGTCAGTTGCATAAAATATTTTTATCTATTTAATTGCGGTCTGCACGTATTAATAACGTGATAAAGCCTTACATGATAAGCCACCCATGCTTTTGTACAACACGTAAAAATTGGCACAAGTCAGGTAGAAAGCATTTGCGAAACAATAAACAATAGCAAAGATTCAATTCGGTCCAAAGTTGACATTAAAATTTATGTTATGATTCATTCGTATCTTCGAGAGAATGACGATTCTATCTGGCTAGCGAGGTCTTGTCTTATGTTTGCAGCATTTTATTATCAACCATACACGAGTAGTCATCAAGTTTCAAGTATTCGAAATGAAATTATAATGTAGCACGACCTATTTACCTCTTACCAAAAGTGTGCTTTACTTATTTATATCTACCGACAAAATTTCCATGCTCTCATATTTATTTGATACGTTTTATAATATCGCCGTTCTTGTATAGAGATATTATAAAATATACAATTTTTACCACAAGGCACTCCTTTAATTATTATCCATACTAATATTAGAAGAGCGATTGGTTCGTCCTTCTTTCACGCAAAAACGGAGTAACGGATCGTCGTGATTTTTTGCATAGAGATAGTTAGAGAACCCGAGAAGGACATAGGCTGCTTTCCTAGGCACAGTTGCCCAGAAAACAGCGATAACCGAATTCCAAGCGGACGAAGTCGCGGGCAAATTCCAATAAATCCCAGTCGTAAATTGAAGCCAAGCTTGCTGAGAATATGATAAAGAAATTTATTGATAACAGTCCGTCCTCTAGTTGCCAGGACTAGAAGTAATTTCATTGATTTGCAGGCTAATTAAGGATTTATTTTGTCTACATTAGATGGATCTGTTTTTGTTTTACAACAATTAGTAACAGTAAGTGAGACTAGGTACTCCCTCAGTTCAAGACCGGGTCAAATCTTGCCTTATCTGCTCGACCTCGCAGATTTATTAATGTCACGCTGATGCAGTTGACTTTGTTTACAATAACTGACGCGATTAAATCTGCAATCAACTAGCTGTCAACAACATAACGTTTGTAATGATGACGCAAGCTAACAAAAAAAATCAACTAAAACAATTAGATTTGTGAATAGAAACCTAACAGCTTACACATTTGCATATAGTTATTGAATTGTAGAATATTTTGTAAGAATAATAATCACAAAATGACCGCATTCCTCCTCTTCTTCCTAGTATTTTTGCATTTTAATGGTAGATAAGGTAAGGTAAATTAAGTTAAGTATGCTTGCTTTAGCTTGGCGACACTTTATCTATAAGCAAATCCTGGGACGCGTTTGAAATCGAGTCAAATCTAACGAGGTAGCGCTGTGTAACTCTGTGTAAATAGCCTAACGATTGTATCCCAAATATCCATACACATATAGTGCAATGGCCTGCGAGGTGGGTGTCCGTGACGGCATATTGTGTCCGCTCAAGTGGAATCAAGTGCACTATACTTCCATTACCTCCCTGCGCCTACAGACTTCCGCTCCGAGATTGGGACATTGGGACACGAAATGAGTCGCTCAATGTTAGTGGGTCTGTTCTGTAGGTACATATTCGTACAAAGGCATGTAAACACCCGTTTCAAAATCGTTTTTTTTAATTCAAAACAAAAAGAGTAAATAAAAATCATAATTTCTTATTATTTTCAGGTCCCTTCGATCTTTTATGAGGAAGGACAAGAAGAAGCAATCCCCTTCGCAGGATGGCAACCAGAACCAGCGCGTGAACGGAGAAAGCAGCCCCATCGTATACAGGAGAGCTTTGCAATGTAAGATGGACAAAGTGCAGAAACTATAAATTCGCATAATAAAGCTTAGAGGAGCACTTCATAATTTTAATTATTATACCCCTAACCAATGACGCTAACTCATCGCTGTATTACTAACGGTAAGGATATTCACATTCATATAACTGATTTCATAGATGATAAATCAATGGCGATGGTGGCTCCGTAAATCCTTCATAAACCGATTTTAATGATTGTTAAAGTTACAAATCCCTACATGATCTTCAGAAACATTTGAGGAGTAGGTAGACGGCATGCTTCAAAGTTTTTTTTTTACAATAAACACAGATCTGTGACATAGATTTTGTTATAATCAGGAAGCTGAATTTTTCAGACGCCATCAATACGAAATAATAAGTATTTAACTAAGTAACTCCTAAAGTCATATGACTGTCAAACATCGAAAAAGGGATAAAACCCAGTTATCAGCCATGTTAGGAGCATTCAAATTATTATTTTAACCATGCTCGTTTAATGAACCAGAAGGTACCTACATTTCCTTATCAGGAAAATGTCGTCATTTAGTGTGTACACTGCACAAGTAGCATAATCTTGACAACAGTCTGTACATCGGTGTCCTCGATACAAGTACCCATAAGACAAACCTAGCATGCTTCTTACTAACCATATTTTAGCACGTAACTCGTAATAATCGCTAGACTTCATTCGCCGCTAAAAGATGAAGATGCCTCTGGCATGGCAAAACGCAGGTCTATGCGATTAACTATCTACCTACACATGAACACAAGAAGTCTACTTTGCTTAGTCTTAAAGTAAATCTAAAAAAAACTTTAAATAAATACCACAGAATTCTGACTGGTTTTGAATTTTAAAATACTTTGCAGTTACATCACCGTCGGGAGCTCGTAACACGGTCGGGTCGCCGGAGCGCGCCGACCGCTACGTGTATGGGGGCTCCGTAACGCCGCTGCCCCGGTCCCGGTTTCAGGAACGGCTCCGCAGCCCTAGCAACTATGATGTCGACTCGCTAAGGTAAGTCATAGATTTACCTTCATTGAAAATGAAAATGAAAATGAAAATATTTATTTTGCAAGTAGGCCACCTGGGCTCTTTTACATGTCTGAATCTACCAGCGCTTCGAAAGGTGACATCTGCTGAGAAGAAACGCCGCAAGAAACTCAGCAATAGGTCTTTTTTCAACTTTGGCAATACAGTTTTATCTAGAAACTAACACAAACTGCAATATAAAAACCTAATGGGTACAAATTAATACTAATAAATAACTAATAAGGGAGATGTATAGTCTCCGCGTCTGGACAAGTTAAGTAACTTAGAGATGTATAAAGTCTCTAAGGGTCATAATAATAAAAATAAAAATTGAAACAAAGAAACATCCAAATCGATTAATCTAGGTTAAATGGAGGTGTAGACAGTCTCCACTGTCAAGTATAAAAATGGAGATGTAAGGTCTCCAAATATCAAAAGAAACAATTTGAAATATAAAATGTCATGTCCTAATAATACACATATACGAATATGAAAAACTATCAAATATAGTATAGAGAACACTATGAAGTCTCTCTAGTCAGGTTCAGATATCGCACAAAACTAATAAATTAAACACTAACCAATTTAAATAGTCCTTGCAAGCATGAACCGTCCGGACCCCACAGACAGCACCCGTTCACGAGTATGACGCGTATCTCAGCCATCGTCTCCCTCAACCATGTTTTAGGGAAGGTGGCGACCCGATCGATTGAAAACTGTTTAAAACCTCCACATCCGTTTTCAAGCCGGTATTTCCAGGTCAAGGGAACCAGCCAGAAATAAGCGAATCAGCAAAAATGTGAAAGAGACGCACTTAGAGATAAGACGGTCTATCTTATCTTTGTGTCATTCATGTTAGGGCCGCAGATCCGTACAAATCACTAAGTATCGAGAAGTCGACTTTTCGATAATTAAGTCAAGAATTGCAACCGATTGACAAAAATGTACCTTTTTCACTCACGTAAAACCATTTCACATTTCCCTTAGCTTGTACCTATCTCAGAAAAAACTTATCTGTAATATCCTTCTAAAATTCTAAATTTCAAAGCGATCAGCACAAAATCAGCGGCCCTAGCAAAGTTGACACGGGAACAACATAAACCCGTCTTATCTCTCTATCTCTTTCATCTGCACTAGTTTGAGAGTTAACTTTGAGTTGTGTTAACTTATCCTCGTGTCAACCTTGCTAGTACCGCAGGGGGTTTTAAAACAGATTCAAACAAAAAACAACTTTATCCAGCATCCTTTAAACTACGAAATAATAAATCAGGGGACAATCTTTACACAAATCGATCTAGTCCCAACGTAAGCTCCAAAGGCTTGTGTTATGGGTACTAGACGACGATATTACTTATATAGAGAAATAAATACTTAAATACATATGAAACATCCAAGACTCAGGAACAAACATTCATGCTTATCACACAAATATTTTCCCTTACTGGGGATCGAACCCGGGACGCTAGCTTCGGAGGCAGGGTCACTACCAACTAAGCTAACCGCGTCGTCAAAATAATAAATAATAAATCGTGTCTCATAATAATTTACAGCGCAACACCTCGCATGGCTCGCAGCGACGTGACGGGCTCCCGGCTGAGTGTGGAGAGCACGAACCCGTTCGACGAAGGCCCGGTGCCGCCCGTGCGAGCTTCGCGGCGCAAGAAGAAGCGCGCGCCGATGCCGCCGCAAGGCGCTGCTGACGTTTCGGTATGTTACTTGATAGATTGATACATCGTGAAATATTGAGTCCATTTCGAAGCTAACGTAACATTTTTTTCTAAATTTCAGTTCAGCAGCACACAATCAACACTTAACATTAGCGAAGCTGATGACAGTGCTATCGATGAAAAGGAAAAGAAAGAACAAGAATTAGAAATTGATGAAATGAACTTTAAAGTCGAGCTAAAAATAGTTGAAGACGAAGAAGTGAAGGATATGAATAAAGCAATACAGAAACCACCAGATGTTGTGCAAGATTCAATAATAGAGAATTCGAAAGAAGCTGATGTAGAGTCTATTATGGCACACGACGACTCCGATGATGTAGTTGTAAAAGCTATTGCCGCAGACGATACACCAAAAGATTCAAAGATTAGTAACGCCGACTCTGAAGGTGACATACTAAACAAAGTCTCTTTCCCTAAAGTTAACATTACCAAATATAGAAGAAACTCTAGCGTTAACGATGATGACATTCGGCTAAGGAGAGGTAACTTAGAAGATTTTCACTCTCTTTCCAATAAAAGAAGCAAAAGTCTTACTAACACTATGGACCCAGCTTACGTAACCTACGACATTAATTTAAATGAAAGTAGGACTGATAAAGAACCCAATGGCAATCAGGAGCCACAAAAGGTAATTTGTAAGCTTTATGATGAAACCACAAGGAAACAGAGCACTGATAATTCTATTTCAAGTACTGAAAAGGAGTTTATTGAAATAGACAGAGCAACGAGAGAACTGGAAAGAGAAATCAGCAAGTTGAACTCGGCTCTCATAGACGATGAGGAGTTATTGAATGGGCCTCGCTTATCCGTTAGTGACATAAAGCGCAGATTTGACAATAATAATTCATCACCTAACCCCATACCAAAGCCTAGAAGGAGTCATTACGGGGGCAATTCGCCGGATCACAATGTGTAATGTAACTGGTTTTATCGACAAATTTTGTATCGAATTTCATTTCATAGACAACAATTCATAGAATGGTCAATTGTTATATTATTATGTTCATTTAGATTAATTTGTTTTCATAGTTATTCATTTCAAAGGCTAAGTCCCTCATAGTTGCTTTGCGACGTACAAGGAATGATTTAAATAAATAAATATTTTATTATTAAATGATTTTCTAGGGAATGTGTTTCAATCGATAGATTACTTTACATAAGGAAAAATCTCGATTCGTTACGAGCAATCGATTAACTAACATTTCTACCAATACCAAATCGGGGTCATGAATTTCTATGAAATACTTTTGGCCAGTTGAATTATATAAAATGATACTATGAAACGTTGTCTATGAAGTTATATTCGACAAAAAAAGTTTGACGGTATTTCAAGGTAAACCGTAATGTAAATTGATATTTGAATTTAATAATTATACAAAGTCGAAAAGAGATAATAGATACCTCGTGAAATTTATTGTTGTCTGTGAACGTTGTTTGTATCAGTCATGGACAGATAATTAACAACTTTAACGATCAAGTGCATTGGAAAAACAAGGGATCTCTATAACGCGAGAAAGGTACCTACCCATCCCATAACTAGACTCAAAACAGGTGAAATAGTCAAATTAAGCCTGTCACCGTTATATGTAGGATCTCTCTTAAAAGCTCCTATTCATTAGCATTACTCATGAAACATATAATTATATATGTTCAATGTTTTCAATTATAGTTGCATGATTAGTGATAAATATTACTGGCTGTAATACGAGTGGTGGAATCATTACCATAAATAACTATTTTTTAAATGTACATCATAGTTTAGGTATTCTAAATGTGATTTGAAAAATCCTATGAATACATTTATTTATTAACGTAATTAAATCAAAATTGTAGTCTTGTAGTAGAAAAGTTATTTATCCTGTTATATTTAAAAATACTATAATGTGTTAAGGCTTTGTTTGTTGATTAATAAATTTTTATTTGAGAGGTGATACCATCATTTAAATATAACCCAATAAAATAACATATTAATAACATAAATTTAATAGTCATAAGTAAGAATTTAAAATAATAAAATATTTTAACTAGACTTAGGTACTCTATGCATTGTAAACAAATTACAACTTACTTATCCTCCCTTTTTTATACTTAATAAATCTTGGTAAATTCGTCGTCACTGTGCTGACTAGTACTTTCAATTCCTTCGGTAACTGCTTTTGCTGCCTCACCTGAAATAAACATAATTCGTAAAATAAAATACTACAAACTCAATCATTGGTCTTTAACTTGAAAAGAGATTCTTTTGACAAATTACAACAAACCTTTATTTTGAGTATAGGTACTAGGGCCGTTAGTTTATCTACAAGGTTTAGTTTCGCAGCCAGCACATCCGTTTCATCCTCAGAATACAAATCAATAATTGTATCCATAGCCTCAGCTAGGACGCTCACTTCATTTTCCTTATGCGCTTGCTCTAATATGAAGTCCGTTATAGTGCATATCACGTTTGCTGTGGTTTCATTCAAGCTTTTCACTAGCAGGAGAGCGAGTAATCCAATCATTCGAATAAGATTTGAACGAATTTCAGGCACACTACACTCTCTTATGCCTGTAAACATCATCTGTAGCAAAATGTTTTAAATTAGTTTATTTGATGTTTTATGCATTTTAAGATTATTTAAAGGAAATTTACCTCCAAATCTGATACAGCCATGTCTCCGAATAAGACGTTACCACAAGTATTACCATTGTCTATCAATTTTATTTTGTCTAAGGACGCCCTCATAACGGCAGTAGCTGATTCTAGAAGGACTGCATCAGAATCCTGTTTAAACACCAACTTCCCAGCTTCAACCCAAATTTTGTAGACACCATTTACACCACCAAGATTTTCAACGGGTAAACCTAATAGCATGTTGTTGACACATAGCAAAGATCGGGTTTGTAAGTTTTGAAGCCTGAAAAGAACACAAAATTATTGATGTTTCAGTTGTCGCACGCGTGTACAATATGGTTACAGTTTACTCGTCAAGATTATGACATAACTGTATCTATAAAATGAGAATTCTAATTAACAATTTTGATAAGTCCTTTTAATGCAAAAGTGCTTTTATCAATAAATATTAGTAGCCAATAAATAAAATATTATTGAATTAATTCATTTATATTAAAACTTATTTAGCTATTAATATTTATGTTGTAAGTAGACTTTTCAACTAAAAGCCATTATCAAGATTGTTCACCATAATTATGTTAAATAAACGAAGTTTAATCATATGTTGAGTTATGAGTAACATAATACACATGAAGCATTATGTACTTACTTCTTGAAAAGTAATTTAGATCCTTCATACTCTTTTAATATGAGCACTACATTCTCTGCAGGTAGCTGAGCTTTAGTCCAAATTTTGTCAAAGATTTCCAGGGAAATAAGAGCCTCTAAGACTTCAGTTGGTAATTTATCTTCAGCCAGGACTGTGCCTTCACTATTACATGGAACATCATCTTCACCCATCTCATCGCTGTCTGATGATTCTTCTCCATTCATAGATTCATCACCATCTATAATGTGCACTCAAAAGTATATGCTTGCTTTTTTGGTTACAAATAACATTGAATACTTGTAAAATAACTAGTAATTACCTTCACAAGAACAAATATTTGCTACAATTTCGACGGAACTTTGCTGAGCGTCTAATATATGTGAGACAGATTTTATGTGGTTTTCTAAAACTTGAGCATCCTTGCCTTTGAGAGCAGTTACCTTGCCATCACCATCAGGTAGTGGTACATTGCTAGAAAGCTGATTACATGCTTGTCTATGGTCCACAGATAAAGTATTAGCCAGAATTGTAATAATCTGATGTATAACATTAACAGGCAGACTGGATATATTTCCGCCACATGTGTTTATTATTACACCTGCAGACAAAGTCTTAACTAAAAGCATCGATGGTTCATTGCTTTCTAATGAAATTAACTTTTGTAACTGCTTTTCTGAATTCAACTTAGTTTTTTCCATAGCTAGGGGGTTATCTTCAACAACCACAATCAAACATTGTAAAACTGCTGTGACAATATCACTGCCAAAAGTTGTCAAATCCAAATATCTGGGCAATATATCCAATATTCTTGACTGTCCTAGATATTTGATAGCGAGATCTAAAAAAGAGAAAATTTAATAAGTAAAACAACATAGTGTACGTGCATTTTTCTTCATTCTTCCCTAACATGACTGGAGGGATGCACTAACTTCAATGTCAAACCAGAAACAAGCATTGTGCTAAGATGGCAATCTGTAGTCTGGCTTTCAAAATGAAAATCACTTGCTTGTACCTATGTAAAAGGGCCAAATTCTACTATACCTGAACTTTCACACAAGTTCCACAGCAGATTAATACACTGAATAAATGTGTCCAAGTCCTCATCTTTAGTTTTGGAACTTGGATCAGGAGTGAATGTTGCAGTGTGCTAAAACATAAAAATAATTGTGTTTTTAAATACATTTTATCATACTATCCTACTTCTACTATAAAACATATTAATGGATAAGTATAGACATTCAGATGATGGCTACTCATTTATAAATTAATGGCTCAAAAAATTAGGATGCAAATATTAATGCGTTGTATGCATGAAAATCAAAGTTAGGTTTAAATCACATATTAAGAAAAAAAATGTAAACAAAATCATAATAAAGAAAACAGCACATTTTTGACTGTCCTGCAAGTTTGGCAGCTTTATTTCCTAGAAAGGGGTAGGCTAACTTTCGCCACTGATATGTGATAGGGGTTTTAATTAACTGTGACTTTTCAGAGCATTATATCTCAAATAATAAACAACATAATAATGTTATGCATACATACTTAAAATAAAAATATATTTTCGTTTTACATTATTTATAAAAATTGCATCACTAACTGATATTTTTATGTAAGTTGGGAGGGCATCGTCAATGTTTGGGGCAGGAATTCTGACTGATATACAAAACTTAGCAAGCCACTGCCGCAGAACCTGCAGCAGGTGTCCCCTATGTATGTCCCTGCAATGGTGCTGCTGTGTGTGTACTACTGCTACAAGTGTCTTGTATAAGTAATCTTGTAAAGAATATAAAATGAGTACCTCATGAAAGTAACAAACAAGTGGGGTCATTATATCTTGCTCCAGCATCCCCTCGCACACCTCCAGCCCCACTGCTGACAGGTTTCTCAATGCTCCTGCAGCTGCATTTCTGACTGAACTTGCTGCATCCAGTAATAATGGAGCTATAACTTTCACTAAGCCTTTGTTTATAACCAATTCTACATTTTCTGGGGTCTCTATTAAAATAGCAAAGGTTTGGAGACCACAGTATTTCTCTTCTACATTGGCTACCTGAAATCAATTAACAAAACATAATGCATGATGGATGAAACAAATATTTGTTATAATAATAATAATAATAATAATAATAACCATTTATTTCAGGCAACATGGCCCAGAACATAAATACCTTAAAGACTAACTAACATACATAATTAAAAATAAAACTCTTAAATAACTAGGTAACACATTTGGTGTGTGACGTGACCTTTCCGCAAAAACGACAGAATACGACACCCATCAGCCATAAATCTTGCTTTGTGAAGGCCGCAAGTTGGTCGTTCAGTACTGCCACCACAAAGGATATAAAATTGACTTTGTGACAGGACTCCAACCGCTCGACCCTTGGGGTAATACTGGTTATTTATATATAGTTTTACCTGTTCAGACTACTCAGGTAAATTCAATAATAATGGGTGAGAATGTATTAAGGAATACATGTTCTTTAATATGTACTCAACCCTGTACACACTACATATATATGTAGTAATTCTAGTAATCTAATCACTTTCAAAGCTATCTCCGTAGCTTGTGAGACATTCTACATTTCTAACAATTGTAATGACATATTGCGTTTCTTAGTTTTGAGTTTTGCCTACTATACAACTGATACTGGAACGTCTGAAAGAAATTTTATATCGCTTTGCTTCGGGTAAATGCAAGATTTTTAATGAGTTTCCATGGGAAATCCGAATATAGTGATGACCAGTAAAATCTATAGGCTAATATTAAGTGAATACGATATAAGTAAACTTATACTCGAATGACTGAGTTTCATAACTTTAAAAGGGTAAAATAAGCAGTAATTTAACCACTATGCTATCTGTAAACGAATAAACAAATGTGTAATCCTAACCTGTATCTGATCGAGAATCGTTTGGATCACAGTTTCCTTTGAATCCACCACGACTTGCTCTTCTTCATCAGAATTCTCAGCAACCACATTATTCCGGGCTCTAACACGTTTTGGCTTCTTTATTTTACCCATATTGTTCTTTTAATAATTCAAAAACTCGATTTAAAAGGGGTTACCAATGTTGATTTGACACATGCACCGCACCGCGCACGCGCTGTATTTGACATTGACAATTCAAAGCGCTATTTTTTGATTTACCTACGCTATGATTATGGCTCATGGGTGAATATAGGCACACACGAGTATATTCGTCCGTGTGTGGCCGAAATGGCCTATATTCGTAAATAATCGGTCAGTTGTTGATACATCAAAGGAATTCGTGCCGATGATGGTACGCGTGTCCACACAATCACCCAACATTCATCCATTTATTCGCCCATGTTGGCCCAATGTGAAGCGCAACCATTACAATTGGCTACTTAACTAGCAACAAATATATACGGTACGGTAGCTTAACCCTCAATAGTAAATCATAGAAAATTAAAAAAAAATTTTAGAACTTTAACTTAAAAACCTAAATTTTTACTTATAAGTCATGTGACTTTATTTATACACAGTCACGATGTGTGATGGCGTACTTCATATTCGGCGAACATGGACATGGGCGAATAAATGGCTGAATTTTGGGCGACTGTGTGGACACGCGTACCATTATCGGCACGAATTCCTTTGATGTACCGGCAACTGACCGATTATTACTCACAAATACAGGCTATGTTGGCCACAAACGGCCGAATATGGTACTCCCACACAATCGTGCCTGCCTATATTTGCCCATGTTGGCCGAATACGAAGCGCGCCATGACGATGCATTCCGAATCACGCTTCCCATCTTAATCGTTGTGATGCCGTGAGTATTATTTGGACCGCATCCTCATACAGAGTATGCTTTTCTTTGAAGTTTACGACCGGTTTTAGTGGGTTTCAGTAAGATGACGTCACATGCGACAGCTGAAAGTAAGATAGCGTTTTAGCGGGAAATTTTAAATTGAAAAATATTATTAGTGAAAAATATTGGAATTGCAAAAATTAATTACGAATTTTTTTTTCAAATTCTAAAATGCGCTAACAAGCAGCCAAAAATATTCAGCCAGAAATGGTCAAGAACCGAATTATGCGCCAATAGATCAAGCTTTTCCCGATATTAGTTTAGTGTGTCCCGGTCTTAAAGCAGTAAACAAGTGTAGTTAGGCGTCTTTCACATACAACTAGCGGGCGCGGGTTGCGATGGCGGGCGCGCTTGACTTTTCTTGGCGCGCACGTGCGCTTCGACGAGAACACTTGCATGCAACGCCATCTGTTTGATATTTTGTGTAACCGCGCCCGCCACCGCGCCCGTGCGTTAATGTGAAAGACGCCTAGTGGCGATAGATGGCACGGCAGACGGCACCGGTAAACGAAAGTTCGCCGGGAAACCTCCACAAAAACATAGTCAGTTCTTCAGTTCATGTTTTTCAGGCTTTTATTAATTCCACTTGTAAGTTGGATTATAGGTAGGTTAGTAGGTACCTACCTACGTCTAGATAAAATCTTGGCAGTCAATCTTAAACAGTTTAATTCCCGTCGGAATAATCTGAAATTTGGTCATAAAAATTCAATTTTACCAAAATCTTTTAAAATTTTTAGTCTTACTTAATTTTAGTCCCAACTCAAACAAATTATCTTTTGTACAGTCAACGTTTCATGGATGGCGCAATGATTCACTTATTTGAATTAACTTCGCAAATGCGATATATTAAATAGAATTCTGTTAATTAGAAACTAAAACTAGCATATTTGAACGTTAAAGCTTATTCAACACGTATTTAAAAATAACAAATATTACATTCTTATTTTATTATGATTTTGCTGTGAGCGTGAGACAAACTAATCATTTAAAAAAAAAAAACATTTCCGAGGAAAGTGCTTGCTACATTTTGTTCTGTCACTTGCACTTCGATACGAAAAAACCGGACAAGTGCGAGTTAAACTCGCGTGGAGAGGGTTCCGTTCCGTACATGATTATCTGAAATTTACTAGGCTACCTTAAATACCATAGACTTCTTATAGTTTTTCCTGTAATCTATAGGCAAAGATCTATTTTCGGTATTTTTTTCAAAATGTTAGCCCCAGTAGTTTCGGAAATAAGGGGGGGAATGGTCATTTTTCGCCTATTTTCCTGAATAACTTCTAAACTATTTGACTTAAAATTCAAAAGAAAATATATTTAAGATCCTCACAATAAGCCCTTTCATTTGATATGTCACACGATATAGGTGGCATAACTTTTTCTTTTTAATTTTCTAGTTTACCCCCAAAAAGTGGCCCGTATGTTTAAAATTCATATATTTACGTCACGCGTCCGTGTTGCGGTCACCAACTTACATATGAATACCAAATTTCAACTCAATCGGTCCTGTAGTTTCGGAGCAAATTAGCTGTGACAGACGGACAGACAGACAGACAGACAGACAGACAGACAGACAGACAGACACACGAGTGATCCTATAAGGGTTCCTTTTTTCCTTTTGAGGTACGGAACCCTAAAAAGCGAGAGATAGACACAGTCGATTCGAAGTTCGATTTTCAAATTCCGTACCTAGTAGGTCCAAAAAGATAGTAGACCCCAATTCTCGGTGCATTCGAGATAATCTCACAATCGAGATTAAACGCCAATGCATACAGTCGTTTGACACAACTGTATGAATCTGACGTTTAATCTCGCAATCGACATTATCTCGAATACACCGAGAATTGGGGCCCTGGTCCTAAACAATAAAACGTTCGGAAGCACACATATCCGTAAAACTGTAAATCATCGGTTTTAACTTTGATTAAGTTTTATATTTTTTTTTTCTAAATAATCAAATTGTATTTTTTTTATGACAAAATAAAGAGAATGTTGAAGAATACGAGGTTGATCATGTATCTACATAATTATTTATAGTTTTAACAATCTTTAATATTGTGACAGAATACCGCGGGTGCAGTTTCAGAACGCATCTTAAAAAAATAGCGGGATTCAAATTTTAATTGGGTTCGTCGATAAGCTAGCTACAAAATTGGATACGCGTGGAATATCATAAAAATAATAATAAATCTTGTAAATATGAGTGAGTCCAGCGACGAAGCCTGCTATTTAACACCGAAATAATTAAGGCAGCATGTAAAAAAATCAGAATTGAGCTTTCTGCCTTCAAAATCTCGCGAAAAATATCTGAAAATATGATATTAATAAGCATGTCTCAACACTTAAAACACTCGCAGATCGAAGTATCCCAGCACACCTACGGCGTCTACTTACATATACGAAATCAAAGGTGATATAAAAATTGGAAGTGATTATCATGCAGCATGGGTCTCCATCCCTATAATTGCCCGATGTGATTCGGGCCGCAGGGGGCGGCGACAGGCTGACGTGCCCGACATTGACTCATCTGTTTTTGCTCGGTTACATTTCAAAATTGCACGAAATGCCTTAACTATTAGTTGTATTTACTGAGAATTGGTACCAATAGGTAGGTATGTACGTATTGGGTACACCAATACTTAGATTTTTTCGACTTGCAATTTATCTTTTCACTTAATTATTGAACAGGCGCCTCATTCGGGAACGCTAAGTGATTCTGTAGCGACTCGTAAGTCAGATTTCTCATTCCACTCTTCCGCACGACGCCAAATGCGTAAGAGCGAGATGAGAGATCTGGCTTACGAGCCGCTACAGAATCACTTAGCGTTCCCGAATGAGGCGCCAGGACTTCTTGATTCTCAACATTAAAAGCTACCAATTCTCAGTAAATACAAGTAATAGTTAAGGCATTTCGTGCGCAACCAATAGGGTCATGATCGGACGTTGTGTTTGAGTTTTTTTTGTCTGACGTAGAATTGTGAATTGGCAATTAAATGGAAACTTTCGCCGCTGGGGGATGCACAGTTGTAATTTAATAAGCGCTTAAGTAATTGATTTCTGCAAGATGGCACTATATACCCCTCAGAACAGTCAATTAAATTATTTTTATGATCTTATCTTAGGCAATAAACTATGCTAAGCCTAGGTCGTAGAATCTCATTCTATAGTGGATATATTTGATAGTGGCTATGAAATATATACCTAAGCTATATAACAATGACGCTAGCTATATATCATTACGTACTTTCTGATTTTTTTCAACCCGGAAATTACAAATTAAAATAAAACAATCAATAAAATACCCCTTACCTACCGACTTTCCAGTGTCAGCACAGCACACATTATTATCTTTACATATCTAATTAGGAACACGTCTGTTGCGGAGATAAGATCCGTATTGTTCGGGGCTGGGGCTGAAGGGGGGATTGAATTGGATGAGCAAACAGCGAACCGCCAGGCTGGCGCCGGGAAGTGCCAGCTTAGGGCACGTCTACTGCGCCAGTCACGACCATTTCTATCGGCAGACGTGAGTAACTTGAATAACAAAACAGCATCGAACTTAATCCCTCGCTAGATGAGCCTATTAAGTGTCGAACAGTGATGCTCTACCCTGAACAACCAATCTATACATAGGTATTAAATAGTACCGTGACTCACTTATAGACAACGCACAGCCTAAACGGGTGGTCCTAGGGGTTTGAAATTTGGAGCAGATATTCCTCGAGGTGCACTAAGGAGGGATTTTTCTAAATTCCATCCCTAAAAGGGTAAAAAGGGGTGATAAAGTTTGTATGGAAAATACCGCGGGCGAAGCAGGTCCACTAGTGTGATTATAAATATGTATGTATACGTGCAAAACGTTTCAGTCCCCGATGAAGACTCGCCTGCTACATAGGAAATCGATTTGTGCCGTATGGAGCTCGCCGTCCGCAGGATTCGCCCGACAACTTTATCACCCTAACCGCGCTGTCGTGTAGAAAACCGATTTTGGCCTGTCTGTATACGACTGGTCGTCAAGCATACGCCCGACAAGTTCCTCATACAGATCGCACCGCTTGACTCGACGATAAGCTAGCCGCGCTGCTGCATAGAAAACCGATTATAGGTACCTATAGAGGCCGCGAAACAGGCACATAAAGAGGTCGCCTTTAGCGCGCTCATAATACGAACTTTCCAGCCATTTCAGTTTACGGCGGAAACTGCCTGGAATTGAGAGCTCATAATATGACCCCTGATCTCTAAACTGACTGGAAAGAAATTGTCTGTCGGCACAATTGTCCCTAACGACTCCGGCTTTAATTAAATGACACATAGTAAAACTGCCTACCACACTGGAGCCTACTGGCCTGGTGCGCGACAAGGCAATAGACCAGCGACCCTAACATGAATGACACAAAGATTTAATTAAACCCGTTTATCTCTATGACTATCTCTTTCGTCGGCACTAGTGTGAGAGAGACGCCATGTGTCATTCATGTTAGGGCCGCTGGTGTGGCTGTGAACATGCCTTTACTCCGGGAATGATGGAGTTTGCGCAGCAAATGTGCAAGCTCGACGTAGCTAGATGCTTTTCACGAAAGCTTTCGGAATCCTAGGGGGGAATCGACTAAGGACATGGACAGTAAATCAATATCATGACTGAACAGAAAGTTAGGATATAATTGATAATACATGACAATGCAGATAAAGCAACGATTAACAATTTATTTAACGTTCAGATTAGTATATTTTGATGTAACATTACAAAAATCTTTGGGGCCTGAGTATAAACATGCATGACCTCTTCAATTGCTACTTAAAACACTTTCATAAAGATTAGATTTAAATACGTTTATCTACACCCATATCATAAAACCTCCATAGTGTAATCAAAAACCGTAGGAAATGACCACCATTTTGACAACCAATTAGGTAAAACGAGTGCTGCAATGTTATTCCCGTATTGATTTTAGTATAGAAATGATATTAAATTTGGAACAGCTGTCAAAACTCAAGTGGGTATCTATTCTAGTATCCATAGATATTAAAACAGTTATTGATACGAAACGTCAATTCAGTATGTTTTTTTAATATAAACTGCACAACATTTGATCTCGAGTGACATGAGAATAGAGACTTCATTCGTTTGTCTATGATTTAAAAAAAAATGGTCTTGACGGAGGATCGAATTGCCGCCATTATGTTGCTGAACGAAAGTAGAATTGTTGTTGAAGTGAATAGAAAAAGTTGTTTGTAATTTACATTTTAGTTGAAAATATGAATAGTAGTCTTCTCGGAGTGTGTGTGATGTGAAAATGCGCCGGATATCGGAAACATGCAGCCACGATTGCAACAAATAACTTGTTGCCAGAAAATATTGTTTCTGAACCCATCATGGAGGATTTATAATATGTGTGTAGATAAAGTTATGTACTTATGCAACTCTGCATAATTTGGCCTTAAAACACACGTGCGATCTTATTATGAAACTCGCTAAAGCTCGTTTCATGAAAACCGCACTAGTATTTTAAGGCCTATCATTATGCAACCGTTGCATAAACTACTATTGTTGCATAGGAACTCCTACTTATTTCAAAGAGGTATACACCATGAAACCTGTTTCTTTATAAATCACAAATACAACTCCAAACACAACCGTCGCATAAATAACCATTGGATCAAGTCATAACAGCAAAATATGAAGTGCAAGGTATTATTACGCAAGTATAGCATAACCGCCCTAAAAATAGCGTCCAATATTGACATCCGCAACAGGTGTGGCTTTCCAATAAGTACCATTACCATGAGTTTATGCAAATCGTTCTCGCTACCGAAATCTATCGGAAATACTGCTTGTTACCGATACAAGTAAAAGGGACCGAGCGATAGTTTTCGATAACGACAACGGTTTGCGTAAACTCAAGGTAATGGTACTGGTGTGAGTGTGACTTAAATGGCAGCAAAATAACGATAGGTAATACCTCCGAAGTTTATGGTTTGCTTGTGACAAACTACAATATCTCTCATCGTAGTACGATAGTAAATTAATAGAGACAAAGATACAAATCACGCGTCGATTCAATGTGAAACCGAAACCGTCTGGGTGTGCGAAAGTACCCACACGCTAGCCCCACCGTGCTAATTGGAGCCACTATAGAAACGTAATCTCAATAACGAAGTCCAAAAGACGCTATCCGTGTTCGTTTTGCTTTATGTATGTATGTAAACTCTTCATCTTAAGATGTCTTAAGTGACAACAATAAAATCTTCATTGATCCACAACGCAAAAATACCGATTCAAACTTTACTCGCCGGATGCCCTTCAGCCCAGACCCCAATTCTCGGTGCTCTAGAATGTCACATGTGTGATTAAACGTCAGATTCAAACAGTTGTGTCAAAGAACTGTATGCATATGCACTGACGTTTAATCTCACATGACATTATCTCGAATTCGGGTCCAGGTAGAGGGAAAGAGGCGAACTTCATAGTCAAGCCACAAGCTATATAAGTCCTCCTTTTATGTTACTTTTTGTTATGAATGAGCGAGCATACAAAACGCGAACCAAGGTCGCAAATATTAAAGACGTTCATTATTTAAAATAAAACGCTGTAGGTAAATTTTATATTAACAACAAAATTCCTTTTACATAGCCATCAGATTAATGTGTAGCTAATAAAGGCTGCGCGCGACGCGGCGCCTTTGAGCCGGCACGGCTCATTTGCATATGTTTCAAAATCTGGCCGCGCTCGCCTGACTGACTGACTAGTGCTGCCTGCATCACCTGTCGACATTTAAATTATTATAAACTTATAGTTATTGCGTTTTTGACCGAGTTTTGTTTTGATCGGTTAGATTCTAAAATGATGACGTTAGTGTATTTTTAGTTCGGTTCTGTAGGTTTCCCATCTGATTATTTAATCACCACAATACATGGACTTGCAGTTCGCTTTGAGTTCTTTCCGTTGTTGGTCATAAAAGTAAATAAAGCGATTATAGGTTCATCGGCAATGGATAAAATGTAGGAGCTTTGCAGTGGCGAAGCGTCAAATATTTACTAAGGGAATCCGGAAGAATTAGAACCGTACGTGCGAGTTTGACATTTAGTTAGAGTAACATGGACTTCACTGACAGCAAGTCGTAGCTTTCTAGCTTGGTAAAACCTTCAGGAATCGGCTTGTAGACAGGCTGCGCCACTGGAGCTTTGTCTAGTAGTCTCCTATTCTCTTAAATATATGTATAAACCTAGCTACGCCTTCCAAAAACGAGTTTAATTGAAATCATAAAGAATTGATTTACAATTTTTTTTAAAGACGTATGTTGATAATCCTTCCAAAAAGAATCGATGCTCGCCGACTCAGTCCGTAACGCGGTGACTACGTCACTAAAGTGCAGCGAGCCGCGCGGCGCCCGGTAGCCGCCTTTCGAGCTTTCTTCATAAATCAAAAAGTTGTTTTTGTGTGTTATCTGCGGATAATCGGCTGCTGCTGCCGATGACGCCCCCCTTCCCCACACGGACCCCGCTCTCTCCCACCACCCGGATGGACATTAACTTTTTGTCGATTTTTTATGGGAATTAAACTTAACAAACTGATTATCATTAGGAACGTTGCTACTATCCGCCGCTGCCTGAGCCTCACTAAATGGAAGCCATTTGGGATTTTGTAGAACAGATAAAACGAGGTAGATAAATGTATTCAACGATTATAGACAAACTTATAATAGGAAACATGACTCCTGCAGTTTGGAATGTGCAGCGTCAATCTACTAAAAGCCGAGATGGGTGTATATATAGGTACCTAAATTTGGCTACAGACTCTTTTATTCTGTCTTATCAGGAGCTTTTAATGCACAAAACAGGTTTCAAGTTACCTAGACAAGGCAGGGATGTGTGTCATAATTTAGCCTTGGCCTTTCTCGATACCGTTTATCTAATGATGAGACATGACGTATTTTTTTTGTGCATAATACAAAACCGTACCTAAACTTGCATGCATAATACATATTGGCTACGATAGTGCTTAGATTGATTATTTCAATGGTGGTTAAGTTAAGGATCGCGGGCGGCGCGGCGGCGCGACGTGTCAGCACATCTCCGCGGCTAATTGCGCCCCCGCCGCGTGATGGATGCGCAGCCCACCCCCCGCGCGCCTCACCCCGCTACCCCGAGGGGTCGTTCCCAGAAATTCCATTATCAGCCGCTGGCCTGTTTCATTTGACAACCAGCCGACTACTCGCTGCATTAGCTGCACTCAGTGCGATTTTTCGGAATCCAAGAACAAAATGGTTCAGTGTAAAGAGATTATATAGGTAATATGAAAATATATTTGGGCGTTGTTGGAAAATACTGAGACATGTTTGCAACTTATACTTTAAGTATATTAACTAGAAACATTGAAAAATGCGATATGCGTAAGTAAACACTGGCCCAGACTTACAGTGCCCTTAAGGCCAGGTAAACCAAACGCGTTTGTCCCGCGCTACTTTGGTGTGCCATGGTAAATCCGCGCCGTTTTACAGATCGCGCGGGCCCGCGTTGGAAACGCGACGCGCCGCAAACGCGTTTGGTTTGCCCGGGCTTTTACTATGAGTTTGCGCAAACCGTTCTCCCTATCGAAAACTATCGCTCGGTCCCTTTTACTTGTATCGGCAACAAGCATCATTTCCGATAGATTTCGATAGCGGGAACGGTTTGGGTTAACTCATGGTAAGGTAGGGTTACAGATGCAAATAACGTTGAATAAAACCCGAAGACCTGCAAAGAAGACGGACTGGGCCTCTATTCGGGACTGCTAAGTGATTTACTATATCTCACGCAATCTATCGATATCTCACTCAATTGATAAAACCGCGAATGTGAACGTCAAACACGTACAGAACAACCACCCTTCCGCGGTTTTGACATTTTAACGTTGATATTGTAAATCACTTAGCAATCCCGAATAGAGGCCCTGCGGCCCTAACATGCAAGACACAAGGATAAGTTAAACCGTTTTATCTTATTTGCGTCTCTCTCACACTAGTGCCGACGAAAGAGATAGTCATAGAGATAAACGGATTTAACTTATCTTCGTTTCTTGCATGTTAGGGCCACTGTTATGCATAGGCGGCGCCATACTAAAACCTACTTTTATACGTATGTAGGTTTATGGTCCCAACAATGAAACACCCAAACATTTTAAACTACCTACCATTATCATTTTATGGGACTATTTTTACGACGAAGCCAAATCCATAACAGCATGCCAGCCGTAGCCGTAAAAGCTGCCCTCTTGGCTAAATTTATTGGCTTAAAGACGTATTCTGTCTAAAATGCTATCTAAATTAATTTATAGTAGGTACGTAGGTGCCTCGCAGTGGAGTACTTATAGATCCTGTTGTCAATGGACGCGAGTAAAATCATTATGCGTGTTTGATATTGAATTCGGTAGAAGGATGAAAGGGGTTTAGGGGTGCGAGTAGAGTATTGATTACGAGTTACGAGTATTTCGTCAACAATCCGCCCTCTTCCGGTCGATCGAATGGAACGGAAGCGAAAAAAGATCAATATTTGGACAGAAATGATTATGGTCCCGCAACCGGACGCGAATGCGCTCACCGGCGCGGCGTGGCGCTAATAAAATGTAAAGAACAGGATGCGATTTTCAACGGAATCATGTTAACTCGTCTGTTCTCAGCCTTCTCAAAGAACAGCTGCAGAAAAAAACGTTTTTTTAAGCTTTGAATTGACGCATTGAAAGGATATCGAGCCCGGGGGCCTGAACGCGCCGCGCCGGCCCCAAATCGAGGTCGGACGCACTTCCGCGCACAATTTGATCCTGAGCCATACAACTACTGTACTGTTATCGAAATGTTGCCGGTACAAGTAAAAGGGACCGAGCATAATTTACTATTATGACAATGTTTTTCAACTCTTTGAGTACGCGACCACTTTACAAGTAAAAAAAAAACCTGGCGACTCCCATGACCGTATTGATACCTACTATGTCAGCGGTTTCAATGACGAGGTATTTGAAAACCTGGCTTGCAACCGTGGCCCTCTGAGCAAGGGTTTGCGACCCACAGGTTGAAAAACACTGTATTACAACAACGGTTTGCATAAACTCATGGTAATGGTGCTGTTTGCGCTAACTACTAGGGTTGCCAACCGTACTAGGTATAATATATAGTATTGTTCTATATTTTGCAGTGCCGCAGCCTGCCTACAAGCCGATTCCTGACGGCTTTACCTAGAAGCTAGAAAGCTAGGGCTAGCTGTCAGTGAAGTCCATGTTAAGTACTTTAACTAAATGTCAAACTCGCACGTACGGTTCTAATTCTTCCGGTGTCCCTTAGGAAATATTTGACGCTTCGCCAAACCGCATGACCGCAAACGTGTTCGGTTTGCCCGGGCCTTAAGGGTTTTGCACAAACTTAGGCGGTTCGCAATAAAAAGTACTAACTTGAAACTAGCCAATGCCGCATGTACTTTCGTAGTCTAAAAACGATTATTGTAAGTACTTACCATCATCCTTTTTAGACTACGAAAATATTAAGAGATCTTATTGAACCATCAACCATCGGGTAAACGTCGTTTTACCTTCTCGTAAGGGGACTTCTTATTTACATTTAGACGATGCATAATTGCTACCAAGTTTACTTTTGTTTCCTTGCTTATCTAATTTATCTCATAGTTCTCATACACACAAGATTATAATAATAAATAAGGAAAAAAGGGAAAAAACGGGGCACTCTCGTTGTAAAGAGAGTAAACTATGTAAATCACTTAATTACTTACTTTATCTTTTCTCACTCGAGTTGTGTGTCGGTCTGTGTTTACGGTAATGCAAGAAGTAAGTACCTTAATTATACTACTTATAAAGGACCTAATTTATACCCTTTGATTAATTATATTCTACTTCAATGTTTCTAACGCACTACTTAGCGAAGGAAGTACTGAAATATTAACATCCTGAAATTGTGTTGTATCTAATTCAAACGCCTTGCGTTGCAAAGTATGAATTCAAAACAAGAGTTTCCGTTCATAAAGCGAAGCTCAGCAAATTACACACGAACTTTCATAAAATAATTACAGTCGCACATACCGTTATAAATGTTTAGAAATTTCCTAGAAAGTGGCCTCATCGGCAGTGGTACTCTCCCGCGGCGCTGCGGACTGGTACCTACATTCAAACCTGTAATTTGAATATGGAAGGCGGCCCCGCTGACTACGGCTCGTTAAATAAACCACGTGCTGGATACTAGTCCTACTCGGAAACCTTTCCAAATTGGTTCTGACTTCGGAACGTGTCAGTTATCTCTCATGCAGCCAAAATTACACCGAATACCGCGTATCCACTAATTAGCATATTACAATACATTCAAATCCCACGACAGGATGTGGTCAAGCCCAATTCACATGTAAAAGTAGTGAAATACCTATGCAGAGCTCATTCGATTATTTTTAATTTTTGTTAGTAATCTCTTTTACCAAGAAAATTATCATTACTGTATTAATGATCGAAACTAATTGAGCGAGGTGATTGTAACCACGCCAAATAGGTATCCCATGCCATCCCTCGAACCGGATAGACATTATTCGGAAGGACCATTTATACAATTGTGAACGAACATGCCATTTTTGAAAACTACGTACCTATAAATAAAGCCACAATGCATAGGTACACAAAGATTCTCCATCCATCGACCGTCTGTCACAAGCACTTATACTGAAAGGGGTATTGCAGATGACACGTTCGTAGAATGTCGGAAATAGCAGTTCCGAGTAACTCTTACATCGGAACTCTTGTCGCCCGTCCCGAGTTTATTTATATCGTAATCTGATGGCGAATGCCGAGAGCTCTGAACGTATCTTGTATAATATCATAGTGGTGTTTGTTTTGAGTTGTCTCACTAGGTGGTATTTTACAACCGTCTGCTTTTGTTTACAACTTACAAAGCGGATACCGGTTAAATTGTGCTACAAATATGACGAATTTACAAATAGGTACTTGATGACAATAACGTTTGCTCAAATTAATTAAAAACTCAGTTCACAATTTTCATACGGCATCGTCAACCTCAGTCTCCAAAACACGTGGTAGGACATAGGTAGGTGTAAAATCAGTCAGATCCATGATCTGAATTAACTATGTAATCGAATGGAAACCAAACTAATGCGGCTAGTTGAACAATAAAGCAAAACAACAGCTTTAATTTTAGCCTCAGCCTGCCTAACCCTAACAGCAGATGTGGGCCACCGAGTGAGAACAACGGGGCGGCGCGAGCGCAGAGCGTGTCGCGCCTGCGCGCTCATCAAATGCCTTTATTAGGCACATGTCTCATCAATTGTTTATTTATACCCACCTACGTGTAGCGAGCATTACTACAGAGGTTAAATTGCACTCAGTTTGAGACACTTTGGATGTAGTGTGAGATGATGACGTGAATTTATAGTGGCAAACGACCGGCAGGTGTGCATCACTGGCGAGAGTGGGCCGCGAGACCCTTTGCGGCATTCGCTCGTCGGCGCAGGCGGCGAGATCAAAGCTCGCCGCGGGTCGACGCACGCGGCGCTCGATCCTCCCGCGCCCTTGCCCCCGCGCTGCCCTCGCGTTCCTCACAACAACAATATCTACGCTTCGATTCGTTTGGTCGACTGCATGCGCCGCGCCAGCCTCGCCTGCGCAAAATACGGCCATACGCTCAAAGAAAATAACCATCTTTGAACCGGTTATTGTTTATAAACGAAACTACCTACCTACCTACCTACCTACCCAGTTTTAATGGTCATAAGTTGCCCCAACGAAATATCGTTTTGAGCCTCGTTATTCTACGAACCGTTTGCTTTCCGCATTATCTGAGTGTTGCTCAACCGAACGGCAAACAGAACTTGGTAACCTAAAGTCGCATTATTAATTACCTAGGTACCTACCTACTTGGAGTAGAGTAGACTGACAGTTGTTGAGTTACAAATCTTCGCTTCTTTCGTATTAGACGAAGTACCTAATAATTAGTATTCTTTGGTATTAGCACAGAATCTATACCTACATAATAATAATATCGTAAAGTAGAAAAAGTCTGTACCTTGAAGATAACAATAAAAAAATGTTATGGGGGCCTTCAGAATGAGCAACACAATAGGTACCTAGATCAAACGGTTTTTGAATTTCATGTCTGTTTGTCTGATTGTACCTATGTGCGCGGTAAACTTTAAAACCACTGAATGGATTTCAATGCGGTTTTCGATATTATATTAAGGAAAACTTGAGGCAGTACCATTACCATGAGTTGCGCAAACCGTTCTCGCTAGCGTAATCTATCGCTCGGTCCCTTTTACTTGTATCGGCAACAAGCAGTTGGTATTTCCGATAGTTTACGCTAGCGAGTACGTTTTGCGCAACTCATGGTAATAGTAATAGCACAGAGTAGTAATAGTACAGAAAGGACATAGACTATAGAAACTTATGAAAATAATACTGGAAGGGGTAAAAGAGTCAGTTGAAAGTAGGGTTGCCAACCGTACTATAATTTATAGTATTGTATTATATTTTGGCTCCGTGTACTATAATGTTGAAGCAATATATAGTACGCAAAAATACTATATTTCGGTCAGACCTTACAAATGGCTTTGAATTGGCCAGTTCAATAGGCATTTTCGCAGCTCGGATAGCCACAAGTTGCGCAAGAAGACGAATTTTGTGTAACATAATACTTAATCAATTATACCTTACATTATTTTTAAATAAAATAGTACACTGGAAGAAAATATAGTACTTTAAAGAAAATAAAGTACTATATTTTCTTCCAGTGTACTATTTTATTAAGCTTTGACTGGAAAAAACTATATTTGCCCCATAAATAGTTGGCAACCCTATTTGAAAGTGATACTTAATAGGTTAGTATAATATTGCAAACCACATTGAAATCCACTTAGTAGTTTTAGTTTTAAATATTATGGTATGTAGGTAGACAGACAATCAGACAAAAACATAACAAACAGCCATGAAATCGACAAAAACCATTAGGATGTGTCGTGTCGCTCATAGCATTATTCATTGTTATCTACCTATGTATACAAAGACTTTTTCCATTTCACGAATAATGTAAGTATCTATAGGTTATTTATTTTTGTAGTGATATAAGTACCCAGTATATTTTACGTTTTGATATGATTAAGTATAAAAACCTGTGTATTATTCGCATCGCAATTATAGCAGTTGGTAAATGATAAATACCTAAGAGGGCGTCCATTAATTACGTGAGGCATTTTTTTTTTAAATTGACCCTGTTAACTCCTACTGCCTCCTACTGCTAATTATCTGTGCTTCTCAGGACTGAAATTATTCCCCGATGAATTCGTTGCATCACAAATAGTCATCAACATGTAGGTACTTATTACTTTTATATTCATGCTATAGTGGCGGCCCACGGCATGCGTGACGCGAGTATCGCGGGTTGAATTAATTAGCAGTGCACCGCTAGCGCTTGGCGGGCGACGCGGACGGGCGCGCTACTCTGTCTTTATAACATAATTTGCACTTCGCGCGGCGAGATCAAAGCCGCCGCCGTCGATGTCGGCGCCTTTGATCATAGCGCGCTTTGACTCGCGCCGCCGCCACCGCCGGACACGCTTCGAAATACTCAATTTGTCTTTAGTTTTTTCATTTCATAACATGAGGTAGACAGACTAGACACGGTTGCGTGACTTAAACGTGGGTGGATAGGTACTTTGACTTAATAATTTGTTTATGTATAGCAAGACATGAACCTAGAGTAGGTAGGTATGCGTTTTCGATTACGGTCACGATTAGAAGCACACGTTTAATTAAATTTAGCGGATTAAGTAAAAAGGCTCTAACCCTATTCTGACTTGTTTTTTTACGTGGGTAACAATATTACCTAGTAGCATTTGAGCCTAGAAATTCACGAGCAAAAACGGCTCTTTATAAACGCTAACCATCAATTTGCTCTAATTTTAGCTATTGAATTTTTTTTAAACTTTTATTATTGTTTTAAACGGCCTTTTTATTTAACGTTAAAACTAAAACATGGACATAAAATAAATAAAATAAAAACCATTTATGTAGAGCGTCAAGTTGAATTAAGTAGAGTAGGTAATACGTTTATGAATAAATTCAAATAGGTAAGTAGGCAAGTAAGTACTTAATTAGACATAAAGGCATAAAAAGTTGATAAAAAATGCGCATTTACTATTGCACATTGTTACAGTTAGGATTGCCAACTATTTATGAGGCAAATATAGTATTTTCCAGACAAAGGTATATATAAAATAGTACACTGAAAGAAAATATAGTACTTTAAAGAAAAACCTTTTCAAAACAGTGTAACGTATGATAATTAAATCTAGACACACGGCAGTGTGGCAGTCATGTCGCAAAGCAAAAGGCAACACACCGGCCGTAGGTTATATTACACGAATCATTTCGAGCAATTTTCGACCCCCCATAACTTTAAATGTAATGGATATAATACACAAAATGCGTCTTACTTACATTCCGATTACTATCCGAGCTGCAACAATGCCCATTGAACTGGCCAACTCAAAGCCCATTTGTAAAGATTGACCGAAATATAGTATTTTTGCGTACTATATATTTCTTCAACAGTATATAGTACACAGAGTCAAAATATAGTACAATAATATATATTATAGTACGGTCGGCAACCCTAGTTACAGTCGCACTCATTAGTCGGTTAAAGAAACATTAACGTGCTCCTTTCAAAATTTCCAAATGTACAATAGGAATCTTCAGCAAATTAGACACTAACTTTTAGCACTGTATTAATACTTATGCGAATGTGGTAGAAATTCAATGTTATAATAAACTATTTAACTGTAGAATACACAATGTGAATTCCAAAATGCATCACATGCAATAAACTGGCAACTTCTGGAGTCATGTTGCCGACGAAGAGGTAAAATATAGACGTAATTAATTTGATGGCGCGCTTGGCGCTCGCAGCACGCCACGACCACGCCACCCTGCCGCAGAACCGAGCTGCGATACTATCGCTTTGCGCCTTTTACCTCCACAATCTTTAGGGCTGCCAACTCATGGCATACGCCAGCAGAATAAACATGGATCAATATACTACACACATTTACGAATAGATTCAGGAATTCAGGCCTAGGGTTGCCAAATATTTATGGGGCAAATTTAGAATTTTCCAGGCAAAAGATATGTATGTATAAATAAAATACTACACTGAAAGAAAATATAGTACCTTAAAGAAAAACCTTTTCAAAATACTGCTGTGACCGTGATGTAACTATAATGCCGTTATCCGATATGTGGTCCTTGGTAGATACTTAACGGCATTATAGATATATCACGGCAGAATAGTGTAAGATATGATTGATTAAATATAATCAATACACAAAATGAGTCTTACTAACATTCCGATTGCGCATCTTGTGGCTATCCGAGTTGCGAAAATGCCAACTCAAAGCCCATTTGTAAGGACTGAGCGAAATATAGTATTTTTGCGTACTATATTCAACAGTATATACTATAGTACATAGAGCCAAAATATAGTACAATACTATATATTATAGTACGGTTGGCAACCCTCATGAGGCCTGATACTTTTGTTTTGAATATACCTACCCGTGGGTACCTAGAAAACGTCCATTTAACTGTTCGTTTTCGATAACTTTTGGTCACAGGAAAGACAAATTTTGTTTCTATCTAACATTTATTGAAAATGAAAATGAAAATGAAAATGAAAATGAAAATGAAAATGAAAATATTTATTTTGCAAGTAGGCCTCACGGGCTCTTTTACATGTCTGAATCTACCAGCGCTTCGAAAGGTGACATTTGCTGAGAAGAAACGCCGCAAGAAACTCAGATTACTACCCAGATAACTATTTATTCCCTTAAGTACTTAAGTAAATTCTCTAAGCTTATAACGGTACCATTACCATGAGTTGCGCAAACCGCTCTCGCTAGCGTAAACTATCGCTCGGTCCCTTTTACTTGTATCGGCAACAAGCAGTAGGTATTTCCGATAGTTTAAACTAGCGAGTACGTTTTGCGCAACTCATGGTACTTAACGGTACGGGTCTCATCTCGAAAAATAAAATGAAGTACGAAATCGATCAAGTTCAGCTTGATCACTGTGGTTGTCGATAGAATCTCCATTTAGGTAAGAGGGGCGGCTGAAAAGTTATCTACCTAACTATGAAACAAAAGACGATCATGGCTAGTTTTTTTATTTTTCAATATAGTCTCCTGACAGGGAAATGCACTTATTACATTTATCAATTAAAGACATTAACCCGTTAAAAAAAAAACTTTAGGTTTATCATCGAAAAAGTCATTAACAGCAGCCTTCATGTCGTTATCGGTTACGAATCTTCGTCCCCTCAGTTCTTTCTTCAAAAGTCTGAACAGGAAGTAGTCGGATGGGGCCAAATCTGGACTATATGGAGGGTGGTTGATTACTTCGTACCCATTTCCATTAATTGCTAGCTTCGTTAAGCGAGCAGTATGCACAGGTGCGTTATCATGCAAAAGCAGAATCCCTTTACTGAGTTTGCCCCTTCTTTTTTCTTTTATGGCTTCTCTGAGCTGGTCAAGTAAATCTGCGTAATATTCAGCATTCATTGTAGTTTTTTTTGGCAAGTAATCTACAAGCAGAATTCCTTCCGCATCCCAAAAAAATGTTGCCATTACTTTGCCTGCTGACGGGCGAACCTTAAATTTCCGAGGAGGCTTTTCGTCCTTGAATTTCCATTGTAATGACTCCTGTTTACTTTCGGGATCCCACTGCCGAATCCAAGTCTCATCACAGGTTACTATTCTAGAAATAATTTCCTCCTTTTTTCCACGGCTCATGTCTAAAAATTCCTCGCAACATTGAACACGTCTGTCCTTGTCAAACGGAGTCAACATTTTAGGGACCCAGCGTGCACTAACCTTAGACATGTGCAAATGTTCATGAATTATTTCACTGACCCGTTCTTTACTAATGCCCACATCCCTGGCTAAGCGCAATGCTTAATTCGCCGGTCTTCTAAAATAAAATTTCTCACTTTGGCCACATTTTCATCGGTGACAGCGGCAACTGGTCGCCCACTACGAGGATCATCTTCAAGGCTCTCACGGCCAAGCTTTAACTGTTTTGACCAGAACTTTATCGTAAATTTAGAAGGGCACGAACCACCAAAAACAGGTTACATACGCAGTCTAATCTGCGAGGGTGTATTTCCTTCTTTAGTGAGAAATTGTATCACTGCACGCTGCTCAATTTTAATCAGATTATTTTTTTCTTGCGACATTTTGAAAACCATCCAGTCCCAAAAAAAGCGGGAAGCAAGAAACAAATGAATGTTGGTGATTTTGAAAAAAGAATAACCAGTGAACACGACCTCATAGTGGCCAGTATTATGTTCGCATAACATATAGGCTAGGTAGATAACTTTTCAGCCGCCCCTCGTAGGTATGTTGCTTTACTCCGGGGCCGGCGTGAAGACGAGAAACTCAAAGAATTTTGTCTCACTCACTTAACAATCGAAAACGGGCCTAAAGAATATTCCTTTATAATTAAAAAGGTTCTTACTATATTTAAAATGGAATGAGCTATTCATCAAATGTGTGCTTAATGAATAAGTTCAAAGTCAAACTACATATCTTTATTCAATTTAGGCATTTACAAGCTCTTATGAAGGACAAGGAATGAATCTACCACCGGTAGTGTACTATATATATAAGTAATGTAATAGTAGTAGGTAAGTATGTATACATATGTATTAGTGATAAACACTGCCACACATTAGCGAAGGCTGTGCCGGCTGGCTGCGGCGAGATCAAACGCAAGATGAGAATCATCGCCGCCGGCGCAGCCAAAGGACTCACGCCCTTTTTATATTTCTTATGTTGGTATAATTTTAACAGCTTCGTCTTATCTCATTTGGAATGTTTCAACGTCTTGATAAATATTATGTTAGGAAATTATTAATATACTTATGCACAATTTTACACACGAAATGTATGAAAAAAGGTATAAAATAAATATATATTTGAATACAAAATAAGAAGAAAAAAATATTACTGCCTAAACAAAACATTACCCAATTTAACAACAACAAATATCATAATATAGTTTATAAAAGTTTTAAAACACGCTTTAATTTAAAAGTTTAGAATAAAAATTAAGTTATTAACAAATAATTCAATTATAGTTAAAAAGCGTGGGGTGCTTGGTAAGTATTAAATGTAACAATTATTTCATTGGTAGCTATTTATAAAATAAGAGTCATTATGATAATATAATTAATTGCGCTCCACGCTTTTTTACTATAATTGAATTATTTTTTAATAACTTAATTTTTATTCTAAACTTATCCCAAATTGATTAGTTATACCTATATAATCGATTGTTGGAATTTCTATTACTGTAACACAAACTCTCACGACTTCAAAAATATTTTCTACTATTTAGTTCGGTTTGCTATTAAAGCGTGTTTTTTAGTGTTTTTAAACTATAATTAACACAACGAATAAAAAAAAACGCTCTTGTCACTAATGCTCTAAAAAGTACAAAATACCCTCATCACATCACTAAGGTAATATACCTATAGGACTCGTCAAACAAAACAAAATAAGCCCAAACTTGAGGGGTTTACTAGTACGCATTGAAAAGTTCCACTATCCACCTCCTGGCTCCATGGTCAGATCAGCTCGATGCTACCAAATTATTGTATTGTCATCCGACTTGCAAACTATGTGAGCCCAAACTCGAGGGGTTTACTAGTAGTCATTGAAGAGTTCCACTATCCACCTCCTGGCTCCATGGTCAGATAAGCTCGATGTTACCAAATTATTGTATTGTCATCCCACTTGCAAACTATATGAGCCCAAACTCGAGGGGTTTACTAGTAGTCTTTGAAGAGTTCCACTATCCACCTCCTGGCTCCATGGTCAGTTAAGCTCGATGGTACCAAATAATTGTATTGTCATCCGAATGGCATACACTTGCAACTTTTCAAATATTTACGACAATTAGAAGCAGGTTAAAATTAAGCTGAAAGATTCCATTACATACATACATAGGTACATACAGGTCAAGCTTATAATAAAAGCATGTTAATGATGGACTCTAATGAAAGTTAAGGTATTATATATATCATTCCTTACATTAATTAGCTACAATATTTCATTTGATTGATTCTTTATTCGTTACAACCGCATTTTTTTATACTTAAAGCACTCAATGATGCAAAGTTGCCAATTGACATGGCACGTGACGCCGAGTCGTTTGAAGTCGGTAGCTTTAAAACCGTAATGGTTTGTCTACCGCACGGCGGCTGTCCCTGTGATATTACCACTCCAAAGAGTGCCGACAAAGGGCACAAAGCTATTGATATTATAAAATTCCTTTGATGATAGCCGACTACATACGTATTGCATCCCTATGGGAACTACACGATGCCCAACCAACCCCCTATCCCTACCCTACAATACGATTAAGTTAGCCCGAATGCGAGTAAATATTCGCGTCCTTTGTTTTTCCAGCAGGGCCCTGACCTTACTTCTAATTTTATAGTAATTCGTAGGCAGTTTGTTCTAAAGAGTTTAAACCGTAAATCTCTCCGCTTCGACCCGAACCTATTATTAAAAGTGAATTTCGTAGAGCGTTATATAATAACTAATAATCACACTTCGTAGCTATTAAGTCGGAATCACTTTTTAAGATCGGCCGACATGGGAGAGAACAGGTTTTGATACAAGAAAAAGAAGTATTGTGCCGCGAGGTGAGAGGGACGATGGAGCTACGTAACCTTACGTTATTATTGCTTTGAAGTGCCGATCAACGAATACTAAATTACCTAAGAAATACGACGGGCTTACACCGGCCCGGCCTCTTATTAATCCTTTGCATGCAATGGTACATAATGCGATTGATAACATCATGAGTAGCTGTAGGTAATAGGTAGGTAAATTAAATATGACGATGATTGTATTACTTATCCTCCAAATTGTTCATCATAAGTGTTTATTTTTGCATGATCTACTTAAGTTAGTATTAAATCCGTTCATAGTTCGTGCTAAGATTACTTTTCGAGATAATAACATTTTTCGTGTCAGCGCTCAGATCAGACTTCAAATTTTTAATTGTAGCTACGTACTTACCTTATTTGCAAATTTAGTTAAGTTAAATTTAATTTAACTCGGAAAAGTAAAAAACAATTATAATAATATAGGTAAACCTAACGGTATGAAATATACTTTACGACCTATTCTCAAACCTACCAAGAATACATAGAAAATTTCATTAAAATCGGTCGAGCCGTTTCGGAGGAGTGCGACCACAATTTACACAAACACAGTGAGAATTTAAAATCACTAAAAATAATATATATAAAAATAAACTTAATCTCAATAATAACTAAATCAAAATAAATAAACTTAAAGTACGCTAAAAATTTACTCAAAATCGTAAGCAAAATAGATACAAATAAAAAATTCAACTTAAAAATTACTAAGTATAAAAATAAAAAATTGCTGTCGCAAGTCGCTGTCATTTCGTAGCATGAAAAAAGGCTGGCAGATTCGGTTTGCGTCCCAAACTAGCGGCCGTCCCATCTTCTAAGACCATGCCATCAGGACTCTTGCCATCATCACGTGGAAGGCCGGTCGGTTCCAATACCGCCGACGCGACGTTCCCGCGCTGGCTAGTGCCCGACGGATGACAGCTGGCATGGCGAGGGCGAGGCGTGCGCCTGGCTCACCGCAGCAAAGCGAGAGCAATGTTGGCAACGTACTTATATCTCTCCCAGCCGCAGGGCATCACTCGGCAACAGAGGCGGAAAGTTGAATTATCTAGGAGCGTAACTGTTCCTATCTCTGGGAAGACGGCAGAGCTTGAAGCCACTGCTCGGAGTCACACTCAGCGTGCACTCACTCAGCAACGGCAAAGAGTCGAGCGCGCTCTAAAAGCTAAAGAAAAACTAAAAAGAAATCGATGGCCGTTTGATACAGTCATAGAGGAATAAGACCACATATCGGAATTTTGCCCGCTAGCATGATGTTGCTCAGGTCTGTCAGGGACTTCAAGAGCAGGTCGCCGGCGTCGCCTGTGCTATGGCCCGGAAGATCTTTAATGTGTTGGGGTTAGCAACTCTGAAAGGGCATGGGTAACTAAGTAAACTGCTAATCGGAATTTATAGTCTCTCAATTCCAAGCCGTCAGCCCATTACCATAAGGCTTAGTTAGCATAATGTCATTCGCAATGATAACGAGACGAGAAAATAACTAATGGACTGTATATCGAATCGACATCCTACCCGAAACCTATACAGTATTGTACTAGTACCGTAAGCTGTTTAGGGTTTTGTACGCAAGTAGGGTAAGTACTAATCAACTCCCGACCCTACCCGTCCGTCTTTCTTTCTTTCTAACTAATCTTCTGTGAATGAACACTTGCAATGTCACTGTGATGCATGGTGTTTTGAATTGACGCGGGCGCTGTGGCGCCACCGTGAAGTATTTTCAAGCTTTTACGATATAATAAACACACTATCACTCGTCGCGTCTGTTCGCGGGTCACTCATAACGAGTACTAAAGTCCCGGCTATTTCAGGGGTAAGTAGGTAAACTTCAGACTATGCGAAAAGAAGAATTGTTACTATATATCCAGGTAGAAATGCGTTGGTAAGTAACGTTAACGCACACTAATTGCCTATTGACCGTGTTTTGGGTGGAGAGGAAACGAATCCGCGGCATTGGGTAGAGCTGTGTGACTGCGACCACGGTTGGCCGGCTGCCAGCTGAACGGCATAATAACGCTACTATCAACATTCCAGGTCACTTCGTATGATTATCTTTATACCTACACAGATTTAATCTTCTTCGGATGCCCAAAAATAGCTTCTTAAGTAACTATCCCAATCCCAACGTCTCGGAAGCAAACTGGAGTTTGGACTCGCATAATTCATTATGATACTAAGTCTGTTGTATCTTCTATTTGTCAAGCATACCATTTAGGTATAGCATCACGAGTTATAAACTGAAGAACTAATTTATGAAAACAGTAGCATTGTTCCTAAAATAGATAAACATTCACTTCAGATAAAAGTCACAGCACCTAGCACTTCTTTATTTAGTGGACACAATCTATCAGGTACCCTTAGAATAATCTATTATCTACCACTCAAGAAAAGTGTTTCGTGCAATAGCCACAGGAATGTCAACATAATAGGCAATAATAGCTGTAATTGACTTAAGCTTTTAAGGTAAGTAAACAAATGACAAAAGCCTCACTTGGATTCGGATTACATAGAAAAGGGGAGTAATTAGCGGGTAAATTTACATTTTCTAATAATGCATTGAAATGTTGCGATTATATCCGAAAAGCCGTGCGAATTTCTGACGTCCGCACTGGAGCTGTAATTGAGGACAAAAATACGTATAATTTTATTAAGGTTATTACTTTTTAAAACAATTATTATCAAATAAAAACATAACTCAATCTACCTTTAAAAATACTTTTATTGGAATTTCCTGTTTCATACCATGACCATCATAAAATTTAAAAATAATTCAATTAAAACTAGAAATGTGAATCGTGCCGCATATTTTAGCTTATGCTTCATTTCGTAGTGGTGGTAGAGCCAAACAGTAATCCTCACTAGATGATTACTTACTGTTCGAATGGGCCGGCTCGACCGGGTAGTACCACACTCTCACAGAATGTCGGCGGAAAGTAATAGCTTGCTATTGCGTTTCGTACGGTGAGTGACGAGATCGGGAGGCCTATTCCCTCATCCCCATCCCATCCCCATTTCCCATCCTCCCTAGACCGGCAACGCATTGGCAGCACCTCTGGTGTTGTAGATGTCCATGGGTGGCGGTGACCACTTTCCATCAGGTGGGCCGTGTGCCGGTTTGTCAGTCAATTGACATTTTTATTTTGAGCATTGCCTCTATGCATTAATAGTTAAGTCGGATTTAATTGAATTATTCGTCCAAGAGAGTCTACTTCCTGCGGCCCTAACATGCATGGCACAAAGATAAATTAGAACCGTTTATCTCTATGACTATCTCTTTCGTCGGCACTAGTGTGAGAGAGACGCACTTAGAGATAAAGGGTTCTAATTTATCTTTGTGCCATGCATGTTAGGGCTGCTGGTCTGTGTTAGTAAATACGTAGGTACTGTTACTGTTGTGAACAAAAATATTTTAAGATTGAATTTAGAGTAAGGCAAATAAGAGCCACAAGACCGGCCCAAATGGGTTTTTATTGATTGGGCTGTTGACCATCCCTCTTCTAATTCGTGGAACGCCACCCACGTCGAGACAGGCCGTGCAAGGTTATTTCGCTGCGACGACATCACCTGGACACTATTGCTAGGCTTTTGAACGTCGTACATTTGTTGGAAATTAAACAGCTTTAGAGTTTATTTTGTAAAGGGACTTTAATAAAAATCTTGTTAATGTGCCAGAAAAATTACTAATGTTTTGTGAGCAGAAAATCGTGAAACCTTGGGCATCGAAGTGCATTCTGATTCCAAAAACAAAAACAGATCCATTTCATTTGGGGATAGTCATACTATAGCCGTGTAAATATCGGAGCCGTACAGCGATATTTATAGGCTATAGTCGATAGGAATGTATTTTGTATGTGGGTCCTGACACTAATTCTTCCGTCCGTGAATTTTTTGACCTAGTCAAAAGGTAAGGTATACAAAGTATGTTGATAAAAACTTATCATCTACATATATAATATACTCTACTTAATCATACTGCAAGCATTCTTGACTTTCAGGAACCGAGGAATTAGTGTCGGGGTCAAACTCCTCGTTGAATTACCTATGCAATACAGTCAGTGGGCACTACCAGGAAGATCATATAGGCATTCTACCAAGATAATTAACGATGATAGTACGTTTTCAATAAATTGCAGTCTTGGTAAGTACATTTGTTTAATCGCTTTCTTACCATTACATTTTCACATGAGTGCCATCTGTCATTAAATTATCTATTTATTTCTGGTTCTAGGAAAACGAGCTCCCCGAAACATCTAAAATTTCGGCACGTTAGGAAATAAGTACCTATTTTCCTTCCACCGGATTTTATTACAAACATAAAACAATGTTCGTAAGTCAATTTTGGATTACGACCTCATCTCGGTCGCGGATAACTCTCGACAGTAAACCTAACACGAAGAGGTAGTAAAAATCTAATTTGATACACGGGGCTAGGAATCGCTCTGGCTGACCGATGTGTGTATCATCACACGAACAATAAAAAATACTACTTACTTATACAGGATGGAAAAAAGAAACCATTATCATTTTTCTCTAAATGTCGTCGTTTAAATTAAAACTCAAAGGGTTCGATAATATCCGATATTTATAATAAAATCAGATACATATCAAAATGTGATATATATCAAAAATTGTTATATATCTGATATATATCCAAATCGGTTACATATCCGATATATTATCATATATTCCGTGAATTAAAATAGTTGTTATAATTTTCTTTTATTCAAATAGAATAAGTTACCATTAATTTCTATAAAAATATTGTTTACTAACTAACATCATCATCATTAGTCTATATACATCCCACTGCTGGGCACAGGCCTCACTCTCATAGTGAGAGGGAATGGACATTAGTCTTTGAATTACTTCACAGATGTATGCAGGTTTCCTGATCCTTTATATCGGGTCACGTATAAAGAGCGCTGACGGTCATACTCGTACAGTGTGATGTCGTCAGGCACCACTCTTTTTACCCAGGAGGAGGGGGTTTGACACAGAATAGATAATAGTACTAACACAACGTAGTGTTTACAACGTAACAACTGAAACAAAAGTAACATCAAATCATTTAATCTGCGGCCCTAACATGCATGGCACAAAGATAAATTAGAACCGTTTATCTCTAAGTGCGTCTCTCTCACACTAGTGCCGACGAAAGAGATAGTCATAGAGATAAACGGTTCTAATTTAATTTTATCTTTGTGGCATGCATGTTAGGGCCGCTGGACGTCATACTACCTAACCTACCATTAACCGACTTTAAAAGTACAAAAGTATTAACCAATTGACGAAACCTATAAAATAACGGTATCATGTTCCTATAAATCAGGTCTTACACAACCTTCGAAGATTGTTTGAAAACCGGTTTAAACCTCTAATTAAGCTCATTTACATTTTGTTTTCCCGGTGCTCTGTTTAATCTAATGATTAGAAGACCGCTTTAGCGCTGCGGTGTCAGTGCGTGCTCTCGTATCGTAGGCATTTGTTGTGTTTATTTAGTAGAAGTGTTTTCTCAGTCGAAACAAACAACGAAACGGCTACCTGAATTTAATCCTACAAAGTAAGATTTCTGGACGGCCAGGGAGCTCTTAACGAACGAATGAATACAAAGTTCTTTGATACCATTCCGTGGATTCTTTGAAGCTTGAAATGCCGATTGATATGTACGCATTAGGTACTTAACTCTGCCTAATTGTGGCAACAATGCTTGCTATTCCTTCTGATTTAATTTAAATAAGTATGCATCTGAGTTAGGTATATGGTTTGCTTATTCATTCTAAATTATAATCCCCGATAAACAGACCTGAATATGTGAGATGAATAATAATACAGAATATAAAAACCCCAAAAGTAATTATGAATAAGTACTAAAGTCCTTTTAGAATCCATACGAATATTACAAATACGAAAGTATAAAATAATATAAAAATTCTCTCTGTCTATTACGTTTTCAAATTTGGTATGGAGATAATTTGATCCCAGGGCTAAAGCATAATTTTCACCAAACAGCCCGCATGGCATCGGTTCGGTATTATTACGATATTATATCACGTACACAGTATTTAAGGCCCGGGCAAACCAAACGCGGGACCGCGGTGGTCCCGCGCTACTTTGGTGTGCCATATCAAATCCGCCCGCCGTTCTGCAGCGGCGCGGACCCGCGCTCGAAACGCCGACGCGCCGCGCACGCGCTTGGTTTGCCCGAGCCTTAAAGACGATCGCGTGTCGCGGAAGACGTCCGCGGTTGCCGCGGTGAAGCTGCTGTGCGCGGCTAGGTAATATATACCTACTTAGACTTTAAATACTGTGTACGTTATTTAATATCGTTTAAAGATTGTAAAATCCGTTCCGATCCGATGCGATGATATGCGGGCCGTTTAGTGGAAATTATGCTTAAGTACTTTTTAAAATAAAATCCACCTCCAAACGTGTGAAATAGGGGCTGGAAAATGGATTCACGGGAAGTTCGTGCGTGCGCGATGACAGCCCGTTGTATGTATAATAGATGATCAAACGAACTTGCAAAGTGAAGTTCGATCGTTATAATATGAGTTGCTTCTTTCGAAGATATACCACCTTCTTTCTTCACCAATATATGTTATATATGTTGGTTTATATGTTAACAACGTAGTTTCCTAAACTTACAGGGCAACTTGCACGTTTTTTAAAGGTATCTCAATAGTTTTAAATGAAATGTACGCTGTCTGTACCCGCCGCCGCCGGCCGGGTCACCATTGCAAGCTTCATTCTTTTCAGAGAGATCAAAACTTTCTCTCATGGGTACTATTTTGTTTGTCCCAAGGGAGGGAGGGTAATTCGTATATCTTCGAAAGAAGCAACTCATATTATAACGATCGAACTTCACTTTGCAAGTTCGTTTGATCATCTATAATATTTCGTTGCTTCTTTCTTCAGATATACCACCTTTTTTCTTCACCAATATATGTTATATATGTTGGTTTATATGTTAACAACGTAGATGTTTAGAGAAGAAAGTTTTGTTAATAAAATTTGTTTCAATATCATTCCTGATTTATTTCGATTTGAATCGTAAATCAACAAACAAGTATGTTTAAATTAGGCTTTTAACGAATCAATTCACAAACTACGATCAGTTTGAGAAGACGATGGTAAGCAAACAGATCGAGCGAAGCGATCTTCGCTTGTAACGGTTCTATGATGGAACTTGGCAAATACATTAGACGTACTGGTCCAGAACGTTGTCGGCACAATCGTTGTAACTGTTTCCGATACACCGAATATCGGCTAAATAGATAACTGATGTTAAGCCACGCATTCTGAGAGAAGAGGCAACTTCTCTCGTTATTTTTGTAAAGACATGCGTCGCCACTGAAAGGCTGTAGGGCATGGCTGTAAATTTGTCTTCGAGGAATGATTCGACTTCGATTTGAATTTTACCAGATTCGAATTCAAAGCGTAAATACTTTATTTGAGATTCTTTATAAATATACTCTTATATTATAGAATTTATAGATATGCTTCATGTAACTGTAGCGTGGCTATTTACAAGGATGGATATTTATTTATTCATCCTTAAGAATGATTTTTAAGCATCTGTGATCGACCTATTATTCGGCGGTATGAATGTATTTAGTAATTTTAAATTTCATACTTTTCATGACAACGAACTTCTGGGTACTAACCCAGACACTTGACTACTAAAGGGGATGGTATAGCCATTAATTATCCAATCCAAAAATCCAATCCCACTAGTTTGTAATCTGTAATTTTACACCAATAGTTGTAAAAACGTTGGATTCTACCGACATGTGGTACCTGTATTACTGCAGGGTCGTTTGAGCACAAGGGGGTTTCGATTCAACATGCATCTTATATGAATGTTAAAAAACAAACTCTTGTCCAGTCTAGGGGTAATTAATTTGACCATTGCTTGAGTTTTCGCATAATGCCGATCATTCCATATCCGACACGCCTCACCCAAGTACTTAATTGCTTGTATTAGACTTAATATCCATTTTTCAATTTTTATTGAAAAAAGTGGGTAAATTAATAATCTGCGCGTTAATTCGTGACTAACGCGTAAGTAACGTTTTGTTAGGTCCATTATACAATCCTTGCCATGGCGTTAATTATCGATTAACCATCCGGCGTAGGTATAGGCGAAATGCACGATCGCCATTGTGTTGATTCACGAACAACCTCTATTAATAGTTAATATTTACAGTACAGGAAAAAATAATATTTTGCACAATTGCCAGCGTAAGGACAATTTTATAATCACTTCAAAATCGACGCCCGTCAAAAAGTACGGGGATCAATATATCCTTTAAGAATTTTTTATTTAAAGGATTTAAAGGATGTCATTGTCCAGATCGATAATTGGCTCCTGCCTAGCGGTAAGGGTCCCTATGCCACTTGGTGGTACTTCGTGTTTACTTGGATTTATTTTCGATAACGGTTCAGCATGAGATTCCGCCTGTAAAGTGACACACTCCTTGGGTGGTAAAGCGTTGACATCCGTGTAACGTGTAACGTGTAATATACATGTAACGTGTTGCATACGGTAATTTTACCCAATTTATCACGTGAAAAGTCTAAATATCCATTTTTAATGTTTTTTATTTAAAAATGTGGGTAGATTAATAACCTGCGTGTTAATTCACGGCAAAGGTGTGGGTTAAAGTTTTGTTAGGTGTATTGTTCAATCCTTGCCATCGTGTTAATTCTCGATTAACCTCCTGGTATGTAGGATAAATGAACGATTTCCATTGTGTTGGTTCTCGACCAACCTCTGGGAATGGTTAGTATTTTGCACAGTTAACGGCGTGAGGGCTCTCAGCCAACACCGGATATGAAACGTGAAATAATAATAAGTATTTAATTTAAAATCTCAATTACCGGCGTGAGGGCTCTCGGCCGACACTGGGGTATGCAATGTGAAATAAAAATAAGTATGTATTTGTAAAATTGCAATCATCAGCATGAGGGCTCTCGGCCCACAACACGGTGTGCACCGTGTAATAAGAATAAGTATGTATTTTAAAATCACAATTACCAGCGCGAGGGCTCTCGGCCCACACTACGATATGAAACGTGAAATAAGAAAAACTATGTATTTTAAAATCACAATTACCGGCGTGAGGGCTCTCAGCCTACACTATGGTATGAAACATGAAATAAGAATAAGTATGTATTTTAAAATCACAATTACCGGCGTGAGGGCTCTCAGCCCACACTATGGTATGACACGTGAAATAAAAATAACAATCACAATTACCGGTGTGAGGGCTCTTGACCCACACTATGAAACGTGAAATAAGTATAAATATGTATTTTAAAAAACACAATTACCGGCGCGAGGGCTCACGGCCCACACTATGGTATGAAACATGAAATAAGAATAAGTATGTAATTTAAAATCACAATTACCGGCGTGAGGGCTCTCCGCCCACACTATGGTGTGAAACGTGTAATAAGAATAATAATCACAATTACCGGCATGAGGGCTCTCGGCCCACACCACGTTATGAAACGTGAAATAAAAATAACTTTGTATTTTAAAATCACAATAACTGGCATGAGGGCTCTTGGCCCATACCACGGTATAAAACATGAAATAAGAATAAATATCACAATTGCTGGCGTGAGGGCTCTCGGCCCATACCACGGTATTTAAAATCACAATAACCGGTGTGAGGGCTCTCAGCCCACACTATGGTTTAAAATCACAATTACCGGCGTGAGGGCTCTCAGCCCGCACCGCGGTATTTAAAGTCACAATTACCGGCGTGAGGGTTCTCGGCCCACGTTGCGGTATTTAAAATCAAAATTACCGGCGTGAGGGCTCTCGGCTCACACCGCGGTATGAAACGTGAAAAAGTATTAACTATGTCTTTTAAAATCACGTTAACAATTATAACGGTTAAGCACTTACTGAATTTAACTGCATCCATCGAGGAATCCATAGGTGACAAGATAATTAGTCGTCGAAGCGGTTTCAGACTTCCTCAATTCTTAATTTATATTTTTATGGTATTCGATTTGTGCCTCTTAGGCAATTTGACACTGTGCGCTTGCTACCTCGCACAAAAAAGACGATAGAAATGGCGGCACGCGGGAGCGTGACAGTCACCGGAAAATTGTCGGAAAATCATTTCTTTAAATATTGTGCGAATGCTACCTAGTAGAACGAAGGTTACTATTTGTGAACAATTTTTGTATCGAGAATGAAATAACGCAATATAATGTGTTGTTTCATAAGATTTTCTTTAATCTCCTTTGTCAAACCCTTCTCTAAGACAGGGAGCCATAGCTTGGCTAAGCTCTCGTGAATTGCTTTACCGTAATCCGGTACACCCGACGTAGATTCGCTTAAGGCTAAGAGCAATTCGGGGTCCAGACCTGTTTCCACCAAAGAAGGAATAATATCATTTGACGAGGATGGCTCCGTTTCAGGGGCTGCTGTCGGTCCTGAACCAGGACTTATATTATCTGGGGCCATAGTGGGCTCCAGTGATCTTGGTTGTTCAATATTTGACAGTTCCACCGTTTAAAATGTGAGAATAATATCGTTTATTATTTTTATGAAATAAAAATGAGGGTAAATTTACAATACCCAGAATAAAACGTAAAACATACGAAAAATTATTGTAAGTTACTTGAGTTTATTCAAAATGTATTATTTTATATCATAAGCGTGGGTAGCTCGCAGCTAACCACGTATTATCGTATGGAATTGCAGTCAATCACGACTTTCTTATTAACAATTTCGTTTTTATTCTTATAAAATAACAATGAGGGTAGACTTACAAGACCCAGAGTAAAACGAACCCCATACGAAGAATGATTGTTAGTTACTTGAGTTTATTCAAAATTAATTATTTTGTTTCATAAGCGTCGGTAGCTCGCAGCTAACCGCGTTATCGTATGGGTTCGCAGTCAATCACGACTTTCTTATAAATAATTTCGTTTTAATATTGTTATAAAATAACTATGAGGGTAGATTTACAAGACCCAGAATAAAACGAACAACATACGAAGAATGACTGTACGTTACTTGAGTTTATTCAAAACTAATTATGTATTTTGTTTCATAAGCGTGGGTAGCTCGCAGCTAATCGCGTTATCGTAATGTCTCGCAATCAATCACGACTTTCTCATTAATAGTTTCGTTATTTATTTTTATAAAATAACAATGAGGGTAGATTTACACGACCCAGAATAAAACGAACGACATACGAAGACTAATTGTAAGTTACTTGACTTTATTCAAAATTAATCATTTCTTTTTATAAGCGTGGTTAGCTCGCAGCTTACCGCGTTATCGTAAAGACTCGCAGTCACTCACGGGCCCCAACGGGTGCAATCTTCCTCGATGTGGCGAAAGCTTTTGACAAGGTCTGGCATGAAGGTTTGATCTACAAACTGTAGTCCTGGGCTTACCCGATCGGCTTGTACGCATAATACAAGACTTCCTCTCTGATCGGAGCTTTCGCTATAAAGTGGAAGGTTCGTTCTCTTCCCCACGCCCACTGAGAGCTGGAGTACCTCAAGGCTCTGTCCTCTCCCCAATCCTTTTCTCACTCTTCACCAACGACATCCCACGAGTGAATAATGTTCATTATGCCCTCTTTGCCGACGACACGGCCATTTACGCAACTTCTATTTTCCCTTCTGCCTTAGTCAAACGCCTTCAGGGTGCAATCGATGAGTTAGGTCGCTGGTTCAGACTATGGAGGATCGAAGTCAATCCGGAAAAGAGTACGGCTGTGCTCTTTTCCAGGAAACTAGTTCCTAACGTATTCCTCAGGAATACTGCACCAATCAGTCTGTACGGTAGTGCCATTCCCTGGGCTACCGAGGCAAAATACTTAGGTGTCACTCTCGATAGGAAACTGACGTTCAGTCGTCATATATCAGTTGTTCGCAACCGAGCAGCCTTCATATTAGGAAGGCTCCACCCGATGCTCAACAAGAATAGTAAATTGTCTCTTAGAAATAAGTTGACTATTTACAAGACTTGTGTGCGTCCTATCTTCACCTACGCAAGCGTTGTCTTTGCGCACACATCTCCGACCCAATTGGTCAGCCTACAGCGGCTCCAAAATATATTCTTGCGCAGAGCCACGGGTGCTCCCTGGTTCATGCGTAATAGGGACCTTCATAGTGATACGGCCTTACCGACTGTAGCACAGTATATGAAGGATTTGTCGAGGAGATATTTCGATAATGCACCACATCACCCGAACCCGCTGTTCAGGGATGCGGTGGATTACACTCCTCTCGCCAACGTCCCTCCCAGACGTAGGCGTCCTCGTCACGTGTTGTCGGACCCAGATGACATGATTACGGCCAGTCTTGCGGCCAGTTCGATAGACTCTAGCCCACCTGTAGTGCAGGGCTCCGACGACACTAGCTCAGCTCCTTACACACCACACCGTCCCCTCCGGAGGAGGCGTGCACGTCCCCACACCTCCACACGTGGCCGGCCACATTTCTTCAATCGCTACCGGCATGTACCGGGTAGATTCTCACCTATCAGACACACCTGACTGAGTTTCTTGGTGCTTCTTCTCAGTCAGATTTAACGTAGCCTTTCCGAAGCACTGTAGCACAAAAATCCGATTGTTTGTATCCCCGCTTAACGTCCTAAGTCCGAGGACGGCTCAATAGGAGCGCCCTTAGGCATGTTAAGTAAAATTCCCCTTGTTGAGCGCCATTCAGGCTGCTCGCATCTTTCCGGTGAAGCTGTCGGGGTCGTCAGAGACCAACAGCGTATGTCCATTCTAAAAAAAAAAATCGCAATTGACTCGCAGTCAAACCCGATTTTACGATTTTTTAGTGAAGTGAAATTTACTAACGTTTTTCAACGTTCTATTTAACTCGTAACAAAACACTTAGAATGAACTCGCGTTTAATCCTAAGGTGCGTAGTTTTATTTCGTAAAAAGATTTACGGAAGCTAAATTCAGTTTTTATAACTGATTAAGAAATGACGGTCACGAGTTTCACTTGAGCAGTTTTAATAAATAAGATCGGCTATAAAATAGTGATCACTGAACAATAAATACCTTGCTGGTTTTCTTCGTCGGATTCTGAGGATGACGTCCTTAACCTTTTGCGACATTGCACATTGCGTTGTCCTAATCTTGCAATTGATTTTTAAATTTTTTCTTCAATACTGCGCTTAGGCATTTTGAAGAGCGTGTGCACTCGTTGCCTGCACGAAAAGGAATGAAGCTTGCAATGGTGACCCGGCCGGCGGCGGCGGGTACAGACAGCGTACATTTCATTTAAAACTATTGAGATACCTTTAAAAAACGTGCAAGTTGCCCTGTAAGTTTAGGAAACTACGTTGTTAACATATAAACCAACATATATAACATATATTGGTGAAGAAAGAAGGTGGTATAGATATACCACCAGATGAAGAAAGAAGCAACGAAATATTATCTGCACGACTCGACTTACGCCGGCTAAGCCACTGAACCGATTTTGATGACATTTAGTATGGTGATAGTTTATATCGGCTACTTTTTTTAAGACAACGATCCTTTAAATGATATAAAACCTGGAAAAATATTAATGCCCAGTTCAGGCGTGCCGAACTTGAGGGAATAAGTTCTACATTCAAAAAGTCAGCGATAGAAAATTTCTTATACTTACATTTCAACGCAGAAGAAGTTGCGGGTAAAAGGTAATGTTTATATAAATAAGTACCTTCAACGCCACTTATAGTATCGGCACTATCGGCAGTACAAACGGACTACTGGGGCCAAAAAAAGTTATTTTTTGCAGTGTACCTGCACTACAGTCACGCTCCGTAAGGCCATGTGCAAGTGCGAAAGAGATAGCATGATTCTAATGATTTACGAGCCCAGTCGTCATTCGTACTGCGGGTACTCTAACCCTATTATAGTGTTAATTGAATCAGAATGGCGGCAAACGTAGAGTCAAACAACTAAGCAAAAGAGATAAGTAAGTAATAAGTTTATTTATTTCAATAATTAGAGTTTACATACATTTTAAGGTTAAAACATATTTAGATTAGAATAGCAGAATGCTTGTGAAGGTGATTCCGGTCACAGTATAATTTATAAACTAACAGTAGGTTTTGTCTCGGCAGTGTCCTCGAAATAATTACCTACGGCCGCTCGGTACGTCAACACGCAGTAGGGCTGCCCGCTGACTGTCTTTTTTGGGTTACGTATTTGATAATGCTATATTAAATGGTCGTAGTATCTTTTCATGAAATATTACTTCAAATCTTGTAAGTTTTAATTTTAATTATTTCTACTTGGTTCATATTTCTAGTTTCAAAAGTGACTGTAAGTCAGTATGGACTAAAATAATTGCATTTAATGTATTTTGCTTTCAAAATATCAAAAGCATCAAAAATTGTCGTACCATAATTTATGTAAATAAATTCATGGGAACATCTCACACTATCCACGTCCGTACCCAACCGCGGCGCACTCGCGACTGTTGTGTACCTACCGAAGTTTACTGAGATTTCTAAGCGCGTCGTTTCGGCCGTTTGTATGAAGATGGCATACTGTATACTTGATTATACTGTGTTCCGGTTTTCCATAACAAATATGTTTATTTATAGGATACATCTAAAACGATCAAACGAAAGATTAAATAATCTATTAACAGTAACGTTACACTAGGCATCGTCGTGTTGCCTGTTGTTACAGCCTGCGAGTTACCTGAGCCCGACAACAACTGGCGATAGACTGCACTTCACGAATGTATAATAACTAGGTAGTCCTTTATAAAGCGCCAGATTCCTCAGATAATATACCTCACCTCCATGAGAGCGGAATGTTCTCAACGGTCGAAAGAAAAGGCATCTTATAATGAGCCGCACACCCATCCTGCGTAGATAACGCGTCTTATTAAAGCAATTAATTATTTGCAGCGGAAGTTAATCGTAGTCCTAAGCTTCTTAGATCACACAAGATAAAGCTGAATGAAAACTAATATCCGACTATAACTTTTATAATGATGAAAATGTCCTTCTAAAACCCCCAATCATTATAGTGTTCTTAAAATCGCGTGCGGGCGGGCGGCCGGCGGCGGCGGCTCCTTGACTTTCCTTTCTTTATAGATTTACAGAATGGTCGTTAATTTTTTGACGTCAGTTATATATTTTCGAAATCTCCACAATTCAATCTTTCATTTGATATAAAATTTAATACTTTTTTTATGTTATTCGAATTGCTACATCCGCCATGTTCAAATTCTTGTGACATGTGTCTAGGACACGCGCAGCTAGAGGCCTATTTAAAGATTTGGCGCCCCGGGCCATATGGGGCGGCAAAGCTATCTTATCTTTTACTTAATGAAGTAATAAAACATATTGTAGGAACAGAAAAAAATAAGCTTGACAATAAAGGCTTCGCCGCCCCTCGCAGCCTGCCGCCCCGGGCCATGGCCCCCTTGGCCCTAGGGTAAATATGCCCCTGGACACGCGGAACACGAATACAAACTAACGACATCCCATTTATCAAAATATAATTTGTATTTAAAGAGCTACGAGGGAACAGATGATCATTCATACATACACAAACTAACATACAAAGGTACATGACATAGACAGCTAAAATGTACTTAGTCGGGTAAAAACGTAAGATTACCCTGTGAAACCGATTAGGACCACACTGTACTAGGTATCTAGTCTAATATAATTTTTTTTCGCCGACGAAGCTCGTTGCTGGGTCGTCGACCGAGTGGAGGCTGCCGCCAGTGAACGTACTGTGACGTACCTTACGGACTCAACATAGCGGACCCATTGCGCGCACGCCTTCTTCCTTAATAAATTACCTATGTATATTCCTGTACTTTTTAGGGTTCCGTACCCAAAGGGTAACACGGAATCCTATTACTAAACCTATGTCACCTATGTCGTCCATCTGTCCTACCTTCAAAGGATTGTATCTTTCGCATCGTGATAGGTAACCAGTTTATATGGCGGATATCAAAAAAAAAACGGTAAGTAAAATAAAAAGTAAAGGCACCCTCACAAGAAACGTGCTTTTAGGGTTCCGTCTGTCCGTCTGTTTGTCTATCAAGATTCCTTTTTTAGGAACGAATAAACGTAACGAGTTGAAATTGTGCATACTTTTAGTATTTAGATGTGGGCTTCTAAAAACTAAAATTATGTAAAATTTCAATATTAAGATAGAGAAACAAAAAACCTAAAAATTTGATTTTGTTAGTAATGTACTTACATTTAGTTCTAAAGTAAGTGATCGATCACCGTCACCAAGTGTAACAGCCCAAACTCGATTGGTATTTTAGTAGCCACTGAAGAGTTCCCCCTTCCGCCTTCCAGCTCCATCATCAGAGCCTCGTCACCAAGTGTAATGTCTTGAACACGTCAAACAAAAACATAGCCCAACCTCAGCCATTGAAGAATTCCATCGTCAACCTCCCGACCCCATCATCAGACCCTTGTCACCAAGTGTGCTGTATTGGACTTATCAGCACAAATAAAACAGTACAAACTCGAGGGGTTTACTAGCAGTCATTGAAGAGTTCCACTGGCTCCATCATCGGATCAGCGTGGTCGTCCTTCGACGGCGCCGCTACATAACCACGGTACGGCGCCGTACTGTGAAAAATTCCGTTGCACATCACCTTTATAGGTATAGAAATAAGGGCGACGTGCAACGAAATGGCAGGCATTGCGCACCTCATGGTAATGGTACAGCACCATTAAGGCCCGGGCATACCAAACGCGGTTGCGGCGCGTTTGCGGCGCGAACGCGGGTCCGCGCCGTTGTCGAACGGCGCGGGCGGATTTACTATGGCACACCAAAGTAGCCGCGGGACCGCGGCGGTCCCGCGCCGCCGCGGTGTGGCATGGTATATCCGCCCGCGCCGTTCGACAACGGCGCGGACCCGCGTTCGCGCCGCAAACGCGCCGCAACCGCGTTTGGTTTGCCCCGGCCTTTACCGTCTCGCTAGCGTAAATTATCGCTCGGTCCCTTTTACTTGTATCGGCACCAAGCAGCATTGCCGATAGATTTCGATAGCGAGAACCAAACCAAAGCAACCAAACTCATGGTAAGGGCTCAGGACCACGTTACTCGTTAGTACAAGGCGCACACAAACAAGCGCGAGCCGTACCTACCTTTGAAGAGGAACTACTGTTCTGTTTATACTATGCCTGGAGTAAGGTTTCTTATATCAAACGCGGCCATTACGGGTGTCTTATGACTTGAATGAGACTCGCCAATAGAAAGTTAATTGACGTCTAAATTAATTAGAGAAGGAACGTGAGAGTGGTGCATCTTATCTGTAGAGCACACCATGTATATAAAAAACCCTTGGAAAATCTAAACTATTCGTAAAAAGTTACGAATTAAAGACGGTTATCATCTCAAATATTTTTTAAATTTAATAAGTGCCTAGGTAAAAACGGTTCAATTCGAAACGGAGTCGCTTAAATTTAAAATTTAAAAAAAATAATAAGTACGTCAAACTCAATTTTGTTTATTACGAAGCTGTCAAAATCGAGGTTGACGTTTCTTACTTGAAGTTTAGCGACTTTTAAATTTAGCGAACACACTTTCGAATTGGACTCGATTGTACTCTTTAATTCGTATTTCAAAACGTCTATTTGTCTTTAAATGTTTTCGTTAATTTGGGCTATTAACCTTTATTGATAGGTACACATTAATATTTTATGCTATCGCAGACTTTTTTGGAAGACTTTAGAAGGCCAACAATATTGTCATATATTATTTTCTACTATTAATTACTATTTACGCAACGTACCGCGAACATGCCTCTTCTACAACTGTACTATTACCATGAGTTTATGCAAACCGTTCTCGTAATAGAAAACTATCGCTCGGTCTCTTTTATTTGTATCGGCAACAAGCAGTATTTCCTATAGATTTCGATAACGAGAACTGCTCTCGTAATCTCATGGTAATGGTACTATTTTTCTCGCTGTCTTCATGAAAGTTTTTTGAAATATCCAAAAATGTCGAAAAATTATGTACTTAAACCCTCCTTTGAAACACTCTATTTATAAGAGAATACCCAAATATAATCCGTTAAATAGTTTCGGAGTAAATCGTGCGCAGACAGACGGACACTTTAGGACTTTGATTTTAATACGGACATTTGCACCTTTACTTTACATGCTTCCTAGCTGGCCAGGATACTCTCGGACAAGCAGGAAAAGACAGGAAAACTATGACTGAATTAAGTATCTACTTGTGTATGCAAATATGTCACTACACGAGTGCATCACGAGCACGAATTATACAAATTCTCTGATCCCATGGGAATGATGGATGCACGGTTTACGTGCATGTTTGGTAAGGTGCATATTCAATGCATTAACGGGACCGAACGGGCCATTAACCAGCGAGACACGCATGCATGCATTTTGTTATACCCTAGCAGTGGCGAAGCCTGCCTACAAGCCGATTCCTGACGGCTTTACTAAGCTAGAAGGCTACGGCTAGCTGTCAGTGAAGTCCATGTCATGTCAGACTTGCACGTACAATTCTAATTCTTCCGGCTTCCCTTAGGAAATATTTGACGCTTCGCCACTGCACCCTAGTACAGTATTATATAATCTCTGCTAGTACATAACGGGTGCGTAACGGTCGCTATAACAACTTTTCATATAATATTGGTCGACATAACGATTAAGGGATATAATGCACTTTTGGTATAGGTACAAATATTTGGCATATTCTGATATGATTTAACTATCATCAGGTATAATGAACTTGTAATATAACAACTATCTATATAACACTCATTGGGTATAATGTAGTACTGGTATAATCTGGAATACGTACTAATATTATAATAACGTACCTAGTCTGCGTTAAGGCAGGTCTCCGTTAGGTACAAAGACGAGCGAAGCGAGGAGTGTTAGGAAGAACTGCGACCCTACAGCGCGTGAGCCGAGCGAGCGAAGCGAGTGTGCCGCGACAGCGGCCGGCGAAGCGCCAGTCCAGAGTTTTTTTGTATAATACTATTCTACATACGTTCATTATATTAGGTAAACATTATATCAAACATCTATTATACCTATTGAACTTTATACGCCATGAAAATATCTACTTTGTTGTTATATCAATAGTTTATTATGCCCCTTGAGTGTTAATATTCTATGAAATTATATCAAATGTTGTTAGATATATCTAGTGAAAATATATCAAAAGTTGTTATACCGATCATTACACGCCCGTACATAACATGTCTATTGCACTGATGCATGCGATGCAATTCCAAAATGTAATAATATACCTATTATACTTTTTAAATCAGTTGGAAACAGTCAGTTAAAGACATAAGCGCAAACTAAAAATGTGATAGGTACCTATGCAGTTTCATAGCACAGAATAGATAATAGTTGTTCATAGTTTTATTAGTCCAGGCCCTTAGGAGGAGAGGGTTGTTTATCCTGGCTGTCTTTAAACCATACATGTACAAAACCAATAATAGCCCGCTAGGGAACCCTAAAGAACAATGCTCACACCAAATCTGGTGGCGGTGGCACGGCATGTTCGTGAGGCGGAAAGCGTTACATGTTATCAACGATTCAAAATCTCTGCCTGTCGGCTTTCTTTGCCGGCGCACGGCCGGCAGGCCGCTCCAAACGAATGAATGTCGATGCCGACCGTACCTTTTTGTTTGTCTTTTCGTTACGCACACGTTTTTTACCGACTACACAGACGTAATTTTTTTGCGGTTTGGCTAAAATACGTTACCTATAATTGCGATTTAGTATGAGTATCATATCGCTTTGTCATCTTACATTGTGAAGTTTTAATTGAAAAAAAAAAGTGACAAAACAAAACGAAAGTTCGTTACCATAGTAACGACGAATTTCTGTATCACTTAGACCGATGTTGAATGGACTCTATTCGACATCGGTCTAAGTGATACAGAAATCGGTCGTGTTATGTTATAAATAACTCTCCCATTTAAGAATAGTCATTTTAATAGCTGTATTCTTTTTTTTATTGTTTGTTTTTGAGGAAAACAGGCCCTAGCATGCCAGACACAGGGATAAGTTAAACCTGTTTATCTCTGACTATTTCTTTCGTGGGCACTAGTGGGAGAGAGACGCCTTTAGAGATAAGACGGTTTAACTTATAACTTATAGCACTGTCCATTGGTTTACCCTACAAAGAAGGATTGTCAAATTGAACTGGGTGGCTGACCGACTACAAACGCGATAGGGTCGAGTGATTACAATGAGCGTCGTTATGCTCAGAAACCAAAGCGTTTTCTCGTAGTTAGTATTTAGTGAGGCTGCCCGCTTGCGCTCTTGAACACCCGCCCGCGCTGGGGCCGCGTGCCACTCAGCTCACTCGCCGGAGGACCCCCGCCCCTCCGCCGCCACCCCGCGCTCACCAGTCAACGCGCCGCGCCGATCCACGCCGCGCGCCCCTTCCATCACTCAGTTTGTTCCGTTCATGATTTTCGTTCGTTCGTTCGTTCAGTTCAGTTCAATCAGTCAGTCACTCAACGACGTGCATGTGAGGTGGACGTTAAACGATTTACAACAACACTCGGCATTCACGCGGACAACTAGGTCAAATTTCGCGGTATTAATTTTGGGATCTAAAACGATTGATTTAACATCTGTGCTGTGAAAAGAAGTGGTGCCAGTGCAGTGTAGTAGTTAAAAATATTGTCAGTGAACTTGAGATGAGCGGCGTCTTTTGAAGTGTGCGAGATGCGTGCGTGAGCGCAGCGCATGACGTGCTACGAGACGTTGAAAGCTCCGGCGTTCGCCGCAGACGCCCCCATGGCACACCAGTTCGTCAAGTGGTGGCGCAATAAGTTTAGAAATGGATACAAGAAATTCAGCAGTGAGTACTACCTACAAAGGGACAAATTAATCTATCTTTTCATAACGTTGCGCTCCCCGTACCTAGTTAGAGTTAGTATACAACTCCCTCTGCCACCATGCTCGTAGGTACGTTAAAAGCCTGAACTATCAATCAATGTTTGCTTTTAAGCATGCTCTCAGATTCTCTTCCTCAAAACATCAAAATTCTTAATAGGTAACTAGCTCATCATCGTTTCGGGTTTTACGAGTTAGATTGTTTTATTTTGATTGAACATAGTGCGATCAAAACAAACAGGTTAGCAGCGGACCATTTTTTGATACCTAGGCCTAGATAGACGTCCCTATTTAGAGTCCAAACAACTTCTGTGCTTGATGTAAACAAACAAACGCGTAGGTAGGTATCTACTGAATGCAAAACTTAGTTGAGTAGGTAGGTACTATGTACCTATTTATTTATAAAGAATTCAATCAGTACGTGTAGGTACCTAGGTTGGCATCCATAATTAACTCAACTCAACATCAAGCTAACCTTTACAAATAGGTAGGTACCTACATGTTATAATCTGTTGGATTTGACGGTGTAAGTAATTGCTACCAAGATACCTACTGCCTATATAGCAATAGAGAGAAACTTTGATTTGCGGTAGAATTAAGTTAAATTCGCAAAAGCCAGTACACATAGACAGGTCTGTTTCTGATGCATTATTGATGTTCCTCGAATCAAGATTCAGACTGTTTATATCCTTGTCCCTTGTTAGGGTTCCGTAACTAAGTGCCAAAACCGAACCCTTATACCTACATCATGCCTGATGTCCGTATGTCACGCCATTTTACTTGGACACTATTGGGGCTACAAAGTTGAAATTTAACTCTTATACCTACCTGTCTTCTGTGTACTGCTAAACTGCTATATTAATATGTAGTAGGTAACTTTAAGAACAACAATTTTTAAGGACTTGCCCTCCATACCTACTGAACTAGGGAGTGAAAATAAAAAATCTCACTGATATTATCGAATAGGGTATCGTTGGATACCTAGGTCCTCAAAAATTTATAAATACTATCAACGAAAACGTTGGTTTGAACTAGATACCTACGTGAACAAGCTTCTGAGATATAGATAGGCTATTTTAATTGCTCAGTATATTTTGGTCTCTGTTTCCATACAACCTCTATGAGTCGAGGGGCAAAGTTCGTTGGTTATTGAATAAGTAGGTACCTATACTACGGAACCCTACACTGTGCGTGGTCCGACACGCACTTGGCCGGTTTTTAATGCTTATTCCCGGCGCAACGAGGGAACACAAGCACAAAATCGATGATGCAACAAAAGCACAGCATCTCCTAAAAAAAATCCTTTGTGTCAGAGTTACTGCTTACAAATTATTTGCTATAGGCACCTACCTACGGGGATACAGTATTTAGGAAAGAAGAGGCTACAAGCGTGGGGCGGCGACTTCTTTGAAGTTAAAAGGTATCATTGTCTCCGCTTCGGCGAAGAGCTTTCAACTTTTCTCTTTGAAGTTAATCAAATGAGTGACGCGCCACGGTTCTTGCATCTGAAACTTTATTAACAAACTTGCGTCACGTGTTTGGAAATGAAAGACGATGGCATCGCCTTCTAAAATCATAATCTAACTAGATATTTAGAAATGAAATACAAAACAAGATCAAAGATATCTCGGTCTTTGAAGTGTATGTAGGTATCTACCTAGTATAATACCTATATATCTACTTAAGATTAGACGAGCAGTCTCGTCTCACGATTCAGTTGAAGTTTCAAATGTTAATAGGTAGTTTCTGATAAACGAAAAATGTCTTAAGGCCGGGGCAAACCGAACGCGGTTGCGGCGCGAACGCGGGCGAATATACCATGCCACACCGCCGCGGCGCGGGACCGCCGCGGTCCCGCGGCTACTTTGGTGTGGCATGGTAAATTCGCTCGCGCTGTTCGACAACGGCGCGGACCCGCGTTCGCGCCGCAAACGCGCCGCAACCGCGTTTGGTGTGCCCGGGCCTTTATTAACACGCTTTTATTAGCTTGACCTGTATGTACCTATGTAGGTATGTAATGGAATCTTTTAGCGTAATTTTAACCTACTTCTAATTGTCGTAAATATTTGAAACTTTGCAAGTGTATGCAATTCGGATGACAATACAATAATTTGGTACCATCGAGCTGATCTGACCATGGAGCCAGGAGGTGGATAGTGGAACTCTTTAATGACTACTGGTAAACCGCTCGAGTTTGGGCTCATTTGGTTTGCAATTCGGATGACAATACCATAATTTGGTACCATCGAGCTGATCTGACCATGGAGCCAGGAGGTGGATAGTGGAACTCTTCAATGACTACTAGTAAACCCCTCGAGTTTGGGATCATTTTGTTTGGTTTGACCAGTCCAATAGGTACCTATACTTTATAGATGAGGGTCTTTTGTACTATTTAATGCGTTATTTACAAGAGCGTATTTCTTTAGTTTTTGTGTAAATTATAGCTTAAAGGTCCGGGCAAACCAAACGCGGTTGCGGCGTGTTTGCGGCGCAAACGCGGGCCCGCGCCGTTGTTGAACGGCGCGGGCGAATGTACCATGCCACACCGCGGCGGCGCGGGACCGCACTACTTTGGTCTTTGGTCTGGCATGGTAAATCCGCCCACGCCGTTCGACAACGGCGCGGGCCCGCTTTTGCGCCGCAAACGCGCTAGAACCGCGTTTGGTTTGCCCGGGCCTTAAGAAGACTAAAAAAAACACGCTTTAATACTGTAAACCTCTGAAAAAATAGAAACAAGAAATTGATCTACCGCCGTGCCCATGCTTTATTATATACTGTTGAAGAAATATATAGTACCTACTTACGCAAAAATACTATATTTCGGTCAGTCCTTACAAATGGGCTTTGAGTTGGCCGTTTGGTTGGTTGGTTGGTTCGTTGTTCAATAGGCATTTTCACAGCTCGGATAGCCACAAGATGCGCAATTAGAATGTTAGTAAGACGAGTTTTGTGTATTAATTATCTCAATTAGATTTTAAACTATGAGGGGGTCGAAAATGGCCCGAAATGGTTCGTAACGTGTAATATTTATAACTTACGGCATGTACGTCGCCTCGCGAACTTGCCTTGAACTTGGCTGACACACTGACGTGTTTAATCAATCATACCTTACATTATTTTGAAAAAGTTTTTCTCGTAAAGTACTAATAGGTACAATATATTTGCTTTCAGTGTACTATTTTATTTACACCTTTGCCTGGAAAATACTAAATTTGCCCCATAAATAGTTCGCACGCAACAGTGGCGAAGCGTGAAATATTTCCTAAGGGAAGCCGGAATTAGAACCGTACCTGCGAGACTGACATTTTGTTAGAGTAACATGGACTTCACTGACAGCCAGCCGTAGGTTTCTAGCTTGGTAAAGCCGTCAGAAATCGGCTTGTAGGCAGACTGCGCCACTGGTTCGCAACCCTATTTGTCGCACCGTGCGTTACTGTCAAACTAGTCAAATATGTAAGTGCACTGAGCGACAAATGACTCGCGGGCAGGGCCCCAATTCTCGGTGCATTCGAGATAATGTCGATTGCGAGATTAAAAGTCAAGGTACATACAGTTGTGTCAAATGACTGTATGCACTGACGTTTGATCTCGATTGTGAGATTATCTCGAGTCCACCGAGAGTTGGGGGCCTGATCGTGTCGTGCTAAAAGTGCTGTTCGTATGTCACAGCCACTTTTTCTCAACGATAAAGTAACACAGCTGATATAGGTATTTTACCAGTACTTATATAGAAGAAACACGCCCGAAAACAGACAAACTAGACAAAGTATAGGTACAATAATCAATTTAAATCGCAAATAAAATTAAGTGATTTAATAAAAAAAACAATTGATTTAAATCAAGTAATTTATATCATATAAACACTGCTTTTGAAGAAACCAAATTAGATATAGAGTACTCGTATGCACATAGGTACGACTGCGGTGAAACCCAAATGGTGTTTTAACCGACTTCAAAAAAAAGGAGGAGGTTCTCAATTCGTTTTTTTAATGTTTGTTCCTTCAGAACTCCCTCATTTATAAACCGATTTTGAAAATTCTTTTTTTAATCGTTAGGGTATACCTACCTCCAGTTTAGTCCCGTTGTAGTCAAAGTCGAGTTATGATGGGAGGATCTATGAGGAATCGATGGAACTCTTCAAATACCTATTATGGGCAAGCATAGAGCAATTTTAGTATTTTCTGTAATAACTCAAGCAGTTACGTTCCAAATGCATTATTTGGTAAAGTGGAACTGTTGATGAAGACCATAGATGAACACGGGAACTCCTAAGTGTTGAGTAGGTATTTCACGGTTGGCGATTATATTGCTGTATAAAGTTCTGAAGCAACTTATGTCCATGAAAATCGGCAAAAATTGGCATTATGCTATTGTTACTTGATGGAGTAAATGTGTTTCGTTAAATAATAGGATAATAAATAAAATGTGCAAAAAAAACCTTACTTTTCAAAGGCTATTTGAAGTCCATTTTTTGATTTTATAAGTTATATGAATAATTTTATGTTGTTTTATAAATTTTAAATTTAAGTCTTTTTTATTTTCCTTATATATATTTGTTAATAAATATGACAAAAATTACAGTGTTTTTTTAAAAATCGGACAGATGCGAGTTAAACTCGCGTGGAGAGGGTTGCGTTCCGTAAATGATTATTTGAAATTTCCTATGTTACTTTAAATACCATAGACTTCTTAAAAGTTTTCCTGTAATCTATAGGCCAAGATCTATTTAATGTATTTTTTTCAAAATTTTAGGCCCGTAGGTTCAGACATAAGGGGGAATGGTCAATTTTCGCCTATATTCTTAAATAACTTCAAAACTATTTTTTTTTTATTTATATACCTAGGAAAATAGGCGAAAACTGACTGAATAATAAATATTGAATTGAATTATCTGAGAAACTGCTGGGCCATAAATTTTGAAAAAAATATAGAAAATTGATCTTTGCCTATCGATTACAATATTTAAGAAGTGTATGGTACCTATTTGAAGTAACATAGGGAATTTCAGATAATCATTTTCGGAACGGAACCCTCTCCACGCGAGTTTAACTCGCACTTGTCGTTTTTTTTCTTTTTGAGGTACAGAACCCTAAAAATCAATTGGATTTTAGAAGAACTTTTTGATTTTTGATAATTAGGGTTCCGTACCTCAAAAGGAAAAAACGGAACTCTTATAGGATCACTCGTGTCTGTCTGTCATTTCTGAACTATGACCTGTCCAACAAAAAAATTATAATTGAAATTGGTTCACGAGGTAAGAAATTATGCGTGAACGAACATACATAAAATATATATATTTATTTATTTATATTGGTCGAATAGATAACCTCCTCCTTTTTGAAATCGGTTAAAAAGCTTGCCAGGCCCCCAATTGTCGGTGCATTCGAGATAATCTCATAATCTAGATTAAACGTCAGTGCATAGAGTCGTTTGACACAACTGTACCATTACCATGAGTTGCGCAAACCGTTCTCCCTATCGAAAACTGTTGCTTGGTCCCTTTTACTTGTATCGGCAACAAGCAGCATTTCCGATAGATTTCGATAGCGAGAACGGTTTGCGCAAACTCATGGTAAGGGCTCTGTATGAATCTGACGTTTAATTAATCGCGCGTTTAAACGCGTTTGGTTTGCCCGGGCCTTTAAGAGTGCTAACGCTAAGGCACTTCTTTAGGTCGCCATTCCATTGTTCCTTTACCGGTGAAGCTGACAATTCCATATGTTCAATCAAAGGAAAGATCCTTTGTGATCAATACCAATATCATAAATGTGAAAGTACCTAACTCTGTCTGTTACGTTTTCACAGCTATATTAGGATAGCAAAGAGGTTTACTCAGGCAGGGTTGTTCAGGAGATAGGTTTCTGTATGTCTAAAGTAAAAATTAAGTCAGAGATTATGCCAATAATCTCCGGATTATGTAAAGGAATTCCAACTTTCGATAAAAATAACAAACAGCAGATGTGGTCTCGTGGACTACGTCGGGCCGATCGGCTCTGTGGCCCTTCCAGGAATCTAATAAAGGCCGGCGCGCCCGAGACAGCCTTTGTGTTTCGCCGACTCCTTGTAGGTATTTCGATTCGTTGTCATTCAACGATTATTGTTTTCATTTTCTTGCTCTTATTTGAAGCGCTATGAATTGAAATTAAGTCAGTTTTTAGGTTCAAATTAAGTTCAATTGTTATTCGTTAGGTATTTCATTAGGTATATTCTTATTTCCAGGTTTAATTATACAAATTATGTTAAGATACCGACAGATCTTGCCTTAATTTTTCGTGGTCTACACTATTATATAATAATCCATACTAATATTAATATAAAAAATGCGAAAGGAACTCTGTCCGTCTGTTGTCTGTTACGTTTTGACGGCTAAACTGCTAAACCGATATTGGTGAAATTTGGGAAGGAGATAATAGGTATGAGCCCTGAGAAAGGACATAATATGTATTGGTTTTGGGTGACTAATGAAAAGCAAGTTTATAGTTGAATGATAATATTTATTCTATTATCTTAGGAGAGTCGTGTCGTGCGCGTGTTCACTCTGCGTAACGTTACGAACGAGACGAGGCAACAAGTAACAGCATAGCTATTTGCCTGCTATATAAAAACAAGGGAATCTGAAGTGCTGGACGAAATAATTACTTGTGTGAAAGAGAAAATCTTTCAAAGTATTAGTTAAAAAGAGACAGATTTATTTATGCTAATTCCAACACATAAGCTATTATTTTCAAACAAAAACAATCCCTAAATGGCGATACGGGCTGAAAAATGTATTAACGGGAAGTTCGTGCATGCCCAATGAGAGCCCGTTGATGTCGTTTATGTATCTGCGGGATTTACCTCTAAACAGCTGAATCGATTTTGATGTAATCTGGTATCGAGATAGTTTGCGCCCTAGGGAAGGACATGGGCTACTTTTTAAAGACAACTAACTCCTAAAATGGTGAAATAGGGCCTGGTAAATTTATTAACGGCCGTTCGTGTGTGTTCGACAAGAGCACGTAATTTGAACGAAAAAATGTAAATTTTAAAGGTCGCTAACATGAAAATTCGTTATAATTCGAAGTTTTGGAGAACAGTAGGTATTAACTAGTTAGTCTCCTATAACCTATAACTCATGAACCGATGAAGCTTATGTATCTACCTACTTAGTTGTGATAGACCTTTTAACTTCGTTATAGCAAGCTTTCATTTAAGATATTATTCAAATTATTAGAGTTTTCAGGTTTGGCTCTATTAGGGTGGAACAGAAATGTCACCTTTAAAGCTCATTATATCCTAAACGGTCCCTAAAAAATGGACTGACTTACCCTTAATAGTTTATAAAGAGCTATTCACCCACGTCCCATTCAAGGTTGCAGAATGAAAAAAAAAAAACGCCAGCTTATTCTTTACCTAAGTGCGCGGGAAAACATTAAAGGCCGGGGCAAACCAAACGCGGTTGCGGCGCGTTTGCGGCGCGAACGCGGGTCCGCGCCGTTGTCGAACGGCGCGGGCGAATATACCATGCCACACCGCGGCGGCGCGGGACCGCCGCGGTCCCGCGGCTACTTTGGTGTGGCATGGTAAATTCGCTCGCGCTGTTCGACAATGGCGCGGACCCGCGTTCGCGCCGCAACCGCGTTTGGTGTGCCCGGGCCTTAAGGCCTAAGTTCCACTACGCGGCTAGTCGCGCGCAACTCCTATTTCCTTCAGAGTTGCAGCCGCGTCAATGGGTATGGTATATGAATGACATCTGCACGTCTAGCACGACCTACCCGCGAGTCATTTGTCGCTCAGTGCATCCCTTACACATTTGACAAGTTTGACAGAGACGCACTGAGCGACAAACGACTCGCGGGCATGTCGTGCTAGCCCCCCTGTAGAAATAGGAATCGCGCGCGGCTAGCCGCGTAGTGGAAATTAGGCTTAATAGTCTTACAAAAGATCAGCTTTGTAACTTAAATCGTCTTCAAGAAAAAGTGATTGTGACATAAAGACAAACAGAGGTGACGAAACTATAAGGAAATACCTATTAGTCTCTATGCTGTGTTGCAGCGCCATAACCGGGCGCATGTAGGTAACTAAAAATTTTCTGTTCATGTGAGCAATCAATAAACAAAATAAAATGAGAGGGCCCGGGCAGTAGGCCCCGCGTGGCAAGTTCTTGGATTGAGGGCTACACAGATCGCTATCCTGTTTTATAACTGTTGATTTCCCCAAATTCCAGTCGGCACGGACAGCGAGCGCACCGACACCGAGGAGCTAGTAGGGCGCGCGGCGTCGCAGTGCTCGGCGCCCCCTGACTTGCTCCCGAGCGAGGCGCGAGCGCTGCTGCGGCCTGCCTCGCCGGACCTGCCCCCGCCGCCTGCGCCGCCAGCCGACATCAAGCCTCGGATGCGGTTTGAGGTAAACTTCAATTTCGTAACGTTTGAACTCCCTGTGCAAGTTCACAACGACTGCCAGCCGTGTCATTCTGTAACGTGCAAAGTGCTTCACTTGCCGACGACGACGCCTCCTTCCCGCATACAAAACCAGTTAGTGCAAGGAATAGAACTCGATGCGAGTGATCGCCCCGGAAGTTACAATCACACCCCAGTTCGATGAACAGTAAAGTTTTCGCACATCGGACCAGGGACCGTCTTAAGCTAGGCTGGGGCCCTTGGGCACACAAGAATTTGGGGCCCTTTTGGAAAGTAAAAAAGCGAATTAAATAAATGTGTGAGAGAAATTGTCGGTCCTTCGGAGCCCTCTGAGAATGGGGCCCTGGGCACGGGCCCCGTGTGCCCTTATGGTGAAGACGGTATTGCATCGGACCTTTACGCACAACGTTCACTTCAGCAACACAGACACAACAGTCATGACACGCAAGCAACGTGAATTCGTATCATAGTTACTGTAGTCGTGCAAGTAAGATAGTACCGATCTGTAAAAATGAAATGAATACCGAGTCTTCTTACCCTAGAACTCATGTTACAAGCCCGTAGATAGGGGGAAACCACCTTCCCGAATCTGAATCTTATGCGCCACCTAGTCGTTATACACTCACTCGTGGACATGGCACCTTATGCTCGTACGTTGGTAATTATTAGGCGCTTGAAGGCCCAGGTGACAAATTAACATTGGTTGAAACCTTCATCTAAACCAAATTTGTTAGGATAGGGAACCAGCCGACATAAGGATTCTAACGATACTTCACACTTTGACATCCGTTGAGAAATTAACATGTTAAGGCGGAATAAAAACAATCACAAATAAACTTCCTTACATGACCCTGAAAACAAAGTCTTTTTTGTCTTGGCACTCGTGTAAGCGAATGCAACGCGAATCTCTCAGGGCAAACTAGAATTTTTGCGCGGCCTGTACTCGCCATGGCCTAGCAGATTGGCATGGAACAATACGCGAGCTTATTAAAGGCGCGGCGAGCCTTTTGAAGCGTCAGATAAGAGCGCCGTCATCGTCCACGGCGCGAGATTGCGCGCCGGCGCCGCCGGTTATCTTTAGTCCATTCATAAAAGTTGTTGATATCCCGTTGCCAATATATAACTATTATTATACTTCGTTGGTACTCGTACATAAAGAGTTGTCGATTCCGACGAATAACCTATATACTTATTCTGTTTTAGGAATTGACTTGTGACGTCGAGCTCCAGCATCCAGAGTCATCCAAACAAAAACCGGTTCAATTTTCATTCACACTCTACGATCTGGACGGACATGGACGAATGACTAAGGATGTAAGTACATTATATCTATTAAAGTCCTACCCGGCGAATAAAGTATACTTAGCGTTGTGCAAGAATCTTGAAACAAATATGTATTGTAGTATGGAATCTATTTTTTATTTTCGTCCACTGGTATCTTGATAAAAGTGATAAATCAAGAGCAAAAAAAAACCGTAAACCCTTATTTCTAACTAAAATCCGTAAAGGCTCCCTTAAGGCCGGGGCAAACCAAACGCGGTTGCGGCGCGAACGCGGGTCCGCGCCGTTGTCGAACGGCGCGGGTGGATATATCATGCCACACCGCGGCGGCGCGGGACCGCCGCGGTCCCGCGGCTACTTTGGTGTGGCATGGTAAATCCGCCCGCGCCGTTCGACAACGGCGCGGACCCGCGTTCGCGCCGCAAACGCGCCGCAACCGCGTTTGGTGTGCCCAGGCCTTTATCGTGCGACACTTATACATGAGACTTACTAATCAGAAGACAATAATGTACACTATAATTTCATCCGTCGGTTTTTCAATTTATTTTGTAATTTTTGAGTAAATTATACTATTCACTGCGGCGCGTGAACTAAGGCAATTGGGGAAGGACCGAGTTGGAACGCTCAAGGTCATCGGCGTGGGGTACGCCCTTAAATTAAACCAACAACGTCTTCTCACGTCACACTACTGTTTTGGTGGAAACTATCCTGAAGGAGCGTGGCAAACTGTGTGACATGCCTGCCCACTTACTTAACCTTTTGAACCCCCAGTCAGATGTAGCCAACAGCAGATTTCCGTGCCCCTGACGCTACGATATGCCGTATTCCATACATTTGGAAAATAGCATCTTTATGTGACGTAGACACTGAAATCTCTTGTTAGTGGGATTTTTCGAATATCAACCCCTAAGGGGGTGTCCATTTATTACGTGAGGCATTTTTTTTTAAATTTTGAGCCCCCCTCCATCTGTAAGGCGCTAGTAACAACCAATTACGCTGTCATATGTTATAAATGGTATTGTAGATTGCATAATTTATGCTTACAGGATATAGCTGGTATAGTATCCACAATATACGAGTCAATTGGCAAGTCGGTCACGGTTCCCCACTATGGCTCTAAGACGATACAAGTTCGGTTGACAGTCGTGCCCGAGGACGACAACACTCGGAGTCATCGCAACCGACGCGAGGGTCGGAGACAGCGGCGGAGAGAGACCACCACAACGACCCTTCCTGAGGAGCACGAGCCAAGCGAGGAGGACCGCAGAGAGAGATCTCCTGATGACGACATATCCTCAAAATCTTCGTGTTCCGGAGACCGGAGACCCGCGCAGCGCCCGCCACCGCTCCAGCCCTCCAGAACTCACCGCTACCACCGCAAGGAACATCGGGAACGCAAACACACGAAAAAGCGCTCAGGCAGTTTACAAAGACGTGAACTTTTTGAAATTATCCAGGCGAACATGGAAAAGAACCATTTGAGTTTTCAATCCTCAAGGTTAGTTAATATTAGTAACAAATTATCTATATATAAAACACTAACGTGACTCGCTTATAGACAAAGCACAGCCTAAACGGGTGGTCCTAGAGGTTTGAATTCAGAGGAGACATTCCTCGAGTAGAGGTGCACTAAGGAGGGATTTTTTGAAATATATAGGTGATAAAGTTTGTATGGAAAATACCGCGGGCAAAGCTGTGGCGGGGTCCGCTAGTTAATTATATCATACAACAGTGGCGCAGCCTGCCTACAAGTCGATTCCTGATGACTTTACCAAGCTAGAAAGCTACGGCTAGCGGTCAGTGAAGTCCATGTTACTCTAACTAAATGTCAGACTCTCACGTAAGATTCTAATTCTTCCGGCTTCCCTTAGGAAATATTTGACGCTTCGCCACTGTCATACAATTCAATTTTACAGTAAATTATATTCTTGACAACCTTGTCCACAGAAAGCCAAGTGACACTGTAGCCAACGAGGAGGAGATAATAAGAAAATATCAGAAACTCCGGAATAGATCATACACAATTAACGAGAAACCATCAAAAACATTCCATTCAGGGAAGTCTGATCATTCCGGGCATGGATACCTGGATCTGGCGTGCGGGGGCGACTCCAACTTGTGCCGCTATGACCGCTACTTGCACGCGGTGATATGTTCGTCGGCGCGGCACGCGCACACCGGCTTCCACCAGAAGCAGACGCCGCGGCCGCGCCCGCCTTCGCATCACCCAAACCCACCGCGCTCGCGCTCACACGACTTGCCCACACAACTGCCACAACCCAGAGTACTACAAATCATATTTTTATAGAACTGGACAATGTGCCTGATGCTACCCTAATCAACTTCAGTGTGTGTGGAATATAATAATGGAATAGTGAGTTACCAGTGCTGTGTAGCGGTGAGAATGTTTTGTGACTATTGTCAATGAACACGATAGAAACTAAGATAGGTAATTTACAAAATTAACTGCGGTCAATAGTCAATATTTATTAAAGATGTGAACTGTGCAACTATAATTACGATTATTAATAACCGCGTCAACAGCTTAAAAACTGTTTAAACATTTCTATAAATGCGCCTGTTTAACGTTTATTCGAAAAAGTGCCTTATATTAGGTTTAAATCCTAAGCTTATAAAACATTGTTTTTCAGGTAATTTAGTTGCTAGTTGTCAATGCTCATTAGATAATGTACCTTTATAAATAAACTCATTTTTCGAGTTGACAGACTGATTTTAGTTTAAGTGTTAGATTCTCTAAAGACTAAAGTTTATGGAATTGTTATAATAAACTTATTTCAAAACGACTACGATGGTACTTAACATGTATAAAAAGTATTGCTACAATGAATGAGTTGGAGCAGCTATTTTAGTTATAATGCACTTCAATTACCTGTACCAGTATTTATTTTTCTATGGAAATAATTATTGAATCTCTTCAAATGTTGCACTCATCTACCTCTTATATTTACTTCTTAGTTTAAAATTGAATCTTTGCAACGTCTGAATCCTAACTTTAAAGATAAGTTCTTTTGTGATAATTTGGAACTAACTTTTCTTGCAACACATCGTGAACTTGTTACAAAGTTCTAGTGGGGCATGAAGTTCATTTTGTTAATGTAAGGTGTATATTGTACAAAGTGCTCGATCTTGTCAAAATATTTATTGTCAAATATAAAATATAACCATACGAATTTACAAAATGTGTACATTATTTCATTCTATACTATAAATACATGTATACTAATTGCTCAACGGCCCATAATATCTCCTTCCCACTGATCTCCGTGCGAACGCTTTATAATAATTCAAAATAATTAATACAACAGCAGTCATTGCTATAGTAGTCTCTTTCGGCAAACTGCATTTTTCCACAGAATAAGAGTGTGGTGATATAGTGGCCTGAAAGATAAGGTAAATTTAGTTATTCATTTCTTATTATTACCACTAAGAAGTAAATAAATTAACGGGTTGCCAGACCACTTTGCAGGCTTGGCATCAGGGCTGATATGATTAAATTCAACTGATTGTTTTGAAGATATCTATGATTTAAATCAAGTGATTTTGAAGAAACTAAATTCGAATTAAGCGACTGCGACTGCGGTGAAACCTAAATGGTTAGTTTGTTCTTTTATTAATTTGAAATTTTAAGATTTTTTTAATTTTCTTTGTTCATTCATCATCAAACATGACAAAATTGAAAGTTTAAAAAAAAATTGATTTTAGAAGACCTTTTTATTAATCTACACATATTAATAAAATCGTAAAGTAGAGAAAGACATTGAAGATAGCAATGAAAAAACGTTATGGGGGGCTTCAAAATGAGCAACATAAACTTGTGTGTGCACGATAAACTTAAATAATGCTGTCTTCGATATTATATTAAGGGAAACTTCAGGCAGGACATTGGATATAGAAACTTTTGGAAATAAAACTGGAAGGGGGTAGAAGTTAGTACCTATGGAAAATACAATTTCGATAAACTTGAAACTTGGTAAGAATACTCTTCACAACAAATAATTAGGTAAACGTTACAAAAAAAATTAAACTACCCCTAAAATGGGATGACCTCGGGGCGTTAAACTTTGTATGCGAAGAGCCGATAAGTATATGTTATGAATTTGAGATTTTGTATACAGTGCAAAACAAACAATTAGGAAGGTGATCTAGAAAAACACGAAAATACTCCTAGTCTTAGACTTTGTTTTGGAAAAACTGAATCCATTTGTTTATCAACTTGAAACTATAAATGCAGTTCAAACAAACAATTAGGTAGGCGATCGAGAAAAATACGAAATAACTTCTAAAAAGGGGTGTCTTAGGGTATTCAACTTTGTATTGGAAAAACTTTCAAAAAAGGTCAGGATGTAAATTAAAAAAAAAGAATTAAATCAAAAAATCCGATTTTTTAAAACAATACTTGATTTTTATCAACCCTGCTTGGCAGCGAGCCGTTTCATGAGCCAAGGGCTACCGTAGTAGGTATAAACGGGACAGCAGTGGCGAAGCGTCAAACATTTCCTAAGGGAAGCCAGAAGAATTAGAACCGTTTAGTTAGAGTAACATAGACTTCACTGACAGCTAGCCGTAGCATTCTAGCTTGGTAAAGCCGTCAGGAATCGGCTTGTAGGCAGGCTGCGCCACTGCCGGACAGTCAAACAAAATATAGCTCAATTGTACCTACGTGTGCATGCCTTGTACGTAGGCACCATAAGGCCCGTCACATACATTCGTTTTCCTGATTCGATTTCCGAATTCGTTTTCCGTATGCGGACACCCCGAACGCAAGCATTTCATATAGGTAAATAGTTCTACATGACACACACGTTCGTAATTTTTCCGTACGGAATTCCGAACGGAATTTGTTAGAATGTGTGTGTCATGTTGAACTATTCATATGAAATGGCTGCGTTCGGGGTTTCCGAATACGGAAAACGAATTCGGAAATCGAATCAGGAAAACGAATGTATGTGGCGGGCCCAAGGTTAAGTTCAGATGAACGCGCGTCGACGCGCGGTTTGAGATTGTAACAAATCAATGTTGTTGTATATACATGACCGCGCGTCACCGGGCACGCGCGTTGACGCGCGGTCATGTACACAACAACATTGATTTGTTACAATCTTAAACCGCGCGTTGAACCAACCGCGCGTCGACGCGCGTTCATCTGAACTTAGCCTAAGGAATTTCAGAGAGTGCCACGAATGCGCCAGGCGGGGGAGCGCCATTATCATGTTCGGCTGAGTATCTTTAGTATAATAAAATAGTAGAATGGTGGTGTTTTTACATTAAATTTATATGAGAAAAAATTATGTGGAACCAGTAGATACAAAAAAATATTTGCCTTGGTATTATTATTAGTCGAAACTAATAATAAACAATAAAAAATAATAAAACATAATGTCTGGAATTATCTTCGTGTATTGACTTACCAATATGTACTTAGGATCGGGCCTGTTTCTCCATGAAAATGACGGCACGGAGTATTCATAAAATTCTATTCCTACATTTTCATCTCGATGATGCACTAAACACCCGTGATGTGTGTGCCCACCGAACACCACTCGCGGTTTGATCTTATCAGTGAGGTAATCAGTTGCTTCTCGTGATAAAGCATCAATTTTATTTCTAAATCTCTGATTTCTCTGAGGTAGTGGTGAGGCATCTGGTTCATTACATTCTGCATCCGATATTCTGTACAAAGGAAAGTGCTGAAAAAATGTATTAATTATATAAAGCAAGATATGGAAGTAGCAGTCGGTGACGGTCCATAGAATCCTATAATAGCTATTCCAAGTCACCAACTACTGTTTTCATATCGACCCCATGCACACGGCAGAATCAATTTCTTGTTTCTCTTTTTACCCAACTGCAGTGAAGTAAAAAGGAGGGTTATGTTTTTCGCGATTTTGTAAGTACGTATGTATGTATGTAATCACTCCATTAGTTACCACTTGAGCCAAAAGTACTGAACCCATTTTAACAAGTGGGCAAGTTGGGTGTCAAATAAGGGAGGCAAAATGCCCGGGTGACATAGGGCATATTACGCGGAAATCCAATATGGCGGACAATATAATTATAGAGGACATTTAGTTTCTTAATATTTTCTACCCATCCGTAAGTAAGTATATCGATATCAAGCGAAAGGGCTCAACGAGAGCATGCCAAAAATATATACGTGTTGTGTTGGTATTTATATATACTGCTCATGAAGGAAAGGCGTGAAATGATTCTCCAGTCTTCGGATGATTCTTTAGCGTAGCGTTGGACGGGCGGCTCAACAGATAAATCTCTAAGACCTTGAAATGCGACTTGCGCCGATTCAATACCAATGTATTGAAGAGGCGATAGACGGGCGTATTTTGAAATTTGGCACCCGGGCCAATAAGGCCCTATTTCCACTGAGCGTCTAGCCGCGCGCGACTAGCCGCGTGCGACTCATTTCCATCGAAGTCGCGGCCTCCATACCCATTGACGCGACCGCGACTCCATAGAAAATGGCAGTCGCGTGCGGCTAGTCGCGCGCGGCTAGACGCTCAGTGGAAATAGGGCCTAAGTTTCGCCGCCCCAGAAGTCAAGGAAAGAACGATTTAAATAAAAAATATAACGTTTTTAATTATTTCTAATGACGTCTACATTTTTTGCGGTGTACAAATTTATTTACAAAATCATCAATGATGATTTCGTTACGTAGTTGTTTTGTTAAACAGGCTTCAATATTGAGAATCGCTTAACTATTTAAACGTTCTTCACAAGTCCGTGAGCGAAGATAATTCTTGATTGAAATTGACCAGAAAAAATTAAAAAGATGAGAAGTAGAAGTTGGGTGAATGGCACGCGGCTACGCTACGCCGCCCCTGGCGGATTGGCGCCCCGGGCCATAGCCCGGTTAGCCCTAGGGTAAATACGCCCCTGGCGATAAAGCAAACAGCCACACCATACCACAATCTCTAAATGCGATTCTCTTTACGTCCTTAATCTCTTCTCAGCTGATGTCACCTTTCGAAGCGCTGGTAGATTCAGACATGTAAAAGAGCCCATGTGGCCTACTTGCAAAATAAATATTTTCATTTTCTTTTTTTTTCTTTTTCGAACTGTGTCGCTATTTTATACCACGCCATATATTATACATATGTAAACACACTGTCGTCACAATGAAATAGCGACGCAGTTCAGCTTAGGGCCTAAAGACAATCGCATTAAGAGATCGTGGTAACCCCCCTGCCTGGGGCTCCAAATTATTTGTAAGATTCTGTTGGGCAGAACTGGTTAGCGATACTGGAAACCAAGGTGTAATCATTAATTTCAATAAGAAAAGAATGTTAGTTTTAAGATAAAAAATTTCATGCCGTCCATGGTTAAACATGAATTTGTTAGTGTTTCCGAAAGGATGAGATAGCCAAGTAAAATACTTACTTTACTAATGTCATTTAAATGCAAAAGTTGATGTTAAAATGTTGAATGGAAACACAGAGTATTTTATAGTATTAAGTAGTTTTGGCTCTAGGTGGTTACATAGTGATCATGTGATTACATACATACATACTCGCAAAAAAAACCAACCATGCCTTTGCTCAGTGCAGTTGGGTAAAAACAATTGGACATAAGAAACATACTTGCATTAGTATTGGTCGGCTGTACTTCATATTTGAAATCTCATCACACTGGTCTGGGTTTATTGAACATTCCAGTGCTTCTGAAACAATAAAAACATGTCACTGAATCTTCTTCATTTTCTTGGGAAATATCAGTATCTCCACGCACACTGAACCTGACTAGAGAGACTTCATAGTGTTCTGTATACAATATTTTGTAGTGTTTCATATTCGTTATTAGTATTATTAGGAAATGCAATGTTTTATATCAAATTGTTTTTTTTTTAAGATTTGTAGCCCTTACATCTCCATCTTTATACTTGACCGTGGATAGTGTCTACATCTCCATTTAACCTAGATAATATGATCCCTTTTAATATGATCCTATGTATGGTTATGTAAATCCCACATTTCTATCAGTATACCTGTAGAAAAGCTAATTGGTGGAGAACTGTGAGGATTCTGAGTATTTTTGCCTACCCATATATTTTGAAACCGGAGAAAACTTCTCATTTGTGAAACTTACCAGATATTTTTTCAATGGTATGTTTAGCTTCCCTGCATAAGCGACACGAGTCACCTTCCATTGCCATTGAATTTATGAGGACAAAATGGCTATCTTTCATTGTTACCATCTTCACAGAAGATGTATTAAAAGACTTGAAAAACCTTTGTGCTGACCCAGGTCTGATGCTAAAAAATAAAAGTTTTTTTTGTATATAATATTACATTGTTTTAAAATTTAAACATGGCAATGCTAAACACCAATATTGTATTCAAACCACATAGAGAAATTAGACTACATCAGCGTTTCGTACAGTGAAGAGGAAAGTCTGGGTTTGAGTATCTACTTTTCCTATTTTCATTGAACATCAAAAAAATAAGTCAATGTAGCTGCAAGTAAGACTTAATTGGGTCCATGTTTGTCCTGCCATAAAAAGAGTTTTGTAAACATAACTAGTTATACAAGCAATTACATTATATATTAGCAAAAGCTCTGAGTTTTGGCCAGCCTAGCTCTCACACAATGAATTAATAATATACATACTTATAATGAAATCCTATATCATGATTGCCAGCTACAATATGCATTTTCACAGCATCTGGCACTGAGAACAATTTGTTGAAACGCTGCACATAGACTTGGAATTGTTTATCATTGGTCCATTCCCCTTCATCAAAAAGATCACCTGCCATTCAAATGTTACTGATCATTATAATAATACCTTAAGGACTCATGGTTACCATGATGAATAAAACTCAGATTCTAAGGCTCTTTCCAATAGTTCCCACTCTAGTTTATACTTGGAACTGCTGACAAAAAGCCCCAAAGTTCCCAAGGAGAACTTATGGGAATAGCCCAGAAGTTGAATATTCTCACAGAAAATATACCTAATATAAATACTGTTTCAGGATTATGTAAAGTCATTATGGTCTGGAAAGCCTGATGCATTTGCCATTCCCGTCTCCATTTGTCAAGCCAATGACCCCTGTATGGACCTAATAAATGGGTATCTGCTATAATTAATGCTCTTATTTCGTTTGAACTACTGGAAGACTGCAATTCTGGCCAATTGCACTGAAATAAAGTGAAACCTGTGATTTTGAAAAAGTACAGTATTATATAATCTCAAATGATATATCATGCCTATATTTTCACCTGTGCGATAACGACATAATAAATAATGAATTCACAATACACCACGATTAAAAGTACACCAAATGAAAAACTTAATAGTTTTTTTGTTATACGTCGCATATTCAAATTACAAAAACTTCAAACTTTACAAAACTTTAGTTCAAGTCAAAACAAAACAAAGTATTTCATTGTACAATAGAACACTCTTAATACACTCTTATCTATGTATATGCCTGCTATCACAATTACTGCCTAACAAGTTATCTATAGATCTGTGAAGTTTATGGAATGCTTATATTTATCTAATATATCTGGTCTGATCACTGAGGTAGTGAATTTGGTTGAATAGAGATATTGGTTATTATTGCTCACTATTATAAACTTTATAAAAGACAGAGTTTATAAATATAAATAAAAAACTAGAAATATATAAAACTCAGTTATTATTATTCTCTTTGATAGTAAATTGTTAACGTCAACGTCAAGTCAAGTCAATGGGAATTTGGAACCAGTAATGAACGCCAGGGAATGCACGACCCGATAATTCGAGACTAAAAATGTGGACGCGGATTATCGGGTCGTGCATTATCAGGACGTACGGTATTAGCTTTTTGACTTCCAATCAGAAGTGTAGCGTGCCTTGGCGGGGCCCCGTACAAAAATTAGTTTGGGGGCCCTTAGGAAGGGTAAAGATTTTTTGCTCACGCACTTTGGGGGCCCCCTTGGCCCGAGGGCCCCGTATAATTGATACGGCAGATACGGCGGTAGCTACGCTCTTGGCCCCCAATTCTCGGTGCATTCGAGATAATCTCACAATTGAGATTAAACGTCAGTGCATACAGTCTTTTGACACAACTGTAACTGTGACATACGGACGGACAGACGGACAGACGGACAGACTGACAGACGGACAGACGGACGGACAGACAGACAGACAGACAGACAGACATGACGAATCTATAAGGGTTCCGTTTATTACCATTTGGCTACGGAACCCTAATAAAAAGTGACCGATGCTTTATGTGCGCGATAAAAACTAGTGTGCTAAGCCCTCAGGCCCCCAATTCTCGGTGCATTCGAGATAATCTCACAATCGAGATTAAACGTCAGTGCATACAGTCGTTTGACACAACTGTATGAATCTGACGTTTAATCTCGCAGTCGACATTATCTCGAATGCACCGAGAATTGGGGGCCAGGTCCTGCATTGTCTAGTCGTCGTCTTCCGATTATAGTCTCGAACAAGTTTTGTACAGGTAGATAATGCACGACCCAATAATTTGCAGTCCAATAATTCATGTACATTGTGCTCGCGAATTGTCTGGTCGTGCATTATCGCGCGAGCATTATCGGTACGTAAAAATCTTTTCTACATTAATCGGACCCATAAACAAGCAGGGTTGCCAACAATGGGATTTTACCCCTAAAGTTAGAGGCAAAATAAATGTATTGGGATTTTTTTAGGGGCAGAAAATTCTTAGGGGTTTATTTAGATTTTAAAGAGTAATTGAAAATGAGTGCAAAATTTATGAAAAACTTGAAAGATGACATCACTTATTGTAAAATATCGCGCGATCCCGAAGAAAACCGTGCTTTTTCAGAATATTTGTCGTCCGTTCTTGGCCTTTTGCGTACTATTCACATTGACAAGAGTATGGTATGGTATGGGTTATCAGTCTATGGCACGGTCTTACATACAGGTCTTGCAACAGGGCAAAATTTCAATGGGACGAAGTGGCTCCATTATTAAAGTAAAACCAGGTGGCGCACTGTGGAACGAAAATGGCCTCTCCATAGAAATAGGGACTTAATTTTCTAAGTGCCCATTTTTTTAATTGAAATCGAATCTACTCCTCATAATAATAATAATAATAATAATAAATCAGAGGACAATCTTTACACAAATCAATCTAGCCCCAAAGTAAGCTCTAAAGGCTTGTGTTATGGGTACTAGACGACGATATACATACTTATATAGATAAATAAATACTTAAATACATAGGAAACATCCAAGACTCAAGAACAAACATTCGTGCTCATCACACAAATATTTGCCCTTACCGGGAATCGAACCCGGGACCGCTGGCTTCGGAAGCAGAGTCACTACCAACTAGGCCAAACGTGTCGTCATAATTAGGTAAAAAAATTAATATGGGTCAATTTGGGTGGAAAACCGCCGAGTAATAATTTTTTTACTAAAATTTTGTATGGAGCGTATATGAAAAAACGGAATATCTGACAAAGTGCACAGTTTCCCGTAATATCCTTTCGCACGAATTTAGTATCAATTATCTATGATTTTTCGGCGTACTCAAAATTTCCCGGGCAGGTGCACTTTTTTTTTTAAAAAATCATAAACTTTTTATATAGGGAAAACTTGGTTTTTAGTAGGTATTTAAGTTTTCAAGACACGTTTAATCATGGATTAAAATTAAATAATGGCTTTAGATGAGATGGATTTTCAAAAATGAGTTCATTGGAATAATGACATATCTCACTTTTTGGCCCTTTATCTCCCTGCCCCCTAATGAGCACAATCAGTGCTCATTCAGTGTATGATTAAAAGTAAAAATTAACTAAATGACTCTTAATTATTTTTAATGAGTTGGCATTAAGTAAAAGTATAAATTTAATATTATCTTACTATCATTAAGGATGATGATTACCCAGATTTCATTAGTAATGTGCAATAAATAGGTTGCAGTTTAATTTTATTGTTCTGCGTCACTTATTTCGGCATCCAATTCCGAATCATTTTGCGATTCGGAATTGATTAGAAGGTCCAAGGTCTCAATAAATAAGGTTTGTTTGTTCCTTTTATTCAGTGTTGGCCTCATTGCGGTAAGTTTGGGATCCGATGACAGAAGTAACATATTAAGAATGTCATGATTTGAATCTTGTCTACTCTTTTTCTGTGAGTTGTGTTCCCTGAACCTTCTAAAGTCTTTATTCCGGGCCTCTGACGCTTCTTCTGAGAGATTGCCGATCGGTATAACTTCGTTATGGGCTATAATGTCTGCTCCATGCACCAGTAATTTATGAACCGTTGCGGACATAAGTATGATACCAGTTGTATAATTCCACATATTTTTTTACTGTATCGTGGGCGTAATCTTTATATTTGTTGACATCTATAACCTCTCCTGAAGTAACTGCTTGCAAGATTACTGCAAATCTCCTGATTAATCCCTCATCTAGTCCTGTAATGCTTGCTGTTTTACAGGGGATCTCAAAAAACACTCTGACTGTGTTTCCATCATTAGTTGTCCCTGACCCCTGTTTGACCACATCTATCAAGAGATTCATTTCTTCCTTAAAACGATCTTGAATGATTTTCTTCCTTGATGCCATCAGCGTTTTCGGATTGTAAGTCACTCGATCTTTTTTTCTTCTGTTTGGTTCCCAGATCTTCGAATGACTTACGTTTTGTTGTAGTCATTGTTCCAACCGATGAGGTTGAAGGTCCTTCATAGTGTAAATCACCTGATTCTTGGGTGGGTGAATCGGTTCGCCAAACTACAAAGCTTGGCCAATCAACATTTTCCATAAGCCAATGTTCATAAGTACTTCTAAACTTTTTCGTATCTCTTCGGCACTTCTGCCATCTTTCCAAAGCAGCTCTTGAAAATCTTTGGCAAAATTCCTTGAGGGTATCATAGTCTTCTTCAGATAGTTGTCCATTGATTTTAGTAACCACTTCTTCCATCAAGGTTTTGTAGTTACAAGAATGTTCTTGATTTCTCAAAATCACGTACAAATCTAAGTTGGTCGTTAAACCCTCCATTGCTTGCAGTTGGTGATGTTAGCAGTTGAAATGTTCCAGAAGGAATAAACAATAAAATTGAACTGCAACCTATTTATTGCATATTACTAATGAGAACCCATTGAAATCTGGGTAATTATCATCCTTAATGATAATAAGATAATATTTAATGTATACTTTTACTTAATGCCAACTCATTAAGAATAATTAAGAGTCATTTAGTTAATTTTTACTTTTAATCATACACTGAATGAGCACTGATTGTGCTCATTAGGGGGCAGGGAGATAAAGGGCCAAAAAGTGAGATATGTCATTATTCCAATGAACTCATTTTTGAAAATCCATCTCATCTAAAGCCATTATTTAATTTTATTCCATGATTAAACGTGTCTTGAAAACTTAAATACCTACTAAAAACCAAGTTTTCCCTATATCAAAGGTTTTTGTTTTTGTTTTAAAAAGTGCACCTGCCCGGGAAATTTTGAGTACGCCGAAAAATCATAGGTAATTGGTACTAAATTCGTGCGGAAGAATATTACGGGAAACTGTGCACTTTCTGAGATATTCCGTTTTTTCATATTAGGTCCATACAAAATTTTAGTAAAAAAGTTATTACTCGGCGGTTTTCCACCCAAATTGACCCATATTAATTTTTTTACCTAATTATGAGGAGTAGATTCGATTTCAATTAAAAAAATGGGCACTTAGAAAATTAAATCCCTATTTCTATGGAGAGGCCATTTTCGTTCCACAGTGTGGCGCTGGGAACCCGGGATGCAAAAAACCATGCTTTTTTGTCACTATACAAGCTTTACTTTAAAAACATATATATATATTTTCAAAAATTATACAGGGCGTCCCACGGCTATGCCACATGGAGGGAAAGTATCTTCACTCTTTTGTTTATGGCATCTGTTACTGAGTGCATAGTACAATTCTGCCAGAATCAAGTGTCGAGCTTTATACGGGTAAGGGATCGAAGATAAGGCTACTACGTAATGAGGTCGTGAAATCTGAAAAGACAAAAAACAAACACAACTAAACTACGACGGATTTGTTAGTTAGATTAAACAGTTTAGAAATATACAAAATTAGACATTTTACAACTTAATAGAATCATTATCCATAAGGGGTCTGGCCGATCTACCATGTAAGATTGCCCCTGGCTGAAAATGTAGGTTTCGTACGTGTGTTTATTAACCTTATAACAAGATATAATTTTACGAAGTTTTAAACCAAAAATGCTCTTGGTTTTGAAGAAAAATAAAAAAGAAAAAAATGTTCTTATTTTTTTGTAGCGAAACTAATGATTCGATTTCTTTGTAATTTGGAAATATTATGTATCTAATAATTAACTATTGTCAAAAAAAAAACAACTTACAAACTCATTTCTGAGGGGTTAAAAATTGACTTTATTTTTTTTGATATTTTTTATTATTTATGAGATATGGACAACCTCTTATTTTAGTTATTTTATGTGGAATCTAATATTGCGTAACATATATGTTTTGCAAAAAATCTATTTGGGGCGACAGGGTAAAAATATCTTACTAATGTATACCTAAGATAATTAAACAAAGATTGATTATCATATTGTTTATATGATAATAATCTTGTCTATATAATCATTAAATTATGTTAAGGTTTAATGCGCGTGTTTCTCGCATGCGCGACTGTCGTCATCGTCGCTATGTATATCCCTCGATCGCAGCGACGATAGCGGCTTGGAACATTTAGAGAAACCAAAAAAAAACGGTGGTTAGTGATGATTAGGAGCTTTTAGGGATTTTTCGACTTGCTTTCAGGGGTATACCTCTTTGAAGAGATGGCAACCCTCAAAACAAGGAAACTGAGTTTTTGTTTTTTGTTTTGTCAGTTTTGTAGTTCCATGCTATTTGGGGTATGTAGTATAGTATCGAAAGAAATTCATGTAGTGTGCAGTATCTTCTCTTTAAAGCTTTTAAATTGAATAATAAATATTTAATCTCACCGTCCTTAATTGCAGAAGTGTTTGGATAGCGGTGGAACGGAAAGCATTGTATTTTTCTATATTAATATTCATTTTTCGATACCTATTAAAATTCGTCTTAACCGTTGATATGACTGCTAACAATGAAGACGTGTATGATTTGACACGTTCGTTCACTTTAGCCGACCATACACACTTGAACAATCTTGTAATTGACTTGGATACGGATAATTCGTTTAATGAAGAAAGTAACATTTCAACCAACCCAGTGCCTCGGCCTCAGCAGGCCCGAAGAATACTGACACCGCGTAAGCGGCAATTAAGTAAACCAAAACCTTCTCGTCAAACTAAAGTTCATAATGTGGCTACACTGATAATAGAGGTATGATTATGTTTTTATTGTGTTGAAAATGTACCTATTGCACATTAAATCGTGTTCATAATTTTGCACTTGTCTTGCAGAATAAACAGAAAGCTCATAAGAAAAAAGTGGAACATCTGCCATCGCCAGGTGAACCCGAAGTAAAAAAACCAAGGAAGGAACTGAACCTGGGTTCTTGTCCAATATGCTTTGAAGAATTTGGGACTAAGCCACTCTCTGCCACTAAATGTGGCCATATCTTCTGTACTGACTGCATTAAACGGTGTATGAAAAATGTAGCTCAGTGTCCCCAGTGTCGTACCAAATTGAAAGCAGCCACAGCTGTCCACCCTCTTTATTTGTTTTAAATGTTTACTCATTTTGATTCATTAGATATCCTTGCATTGGAAAAAATAAAAACTTTTGTTATTCTGCTGAATAAAATAATGAACTTGTAGTAGATATATTATTGTAGATTTCAACAGTCACATAAAATGCATCAAAGCTCTCACTCTTAGAAGTTGAGACTTATCAGATACCCATGCTTGCTGTGAGAGTGACAGCTTTGATGCATTTTATGTGACTGTTGAAATCTACATTATCTACTACACTAGTCTATTATTTATTCAGCAGAATAACTAAAGTATATATTTTTTTAAATAGCAATTAACAATTGAAGAAATATATATGTCAGAAATAACCATAAATTAACACTATTTATAAAAAACTACTATTGCTTGCGCACTCAGCACTCACTTCCGGCATGCTCGGGTATGCATCGTCTCTGCTGGGCACATATCTCAGCATCCCCTGACATTTGCTTGAAGCATGCAATGTACCTTTGTTTGAAGATGAACAACTGGAATGTTTATACATTGACTTAGCCCATGTCAGACCCACCATACCGTTAAAACCATACCCCTGGGGGTAGGGTGGGACTGAACCATACCACCGTTAGTAGTGCTGGTATTTGATGAAAAAATAGAAAAATAAATAGAATGATACAAATATTTATTTTAATAAACTAAAAAACGAAAGACGTTCTGGCAAAAACTAATTCATGGTAAAACTTAAAAATTGATTAATTTGTTATTTATTGTAAACAAAAAAACTTCAAAGATGATAAACTATGTTCTTAATTTGTCTAACGCATGCCCAATGGTGATTTTGTTGTGCAGTAATTGCATTTGGCCTTCTGCAATAAAAATTAATTTTAATAAAAGCAAGTTCTTCAGTGGCCATTTTTGTTTAATTATTCACATCAAAATGAAAATGTAAAAAGAAAACGAAAGAATTTTCATTTAAATGTCACTCAATAAACAGTTTATCAACTTGTGCAAGACTTCTTAACCTTTTGGCTGCCAAGCATGTCTGAGAAGTAACACGAATTTCAACTTTAAGTCAAGGTAATAAAGGACTTTACCCTGTATATGCTGTCACGCATAGTCGACAACGGCGGCCAAAAGGTTAATATCAAAGAGAGTGAGGTTGAACCTTTACTCACCCTATTGCAAGCGACAGAAGGATACTTGAAATAAATACACGATAACATTATCATTGAGACTAATCAAATAAAACTTAATTATAAGTATTTATACTTTGTCATATGGAATGCTATTAACACCGGGTTCGTACCTAATATTCATATAGTGAAAGCACTACGGTGGTATGGTGGGTGCATTCCTATTGATGTGGAGTGGAGCAATAAAATTATGAACCGAGCCGACCAATCAGAGTGCTCAATCATTTGGCATTGTTTTTCAACTTCAAGTATTTTGGGGTGTCCATGAAAAAGATGCCTATGCGGCAGGCGAGTCAAGTTGGCGAGTGATGCACTGCGCGTTACAGAATCTCATGGCAACTGGTCAGTGCGGCTCGTCTTCACTTCAGTGGGACACCATTATTTCGATAAATTAGGACATCATGCCGCCTGATGAAGTTCTGTCCCCCCAGACATAGGTCTCGTCTTGCTCATACCCACGAAACCCGCAGTTTAGCGAGGTATGGCTCTGTTTAAGATATCATACCTCAGGTTCAAATGATACCTAATTGCCCAAAAAATCAAAGTGATTTAGCTGCTCATGTGAAGGTCTATTTCTCTAAAACGGATAATTCACGTGAAAACCTTAATATACGAAAAAGATTAACCCATCTGTGAACTGCTTTACTTAAGTATTTGATTTATATTTAATGTACAGAATTTTTTATGAAAATTTATTATTCATGTTTGTAGATGTACGTTGCAATTGTTATGCAGACATTCAACATTAAACGTACAGACTACCAACGCCAAAAATCACACTTTTCATACAACTCGCGAAAACGTATTTAATTTACCCAAATTTACCCTTTTATAATGAATTAATGATGTTAACTGAATTTGACATTGTTTATACCATATGAACGCCACGGTCGGCTGTAGCCGACAGTAATTTCCGTGCCCCTGACGCCACGACATGCCGTTTTCCGTAAATTTTCTCGGCTAACAGCCTTCACTCGGCGTCTGTGGCACGCTTTCTCGCATACAGCCGTGGCTTTCAAAAGGTTAATGGGATGTCAGGTGGTTTAAAATTTAGGTTTATAGGTTTTAGATATTTTTTGTATTGATTTGATTATAGATGAGATTATAGCAAAAATGTCTTTTGTTTTGGTACGAAAAAAACAAAAAATATATTTTTTAAGGCTTCCATACCTACTCCGAAAAGCGGAACAGAAGCGGAGCGTTTCGGTATGTGAAGCCTTTAATCTGGTCTGTATGACACACTAAAACACCTTTTTTTAATTATTATATAAATGAAAAACAACCTATAATCCCAGATATTGTTTAGGTTGATAACATGTTAAAAATTATCAAAGTCTTGTTTGTTGTGAATGTTTTCTCTTTTTCTATGGAAAGAACCTATTTGGTAGTCAATGCTCTAAATTACATATAAGTAAATTTGTTATTTTCTGAAATTCGAAATTCTAAGGACAAATGATTATTGCCGGCATTCATATTTGTCCTTGCAACTGTGTTATTTATAACAATATGTAGCAATAAATTTTTGTTAATAATCACTTTCATTCAATTTCATTTTAAGACTGCGGCGGATTGTTTCTGTCCATTAAATGTGATTAATTTATAACAAAGGGTAGGCAATATTTAATTTAAGTACCGAAAGCCAACTGAAGGAAGAAAAGAGGGAATACATTTTTATGTGGCACATACATAAAACAGAATTACTTAAGACTATACAACCTCAGACAAAATTTTAAATTTGCTCCCGCCTCCGCGGCCTACTTCTCTTCCCTTCAGCTGTCATTCCAACAACGAAACGACACGCGCGGTCGCAATATGGAATATGGCCTGTCACACATTCGTTGAGTGGCATGGGAAGTAGCGAGGAAAGAGGCAGAGACGTAGGTAGTGTCGCAACATTACTCGTCCATCATGCTCCTCATCATGCCCACTGTTTTGTCGGTTTTTTGGGCGTGTGTTAAAGGACCGGCCATATGAGCAAACTACCTAGTGCTGAGCTTCAGTAAGTTGCACCACAGATTATATAGTTGCGCGATCAGAAGGCTCGTGCCCAAAATTACTTGGTTCCTCATAATACCAACACTCCCAAAGTACCAATTCTGTTAAAGAATATCGGATGTTATTTTAATTTTATTACTCGATCTGGTGTTTTCGGAGTGCGTTAAATATTATGAGGAAACCGGTATTTTGGGAACGAGCGGATCAGAGGCGGCAGCGCGAGGAGTAGTACGATGAGCAGCGCGAGAAGCATAGTGAGTGTGGAAGAGGCATTAGGAAAAACTACGCAACTGCGGGACAGATATATTTTTTTGGATTATGATGATGATGATGAGAATACTATTTTTTATTGCATAAACAACGATATCAGTATGAAAATACTACATACACCAAGCGTACGTTGTTAAAACACCACAAAACAAAAGTTACTGCGTCAGCAAGATCCAAATTACGGAATGGGTAACAAAGTAAAATTGTGAATTTAGCAAACTTCCACTTTCTTATACGCAATGATTTTTCGCTAAATTAAGGTTGCTGCGCCCGCAAAGCAATCCTATTTCGCAATGTTTCTTTGTTGTTTTCGCATTGTTTTTCTCTCAGTGTAAGATATCTTCGTCTGCGTCGAAATGCATCTATAAAATACTTTAAAAAAATATGTTACCGTCTTCACTTTTCCAGCCCATTTGATTTTCAAAAAACGTAGGATTCCAAATTTCATCAAAATCGGTTCAGCGGTAGCCGTGAAAGCGTAACAGATAGGCTACTTATAAGCAAATGGCAGCACCGACGCCAAATCGCATAATTTTTATTTTTATTTGTTGGAATCCCATACAAGTCTGCCTTGCAGTGTTGCCAATTTTTGCCTGTGAAAATTGTAATTTGTCGCTTCGTGAAACAGATACTGATGATGAACACGCGTAAAGATGTGTGTCCGTCACACAGTCACAAATAATTGGCATTGTGCATAGACAGTATTCTCTCTGGTAATGTGACATAGGTTAGGTATGTATTGTACCAATATTGTTGAGAATACACATTGTTGAAATTTTCACACGCGTCTTCTGCGTGTCACCAGCGCCTCTATTCGGGAACGCTAATTGATTCTGTAGCGAGATTTCTCATCTCGCTTTTATGCATTACGCGTCGTGCAGAAGAGTGAGATGAGAAATCTCGCTTACGAGTCGCTACAACATCACTTAGCGTTCCCGAATAGAGGCACTGAGCGTGTAAATGCGTGCTAGAGGCCACGCAACAAAGATCTCAAAAGAAGGATATGCCTGCCTGTCAGTACAATTTCTTGTAACAAGTCTCAGAAGGTTGTCAAACGCAAAGAGTATTAGAGTTGTGCGTGCTCGTTCACTGCGCGGATCGCTCCGGACTAGTACGATTGTGCGAATGTACTAGTTCGCTCTTTTAGTTCTTTTAGTACACTAGTACACTGAAATAATCTCTCTATGGTCTGCTCCCGTCCGACTGGTCCGTTTCCTTCCCTCTTGCTGTCTTACTCTGACAGAGCCAATGTGCAGCCGTTCGGTCGGTCAATCGGATCGCTTCGCTTGCGCTGCTCGCTCCGCGCAATGTACTAAATGTACTAAGAGCAGAAACGTTACGGAATAGGTCGTTCTAGTACAGTGACGGGAATTCATTCCTTTAGTTCATTAGTACATGTACTACACAAGCCAGAAGCGTAGCGTGCCTTGGCGGGGCCCCGTATAAAAATTTGTTTGGGGGGGCCCTTAGGAAGGGTAAAGTTTTTTTGCTCACGCACGTTGGGGGCCCCCGTGGCCCGGGGGCCCCGTATAATTGATACGGCAGATACGGCGGTAGCTACGCCCCTGACACAAGCCTAAAGAGTATGTCAAACGCCAGCGCCATGATTAACCACACCCTACTGCTGATGTCTTAGTTCTTATGACATAGGTACATACAAGTCTACTATTGCTTGATTCACACGCTATCATATCATTGTGGACGCTGGGGTCGGTGGAGCTCTCACAGGTTGTGGAATTGTACAAGATACTTGATTATAATAGTGTCACTTATACTGGTGTCAAGGACCGTGGTTGCCATGCGACTGAACGTGCGATCGTGTCAGATTCGCGTTCTGACACCTCAAAAGTAAGCATCGCGAGAATTGCTTTGAGCAGTTCCTTACTTCATCTTATTTCAATGCCACGCAAGGTTTAGAAGCACGTCTCCACAAAGACACTATGCTCTAGGCTAGACAAGGTTTATAGTTTCACCGGCGATAGGTGACTATTGTATGTAACCACCTATCTCCTCAAGATTAAACCATTTTTTTTTTGTAAATTAGCCTCTTTTATTTTAAAGTAAGTTATAATGCGCATACAAAATATATTTAAGAACTAAAGTGGTATATTCACATACCTGACTCAAAATGTTATTGGCAGTTTATGAACAGAGTAATTTATATCTTTGTGCCAGCATTTATTTATTCTTTTTTACTTTTTGTTATAACTAAATATTATTAGACTTACTGCTATTGTTCACTAACATAAGTGAAACTCATAAAAGAGTAAATTTAGAGTGTAAAAAATTAATTAATCGCCTTTAGATCATTAACAATACTGGAATATTTTTTTGGCTTAAGTAAATAAAGTTGTAATAAAAACTTACATATAATTTATCAATTTGAGATTATAAAAACATTGTACCTTAAATTATTTTGTTCATTTAGGCCCCCATTAGAGCGACACGACAGGCAAAAGACACTACATACACGCGATAAGAATCCACCAATCAGTTTGCAAGTAACATGAACCCCTCCAATCCGATTGGCCGAATTGAGTCGCATCTATGTCGTGTCGGTTGCATGTTCTAATACAAAACAAGTATGAAATTGAAACTCTTTTTTTTCAACATAAGATAGCGTTATTCAGATTCATAGCTTGCAGGCGCGGACCCAGGGGGGAGTCACGGGGAAATCGTACAAGTCAAATTGAAAATTCCAAATATTACCATAGGTACTTAAAAAAAAAGTCAAGTCTAAAATTAGTCTTATTTACTCGACATATTTTATTATTAATGACCCTCCCAAAACTTCAGGCTGCACCCACGCCTGATAGCTTGATGAACAACTTTAACGTTAGGGTAATTACGAAAATCAAACCAACAAACCTTTCTTAATCCGGACAGAAATATAACAAAGAAGACAGACTTGAAAACTTGGCTGCGGCCCTAACATGAATGACACAAAGATAAGATAGACGTCTTATCTCTAAGTGCGTCTCTCTCACACTAGAGCCGACGAACGAGATAGTCATAGAGATAAACGGGTTTAATTTATCTTTGTGTCATTCATGTAGTAGTCCCGCTGGAGTAGTTCCGTTCGATTTTGTTAATTACCTCAACCGGTCGGTTACCAATTTCATTCCTATACGCTGCTTAAGAACTTTTAAACATTTATTACGACATGAGACAACTTCTTGTGATTTGATAAACGTACAGATAGATACTTCAACTCATCTTTGCGCGTGGTGCTGTGTGCGTGACCTTATGTTGTTTGGACGACTCCAGTGGCGTCACTGTCACACATTATGCTTTGATTTGTGCGGCATTGTTGTGTGTTGTGTGCATGCTCATGCTATACCATCGCGCACAAAAATGAGTTGTAGAATCTATACATAGGTACTATTAGAAGGTTCCATGGTGGCTTAGCAATCAAATTTGTTGTCGATGCGCGAGTTCCAACACACCTATCATGGTAAAGAAGCTTCGTAGGGGAGACCGGGGACAATTGAACCGCGGGGCAAGTGCTCCACACGCGATTTCTCAGAAACGAAATAAGTTATCAATGTGCGTGTACCTTCAGCACACTCTTATAAAACGCGGCAAGTAACTGACAGTCAGCCGCGGGCGCAGACCAGCGCGGGTGCTTACTAGAGGGCAACGAAGTTTTAGGACGCTCACGGTAAATATTACGGCCGTATTATATGGTAATTTTTATGCAAAATAACAATGTATTTGGATTGTTTTGTGTTTTGTTGATTTCTTTTGACTTTTAGGCCTTCGTTGTTATAAAAGTGATGGTCGCAACGCTGCCTAAATCCGAGTAAATAATTATTTTTGCTAAAAGGTCGGTCGAGACGATTGGTCCACTAATCGTGGGGTCAACTGAACCGGTTCAATCGCCCCGGTGGTTCAACTGACCCTTATACCTACTCGTAATTTTGTAATTCGCAATGCATCGTGAAAAATATCGCATGAAGAGAATTTAACTTATTATTATTATTTTATTTGTAATGAAAAACTTACTTTAATTTGCTAACTTGAAAGGGGCTTTAGTCCAGCAAAGGAACGATTTTGAAAAATAAGCATTAGGGTGTTTTTTATATTCTTATTGTTTCTAAATAATTACTTAAAACTGTATGCATGCATACTTATATCTATTTTTTTAACTCGCAATTTGTAATTTGCTAATTCCTGTCTGAAATAGAGAGTTAATGACATGCCATCCTTTAAGGATCATAGCAAGGCGACTGTTTCCTGATAAATTGTTTAATCAAAGTAATATTATATTAATTTATAAAACATTTTAATGAGTATTCAGAAATGGTTAAGATACATGATCGTTCGGTACCTGGTCTAGTAGTACAATGTAATTGAAGGATTTTTTTATCTTATTAACAGTACTTAAAAGTTTCTCTAGTAAATAATTATAATACCGCTTCTTGCACATGCCTCGTAATCGAAAAAAAAAGACCGACTGGACATGTAAAAGCTCCTTAATCTATGTTTCTGCAACTCAATGTAATACTGATTGTCAATTAAAATCTATTAAAAAATAAAAGTTATTCTTTTCCATAATTATAATTTTAATTCATACCTCTTAGAATTATGACTGGGGCAATTGAATCACTGGGGCAAATGAACATAGCTCGTTTTCATATAAAGTCATTCCTGCTAATAAAGTTACAATTTCGAATAAAAATAACTTAAATTGTATTTTATTTTATGTACAATTTTAAATTACTGAGTTCGCTTGTTTTAAAATAAGAATATTACCGGGCGTTAAAAAGTTAAAGGCAAACTTTTTATTCGATCTTTTTTGATACTTGTTTCAAGAATATTGTAGTTTTTATCATGAATGCAGGTAAACTGAACTATAACCTTTTTTATGTGTAAATATGTAGTTGTAAAATATACCACAAGTACTAGTTAGGTGACGTTAAACATTTGAGTCTACTGACCCCGTGACGGGGTCAATTGAACCACTTTCCCCCGGCGTGTTTGATTGACTATATCTCGTTACTTTCTTAATAATAAGGAATGTTGCACATTGCATTTCATAGCTGATTAAATTCTCTATACAACGGTATATGACACTAATGCGTTACGCTTTTAGTTAAGGCGCAAATAGCTGTCAAACAAAAAATGGACCGATTGTCCCCGGTCTACCCTACTCGTGAGCGTAAACCAATGAGGACTTCCGGTCATGAGATTTATGTCAGTTATGCTGTAACTTCCAACAACCAATCATAGGCGACTATAGACATTTTTCTATCTGATGATTGGTTGAAAGTGACTCTACCAGGCAACAAATCACGTCTGCCCACGAGGAAAGATGCATCTTTCTTTACCATGAAAGGGGTTACCTGTATGCTAACGTGTTATGACCTCAAAGAGTTTTGCTTTTATGGAAAAAGCTAGCAAGTGGCTTGTGTGAAAGAGATGAATGATTTGTCGCAATAAGTGCGGGTGTGCTAGGGAGCTTATATCCGTTTGTTTATAAAAACATTTCATGACCTAAACTAATAAAGTACAGGTTGTGAACATATACTTAACACTTGTTCAAGTTAATTAATAATAATAACCTAATTGAACGCTACCACATGGGCAACAAAGTAGATACTTATACATAAAATGCCTAGCCAGGCCAGTCAGGGTCACTCAAGGAATATAATGACAACATTTCGATTTGTAGCAATTTGTGTATAGTACCCGAAATAATACGATTAATAACTGACAATTTAGCACGAACTGATATTTTGTTAAGTTTTTTAATGTAAAGGGTTAAATTAAACCGCATAATCTTTTGATGACACTGCAGGGCCTCTTTTTGACATTGGTCTTAGTGATACAGAAGTCGATCATTACTATAGTAACGAAATGCTTCTTTGTTTTGTTACTTTCTTATCAATTTAACCTTTACACATTAAAATAAAGACAGAGCAAAGCAGGATATAATATACCATATAGTTTAGGCAATTTGAGATAGGGCCCCACGGCCTTTATTAAATATTATTTAGCAACGTTAAGGTAGCTCTTAGTGATTTGACAGCAAAAGCGGACGATACGTAAAAAAAAAAAACGCTATATACCTACACGCAAAGGGCTACCGTTTTTAAGGGGTAACCAAATTCCATGAAATGCAATTGAACCAATTAAGGTTTGACCGCACTAGAGCGGAGCGGCGCGACAGGACGCAGCGCGTCATAAGCTGTTGGTGCCGCGTTGCGCATTTCCGCTACAGCGTAGTGCGCTCTGTCGTATATCATTTCATACGAACAATATTTGGACGCATCGTGTCGCGCCGCTCCGCTAGTACAGAGATGACTAACCGCTATCGATATAAGGGACACCATATTTATTGCCCATTGGTGCCACTGCGGTGGCAAAATCACCACCATAGTCCTCATTGTAAAACAGGTACAATAACTTAAATTAAACTTGTGATATTTCTAGCTTGTGATTAATATTACATTAAATTTTTAGTTCTCGTCATAGTTGATGATTCTTATTCAAATTAAGACTTACCATAAAACTTACTATTTAGTAAGAATATGAGAAGATTAACATTAATTTTTGCTTTTCCAAACATGTCCATGATAGCACAACCTTCATACTGCTTTTGAAGTAAATCTTGTATGTCTACTTCAATAGAGTCCATCTCAACACCCATAAACTTTCCCTTTACCGTGAACACGCCATTGTGATCTGTAGGCGTTATTTCAAACTGCACATTCTTGAACTGCGACGGCGATAATCCGTCAATCTCCAATAAAACTCCTCGTTCCATTAACTTCGCACCGGAATATTTAATAGTTAATTTTGATTTCAGCTTTTGAATGTCTTTCCCAGATCTTCTTAGGCATGCATGAACACTCCTAAAAACAAATTAAGAACACGATTTCGTAAAAGTCCGACAGATATACACCTGCGGGCCTAGCCAGACTGACAAGAGGATAAGTTATCTCTAAGTGCGTCTCTCTCACACTAGTGCCGACGAAAGAGACAGAGAGATAAGTCGGGGTTAACTTATACCCGCGTCAACCTTGCTAGGATCGCTGAATTATTTGAGGAAGCATGTGATGGTAATTATTTACCTTTTACCAGCATGGAGATTCGCGAGGCAGGACCTGATATACTGGTCATAAGAGTTGCATTTCTCTTCATAATACTTTGTTTTTTCCAGTAAGCTCTGTTTGGTGCGGGTTAGAGTAGCTAAAGCCCGCCTCTGAGCCTGCCGGTACTTGCCCTTGTTGCACAGGTCAAGGGCGATGGAGGTCACCAAAGCCTGATATCCATCTTCGCGGGTCACGTAGCCTTCATCTTCGAGCATTTGTAGATTCTTGCGGAGTTTAGCGATATGTTCGCGTAAAGTCATAGCTTCATCGGGCCGCGCTTGTCCCGAGTAGATGCGTTTCCGGACTTTGGATGCATATTGCTCTTGTTGTTCTGTCGTAGTACCAATGCATATTGCTTCTAACAGATGTTCTCCTGTGAAAACAAAAACATTTAGTAGTAAATTTATACAGCTTTCACTGAAATATACTTTATCTACACCCATATCATAAAACCTCCATAGTGTAATCAAAAACCGTAGGAAATGATCACCATTTTGACAACCAATTAGGTAAAACCAGTGCTGCAATGTTATTCCCGTATCGATTTTAGTATAGAAATGAGATTAAATTTGGAACGGCTGTCAAAACTCAAGTGGGTCTCTATTCTAGTATCCATAGATATTAAAACAGTTATTGATACGAAACGTCAATTCAGTATGTTTTTTTAATATAAACTGCACAACATTTGATCTCGAGTGACATGAGAATAGAGACTTCATTCGTTTGTCTATGATTTAAAAAAAAATGGTCTTGACGGAGGATCGAATTGCCGCCATTACTGCTTTCGTGATGGTTTTTTGCTGAACGAAAGTAGAATTGTAAAAAGTTGTTTGTAATTTACATTTTAGTTGAAGATATGAACAGTAGTTTTCTCGGAGTGACTGTGTGATGTGAAAATGCGCCGGATATAGGAAATATGCAGCCACGATTGCAACAAATAACTTGTTGCCAGAAAATATTGTTTCTGAACACATCATGGAGTAAGTATTTATAATATGTGTGTAGATAAAGTTATGTATGCAACTCTGCATAATTTGGCCTTAAAACACACGTGCGATCTTATTATGAACTCGCTAAAGCTCGTTTCATGAAAACCGCACTAGTGTTTTAAGGCCTATCATTATGCAACCGTTGCATAAAGTACTATTTACTAACAGTCAATAGAGTTGAAAAGTTAAAAGAACAATATGAATTAGGTACGGAGGTTGAGGTTAAAAACAACTTACCATTCAGAAACGGTATAATAGCAACGCATAACTCTTTGGTTTTAATGAACAGTTTGTTCAGATCAGTCATGTCATCAGCGGGCGCTTGAAACTTATTTACAAGTCCTAAACATACTTCTAGCCTTGCATTTTCTTCCACAGAATCTCCAATTTGCTATAAAGAAATACCAATTTGTGAACAGCATACATAGAAACATAGTAAAGTGAGACTTGGTTAAGTGTGACCTGGATAAGTGAGAAACCTCCATAACGGGAACTCATGCTGAGGTCCAAACATTTAGTACCAAAGGGTACTGAATTACCTGTTAGTGGGACGAAGCAAACCTCTATATCTGGGATTCGTTCTTTCGATTTTATCATCATAGTTACCTCTATAGCTGAGACAGCGAGACAGTGAATTTTATATGCATTAACCTCTGTTACTGAGATAACATCGTTTTGTTTGTTTACTAACTTATTCTTATACTACCCGCAAATTCCGCAATTACTAATTTTCAACCTCAATGACCTTCAGTTTTAGTTTTTCTTTACATAATACGTTATTTCAATTAATAATCGCACCTCTATAACTGAAATAACCTGTATTCTGACCTCTATTAATGGAACCGTCTGTAAATGAGACAGATACTTATTTATACCTCGATATCTGAGACACTGGGTAAGTGGAATACCTCTGTAAGTGAGACAAATTTGCAGGTCCCTTGATGTCTCACTTAACCAGGTTTCCCTGTAGTATAGCAAGTCATAAGCATTTTTGGAAACAGGTACTAAGAACCAGAGCGCCGCTAGACGTCAAGGGTACACGTATTTTCCTACTACAGTTTGACCACAACCGCTGTACCGCACCTTCGGGGGGCGACAGACGTGCAGGGTTAGCGTCCTCAACGCCAAGCATGTCTGAGAAGTAACACGAATTTCAACCTTACGTCAAACTGGTAAAGGGCTTTTTACCCTGTATACCCTGACGGATGTATCTGTCGTTGGCGTTGAAAAGATTAGGGCAATGGAAAGGAATATCTATCTACCCCCCACCGTTCGCGTACCGCGGGCACCCAGCGTCTTGCCGTGCAACTATGTAAGGCACGGTATAGGGATTGTAGTCGAACTATAGTTAGGTGTCCATTTTTAGGGTTCCGTACCCAAAGGGTCAAAACGGGACCCTATTACTAAGGCTCCGCTGTCCGTCTGTCCGTCTGTCTCCAGGCTTTATCTCATGAACCGTGATAGTTAGACAGTTGAAATTTTCACAGATGATGTATTTCTGGTGCCGCTATAACAACAAATACTAAAAAACCGAATTAAATAAATATTTAAGGGGGCTTCCATACAACAAACGTGATTTTATTGCCGTTTTTAAAGATAATGATACGGAACCCTTCGTGTGCGAGTCCGACTCGCCCTTGGCCGGTTTTTTATAGATAATGGTACGGAACCCTTCATGCGCGAGTCCGACTCGCACTTGGCCGGTTTTGAAAACTTTAGATCCTGTATATCTTTGTAGGGTAGAGTAAATTCCCTAAATGTGAACGAGTAACATAAGTGTAATTGGTGTACCGTTCTTGGTTGAATAAATAAATAAATATGGACCCCAGTAATATGTCGATGGCCGTCGTCACTATCAACGTGAAGGCATCCATTGGCCAACAGTAGGGAATCCATAGGGATATAATTCATATAATTAGTAGTTTACCCACATAAAACTAACATTGGAGCACTATAACAAAAATATTATGATGAAGCCCAACGAATTACCAACGTTTGGCCAATGCGACTTCTGCTACCGTTGGTTTAAGACTTTGGCATTTCTGCATTATATTGTTTCAGTTGGAAATTCTACAATGGCCCTTTGTTGTACGCCTTACCTCAAAACGAAGGCCATATCTAATCGATGTCCAACTAACGAGACCCATGTGGCCCGGCCAAATGCCAACACTAAATGCTATAGAGTAGCTACAGCCCATAGATACCTCGACCCCGCGGCACCCGCCAGTCGATCACAGCGAAGCTACTTGTGTTTATGTCAGCAGCGCACACACAGACGCACACACGCACACGTATACAGTTTAACATTTCGAGTAGCGGATTTGGTGCCTACCTACTTAATTAACGTTTAAAGGACTTTAATTGTTTTAAGGGAAGTTAATGAGTACGTTAAGGCCCGGGCAAACCAAACGGGTTTGCGGCGCGTCGCGTTTCGAACGCGGGCCCGCGCAATTTGTACATGGCACACCGAAGGCGCCGCTTTCGCGCCACGTTCGCCCCGCCTCGGTGTGCCTCTGGACATGGCGGCTATATTAAATACAACTTCGCGTGCCCGCGCACGCCCCGCGCCGCGCTGCCCGAGTTGTCTGCGGCGAAAGCAGCGCGGTGCGGGCGCGAAGCGTTTCGTACGCGGGCCCGCGCTACATTTTGGTGTGCCATGGTCAATTTGATGTGTTGTTTTACAAATTGCACGGGCCCGCGATCGAAACGTGAAGCGCCACAAACGCGTTTGGTTTGCCCGGGCCTTTACCAATTTTTAAAGTTAACTTAAAAGTTAATCCGTTACTCGAAATGTTTTCGTTAATTAACGATTAACGGATTAACGGTCTTGTGTCCAGCTATGCTGGTCTACATTTAGGGAAGTTACTCTACGCTATCTTGACGAGTAGATGTTATTATCGCATAAAAAGTCCAACATACGATTTCAAAAGACATACCGAGTCAACGTCGCGCGACGCAAGTTGTGCGACGGAAGGCACTTCCCCCAGATCGTCCAGTAGCTCACTGAGGCGGTCGCGGGGGTCCGGTGACAAAATGTCCTGGTACTCGATCAGCAGAGCGTGGGTGTCTACAATCTCCTAGGATATTCAAAGTTAGAAAATTACAAATAAGACAACTATGAAAATAGTATCGCCATGATTAAAAAAACACCTTTTCCCAGCAATGGGACATACATAGGTAGGTACTGATTCAGATTCGGATGGTTTATTTATAAAACAAGCGTGAAATATGGTGATAGGACTAACAACAAACCTGCACTGTGATGTAAATATGTGGATGGTTTAGGAGTGTGGCCTCGGTGTATTCGTCCACCAGAAAATATTCCTCGAGCGTGGGACCCCGACAGCAACGGCGGAAGACTTCTTTCATTCTTTCATGGCATTGCACTATGAAAGGATTCAGGCAGCGGAGATGACTAGATTCCTCGCCAAACTAAAAAGAGTAATCGAAAATGTCACATCAGTAAATAAGTACTAGAGTTCAGGCTCCATACATTTATGCCACGATAGAAACACTATCTACTACGTAGTCCGGCTATGTGTGCGTAACCTCTCATCGAAGCTCCAGCTTCACCCGGCATATCCATATGCCCCAACCACAGCTAGGCACAAAACCGTTAATGCGTTAATTAACGAAAGTTAGTATTTCGAGTAATGGATTAACTATTAAGTAAATTAAAAAAATTGTTTACGGTCTCTTTAACTTCCGTTAACACAATTAAAGCCCTTTAATAAAGTACCTACTATTTCCCAAAAGGACTACGCGCGAGCCGTCTATATTGATGTTTATAAAGGGGAATCTCTAAATAACTAGTTATTACAAAAAACTAACGTCACTTCCCTTCTTTTATAAATTTTTCATGTCCTGGTTGTCCATACCAACATCTTTTTCCAACTCAAAAAAATGCAATTTCTATCACGAGTTAACGATTAACGTTAACTTACGTTAAATCTTCTGAAATGTAACGCTTTAACGTTTAACGAAGTTAACTTTGTTAGTGACGGATTAGCGAGTAACGAAGTTAACTATTTCATTAACGATGCCCAGCTATGGCATAGCTCCAACCAATGTGTGCCATACTTACGCCGTCGCTAGCAAGCGCAATTACAGTCAGTATATTAATTGTATACTTACTCCTTTTTTTGCAGCTGAGAAGTGCAGTATTTTGGCAACAGAAGCCAAGTTTTTTCTTTGATCTGTAGTAAGGCCAGCTCCGTGAGGCAAGTTTACAATATGAAAGGCGTCAGGAGCGACAATAGCGGCGTTGAGGAATTGGTAGTACACCAAATTTCCAATTACCTGGAAAGACACGAACCCTTTAAGTAGTAATAAGATACCTTCAGTTAGGTAGAAGTGAAATATAATGAATTACCTTTAAAATATCCTTTTCAGGTGTGTGAGGAAATTTGGATGTTAGAGATCTATGTAAAACTCGAGCCATGTATGTAATGCAGAAAGGTAGAAGGTCAGTGGAGTTGGTTATTTTATCTAAGAAAATTGTTACAATTGTTTTAAGTTGTGTAAGTGCAGTGTCCAGTCTTGCTTTAACTTCAGGGTAGGTCAGGGCCTCTTCTTGGGTCACAGAATATGGTAGCTTTCTGTAATTCAAAGGCATAACGTAAATAAATTTAGGATGGTAGATGCCTACTTGTTATATAAACCCTTTCGACGCCAGGCCATTTCCAAAGAGCCACCAGCGCCATGCCTCGAAAAAATACAATAATATATATTAAAATTTTGTCATACATACATACATAGATGACTGTGACGCAGAGTGCACTTTTTATATTATCATCTTACTATTATATGACTGGCGGCGAAAAGGTCACTTTCACTGCCAAGATCTCTCCTCACAAGTTCTTGTAGTGTGGCTGTCTATGACTAGCCAGGAGAGTTCATTCTATACTCGCTATGGATCATCTATGAATGACTACAGGATACGACAAAGGACTCGCGTGGCGAGTTCTATTTGTTTCACGTGATGGAAAGGATTGACGCTAATAGAAAAGATTCAATGCATACGTGTTTTGTTTTCTTATTTCATTACAAAACACTGAGTAAGAGAAACAAAATAGTGTACGCAAAACTGAATTGTGTGTTTACTGAGATATCGTGACTACTTTGAAAAGAGTTCGCATCTAGAAATCAACCTGTGTAGATAGTTCCATCCACGAAGACCAATAAATTTTAGGTACATTTACGCAATCGTGCATAAAGATAAGTGAAATCTCCTGGCGACTTCTCGGCGTGTAGTGTTGGTTTGTTCGACAAGCACGCGCATGGACTAGCGAACCTTAATAGAGCAATTTATCTTTACGCTGGCTCACAGAGAATCACTTGTTTTTGGCTTGGCAATGAAAGATTTAAAAATAGGATGTCACTCACGATATTTCACCAGTCTTCATTTCAGTTTCATTTCTCCATGCTTTGTAAATTTCGACAGGACCTGTTTCTATGTTCAGATCTTTATCCTTTAACATTTTTTCGACGAGTGGGCCAATTATAGTTTGAAGACTATTTAAACCAGACAACTGCCTTGATAAGCTCACTGCCATTTTTAGCACCAAAGGTGTTGATGCTATGACGTCGAAGGGTTTCACAACCTTACAGCTTATTTCTTCTTCTAAAGTGAATCTGAATAGTTTTAATAGCAGATATTCATCTCGGGGATAAGCTCCGAAATTGTAAAGGCTCAAAACAACATTTTGCAGGAAATAATTGGTCTTGTTTTGAGGTATACAGAATAAAAGTTTAGATAGATAGGTAGGATTTGTTTGCAGCTCATAGAACAAATGTTGATAACCGTCCAGAAGCCTTTTACATTCTTTGGTAAGAGATTTCAACCCTTTCACTGCTGTCGAGACTGTCATTAACGTTCCTCTCCCCTGGTTATGCAGAACAAGTTTTGTCATGGAATTATGTTTGACCAAATTATTAAGTTTCAACCCATGAGCAGCGACTTCTTGTAAAGCAATACGATTCTGAACTAAAAGACCTATTTTCAAATCCATGTCATCTATCTGTTTTGACAATTCCTGATTTTTTCTAATAGACTGAACAACTGCTGCTTTTAAAGTTTGCAGTTCGATTTCCCTGTCATAGTCTTCCGTAGAAAAATCCAAAAGTGGAATAAATCTCTTAACAACCTTCAGCTGTGGGTTTGGTGAATGAAACAGTGAAGAAAACGCTTCCCGGGCACGGCGGCCTCTCCAAATGGCTTGGATCTTAATTATCTTTTCCTCCTGAAATTTTAAATAACTATCAAAATCTTGCTTCACGACGCACCAAACCTAAACCTGAATAGTAATCAACAATTGTTACCTGAATTTTGTACCACGCCCAGGGATTTTGCTTCCGTTCGCGTTTTAATTTGGCTTCTATTAACTTCATCTTTATCATGGTGCCATACTTTCTTTGGACCAATATACTTCTCCACCATGCTTGTATTTTTATAGCAAATATATCGTTATCTCTAAAATACTTGAGCTTTTCGTGTAATTTTTTTCTGAATAAGTAACCTTTACAATAGGCTTGAAGGTTTAAAATTGCTTTTTCGATAACAACTTGCTTGTATTTATTAATGTGAAGTTTATTTGTTTTATCGATTAGACTATTAACATCTTTTCTACTAAAATAACGCGCATACGGTACAAAATTTTTGGGAGTAGTCCAACTGTATGTATAGGATTCTACATCAATATAAACAGTATTACCTGCGTTTGTATGGCATACAATCCACGGGCAAATATGATGTCCCCGTTTTTTTAAAGCTTTAGAAATTTTTTGGAAATATACATTTTTACATGAATTATCTACAACCCCAAACCTAGAAATAACTGGGGACGAGAGTGCATTCCAAAATTCGTCTACGTTGTTTTTCAAAAGTGCAGAGTTTAACTGAACTAACGCATCTGTTAAGTCTTTTACTTTCAGCGATTCTTCATTTACTTCATTGACAGTCTCAACGATGTCATCAAGCCATAGGTTCTGAGAATCTTTGAGAAGATATTTCTTCTTTAACATTCGTAAATATAAGTATTTTTCCTCTTTATTCATGAGAGCCGGTATTTTTAAATATGAACTTTTAAGAAGTGGCATCAGTGTCTCAACATCATCATCAGAAACTGCCTTATTGATTTTGTCAATTACTGCAACCACTGTAAATACACAATAAGTTTCAAACAAAGGAACCCAAAATCATATCTTTAGACATAATATCTTCTAACTGCCAACTGTAGCAGTAAATTTGGTACCTGTTTCCTTCCGAAAAACAAGGATGGCAGGATTTTCTATAATCCTAGTAGTGATAATATTACATTAAACTTACGTTCCTCATTGTCATCATCTTCCATATTGACCATTTCAATGGTGTCTCTTATATCTTCCAATGTCAGCAGGGGACACGCACATTGCTCTTTGACCTTTACTTGCAAAGCGTTCATGAGCGCTGACAGATAGCGGCGACGGCAGTGCGGCCGAAGCCCTTCCAAATGAACACGTTTGGATGTCAAGGACTGCCAAAGCGAAGATTCGTCACCCCTTTCAACTGCCTGAGAAACAGCAGCTACTGAAGTCAAATACGATACCGACGCAGCTATTTCATTCTCATTCAGGTTTTTCTCAATCTCAAACTTTTCTAATTTCATTTCCTCAAATAAAAGAGGAATCGCATATTTATCAACTTTTATATTCAATTCTAAATGGGGGTTTGTTAGTGCATTATATAAGTCCTCAAAATTGTCTTCATCTAGTGCTCTGTTGACATTTGCAATAGCACCCTTGTGATCTCCATGCTCAAGAGATTTACGGTTGCCTTCATTAATAACATTCTGAAATATCTTGTGCCAGTTTGTAATACTTTCAACATCTACATCTTTATTACATTCTATTATTTCTTTGACTACATCACAATAGAAATCCAAATTCTTTGGGTTGTAATCTTTAACTTTTACCCATGACTCGTTGAAAATTTTATGAAGGCTGTTAATGTCATTTTCGTTAGTGGTTGAGCACAATTGTTTCCAGAGAAACTTGTAATTAGTGCCAGTTATATGACCTTGAATTTCAACAACTGTAAGTAGTTCATCATACTCGTCTGGGACATAGCTTTCATTTAGAGAGTGATTATGAGCAGCTTGTAATTTGTCATGTTTTGCTGCCTTCAACACCTTTTTGTATTCCTCCACTAAACGATTTTGGACATGTTTTAATTTAAGTTGTGGGTTCAGTAATGCAGAAGTTATGGGTTTCTGGCTATCTAAAAGTATGTTGAGTTCTACAACAGCTTTATGCAAGGATTGATTGTCATGTGTATTATTATTTGATAAGATACCACCAATCTTTTGAAACATTGGCAATGGATGTTCACATTTCTGCAAGTCTTTAGAAACCAAATCCAGTTCCTCATCTAAAGTAAAAGAAATAACACAATAAGAATATTTTATGGGATAGTTAAAAAAACATTATAGAGTTGATTTACTAAGCATGTTTATACTAGGTTATAGCACATGAATTTCAAATGGATGTATGAATAAGTAACTGTTAATACAGTTAAACAAGTAAAATATGTCTACTATGTAATTTTTATGTATTAAATGTTTACCAGTAAACACTGCTTTCCCAAAAACATCTTGAATTAGGGGAGCTTTCCCCAACTTGAACAGGTGGGTGCTTAGGGCATGTATGCAGTAGATTAGCTTTGGGATATTCTTCTTGTCATAGATATCGGTTGTTTCAGGTTGAAAAGTCTGAAAGAGTGAATCATGTTGGTAGTATGTGTAGTTCCACTAAGTTGCAGAAACAAGAAAGCACTAGGCCCCACTGGGTCCCAATTAGAGAAAAGCCTGTAGTTCCCAGTGCCGACTAAGGGTAGAACTACTAGGAATAGAGTGAGTTACATTACAGATTTATTTTGGTGACTTCTTCATTTCTTAGAAGTTAGTTTCATTTGTTAATCTTTTTTTAAATCATACCTAAGTATATACCTACACTAGGCATATACGATTATCTTGTATGAATTTAAATTATAATTGATTACCTACTGCAATCCTAAATACTTACAACAGGAAGTTCAGTTTTCTTCAAAACCTGCAGGAACATATTAATATTATCTGTATGTTTAAACTGTAATCCCATGACCTGAAAATTAATGAACAAATTGCTTAATAAGTCTAGTTGGCATCTTTATGAACAATTGGTAGCACAAGCTGTAGCCACTGTTCGTCAAGTCAAAATGTCCCAATATGTCATAGGGCCTTTGACAACTGCCTAGGGCCTCCTGTTCTTTTGCCATGAAGAAATTGAAAAGACATAGCAATAGTTTTAGCAGGGCAAAAGACCGTTAATCCGTTAATAAACGAAGTTAACATTTCGAGTAATGGGTTAACTTTTCAGTTAACTTTAAAAATTGTTAACAGACTCGTTAGCTTCCATTAAAACAATCGAAGTCCATTAATTGTTAATTAAGTACCTACTATTTGCCAAAAGGAAACCGCGTGGACAGGTTTTTTATAAAGGAGAATATGCACCTTATGTCAGATAGCTCTTGATTTGAATTTGATTTATTAAATAATAGGTAGTTTGGTATTAAGTAATTTACTAAGTATTTAATAATTCGTTATTAATACAAACTCTAATTTTACACCCTTCTTTTATAAATTTTTCATGTCCTGCCTGAATTTCCATTGCCCATACCAACATTTTTAGAGTTCCGTACCTCAAAAGGAAACAAATGGAACCTTTATAGGATCACTCTGATGTGTCTGTCTGTCCGTCTGTCACAGCCATTTTGCTCTGAAACTACTGGACTGATTGAGTTGAAATATGGTAGAAATATGTAAGTCGGTGACCGCAACATGGACGCGTAACGTAAATAAATGAATTTTAAATATGGGCCTTTTGGGCTAAATTAGAAAACTTTTATTTTTAATAAAAGTTTTGCAAACTATATCATATGACATATCAAATGAAAGGGCTCATTGTGAGAATCTTAAATATACTCTTTATAGAATTTTAAGATAAATAGTTTGTAAGTTATTTAGGAAAATAGGCGAAAATTTACCGCTACCCCCTACCCACCGAAACTACAGGACATACAATTATGAAAAAAAAAACAGAAAATAGTTCTTTACCTATAGAAATTTCTTTGGTATTTCAAGAAACAGGAAATTTCAGATAGTCATCTACGGAAAGGAACTCCATCCATGCAAGTTTAACACGCACTTCTCCATTTATTTATAAATAAATCACTAATGCAACAAAATACTAAAAGCACTCTATCATGATTAATGTTAAATTCCATTAAATGTTCCAAAATGTAATGCTTTAACTTTAAACAAAATAAAGTTTTGTAGTAACAATTAAACAATTAACAAAGTTATCTATTTGTTTATTGGTGCCCAGTTATGGCAATGGTTAACAAAGGCTCTATTCCATATTGAGGAAAAAATACTTTGTCAATTTATTATGATTTTAGGAAGAACAAGTATGTATCCACCTCCTGGCCGACAAACCACGTCAGATCAGTTCGATGGAACCAAACTATTGTATTGTCATCCGAATTGCAAACCAAATGAGCCCAAATTCGAGGGGTTTACTAGTATTAATTGAAGAGTTCCACTATCCACCTCCTGGCTCCATGGTCAGATCAGCTCAATGGCACCAAATTATTGTATTGTCATCCGAATTGCATACACTTGCAAAGTTTTAAATATTTACCACAATTAGAAGTAGGTTAAAATTACGCTGAAAGCTTCCATTACATACATACACACAGGTGCCAGTTTCTCAAAGTATATAAGTCTAATAGTATTAGTGTTTAGTATCGTTAATTAAAAGAAAAAAAAATAAACAAAACACTAATATTATTAGACTAATATGCTTTGAGAAACCGGCCCCAGGTCAAGCTAATAACAGCGTGTTAAAAAGTGGTTGGTTCAGGGCCGGATTTAAGGAGGGCATCCGGGGCTACTGCCCTGGGCCTCCACTAAAGAGGGGCCCCCACAATAGGAACCGTCAATATCATCTACGTCATATTATATTCTAGGGGGCCTCCTCTCCTTTGCTGCCCCAGGGCCTCCAGACCTCTAAATCCGACCCTGTGTCGGTTACAGGCAACATTGAATACAGGCCTAATTGATTCATAACAGATAGTTGGTAAATGAATAAATATACATAATCAAATATTAATTTCCTACCTTAAAACGTCTTTGATCAATATCATAGATTTTCTTTATAGGAAGTAATTCAGGTGCAATAAAATTCCCCAACTTTGCCAAATATACACCATTACGCAGATTTTCTTCGAAATCAGTCGTAGCGGGTAGTTTTTCTTTCAGGCAAGCTTCCATCCAGGTTTTGGCTTCATCTAAGCGACAAAGATACTCGTAAGCTATTGTTCTTTGTCTAATTACATCCATTTCTTGACCGGTCTTTCGCATATCGGTGTCACCTATTAAATGTAAAATATACGAATTACAATCAATATCACATAATAAACGTAGGAAGAGTTGAAACTTCCGTATAAACACAAATTTGAATTACAATTATCTATTTTTCCGATACGAATTTCTTCCATTTTGTCACGAAGAACCGACAGCATTTTTCAATTTTTTTATCTTGGTTGTCTTAAGTGTGATCAATCATCGCAATAAACATAAACTAAGTTTCGTGCAATATTAGTGTAGAACAACGTAGGTAGATTTTTTATTTGGAAACCTAACGAATTTTACAACTGACGGAACTGAACTAGGTTTAAATTCACGTCAAAACAATAGCCGTTTTTAAACACAGAAACCATGCACAGATAAGGGTTGTACGTGGTTTCATAGACAACAATTTTATAGAATTTCATTTCACAAGGGGATAAAGGGCTTATTACACCTTCCTAAAAGTTACTTACGAGAGGGACGCCGCAATACGTTAGATACAAATGGAAATATCTCAATCACATTCCAATCGCGTCCTCCCTCTCGTAAGTGACTAAATTTAGGATAATAAATGAGCCCACAAACAATTAAAAAAAAATGAACATCTGACTTTGACAGTGATAGGTATATAATTTTCTGTCTGACTGACTGATCGTTGTCCGATGTATATTGCCAAGAAGTTCAGATATCTATTGTTTAAAGAACTTCTGGTTATTGGTTTGTGATATGGCAGTAAAGTTAAGAAATTTAGTTTCCGACTTCGCACAATTACCTAATATTAAATACAGCACACGAGTTGTTAATATTTGATGGTGTTGATAAACTTAACAATGTTTTTTAAAGTTGATAATTGAAAATGTTTTTCGTAGGCTTTTGTATTCACCTTGTGTTTTTATTTTCAATATTCGATATCTATTTTAAATCTCCTATTGTGAAGGATATAGTTCCTTATCAACCACATCATGAACCGGTTGCGGATCGGCTTGTTCTCTTCATAGTTGATGGCTTAAGGGCAGAGTCGTTTGTCAATTATACGACAATGCCTTACTTAAGGTAAAATCATTATTTTAATTATCGGACATTCAACTTTATATTTTGAATAAGAATGGTGATGTGCAGAGTTAAAAGTGCAGTTTCTTTAAGGTCCATTGCGAACTCACATGGCAGGTGGGGTATATCAAACACCCAAGTGCCCACAGAGTCCAGGCCTGGGCATGTGGCTGTTATTGCAGGCTTCTATGAAGACCCATCAGCTATTATGAAGGGATGGAAAGAAAACCCTGTTGATTTTGACTCTGTATTCAACCAAACCTCCCACACTTGGTGTTGGGGTACTTATGACATTGTGGATATCTTTACTAAAGGAACAGTTGATAACCATATTGATGTCTATAAACTTGACCCCTATGACAACAATTTTGGTACTGATAAAAATACTACATTCCTAGATTCATGGGTGTTTGAACATGTAAAATATTTTTTTGCAAATAGAAAAAAAAATTATGATGTCAAAGAAAGTCTGCAGACTAAAAAAATTGCTTTCTTCTTGCATTTACTTGGAACTGATACATCTGGACATACTCATAAACCAAAAACACAGTAAGTTATTAATAAAAAATAACACTTGCACTGAGAATGGTTTTACCAACTTCAAATAATTAACATTTTTGGTTGAATTGTAGAAACTTTTTAACTACTGTAAAGTTTGTTGATCAAGGAATAAGAGAAATTGAAGAAATTATAAGGGATTTTTACAATGATGATGGAAAGACTACATTCCTCATGACTTCTGATCATGGCATGACTGATTGGGGTATGCTATTTTAAACATAATATCCTAAAAAAAGATTTTGCTGTTGATGCCCCAAAGAAACAAAATACCTAAATAAGCTAAAATTTTATACAAATTTTAAATTAACATTTGGACTGTAAGGTACAACGAGCTAATGAAAAAGCTGTCTGACAAAAATTTTGCCATATAAATCTAAAAGTGTAGGGAATTTAAATAATTAAATTTAAACTTAATATGGATTGACTTAACTGACTTAACATCTTTGTGTCATCATTTTGTATGTATTTATGTAATACTCTTTATTGCACATCAAACACATGGAAGAACTTTAAAAAAATGTCTATAGTCATGGGGAAATATTAATTTTATTAAAGTTTTTTTTATATGAATATTTATTTCATTATGTATGGGAATGTGATGGGAATGGTGCAGATTGATACAAATTTGAAAAACCGGAGGCAAAGAATGAAAACATTGTATTGCATTGTATTCTAACGAGCTTTTTAACGCAATTTGTATCATATAATACATAAACAAATCACAAATAATACATAAACTTACCTTATAGGTTCCCATGGAGCAGGTGATGATCATGAGACACAAACACCATATGTCCTATGGGGTGCAGGGGTGCAGATGTCTGAAGAGGGTCCTGTTGACCCACACACTGCGGGCATGTCTTTAAACCACAGATTTGACATAAAACAAGCAGATTTAGCACCACTGATGTCAACTATACTTTCTGTTCCAGTCCCAGTCAACTCTATTGTAAGTAGCAAATAACTTTTAAGATTCTATGTGCAGCATGAAGTGCCATGAGCGTCAGGCCCATTTAATTTGTAACACGATATTCAATCAAGTAAGGCTGGTTCAGACATGCACATACCTATAGTAAAAAAAAACAAAATTGACCTTGGCGCTCATGGCTCTGTTTACATTGTCATCTATGGGTCTGTTCCCAATAAGAGATGGATATACCAGTGGCAGAACCATTTATATGACACTGCTCATATTTAGACAGATTTTTCTCAGTCCGTATAAATGTATCATGACCCTGCCTGTGAAAAATTTCATTAAATACATTGTTTATGGCACTTTTAAAATAACTGTTTCAGGGTGGATTGCCTGCACGCTTATTAAACATGACAGTTCCTAATAGAGCCAAAGCAATTTATGCTCATAGTAGACAATTAGCTTCACAATATAACAGAAAAAAGTTGGATGTTGAAGCAAATGCTATATTGTTACTCTACAAACCATTTGAACCATTTAACACAAAGAAGTACGAAGAAATTATCGAATTTACTGAGAGATTGTTAAAGGATGAAGAATATGAGAAACTTATTTATTTCAGTGAGGAAATTACGCAACTGAGCCTTGCAGGGCTAACATATTACCATAACTATTACCAGCGTCCATTACTTATCCTTGTCACTTTGTCTTTCATGGGATGGATCATGTATTTGCTCAAAGTATTATTAGAGCAAAAAGTTGAAACACAAATGGACCCAGCCACTACAAAGAATTTTCGTATTTTAGGATCGCATTTGGTCCCAGTTATAGTGGTTTTATTGTTATGTTTTGTCTCCTTTTTTATTGTGTATGGTAAGTAACTGAAACAACTATTACTATGATAACAATAATATTCAAGTTCATGTAGTTTAACCCTTTGAACGCCACAGTCGGCTATATACGAAAGCGGATTTTCGTGTCACTAACGCCATGATATGCCGTTTTCAATAAATTTTCGTCGGCTACAGCCGTCGTTGGCGGCCTTGCCACGGTTTTTCGCATTTGTGAAATTTGACACATGTAATTATTTTCAGCTCAAAAACTACCGATTCAGTATTATTTGCACTTCTTTATGCCAATTTTCTTATGGTGGTTTGCTTTGCCATCTCTTAATGTATGCTCGAAAGCATTCCGATTGCTCAAAAGGAACCAGACAATGAAAGCTGTATGGATAAGAGTTTTGTGCTATGGCTTGGGCTCTATGGCAATGGTAAATATAAATTAATCTTTTCAGATAATAAGTTTGATTAAACTGTCATAATAATGTGACGACCTGTGGCCCTAGCAAGGTTAACACGGGGATAATTTAACCCTAACATGGGGATAACTTTACCCTAACACGGGATAATTTAACTTTAACCCTGTCTTTTCTTTCTGATTGTCTCTTTCGTCGGCAATAGTATGAGAGAGAGGCACTTAGACATAAGATGGTGTTAACTTATCCTCGTGTCAACCTTGTTAGGGCCGCTGGGGGGCTACCACGATGTCTAAATGCGATTCTCTTTAGGCCTTAGACTGAACTGTGTCGCTATTTCATACCACGCTGTATACTTTACATGTGTAGGTACAATGTTGTGGTTAAGTCGTGATATGCAGTAGTGACACAGTTTCGTTTAGGACCTAAAGAGAATGACACCTTTTGGCCGCCGTTGTCGACTATGCGTGACAGCGTATACAGGGTAAAAAAGTCCTTCATTACCTTGACTTAAAGTTGAAATTTGTGTTACTTCTCAGACATGTTTGGCGGCCAAAAGGTTAAGATATCGTGGTAGATTGCGGGACTCTTGTGGCGATCATTGAATAGCGTCAAGCTAGCGTATCCGTTACAGTTATCCAGAATCTGATGATTCCAAAAAATCGTACCCTATTAGCCACCTAGAACAAAAAATATTTCCCTTTGTTATTATATATATTAAATATTACTACTATTTTTTTCGTAACAACAGTAACTGAATACTATTAAGTGCATTTTTTTAAATCATAATATTCTGGTTATCTTCAACGGATATGCTAACTTAACGCTCATGATTATTGGCGGAGGCTTATGTCCAGCAGTGGACGTCTTTCGGCTGAAATAATGATGCTTAACCTAACTAAATAACAAACTTATAGTTCGTGTCACGTAAAAAGAGCGCTGGCGGATTAGTCTATTTACTAGCCAAATTGGTGGTATGAAGTGAGACGCGGCAGTAGGGATCACGCGCTGTATATATGTGCCGTTGTGCTATTAGCACTTCAGTTGACCTTTCCTTTTTGTTTCGACGATGTTTAAAACGGACTACAGAAAATAACGAAAACTTTCGAGGCTACAGGTCGCGTCACGTTAAAAGAACAGTGACAGCCATAGATTTCTATGGCTGACAGCGCTCTTTTAGATGACGCGACCTGTACTTATTGTGACATCGAAATAAACAGTTATTTTCTGACAACCATTTTTTGCTATCTCTTCCTAAAGTAGCTATTTAGGTGCATATATTATGCTACAATACAAAATCATGTTATTCAACAATAGCCAAGCACTTTCTTGCGCGACTATACATATGCACAGACATCCCCTTCATAGTCGCCCAGCGCTCTTTTTACGTGACGCGAGTAATACTCATACACTGATACTATTTTTAGGGTCTGTCGTTCACTCATCGATGGATGTTAAGCATCCCACTGATGGGGATGGGATTGTGGCCATTTTTTTCTTCAATAAGAAATTATTTAACCACTCCAATCCTGGTAGCATGGCCAACGAGCTGTGCCGTTCTTAGTTTCTTTTCGTTTGTACCTGTAGTTGGGAAAGAAGTCTTTATAGAATTAGTGTGAGTAAATAATCAAGCTTTGTAAAAATATTTAAGTGGAGTTTACTAAAAATTCAATTATAAGTTCAATCTTTATGCATTTCTGCTATCCCGCTTCGCTTCAAACGGCCTGGCGGCGGTGAGAGTTTCATATTACTACTCTTAGTTATAACTGCTTTTTAACCGACTTCATTATATTATCCATTGCTGAATGAGCAGAGAGAGACTATGGCAAAGCAAAAAAAAGAGGGCTGTTATGATTTTAGCAGTCTATGTAGTTTTCAAGTATTCAGTCTATGTATGTTTGTATGTAAGTGAGTTTGTAGGTATGTATGTTCATCTGTTCCCTCGTTGCTCCTAAAATACTCAAAATGTCTTGAAAAAGGGGAGTCGTTAGCTTCTTATTAATCTTTCGCGTCTTATAGGCTATATTATATGTATGATGTCATAATTATAATAAATCGAACATGGTGGATCCGGTGGATGTTACCATTCACATAACTCTAAGAAGAAAAAAAAATATACGAGTGTTTTATATTTTGTATTTTGTGTAAAATGAAAGCTTGAATTTTGGAGGTTTCGAATATATATATATATATATATATATATATATATATATATATATATATATATATATATATCTAACTTACATCCAAAGAAAAGAACCACTCCGCACGCGAAATAATGGTTGGTACTTTTAAGGGTTCTGTAGTTAAACTAGGAATCTTTACAGGCAATTTTTTTCAATGTTCCACTTAGCTTTTCTTTTATGTTTTTACCGTAAAAGGGGTACTATTTCCAGTACTATTTTTTGGTATTTAGCTGGCTTAGGAATTCAATGGCTTTCTGTGTGATCTCGGCCGGGTACACCAGCTTCACGGTGCACAATATTTTACCCGTGTTTCGTATGAAATATCTCAGTTTCTATTATAGCTACGAAGTTGCGACTTCGTGAGCCAGCGGTACTATTTGGGTACTATTTTTTGGGATATACAGCATTTTTGGGAGCAGCCCCGTTCTCGAGATCCAAACTTGGTACGCCAGCTTGACGTCAAGTTAGCGTACCCGTGAAACAGGGCTCATATCTCCGAAATTACAAAGGTACAATTTTTTTTTACTCGGTACTAATTTGGTACTATTTGGGTACTATTTTTTGGAATCATCAGATCCTGGATATCATCGAAGGGTACGCCAACTTGACGCTCACTAAGTTATGGGTTTCGGAGTTATAATGGCTTAACCCTACACTCAGCATGGCCCGACATGCACTTGACAGATTTTTTAAGAGGACATTTTCATCAATATAAAAGTTGTATTCGGGTATTCAATTTCAATTTTATCTTGTAATATATTACATATCAGCGGCCCTAGCATGCCAGACTTGTGGATAAGTTAAACCTGTTTATCTCTCTCTGCACGTCTAGCACGACCGGCCCGCGAGTCGTTTGTCGCTCAGTGCATCTCTTACATACTTGACAAGTTAGACAGAGACGCACTGAGCGACAAACGACTCGCGGGCATGTCGTGCTAGCCCCTCTGATTATCTCTTTCGTCGGCACTAGTGTGAGAAGGACGCACTTAGAGATAAGACGGTTTAACTTATCCTTATGTCAACCTTGCTAGGGCCACAAAATAGAAGTACTTAACGTAAATATTGGTTGTTTGACATATATTGCTTTGATTGACTGACTTGATGACTTAGTGGTAGTGCAGGTTCAAGTCGCGGGTTCGAATCCCGTTAGGGGAAAAACTTTGGTATAAACAAATTTTTTACTCGAATCATGGATGTTTAGTGTATTTATGCGAGTATGTATGTATTTATCTATGTACGTATTTGTATTGCACCCACCCATAGCACAGTGATACTAGGATGGTTCTAGACCAATGAGTGTTTCTGTCCAAGATATAGGGGGGGTCGACGAAGTTTCGTGGCGTTACATTCCAAAATCTAATACATTTAAGTGTTAAAATGCCAAATTAGAACTATTAACGAAAAACTATTTAAAAATATTTCCTACTCTATCTGTATGTAAATTGTTTATTTGGCGAGTTCACACTCGCTCAACGAGTGCACAACGAGTGTAACGTGCCGGGTCCGTTTTTTCAAATGTTTGATTTGATGTTGATTAAAAGAAAAAAGAAAATAAAATGGAAATAAAACTAATTTCGGAACTGCTATTTTAATTTAATATTTGCCAGATGTAAAATTGCAAAATATGTGACGTCACACTAGGAAGGGGGGTCTCGCAAATGTGACCAACTATGACAAGGATGGGGGAGGGGGCAAAAAATCACAAAATTTATGTGACGTACTTTATGGTTGACCCCAATTTTGCATTTCTAAGTATTTATTATTTTCACTTACGCGATACAAAACGTTAGGAGAATGATGAGCGTAGGTATGCGACTTCTGCGTAGAGTTCGAATTTAAATAATATTAGTAATATTTATTTGAGCTATTGCATTTGATGCACTTAACCTAGTTCCTTGTTGCTATAAGTATTACCTTTATACCAAATTATGGCTCTAAAATGTACTGAATATGGTTAATAATTCTGATACATTGTTTTGTTTGTAGAATGTTAGCAGGATGTTTATGGCTGTTGGTGGTAGCATGTTATACCTGGAAGGTATTACTGCCCCTTTACAACACACGAGAAGAAAACCTCTGGGAACTTGTCTTAACCGCAATACAAGCGTTTTTATTAGTGTTTTCTCTACATAATATTTATGTACAGTCAAAGAGATTTGAAAATGGCACACCTGTGTCGTACTATTACCAAACACTCACTTGGATGACTTCAGGTAAATGTAAACATAAAGTACCTACCGACATAGTTCTGTATTATGACATATGGTTAGCACCTATGATTAAATATTAATTTAAATTAATTAATAGGATAATGTTATTTTGTTGCAGTTGTTACAATTGCGCTACCGATAGCTAGTTCTCGGAGATTAACATGCCGTCTGATGACGATAAATACTTCACTCCTTACCTTTTATCTTCTACTTTCTGTTTCCCACGAAGGACTTTTTTTAGTAGCACTGAACTTGAATGTTATGATTTGGGTTTTTATTGAATTTCGACTGCTTTATTTAGGACGATTGAAGGTAAGAAATTTCCATTTAGTAATTAAATTATGTATCGTATATGTGATTTTTAAATATCGTTCGAGAGATGTTCGTGTTTATTATTATGGTGTAAGGAAAATTGGAAAATTAATAAAAATAGGAATATAAGAAATATACCTACTTATACATGATGGGAAAAATATAGCAGTTTCTATATAGCTTTGGGGGCTTCTATTAATTACGTGAGGTGCTCAGGGGGGGGGGGGATTGAGACGAATCTTACTAAATCTCACTTGGGGAAGAGGGGGGGGGGGTCTTGGCAAAATCACGTAATTTTTTTTCTAGCAGAAAACTGTGTGAAACTGCGTGAAAGTTAAGTTGAATGAAAGTAAAAAAAGTGTCTTGAATAAAATATGGCAAAATCTGACACAATTATTTATTATATGTTAATCATTATATGTTAAAAATTAAATTAATGTTATCACTGTGATTTAAGATTACAGCAATATTCTCAAATACTAGTCTGCTAGTCTTAAGTAAAAATAATTAAGCAATTTTTTTTTTTTAAATAAATTCAACGCTTTTATACCCAAAATACAAATTTTGAAAAATCTCACTTGATATTGGGGTAGGGGGGAGGGAGTCGAGAAAAATCTTACAACATCTCACCAAAGGGAGAGGGGGGGTCATTAAAAAAAAATGCCTCACGTAATTAATGGACGCCCCCTTTTAGAAAATAAAAATAACCTTTAAAATAGTAGTGTTGTGAAGGCCGGGAAGTGAGGAATAGATCGACGAAGTCGAGGTCCTCGAAGATACGAGTCCATCTGTATGAATTTGTCAATTAAGCCGAATTTACATTAAGACTATTTTCATGCAACTCGATATCCGACGATGGCTAGGATCGAATCTTGCTTAAAATGTTTTTAGCCTAGCCATCATTGAACATCGAGTTGCATGAAACTAGTTTTTATATAAAAGCGGCTTAATCGGTAGATATTCTGTTCCTATAACGTCTTGTATTTTCAAATTTCAGATATCTGACTGCATCTTTAATAAAAGTAATGTAGAAGCGACATTAACAAAACATATACTCCCAACCCTAGAAAGGAGCATAAGCAGTGAAGATTTCCGAAGAGCGTTCTTTTTTGTATCCTTTGAAACTATCGAGCAATGTTTGTATTGTACCTATTAACATAGCTGGGCACCGTTAATCAAACAGTTAACTTCGTTAATCGCTAATCCGTTACTAAAAAAGTTAACTCGTGATAGAAATTGCATTTTATATGTAATTGCGTTAGGTATTTTCTTATAAAAAACTGCTGGTAGGTATGGACAGTCAGGACATGAAAAAATTATAGAAGAAGGGTGTAACATTTGAGTTTTTCTAATATACCTAATTATTTGGAGATTCCCTTTTATAAACATCGATATAAGGTCCGCGCGGTGACCTTTTGGGAAATAGCAGGTACTTTATTAACGATTAACGGACTTTAATTGTTTTAACGGAATTTAATGAGTCTATTGACTATTTTAAAGTTAACTTAAAAGTTAATCCGTTCCTCAAAATGTTAACTTCGTTAATTAACGATTGACGGATTGACGTTCTTGCGCCCAGCTATTCCTATTACATAATAAACATAAATGTTTTGGTGCCTCGAATGCGGTACAGACGAAATCGATAAGAATTACGGACCAGCGGCCCTAGCAAGGTTGACACGAGGATAAGTTAACACCGTCTGATCTCTAAGTGCGTCTCTCTTACACTAGTGCCGACGAAAGAGATAGTCAGAGAGATAAGTTAACCCCGTGTTAACCTTGCTAGGGCCACTGCGATATCTTAGGACAAATAGACGATCTATTCCATTGCTCGCAAAATTCGTTTAACAATTGCTACATCGTTTTTAAACTGAACTGATACAGTAGTAATTCGACAAACGAATGTTGCTATTGGTGTTTGGTGTTCGAACTATTTACTTAACATGTTTTAGTTGCATCTATGATTTATTTCCTTAACAGTTTTCTTCAGCTTGCTTACATTATTTTAGCATTTTTTGGTACAGGAAATATAGCATCACTTAATTCATTTGAGATCCGATGGGTTACATGCTTCCTGACATCCTTCCAACCATTCATTATAACTGGACTTATTCTACTGAAGACATTATCACCGTTTTTGATTGTAGCTTGCAGTTTTAGAGGAGTGCAATACATAACAAAGGTACCCAGATTTTTTTAGTCATGAATAATTCGCTGTGATTAAGAGGACTGTGAAGTAACGGCAAAAATCACCCTTTCCGTATAAAAGGCAATAACGATTTCCACCTCTTAAATGTTAACCGATTTTGACCAATTTTTGATAGGTTGCAGAGGCGTACCGTTTGAGTAACCCGGTGTAGCATTGCTATTTTTATACATTATGTTATTACTCATTAAATGTTATGTTTACACATAAAAATTATGTAGTATGCAATTTTGATGTTAATACATACATACATACATAGCATCACGCCCGAAATCCCTAATGGGGTGGGCAGAGCCACAAGACTACTTGTGGCCACGTTCGATTAATTAATTAGTCCTAAGATGGTATGATGAACCGTATGGTGACAGGTGATCAGCCCATCGCCCATACAGATAGTCTACCATGTTGGAGAGGACCCGTCCCTTAGTCGACTTTTACGACATGCCAGGATGATAAGCATCTGCACGTATTCTATTTCTTCACTCCCACTTTCACTATGTTAATACAAGAAGTAATTAATAATATTATAATGTTTGAGTTAAGAAAGTATTCACCGGCTTACCCTCACGCTGTTCCACTGCTATGTTGTCAGTCAGAACAAAATCTAGGTCTAAACGTTTTTTGAATATTGATTAAAAATCAACAAAGTCAAATAAACGCCCGATTTCGTTTTGTATGAGAATACTGAAACAACAAAGAAACCAAATTTATCAATTATAGTGAAAAAATCAAACCGTATAGACCTAGATTTGGTTCTGACTGACAACATATCAAAAATTGGTCAACATCGGTTAATATTTTAAAGGAGGAAATCGTTATCGCCTTTTGTATGAAGCCGTAGGTTCACATTCCGCTTAAAACGGTGTACTGCCCTTTTGGCAAAATATTTTTGGCTAAATTTCACTTTCCAAAAAATTTATCGCAGTAGTTTCATTTCCCAAACGAATCTTTAGCACATTTATATTTCGCATTTTATTCATTTGGTCAAATTATCATTTGGGATCAAGACAACATTTGGCTTTTTTTTGTTTTCTTTTGGCTAATATTATATTTCAAAAAAATGTAAAAGGGAGAGGGGGGACCTAGACCCCCACAAGGTGAGGAGAGGGGCCGAGGGGGGCGGAGCCCCTCGCATTAAAAAACAAATCATCATTACAATTGTATTATTAGTAGGTTAGGTTAGGGTTAACTTGTGTCTCTCAAAGGGGAAATAGGCACCCCGCGAAGCGGGGTGACGTCGACACGCTGGCGGTTAGGTTAGGTTCGGTTTTTAACAAAATTTTATTTGGTATTTGCTTGCTTACTTTGCTAACTGTAAAATTACGATAAGCTGTTTTGACTAATGATTTTTTGCCAAATGATAATTTGAGTAACATAGTTTGGGAAGTGATACTTTGAGAAAAGTTCTTTGCCCTTACGAGTAATCCTCTTAAAAAGCAGCTCAATAATTCTTTCGGTTTCAGGCACCAACGGGCTACTTGAATATCATAGTACTGATATACTCAAATATTATGGGTATCCAGCTTTTGTACTATGTCAAAAACACTGGGAGTTGGTTAGAGATTGGCACGTCTATATCACAATTTGTTATAGTTCAAGTGATTACATTGTTTATTGTTTTGATTAATCAAATAGCAAAAGTAATGACTGATTTTAGTGTATTCAAAAGTATAAGTAAATTGTGTAAAAGTAAAAAGAAATATGTATAAAGTTTTTAATAAATTGGAATTCATTCATGGATGGATGTGCAATTATTCACATGTACCATAGGCGTGTTTCCTGAAAAAATCCAAATAGTCCGTCATTTACATTATAAAAAAATATTGAACACATATTTTTTCTCTTGTCAATTAAACAAAAAATGACGAAGATATAGTGCGTTGAAGTTCCGGGTGACGTCACGACTGCACACTTTTTACCATTAAGTGACGTCATGAGTAGAGATGCAACGGATAGTGGTTTGGCCGGATACCGGATACCGGATATCCGGCATGGCCATTGGCCGGATATCCGGCAACCGGATATCCGGCCGCTCACGAGCTATCGCTAAAGCTGTGTTAGCTTGCGCGGCCTTCGCGCGGCGAGCAAGTTTCAACTTGTTACGAATTGTAAGAGCGCGGAGTCCCTTTGAGGTTCAATACGCGCTTTATTACGTCAGTTGGGAATATTCGAACGTGCACGACGTGATGTCACATGTTAGTTTTATACTTAAATAAAAAGAAAACTGTTTTAATTTAATAACCGATGTTGACTTTGTTTATTTCTGACGACTTTTCTTTGTTTTATCGTATTTCTGACCCAAGTTTTTACTATTCGGTATCCGGCCGGATACTGACTCACTATCCGGTATCCGGCCGGATAGTAAAATCATGGCCGGATAGGCCGGATACCGGATAGTAACCGGATATCCGTTGCATCTCTAGTCATGAGCCCCCACTCCCGAACTTTGATGCGCGTTATCTTTGTCAATTTTGATTGATTTCATAAAGCAAAAAATACGTGTCCAATATTTTTTGATAATCTAACTGACGGAATAATTAGAGTTCTTTTTTACACAGGGAATATCCCTATTGTTTTGATCGTAAAAGGGGTACTATTTCGGGTACTATTTTTTGGTATATAGCCGATTGAAAAATTGAAGCCCTTCTGGGTGAAATCTCGCTGTAAAAGATGTGTACGCCACCTTGACGGTGCGCTATTTTTTATACAGTTAAATAGTTAAAGATCTCAGCTTCTATAATAGCTACGCAGATGAGATTTGAAGGGCCAAAAAATAGTCCCTAAATAGTACCCATTTGGGGACTATTTTTTGGCTCATGCAGAATTTCCGGGAACACTGCCAATTCAGAGATCCACTCCGTGTACGCTACCTTGACGCCAAGGTAGCGTACACTACCTACTGCCCCTTATATATCTCGAAAACTACAAGGATACAATTTTTAAATAGGTACTAATTCGGTACTATTTGGGTATCTTTTTTTGACATCATCAAATCCTCGATATCTTGTTGGTGTACGCGGTGTACGGTGTATAATTAACCGGCGCGTAAGATAATCCTAATGTATTGCTTTATTACCTACTTCGTAATGTTATATTTAACTTTATTTATGTTTTTATATGGATTGAAAAGATGACTTTATGCTGAGTTTCTTTTGGCGCTTTTTAATTCTTCTCACTAATGAATGATGGATAGTCCTGTCCGAAGCTGTAGTATATTCAACCTATTTTAATTTAGGTGGCCAATTTGAGAAATAGGTGGACATTTTGAATTATATTCCAACAATTGTCACAAAATTGTCGTAAAAATGACAACAATATATAAGTAGTAATATGAGTACTTATTTATATTCCTTGGAGAACATTAACTGTTATTGTTGTATACGACATAAATTTAATTGACCATAATGGAAGAAGAAATCTTCGAGTCGGAACGTAGATCTTGCAAATGTTTGTTTGGTGATGATTTTCTTCCTGATCCTGAACCAGTTACAATACCGCCTCGCAAACAAAAAGTTCTAAGCACAGTCTCTAGAACTGAAAATTACTTAAGAGAGCGTAGAATCCCGGAACTAATTCGTTTCCTGTTAACAAAAGTAATCGCCGAACGATCAGAAAAACCTGTAGTATACCTCGAACAGTTGTTAGACGACTGTATGCTTTTTCGTGCTGGTTTTGGACCAGCTCCTGTTTTGTACGAAGATAAGTAAGACATTTATTTGTTTGGGTACTTAATTCTCACATTTGTTATTCATCATTCTGCTGATTATTTCGCCAGAAATGAGATTTGTCAGTTTGACCTGCGGCCCTAGCAAGGTTGACACAAGGATAAGTTGAACCGTCTAATTAAGTGCGTCTCTCTCACACTAATGCTAACTAACTAAATGGGTTTAAGTTGTCCGCGTGTCTGGTATGCTAGAAGCGTGGTGGTACTGCTAGTCGGGCTACGAAGCTTGAGGTCCTGGGTTTGATTCCTGCCAGTCTTGGTCTGGTCGTTTGCCTTAAGGTGGTTTTCCAGGAGGCTACAAGGACAAGCCCGCACCGGCTGGCGCACCGTTGGGAGAGCCGCACCGCACCGCTTCCCACGGTGCGCCGTGCCTCCGCAACACAGACCACACATACTATAGACTCCGAATAACCGGAACCGGGCCAGCCCCGCTGCTAAATTAAAGTCGAAACGTTACAAAATTACAGGCAGGCAAGGGGTACCGACTAACCCTGAACGCACCAATCACAGTGCCCCGCGATTTGGGCAGCTTTTTTTGCTAGTAATGGCTCGGGCAAACCAAACGCGTGTGTGGCGCGTCGCGTTTCGTGCCCGCGCAATTTGTACCCGGCACACTGCAGGCCGGCGACGGCTTCAATGCGTTTCGAACGTAGTTCCGTGTTTGATTACGCCTGGCAGCCGCGTTCAGTGGGACTTCGCGACGCGTTCTTATATTCGTTTGGCCATATTAAACAACTTCGCGTGCAGCCGCTTCGCGCACGCCCCGTGCCGCGCTGACCGAGTTGTCTGCGGCGCAAGCGGCGCGGGCGCGAAGCGTTTCGAACACATACCCGCGCTATTTATTGGTGTGCCGTGTTCAATTTGCTTTGTTGTTTTATAAATCGCGCGGGCCCGCGTTCGAAATGCGACGCGCCGCACACACGTTTGGTTTGCCCGAGCCTTTAAAGTTAGAAGCGGTTTCCTTAGAGTGCTTGCGCACTACGTCCGATCCGTATCCTATCCGAACCCGTGAAAATACGGATCTAGAAATCTCGGACCGAATTCGGATATTGCATACGCACTAATCCAATCAATACGGATGTAAAAATCTCTGACCGAATTCGGATATTGCTTACGCACTAGTCCGATCTCTGATCCAAATCCAAGCATACGTCATTTTACGCGCCCCCCGGCCACATACCCCGCCGCCCCGCTGCCTCTCTCTGCTCGTACGAAGCTCGGATTCGATTCAGATACGGATCGGACGCAGTGCGCTACTGCGCAAGCGTTCATACAAATAATACTATGGCTACTTCGGTCCATCAATAATCTTCTCCGGAATGGATATTCGCGGTAGGAACCCGAATCTAGTGCATAAATTACCATAAAAATAGTTCTACGACTACTCCGGATCGTATTTTCTCGGGTTCGGATCGGATACGGATCGGACATAGTGCGTAAGCGCTCTTAGGATATAACTACTTAATGGTCTGTGGTCCGCGATCTCCTGGAACATGAAAAATTCAGCTTTAGTGTGACGTTTACGAACCCAGTATACATGGTTTCTTAATTTGGCCGTTGAGTGTGACATTATTTCTTATTTAAATGGTTGCAGGCACTTGTCAGCTATCATTAAAAGTTTCGACCCAGGACAGCGTGGATGGTTAAGTGAGGGCCAAATACGGCGCCTTTATACAACATTGGGGCTCACTCCAGACGAATTTCTCGATGACAAGGTCTCAACTGAAATCATATTTGATAATTTAAAGAAGGCTCAAGAAGCTGAACTGCTTGGATTACTTAGGGCTGGTCAAGAAATTGAAGAGATTTATGACAATGAAAGTTCTGTTGATAATGATGGTTTAAAGTCGGAAAAGTAGTATAGTATGACAAAACAAAAACCCCAAAACCAAAAATAAAAATGAATGCTGATTTAAGGAATTAGTTGTAAACCAATCATCTACTTATCTACTCAGCGCCACGTCAAATACAAAAAAGATGTCATTCGCACGTCATACATGTCTAAGAAGTAACACGCATTTCAACCTTGCATCAAACTTAGTAGGTCTCTTTTACCACCCTGTAGGTATGCGTTGACGGATATATCCGTCGTTGGCGGTGAACTAGTGTAGGTACGTAGTACGTGTAGGTACTATTAGATAAGTATTAGGATTCTGTGACAGTGTTGCGGATAAATCCGTCATTGGCGTTCAATAGCTTAAAGAAATACAATAATGTAAAAGAATGTATCTTAATAAAGTTTACGATGTGTCATCTGAGTATCTGTACTAAGTATTAGTTGAGCATCAAGTTGGCGTACCGGTACCTGTCGAAGATATTCAGGATCTGATGATTCCAAAAAATAGAACCACTTAGTAGAAATTACAAATGTACTATTTTTGTGTACTAGGTACTTGCTATTTCTTGGAATCATCAGATCCTGGATATCTTCGATGGGTATAACTTGCTCACTACTATATACGCATTATAATAACATCGCTAAGCCGAAAAAGTCTGTAAGTACATTGAAAACAACAATGAAAAAATGGTATGGGGGGCTTCAGAATGAGCAACACAACACGTTCCCAATGATTATTGAATTTCATGTGTGTGTGTCTATTTGTCTGATTGTATGTGCGCAATAATTCGATAAACTTTAAAACTACTGGGTGAATTTTTTGATCCGGTTTTCGATTTTAAATTAAGGGAAACTTCAGGCAGGGGACATATGCTATCTATATAAACTTTTGGAAATCAAACTGGAAAGGGGTAAATGAGGGGGTTGAAGTTAGTACCTGTGGGAAAAACAAATTCGATGATTTTATCCACTTGAAACTTAATATAAATAAATACTATTCAAAACAAGCAATTAGGTATACGTTAGAGAAAAAAACCGATCAGCCCCTAATAAGGGGTTGTTGAACATTAGGTACCTACTTAGTAAGTATTTATACACCCTATTTATTTTGTCAAATATTTTCAGTAGAACGGTATTATTTTGATAGCGCGTGAAATATTTGATACAATCACCTCTACAAACAGGGCTTCTATTCGGGAACGTCTAAGTAATATTGTAGCCACTCGAGAGCGAGATTCGCATCCTGCTCTTACGCATCGCTTTTTAGATTATAGGTACTTTGACAATAGCGTTGTCAAGCCTCATAACATCTGGAAGCTGTATAGGCGCATTAAAAGATTGAACAGCTGTTTATAGAGAGCCCTTGCAGACCTTATACCGCTCTTGCAACTGTTAACCGTAGAGTTCTTGTATAGAATGATAAAACCAGGCAAGGGTGTGATTCTCATAGCACTTCATTCATGAACTTATCGGCGAGCCTAACTTGACCCGGTAGTGCGTGTATACTAGGTAGTGTAAACATGTTCGTATGGTCTCCGCGCGCGAGTAGAGTGCCGTGTCGGGGCCTGAAGTAAAAGGCGGGTGTAGCTCCCCCTGCCGCCGCCCGCACGCCTCGCCTATCATACCCACATTGTAGTGCTGTGACAGTACTACCATACCACAGTATTACAAATAGTTAAACTTTGGTAGGTACTACAATGTGGGCATGATAGGCGAGGCGTGCGGGCGGCGGGGGGAGCTGCTCCTGCGTTTTATTTCAGGCCCCGACGGCACTCAACTCGCGCGTGGACTGTTGTAACGTGTCTTCGATCTTGCTTGTTCGTATTTTGAAGCAGCCAGCCTCGGACGTAGGTACTTCAGCCCACATAAAGGCTACAAGCGCGCGGGTCAATTTATGATTGTCGGACGAAATGAGCGACGTGATTTATTGGAGAATAACAGCTGCTTTGAGTATTGCCATCATGCGCTGCTTGGGCTGTAAAATATTCGTACTTCTATATTTCTGTCTTTTTCGAACACTGCTTCTATGCTCTTAGGCTGAGTATTGCTACTCAATTACGTAACACCAATTGGTATCGCTTTCGCGAAAAGTAAACCAATTGTACCCTTATTTACACAGAGTGAAGACTAAATTGGTTTGCATTTCGAGCCAAACGGATACCAATTGTGCTACGTAATTGAGCTGCTGACCCACAACTTATATTGTAGGTCAGTACGTAGCCTTAAATTACTTTAATTTGTTAAAATAACCTAAGTAGCTAGAATCTTTAAACACTGTTTTCTGAATTTAATCGGTAATTTCGTATAGGTCCATTATTCACAGCGTTATCGCGTCACGACATCTCGTCATAATTAGTTGCATCGAAAATGTCGAACTAGCTACCAAACCGAATGAATCGACAGATGTTTACACCAGCGGCCCTAGCATGCATGGCACAAAGATAAATTAGAACCGTTTATCTCTAAGTGCGTCTCTCTCACACTAGTGCCGACGAAAGAGATAGTCATAGAGATAAACGGTATCTAATTTATCTTTCTGGCTTACATGTTAGGGCCGCTGTTTACACCAAAATCAAAGATGCGTCTTTCAAGCTCAAAATTTAAACCCAGAAAGCAACCCAATTGTGATCATTCAATTGGTCATGCGCGGACTTTTGGCCGAGTGACACATGCCGTATGTACTCTATTGAAAATGTTCTCAAAAAATCCATTCTTGCACCAAATGTCGGTTCATAATACTACAAAAAAATTAACTGAAGAAGAACTGATGCTTTATTTCATTTGTAGACACATTCAACTAAAACAGAAGTACTAAAATACATTTATTTTGTTCATACATGATCGTCATATTCCAAATTAATGTGTAATATCCGCACGTCAAATGTCACCTAAAGCTGCACTGGCCGAAAAGAAACGAAAAAAGAAGAAAATTATCTGTCACGTTGAGTATGGATATGACGTATCTTTTTATTTGTCATTGGTTTACACGTCAAAAATAGAACTATCTAGGCGACTTACTTCCAAACTTCTTCTCAATTTGATTGCACTAAAGGAGGCTCACATAAGTGAAGTACTTAAGAGGACTGTGCACCAATGGCAAAAACCATCCTTTTCATACAAAAGGCAATAACGATTTCCACCCCTTAAATGTTAACCGATTTTGACCAATTTTTGATAGGTTGTCAGTCAGAATAAATTCTAGGTCTATGCATTTTTTGAATATTGATTAAAGATAAAGAAAGTCAAATAATGCTGAAATTTCTTTTGTATGAGTAGGGTAGACCGGGGACAATCGGTCCATTTTTTGTTTGACAGCTATTTGCGCCTTAACTAAAAGCGTAACGCATTAGTGTCATATACCGTTGCATAGAGAATTTAATCAGCTAGGAAATGCAATGTGCAGCATTCCTTATTATTAAGAAAGTAACGAGATATAGTCAATCAAACACGCCGGGGGAAAGTGGTTCAATTGACCCCGTTACGGGGTCAGTTGACTCAAATGTTTAACGTCACCTAACTAGTACTTGAAGTCTATTTTACAACTACATATTTACACATAAAAAAGGTTATAGTTCAGTTTACCTGCATTAATGATAAAAACTACAATATTCTTGAAACAACTATCAAAAAGAATCGAATAAAAAGTTTGCCTTTAACTTTTTAAAGCCCGATTATATTCTTATTTTAAAACAAGCAAACGTTGTTATTTAAAATTGTACATAGAATAAAATACAATTTAAGTTATTTTTATTAGAAATTGTAATGTTATTAGAAGTTATAACTTTACATGAAAACGAGCTTGGTTCATTTGCCCCAGTGGTTCAATTGCCCCAGTCACAACGCTAAGAGGTATGTATTAAAATTATAATTATGGAAAAGAACAACTTATTTTTTTAATAGACTTTAATTGACAATCAGTTTTACATTGGCACTTGCAAATAAAAATCCACGCGTCATCGGTCCCACTTTTTACGAACACCTACCCGCCGATTTATAAAATGAAACATGAAGAATCATTTACTCGTCGATTGAAAAACCTTTTGATGAATAATGCATTTTACTCGGTTAAGGAATTTATTGACACTAAATTGTAATTCGTTAAGTAATTTTAAATTTTACTATGTTATTATTTTATTTAATGGCATTTTATCATATTCATGGCATGACACATAATTATATTTGTAGATATTTTATGGAATGAAAAATAATGTTATCTATTCTAATCATAGTTTTACTAATTCACCTGTTAATAATTTTAATTTTAATTTGTATTGTATTTCTAATTTATTGCTGACGATCTCAAACTAAATTCTTGTATCTTGACACGCGCAATTTATAAGTTGATTCTATTTTGAGAAATAAATAACGTAAACCTAAATCATTGAGTTGCAGAACCATAGATTAGGGAGTTTTTTCATGTCCAGTCGCTCTTTTTTTTCGATTACGAGGCATTTGCAAGAAACAGTATTATAATTATTTACTAGAGAAACTTTTAAGTACTGTTAATAAGATAAAAAAATCCGTCAATTACACTGTACTACTAGACCAGGTACCGAACGATCATGTATCTTAACCATTTCTGAACACTCATTAAAATGTTTTATAAATTAATATATTATTACTTTGATTAAACAATTTATCAGGAAACAGTCACCTTTCTATGATCCTGAAAGGATGGCGTGTCATTAACTCTCAATTTCAGACAGTAATTAGCAAATTACAAATGGCGAGTTTAAAAAATAGATACAAGTATGCATGCATACAGTTTTAAGTAATTATTTAGGAACAATAAGAATATAAAAAACAGCCTAATGCCTTTTTTTCAAAATCGTTCGTTTGCTGGACTAAAGCCCCTTTCAAGTTAGCAAATTAAAGTAAGTTTTTCATTACAAATAAAATAATAATAATAATAAGTTAAATTCTCTTCATGCGGTATTTTTCACGATGCATTGCGAATTACAAAATTACGAGTATAAGGGTCAGTTGAACCACCGGGGCGATTGAACCGGTTCAATTGACCCCACGATTAATGGACCAATCGTCTCGACAGACCTTTTACCAAAAATAATTATTTACTCGGATTTAGGCAGCGTTGCGACCATCACTTTTATAACAACGTAGGCCTAAAAGTCAAAAGAAATCAACAAAACACAAAACAATCCAAATACACTGTTATTTTGCATAAAAATGACCATATAATACGGGCGTAATATTTACCGTGAGCGTCCTAAAACTTCGTTGCCCTCTAGTACGCATCCGCGCTGGTCTGCGCCCGTGGCTGACTGTCGGTTACTTGCCGCGTTTTATAAGAGTGTGCTGAAGGTACACGCACATTGATAACTTATTTGGTTTCTGAGAAATCGCCTGTGGAGCACTTGCCCCGCGGTTCAATTGTCCCCGGTCTCCCCTATAATGAAACCACAATAAAAGTGAATTTATTGATTATAGAGAACAAATTAAAACGTATAGAGCTAGATTTTGTTCTGACTGACCACCTATCAAAAATTAGTGAACATCGGTTAACATTTAACGGTTGGAAATCGTTATCGCCTTTTGTATGAAAAGCCGTAGGTTCACACTCCTCTTAACCGCCTTAATCAATTCAAATAGTATCCATTTCGCCTATTTTGAAGAGAAAAAAGGTCATGTCAGAAATCAAAAATGATTAACTCATTATAAAGCCATAAACAAGAAGAGTGAAGTGAAGAGAAGAAGTACTTCACAAAGTTGCTTACAGTTTTTTGATAGAAAATGTTTATCGTAGGCTTTTTCGTACACTTTGTGTTTTTATTTTCAATTTTCGATATTTATTTTAAATCTCCTATAGTGAGGAACGTAGTTCCTTATCAACCACATCATGAACCGGTTGCGGATCGCCTTGTTCTCTTCATAGTTGATGGCTTAAGGGCAGAGTCGTTTGTCAATTATACGACAATGCTCTATTTAAGGTAAAATCTATTTTATTGGTGGTGGTGACAATGGTGAAGCACAGATTTGAAATGCTGATTTTGTTTAAGGTCAATAGCGAACTCACATGGCAGGTGGGGTATATCAAACACCCGAGTGCCCACAGAGTCCAGGCCCGGGCATGTGGCTATTATTGCAGGCTTCTATGAAGACCCCTCGGCTATTATGAAGAGATGGAAAGCAAACCCTGTTGATTTTGACTCTGTATTAAATGAAAGCTCCCACACTTGGTGTTGGGCTACCTACAGCATTGTGAAACTCTTCATTAAGGGAACAGTTGACAACCATATTGATTGCAATTGGGGTCAAGCTTACGAAAACACTTATAGTACTCATGAAAACACAACACTCCTGGATTCATTCGTGTTTAAAAACGTAAAAAGATTTTTTGCTAATGACTCGAAAAATATTGATGTTAAAGAGAAATTGCAAGCTAAGAAGATTGTCTTCTTCATGAATTTATTTGGAACTGATGTGTCTGCACATACTCATAAACCAGGATCACTGTAAGTATTAAATAAAAAGAAAAACTTTCAATGTGATTGGTTAAACCATCTTCCAATAATTAATATTTTCGTTCGATATGTAGGAAGTTTTTAACTACTGTGAGGTTTGTTGATCAAGGAATAAGAGAAATGGAAGGTATTATAAGGGATTTTTACAATGATGATGGAAAAACTACATTCCTCATGACTTCTGATCATGGAATGACTGATTGGGGTATGCTGTACACATAATATCTTAAACTTAGCAATTATATACTACCTTAGCTATATTATACCTAACATTTCAAAGATTACGAGGGCTTATCAAAAGTAAAGCTTCATTTATGCAAGAGTTTCTTGGATGCGAGTAGCAGTTTCTTGCTATGCAATAATCTTAATTGCCTAGTGTACTTAAACAAATGGTGCGATTTTCGTCTCTTGATCTCTCCCCCGTCCCCGCGTGTGTAAACATATTGTATGGGTTTCACCATTCGATTTTAGATTGTTTCGATTTTTTCTGTTAAAAAATGTGTTTCGTGGCGCTAGGTATAGGTAGTTGTAGTGCAGCTCTTCTGAGACACCATATTTTAATAAGAACAAGAAAAGTAAGTGTTGGGTCTGCTGAAACGCTCTTGGAACTTCCAGTAATCATACTTAACATTTGAGATTAGAAAGACACCCGCCCAAGCCCGCCCGCAAGGCTGCCTGGAGGAGTGTACGTGGGGAAGGCTGAGGCAGCTGCTGATCCTAACAATATTTTAAATTTTATTGAGTTAAAATAAAAGGCAGTCATAATCCCAATATATACCTATCGATACATTTAATTTCGGATATAAGGGGTCTTTGTTTGCACATTTTTATTAATAATAAAATAAAATTATGCCGACCTAAAAATTAGTTTTCAAATGCTTAAGCAAAACCCTTTCGTGTATAACTCCCTTTTTTGACGAAGTGGAAATGCTTTATGCGTCGTCACCCCAGCCCCGGGTCGGGGCTTATATGGGGCGGTATGACGGACTCACACCAGGGGCATACCGTCTAAAACCACTCCGGCGTTTACGTCTCGGCTGTTAGGTGGGGACGCCGAAGCATGCCACCACGACGCCCCTCAGCCTGCTGCGAAGAGCCACCGCCAAGGATGATGGGTCGTTCGCCAACACTTCCCTTCCCCAGACAGGTAGAACAGGGCAATGGGCCCCTAACCCTAGTTCTACGAAGGGGTTCGGGCGATGGGCAAACAGAAGTTCGCCCAATTCGCCTTCTCCCCCAGTCGTCTGCGTGCAGCGGGGAAGCTTTCCAGGATCAGCTCAGTCGGCCCGCCACCGACCTTACCGTCCCTTCAAACGACCTCAGCCGCAACCGTCCCAGATCAGCAGTGTCCTCTGCTATTGCAGAGGAACACTCTGGGGAACCCTAGTAGAGTGGAATGGAATAGTTTCTGATCGGATGTTTATCTGCGGATAACTGTGCTTATCCCTTCAACCAAAACGATAAGTAAGCAAAGACTAGCAGAGTCGGTCCTAGTCGACAGTTCTAGCCGCCGCCCATACCCAAGTGCTGTCCATCATTCAGATTACTATATAGAAGCTACGCGATAGGGGTACGCTCTCATTCTAGAAACCACGAGGGATCTACAGCACCCAGACATGACTTCAACCACTCTCCTTCACCAACCGAGTATAGCCCTAACCAAGCCATAGACCCGGAGAGTCCTTGAGCGGGTCATCGGCACTATGCCTCTCTGCATCAAAACGAAAGTCCCAATCTATGCCCAGGGTGCACCAGCCTAGATACTGCCCTTCTCTCCGACTTCGCGGGTAAGCATTAACGTTGTAAAGTATCCTCGCTCCTTTCCGCAAACCTCAGAAATCGGAAAAGAACTGCAGTATCCAAGCCCTCATGTAGGAACTCGGCTTACAACCCCTTCGTGCGTGACTTAATGTCTGACTGAACTGAATGACTTAAGGTGCAATGGGAAAAGAGCAGGTGGGTACAACTGCAAAAAAACCGAGTCAAAAGGTGAAAATTTGATGGTATTGTATGATAAAGGGATTTTCAGTTCAATTTGTATCAAAAAATAATACTTAAACTTGCTATATAGGTACCCACGGAACAGGTGACGACCATGAGACACAAACACCATATGTTCTATGGGGTGCAGGGGTGCAGATGTCTGAAGAGGGTCCTGTTGACCCACACACTGCGGGCATGTCTTTAAACCACAGATTAGACATAAAACAAGCAGATTTAGCACCACTGATGTCAACTATACTTTCTGTTCCAGTCCCAGTCAATTCTGTTGTAGGTATCAAATAAGTTTTTACATTGTGTTCGTACACCTTTTCGCAGCCAGGCCATTTGCAGAGTAAAGTGTCATAAGCGTCAAGCCTATTAAATTTTTTAACTTGATATTCAATCAACGAGGGTGTTCAGTTCAGACTATAGGTATATAAATAACTATGTCCAACGGTCAGAACGTCTAGGAGTCATAATGTCCATTGTCAAGAAGTCCGAATGTTAATGCCCTATATCCGAAAGTCCGAACGTTAATTACAGAAAAAAAACCGGCCAAGTGCGAGTCGGACTCGCGCGCGAAGGGTTCTGTACCATTATCTATTATCAAGCAAAAAAAAAACACGTTTGTTGTATGCACTGCACACCCCATTTGTGAAAATCGGTTCAGTCGTTTTGGCACTAGCTGGTAACTACTGGAATGATTAACATACACATACCTACTCGCGAAAAACATAACCCTCCTTTTTGCTTCGCTGCAGTAGGGTAAAAAGTCCATTTACCAAAATGTTATACTTCAGTCGCTGACAACAGCCAATGACCTTGAGTGATCGGTCACTGTCTGTTTGCACAGGAGTGAACGAGAAGCACTGTGCGGTTATTTGTATGGGGATAATCAAAACCGGATGAATTATATAAGTAAACGTGGTGTACACGTAAAATATAAATTAGTAAAGTTTTTAGTATGGGCGTGATGTAATAGTGCTATTAATTATAGACCCATAAGTTAAAAAAAATTAAGACTTAGAATTGTTTAAAGAGGATTTTAAACGTAACTTTTTCTATCGTATCGATTTCATCAAATCGTGTTTTGGAAATAGTTAAGTTTTCAATAATATAAAGAATATGAAAATATATTTTTTACGCTTTACCAAATCAAATAGGTTTTGTTAAAAAACTGTTTAAATAAACCCGATTTAGGTGTTCTCAGCGCCTTAATGCCCTAACGTCGGAAACCCCGAACGTCACATGTCCAATTGTTAACAATTATGGCGGTTAAAGTCACGGTCAAATTTTGGTGCTTAATAGTTATAAGGTACTTATACACACAATAACGAGTGATTACGATACTGGCATTTGCACCATTATGACTAAGTGATTACGGCATTTATGATATTGGGCTATTGACGTATATAGCCATTTTGAAACTACAGTGTAGGTAATTAGGTATTCACATTCTGTCAAGTACTTAGGTACTTAATTTGGACATTCTGACATGGGGGCATTATAACATTCAGACTTCTGAACAATAGTACATTCTAACGTTCGGACTTTCCAACATCAGCGGCTCTAGCAAGGTTGACACAAGGATAAGTAAAACCGTGTTATCTCTAAGTGCGTCTTTTTCACACTAATACGCACGAAAGAGATAGTTAGAGAGATAAACGGGTTTAACTTATCCCCGTGTTTGGCATGCTAGGGCCGCAGACTACTTATAGTTTAAAACTTATACTTAAAATAAAATTGACCTTCGATCTCGAGTAACCGTGACTCTGGCGGTGTAAAGTTTAATTAAATAGGTTGTTTATGGTTCTTTTCAAATAACTGTTTCAGGGTAGATTGCCTGCACGCTTATTAAACATGACCCTTCCAAATAAAGCCAAAGCAACTTATGCTCATAGTAGACAATTAGCTTCACAATATAACAGAAAAAAGTTGGATGTTGAAGCAAATGCTATATCGTTACTCTACAAACCATTTGAACCATTTAACACAAAGAAGTACAAAGAAATTATCGAATTTACTGAGAGATTATTAAAGGATGAAGAATATGAGAAACTTATTTATTTCAGTGAGGAAATTACGAAACTGAGCCTCGCAGGGCTAAAATATTACCATAACTATTACCAGCGTCCATTACTTATCCTTGTCACTTTGTCTTTCATGGGATGGATCATGCATTTGCTCAAAGTATTATTAGAGCAAAAAGTTGAAACACAAATGGACCCAGCCACTACAAAGAATTTTCGCATTTTAGGATCGCGTTTGGTTTCAGTTATAGTGGCTTTATTATTATGTTGCGTCGCCTTTTCTATTGTTTATGGTTAGTTACTGAAACAACTACTACTGAGATAACAATAATACTCGTATTACAATTCATATAGTTTAAAACTAGAAATTAGACACATGTAATTATTTTCAGCTCAGAAACTACCAATTCAGTATTATATGCACTTCTTTATGCCAATTATCATGTGGTGGTTCGCTTTGCCATCCCTCAATTTATGTTCGAAAGCTTTTCGATTATTTAAAAAAAGCCAGAAAATGTATACTGTATGGATAAAAGTTTTATGTTATGTTTTGGGTTCGACGGTAATGGTAAGGATTATAATTTCGAATAATATTTTGAAATCCTATCATATTAATTAGATAAGCAATGTCTTTTTCAGTTATTTCGCTGACATATCGATTTCTGTGCACCTAATAAACGGACTTAAAAACTGATTTTGTTTTAGGGTCAATCTTTCACCCATCGATGGTTGTTAAGCATCTCACTGATGGGGATGGGATTGTGGCCATTTTTTTCTTCAGTCAGAAGTTCTTTAAGCAATCCAATCCTGGTAGCATGGCCAATGAGCTGTGCCGTTCTTAGTTTTTTTGTCTTTGTGCCTGTAGTTGGAAAAGAAGTCTTTATAGAATTAGTGTGAGTAAATATTAAAGCTTCGTAAAAATTGTTCTCATACTCAATATTATTTATTTATTTCAAAACACACAAGCTCACAGTGATGATAACCAAAACAGTTGCATGCCAGAGTGCCTAGCATACTAGTTTTTATCGCGCACATAAAGCATATGTCCCTTTTTAACTAATATACATACATATTATCACGCCCGAAATCCCTATTGGGGTGGGCAGAGCCACAAGAGTACTTGTGGCCACGTTCGATTAATTAGTCCTAAGATGGTATGATGAACCGTATGGTGACAGGGGATCAGCCCATCGCCCATACAGATAGTCCACCATGTTGGAGAGGACCCGTCCCTTAGTCGACTTTTACGACATGCCAGGATGATAAGCATCTGCACGCATTCTATGCTATTTCTTCACTCCCAGTGCAGCAGAGGAGTAGGAGTTTTAACTAATATGCGGGTGCGAAAGCGACGAATGCTATATGTGCGCGATAAAAATTTGTGTGCTACGGGGGCAGGCAACATATTTTAATATATTACAACACATACATACAATCAAGGATTCCAAAACATACATAAATTTCATGGTCGTTGGGCGTTTAAGCGTTTTAACCCTTTACCGCCGTGAAATGATAACAAGTGGTGAGCGCACTGTTATAATAAAATAATGAACTATTTTGAGTAGAGTATACTCCGCATACTATCTTTAGCGATATTCCTTTGGGAACTGTGAAATTACAGTTATCAACACTTTCTTTCAAAACTTGCGCCTTTGATGCACAATTTCTTTATGCTTTAAGTACCTACACCAGCTTTTTTCTTTAATTTGAACTGAATATGTTTTATAATAGCTTTTTTCGTTTGCAGAATATTAGCAGGATATTTATGGCTCTTGGTGGCAGCATGTTACACCTGGAAGGTATTACTGATGCTTTACCACGAAAAACAAGAAAACCGCTGGGAAGTTTTCATAACCGCAATTCAAGCGTTTTTATTAGTGTTTTCTCTACATAATATTTATGTACAGTCAAAGAGATTTGAATATGGCACACCTGTGTCGTACTACTACCAAACACTAACTTGGATGACTTCAGGTAAATGTAAAAACCGGACAAGTGCGAGTTAACACATTCATTGCCGACATACGCTACGCGCGTAGCGCGTAGCAGCGTTTTCCCGCTTTGTAGCGAAAATGCGCTACGAACGGTGAACCTAAATATCGGGTTCTCGGCACTGAATGTGTTAAACTCGTGTGGAGAGGGTTCCGTGATTATGTTTTCTAACTTACTTAAAATACCATAGACTTCTTATAGGTTTTCCTGTAATCTGTAGATAACGAACTACTTCTATATTTTTTTCGAGTTTTTAGTCCCTACGGGGGTTTTACTTTCGTAGATAAGGATAATGGTAGTAATGGTGGTTTCCTAGGTAATGGTAAATTTTCGCCTATATTCCTAAATAACTTCAACATCATTTACCTTAAAATTATAAAAAGAAATATGTTGAAGATTCTCACAACAAGCCCTTTCCTTTGGTATGTCACCTGCTAAGGTTTGCAAAACTTTTTGTTAATTTTCTAATTTGCCCCCCAAAAGTGGCCTCCATGTTTAAAATTCATTTATTTACGTTACACGTCCGTGTTGCGATCACCGACTTACATATGTGTACCAACATTCAAATTAATCGGTCCAGTAATTTCGGAGCAAATCGGCTGTGATAGACGTATAGACGGACAGACAGCCAGACAGACACACGAGTGATCATAAGGGCTCAGTTTTTTTCTTTTTGAGGTGCGGAACCCTAAAAATGGTTATGTTCTAGTTCTGCGTGTATGAAAAACATAGCACCTATGATTATTAATTTTCTTTTTATAAATGGTATGCTAGGGCCGCTGTGGTCTTACTGGAAAATAGATCAACTCCTTCATAGAAAATCAATAGTCGAGTGACTCTACGCTTCGATGATCCATACTTTGGAGCTTCGGTTAGACCAGCACATCGTTGCCCAGCAGGCTTCTAGCGAAACGGTCCATAGAGTCAAATTGCAAGCTTTTTTGCTACTTATAAAATTACTTAAGTATAACTAGTTAAAGCTGTAATTCTATTGTTGCAGTTATTACATTTGTGCTACCGATAGTTACTTCTCGGAGATTAATATGTCGTTTGATGACGATAAATACTTCAGTTCTAACATTTTATCTTCTACTTTCCGTTTCCCACGAAGGTCTATTTTTCGTTGCACTTAATTTGAATGTTATGTGTTGGATATTAATTGAATTACGAATGCTTTATTTAGGGCATTTGAAGGTAAGAAATAAAAAGTGGGAGTTTACATGCTGTTACATGCAGCCACTGCCACTGCTGCTCGCGGTGCCAGAAATAATTCCCGCATACCCTACTTTCGAAGGTAGTGGGTGTTTATATGCTGCTTCGTGACGCACTACACGCCAGGCAATGCGAGTAGCAACGGCAGGAGCAGAAGTGACCCACTTACATACTCGCGCTACCCACTTACTTGCTCACTTTGGCTGTATGTAAATGAGGTATAAGAAAATGGAATATTTATCCTTTCAAGAGGATTATGTCATGCTTGACATTTGGCAGCTTATTTTAAGCGCTTTTAAGCTAATGGTACGTGTTAAAAACGCAAACAACAGACGCGTCACGGCGTACTTAACCGTCCTTTAGATTATAGTAGGTACCTATCTATTGCAGGAAGCTATAATATCTATACTTAAACTAGAAATAGAGAACGAATTTGTCAATTGTAAATAGAAGTGTTCTGATAACTTTTTGACTTCATATTCCAGTTATCTGACTGCTTATTCAATAAAAATACTGTAGAAGAGACATTATCCAAACATAGTCTTCCATCTATGGAAAGGAGCATAAGCAGTGAAGATTTTCGAAGGGCATTCTTTTTTGTATCCTTTGTATAAATGAAATAACATAATCCCTAGATGTTTGAAGTTCCGCGTGACGTCACGACTTTGCACACTTTTTACGTGACGTCATGAGTCCCCACTCCCGAACTTTGATGTGCGTTATCTTTGTCAACAATAATTGTGATTTATTCGATAAAGCAAAAAATACGTGTTCAATATTTTTTGATAATTTAACTGACGGACTAATTGTTTATTTATTTTTTTAACCCGGGAAGCCCCTATTACCTACGTACCTATGCAATATGCAAATACAAGCTTCAATTCCATATGTAATTCCTTAACAGTTTTCTTCAGCTGACCTATATTATTTTAGCGTTTTTTGGTACAGGAAATATAGCATCACTTAATTCCTTTGAGATCCGTTGGGTTACATGCTTCCTAACGTCATACTATCCATCAGTTATAACTGGACTTATTCTATTGAAGACATTATCGCCGTTTTTGATTGTAGCTTGTAATTTTAGAGGAGTACAGTTCATAACAAAGGTAGATATTCTAAATTGAGTTATGAAGAATTACGTGTGATTAAAAACAACAGCTTAACACTTGGCTCAATTTCAGGCACCAACAGGCTACTTGAATATCATAGTACTGATATACTCAAATATAATGGGTATCCAGCTTCTGTACTATGTCAAAAACATTGGGAGTTGGTTAGAGATTGGCACGTCTATATCACACTTTGTTATAGTTCAAGTGATCACATTGTTTATTGTTTTGATTAATCTAATAGCAAAAGTATTGACTGATTTTAATGTAATAGAAGATTTTGGTAAGTTATAGTCAAATTGAAACTAAGACATTGTAATAATTTGAAAACAAAACGGACCTAGCTCTTACGATTTTTGTCAGGGGAGCGTCCCATCCTGTTTCAAACTCATCTGGAATCCTTTTTCAGAGGTAGAGTGCAATCACGGCCCGCGCGGGCTCAGCGGCCCTAACATGAATGACACAAAGATAAGATAGACCGTCTTATCTCTAATTGCGTCTCTCTCACACTAGTGCCTACGAAAGAGATAGTCATAGAGATAAACGGGTTCATTTATCTTTGTGGCATTCATGTTAGGGCCGCTGCCTTGCAAGTGTTCGGCGCAGATGTTGACTCGTCGGTAGTGAACAGTAGCATGCACATCAAGCTAAGTTTCCACACTACCTCTGTCAGTGAATATAAGGAATACAGATGAGTGGAGAATCCTGCCAAAATTGAGGGAAAAACTGTTGGTTGTAAACTCTCGCCGATTGATTCCTTTTTCGGCACATTCCTTTTTGGACATATTCCGTTTTCGGCATATTCTTGTTACGGCACATTTTAGTAAATAAGTTATACTATGAAATACTTGTGACTTTGCTTGCGTAATAAAATAAAATAATATTTATTAGTAAAATATTATATTTTAATCAATACAAATAAATTGATTTAGTTTTATCAAAGGTTAAAGTGGCCAGTGCTAATATGCCCTTCAATTGATAAGATTCTCATTATTAAAAATACCTTACTATTTCACTGCCGTCTACTTGTATTAGGTCTCTGTTGTGGGTAAGTACATTACAAAATTCTTTCGGAATTATAACTCTTCGAGATATTCCCATCCACAGGTGTGGTGGTTAATGTTTTAAGAAAATTTTGTCGGGAAAGTTCGTATTTATCTCTATGACAAGCAAAGCGAGAGAGCGAGATAACAGGAACTTACATCAAAATACGATGTCAAAACATTATTTACTACATCTGTAAAATATTCGATGAGGTATTTGTAGTATTCACAATTTGAAAATATTTTTTGTGTTTCTTTCTTATATAGTACTGGCGACCCGCCCCGGCTTCGCACGGTAAAAGTCAAACATAATTATTACGCGAACAACTTTTTATTGTTGCACATAATAAGTAAATGATAAAGGTAAAGGCAATGTTGATTTACATTTAATGCCCAAGCTAACTATATTTAAATGGATAACAATACATACTATACTTAGTTTATTTCCACTCAGTAGTTTTAAAGTTTATCGCGCAAATACAATCAGACAAACAGACATGAAATTCAAAAACCATTGATTGGGATTTGTTCTGTTGCTCATTCTGAAGCCCCCCGTAGCATTTTTTTATTGTTATTTTCAACGTAGAGACGTTTTCTACTATATGATTTTATTATACCTATAGATAAATGTTCTTCCCATACATCAATACACTACAAATACAGGCATCCCCTTTTACATTTATTTCTGGATCGGTTACTTAATTGTTTGTTTTGAGGTGCTTTTATACCAAGTTTCAAACTGAAATAATAAAGAAATAATGCCCTTCGTAAGTAAATTACCTAGAAACGTCAGATATATTGTTGATTAAGTGATAAATTAAATACATCGAAATCGGTGTCAAGTAAATGAACACGGTATGTATCATCCTTTAAAAAATGCTGTTATCCAAGATGCAAGGACGTCAATTGTTGAGGAGTTCTGCTGGTTCTTCACCACCGGTTCTATTTTACCACATGAATTTTTATGAGCATAAGTTGCTTCCCAACTTTATACAGAAATCTAATCACCACCCGTGAAATACTTATAATTGAGGAGTTCCGGTGGTCAACCGTGGTCTTTATCATCAGTTCCACTTCACCAAATAATGTTTTTGAAATGCAACTGCTTGAGTTATGAAAGAAAATATCAAAATTTCTATATGCGTGCCTATAATATTTGAGGAGTTCCTTCGATTCCTCATAGATCCTCTCATCAGACCTCGACTTCGATCACAACGGAACCAACTTGGCGAAATACCCTATCGTTTAAAAAAATAATTATGCAAATCGGTCGAGCCGACGACGACGACGACGACTCACGAGACGACTTCAGAAAACCGAAGGGGTACTCCTTCGGTTTTCTGAAGTCGTTTAAAAAAAACAAATGGAACTTCATTACATCAAGCGAGTCTCAACATGGCTGACATTATTTCCGCGTGCATTAATTTTTTGCGATAACTCCTAAGATATTCTTTTGAATTATATGGTGTAAAGGCTTATAATAATGTGCATGAAATGCTTAATGTAACTAACGTATTTAAGTTCATAAGGATTAATACTTAGTCTGTGTAAATAGCTTTCCAATTACTGCATTGTACGTGACCTTTTTCTTTTAGAAGATAAATGGCTATAGTAAGTTATCCTTAAAAGATAGACATATGCCATCGCGGATTTTTTTGTAGATCTATTAAAGATAAATATCCCACCATGTATTGTTTTGTTATATCTTAAAAGGATTAGGCAGCGTTTTCGATAAAAGCTCCCAGGCGGCATGAATTTTTCCGACTCTTCCCACAATTCTCGTTTTATTTCAACCAATTTACACAAAACCTTGACAAATTCTATACCTAAACCTTCCCGGTGAATCACTCTAACTATTGGTGAAAACCGCATGAAAATCCGTGCAGTGGTTTTGGAGATTAGCGGTAACAGACAGACAGACAGACATACAGACAGACGCGGCGGGCAACTTTGTTTTATAAGATGTAAGGATTTATATATACTAATAAATATACGAAAATAAAAATAACTATACCTAGGATTGATTTCATTTGTTGTATATAATGATTTATGCCGAAAACGGAATGTGCCGAAAACGGAATATCTCCAAAAAATAATCGATCCTCTCGCCGCGAGGCCATTTCCCGAGTGTAGTGCCACCAGTTAATGAATGTGTTATTTTGATTAGGATTTTTATTTAATATGACTGTGGCACTAACAGCACTTTTTACATCATGATATCTTAAGATGGCTCTGGCAGTGAAAGGGTTAAATTATTTAAAGGTGAGTTGCTTAAAATCAGCAAGAAATATGTATAACGTTTTTATTTATTAAATCATACATTAACTTACATGTACAACTCAAAATCCATCCTATTGGAATTGTAAAACTGACTGTCATCACCATGCTTCCTTACCCAAACACCAGTTTTGAAGTAGCCTTCTGATGCCCATTTGTGCATTTGCTCTGTTGAATGTGGGCCAGATAATTCTGTATCATCATCCTGCTTCCACTTAAACTCCCATTTGATTTCTTTTGAAGATTCATCATCATCATCTGCATTTTCAGATTTTTCAGCTTCACTGCCCCCCTGGTCATTACCAAGGTTTTTCTTTTCCTTTTGATCAAAATCATCAGCGTACATGTCTAAATTGGCATCATCTTTTTTGCTTTCATTTTTAGTCAAAATTGCTTTAATCTTTTCATAAGTCTCTTGGTAAATATCCATGTTACCCATTTTGGTTAATATTTGGTTAGCAAGTTCAGTTACTCTTGTGACAATTTTGCTACTCTCATCTACAATTCCTGCCTTCTTCCTTTTCCATCTTTCTGCACTTGATATTTTTGATGCAGCACCTGTATGAATATATCGTACAAATAGGTTACAACAAAAAGTCATTTGAGTCATGTCGTGATTTACATCAAGTGGGACAATTCATCTGAGGGAGAGGTCTCCCCTGTAGAACCAGAATCATTAAATTTACAATAAGTGTGGTTCCTATTGGCCCTACTACATAAAAACAAATTTAGACAGGGTCAGTGACTGACAATGAATTCGAGACCGTGAGCGCTGACCCGAGAAAAGCCAAATGTAAATTGATTTGAAGTCAGTACAGCGGTGGGAGGTCAGCGCTGACATGTATATTCGCATACGAATATTTTGAGGTCAGCCAGTTCGGCGCCGATACTGACTTGTGCTCTGACCCTGTCCAAGACTCTAAACCTGGCTTAAGAATAAGATAAAGATTTCTGTATCCTATATCTTATATATGAATGAGGTCCATGCTGTTCAGTTCAGTTATGCAGGGCATATAGATTGTTTTAAACTTTCACGATTTAAACACATATTTACATGTAAACGGGACTTAATCGCGTAACTTAAAATTGTTATTATTTACCTGGACATTAAGACTGCATTGCAATGGCCATGGTCACAAGAAGACGTTGAGGTAAATACTAATAATTTTAAGTTATGTGATTAAGCCCCGTTTCCATGTAAATATGTATAGCCATATGTACCACCTATTGACGCCTATGATGACGCGGTTAGCCTAATTGGGACTGCCCTGCCTCCGAAGTTAGCGTCCCGGGTCGATCCCCGGTAAGGGCAAATATTTGTGTGATAACCATGAATGTTTGTTCCTGAGTCTTGGATGTTTCCTATGTATTTAAGTATTTATTTCTCTATATTAGTATATCGTCGTCTACTACCCATAACACAAGCATTTAGAGCTTACTTTGGGACTAGATTGATTTGTGTAAAAGATTGTCCCCCCGATTTATTATTATTAAATTTTTCATAGGGGGTTCGCCACAAGCACGCTATGGTGGCTGGCTTGGATGTGTGACTACCAACCACTATGATCACTGACAAACCCTTAGGGACTTGTGTACCCCACTTTGGGAAACCCTGTACTAAAGCATTACTATGCAAAATAACTATATGACGAGTGTTAAGTAAACTACAAATATGACATTAGATTTTATGCAAAACAAAAGGGGAATACATTTAATCTTGATGGCTCTTTGGACATTGGTCTAATTATCTAGATCTGTAAAGTGTTACAAATGGTATAGAAACTGTCATAACTATCTTATTTTACTAATTTATGTGTTTACAAGATAAAACATCAAAATTCCTTACTTTCGTTATTTTAAATTAATGGTTACTTATCAGAGTGATTCAACAATAAAATACACCACTACACAAAAGACTGAGAAAAAGCCTCTTTCAGTCGGGACTGCAGGCTATGTGTAGTTGTATTTTGACATTTATTGGATGCTTACCAAGTCGTTGTAAAGATTTGGCTATTGTTTCCCTCGGTTTCATATGTTGCAAAATTTCCTTATAATTTTCAATCAGGTTAAACTGTTCCTCCATTTCCTCTTCCTCACTACTGGATTCATCACCAAGTCCTTTATTTTCAACATCCTTATGCACTTTGTATTTGTCTTCGGGTCTGCCTTTTACCTTAACCCAATCAATGTTGTCTAGCCAGCCATCCCGGACTTCCTTCTCTTTCTTCCAATGATATTGGCCTTGGTTATCAAAGTGACCTTCTTCCAACTCTTCTTTCATGTTAAATGGTGTAATAGTTATCTAAAAAGTAAAGATTTAATTGAAAGCCGGTATCAGGATTAGAATGAGAATATTTCATAATCCACGGGGTCAAAATTGGTCAGCATCCAAACAAACATTTGCTAAGTTAGACGTCAACAAAAATATGCAGTCTGGTAGGTACCACTTACTTCACCTTCTATCCCTGCGTCTCCTTCCTCTTCGCCCTCGATGTCATCCGCATTGAGAACATTATTCTTCTCCTCTTCGGCCCCGCTGTCCTCCTCGTCTGAATCCAAAGAATGCTTCTTGCCCTCTTTCTTGATAACTTTTTTTTCATCATGTTCTTCTACATCAAAGGCGGTAGATGCCGATCTCTTCGCCATTTTATAAAGCAGACGGCGAGTGTTTTGCTGAGATTATGAAATATTTACTTCGTTATAGTTAAATAATAAGTCTATAGGTTGTAAATAATTAAAATCTACAACACAACACAGACAGACATGTCATAATTTATTACAATTTTTTTAAATAATTTAGCGAGTATTACACTGTACGATAAACCAGACACGATATATCGGATGGGCAGGAACTCCTTAATGTCACGTAGTGTGCTAGGCCTCAGGTACTTTACGCGTGCGTGCTATTTAGTACTTGTGGTCAATTCGGACCGGAAGACAGCGCGTTCTCAGCGATGTGAGGAAACTTTTAGCGCTTCTCGCGGAACGTAGGATTTGACTGACAATATAGGACACAAGACTGACATGGTGACATGACATTTGCATTGCATGCATGACAGATAGAGTAGAGAGAGACTTTAGTTAGAGAGAGATTAGTTCCACTACCGGTGAAAATCTATTAATTAAGTTTCATATTTATTTCAGTATTCGTCTGGTCCGTTGGTCCTGTGCGATTGATTTCTATGTACTGGTACAGAAGTATATTAGCCTTAAAAACACAAGTTGAGCAATTTATTAATCGTATATTGTTGATGAAAACAATGAGTTATCCACAGAAAGGTCGGGAGATTGCAATGGAATTCCATGGAAATGAGAAGTAAGCTTAGTATTACAGTACTATACATTATTTTTCGTAACAATTTCACCGTGCATCATATTTATTTTTTATTCCTTTCAGAATGGATGGAGAGAAACTTATCTTTCCAGCTGCTTCAAGAAATCAAGAGCCAATACTGCAAGTTTTAAAAAGATTTGTTATTTCAGATGTGGATAGCATTGAAGAAGATAGTCCTTTATTCTTCGAAATTTCCTCAGGGTCAGGTCAACATTTAGCACACTTTGCTCCTCATTTCCCTGGTGTTAAGTTTCAACCCTCAGAGTATGACCAGAGTATGTTAGGAAGCATCTCTTACTATGCAAACAACTGCCCAACTAAAAATATACTCCAACCAATTGTTTTTGATGTCCAAGACAAACTTTCTAAGCACAACTTCAAAGAAAATAGTATTGACTATATTTATTGTGCTAATTTAATACACATAAGCCCATATGAATGCACTATAGGGTTATTCGAAAATGCTGGTGATTATCTGAAGTCGGATGCCCTCATGATAACCTATGGGCCCTATATGAAGGATGGTGTTATAACACCAGAGAGTAACATCCAGTTTGATGCTGGTTTGAGAGCTAGAGATCCTTCTTGGGGCCTCCGTGATATAACGGAACTGATAAAATTAGGTGAAAAGAACACTTTATCTCTTATAGATACTATAGAAATGCCAGCAAACAATAAGATATTAATTTGGAAGAAGAACTGAAAGGAAGGCTGTTCTTACATTTACCTAGCCTTTTTTTGTAGGTTCTAAGCCCTTTAACAAAATTATATGTATTTTCAAGTTTTGCCTATTGTGGTTTATGGATTCCATTTTATTGCAAGTTGTAAGCTGTTAGAAAGAAAAATGTTTTGTAGTTCTGAATAATTCCTTCTTTGAGAGCATAAGCGAATTCCAAAAAACAGCATATTTAAGCTGCCATGCTATAATGAAAAATCATGCCTTTATTGGCCTCCTGCGCCAAGTTCCCAGGTTTATCTTAGTAGAACGTGCTGCGCGCGGCAGCCCCGCATAATGGAGACCTGGCTTAACTTGATAGAATGCTTAACCAAAATAAAGGAAATGCATACATATTGTGCAGTGGTTCTCAACAAATTTGTGTTGAATAATGGGAATTGAATTTATCTACAAACTTCAATAAATGGGTATTGTGAGTGGCTTTTACACAATGGAAACTTCTCTCTTGTTACATTTATGGCATACCTATATCTAGGTATACTACATAAAGTAATGAAGAAATGCTCAATTGGAGTCAGCGTGCTCCAGACGCCGAGTGACGGCTGTGGCCGACAAAATGTATGGAATGTGGCGTCAGGAGCACGTGGCGTCGGCTAGAGCCGACTGTGGCGTTCAAAAGGTTAATGTTAATACCAAAACATCATCAAATTATTGAAGTTATGGGTGTGTAAAATTTGCCCACCAATTTATAGTAGTGGATTGCATGCATTGCATTTAGAATATGAATATTTATAATTATGGCCTTTTTATTTATTTTTGCGACCAATTTCTTATAATAGATCTGTATGTATTATGACTGAATAAAAATGGTAAATATAATAATTGCATTGTTTGTCTCATTCCTTCATTAGGTATGTTGCCGAGTGACGGCTGTAGCCGACAAAATGTCGTTTGTTGATTACCAAATAAGACAAGTATGGATGAATCCACTGTATCTTGTGCACATTCCCAAAAAAACTGTGCATGATAAGACATACATTTGGCCAGCTTTTTCCCTTGTTTCTGTAATAAATAAAGTCTTAGCAAAAAAGCCGTTGATATTAGGTATTAGGACCTAAAGATTTTTTTTTTTAATTTAATTATAATTAAGGCTGGCTGGCGACACCTTTCCAGCAACCATTCAATCAAAAATGTTTTGGGTGTATTGGGTACATAGCCAAACCTTTTGCATCAAAAATTAATGATTTTACCAATTTTTTTCTACCACCTCGTAACACCTGAACCCACCTGCCCTCGAAGCAGCTTATAACGTATACTAGCTTTAATCGCGCACATAAAGCATTCGTCCCTTTCGCACCCACATATTGGTTAAAACGTGACAGTTGCTTTATGTGCGCGATAAAAGCTTGTGTGCTAGGGTCTCAGTTGCGGCCTGCCAGATTGACGTTTTTTGCAAAAAGGACCCTATGGTAAGTAATGGAAACAAATATAATGACCACTAAAATACATTTTGAGATCGCCATACACATCCAAAAAAAAATGAATGAACACCATAGAAATACATTTACCAAACAATAATTGTTAATTATACATACATAGCATCACGCCCGAAATCCCTAATGGGGTGGGCAGAGCCACAAGACTACTTGTTGCCACGTTCGATTAATTAGTCCTAAGATGGTATGATGAACCGTATGGTGACAGGTGATCAGCCCATCGCCCATACAGATAGTCCACCATGTTGGAGAGGACCCATTCCTTAGGCCGGCCACACACATTCGTTTTCCTGATTTGATTTTCGAATCGGGCTCTCCGAACGCAGCAAATCCATATAACAATCAGGGCTTGTCACACACGTTCGATTTTTCTCCGTACGGAATTTTTCCGTCCATTCGTTCCGAATTCTAGCCCTTGCGTTCGGAATTCCGAACGGAAAAAAACGAAACGGATGCAAAGCCTGCATACTTTTACTAGTATGAGAAAGATAAAAGATAAAAGATAAAAATCGAATGTGTGTGGTGATTGCACGGAATTACGAATACGGTTTCCGTGTACGGTTTTCGAATCAGGAAAACGAATGTGTGTGACGAGCCTTAATTGACTTTTACGACATGGCAGGCCCCCAATTCTCGGTGCATTCGAGAAAATCTCAAAATTGAGATTAAACGTCAGTGCATACAGTCGTTTGACACAACTGTATGAATCTGATGTTTAATCTCGTAATCGACATTATCTCGAATGCACCGAGAATTGGGGGCCAGGATGATAAGCATCTGCACGCATTCTATGCTATTTATTCACTCCCAGTACAGCAGAGGAGGATTTGTTAATTATTAACATCAAATATACGCAATAAAAAATAGATATCTAAAATTAGAATAGATTTAGCGTCAATATCATTTACTGACGATCAGTATAATTGTGCAACCAGTGACATTGTACAGTTATATTGTAGGTCAGTGGCTACCCTTACGCAAAATGACCAGACTAGTAAAGTATTGCATGGGAATCCCCCACCGCAGAGCACCTTTTTGAATTAATAGCCATTTCTCTGATTGGCTCTAAGAAGTCACTCCTAACCCCTTAGCACACTAGTTTTTATTGTGCATAGTTTTTAAAGCATGCGTCCCTTTCGACGCGCTTTATGGTCAAAAAGTGACAGATGCTTTATGTGCGCGATAAAATGTAGTGTGCTTGGCCCTCTAGTCACTCTCGCTTAATGTTGCCATACAGAAAGGAATTCCTTAGCCTTAGATAGATGTCACCTCTATTGGCGTCAGTTGACAAATGTCAAAAGGAATTTCAAAATTAAGTAACAATCTCCAACTATAATCTAATTATCATTATATATGTGTCGTATTATGTATTAAACAATTTCTTGTTTCTTGCTCGTATTACAAGTAAATTTTATATAATGGTTGTAATTCAGAAGAAAGCTATACCTAGTTGTAAATTGATTTTAGTAGAGGTGTGCAACTAAACAAACTGAAATGTTAATGTGTTCGTTTTGTATCTTAATCCAATCAAGTTAATTTGCATAGGTAACTTGCAATGGATCCAGTAAACACGAAGTTTATAACTGAACTCTTTTTGGATAGCGATAGTGTTACATCTATAAATCGATTGGTAGTAGTTGTTGCCAAAGTGCTTAATGAAAATAGTGAAAATATTTCAAACATCAATGATTTTTACAAAAAAGAAAACCAAGATCAACTTATTGTATCACTCCACAAGAAGTCCACTGATATATTTCCAGTGAAACATAAAGTTAAAAGGTTCTATGAGGAAACTGTTTTGAATTTTACCAATGATGATTATGTTGAAATGTTCAAGTTAAAAAAAAATACTGTAAAGGTATGTTATATTTTGTTTATGTAACAAATGAGATTAAATTAAATTGTTATTTTTAAACTTTTATGCATTGTAAAATCAGATTGAATTAAAATTTTACTTTCTTGAACTCTTATGCATAGTAAAATCAGATTGAATGAAATTCTTACATTGAAACTTGTATGCATTTCAGGCTTTGGTCAAATTTTTGGAAGATTACGCAAGGTCTGGGAGTATTGTTCCTCTAGACAAAAAAGTCCATGTGTTTCTCTGGCTCTTGACAAATTCTTCATCTTGTCATGAAGTTGGACTCTTGTTTAATCTGCACAAGTCAACAGTAAATGTTATTTTTCATGAAATAGCTTCAATGTTAACTGAACAAAGATACCATTTTATTAGCTGGCCATCAATGGAGGACCAGCATCTCACAAGGATTAAGGTGAATAGTCGCTTTAAATTTCCTAACTGTGTAGGCTTTATTGATGCTTGCCGTTTGAAAGTGACTTCAATAAAAAACAAGAAAGCCAAACCAGACATTGTTCTCTTGCAAGCAGTATGTGATGAATCCCTCATGTTTATGGATATTCATGTCGGAGAGTTAGGCAAGACACGTAAAGGCAAAGTATTCAGAGACAGCCAATTAGCTCAAGAATTGAAAAACTTTATCGATTTTGAAAATCATATTTTGGGGGACTCCCAATATAAATTAAAAAATAATTTAATTACTCCATTTTCAAGTGAAGAAGTACTAACAAGTGAAGAAATGAAGTTTAATGAACTTCATTGGAAAGCTCGCTCATATATTGGACATGCTTTTGAGCTACTGAAAGAGAGATTTAGGAAATTAAGTCAAATTGATGTCAACAAGCCTGAAACTGTTAAGACGTTAATTTGTGCTGCATGTGTGCTCCACAATTTCATTTTGCTTCATGAGGGTTGTTCGGAATTGAAAGAAGAAACCATTGTTTGTGATGATGGGGTTACAATTGATACAAATATTGTCAAAACTGCTGTAGAAAAGCGTCAATTTCTTTGTAATTACATAAACTACTTAGACAGCACCTGACAAAGTGAAATGATTTTAAGAAGGTAAGAACTATCTATGCTCTCTTTCCTCTAACATGTTTATTGCCTAACTACCATACAAATAAATAAACTTCTAAAATATGTATACATACTCATCAGTGGGGGAGCGTGAGGGTAAGCCGTTGTATAATTTCTCGTTCTAAACATTATATTATTACCAATAAAATTTTGTATTTACATAAAAAAATATGAAATATGCATTTTTTATGTTAATACAAGAAATAATTAATAATAATAATAATGTTTGAGTTAAGAAATTATGCACCGGCTTACCCTCACGCTTCGCCTCTGATACTCATTGAAGTTAATTTCGTTTTGATCTATGGAATGTTGCTTACAGCTATCCATCTGTTGAATTTTAACCAATATTATGAGACATTATTTTTGTAACCTGAATAAGTGTATTACACTCACAGCAATATGTGGGGCCGTTTTGATGTCAGTACACTTTTTCAAATTTGTATAACACATAATATGTGAATCTACTTACGAGGGGCGGCTGAAAAGTTATCTACCTAACTATGAAACAAAAGACGATCATGGCTAGTTTTTTTTTATTTTTCAATATAGTCTCCTGACAGGGAAATGCACTTATTACATTTATCAATTAAAGACATTAACCCGTTAAAAAAAAAACTTTAGGTTTATCATCGAAAAAGTCATTAACAGCAGCCTTCATGTCGTTATCGGTTACGAATCTTCGTCCCCTCAGTTCTTTCTTCAAAAGTCTGAACAGGAAGTAGTCGGATGGGGCCAAATCTGGACTATATGGAGGGTGGTTGATTACTTCTTACCCATTTCCATTAATTGCTAGCTTCGTTAAGCGAGCAGTATGCACAGGTGCGTTATCATGCAAAAGCAGAATCCCTTTACTGAGTTTGCCCTTTCTTTTTTCTTTTATAGCTTCTCTGAGCTGGTCAAGTAAATCTGCGTAATATTCAGCATTCATTGTAGTTTTTTTTGGCAAGTAATCTACAAGCAGAATTCCTTCCGCATCCCAAAAAAATGTTGCCATTACTTTGCCTACGGGCGAACCTTAAATTTCCGAGGAGGCTTTTCATCCTTGAATTTCCATTGTAATGACTCCTGTTTACTTTCGAGATCCCACTGCCGAATCCAAGTCTCATCACAGGTTACTATTCTAGAAATAATTTCCTCCTATTTTCCACGGCTCATGTCTAAAAATTCCTCGCAACATTGAACACGTCTGTCGTTGTCAAACGGAGTCAACATTCTAGGGACCCAGCGTGCACTAACCTATGACATGTGCAAATGTTCATGAATTATTTCATTGACCCGTTCTTTACTAATGCCCACATCCCTGGCTAACTCCCACTGCTTAATTCGCCAGTCTTCTAAATTAAAATTTCTCACTTTGGCCACATTTTCATCGGTGACAGCGGAAACTGGTCGCCCACTACGAGGATCATCTTCAAGGCTCTCACGGCCAAGCTTAAACTGTTTTGACCAGAACTTTATTGTAAATTCAGAAGGGCACGAACCACCAAATCAGGTAACATACGCAGTCTAATCTGCGAGGGTGTATTTCCTTCTTTAGTGAGAAATTTTATCACTGCACGCTGCTCAATTTTAATCAGATTATTTTTTTCTTGCGACATTTTGAAAACAATCTAGTCCCAAAAAAAGCGGGAAGCAAGAAACAAATGAATGTTGGTGATTTTGAAAAAAGAATAACCAGTGAACACGACCTCATAGTGGCCAGTATTATTTTCGCATAACATATAGGCTAGGTAGATAACTTTTCAGCCGCCCCTCGTAAGTTGGTTTCTGTTTTACTTTTGTGATCTTATTATTATACTTAGTAATGGAAAGGTTGGAACGCATTCTGTATTACTATTATTAAAAGAGTAATCTATTTCTATGCTATGTTTTTGATAGGTCTTAAATTGCATAAGTTTTGTTTTTAACCTTATTTCACGAACTTGTTTATACATTCGGCGTCAAAAATAAGTCCTTTTACTCCTATTGTTTCAATTGTAGGGACCTTGGGGGTATCATAATAAAGGGAAATCGTTTTATACATTTATAAAAAGTTTCAACTGTGAAATGGAATTCCAAGTAAACAAAAACAATTTTTATTTCTCTTCTCTTTAGTTTATTTTTATAGGTTAAATTATATTTTATGAAAATAAATGTAAATTTTATTATAATAATAAGTTTAAAAAAAAAGGAAAATAAATGTTAATTTAACTGATTTGAATGCATAATTTACAAAGCTTAATTAAAACCAACATCAAACATCTCATACAGGAAAGTACTCTTAAAACCTAGTGTTATCCCCTTGGCTTAATCACTACTTCCATGTGGTCATTCATTGGTCTCACCAGCTTCACGATGCAATCCTGGGAAATGGCTTCCCTTTCTGTGTGACGGCATCCTGGAGGTCCTGGAGGGTGGCATGGGCAGAGTCACGTGACTATAGGCTAGCACGCTTCTATAGGGTTCAGGCCAGCAGCTCAATTACGCAGCACAATTGGTATCGGTTTGGCTCGAAATGCAATCCAATTTAGTCTTAACTCTGTGTAAATAAGGGCACAATTGGATTACTTTTCGCGAAAGCGATACCACTTGGTGTTGCGTAATTGAGCGGCAGGACTTCTCGTCGGCCACTGTTTAACAGAGATCCTAACCTCGCCCGGGTGATCCCGCACGATTAACGCTGTGTGGGAGCGGGCGTTGCCGTGTATCAAGAAATCCCATGTCCGAAAAAATTGGCATTCAGGACCAGCTGATCTTCCAAGATCTCCTCAATGTACAAGCAGTTAGGGACCCCTGACGACGAGTGCCGCCCTTCCGGGAAACGCAGGCAAGGTCGATTTTGCCGTCGAATGAAATGCCGCCCCAGAACATGCAGGAGCCTCCCCCGTAGCTGACGGTTTCCAAAATACAAGCTTGTGTGAACCATTCTCCGTGCCTCTTGTGCATTCTCTTACGTCTGTTGTTGCAAAAATGAACACAATGAGGGATGTAGGTATTACCTAATTGACTTGCCACCGACTTCGATACCTTTAATTTATCACTTAATCAACAATATATCTAACGCTTTATTTGTAATTTATTTATATTTCACTTTTTTAATGATATGTGATTTAATGACACACTTTTACTACATCAATTAAAAGTAACAATGCCAATTGCTCATCACCCTTTACAAAATATTGCTTTCCAAGGTGTGTGAGGAGTTCTCATGGTTCTCCCCACCGGTTCTATTTTACCACATGCATTTTCATGAGCATAAATTGCTTCTTAACCTTATACAGAAATCTAATCGCCACCCGGGAAATACTTATCATTGAGGAGTTCTGGTGGTCAACCGTGGTCTTCATCATCAGTTCCACTTCACCAAATAATTATTTTAAAACGCAACGGCTTGAGTTATTATAGAAAATACCAAAATTGCTATATGCATGCCTATAATAGGTATTTCAGGAGTTCCTTCGATTCCTCATAGATCCTCTCGTCAGACTTCGACTTTGATTACAACAGGACCAACTTGGAGAAATACCTTATCGATTAAAATAAGAATCATACAAATCGGTGTAGCCATCTCCGAGTAATCGGTGAACAAAAATATAGAAAAAAAAAAAACAAATATACGCGTCGAATTGAGAATCTCCTCCGGTTTTTTGAAGTTTGTTAAAAAGTGGGAGCGGTTTATAAAGGAAACAATGGAGTTAATGTAATAATACTTATATTTCTCCAGTGTTATGGAAATTGATAGTTGCTAAATATATCATTGATTTACTACAATATAAAAAATATATACTAAAACAAAAAGGTTTTTGAGTATCCAGTCTGGTTGTATGCTGTTCAATCGACGCCATCTACACAACGCAACATTACAATGACAAAAACTTATAATAGAAATAAGTGAATATTTTAATATAAAATTATAATAATAACATCGATTTTATCATGACATGATACTATATAATAGCATTATTTCCTACTGCTAGTAAATAGTATATATGTACACAAACAGATTACCTCCTTATCTTAAAACTTTGTTTAACGGTGGGAAAACTTGCTAATTTTAGATCTCTGGTGGTTGTTTTAGCCCAATTTCGCTTAATTTAATAGGTTATTCAAGTTGTGTTTATTTAAATAAGTATGGATATCAAATTATGTAGGCCGGTGTATGCCGCATGTATCTACCCTGAAAAAATGACTTTAGCTAAACATAATAGGTACGTAATCTAATATCAAACAGTGGAACATGATTGGAATGTTTACACAGTCATGCTGAAAAGTATAGGATGGTAATTTACATTATGAGATAAAAAATGTAACACTGCAATTTTATAAAACAATGTACTTATATAATCTTTAAAACATGTATCTTGCCCAACAAAATATTATTTAAGTAATTTGAGAGGGGATAAATTAATAGTAATGTAAACAGGAATATTTTTTTTTATTCCTGATTTTCATAAATTTTAGGCACTAAATTGGCAACCTACAAGGCACTATGCACTTAGCACAGCAATTTTAATGCTATACATAATAACTTTATATTTCAACGAAATTTATAATACGTATTATTTTTCAATATAAGAACGTATTTTTAATATTTTGAGCTTGTTCTACTCTGCCACTACTTTAGAAAACTAGAACAAATCAAATCTTCTATATTCTTCCCAAAGATTTAAAGGAGTAGATGAGACATGCTATACAGTGACTGCACAGGAGTTCCTCCTCATTCGTGAAATGAGCGAAGTCGCTTATTTGCAATTAGTGAGAATCTGAACGCAATGATTACTAAAAATAAGGCTCAATTTTGAATGCAAAAAATAAGAAACAAATACGTCGGCGTTCTGTCAACGCACACATTTATAATTACAAAATTCATAAATATTTCCACGATTTTCGGTGTCATGTCAAATCTAACGAGTTAAATCTTTGATTTTTCCCTAATTCGTATGCTACGATTTTACGACTCATGTCACTTTTAGTTTTACAGACTTGTATATCCAACATAACATGAATTATTCCTCTGTCTACTATTAAAGCATATATACACATTTGTTTATGTTATATTTACAAATTGCTCAATTGCGCTTAGGTAAGTATATATCTATTGTGATTATCTATGGAATGTTTGAAAGAGATGTTTAACACTAAAACATAAAATTATATTAATACAATTCTATGGCTACTAATATAAATATAACAGCCAGTGTGTATATTTATATAATTATCAGTTTAAGTTTTAAACATCTTGCTCATTATTTAGCCATATACTAAGTAGTAGACCAATTCTAGCTTCCCATAAAAAATAAATGCATCTTCTCGCGCACAATAAAGTCTTAGGCATGATACACATGTTACTGTTCAAATTCAACTGCCATCGTTGTACACGGGAATATTTACAGGAGTCCGAGTCATCATTCACGTCAAAGCACTGAATAGTACATATTTGTCCCAGCCGATTCATCGGAATACTTGGCACACGCATGGAAATTGTTTATCACTTTGTAATTGATCCGTAAACGGTTTGCTGGGGTAAGTTTCAAATATAAGTCTTTTTCACTTTCTGTAACGTGCCGCACTTGAGGTCCTTGTCGAGCGATTCTGTAGAATTGCGCAGGTCGAGCGTCCGCTCCTTACCCAGCTCTAAATGCAGGTTGTCCTGCTTGGCGAGAGGACACACGTTGGCCACCATATTTATGTTTTTCGAACGAGGCGGCATGTACCCGGAGTTTGCATTTAGCGGTGTCTCTAGAGGATTTAATCTGAAATAAAACAGCAATATTAATGCTAATTAAACATTTTTCAATGCAAAACCACCTTCTAGCACCGGCTAGCTTGTCTATTATGGTGGTTGGTAATGGCGCCCCATGTTGGGCGCCATTTTGGAGCAACGGCTAGCTTGTCTACTATAGTGGTGGTTTGTGCGCGGACGAATAGGCAGGTATTTAGCGTCCTTTTGTTATTAAAGATCGACACGGAATGCACGTAGTTGTTTAAATTATCAGTCTGCTACACAAAGAGAAACAAGGGTAGATTTATTCGAATTACATAACAATATTTATAATGGCTGAGCTTCACATTGGGCCAACATGGGCGAATAAATGGCTGAATGTTTGGCGATTGTGTGGACACGCGTACAATCATCGGCATGAATTCCTTTGATGTACCGAAAACTGATCGATTACTCACGAATATAGGCCATGTTGGCCACACACGGACGAATATACTCCCCACACATTCGTGTGTGCCTATATTAGCCCATGTTGGCCGAATATGAAGACGAGTCACTTCAAGTCGTTGTAGCGGTAACGTGGTCGGACTACTCGTTAACGGTGCGAACGCTTCACCGGTACCATTACCATGAGTTGCGCAAACCGCTCTCGCTAGCGTAAACTATCGCTCGGTCCCTTTTATTTGTATCGGCAACAAGCAGCATTCCAGATATGGAGAATGGTTTAGCGCAAACTCATGGTAATGGCTCAGAGGGCCGTTTAGACACGCGGTACGTCACATTCGTGTGCCGCTATTGGCTGTTTTTGTGCGGCGTAGGATTCGCCAATCCGAAGGTCTTATATACCCAAGTAGTTTTCTGTGCTGATCGGGTTTCGTTCGGAAACATAACGTATTATTATTATTTTCGGGTTGCCACGCTACAACTTTCATTATTATTATGAGTATCGTGCTGAAAAGCGTAAAAATAGGTGTCAAAACCAAACGGTTAACATTCATAAGTGCTGGTTGATTTCAAATAACGGACATCTAAAAATCATAAAATCCCGCATGTAAAAAAAATACTCTTTTACTATTTAAGGTAGATAGATAATAAATAAGACTTACTAATTTAAAGCGAATTATTTATTTAATTTTGATTACTGATCCGAGATTCTGATTTGTTTTATAATCTACATAAATATAACTAAAAGTTTTTGGAAAAATATTAGTAAACACAAATAAACTAGTCTACAATCGAATTTCCGATCACTGCAAATTTATAGTAGTTTTTGCAACTAATTAAAATTATATATATTATTTAAAATTACCTGTTTAAGTGATTGTGTTGTTCATTGAAGGGTGAGGTATCGCTAAAAAATGGGTGTCGAAATCGCCGCGAGAACAGGTAGCCGATAACGAAGCCGACCATCAGGGTGACAAGGCAGGACGCTACCACAGCTGTCATCAGCGCCTGCGCACTGTAGATATTGCCGTCCGCAGCCGCCACCGTCAGCAAGTCTGTAAATCGACAAAACATGAGGAATTTATGCAGTTTTTTACCTACTCGCAATGGCACGAACATTTGTTCAAATAGAAGGTACTGAAATAAAATGTACCTGTTTCGTGTTTGTTATTAGACTTTTCCTCTGTGAGAACGTTCGTTTCCACAACTTCTATTAATATTTCATTTTGAATATCGTCAGTCTTTCTTGTTTCGGGTGCGGATAACACAGGTTTATTTGTGTCCGGATTTCTATTGCTATGTCGATCATTCGGCAAAAGGGCGGGTAGTTTATTACACATTTCAGTCTTTCCGTGCTCTACATTTTGTAGAAATCTCTCTGGGTTCGGAAATTGTCTGTTTCCTACCCAAGCGCATTGTTGTTGTTTGGAGTCCCACGCGCAGTGAGGATCCTGCAGTGCGATACATTCCCTGGAATTGATAAAAATAATCAGTTGAGAATCAAAACAAGTAACAGGTGTGAAGTGACGCGTCGGTTATTGTGTTTTCAATGTGATTAAGGGAATTGATAATGATAACGCTACTTAAATTTACTACTATACCTGCATGACTGCACGTTGCCGCAATGTGACAATGATACAGCTTTTATGATGTCACCTGAAGCTATAATTAATTTCTCTGTAGTGAGAGCGACGTGCATTTGCTTAATGGGCACACCCTGCGGGAGAACTTGAACCTCTGATATCACAGTTGTTCTTACAGGGTTTCTGCTGTATTCTTCGGTACTTGAATCGAAAACGCCTTCGTTTGATGCTACGTTCACTGCTTTTATGACTCTACCATCGTCAGTACCAATGTACATAACGTCATATTTGTTGCCATTCATTGCTTGTACTTGAGGGTGAACAGCGATGGCTGAGAATCGATATTGCAGACTGACTCGTATTACTATTGGCCTCGCCAGAAAAGAAGGAATTGCTTTGTCCATCAGTGGATGAGTTTTAATGAAACTAACGCTAGAGTCGGTAAGGTTTCTGCTGTCCTCGACACACGAACCCGGCCTAGGTTCAGGAACTTTTTTTTTCTCCACGGGCAACCAATTAGAGTTCATACTCTTTTGGCTTTTGAATGATCCCTCAAAAGAGTCCAAAATATCTCTCATAGCAAACGCACACACTGCTGAGCCTCCTATAGCATTTTGCGGGGTAGTAAATACTGCATATATGATATCATTTCTGCTGTTGCCACTTCCGTAAATTCCGTTAATTAACTCAGTCGTTGCCTCTGAAATGAACATTCGCAATTTATTATTCCGTGTTAAAATTATACCCATACAGGATAAGTGCTTGTCATAAGGATATAAGCAATACTTACGAATTTCATCAAAGTAAAACGGATATTCTCCTGGCATCGAACAGTTAAGACGAGTTTTCAGGAACGAGGACCAGCGATCACTAAACGTGTGAGGACCACCTTTGTCGTTTAGACACACTCGGGCTACTCTTGAGTACACAGACTAAAAAATAAAAAATCATATTAGCGGTTTTGTTTGTACATATTCATGTGAATGCATTACGAATTGGTTAATCATATCCTTTTCTTATTACCTACATATTCCTATTTCGTAATCGTCACGGTAGCGTACACCAACAAGATATAGGATTTGATGATGCCAAAAATAGTATCCAAATATTTTGTACCGAATTAGTAGAAAAAGTAGATGAAATCTTGTAAAAAATGTGTTGACGGTGGTGCGCTAAATTTTAAGCAGTTAAATAGTCAAATATCTTAGCTTCTACAATAGCTACGCAGATGAGATTTCAAGGGTCTAGGGGCCCTAGGGCCAAGGGGAACTATTTGGGTACTATTTTTTGGCACATAAAAAACTTCCGGGAACACTGCCAATCCAGAGATCCACTCGGTGTACGCTACCTTGATGTCAAGGTAGCGTACCTACCTACTTCCCCTTATAACTCGAAAACCACAAGGGTACTGTTTTTTAAATAGGTTCTAATTCGGTACAATTTTTTGGCATCATCAAATCCTCGATATCTCGTTGGTGTACGCTACCTTGACGATCACGAAGTAGGAATATGTAGGTTATCTTTATTTATTGCTGAAAGTTAGGTAGTCTGTCTTGATTTTTTATGTTGGAAAATCGTACATTACTGTGAGAGTTATGGCACTAAATTACATGCCATGTAATCTAAGACCGTCGCAAACGAGATTTTTTGCTCACCTTGCCACAGTTCATATATTCGACCGCAGTTTCTCGGTAAAAAAAGTAGACGTGGGTAGTAGATGCGACGGCTCCAACAAATGAAGGGTCGTTGAGCAGGCGCAGGTCGGAACGCTCCGTCCGGACGGGGTCGCGGTAGATCAGCGGGTCCATGCCGGAGAAATCTGCTGCCGTCGCCGTATACAGCTGACCGTCTGGAAAATATGAATTTATTTATCTATAGGTGCGCATCATACAAGTACCAGGCAACGTAACTCATTATTAAATGTACTGTTACTATAATTAAATGCTATGGTTTTGTGCTGCTAGTATAACAAAATAGTAGTTTATGCAACGGTTGCATAATGATAGGCCTTAAAACACTAGTGCGGTTTTATGAAACGAGCTTTTAGCGAGTTTCATAATAAGATCGCACGTGTGTTTTAAGGCCAAATTATGCAGAGTTGCATACATAACTTTATCTACACACATATTATAAATCCTCCATGATGGGTTCAGAAACAATATTTTCTGGCAACAAGTTATTTGTTGCAATCGTGGCTGCATATTTCCGATATCCGGCGCATTTTCACATCACACACACTCCGAGAAGACTACTTACTATTCATATTTTCAACTAAAATGTAAATTACAAACAACTTTTTCTATTCAATTCAACAAAATTCTACTTTCGTTCAGCAAAACGTCAACGCGGCGCGGCGCGTCAATAATGGCGGCCGTCCGTCAAGACTATTTTTTTGTTTAAATCATAGACAAACGGATGAACTCTCTATTCTCACGTCACTCGAGATCAAATATTGTGCAGTTTATATTAAAAAAACATACTGAATTGACGTTTCGTATCAATAACTGTTTTAATATCTATGGATACTAGAATAGAGACCCACTTGAGTTTGACAGCTGTTCCAAATTTAATCTCATTTCTTTACTAAAAACGATAAAGAAGTCATGTTATTTCTTCATCGCAGCATTGGTTTTTTCATAATTGGTTGTCAAAATGGTGGTCATTTCCTATGGTTTTTGATTAACCAATGGAGATTTTATGATATGGGTGTAGATAAACGTATTTAATTAATTTAATGTATTGTTTATAAAGTAGGCATAAATACGAGTAGATATATAACTACACTCGCGGCTCGTCATAGCTTCACCCTTCGGTATTTTTCATACAAAATTTAACGCCTTAGCAGTGATTTTTCGAAAAATTCTTAGTCGATCTCTACACCTTAAAAACTTAAAATTATTTGTTAAATTAATAATATTTAGTCCTATATTTCCTACGATATCATAATTAATCAATGAGTGAGTGAGCGATGGAGTGGTATTTTGCTTTTATATAGGTATTTATATAAATTGGGACGTACTTAGCTTAACCTTTCTAATCATATCTTGGTTGTAACAAAAGAGTGAATCGCTGATTTCAAAAGTTTCACGCTAACATAGCAGCGAGTCCATTAATGGATAGGAGAGGTCAAATAAGGAACGTGCGCGTAATTATGCGGTTTGTTCATTTCAGTCGTGTCTGTAGGCACGTTATTTGTACTTACTGTGATTTGAATTGTGGTTTGAAGACTACAACTAATCTTACTTACTATTTATTTATAACTTTAAGCGAGAAATTCTTATTTATGTAATTGGTTTTTTTGGAAACGGCTCCAACGATTTAGATGAAATTTTGTATTTATTATAATGTTTTACTTTCAAAATTTATTTAGATAGGTTTCCCTGGGAAAGAAAAAGAAACACCGAGCGGTGCCCAGTTGCCCTGGTAAGTTAGAATAGAATTTCAGAAATATCACCTATACCGAATGTGAGTGTGCAAGACTAACTGTAAAGGCAATAAATTGATAGGTATCGCGGTGGTCGCGTCGTGTTCGGTGCAACCCCTTGCTGGGTGGACCCGGGAATTTCGTGCCTTCTCCTGAGGTTATTATTGCTATGTATGATCACGCCTCAGCGAGGATATTGTTTGAATCAAAAGGTCATTAATAGCATTTAAAGCTTCCACACACAGACGCGGAAAGGAAGCGGAGCGGGTCGGAAGCGGGCCCGCGGTAGCAGTGTCACAGGAACTAAAATGGTGGCTACCATCAGTGACACACTGACACTTTAGCAACAAAATATAATGGCGGTTTATGCTTACCTGCGAATATGGCGGTGGAATTGTGTTGCGGATCGTAGGGGCAGCGTCCGGAGCCATCGAATTCCTCCAGGTGGTGGGTGGGCGGGTGGCGCGCGTATCGCCGGCACAGCGGTTTAAACGCGTTGGTGCCGCAGACCAACAGTCGCCCGTGGGAGCGAGCAGCCACGCGGGGGTAGTTTTGGCATTCGTCCGCTGACTTGCCTTTTAACTGGCATAGTTCTCTATGGGCATCCGTTGACTGCCATTCCAACCGCTGTAGACAAAATTGCAATAAACAGTTAGATATAATGAGTAATTCAGGGTTAAGTAAGGCAAATTTACGAGTAGATAGGTACATTACAGCAACATAACAAAATCAGCTTGATTAAAAAACATGTTTCGTTTCAGCTCATTAGCACAATTTGTAAAGAGCGTGGGCTCGTTTCGTCACGGCTTGTTGTAGAGCAATGTCAGCGCATTGTGTCCTGCTTGAGCTAATGTCAAACTGAGTTTCTGCGTCTGGCAGCTAAGAGTTTTTTTGGACAACCGGAGCAAGTAGTTATTAGGTAGGTATTCGGTAGGTATGGTAGCGTTAGAAACCAAATTCTTGTAATTTTTTTGATAATTATGTCAATTATTGACTATGCTCGTAAATTAGGTGGACCGTTAGATCTTTGCTAATATTTATCGGAGACAAGGTAACTTTCTAGTTTGTCAAAAACATGGAATAATAAATACATCGAGTGTTATAGTTGCGCGTGCGATACTTTGTAACTATCCTTAGGTACTTCATCAAGTAGGTATTTTGCAGCTTTTTAAGAGTAACATTAGATGAATGCGAAATACTGTAAATGGGGAAGTTGCATGAAAATCAAAATGAGGTTTAAATGATATAACGTTATAGCTATTAGCTATAGAATGATATAGCTATTATGAAAGTAAATGTAAACAAAAGCATATTACAGAAAAAAGAAGATTATTTTGACTATTCATTTTTATTTGATTAAAGTTCAAAATTAGTCAAAAATATATATTGCTTTTTAATTCAGATTTTAGTTTTTTGGACATCCTCATCAAATTTATGTCATGTTTTATTTCTAAGATGTTGGTCTAAAAACAGTATTTTCGGACATAAATGCAGATTTCGTTTAAACGCCGTACATTTTGTAGTCTTAACGACAGTTGTGACGTCATAGCTGTTGTCCATTTTGTATGGAGTGTTATTGCGAGTGGTATGAACAGTGACTTTTCAAAGCTTCATAACTCGTAAAGTAATCAACAAAAAAATGTTTTGCGTACGCAGATCGGTTTCTATTACTCAGCACTTTCCAGTACAAGATACAGAAATGATGCATCTTCCTTATTGATAATTGAAAGAGCAGTGATATATATTATAAATTCGGATCAGAGTAAGGACCAGCTTAAAATCAAAAACTTGCAGTCTTTCACGAGGAGTTTCATCGTCTTAGCGATTAGTATTCGGGCTTCGCCAAGTGAACGTACGTACGCCGCTGCGCCACACGTGAATTATTCAACGCAGGGGCTAGTTTTAATGTGTGATGAATAACTTTAAATGTTATTCAAGGGTATGGTTCACTCTGTAGAACAACATTTGATATATTTTTTGTCACTAAAACGCTTAAATGAGAGGCGTGTTTTTCGTCCCTTTTTTACCCGACTGCGCCAGAAGGAGGATAATGCTTTTTGAGCATATTTATGTAGGTATGTATATTTCTTTGGCACGCTCTGTAGCCTAAACGGCTTGATGGATTTTAACATATGCGGTGTCATTGGATTCATATTAATTGTGGGAGTGACGTAGGGTATATTATTTTACTAAAAAGATGTTAGTCGAGTATTAGCCAAATTCACAAGGGCCACTCAAATAAATTTTTGATTAAAGTGACGTTTATGTAAAGGTTGACAACTAGTTGAGGGACATTTAATTCTTTAATCTCTAATCAAATGCTTAAGTGGCGTTTGTTAATTCGGCGATATAACGCGTAAACTAATGAAGCCTACTTAGTCGTGATAGTTTTTCTTTTAATTACGTTATATAAGCTACAATTTAAGATAATTTTCAGATTTTTAGTATTTACAGTTTTGGCTGTAGGGGACAACAGAAATGACATCTTGAGAGCTCAATAATTCCTAAACGGAATATAAATCTAAAATAGATTTCAACATACTCACTCAAAATAATGATCATACTCATTTATAATGTATTTTATCTTGAGAAATGTACTTATAATCTTATCTAATCTACTAGTTATCAAAGAGCTACCCAATTCGAGGATGTAGAATAAAAAAAAATATTAACGTTTGCTTTACATGTTCCCATACATACAAGCTAGGGTCAAAAAAACTTTTTTTCCGATATTATTCTTTAACTTTGTAGCTTAACCTTTTGGCCGCCAAGCATTTCTGAGAAGTAACACGAATTTCAACTTTAAGTCAAGGTATTGAAGGTCTTTTTTACCCTGTATAACCGGTCACGCATAGTCGACAACGGCGGCCAAAAGGTAAAAGAGTTTTCGTGAAAAAGTGACTGTGACATGCAGACCATGTCTATTGTCCATGTCCGTCTACATGGACATGGTGAGACTATAAGGGTAAGGGGTAAGGTCCTAGTTTGACTGCGGAACCCTAATAAAACTAGGTAAAACAATAAAAATAATCTGTTTCTTTCTTTATTGTGCGTTTGTTTACAATTTCTTTCATAATACTAATATAAAAAGTGCAAAAGATTGAGTGTGTGCTTCCATGTGTGTGTGTCTTTGTGTGTGTGTGTGTGTGTTTGTGTGCGTGTTTGTCAGTCTGTACTATGTATGTATGATTGTTTTCCCTCAGCTCCGTAACGGCTGAACGAATTTTCGTGAAACTTGTTACACACCTTAGCCCCTGGAATAGGTCATAGGGTCATAGTAAATTAATCACATTTTACGAATAAATGGTATATCAAATATTTATTGTATCTAGTGAACGATTACGGCGCTGAAATTATATCATGCGTTTATATATATGGAATGTTAGATAGGTATTTTGTTATTTTTTTTTGTTTTTTTGTTATTATGTCTACCGATCATTAATTACACACCCGTCGTAGGTAGGTATCAGGATTGAAAACACTGCTTTAAAGTCTTATAATTTAGTTTCTAATTCAAAACTTTGTAATTGCGCTGCTGCTATACTAGACACTTGATTTTGTGCCAGAGCTAACGGTTAGTACATCATAACGAATAATGAACTAAGAGAAGCTTTTCAATTGCTGGCGAAAAACTCTTGGGGCTACACTCAGATTCAGTTAATGAAACATTATAGTGTTCCTTTACGACGCGGTTAGCCTAGTTGGTAGTGACCCTGCCTCCGAAGCTAGCGTCCCGGTAAAGGAAAATATTCGTGTGATAAGCACGATTGTTTGTTCCTGTGTCTTGGATGTGTACGTATATCGTCGTCTAGTACCCATAACACCAGCCTTTAGAGCTTACTTTGGGATCGATTTGTGTAAAGATTGTCCCCTGATTTATTTATTTATCAAATTTTCCATACAAAATGTCCACTTGAGAACATGTTAATCGATCGTTATCTGACTCTTAAGTACTTAAAAACGTGCCTTGAGAATGAATGAATTGAATATTGGTTCGTTCGCAACTCGCGGAGCTAAAGCAATATCTGGCAGGAGATGGCAGCTTGCCAAACACCCTCGATGCCGCGCCCTGCGTCCGTCTGCGTCGTATTTTTGTTTCATGCGCACATTGTGATGCTGTTAATCGCTTCTCGCTTGAATTATGAATTGCAAGCTGAGCTCACAGTTATCTGTTGTTGTAGTCATGTAGAATCATGTTTCCTACCTACTTTTGTATAGGTATATGTTATTATAGCCTTGTGTTTTATAGATAAAAAAATATATTAATTGATTGAAAACATAATAATTAATATATTCACAAATAAAGTACACTCTTAGTTAACACTTACAAAATAACATTTAAACACAATTTAAGAAACTCTAATAAAATAAAACCATTCATGCATAGAACTGACTCTTACAAGAAGATACAGATGTACAATAATCTACTAAAAGATATAAAAGAATGTGAAACTAAGTATTAGCCTGTTTAAAACCAAGTTAAAATAATTTATTTTGGAATTTTATGATACTAAGACCAGCATGGTCTACTATACCAATTATTTTCTAATGTCATTAAGTGAACTACTTATTGTTGTTCTTATTACAATAAATTTATTTAAACCGAAATAAAGGCCCGGGCACACCAAACGCGGTTGCGGCGCGTTTGCGGCGCGAACGCGGGTCCGCGCCGTTGTCGAACAGCGCGAGCGAATTTACCATGCCACACCAAAGTAGCCGCGGGACCGCGGCGGTCCCGCGCCGCCGCGGTGTGGCATGGTATATTCGCCCGCGCCGTTCGACAACGGCGCGGACCCGCGTTCGCGCCGCAAACGCGCCGCAACCGCGTTTGGTTTGCCCCGGCCTTAAACCTGCACTATTATTTGTACATAACTACGAGTATTACCAACTATGACCAACATGCTTTAAAGAATTTTGGTAAAACCAATTAGGTTTGTAGGTACTCAATACAACGGGAGCTCGGTCTCAAAATAAAACTTTATAAAAGTTACCATTATATTACACGATTTACAAAATAAACAGTGTGCCGAGCGAAATGGGTCGTAACTAAGAATAAACAGAGAGTGCAGCGGAAAGCAACGGGGAACTGTTGTAAAGTTGTTTGCGCAAGATTAGATACTTAAACCTGCACGTCTAGCACAACCTGCCCGCGAGTCGTTTGTCGCTCAGTGCGTCCCTTACATATTTCACAAGTTTGACAGAGACGCACTGAGCGACAAACGATTCGCGGGCATGTCGTGCTAGCCTCCCTGTAGTACCTAGTGGCGCGATACGTGGCTGTCGGCGCGGCTGCGAGCGCGTCGCCGAATGGCTTCGTTTGCAAAAAATGCGCTCTTATCTATCTGAACTTAGCGAATGTGGATTTGCTGAGCTTCCGTTTAGCATTCCATTGGATTATTTGTTGTTTACTTCATGTTAGGCATGATAAGCCTTCTTAACGCGACCTTGTCCTATTTTTTACCCTACTATGGTCCGTGGCGCGAGCGCAACGTCCGTCTGTCAGAGGCCTCTAGCTAATGTAAATATTTAAAATAAAAATCAAAATAAGGCGACCCATTACCTGACAATATTGTGATTGTTAAAATGTTCTTGCTTAAATGAAGTAAGGAATATTTTTCAGGAAAAAAACCACGAAGTAGCATAGCTGGCCACCGTTAATCAAATAGTGCACTTTGTTAATCGTTAGTCCGTTAATAAAAAAATTAACTTCGTTAAACGTTAAAGCGTTACATCTCGGAATATTTAGCGTAAGTTAACGTTAATCGTTAATTCGTGATAGAAATCTCATTCTATATGTCATTGTGTTAGTGATTTTAAGTTGAAAAAAAATGGTAGTACCTATGGACAGGCAGGAAATGAAAAATTTATAAAAGAAGGGTGTAACGTATTTAAGAGATTGTAATTATACCTAATTATTTAGCGATTCCCCTTTATAAACATCAATATATACTGGCCGCGCGGTGTCCTTTTGGGAAATAGTATTATTAACTTTATTAAATGACTTTAATTGTGTTAACGGAAGTTAATGAGTCCGTTAACAATTTTTAACGGTATCTTAAATGTTAATCCGTTACTCGAAATATTAACTTCTTTAATTAACGATTAACGCATTAACGGTCTTGTGCCCAGCTATACGAATTAGTTACCAGATATTCATGGTATTTGAGAAACTGAAGTAAAACGTGATAGCCTTTGCAAACACTTATCATAGTCAACGTTGCATTAAAAGAGTTAGCTTGCGGAAGGTAGGTAACCTCGGCGCGCGAGTCCGACCCGCATTTGGCCGGTTTTTATTTGTGTCTTTAACGGGTTTTCTGGCCAACTCACCGTTAAAAGAAAATTCATGTTACAAAGACATGATATTCTGCGGAGTAGGGTGAGGTGAGCGCGAACACTTTTAAGCAACTAAAGAATAGTAGCTCTCAAAAGAATATCCTTTAACATGCAAATGTATAATGAATAAACATTACCTGATCTAAATTCTCGGACAAGTCGTAGAGGCTGAGGTTGTAGACAGTGTTTCTGTAACAAAATTGGGCAAATAAGTAGAGATTTAACATGCACAGGTCGACAAGGTGCTATACTAACCAAAACAGCATCGATACGAATCGTTCGTTATATTTGGCGCGAGACGCCGAGTAAAGTGTACACCTGCCCAAATACAATTTAACATTCTACCAATAGCTAGGGAGCTGGGTGCCAAAATTTCTATATGATTTGTTCGCTTGGCCGACCTGAATTGTTCGATTAATGACAATGTAAAGAACCACAGAAAAATAGTCTGCCACCATGGTAGCGCTGCGTTTTCAATTGACAGAGTTCCAAAAATTAAAAAAAAAATACGGTGTGCTAAAATCATTTGTTCGTGTCTGCTTCTTAGACTGATGGACAGAATCATCCTCAAAATGATGAATATCGAAGAGGCAGACGTGCAGGGCTCTGTTTTATAACGGAACGTATTTGTAAAAATGTAAATGAAAAACGCTATATCAAATCATTTGTTCGTCGTTGTCGTTGCGTCCATTCGATTCATTAAGACTCCCAGAATAGAAAAAAAAAGTTGGAAGACGTCTAGGTAGCTGATTTTTTTATGTACGATTTTTTAAAGTTGTAATTCAAAAACGCAGGGACATACGACTTTCATTTACTGGACCAAATCGATTTGTATTGACATAAACTTTCATTCCTATCAATATGAAAGACGAACAAATCATATACCAAAATGGCACCCAGCTCCCTAACTACAATTTTATTGAATTAATTCAATTCCATGTTATTAATCTTCACGTTTAGCAATAAAATACATTATAACGAACACATTCGGGAAGATTTCATCCATTGATTTGTGCTCGATATTGTTTTGCTATAGAATTATTTTAAATGTTTTTTGGGTTTACCTGCCGCCGACAATAATGGAGAAGTCATCTTTTTCTAAAATACGAAAGTGGTCAGACGCCGCTGCATTGCCAACGAATTGTTCTGAAGTTTCATCGCCTGTAACAAATTTATAATAACTTAGTTAATACTTAGTCATAGTTACTTGATAGAGATACGACTCATTATGAAATTAATATGCTTCGTACGTATAAACATACATAGGATAGTACCTATAAATAGCAATGGAATGTGTTGGCATGATCTGCGATTTCAGGCCCGCCCCAAGTTACCGTTGTACGGCCACAAGTTCCACATAACCCTGTCTATTAGATTAAGTGTCAGCTTTTTCACCTACTTGCGGCTTTGTTTGCGCACACTGATAGAATTTACCTTACGCGTTAAACTAATCCGTTTCAATCAGTACAACATGGATTCCATTCTATTGACTTCACCGCAGGTGTCAAATAAAATCATTCAAAAATTATTTATTGTTTGGCATAAGAATGGTTTCTTAGACAGGCGAATCCGGTGGTTTGCTAAGAAATTGTACTTAAATTCTCGGTTTGTGATGTTAATTCTTATAAAACGTGTCTACTTTATGCAGTGTTTTGTAAAGTGTACAAGTAAAGAGAGCAAAATCAGCAAAAAGCAATTTTTCAGCACACCACAATATCATTGAGATCTCACGAACAATGATCCCATTGTAAAACGATTGAAAACAATGAGAGTTTACGATTTCATAACCAATCGTTGAGAAATTCTCATGTATCAATATGACACGCTTTGTTAGTTTCTTGCACCTGTTAAATTATGGGTTGATTATATATTCGATAGGTAGCATGATATGCTTAACTGTTGGCAATAAATTAACTAAAATTATTAGAATGATCTAAACGGTTAGGTTTCGCAATGAATCGTTTTTTATACTTGCACCGATGGGTCGAGATCGTAACGAGTCATACCATATTTAATATGTATACGCGCGTTGGCATCGGGCATCCACGCTTGCGCCGTAGACGCTAACAGCACCAGAACTGCGCGGGCGACGGCCATTTCGGCTTGCAGCCTATTTCTTCCTCTCTACGCGCGCCATCATCTACTGCAGCGCATTCTGAAACAAACAGTGAATTCGTTTAAATTAAAGATCATACTGAAACGATTGGCTCAATACGTCGTCTACTTAATATAATTCTAACGACTCATTGAAAAATTCAGTGAGCAGTAAGAATTGAAGAATAATGTTTTAAAATCCTTTTGAAAATTCATCTTCCAAGGGGGTTAAATCAGGGAGTAGACTTTCTACGGAAGTTCGTCATTTTTTAAGGTGAGGTGTTGCTGATGGTAAATGCCATCGGGCACACGGCTAGATTGTCAATAAAATTAACAAATATAACTAACTAGTAACTGTTAGTGCATCACGTGGAATGTTTAAGTTTTCAGTTAATAATTCTATCTGAAGAAACGCTTGATTATTTTAGGAGTTTCATAATGTTTATAAAGCCCACCCTTCTTGTTGCGAATTAAGATCACGAATAAAAATAGTTTGATTGCGTTTTAGTTATAGATGAATCGTCAGTTTCATTTTTGATCGTCAAGTCTCTTAAAATAATGTAATATTACATGGGACACCCGAAAGCTACCTAGTTAATCATAAGTCATAAAACACCTTAAATGAAACTTGAAAAGGAATAATTATGCGACCTCGCTGTTAATTATCTCGCTTGCAAGTTGAAAGCACCTATCTACCCAAGTTGTACTATTTATTTTATCCTTACTCAGATAACAGTTTAATCACTATCGCGGTGGGCCTTGGAAACACGTTCTTAATGAATGTACCGGGTAGAATGGTTCCCACACTATTACATGTTTTTTAAAACATCGAAAAAAAAATGATGGTTAGTAATGACGTGGATGTCGCCCTGACGCCGAAGGCGCTCCGCTCTCACGGGACGCGATGCAGCGCACGAAAGAGGTATGCATGCATCCTCCCGTTTATCAGGATTCGCATTCTACTTTTTTCGTCTCTAACTATTCTCGTCCATGCTAACCAGTCGCCGAAGCAAAACTCGATTATCTGGAAGCTCCGGTCGGCCGTGATCCACCGTCTATACTATACAATAATACAAATTACAATATGTCGCGTTTAAGATTCAAATATAAATAGACTAATTCACGATTTCAAAGAAACCTTATGCATTTGTTAGGTACTTAATAGACTTTTGGTAAAGTGAACGCACTTGTAAAGTAAAACTTTTATAAAAAAATAAATTTGTTGTGTGCTCTACTACCCAACAAAAGATAAACCCGAGGTATATTATACTCGTATATGCGAAAAATTAACATCGCGACTTGTCATTAGGTAGCCTTAAAAAAAAAATACGTAGGCTTTTCGACACTAGCTAACACCTACGGTCTTACAATTGTCATGATAATAGCAATACATAAAAATTAAGTAACAACGTCTTATCTCTAAGTGCGTCTCTCTCACACTAGTGCCGACGAAAGAGATAAAGTCGGAGAGATAAGACGGGGTCAAGTTATCCGCGTGTTAACCTTGCTAGTGCCGTTGCAGAAATAAGTGGCCCTTTTTGAAATTTTCCCACACAGTTTATTGTTGTCTGCTATATTAACTATTCTTTATTGAAACATTATCGAGATTTTTTAAATAACGGAAAGCGCCACTTTGCACTATTTATAACACAAATTTCAGCTTTGATTCGTTTTGTAGGTTGGCACCGGTATGTACGACTTTTTAGGCAGATAGGTACTGTGGTACATTGACATGTCTTCTTTATCTGGAGCACTGTATGAACTGAATTGATTAGCTGTGTAAAAGCTGCAAATAAAAGTAAAGTACAAGGGAACTCACATCTTTTTATTGGTGTACGAAACCCGTGCTACCGAAGAGCACTACAGTACCTATATGCCCGAAAAGTATTATGTATTAAGTATTCCCTTATTTATAAAACAGCTTTTGATTTGATTTTCAAAACAAGACCATAGATTGAGAGGTCGGATTACCTATGTACAGCACCTACTTCAGATAACAACTTGATTAAGTTATTTTTGTTTGATAACGAAAAGTAAGGTGGTTATTTTTACACTGATAATTTTTACGTCTATTTCCAGGCATCTACGAAGCCACCACTATAGCATAGATTCACCACTAGGCTGATTATCGATCATAAACATGTTTGCGTCCCCGCGTCAAGAAAAACTTTAACTTCGTTGTTTTGTAGCCTTTCGTCAGAATTAAAATGGTTAAAAGTCGAAGATTATGAGTGCAAACGGTTTGATTTGAAAAACACGGTAAGTGTGTTGATAACGGTTAGGTAGATAGAGAAACAACATGCATATGTACATGCGTACGTTGAATGATTTGTGCAATGGAATAGAATTCACTCAGAGTGAAAAAAAAATGCATATCACAGTGCATTAGCTCAACATTTGCGTAAACAATTGTGAATAACATTGTACTAAAAGGGTTGTGATTATCAATAACGCGAGGCGTCACTCAGTGCACAGATGGCTCAAAGGATTAAGTGGGGTGGTGCATAGCGCATGGCGAAGGCGCGGCGCCATGCAACGGGGTAACATTGGGCTCCAGTCATCTGCGGTATTGTACCTACTGGCATTGTTGCATTGTCGCGCAGCGCTGTAACCGAGCATCAGCGCAGCTCGTTAGCGCGAATTCAGCTGCCGGTGCCATATATACGTCTTTGAACCTGAAATTTATTGGCGCTGGATCTGGCGGCACAATTACAGCGCTAAACAAACTAGCGGTTATCGAGCGAAAGGTAATAGCGTGTTCTACTGTATAAATTATGTTACCAAACAATCTTGCATCATCGATATTGGATAGTACGTACAACGTTCCAACAACGCGTGGAAACAGAATTAAAGTACGTGCGTATTAAATAAAACTTAAACTAGTGGTTCCGTGAGCTGTAGAGCTCGCGCCAAAAGATTTCAAAAATCTGAATCTAAAACAAAAACCCTTTGAAAAGTAAGAAATAATGATTGGCCTCGCGACAAACTTAACTTTGCCATTGGAAAACTGATATCCCCAATCCCCATACATCGACATAGGTCGGGTAAGTTTACGAAAACCGCCATTAAGTTTGTAATTGCAAAAACGCCCATATCTCCGTCATTAACCGACTTCAAAAAAACCGAAGGAAGGAGAAGGTTCTCACTTCTTCGCGTATATTTGCTTTTTTTTCAATATTTCGAAACACTGAATCGACAAAAAAAATCTATACAATTATCGACCCTGCTCACAAAGTTTCACGAGAATCGGTTGAGAACTGCGACCTGGCGCCTCATTCGGGAACGCTAAGTGATTCTGTAGCGACTCGTAAGCCAGATTTCTCATCTCGCTCTTACGCATTACGCGTCGTGCGGAAGAGTGGGATGAGAAATCTGGCTTATGAGTCGCTACAGAATCACTTAGCGTTCCCGAATGAGGCGCCTGTTGTGCTGTAGACGAGAACAAATGGACAGACGCCGGACATCCGCCGGACATACGAAAGCATTTTTGCCGAAGCTGAAACGGAGACGCTTCGCTCGCTCGGTCGATTGTTGATGTAAATCAACAATAAATACATTTTTCTTTTATATTTATATAATAATGACTCAGTCGATGGCGCAGTGGTAGTGCAACTGCCTACTGTGTCAGAGGTCGCGGATAAATCAAAGATTGAAATTTAAATTTAAGTAAACAACATCTGCTGCAGCCCAAATCATAACAAAAGTAATAAACATGATGTCGCGCACTAAATTTGAATACGCAATAAGAAGCGTATAAAAATGTAAAGAAGGCACGAATGAATATTTTATGTAAAGGGCGGTTTAATACCTAACTTACCTACTACTAGAGGTTTGTCGCGGTCAGATATCAAGTACCTACATGTATTCGTTGGGTATCAAGTTTATGAGTTTCTCATAGTTCACTTTATTATTGACTGGTCTGAGTCACGGAATTCTGAGTCTTGGTTGATTACGTCTACGTATAGTAGGTATAAACAAGATAAGTATGTCTGTAATTACGCATACCTACGCGGTTGACACACGAGATGGGCCGCGGCCGTGCGGTCCCACGCGGCTGCTATCCCACGACACTCGGGAAGCTGCGGTTGTTTCTTTGTCGACCGCAATGAATAATTCTTGCTGCCCCAGGCGATAGGATAGCCTACAAGTACAACGCTAAGACGATAAACGCCAGTTTGTCGCAATTTTTACATATCAGCATACAATTTATTGCCGCTTCTGGCGATGTTGCACGTGAAATGTGTGTTACAGTAAATCTGGTGTCTTCTTAAATAACGTAAAAGGGATAAAGGATAACTACGTGATGTGACTGGCGAAGGCGACAGTTTCAAACGACATTTCATGAATCATTCAAATTTGTCTCTAAGAATATCTGAAATTTCTAAGATCCATGTTAACGATGTAATAAGTAAGTAGTAAGTACGTAATAGTTAATTAACAAATCGTGAAAAAAAAAAAACAACGTTTTATCATTTTACGATTTTATTGATGTTAATTGTATTGTGTTTATTGTGTTGTTTGTTGTTGTTGTTGTGTGTACTCTAATTATACTTAAACATTTTGACGCGCAGTTAATAGTTTCTTACTGGGGTCAAATTTAAAGTGGTGTGTTCGTTAAGTCGCAAGTTAAGCGTATAAGAAACGTCAAACTCGATTTTGACAGCTTGGTGCTCTACAAAATTGAGTACGATTAGGGAATATTAAATTTAGGCGACAGCGTTTCAAATTGGAGCCATTATTTAAGTCGATTCATCTTTACTTGTCTTATTTTGGTAAACAAGTTTATAACCTTAAAATGTACATTTTTTGGGTGAAACAGTTATTTTATCCTAATTAAAGCAATCCTAGGTGAAAAATTGGCAAAGTGATGTCCAAAATACCTATTATCTCCGGTTGCTTTATATACGAAATGCATTTTGAGGTTAGAAAATTGTTTTTCTACCAAGACAAGTCAGGATGAATCGACTTTAGAACCACTTCTTCAACGTGTAGCATTTCTATTTGCTTTTTGAAATTAAGTTAGTTGATACTTACCACATGGATTAGGTACTTATTGCGGAAAATTAAATAAATCCTGATACCATTAACTCAATCCTACTATCCCTACTAATATTATAAATGCGAAAGTGTGTTAGTCGGTTAGTTGGTTTGTCCTTCTTTCACGCAGCAACGGAGCAACTGATCGACGTGATTTTTTACACAGATATAGTTTATGGGTATCTTATGTTGGATTAGTTTAATTCAGCGCTATTCATGCCGTGGTTGGTGTGTTGAAGCGGTTTAAAACAAAACTGCCTCTCCTAACATATTAATTATGGTAGGCAAACATTGCCTTAACAAATAATAGTGGAGGCATTTGCCAACTGGCAAACGGAAATGGACATAATAGGGATGTTAATGTGGGTAAAATAGGTAATAATAATTCTAATTAGTCCGTCAGGTAGATTATCAAAAATTATTGAACACGTATTTTTTGCTTTATCAAATCAATCAAAATTGACAAAGATAACGCGCATCAATATTCGGGATTGGAGGCTCATGACATCACTAAATGGTAAAAAGTGTGCAAAGTCGTGACGTCACGCGGAACTTCAACGCACTATATCTTCGTAATTTTTTGTTTAATTGACAAAAGAAAATATATGTGTTCAATATTTTTTTATAATCTAAAAGACAGACTAATTAGATTTTTTCAGGAAGTACGCCTGTTATAAAGTCTTACTTATACATATTAGTCTATGTACATATAAAAGATTTTAAGTAAGCTAGTAATATTAAATTGTCAGACAAATAGACCATAAGTATTTATATATTATTATCTGTCTTGTCTGTCTGTAATTAATCGAACGTGGCCACAAGTAGTCTTGTGGCTCTGCCCACCCCATTAGGGATTTCGGGCGTGATGCTATGTATGTATGTATGTATGCATGTGTGTCTTGGAATAAATCATACGATACTTTGCTTCCCAATCCCACGGGCTCAAACATATGCGAAACAAATATACGCGTCGAATTGAGAACCTCCTCCTTCGGTTGTTTTGAAGTCTGCTAAAAACTAGAACGACTGCGTAAATTCGGAAGAGGTAATAGTATCGCAAACGTAAGATAAATAACCTAATAGTTTCAATTTAAACGATTCAATAAACTTAATTTTATTTTGTTATCAGTGGGCACTGGATAATGTTCACAATTCAGTTAGTTAGCGGTTATCAGCCGCTTAGCTATCAGTCGCGGGTGATATAATGTCGCGCTGAATCCTAATTGTGAAGTCTCTCCAATTTACGTCTACTGCGATACGAAGATAACAATATTTGTGCCAATTCAATTGCGCAAAGTTTTAACTTGCCAGTTTTAATAAGGTGTATGCATGATTTTCATATCAAAGCTCTGAATAATAGAAACAAAACTGTGTACTTACGCTAAACATTGTTGTGTTCTTTTTTTATGAGATAATAGGTACATATGCTACAATTTTAACATCAAGCGTGAATTGATCATCTCCCTTAGGATTTTGATAAAATCCCCTTTTTCATCATAGCCCTGTGACCACAGGGAAAGCATTAAAAATAAAAACATTGACTATGGTATTCATGTAATTGCGTTTAACTATGGTGCTCAAATATCTCCACATTAAATAAGTTCAATAAAAAAAGCTGGCAAGATGCACACACGAAAATGCAGTGTCTTGCATTTCATATTGTACAAGTTTTGAAATGAGTTGAGTTTAGTTTTATTATTCTACGGAGTTGAGGGTGAAAACGAAACGACGAGTGCACACTGCCAGAATAAAGTTGAGGAAAAATACTTACATGATGAAAATGTAACAATCATTCATTGAATCGAAGAGCAAAAAAATCTTTTGACTTGTTTCTTTAGGGGCCCTTCAAAAAACTCGTTGACCTTTGGCTTGCGCTCCGTGTAATTGAGTTAACATTCTATAATGGCGCCCAACCAATCTAGAAACTAACATTCTTCATTATCTTCAAGTGTGACTCATTTGCAATTACGCAGGATGTTGATAACATCCTTTCCATTCATTAATTAAGACTTTACGAGCGTCATTTAGATAGGTACTTGAATAATTGTTTTGCTATTTATAAATCCCAGCTGGAGTAAATATAGAAATGAGTACGGGAGGAAGTTTGAACATTCTGTTATTCATTTCCCAAATAACCCAAATTCTTTTTGCATTGTAAACAAATGAACGGATGGATAAATGATGTTTGGATTAGGTGTGGAAGAAAGCACTCGACGTTACTGTCTTATGTACCTACTTCAGGGCCTCTATTCGGTACTGTTACAGCTATAATAGTAAATCACTTAGAACCCAATAGAGGCCCAGTTATCGTTGTTTGGACTAGCAATATTCAAAAGTAGCGGTCTGATTATACTTAATATCGAGGTGCTTGTGAATCGCTCGATTTTTTTGTTAAATCACAAGAAAGCTAGCCAAGCCTGAGCCTCTTTGAAATACCTACATTTATTAAAATTCTATAGTTAATTGATCAGTAGTGGACGTCTTTCGGCCGATATGATGTTGATAATGCTGAATTTTGTTTACTTACTCAGTACCCTCAGTGTAAGTTTGAATCATAAAAAAACAGTCTCGAACTCGTTAATCGTTTCGTCTATAAGGACATAGACTGTTTTAAGACGCTGACAAGTGCCAATGACCTTGAGTGATCAGTCACTGTCTGTGGTGAACCGGAGTGAACGAGAAGCACTGTGCGGTTATTTGTATGCGGCAAATCAAAAACGGATGAATTATATAAGTAACGACACTACACGTATAATATAAATTAGTCAAGTTTTTAGTATGGGCGTGATGTAATGGTGTTAATAATTATAGATCCATAAGTTAAGAAAATTAAGACATAGAACTGTTTAATGAGGATTCCAGAAGAAGTTTTTTTTCATCGTATCGATTTCATCAAATCGTGTTTTTGAAATAGCTAGGTTTTCAAGAATATGAACATATATTTTTTTCGCTTTGCTAAATCAGATAGGTTTTGTTATAAAACTGTTTAAGTAAAGCCGATTTAAGTCTTGTATGCGCCTTAAGCGAACGTTTTCGAGACATTTGCTATGACTTAAAACTTACACTAGGGACTCTGATTTTAAAATATTGTACGTAATCAAATAGAACGCCAAATACACGACAAGCGACTTGAGTCTTAGAAGTTATAGTATGGTAAAGTTTAGCTCAAGAATCGACTTCATAAAGTCGACGACTCTGTCGTAGAAAGGGCACGCTTAGAGAGTGTCAACAATGCATGCTCTTTCCTTCTCTCTCTCTCCTGTGTCTCTGGCATCGGAGCTACGGGTTATTGTTTGTTTGTGGCGAACAGTTCCCCACAACACAAGCCGACACCGCTTCGACCCCATGATTGCCGATGCCTACATTACAAAGAGCATTATAACGAGAGCTCTACGAAGATTAACTCACCAGTTTAATTAGCGCGAGCAATCCAATTTACATCCAATTTGACCTGATGGTCATCTCATCACAGTCATCACAAATCATCGAGAGAGTAAAATCCGAGAACACATTTGTCACTTGTTACCAGACTCTATCTGGCCACTGGGCACGATGAAATCACAAAAGCAGCCTACGTGTCACTTAAGATCACAGTTGTAACCGGTTATGAAGTGGGAGAGTGTAATATAAACTTTGATGCAGTTGAGCTTGGTGTAAAGCGCGGGCGTCCGTCTGGGCGAGTCGAGTAGAGCGTTGCCTCACTCGCACGGCGCACTCGGAACTGGCGCGGCGCGGGCGCGCGGCGAGGAGCGTTGCCCCACCAACTGGAACTCAAACTTGTCCGACACCTCGACAGGCTTCGTTGCCTCTTTTCCTAACATGCGCTTGCGCCGATGCTACGTTCACCTCGATGCCAGAAGCGTTGCCAGTTCTATTTTATTAGGTTTTGTTTATTGACGCTTCTAAATGAGGGGCCATAAAATAGAAATGCTGTTCGATAAATAAAAAAAGAAGAGGGCAATACATATTTGGAACTGCCTCAGTTATAGGTCGGTAAGTCAGTTTCTAATCGTTAATGGTTTCAAATGTATAACGTTAAATTTATACAATTAACCACTAAGCAGAATGCGGCGTCGCGTCGTTCCTACGTACCGCATTAAACAATATCAGATGTCACCTAAAACGCATTAGGTACGAATGTTGATAGTAGGAAATGCTGATAGGAATTCGAGGTATGATAAAGTCGTCTGTATTGTTTGAATTAACCATTGATAATAATACTTCGCATAGCCGGGCAGGAATCAGTAAGAAATATCACTCTGTATTAAAATAAATGCTATAGTCGGACAGATGTGGCACACTCGCTCCCCTCGCGAGCACAACCCCCGCCTCTCGCTCAGGTAGGAAAAAGACAACCCAAACAATCGAGAACCGAACGAATACGAAAATAATGTAACGATAAAAGAATATTGTCAACCAGCTAAGATTTGAATATGCATGACAACAAATAAAGAAACATAAATCAAATACTTAACTTAATGGTAGTAGACAGTTACTAATGACGGTGGTGTAATATTTAAATCGAGCTCATAAGGTAGGTACCTATGATTATGATAGGTGAACGTTATGAAATTATCTCCAGCTTTCTAGTCCCAGTCGACGTTGTCGTGGGGAGGACAACTTGTTAACCCTGTTTCATTGCCGTGTGTAGTTTGAATGAATCAGAAAATGGAGTATAATTAATTACGAATAGCCATTGGCGCCAAAAATATCCTAAAACAGTGAAGCCAGCAGACATACAGTTTCAAGTTGGCCAACTAAATCGCAGAGTATACCAATAAGTGACTTTGATAGCCCGCACATTATCTTAACCAACTAAATCAATATGTCTATGGTAAACTAGTAAATTATCAATTAACAATCAATATTACACTAACACAATGCACACTGTAACAATCAACAAAAAAGTTGTTCCCCCCTCAATGCGCACTGCCTTCTCGTGGGGACCACTGTCTAATCCTTCTCATAATGCGAAGAGACCATGCCCAGCAGTGGGAATTATATACGCCGAAGATGACGATGATAATTAATTGAACCTCATTTGCCACATATCTAATAAATACACTGCTACTAACATCCCAACTCTCGTATTTTCGTAAGTAGTCGGATATAAAGTAAGGCGTATATATTCGTACACTTGGACTACCTGGTTCCTATGGGAATTTATGTACGTGTCAGGTGCGACTTAGGACGGTGACTACCTGCGCTAATGCTATTATGCCAATGCCACTCTGTAGTTGTAGCGTTTTCAATTTTCAATGAATTCTGCTTGAATTTAATCTATCAAAAGTAGGATCTACTTTCGCATTAACCAAAAATTTCAATTAATGCAACCAAATAAAAAGAAGGATTTCCAAGCAAAGAATAAAGTGGGCGTGGCTTTCGGGTTGTATAAAAAACCACTGGACTATAACGAAGTTATTGTTATAACTCTGAGCATACTGAATGCATGCTCCACTTGTGTTCATATTACCCAATGCCTACCTATTACATTATTAAGATGACAAGAGAGAGCCTGTATCATCAGCGATAGCCACGTACGCTGTAGGTGGTCCGCGATACACTTTACCTAATTAAACCAATACTTGACATCAATAATAAATACAATCCATGCCCTCACAAACAACGCTAAGTTACAAGAGTGATGTCTCATTCTGGGCCGTCTATTATCGTCCGTTCGTGCCATTTGTCAGTTTCGGACACGTGCAAGAACAAAAACTTCCCTTATTTAGATGAACAAACAAATATGTTTTGTTCAGATTAATGGACCACACCTACCTATTGTCTATGTTGTGCGAGTACATAGCAGGAGGTACACCACCAATAAATTGCAAAGCAATGCATTTGGAGTTTGTGTGTTATTCAACAGACACTACGAAATTTGTTGTTCTAGCAAGGAATGTCGTGTAACTGATTGCCCGTGGTTTCATCTGTGTAAATGAACTTCTTCTACTCATGCATATCTCAGTTTTGAAGTGATATTTTGTTGAAAGCGAATTGTGAAATATATTTATTCTGGGAGTATTTACAAGCAAACTGAAATCACTGTGATACTATAGAAGTTAAAACGACTAGTTCCGAATATCAATGACTTTGAAATACCTAACATCTGTTAAAAGATCCCCAAATCCCATTTGTGTTAAAGTTTAGTTAGTTTAGATCAAATTTAGTCTTTAAAGGATGTTTGTCTTGCGGGACGACGCAATGTTCGACTTTGGCAGAATAATGTATTAGGAAAGAAAGACAGGAAGAGGTCAAGATTAAAGATAGGCCGAGCAGGTAGTGGTGGACTGCGGGCGCCCGTCTCGTCGAGGTGGGTTATTGCCGAAACTATTTGTCACATTCTCATTTACGTATCTTCGACGTAGGTGTACCTACGTACAGTCAACCAATTCGATACAGGCTATCGTAGTACCTTGCTAAAGCGAGTCAACGCTTGATTTGTGCATTATGCCATTATGAAATAGTTTTATATATGCCTATGAATTATATTGGTCGCCTGTACAAAAACAAAGAAACCATCTAAAATAAAAAAAAACAAGTATCCGTGCAAAGTTTGGATAGATTTGTATCATGCTATAAGCGTGAAGTTTAAAAATAACGAACGTTTTCTTAGAAACAATTATATCCTCAGCTACTACAGTCTTTATCAGATGGAAACGGGGTAGATCTGCGCACAGTACCGGAATTACTCGTAGTCGGTGTAGGTATTTTAGCTCCGAATTACGCTATCTGATATAAACGGTTTACGATCTCGTTGGAGGCGATTTGCATATCAGTGTCGGGTGCGGGCGGATTACTTATGTAGCCGCGAGACGGGGGACAATATATTCCAGCGAAGACGTCGCTTTTGCTGCCTACAGAATCGTACCTACCAACACAGAAGACGGGCAATAATTTCAATAAATAAAACCGGATAATGCAACCACTAGACAGATACGTGTTTCCAGTTGATTTATCTACAAATTCTTCCTTTTACTATATAATAATCGTAAAAAAGTTAAAACTAGTTTAAAACCAAGCTTTTCGCGAATTTTTAATAGGCAATGGAATGATGATAATATAATAAACAGTTTAAAATATCCTGAACTCTGAGAATAGTAAGTAATCTTTCGCACGGAGTGGCAGGGGTGCGCCGGAGATATCAGTCGGATGGGGCTTTGCTAACGACATCGCCCGACATTTCACTCCGCAAGAAAGCCCGGCTACATCTTTTCTCGTCCGCTCAGATAAGGAGACACCATTTGTCATTACCATATCTCGCCCCCGTCGGTTCGTCGCCCTTAAATTAATAACTTTCAGGCTGAAATATAGCTTCGATCATCGTTTGAATGTTTGGATTTGATACAAATCAATAATAAGAGCAAAATATATTGCATGATTGTTAAGAGATAAATGGGAATTTAGTGATTATTATGTGTAACTTACATCACAAGGAGGTCGATGTGCATTCCAGCGGTAATTTCATCGGTTCATGGTCACAAACTCTACTTCGAAACAGAACGAACTTTATACAAATTATTTCCACATGATGCTTCAAATTGTTGCTTTCGATATGCTCCTACCTTTGAACTTAACCGAATAATTCACACTTCAACATCGCAGCATCGAGAGGTTTTTTGTGCTTTTATAGATTTGGTAATAAGAGGGCTATAGTAGTATTTTTAGGAATTGGGTTATTTTGATACGGTAGTGATTTCCTACACAGGGAAGGTTCACTACCGTATCAAAATAACCCAGTTATAGAGGTAAGTACCTAATATATTTGAGTATTCTTAGATTTTATTTTAAACAAAACCTCACTAAAGCTATTATAAATATAAAGCTTCGAACAAAGGCACATTCCCAGCCTCCAGTACGTCTGTCCTCGTGATTAGGTTGTGTCGATAGTCTTACTGTATCGCCCACGGCTATTTGTCGATACGCACAACAATTAATTAACTAATACTGGTTGTTCGTGCGCGTGTTAATACAATGGCTTCCTACCTTCCTATCCTACACATTTAGTCGCCGGTTTCAATGAACAACGCCTTGCTTGGCGTTGTAATGAGTCTTTATTGCTCGTCTTGACATATCGACGCCGCGAGTACTCCGTTAGTTCTCTTTAATGGAGTCTTAGTAAACAACTCAAGGTTTGCGTCGTTAACGGCAAGAAACATAATTAAGTGCCGTGTGTTTAGGTTGAAACGCCGGAATCTGTTCCGCAATGGGCACGTTTCGGTTAACCACGGGTATGTGAGGGATCATTAAAACGGGGCTCAGCACATTGCACGAGGGACATTACAGGTGTGACACAAAGCGAGTCGCGGACGCAGCCACTGACGATCTAATACCAAACAAATGCAAATTGAACGGGCGCGGGAACGTCGAGCTGGACATCCGCTTAATGGCGTCGCATTGTGCCGGGCGCGCTAATGGCCGCCTAATTGGCACGAGGTCAGCCGCGGTCGCATCACCTGCTGGACTCCTGCGCTTTGGCGTCGGCTAACTCTATACTAGCTTAAGCGAGCAGCGACTTCAATAGTATAGATAATTATATCGCGTTCAGGCGATACCCAAGTTGAGGGTCTTATGTTTAATCGATGCTGCATAGTATTTTTTCTGATGCCACTTCTCAAGCTCGATGCATTGTTTTACCGTACGTCGCTTTCTTGCGTAGTATCGCAGATTTGGGCGATACCCGCTGGATCGTGCCGCCCCGCCTCTCAACTGTATTTTTTTTTTCTTGATGTGCCTGTGTTGCCGGCGTCAGCGTGTCGATTCAAGTAAAACACGCAGTTTAGTTATAAAATTCTTCTTTATGCATACATATTCTTACATAGGCAAACATTTTTTTTGTCAAGTAAAGCTGTTACCTACTCAGAGTTGAATTTTATTCCCTCAAATCGGATCAGTGTAAAATAAATCGGAATCTGACCTATCTTAGTGAGGAGTAAATCCTTTTTGTTCCAAAATGTTAATTAGCTATAATTATGAGACAATAATATTCAATGTATAGGTGTATTATTTGTAGGAAACATTAGAATATCAAGATAAAATTCCCATTTTACATCTTTTTTTAAAAGTAATTAAACAAAACAATCCATATGCCCCTTAGATATTGCATTTTCGTGATACCTACACTTATAGCGACTGGAAATATGCACGTTAGTACGAATTTAATATCATAGAGATAAAATTTAGGTTGGGCGAAAACGAATGCAAAAGAGGCGGTCTCGCGTGTCGTTTGGCTTGTCCTTGTTTCGCAGGAAGTGGCTCGTTGTCCGCGCTGACCCGTGTCCAGTCCGCGGTTACTTTAACAAAACTACACGAAACTTCCACGTCCAGCGATTTCATTTACTTTTAGAGCACAGTTTTGGTTGGTACTGCTGTAGTTTACTATTTGGTGTAATTAGTACTTTGTATTTCAATAAGAGTTTAATAAAAGCCGATCGACAAATTAACACAATTTATTGCGTGTTCGCTTTCTGACAGTTCCCGAGATCTACCACAGAGTATCACAACTCTCCTCCACTTAAATTAATTACATGAATTAACTTAACTCAACTTTAATAAGGCCCAATTAGACCAAACCAATATAAGAACTTAAGATAATATATACCTAGTTTAAAGGTCAAATTACTTTAAGACTAATCTGAGCACAAATCCTACACTAGACTGGTAAAACTCAGCCTAGTATTCTAGTTTTTACAAAGTAACGATAAAGTAATCTACTATTTACTATTCACTAATGGTTTTGTTACCTTACATGATACAATTTGGTTAATGTGCCTTTTCCACCCCTACCATGTATGTTAGACCTGAAATAGATTCCTTCAAAATACGACCACAAACCCACGGTGTGGTCCCCTTTCTAAAATCTCTAACCATCACCACATCACCTACACTAAAACTTAAATTTCTGCAGCCTTTACTATTTTTAATAGTTCAAATTTTAGTAATGGAGACGAAACACCATCGATATGCTTCTCCTTAACCTGATCGTTCATGTCTGAGAAATTACATCTTTTAGCCATCTTCTTGAGCCGGATTACATATTCTTCAACTGTTTCACCATTGTTTTGGTTGCATTTATAAAACTCCGCTCTGTCTATTGGGGTTGATGCAGCCTTAGCATATCTATTTTCAAGTAGATTTATCAATTGGTCAAATGTTTTGTTATATGGTTTCACTGGACTACATAGATAATTTAGTGTTTCCAATGTCTTACTGGATAGTTTAGTAATGAGTCATGCTACTTGTTTCTCAGGGGCCACGTCCCCTAATGAAATAAGACAATGCAGTTGTGTTTCGAACACATCCCAATTATCTCCGTCAAATAAGGGTATAGTATTCTTCATGTTGAAAAAAAAAATGGCTTGGTTCGTTTTTTGATGCACCGTCCACTGGTTCTTTGCAGTCTTCACTTCCCGTAGACGTCAATTCCAATATTTCGGCTAGATTTCCGTTTTTAGTACGCTCCCTTAAAATTGTTCTCAAGCTTTCTACGTTTAAGTTTTCTGTCGTCTCATTGAGCAATTCCAGAATATAAATTAATTGTTCTTTGCTTAATTTCTGCACGAACGATGTATGTTTATTTCGAATTTCATTAGAATATTGCTCAATGATGATCATTTGTATGATTTAGATGACAACTTAAGAAGAAACGATATACTTTATAAATTTTCACGGCAAAGCACCGTACGCCATTATGAGAAATCGTAGAACGACACCTCGTTTTTTTTTTGTAATCACGTACTTAACGATCTTGCTTTGAATCACTTTTTCTTTTCCAAATTAATCCTCGTCGCCAATTGCTGTAGTTTACTATTTGGTGTAATTAGTACTTTGTATTTCAATAAGAGTTTAATAAAAGCCGATCGACAAATTAACACAATTTATTGCGTGTTCGCTTTCTGACAGTTCCCGAGATCTACCACAGAGTATCACAGGTACTTAGGAAATGGAATATTGAGCGAAGTAATCCGTTATTCTACCTTATGCAGTATCTAATTCATAACATACATTTAACCCACTTGCTTATACGTCATATGTGCTCATTTTGCGTAACTTCTCAGCATTTGCAGAGTTGTTCTAAAATTCCATTAATTACTTGCTCATTCACACGTTAGTCACTGTGCGGTTCAAGTCTACTATCCTAACCGCGAGATACGTTCTTTATAATAATGAGACTGAGGCTGTAAAATCATACACCTATCGTTAGCTACTTTGTCGTGTTAATGCGGTAGTGACCCTTGGCCCAACAGCTAAAGACGGTGCAGCTAATTAGTTATGTGGCAGCTGCATCAAAATTACCTAGATTGAGCTACCGCAAACAGATCATGATGAGGAAAAGATAAGATGGATGGTTGAGTGTATTGCGGAAGAAATTAAAATGTTTAGTTAGGTATGTATACGTGCCTATTACGCCTCTATTCGGGAATGTCCAAGCGATATTGTAGCGACGCGTTAGCGAGATTCTCATCCTACTCTTCGGCACGATGCGTAACGCGTAAGAGTGGGATGCAAGTCTCGCTCGCCGCAACAATATCGCTTGGACGTTCCCGTGGCCCTGGTTTTTGTGGTGATCTACACAAAAACAATGTTTACACAATCTAAATCAATTTTTATTTTGAAAAAAAAAACAGGCCATCGCTTCGCTGCTTTGCGTGAAAAGTTTTTATTTGCTACTAACTGTACCAGTTATTTTAGTTATGGAAATACTTTTCTGGCAACCAACCTAACCTAACCGTTTTTCAAGGACAATAACAGAAACGTGTTTGATAGTTAAGCTACAAGTCACAATTTTACAGATAACAACTGTCAAGACCAGTGAGCAGTGTTGCTATTTTAACTTGCACCTTAATATAAAACGGGGTTAGATGTTTTTCATCATACAGCTAATCAAAAGGAAACTATAAATTAATTCAACTTTATATCACAACACAAAAAACAGACATGAATGAAAGTAGCAATTAAATAGTGAAAATAGAGGATGAGTCTTTGATGCGCGTGGTTGGCTGGCGGCTGGCTCGGGAGCTCCCACGCAGCGTGCCGACTGCCGACTCTTATCGAGACAATTAAATCGCAACGACCCAACTGACCCTTGCCTCATCTCCGGCTTAATTACAACAAAACGCCACACGATGTGAAAACATCCGTGGACACCAGTGGCGTTATTGACGGATTTAAACGTTAGGTAGGTACTGATTTTGTTATTCTTGATATTAGCGAAGTTTGTTATGATCTGGATCAAATAATATACTTAATACTAATTTTAAAAGGACCGCTTTATAGTTCATGCGAGCCCCGAATTTTCAGATCCATTTTGACTTCATACGAGTATATATATAGGTACTTACGTCCATGCCAAGTTAAACCTTTGTTATGTTCCAATTTTTGACATTAGTATTTAATTTAATTAAAATTTAAAGTAAAGGAACTAACTAGACTTGCAAATATTATTCGTATAATACGCCAAGATTAACTACATAAACTTTGATAAAACGGTAGCTCTTCAACGAAAAGCTAATTAAATATCTCGACAGTTGTCAGTACATACATCAAAACTTGTAAGCACTTAGACTTTTATAGAGTTCTAACATAAAGATAAAACATACAATATTTTATTGCCTTCATATATTGCGCCGTTTCTTCTAAATTTTGGTGTCTTCTTCATTATTTATCTTGTCGTTAATTATGTTGTCTAGTGTCGTATCGGTGAAAACGGGTCCATATTGACTAGCATAAAGGACTTTCATAACTTAACGCGACTGTTCTCATGAAGTTTCGCTTGGCATTATTCTCACTTTATTTATTTTTAGGGATGACATTTATAAAGATAAACTTGGGAAGTGCAACATTATCTATAAATACAAATGTTCATGCAAATTGTTGGAGACGTTTTCGAGAAACCAATTACATATTTAAATGTGTACAATACACAAGTACTGCCCGCTTCAAGATATAATAAGATAAGATAAGATAATTTATTAGTAATGGAATCTCAATTTTGAATATCGACATTCGCATAAAACCGACGTAAAATAAAATCAAGTTTTAATAAAAATGTGTAGGTGTTTGGTAGGAACCATGAAACAAACTCACGCAATTCACGCATACACGGGCAGTATGCGTGAGTTTGTTTCGTGGTTAAGTGTAACCTGTTCTTCTGATTTGTGTTCGACAATTAAAATTGATCTTATGTTGTTTGGTTGGTACTTCGTGTTGTAAATGTTAACCTGAAAGCAAAATAAACAGGTTATTTGTTTTTTTAAGGCTCTTAGGGGTAATTGTTTTAAGAACACCGGTCCTGTATTTACAATTATTGGAATATTTTATATTCTTGATGCTTTTGAATATTTTTGAACATTTATTAAAACTTAAAACTGTTTTGGGTCGAATCAATACTATCAAGAAGCTCAACTTGTTGTGCAACTTTAGAGAGTGTACCTATACTTTAGGGAGTCTACTTTGTTTTCCATAAATTAAAGTTCCGATTTTTACAGTACATAAAGTTTATCATCATAATTAGTGTTAGACATAATGTTAAAACTTATTACTTTTTTTGATATGATGAAATTGATGATTGGATGAATTTAATATTATGATATTGAAAGGTATAATTTGGAGTTCCGATTTTGGCTGGTCATATTTGTCTAAAGTCATAAAAAATATATTCATAAAGGGGCTCGTAGGTGGGCAAATTTTTCGGCAATTTATTGCTGCAATTCGGGCTATTCTCAAAAAGATTACATATTACCACTAATGGGGACAAAAAGTTTGAATGTAAACTTTTGAGGATAGCAATATATTGCCGAAAAACTAGCCCGCTTACTAGCCCCTTATTTTTTTATGTCATAATTAATGTATTACACTTTAAAATGTTAAAGGTTGTAAATATTACTAGTAATAGCGGTTATATGGTCTTAACTTAACAACATAAAATTAAAATACATAAGATTAATAATAGCAGTAATAGTTCTGTGGGCATATAAAAAAAAGCCTAACTTCTGAACACGTAGCTAAGGTTTAGTAGAAAGTCGGGAGCTCTTTTTTATTTGCCCGAAAACTATACTTCGATACTCAAAAAGCAAAACTTTTACATCGTCGAGTTTTCATTTCTCCGAATTTCAGTAGTACGAAGTTTTTGTTGTTAATTTATTAAAGTGTATTTAGTGTTTTGACAAATAAAAAAACCGACTTCAAAAACCCTTTGAAAAGTAAGAAATAATTATTGGATTCCGTAAGTCAATTACCTAGAAACGTCAGATATATTATACATTAACTGATACATTAAATATATCGAAGTCGGTGGCAAGCAAATGAACACATTATGAGTGATGTATTACCTAATACACTGGCCACCGACTTCGATATATATAATGTATCACTTAATCTATAATATATCCGACGTTTCTAGGTAATTGACTTACGGAATCCAATAATTATTTCTTACTTTTCAAAGGCATTTTAAAGTCGGTTTTTTTAATTGTTAAATTATAATTTTATTTTTTACTTTTTAGTGATTTTCGAATGTGATTTGACGACACACATTTACTTCATCGAGCAACAATAGCATAATGCCAATTGCTCATCACCCCTTACAAAATGTTGCTATCCACGGTGCAAGGACATCAATCTTTGAGGAGTTCTCCTGTTTCTTCACCACCAGTTCTATTTTACCACGTGCATTTTCATGAGCATAAATTGCTTCTCAACCTTATACAGAAATCTAATCGCCAGCTGTGAAATATTCACCATTGAGGAGTTCTGGTGGTTATCTATGGTCTTCATCATCAGTTTCAGTTCACCAAATAATGCTTTTGGAACGCAACTGCTTGAGTTTTTACCGAAAATACCAAAATTGTTATATGCGTGCCTATAATAAAGTCAAAGTCAAACTATCTTTATTCAATTTAGGCTTTTACAAGCTCTTATGAAGGTCAAGGAATGAATCTATCACCGGTTCGGAAAAAACCCTCTACTGAGAAGAGCCGGCAAGAAACTCGGTAAGAAAAAATATTTGAGGAGTTCCATCGATTCCTCATAGATCCTCCCACCAGATCTCACTTTTATTTCAATGGGACCTTCTGTGAGGTATACACTATCGATTAAAAAAAGAATCATCCAATTCGGTCCAGCCATCTCCGAGTAATCGGGGAACATACATAAAAAAAAAAGATTCCGACGAATTGAGAACCTCCTCCTTTTTTGAAGTCGGTTAAAAATGCAAATGTAATATTCGAGTAGGTAACTGTTACTTCGGAATAAAGATGACTTCGAATAAATGAAATGAAAAAGGCACCAGTATCTAAATAGTTATCGCCGAGCGGGCAGTTTCTGTCAACCGTGGTAGGAGAATTATAATTCGTAGTTTTGAAAAAATAGGCACCCCTTCTGAACGTAAACTCACAAAGTTGGTTTTGCATTAGGCAGACTCGTTCACTCGCTGGACTCGCTCACTTTAATGAACTTTTGGCAATGAAACGGTATGAATAAAAATGATTAATAATTCAAAATATATATCCTAAGATATTCCTGAATAATTATTGATATGTTACAGATATAAATTGTATGAGTTTTGAAAATTATAATCTTTAAAATTATGGATCGTTGACGTTAGAATTATAAAGTATAAAGCTTTACAATTTTTACGACTATCGATAATTATGAGCAAAAATAATATAGGAATCAATTTCTGACTTTCAAAATTCGAAACAATAAGTTAAGTAAGTGACAAAGGGATCCCACTGTGGGCATATGTAGGTAATAGTAGTTAGTTAGTTAAACTTATTAGCCTCGACGTATTTTCCCACTTGTTCATGTCATGAGTTCAATTTTACCATGAGAGAAGGCCTGTGCCCAGCTTTGGGTATACATATTGGCTGATGATCATGAATCTTTTCTCGATATAAACCACAAATACTATAAAAGGCCTACCTGCAGTTGGTAACGCTTTATCGTATACCCAAATGATAATAAAGACAAGGGTAAACCGCCACTTCCGCAGCTGGCAGTGACAATGGGGATGCTTGTGAGAGGTCGGCGCAGGAGCATAATGCGTATAATTAATCTGCAGTAAACAGTGACTGTGAGAGAAACTAATGAGTGAGCAGTCGTGAGAGCCAGCTGCAACAAAAGTCGCAAAATACAATTTCCCACAAGTGGCAATATATTTTCGTTGGGAACCGCTTTGTGTCACGTCAACTATAAAACGTAGTACTAATCAGTTAGGACAAGCAGATATTAGGACAATAGACAGTTTTCTTCCCATGTTCCCAACGTGTTGTAAACAATGGACCTTATGCGTGAACTGGTACGGTAGGCTGCAGTGGCGGAGCGTCAAATATTTCGTAAGGGAAGCCGGAAATAGAAACCTTTAGAAGTACGAGTTTGCCTTTTAGAGTTACATTGACTACACTGGCTGTAGCTAGCTAGCTTTCTATAGCCTGGTTAAGCCGTTAGTTCAGCAAGTTCTTTGGGGTATCGTTACATTAATTGATTTTTAAGTACTATTCTACAATGTCGGATGATCCTAAGGCGATAATTCTGAATGAAGCTATGAAATGTGTAGGTTGTTTTTTGTTGCAGTTCTTCTGAAAATATTATAATACATTTAGTAAGTTGTCCGTCTTGAGTCTTGACTCGTGGCTCACCGTACACACGCATTTGCACTTGCATCGTCCGCAAAGATTTCGAACGATACCACGAATGCATTTTAATATTTTTTTAATGTTCAGTGAGTTTCATAATTGGTACAAATATCCTATAAATTGAACTCAAAATTTTAGATATTTTAATCTCTCCGGTTTATTAGTGATGCACTGAGCATATCTAAGTATAATCAATACGTATTGATATATATAGTGACTCCCATCATTGATACCTAGAGACGGCAAATGAAAGAGAGTCCTTTCACAATAGTTTTTATTGGTACAATTTTAATATGTATAAAGTATTAATAATTTAAAGAATAAAGTAAAAATAAGTATAACATTAACTTAATTCCATTGCAATAATGATAGAAGCAAATTCCATTGAAAAATTGCAGAATATTGATAGTCCACTGGAGTTCACAGAAAAGTTGTAACACTTATAGTTATTATTTTAAAACGTTTACACACAGTAAAGAGACGTTCTGTAGACGTGATAAAAGTTCACAGTGAAAATATTGACGCATGCACAATATTCATTATATGAGCAAAATAAGTTTGTATTCCATGGTATCTCTCAATGACACTGAAAAACAAACTTATTTCTGCGGTCGCTAACCTTTAAATACTGTGTAACCGAAAATATCCCTTAGCTGAAAAACTACACAGCATTATCTACTTTAAACTATTTTCCATGTGTTTTTTGGGATGATATTTTAAAAAAAGGAAAGCAAGCTCCAACTCTAGGAGGATGAGTACATGTATGGAGTGGTACGTCTAAGCTTTTTTTCGTAATTTTATCACACCTTCCAAATTTCATCTAATATAGTCTTCCGTGTAACATAACTGTGACATACGGACGGACAGACAGACAGAACTATATTATGAGGGCTCCTTATTTTTGCCATTTAATACGGAACCCTAATAAAATTGAATTGAACGTTGGGCTTAACTGTATTATTGGTTTTGTTTAATAAAGCGCAAGTTATTTCGACGTGATTGAATGAGACTGTGGTTCCGTATGCGGTTCAAACAAATTATATGAACCTCCAACATTATTTTATATTTCTATTACCTTGCCACTGCAATAACAATAGAAGCCACGTATAATTTTTCTCACGTATCTGTTTCTCACAGTAACATCAATGGGACGTACCTACAATCAGCGTACTGCACATAGTGATATTTCTCATCATAATTATATATCTAAGTAAGTTTTGGCCTATATTACAAATATTTTAATTGTATCTTTGTCCGGCCTTCCAGTGTCATAAAAGTCCTAAGCCTAATTCAATAGTTCGTTGCGTTGCTTAAGACCAGTTTTCCAACATTTTTTTAACCCTTGGTATTCAGATGCTATGATGGTCAACGCTTATACTATAATTGTTAAATATTCACACAAGAATGTACTTATGAACGATTAAGCGGCTCAGATTACATGTGGATTCGAATTGCCATGCGTTCACGTCAAAGTATGAGTTTGCGTTCATTTGTGGTACGTGGGTGGTGTGTAACTTATACCCTCCTAATATAATATAGTTTTTGGCCACCTGGAACTGCTGTCACCGTACCAAGTCAAAAAATTGTTCCAGAGACCCCGTCCTCCCTCACCTTGTTTTATTCCTTCTATGTATTAACTTTGTGAATTATAAATAGAAAGGAAGAACATATTATTCATAGCGCAACAGCGAGCATTGGTAAAGAAATTACATAAAAAACTATACGGTTGTGGAATTGAAACCTCGCGTAACTACGAGTATTACCCACATTTCGCGTTTCTACTAGTTTGACAATGTTGTTTTATCTACACCCATATCATAAAACCTCCATTGGTTAATCAAAAACCGTAGGAAATGACCACCATTTTGACAACCAATTAGGAAAAACCAGTGCTGCGATGAAGAAATAACATGACTTCTTTATCGTTTTTAGTAAAGAAATGAGATTAAATTTGGAACAGCTGTCAAACTCAAGTGGGTCTCTATTCTAGTATCCATAGATATTAAAACAGTTATTGATACGAAACGTCAATTCAGTATGTTTTTTTAATATAAACTGCACAATATTTGATCTCGAGTGACGTGAGAATAGAGACTTCATCCGTTTGTCTATGATTTAAAAAAAAAAATGGTCTTGACGGACGGCCGCCATGTTGGTGTTTTGTTGAACGAAAGTAGAATTGTTGTTGAATTGAATAGAAAAAGTTGTTTGTAATTTACATTTTAGTTGAAAATATGAATAGTAAGTAGTCTTCTCGGAGTGTGTGTGATGTGAAAATGCGCCGGATATCGGAAATATGCAGCCACGATTGCAACAAATAACTTGTTGCCAGAAAATATTGTTTCTGAACCCATCATGGAGGATTTATAATGTGTGTGTAGATAAAGTTATGTATGCAACTCTGCATAATTTGGCCTTAAAACACACGTGCGATCTTATTATGAAACTCGCCTATCGGCTCGTTTCATGAAAACCGCACTAGTGTTTTAAGGCCTATCATTATGCAACCGTTGCATAAACTACTATTACCCACTCATTATACTGTTGGAAATAATTAAACGTCGTTTCTAGCTAAGGTCTAATGTAGCCAATTACATAAACGGATATAACATTAATTTTAAATTAAAATTAACCATTAAACAAATGTGATGTGCCTAGTCCAGTATGGCAAGGTGGCGGTGGTTGTGAAATCCTGGGGGCAAGAGTGAAGATGCATTGAAGCGTTGGGCGTTTAACCTAAATTGTTTGATTGCCTACCGCGCCTGTACTTGGCTCTTGCTGAGACCTTAAGTGTCAATCGACTGGAACTTTTATAGTCAACATGTCATTGAAATTGTATTGCTAGTAAAACTGTCTCGGAGCTGGAACTATTAGTCGGCACCTACACGAAATATACGCAAGAGATCGCGTCGCGACATCATGGGTCCCTGTCACTATTGTGACTGCCTTCCCACGTAAAGTAGGAAGAGGCGTGACATTATCTAAACTTTAAATATCATTTAATTGTAAATGAGGTTCATTTATGTAACTTCTTTCTTTCTTTTTACAGTTCTTAGCAAATTTCATAGCAAGTTGCATTTATATTATACATGTTATTAAAATAATATTGATTTGCTCGTAACGTATCGCATCATAGGCGCCTAAAACGAGTTATGTTGATAATTTATGTGCAAAAGATGTATCTGTAAATTTATTGCCATAGCATCTTATGTTTAAAATTCTGTTCTCGGAATAATATCGTAAAGCACGTTCTCCAAGCCAGTGTCCAAAGCTCTACAAACAAACGAAAAACCTATTTGCATAAGCGAATTCGGCGAACACCGGTGGATTATTTAATGAGGCACTCACCTGGCTGACATGACGGCCTACAATAAAACACATTTGTGCGAAATACTCATCTATTAGTGGATAAGCTCCATCCACTTTAAGGTCCAACTTCTTCTTAGAGGTATAAATACACACCGGTTTTAATTCTTAGTCGAAATTTTTTGTAAGTTTTAAAGGTTTTCAATGTTTACAACAATAGCACGTGTTCGCAGAATGTCTAAATCTGTCGATGTAGTTTCTGGGCATTTCCTTATTATGAGCGTAAAGACGGCCTCGCAGTGGGCGAGCATCTATGCCGCGTATGGACACGAGTACCTTACACTTCCCGAGACCAAAATAATCCTCAATCGGCGGCATCCGTTACTGAACATCGATGTCGAGTATTGCTTCTACGTTGTTGCGCTCAAGCTACCGATACTCTTAATAGTTTAATGGGTTTTCTTTTCAGCGGTACAATCTTAGTTAGACGACCTTTGTTGCAACTAAATTACAAATTGTGCGCCAAGTTAGGATATTCATTACAATTCAATTAAATTCAAACTTTATTTATAATATTCATTACACGTCACAACGAAAGGACAATATATTTAATTTAAATATATTAGGTAACGTATGTACTTATAGTAAGAAGTTTCTTGCTACGTCACAACTATAATGGCAAGGTAATAAATGCCCTGCATAATTGGACACCTATTACGTACTTTACATATAATGGTGATGTTCTTACTTAAGCGACGCCTATTACAAGTTCCAATAATGAAAATGGTGAATAGTAAAATATTAATTTCTGTTAGCTCTGACACAGCGTGCGTGGGCCGATCGGAACACTAGCCATCTAATAACTATCGCGTGACCTACTCATATCAGATATGAATTTCCCTCCAAACCATGACATTCATAATTGTTTGACAGAAGAAAAGTAATTCGAAATGGCGGCTTGAAGTGACGCTGCTCATTTTTCCTTTGTGGTCCTCCGCGAGCGCCGCGCTGTGGGCGAATGATAATGGTTATTGCGATTGATGTAGATTCGACTTTTTGCACGGAACACGAAACGATTTGTGTATTTCAATTACTTAACCAGGCTTTATCCGTCGTTAAATAGAATTTAATGCAGTTTTAATGTTTGTTATGAAGCGGCTAGTCGATTAGCTGCACAATCACGCTGTTTGCGTTGCGATAAATAAAATTGCCTTAGCGTGCAGAGACAATAGCCCCTGCTCTTAGACGACCAACAAAAATACCCTCAATCTTAATTTGAATCTGAGGTAGAATAGGATGGTTACCTAAACTCTAATTAAGCTGATATACGTTGATTGATCCAGGATCTTAATCTGGCGCTGGAATCCAAGGACGCTGGATCGGCCATAGCACTGTTTCGTTACTATTCCAGCACTAGATACTGGATGATGGACCGGATGGAAATTCGTTTACATTGCTCAAATAACAATCCGGAGTCACTGGATTGAATTCTGGATCAATGTCCAGTGACAAAGATGCATGCTGACCTGACTGATTTGATAGCGCTAAATTTTTGAACTTAATTATGTTGAAATTAGTATCAAATGAAAGAGGTACATTTTAATTGTGATTTCGCGGAATTCGCATATTATATCTATTCATATTATACATATGTATACTTATTCTTAACTATAATCCTATTGAACATTGTAGAGGAATTGTACGTTGCGTTGTCAGTTATTTAATTTCCTACAAATAATCGATCTCAACTGATCGAGAAATGTATAATTTTCACAAGAGTGCTAAAATAGCTTGGCATTCGTTTCCGTTGTTATTGAATCAGCGAGACAGTCTCAGTGGCGGTACAAATTGTTGATTACAAAAGAGCAGCAATTGAGACGTCCGCGTTCGTTCACGCAGGAAGCTAGTAGGTACATTGAAACTAAGTCTGCCCGATGCAATGTGGGCTAAATCGCCATTCACTATTTAACGAGCTTGCCTGAGCTGGAACGCAACCTAAAAACGATGGTGAATGGACCTGTCTGACATCAAAACGTTGAGTGAACGGTGGGTTTGGTGCAAACGGCACACATTATGCACTGTCGAGCAGCATTCGTTTAGAAATATCGGGACAATCTGTTAGGTGCTTACTGAACCTCAAAAATTATCTAAACCTCTTCCATACATCTCTTCGGTTATGCAGAATAAAGATTCGTTTATTAAGCTTTAAACTAAACTGGTACTTTTCATCCATCGACTCCATAAAATGTAGGTTGGGTTATCGTCAAATACATCACTTTTATGTGCGCACAGGAAGTGAAATTTCTTTACGGCTCTCAGTGACTTTATTGAGCTATAATAACGTTCAAATAAAATGTATTTTTATTGAATCAGCATATTGGTACGGTTTCCCGACTTACTTTTTCAAGTTGGCAAACTAAATCTCAGAGTATACCCATAGACATAGTGACTTATGATAGCCCGCACATCTCATCCAACTAAATCACTATGTCTGCGATTTAGTTGGCCAACTTGAAACTGTAAGTCTGCGGGCACGCCTAACACAATAATGAACGAATTCAGAAACGCTACTTAAGCATTTGACTAGATATTAAGTAGTTAAATGTCCCTCAACTAGTTGTAAAACTATACAGAAACGTCACTTTAATTAAAGCTCATTTTGAATGACCTTTCTGAATTCGGCCATAAGTCAATAAATACATATATTTTCAGTTTAGTTTATTAAATACTCAAATTTTTAATTGTAGAGTATAATAATAATCCGTTTACCGGTAATAAAAATTTGAAGAATTCTGTTCATGATGGAATTAAGTATGTATTCAACCCTACCCAAACTCGTGCTAAAAACCCTGGGTTGATAACGATCGCCTGTTAAATAGAAAATTGGTAGGTGTGTTTAATTGTGTTTACTCCAATTCCACATGAGTGACCTGTACTAATCAATCAACTTGAAAAAAATCCAATTTTCTACTTGACATGTTTACCGTACGTCGCGTTAAGGGTCCTGTAGACGGGTCGTACTTTCGTTCGCGTTTGTGTGTGCACGTGTATACCTGATGTGTGCGTGTGGGCCACTAAAAGAAAGTCTATAATGATTATTACTCTCATGCCAAATAACGCTAACCAAACAATGGTATCAAACAATGTGCTATCATATCTGAAGAGAAAGTTAAACTTACGTAACGCCACTAGTTGAATATTGTGAAACACTTCCTGGGTCGAATTGATGGTTTAACAAGCTTCTCAGAGGGTAATCTTGTTTGCCTGATCAGGGCACGTTTTGTCTCGTTGCTTGGAATGATTGAAAGAAACTAAAAAGACTCAATCGTTGTATTCAAATGGTTCTTAAGAGATTTCTTTATTTGGCGCGGTGAGAGAGATGGGTCGCGGCGGCGGGCGGCGGGTAGATAAGTGAAAGCGCGCGGTCGGAGGTCGTGTCGCGGCCCGCGTCCCCAGCCTCAGCGGATAGGTAAAGCGTCATCTGACACTGCTTATTTTTCCCTTCGCTTATTTATCATGACCTGCGTCTCTATTCGGGAACGCTAAGTGATTCTGTAGCGACTCGTAACCCAGATTTCTCATCCCACTCTTCCGCACGACGCGTAATGCGTAAGAGCGAGATCAAAAATCTGGGTTACTAGTCGCTACAGAATCACTTAGCGTTCCCGCATAGAGGCGCTGTACATTTGTTTTAGGCTATCTTCACATAACTTCTGTCGAAACATGTAATATTACTTGTGATTATCATGTTGTTTGTGAAATTTCAATATGCTTTATAATAAAAGCAATAAACTAAATGAAATATAATTGTTTTTATAGATGGACGTACATAAAATCATTCCCTCAAAAGTGTAAACATTGCGCTGCAAAGAAAAGTGAAAAATACCATAAGAAAACGTTTTACACGCGAAACCCAATATCGGGGTTCACTGAACAATTGCAATGAAAACTTGCATTTCGCTAGAGTTATATTTTTCTGTGATAAAACGTCTTCGGCTAACAGTCTCTCTAATATAAAGTTTACAGCAATGGTATGTGAATATAATACAATGGCGCCGCGGTTATTTATTTGAACAAACAAACAATTATTACGCGTTTTGGCAACCATGCCGAAGTGGATTTGTTTGTGTTGTATAATAGTCAATAAACGTATCTAAAATATACTTTTGAATGTAGGTAAGTTGATAAATCTTAATAAAAACGTCCGTACTGTTAGGAAAAATCAGTCACCGTCTGCTAAATAACCTATTACGCCTACCCGTTATGTTACGCCTTGTGATGTTGTTCTTACAAATTAGCTCACTTCATGGTGGATATTGCAATTGGTGAGGTGCAACGAAGCACAAATTGGTGGACGCTGTCCCCCAACCCGACCGAATCTCATTAACGGCCCAGATTGATAGAGCCTGTAAAATACTTCAAATTATTTGACGCTACACTAATACTGAATATTCACGCCGAGCGTCCAAGCTAAGTTTTTTGTACCGAGTACCTTTTGTAACTTGTTATATTACTAATGAAGGTCGATTAGATTTCCATAACAAAACTGGAGAGTCAATAAACATTTTACAAATGTACTTCATCCTTACATAACGACTTGTAACGACGATGTAGTTTAAATTTCAATAGCAACATCGTTTTATTGTAATAAATGCCCGATATTTATAGCTCTACGTGCGTTGCAATTCACAAGGGTACGTAAATACTTGGAATACGATATTAATTTTGCAGCTAGACACTAGGAGTTCAGCGAATATTATAGTGGTATAAGACCACGAGGTAGTTCAAAGTCACGTAGCAATGTGTAATCTCTCAGTTGGGCGCCACACATCTCACCGCCCCAGGGCGCGGGCAGGCCGAGAGAAACTATGCAAGATGAATCACTGACTACAAAGTTCGGTCAGCTCCCAGCTACGAGGTGGCCATGTATTGATTAAGAAATATCGGAGTTTGGAGTTGTGATACATCCAACATATGCTTATTGTTACGTAAACCTATAAATTCGTCTAAGTCTACAAGTCAACTGTAATTTTAAGATAACTCAAATTTAATTGATTGAAATAGTTTTATTCCACCTTCAGTTATGTTATAGGTACCTAGCTGCCTGCTTCTAGTATGCCCGTTGCAGGGCCTGCTGGCTCCCAACTGCGGCACATCAAATTTCTCCGAGCCCAATTTAAATGAGTAACGGTTTCTGACGCAATGGAGCATCGACCTGCGTTCCATGTTAATAGCCACGGACGTGTTCAAAAACGTCTTGTGTATCAATCAAGATTTAATTAATGCCACCCTGCCCTGCCTTAGATACGTGTAACCCTATTATACAGGACCGGAACAATATTTTGGGAGTCTAAAACAACAAAATAGTATTTGAAAAATAATTACCTAAGTAAGAAATTGTTCCATCTTTTTGAATTTGCTTACGTATCTTTATCAAATACGAGTATTTCGTGTTGCTTTATCATAATCTCGTTCATACATACTTATACATATCAGTTATTATTACACAGGTGGGAAAAATAGTCTGATCTAGATCTGAACTAAACTCTTTACTTTAAAAGGCATCCATTGTTAACTCTTGTCTGTAAGTAATGAAACTCAACTTAAATATCAACAATGTGAATCTGACTGATCTGAACTGATATCAGTAAAGTAAATCACGTAGCTATGCACGCAAGAAAAGACTAGTCATCTATATCTAAACCGTAACGGCTGTGGAACGAAACGTTGAAATAACAAATGTAGGCTACTGAAATATATCGATCAATCTTTCCTTAGACAGTTACATCTTTATGCCAAAATATAAGACTCCTTTATTATTTTTATATTTTTATGGAACCTACCGATTCATATTAGCATCACCTTTTACAAATGGTGAGCGTGCAAGAATGCAGCCTTTGCAGATTTAATACTATTTGCTTCGTAATAAATCTTCGTTCGCATCAGCATCCTTCCTGTTTTCTGATGATTTCGTAGTAGTAGAGGTAAAGTACACTTAGGGAATTAATACGCGTTTAATCACATAAGAGAAACTAACTTATAAAAAAATGACAGAACTTATTGAATGACATTTTAATTTGAAACTACTCACAGGACGCGTTGTATTACTATGTAGTGGAAGTTTGATTATCTTGCGAGCAGACAGCGTATCGGAACCCGCTTCCCCGCTCCGAGTCACCGGCCAGGATCGTCCGATGGACGTAACATTGTTATCCGCTTCCTTACCAAATGCCACGACTGCATTACCCATCCTTGCTTCTTCTTAAAATATTCTCCTATGCCCTTTATATGTATAACTTAAATGATTTTTCGACCTTCCATTACTCCAAACACTAAGTAACTTGTTTAAAAAAACGTTATCTAAAAGTTCCTGTTTGAAGTTAGCTCTACTTTGTTTTATCTTTGTCGTATAAGAACGGGTTGCTCTAATATAAATGACATCTCGTGACGTAACATTTTTTTGTGTGCTATTAGATAGGTATCTGGAGTAGTCTTCACGCACGTTCATAACAAATGGACATCGAATTCTTCGGAGATGTGACAGTCACGAACGGCCGCCGGGGTCGCGGCTTAAGCATGTTATTACTACTGGCTGAGCTGTAGACCACGCGAGTATATACGTTTTTTTTTTTAAATTTCGAAAAACTAAATCGACAAAAAAAAAGCATATAATTATCGAACCTGTGCACAAAATTACGAGAATCGGGTGAGAAATGTGACCTGTATAGGAAAACATCCGGACAAACGAAAGCATTTCTGCCCAAGCTGAAACAGAAACGCTTCGAGCTCGCTCGGTCAATAAGGATACTTTTATGACTTTAACTAGCTGTGACTGTAATAATACGGCCTATTTATGCATCAAAATTGATTAAAAAAAATACTCTCAGCCTAAACAACTACACATACGTTTCTTGTCGTAATAAGAATCAATTCTTATTCCGAATTTTGCACCTATTTTGAATGCTAATAGGTTACTCTAATGTTAGTCGGTTCGAGGTTCGTCGTAGGTATGGTTCGGTTGCATCTATTTCTATAGACCCACTCCTGACATTTAATTCTATGAATGCTGACTCTTATGTGGATTTGATATTGTCGATTTACTAAGCAGCCCCAAACTGTCACGCTGCCGCTGTAAGAAAAGCCATCAATCAAGCTTCGCAAAAAGATAGAATCCGCGCTGGGAGAATAACACGCGTGCAAACTTTATAAAAAATGAAATCTCTTCCAGAACCCTCGACACAAGGAATTGACATATAGCTGAACATCTTGCAAGGTAATTTAACGAGAAGTTTTTCATTTGTGATATTTCTTTTTGTGGGCGACAAATTTGATGGAAGTGGTTTCTGTCAGGAGATTCTAATCCGTCGGCTTTATTTGATAACCGCTGATTATATTTTCCTACTGATATTGACTCTCACGTTTCGGCGTTATATGACAAACGCAGCGCATTCTCCCACGTTAACGTTTACAACACCTAACGATAGACTGCTCATAAAAGGTTGTGAAATTAAATGAAGGTAAAAAAGCCGCTCCCTCGTTCGTCCCCAGGTATGGAGTAGCACAAATATTTATCAACAAGTTCATTAATTAGCAAATATTTCGAGAACTAGCGAAGGTTATGCAATAACGACAGCGAGTGTGTCAGCGTCGTATATCATAATATTGTGCGTGATGGGGCGCGCTGCGGCCGGTGCATCGTTGTTTGTGTCATTGCATAAACTTGTGATCAGCATAAATATTTGTAATAGAATATAAATTGCGTGTGCTAAAGCCACGTGCCGCTTCCTGCTTCAACATTGCATACTGGGACGTTTTAGTTACCTGTTGACATATGTTACATGCATGCAAAATAACATTCAATTTGACTACATAGCATATAACTTTACAACTTTACTTATTTAGTGGTGTTTTCTTTTCCGGTATAATATCATAAAGAAATTGCAAATAATGCTGACAAAACCATCAAATTAATGGTCAGACGCGGCAGCGTCACCGGGTCCTCCCGCGGGACCCGCGCCATTTGTTACGGACCGTCCGCGCCCTGCCCGTGCCCGCTCGTCACGACCATTACTCAACCCACTGATTCTTTGTCACGGCCCTCAAACTTCAAAAACCCTTGATTTGTTTTAACTTTCCGTATCCTGTAACACAGTATAAACAGTATGACGATAGTATATGATAACATTACAAAAGAACAAACAAAATTTTCGACAGCACAGAGAGTGTACGAACGGCGAACGTCAGTGTTGTTTTGATAATAATAATTGAATGTGTGTACAGAAATGTGTTCACGTCTTAATCACAAAAATATTTACTATAAATAAATCTCAGACGCGTCTATGTGAGACATACAGTAAATTAATAATAAATAACGTAGGGAAACACAATTACTATTAAGGAAGGAAAAATATTTGCGGTTATAACTAATAATTATTTATTAGGTTGTCATAAGCTAATAATCCGAAGTTTACATAAATCACAAGTTATACGACGTGTCCCTGGCAATTTGACATACTTAAAATGAAAACCCGGAAAATAGGACTTCCCAAAAGTGTGTATAAATAGTTTTTTTTTCGTATTTTTTTGTTCAGAAAAACAAGAATCCCAATTTTCTAAGATTCTATCCCAATTTAACTAAAACAAATAGTAACATAAAAATATCAATTATTGATAATAACATACAAATATCAATTATTGATAATGCCCACACGAATAAAGTGACAGAACCAGTGTTGCAGCGACCCTAACATGCATGGCACAAAGATAAATTAGACCCGTTTATCTCTATGACTATCTCCTTCGTCGGCACTAGTGTGAGAGAGACGCACTTAGAGATAAAACGGTCTATCTTATCTTTGTGCCATGCATGTTAGGGCCGCTGCAACAAATGTGTCAGTGTCAATGTGGTTAAATACAGATTGCTCCAACGTGATAAAATGTAAAACAATTTTTTTCTGTAAATATGTGCGTGATTGTGTTCATAACTTGCACATTTGCATTTGTGTCTATAAGTTGCACTGTATTTCCCATACAATAAATTAATAATAAATAACGTAGGGAAACACAATTACAATTAAGGAAGTGGTAACAGTAAAAAAGATTTGCGGTTATATTTAATAATTATTTATTAGCTTGTCATAAGCTAATAATCCGACGTTTCCATATACCACAAGTTATACAACGTGTCCCTGGCAGTTCGACATAAAATGAATACCCGGAAAATAAGACTTCTCAAGAGCGTGTATGAATAGTTTTTATTTTGTTTTTTAAGAAAAACAAGAATCAAGATTTTCTGGCAAATTTCCTCCCAATTTAACTAAAACAATAGTACATTGTGCATCTAGGGCCGTAAGAAGGGGATAACTAACGAGAGTCTGTTAGAAGCCCGACGCCGATAGGCGAGGGCTTTTATGACTCGAGTTTGTTATCCCTTTACTGCCCGTGATACACACAATGTTTTTCATCACATTTGCGAGGAAATAAAATAAAAATTAGACAAAAAAAAGTATATATATTAATTTTATTCCCATTTTACGTCGTGAATTACCATCAGGTGGGTGTTCATAAACTGAGCGTACGTTGCGATCAGCGCGGGGCAGCTCCGCCGGCTTGCGGTCGCGCGCGCCGCCGGCTGCGGCTCCCGAGCAGCTCCGCCGATCTGGCGCACCTAACAGCCCGCGGGAGTTCGAAACCACCGCGGGAGTTTATAACTCCCGCTGACGGCGGGGCCCGTAGAGGAGCTAAATCGGCTATAGCTGCTCTATACACCTGCGTATAATAACACCCTTTCCGAGCAAGTGTGATGAAAATATCCATTATTGATAATACCCACTAGAATAAAGTGACAGAACCAGCAACACATGTGTCAAGGTAAATGTGGGTAAATACAGGTTGCTCCAACGTGATAAAATGTAAAACCACTTTTTATTTGTAAATAACAGGGTGATTGTGTTCATAATTTGCACATTTGTCAGATATGCACTACTGCGCATTTTGTGTTAAGGAATGTCCAACAGCCAGGGACAGGTTGTATGACAGCATCATTTGAAGTGCATTCATACAATAGAACAAAAAAGCAAGGGATGTGTTTATGCATTATAAACGAGCAAGTCTATTTTCGTTTACTCAGTCTCGGGTAGCTTTATCTCGGATTCGGCGATCGTTGCGCGCAGCGCGGGACGCGAATGGCATGGCGACACCAAAACACTCCGGTCGCATTACTTATTTTTGCAGTACTTCTGCAATTTGGAAAGTCCTGTAAATCACTGTGTATCCTTGTTACCAAGAGCTGAGTAACAAAATGACGTGTTTATTTAATATAGTATCCTATTAAGCTGGTATTGAAAATTTACAAACATACATGTTTTGTAACATATATGTGTCATCCAATTATTTGTATTCATTGATACAACAAGTTAAGTTTAGGTATTAATAATATATAAATAAGTTTGCCGTGTCTTAGGAAAATCGGTGAAGGTTTTCTTACACCTAAACCTATGGGTACAAAACCAGACAATACATCGCTGCTTTAGTAGAACAGTGAAACAGCTCAAACTTAAATGGTCTCCGATAAGAGACCTTAATTGAATAGTATTAAGAATTTAAAAAAAATAGAGTTTAATTTCGAGTTGTGCCACTGTCCAACTAAAGCAGCGACATATGTGCAACGAGGAGAATAGTAAGTACGCGGTTTGGTTTAACAAAAACCACAATAGCTGTAAGTTGCTGTCGTACTATACCTACAGGTGAGCAATTCAAATCGGTCAATGAGACCAAGTCCGGTCCGGTCGGATAGATCGAGGATAACTGGTTTATAGGTGTTAAGTTAGTATAAAAAAAATAGTAATTCTATTGCAATAAACTGACAAATGAGCAGACGCCCATCTGATGGCAAGTGGTCAACCGCCGCCTATAGAATTTGAATTTCCGAATTGTCCTTCAAACCAAATGTCAGAACAAATCTTAATACTTAACAATGTTTCATATTATAGACCGAAATTTGATCTAACGGATATGTATAAAATCCAGCATATAAAAATGCGCATGAACTACCCGACCGGACAAAATAGATTCTTCTTAATATTATTTTTATTGTTCTTATTATTTTTCTGAATTCCCTAAAAGCTTTAAAATTGAGCCGAAAAGAATTTTAATTTGGTAGAGAAAGCATAATAAAATTTTATAAATTGCTACAATTACCTATATTTTTTTCACATGATTACACTTTTCCTTTATTAATTTTATGCCAATCAGAAACAACCTGCAACCTTAATGTCTGTCTGGAATTATTTATGACGGCGCTTCAATTTCCAGAATTAAGTTAGATTATAACTGTACTTATTTAAACATAATATTTTGAAAATTTCAATATACTTTGTTCCAAAAAAATACACGTGATTTTAGATAGGGGGGGTTTAGTTTGAAACCTCGCCACGTATCACCAAGTTGCTAAAAACATCACGTGATTAATGGACGACCCTTTAAAACTTAAATCCCAGTGACATAATTTTATAGTAACTATAGGTAATTGACAATATTTAGATTGACTGCTTGTACATTTAGTTTAATATTTTAAGGGAAATTTTAAGGGGGAAATTATTCACATTTCTGTACATTTTATATCTGTAATCCGTTAAGCATAAGCCGCTGATTCATGAGCGAAACACAGCTTGGAATTGAGTAAGTTAAAATATCCTCGGGTTTTGCCGATCGCTGGCCATTGAGGAAGGGTTCGTGGTCATTGGGCATGGTGACGGAAAACCCTTCAAGTGAGCCGCCTATCTATCCTAGTTAACTTTACCCTATTTCTCAAGAAAACGTGATGGATTTGGGACTTAATATATTGCCACATAAACTTTAGTTACAGCTCGTGAAGACCGCTCAGTTTTAGAAATAGCTTTGGTAAGATGAGAGATGTCCGATTTGGATAATGAAACCACATTAAACGCTTTTAATGACGTTTGATGTTTATGATTAGGTACTCTTAAAAAAGAAATGGTTTTATCGTTTTATAAAGGTGCTAATGTAAAGACAGAGAGGTAGGAATAGGTACTCATCCAACTCAGATAGGCAGAGCATACCTATACATAATTAGTGTTAGTAAATTATATTTTTTATTTAAGAAATGACTCTCACTTGTCATATCGGCTTTGACTCATTTTGTGATTATACAAGTGTCATAAAATCATTCTGTATAAAAATGCATTTGATTTTTGTGTGTACAGCAGAGGCAAAGCGTGAGGGTAAGTCGGTGTATCATTTCTATTTTTAAACATTATATTATTACTCATTAAATATTGAATTAACATAAAAAAAAATGTAATATGCAATTTTTATGTTACAAGAAGTAATTAATAGTAGTATAATGTTTGAGTTAATAAAGTATACACCGGCTTACCCTCGCGCTTCGCCATTGGTGTACAATGACAAAATAAATCCCATTGTTATCGCATATCTAAACATACATGCTATTTAGAGGTAGTTCAGTAAGCAGGAAATAAATTATCGGGAATAATCAAAGACCAACAGCGTCATGACTCACTGCACCGGCACAACTGACTCACAAGCGGCGCTAAAGATATTCCCAGAATAGCAAATAACCTTGAAAATTACAGCATGTAATGTTCTCACAATTTTAGAGTTTCTTCCTATTAAGTACAGCAGCCGAGTCGCCTGTAATCAATGACGACATAGAACTTTAATAATGTTAACTGAATATTAATAAAGACCCTCTAACCTTAATTAAGAGCAAAATACGTACCTATAACACTCACATATTCACAGTAACACTCACATATTCATAATATGTAATTAACATATTTACCAGATCAATCAATAACTCGGACAAGGAATCACCAAATTATTTTATTATGAAATGAAAAACGTTTAATTGCAATTCATACATCAAACACTCAAATCTGGTGATACGCCGCGTGATATCAACATCCACTACCAGGCGGTCGCAGTGCGCTCTATCTAGGAACTCTGCATTGCTAAGTGACGGCCTAATGGACCACTGTGCTTCGCCGTCGTATCGCGTATGATCGAGTGCATCTTGTGTCAAACTCCACCTCCGATAATATAAAATAGATGAAAATAATCGATTTCACACTCGTAAATCCATAACCCACACATTCGTATTTATGAGTGAGGGCTAATGGAGAAGACTGCGGTCATGATCGGTGCGGGATTAAGTGCGGTACTCGTGCGGGCGATTCTGTCGAATAAAGATAAATGACTGCCAGAGCGGGCTAGGTAGGGTGCTTTAGAAGCGAGCTCGAGGCGGGTACAGTGCAATTAGTTGGCAGTGATTCCATATGTAAGGGTGAATAAATCGTAACGTGACGTGACCAGCATAATGTTGTTGTTAATTGTGTACTGGGTCTACGATAATAAGGTCCTGATTAGTAGGCTAGTCATAGGAATTAATTTTGTATGGAGACCCTGACATTAAATCCTCCGTCAGTGAAATTTTTCAGTATGACTAGGTAGGACATACACATATAGGATCATTATCATATATATAGGACGTTAATGAAATATTTTATTTCAAATAGTTTTTTTTTATATTTGCATGGAGACGTACATCTCCCTCTTTATACTTGACCGTGGAGACTGTCTACATCTCCATTTAACCTAGATTAGGTAATCAATTTAGATGTTTCTTTATTTTAACTATTATTTTTATTATTATGACCCTTATAGCCAAATTCAGAAAGGCCATTCAAATTGATGTTAGAGTTGAATTTCGACATTAGAGTTTTACCTAAAACTAACACAAAAAAAGTGCAACAAACAAACCTACTGGGTACAAATTAATTATAATAAATAAGGGTACAAATTAATTATAATAAACAAGTGAGATGCATAGTCTCCGCGTCTGGACAAGTTAAGTGACTAATAGCTAAATTCAGAAAGGCCACTCAAATTGATATAAGCGATAGATATCATAATTATATTAATACCAAGCGGCGGCAACAAATTTCATTTGCTCCATCTTCAATAGATATGAATTCAAGTAAAATGATTTAGTTCTAATTAAACCAGAACGCCCTAACGTTAACTATGACCGAGGTTCTCATTGCTCAAAGGTCGGCGCCCTCGTCACCTCGGCGGCGTGTGAGAACTCTGCAGGTTAATAGTACGTGTGCCAGGAGCACAGGCTAATTGGCTGTCATCTATGAGCGCGGTCCTAAGCTGAGTGGCAGTTGATAGCACCGACACCCGAGGCGCTCGTGACATTGGCCGAATCAAACAAAACGATTTATCCCGTTGTATGCCACTGGATCTGCTACCAGTGGTACTAAACGGAAAAAGTATAAACAAACCTAACCTAACCTAACCATAATTAGGTGACAATGGCACTAAACGGATTTTTTTTCCGTTTTGTGCCATCGGTGGCAGATCCAGTGGCATACAACGGAATATACCAACAAAACAATGCTGTTCATTGGCTCGGCATTAGGGCACATGACTCTCTACTTATACGGTAAGATTGAACTGCTTTTATTGCTTTTTGCTGTTCGACAGCAGCAGCCGTATTGGATTATTAATAAACTTCTATTCGCGACTTCGTTCGCGTGGAAGTCGGTTATTTATAGTTATTTCCCTCAGGAACTTTTAAATTTTCCGGGATAATAATTAGCCATGTCTTTAACCAGGGTATAAAGTATCTTCGTTTCAAATTTTATTCAAATCTGTCCAGCCGTTGAAGCGTGAAGAAGTAACAAACATAGGTACTAACTCAATCTTAATATCGACTGTGGAAATTTCAAATGTCGTAAGGGACATTTTGACATTTCGACAAAATGGACCTTATTTAAATGTCGTAATGGTTATTTTGACATTTCCTCAAAATGTCCCTTACGACAATTGAAATTTCCAGAGTCGATCTTAGTGTGAAACGTTAAACAAATAAACTATTTCGTTTGTTAAACAGTTTTAAATAGATGATAAAATGTTTCTTAAATAATAATACAATCATTTAAAAATAAACATAGTTACTTGTTTTAATAACAACACTTCCCGTAAAACACACGCAGTTAGGTTAGATCGGGCAGTGTCCCACGGTCGCGGCCGCAGGTGCAGCCGCCACACATCGCCTTCATTAGCATTGTACACTCATTAACGGGACAGTCCAGCATCAAACACATATAACTCGTATTCACATTTACCTGCTTAATCTCGGCTCTTGTATAAATAATGTGTTTAGTTTCATTCATCCGCCACGAAAGAGACTAATGGTTTGTGCGCTTCTTTAGAAAACCAATCAAGGAAAATATGTAATAAAAATATCCCTTGCTGAATCTCATGTTGGTATTTTCGAGGAAGATATTGGATATTAGCACAGATAAAATTATAAAGAGTGGTTTGTGACACAAGTACGAGTAACTTTGAGTAGAATTGTTATTTTGCTTGAACGATTGGAAATAGCATAGCAGAACAATAGATTTGCGGTCACTGATAGATTTTTTGCGGTCATGTTTTTGTTGATCTTCCGATAATATTGGATGTTGCAAGGGAATGATTAAAATTCATTTTAGTATGATTCAAGGTTGGTAATTCCAATTCTCAAGGTATGATTTGGAGTTACTAAGATTAAAAAAATGTGAATCACGGTACGCATGACTACATCGAAATAAGGTTACTTCTTGTAGGTCTTTTGTCATTTGAAGAAATTAGTTAGTTATTTTTTTATGTTATGAAATATTTTTATGTCATAACACAAACCTAATACCCACACATTATATTCTAAATAACCCAAATGACATCATGTCAAATTAATTGAAACAAATTGAAAACGTGAATGTTGATAACTCAAAACGTACCTATTTTGCGGAAACCTTACAGAATTTCATTCGGTATATTATAAAACTTTGCTATCCAATCAGGGAAACGAGAAATCTTTCACAGTCCCCACTTTTTCAGCTTTTTATTCAGAGCGGAAACTCAATTTGGAATCTGGTATCCACGTGCTGAGAGGCGCAGAGAGACAGAGGTTCGTCGATAAATCCGCAACGCAGTGCGGGATGTCTGAGACAAAGTAATGAACTAATTACATTAGCCGCTGGAAAAACGGCCAGGATATACAAGCTGCCTAGCTTTAGTGGTCTGGCATACATTTTTGAAGCCAACCCGTTATCAACATAAGATACGTTTAAGGTCTATCAAATGGAGTCAGAACTGTTATGTTAAAACAGAGATCTTTTTGTATATGACATATGTTAATATTTTCATAAAGTTTTGTTTAAATCACAGTCTGTAAACTTTTTTCATTTTTCTTACGATTCTAAGCTAATCTTTGTTATAAATAGTTATTTATTCTTCCAGACGCGAGATAGAGGAACTGCTGTACCGCTATATTCGTTCAGTGTCCGTTAGTTGCTCTGAGCTAGACCACACGCAGGAACCAATCGTAAACTACACCATTTAAATCCATTTTTTTATTTTTTATTTTTGAATTTTGATGACGCGGTTAGCCTAGTTGGTAGTGACCCTGCCTCCGAATCTAGGGGTTTGATCCCCGGTAAGGGCAATAAATATTTGTGATAATCACGTATGTTTGTTCCTGAGTCTTGGATGTTTCCTATGTATTTAAGTATTTATTTCTCTATATAAGTATAGTATATGTATATCGTCGTCTAGTACCCATAACACAAGCCTTTAGAGCTTACTTTGGGACTAGATCGATTTGTGTAAAGATTGTCGCCTGATTTATTATTATTATTATTAATTTGGAACGTAATTACTAACGCAATGCAGTCTTTGTATTTATTATGGTTTTGGTTTCTGAGTGAGCTGACGTGACACGGAAACTATTAAGTTACATGTAACTAGCTTTTTAGAATTCATTTATCGAGATTCCCTAGGGAACTGTGCAATTTCCCCGAATATAAAGTTCTAAAATTAAACTTCTACGTTTTGTTGTTCCAGTTGATAAATCAACAACAGAGGCTCTATTAAGCTCCGTGAAGCAACGTTGGTCAGCTTCTAACGGTTCGACTGGTTGCCCGGCGCCGCGGCCGGTTCTTGAACTAACTTTCTGATGCTGAATATTAATTACAAAAACATCTATTCAGGCGAGTCCATACTGCGTGACGAAAGTGATTTGCCTATTCATTATTTTCACGCAATATTTATTATAATCTAAATGCTAGCAGCTGTATTCTCTGAGCCGTTAAATTGCGATACTGAACTATGTACCTTTAAGTAATACCTTCCGGTTAAAGTTTTTTATTATTTTAAATCGCTTCATACCTATGTGTCTATGTGATTAGCATTGCTCAAATTAATTACGTCATGTAATTAAACTGATATTACATTTTAAAATCTTACCGCTCTCGTATGATTCGTTAATAATCAATTAAGTGATTCCTTGTTACTTTTTGCGTCGTTTCGGACACTCGAGCTCGAAAACATTTTTAGATACAAATGGAGTATGTTGAATAAATTATTTTTAATGGCGAGTGGGTTTGCTTTTTATAGGGACCGGTGTCTATCGGGCTAAGTGGTCTGTTTTTAAAATTCGGGTTAGAATGATGTCCTATGTCGTTGAAAATACAAAAATATAGTTACATTCTCGGCCGCTCGAGGATTCGTTGCGTGGATTTGTTCGATTTACAAATTTCTTCCTGAGGAACAAACTTCTATATTATCCGACTTCTATCTTAAGCGGTTTGAGCTGTGCGGTGATAGATAAGTCAGTCATCTTTCAGTTTATTTATATTTATCAAAATACATATGCAGATATGTAAATGGTTCACTATTGGTTATGCTTTAGTTTAAATTAAAAATAACAGTAATAGCATAGAATGAAATATTATAAAGAAACTGGATAAAACTCATTATCGTAAAAAGTATGACGTTTACATAGTCATCCATATAGTTAAAACGTGGCAAAAAAGGGCCAAATTTATAAACAATATAAGTTCGGAACCCAAATCACAACGCGGCTCAAACTTCGTAATATTTTTTGTAATCAATTTTAAATTTGGAGTGGAGTCGTGACCCAAACGCGTGAGTCTCGGGGGGCTTCCGCGCAATTTGGCTTCAAGCGAGCCGACGCTTCAAGGTAACGTACCTATACAATTGTGGGTTCGTGATCGTACGCGATGCGTTGCTCTAACTCGCGCCGGCGCTGCCCACGAGGGATGCTAACGAGTACTGTTCCACAATACTATTTACTTTATTTAAGACTAGCTGTGCCCGCGACTTCGTCCGCGTGGAAAAGTGTCTTTGGGTAACATTTTGAATTATTTCTTCAGTTTCATTTTTGTAATGACTCCGTAAATGTTACATCAGAATAGCACTAATAACACTTATAAAACATTCACATAAACCTTACATATTTACATACAATCTTTCATCCCCTATTCCCTATTGTTATTTTACACCCTTGAGGGTAAAATTTTTACAAACTTTGAATGTCCTATTTATTTATATTAAATCAACAGCCTAAAAAATAAGTTTCAAGCTTAGCTCTAAAAATTACGATACTTCCATACAACTTTTTATCCCCCCCTTACGACCCTTTTTCGCAATAAAAAGTCACCTATGTCCTTTTTCAGGCTCTAGACTATCTGTGTACCAAATTTCATTTAAATCGGGCGTGAAAGCGCGACAGACAGACAGACAGAGTTACTTTCGCATTTATAATATTATTATAAATGCGATTTATAATATTATTTATTAGTAAGGATTTAACTAGAAATTAAAATAATTTTCTGATAATCCATAGTATCCGATCAATTGCAAAACATAATTGTCCTTAAAAAGGCGTTTTATAAATCTTTTAAACACTTTCACGCTATTTTGAAGGAATAAAGGTTGTATGCAGACAATTAATAATTGAACATTATATCGCGAGGAAGGGATGCCTTTAAACCTATTATTTGACACAATGGAATATTTTTGGGCTCTAAGACTTAACCAATAATGCTAACCATTTAATTCCCTGCAGGAGAGGCAGAATAGATAAAAAAAAACCGACACCGGCACCTGTCGTGCACGTGGCATGTTTATTTTTAAACCATCGCACACCTTTTCACCCATTTAGGTTCCAAGGATTGTGGCTATGTTCAGTTCAGTTCCATATTCAAAATAAGGAGAGTAGTAAATATTTAGGTAGGATTTTATAATGCCTTTTGTAGGGTTGATGAATCGAAAGTTAAGAACACGTTATAAATAATCTACCGATCGTAAATATTATGATAAATTGTTAAATACCAACATAAATGAGTAAGTATAATGTAAAATCTCAGAGGATTATAATTAAGTAGTGGACCCGCCACAGCTTCGCCCGCGGTATTTTTCATACATACTTTATCGCGCCTTAGTTCGAAAAATCTCTCCTTAGTGCACCTTAGGGTACTCGAGGAATGTCTCCTCCAAATTTCAAACCTCTATGACCACCCGTTTATGCTGTGCGTTGTCTATACGTGAGTCACGGTAAAGTTTTTGAGTATAGATGACCGCAGCGCAGATGCCCTAATTCTAACTTAAAAATTGGGTTTTTTTGTTCCGTCTCTCGAATCTGTCACGATCAAAGTGTGAGAGGGATAGGACTAACAATGGATTCGAATATACACAGTAACCCACCAGCGGTTCATTACGACTGGCCATGCGAGCGAATCAGCTTAGCTCGGCTCGTCTACAATAGTAAAACGTGTGTGTATGTATATTGAACTTTGAAACCAGTTTATTGAAAAATACGTTTGCTCGGTCTTCTATCTCCATCTTTTTTTAAATGAGAGCTGTTTTTAAATGTAGGAATATGCTCGATTGGTAATTCCGTGTTCTCAAATCACAATCACTATATAATATTATGACCAATTATATTATAAATTAAACTGCCACGCCGCATTGTCGGTCGTCCTGTCTGTCTGTATAGGCCAATCTAAGAAACTACTTTAGGGTTTCTGATACGGTTTCCATTAACAGATAGACTGATTCACGAGGAAGGCTTGTGTGTATAATTTATAAAAAATCTGTGCATATTAGCTGAATTATGATGATGTTTGTCGATCAAGTCAGAGAAAATCTGCCTCCTGAGATCTTCCTAAGCGAAGCCGGGGTAGGCCGCCAGTAGAAGTCCGGTCAGCTGTTTGCTCGTGATTGAGGAAAAAACATCTTCAGATACTTTCTTGACTTACTTGACAATTTCATAGTGCAGGAGTAGAAAAATAATATTGAAACAAGCAACGCCGCTTCATAAATAGTCCCTAAATAGCCGGGGGATAAAAATGCAGTCGCTTGGCTAAACACATATAAATTGCGACCAATCCTTTTTTTATATTACCGTTTTCTGCGCCAGCTCTGCGAAAATTCTCTAATGCTCAGCTCCTCGACAAGAGTGATGGCGATTGCACACGGGCGCGAATGTTACGTTTAACCTGCGACACGACGACGAAACAAATATCTTCCTTCTTCCTTTTTAGGGTTCCGTACGTAAAAGGTACAAAATGAAACCCTTTTGGTGAGACTTAATTGTATGTCTGTCTGTATGTCACAGCTGTTTATCTTAGTAAGTACTAACGTGGACTTGTTTCATATGAAAGGTGAAATGTATTATGAGGTTACATGAAAGGACTTTGTTTGAGCATTTCAAAACAATTTAATGATTTTTTTTCAACTAAAGTGTGCAAAAATGACCGTTCCCTCCTTATTTCCGAAAGTTTGCCAACCTAAAGATCTTAAATTATTCATGCTGAGAGGAAATTAGGTATATTTTAAAGGAAAAATAAAACTAAGATCCGATTTATGGTTTTTGAGAAAACAAAATAAAATTGAAGCCTTTGAAAAGTCGATCGTATCACATTCGATGGTTGCATTGAGATGTGAGCTTGCGAAAGCTATTTCTTGTTTTATTTCTTAGGTAGGTTTTACATGACTACCCAGTTAGTAGCGCAATTTTTTAAATTTATAGGGTTCCGTACTGGTCTGTGTAAATTTATGTACGGTACGGGACTCTCAACACGCGAGACAGAGTAGAGTTATATATATAATTATAGATAATGAAGATACCGTGCCACCTGTGCTCTACAAAAATATAAATAGATATTAAGTGTTGCGCTTCAAGTAATTGCATTAATTATGAATAAATATTTCTTCGGTCTGCGATCCAAAACATATTAACATGAAACTATACAGTATACCGATTATATATTCAGTTTAATGGCATCATGTTATAAAACATAATATACTTTTAGTGGCACCAAACGTAACCGGTTAACATTTAAATGCCAAATAAATAAATAATAGTTCATTTTGATGATGCGAATTTTATTTTCATTCGATAAACTAGCCATCTAGACTCGCTTAGGGTACCTAATACTAAATTAATTGTTTCAGCATCAGAATGAAATATTGCTCTATCAACTTTAAATAATATATTTCTATGCTAATACATATTTATTAACTTTTAAGTAAGTATTAAGTATCCCTATGAGTTCCTTAGCATTAAAGGAGAATTTCAGTGACTACTTCGATTATTTATTGATGGTACTGAATAATTCTACGTGGTAGGGTAGAAAAAGATTCCTGGAAGTTTCGTACGGAGAGGTCGATAAATATGTGGAGCGCGGGTGCATTAGTCGCGCAAGGTGCGGCGCTGCGTGCATTCTTACCGACAACGAGACTGCGGGGGTCCTCAATTATTCCAGCGCAATGTCCTGGAATGTCTAATTTGCTCACGTAATTTTGGTCGGAATTCGTCCCCGGCCGACGGATGCTCGAAACTATTTTTATTGCTCGTTTCCTATTTGGCTCACTCCGCCGGGAACAATATAACTTGAAGCTCGCGAACTCTAACCAACTTGTCTCGCAGCAAGTGTATTGTGAATTACACGTCGGCTCTTTGCCGCCGACGCTAAAATGTGTTTTCTTTGCCTTTCTTCTTCCGGACCCGTGAGAATACTCGAGGACTGCAGCACAGACACGTACTCGTCATTACGGTTAAGAGCGTTTGAGGCATAAGTAATGAGGCTTGTCTTGTATTTTGGCCTGATAGATTGAGCCGAGACCAATGTCAACACGCCGACCCGACGCGGAATTGTCGTTCAAACTAAGCACTGGGATCCTAGTTTAGTTTGCTATCGGAATTGTGTAAACTATGCTGCCTAGTTGGGAACTACAAAGATATTTGTACTGGATACATAGCTAGTTAGTTGCATTTTATTGTAACGGCATGAAACTGGTAGTTTGTGCAAGGCGAGTGGCAGTTAACACTGTTACCTAACGGTACCTTACGAGATGTCTTAGAATGTTTTCATGATTTGCCTCGTTTTTATATTTATTTTATAAAATTACTTGTAAATACATACCTTCCTACTCACAGTCACTGCGTAGTTATTGATTGTCAAACGATATTCTCCGTCTTGCCTGTAATAAAATATTTTGTTTTAAAAACTGCTTATGATTTTTATTATTATTATAATTGGCTTTCGCTTGACCACTGTGGAACACGATATAGGAACAGTTTCAAGCAGCTTATTTAGCTTATGAATACAATCAGACCTAGTTGTTTACGAGACGCTAAATTTCATTAGTTTGATATTTGATGCTTATTAGGGTTCCGAGCTATGGAGAGGGCTATGCTCGGGGTTTCTCTGCGAGATCGAATCAGAAATGAGCAGATCCGTAGACAAACGAAAGTTACCGACATAGTCCACCGGGTAAGCAAGTTAAAGTGGCAGTGGGCAGGGCACATAGCACGCAGAACGGATGGCCGATGGGGCCGAAAAGTTCTCGAATGGAGACCACGGACCGGTAAGCGCAGCGTGGGACGTCCACCCACAAGATGGACAGACGACCTAAAAGAGAGGGCAGGAAAACGCTGGATGCAGGCCGCTTCCAACCGGCCCTTTTGGAAATCGATGGGGGAGGCCTATGTCCAGCAGTGGATGTCCTACGGCTGAAATGATGATGATGATGATGAGGGTTCCGTACCTCAAAAGGAAAAAAGGAACCCTTATAGGATCACTTGTTTGTCCGTCTGCCTGTCTGTCTGTGTGCCAAGACCTTTTTCTCAAGAACGCGTGGAGGTATCAAATTGAAATTAATATCAAATACTCACGTCTGCCATGTCCTGGAGTTGTGAAAAAATCAACCTTCTAAGTCGAGCAATCAAAAGATACGGCCGTTTATGCCACATAATTTGATGCTTTCAAGGGAATCCATAGGGAATCAAAACGAAATCAAAAATAAAAAAGTCCAAAAACCATGAATTTGTAATTAAATCACATAAAAAAATTGTTAAACGGAATAACCTTTGCAAAGTTGACTCCACTCTATTACACTCGACGATTGCACGGAGATAGTTAGGGAGGCGAATAGGGGAATTTTCGGTAATACTCGAACATGGCAGTTTGAGATATGAGAGATACCTTAGACCTAATAGAACAACCTTGTAAAGTATTTAGCTCTATATGTAGTGACGCGCGCCTAGGATAGACGATCAAATTAGTAAAAAAAAAACGATAGTCTGAAATACTCGAGCGCGTCAGATTAAGATATTGGGGGTTGATTTTAGTGTTTTAAGACTAAATTTAACTAATCTGACGATAAGTCATTGACGCCGCCGAGTTATAGGGTCGCCAACTTGTAAAAAAAAAACGTTAATCCGGCATTCTCGAGCGCGATTTTTTTATTTTTTATTTTGAAGAATATAATCTAAAACTTACTAAAAATACAAAATCTGCCGGTTTCCGCATGACCGGAAGTGTGGAGGAGCCATTTCGTCTTCCGAAAAACGCGTTGCGGCATATATATATATATATATGTTTATGGTCCCCTACCGTAGACCTATGTGCCCTCAGTATGACGCCGATTGAAGAGAGAGAAAAGACCCGAAGGTATATTTCTCGAATGTGCCGGAAACTAAAAAAAAGAAACCAAAAAACCTTTTTCGGTCAGATTAAGAGAACCCACCAACATTTTTGTCAGATTAAGAAAATATGATTTCAGGATACCGAGATAAACCTCCCCTATGAAAATCTGACGCGCTCGAGTATTTCAAAAAGACTTTTTTTTTGCATTTTCAAAAATTCATCGTAACTTATCGTCACGCCGAAATCGTCAGTTTTTTTTAAAGGGAGCTTCCTTGGGGCCTACTTAACACCCCTTCCAAAAATCTGACGCGCTCGAGTAAATTTTTTTTTTGCATTTTTGTCTACTTTATATGCCTACCCCCACCACGCAAACCGGCAGATTAGTATACCGTTGTTATCAGAGGCACTTGGGGCATACGTAGTATGAATATCTGACGCGCTCGAGAATGCCCAAGTAACTGTTTTTTTTAACATTTTTGAAAAACCGTACACGCCAAACCCACCGCTAAAATGGTTTTTACCATACGAGCTTTTCTTTTCGAAATTATTTTATCTTTCGATTTTGATAGGTCTTGACGGCGCCGTTGAATTAAGCCATTTAGCTACCTCGCCTCCCTAACTATAGGAGCTCGCAAAAGTTATTATTTGTCTTATTTCATAGGTAGGTTGTAAATGGTTACCCCGTTGTTAAAAGCTATTTTTTAGGGTTCCGTACCCAAAGGGTAAAACGGGACCCTATTACTTAGACTGCGCTGTCCGTCCGTATGTCTGTCCGTCTGTCACCAGACCGTATCTCATGAACCTTGATAGTTAGATAGTTGAAATTTTCACTGATGATGTATTTCTGTTGCCGCTATAACAACAAATACAAAACTACAGAATAAAATAAATATTTAAGGGGGCTCCCATACAACAAACGTGTTTTTTTTTGCTCTTTTTTGCTCGATATTGATAACGGCAAAAGGTAGTGCTTGAAATATTCACAGAATATTTAGTTATATTCACTTTAAAAATAATAATTATTTATTTTTAATTTTCCTAATATATTTTTTTTGCCTGATTATAGATAATGGTACGGAACCCTTCATGCGCGAGTCCGACTCGCACTTGGCCGGTTTCTTTCATTTTTAGGGCTCCGTAACTTTCTTTTTCACAGTTAAGTACGGAACCCTCGGCGCGCGAGTCAGACTCGCACTTGACCGTTTTTATTTTAATATACCTAAACATTTTTCAAAATAGATAGGTACAATGACAGCATGTCGGTGTGTGTACGTAGTTCACAAGAAAACCAAAAGGATAACGGCCTAGAATAGAAAGGTCGTATTAGGAGGTCATACATTAACATCATAAACAATATAATACAACCACGTCTGCTAGGCACAGGCCTCCTCCCGCAATGAGGGAGACTAGGCATTGATCCCCACGCAGGCCCAGTGCAGATTGAGGACTTCACACACTCCGCTGAATTGCATTGTAGAGTATACAGCCCTGCTCAACTTAAGAGGAGTGTGAACCTACGTCTTTTCATACACAAGGCGATAACGATTTCCACCCCGTAAATGTTAACCGATGTTCACCAATTTTTGATACATTGTCAGTCATAACAAAATCTAGGTCTATACGTTTTGATTTTTTCACCACAATCAATAAATTCAGTTTTATTGTGGTTTCAGTATTCTCATACAGAACTAATTTCAGCATTATATGACTTTCTTGATCTTAAATCAAAATTCAAAAAACGTATAGGCCTAGACTTTGTTCCGACTGACGACCTGTCAAAAATTGATCAAAATCAGTTACATTTTTAGAGATCGCCTTTTGTATGAAAATGGTGATTTCTGCCTTTGGTTCACAGTCCTCTTAACTAGCACGCCAGATGGAGTAAAAGCCTTCGTATGTGGAAGAAAATAGGGAAATATCGTGGAATCAGTAATGAGGAACCGAGAAAGAGGAAGAGGATTCTCCGACAGGCTCTATGCCCATGAATCGCGGTAATCACGATAACGGAGTAGAGACAAGTGATTTTGGAGCGCCGCCAGGACGAGGCCCGTCGAGCACTCCGTTTGCTCTTTACATAACTCTGTATTCACTGGATCATTAATCTTCCTAGTTCCACGCCAGGCCGAGTTTAATTTTAATAAACGGCTTTTACCTTACGCCGTTAGGACTGCTTTACAATTTAACATTTATTCACAATAATAAAATAACGGCTTAAGCAATTAAATAAATAATTGTAACAAGATACTATGTTACAATTTAATTTATCGATTTAAATATGTACCGGTTTTCCTCTATGGAATTTCGCGTTTTGCAATACACAATTAAGCCAGTTCAACATTTAATAGGATCGAGGAAACGTTACGATGAGGCAAACTAGAATCTCAGGGCCTGTATTCGACATTGCCTAAACGATATCACAAATTATTTTGCTACGATATGGTAGCTCTTATTAAGTTGACAGCAAAGGCTTAGGCAATGTCGAATAGAGAGCCGGGCGTCTATTCAGGAACGCCTAAGTGATACTGCAGCGACCCGCGAGCGAGACTCGTATCTCGCTCTTACGCATTACGCGTCGTGCGGAAGAGTGGGATGAGAAATGTCACTCACCCAATGTGTTCCCGAATAGAGGCGTGGTATGAAAACGATAGAACCGATTTATTTATTAAGTTTTATGTTTTTTTTTTACTACAATTAAAAAATAGACGGGACCTTCTTTTTGCTCTTAAGTGTGATTATTCATCGCAGTCCTCTTTAACGTCGAAGCTTTTCGTTTTTACTGCGGCCCAACCTTCAAATGGATCTCTAAGGATCCTTAATAATCGTTAAAACAGCGTAAAAGTACCACGCTCGTAATTCTGTTAGTGGTCACTGATGTGACGCACATATTCGTGATACGTTTTCGAGTTCGTCTTCGGGGAGCAACCCTAAAACGTCCGTTCTACCCTTCGTCAGACTACTAGGTAATATTTTACCGGCACCGAGCTATCTACACATCGAATCCGCATTTTGTTTCGATAAATGCTGGATTTAACTGCCTACTTTTATATTCAGAGGGTATAAACATGTTATCGAAACGATCTATAAATAGTCGAAATTTAGCGTAAACATGCTTTATTTTCGCAACTTCTGGTACGAATACGTACCTACCATACTTTTGTAATGACATGTAGGTATACGGATGAATATACAAAATATTTTCATCACACTTGCTCGGAAAGGGTGTTATTATACGCAGGCGTATAGAGCAGCTATAGCCGATTTAGCTCCTCTGCGGGCCCCGCCGTCAGCGGGAGTTATAAACCATACAAAATCCATAACTCCCTAGGGCCGTATGGATTTTGTCTGGTTTCGAACTCCCGCGGGCAGTTAAGTGCGCCAGGTCGGCGGAGCTGCTCGGGAGCCGCAGCCGGCGGGGCGCGCGACCGCAAGCCGGCGGAGCTGCCCCGCGCTGATTGCAACGTACGCTCAGTTTATGAACACCCAACTGATGGTAATTCACGATGTAAAATGGGAATAAAATTAATATATATATTTTTTTTGTCTAATTTTTATTTCATTTCCTCGCAAATATGATGAAAAACATTGTGTGTATCACGGGCAGTAAGGGGATAACAAACTCGAGTCATAAAAGCCCTCGCCTATCGGCGTCGGGCTTCTAACATACTCTCGTTAGTTATCCCCTTCTTACGGCCTTAGATGCACAATGTTACCATTTGCGCACCCTCGATGAAAAGACAATACTTTATAAAAGCAAAATCATTCCTTCCCGGCATCGTGACTACTAATATACAAAAGTTCATACTTAAGTTACATTTTTCCGAAAATCTGCCAAAGTATCGCTTACGTAAGTAAGAATAATAAATTCAATATTTCTATCTACGCGGGTAATTTCGATGGGTAATCGCACAATGTGGCAATATTCGGCGAGTGTTCGAGCGGCGGCAAAATGTTTGTACCTGACGTTACTATGAAAAGCGTGATTTACCTGCCTCCTGGGAAATACCGTCGAACGCTCAACTGCGATGCGGGTACGGTAACACGCACGCCGCTCTAATTCAGCTAATCTCGCCTTCGACTCGGCTCTGCGGTTCTGGGGTTACATGTCATGATCCTCAGCTAAGTGATATCTTAATGTTATCGCGTACGAGATTACTATCGGGTTTCTTAGCAATAAATTTCCTTATAGGTTCCGCGTTACGGAAAATTGCGAGCCATTTTGCGTAGACGTAATTTGTTCATGGTGTAACTAGTGAGATACGATAAAAGGTTGCGTTGGTAACAAAAAAAAAACCGGTCACGTGCGAATCTAACTCGTGCGCTGAGGGTTCCGTACTTACCTTTGAAAAAACAGACAATATCTTGTAGGTACGAAACCCGAAAAATTAAAAATAAATAAATAGTCTTAACAACCGGTTACCCATTTACAACCTACCTTACCCAGGAAATAACAAAAAAAATACTTTCTCAATCTCCTATCTCTGTGCAACCATCGAGTAAGACATGACCTTTCAAATGCCTTATGATTCCGTTCATACGTACACATATTGAGAAATTTCGTGTTACTTTAAGTACCATAGGTTTTCCTGTAATTACCTATAGGGTAAAGAACTATTCTCTGTATTTTTTTCAAAATTGTAGGCCTAGTGGTTTCGGAGATAAGGGGGGAGGGGGGAATGGTCAATTTTCGCCTATCTTCGTAAATAATATTATAAAAAAATATATATTTAAGATTTTCACAACGATCCCTTTCATTTGATATGGCACACAATATTGTTAGAAGTGTGTAGTGTACCAAATTTCAACTCTATCGGTCGAGTAGTTTTGGAGAAAATTCGCTGTGACAGACAAAAAGCAACACGTTACACGAGTGATCTTATAAGGGTTCTGTTTTTTCCTTTTGAGGTATGGAACCCTAAAAACGGATACAAATTGTTCCACAGGACGAGTGAAATTATTTAAATCCTAGATTGTTGATTCGATTGTATCGGCGTGGTATTTATAAGCGTTTAATCGCAGTCGGACAGTTACAGTCGAACTTCTAAGCTGTTGGTCAACGCGCCTCTGTTACAACACGAAACGTTGTCAATTTACTATTACGTGAATTCAATTATTATGGCGACATTTACTGAAATGTGACCACAATCACAATAATATCATAAATCATCGTCACGACAATAATATCATAAATCTCTATCTATTTGCCAATTTGAAAATACTAACGGAAAAGCTACGAACGAATAATTTTACATGGAGTTCAGGCGCCTCATTCGGGAACGCTAAGTGATTCTGTAGCGACTCGTAAGCCAGATCTCTCATCTCGCTCTTACGCATTTGGCGTCGTGCGGAAGAGTGGAATGCGAAATCTGGCTTACGAGTCGCTACAGAATCACTTAGCGTTCCTGAATGAGGCGCCAGTAGATTGTTCTCTTTCATTGTAAAATTTGTTTAAATCATGTATTTAGGTTTAAAAGAAATGGTGTGGGTAGTATGTGTCATTATATTAATTTGATTTGCCCAGTATGTATTGAGTACATGTGTGAAAAATTAGGGAAGTACTCGCTATACGAGTAGACTTTGCTCAATGTTCATAGTGTTTATAATTGTTATTATTTATGCCTCGCAATTCACATGAAGGTGATACAGGGGACGCTTTGCTTAAATCCGATCTGTCGTATCTCTCTTTTCTGCCTCTACTTATAGTCTCCGGATCTTTAATGGTTCCACTGGGGTTTATTAAGCCAGATGCCCAGTTTTCATTTACTCTCTTTATTTTTTACCTCCGTGCGAAGCGTTTCTGGCTGATTCGTTGCCAATAAAATAAAAAATATGGAAATTCAATTACAGTATTAATTAGGTTTTTTTGCTGACCTATTCAAATTAAGGGCGCATGTTTTCCATTTCGCGTTAGTATGAAAAAACCCAGCAGCTGAAAAGGTTATCATATCTGCCATGCTCAAGAATATATAAGACGTGTAAAACATCCGTTTAGGGAGGTTATCTCTTGTAGAAAATTGCTTTCCATCTCTAAGGAAATAACGTGGCAGGGCCATATTCGTTTTTCAAAAGTAACAGGATGAGGTTCGTTCTACTAAGTTTCGGAGAATAGGGTTATGCCGATAAACAAAATCGAGGTTTATTTGCATGTTTCGTTTATTGGGTCTTTGACGACTGTATTATATTCTCAAAGTCGACTTTTAAATGTCAACGTCAACGAGGAGTTTGACCTTGACACTAATTCCCCGTTCGTGAAATTTTGCCTTATGATTAAGTTGTCATACTGCAAAATTTCTGAGGATTTAGTGTCAGACTATCCATACAAGATAATTCCCTATTGACTAGCCTAATTCGTTACTGGTTAAAACCATTTCAACAAGACGGATTTAATGGATTTTTTCATACTAAATAAATGTATAGACACCTGCACAGCATAAATAAACTACGAACTGGTGTAGAAAGTATACTCGTATAAACAAAACTTTACAATTCGTTACGTCAGAACAATAAGACGTCTGTCAGCGGTGCCTCCCTTCAAAGTAATTAAAATGGGTTACTTTAATAATCATAGGTGGTAGGACAAGGCAGAGACTAAAGTAAATGGAATATTCAAATTCGCTTGCGTGCCTCGGCGTGCGGGGCGCACGTCACGCGACTGCTCATGACAGATACTGTGACTCCACCACCACCACACCACACACATAGAATAAAAGTAATTTACACGTTAGGTGACTCAGTGGAGCTTCACACATATGCTTATTCACATTCGTCATGAAAGTTTCATGAATACTTTTATTGCTTGAATATAGATAGCTGCGGAATTGTACAGCCTAGTTGTTATAGTAGGTAACTAGTAGCTTTTTTTGTGGAGCATCAAACTAGGTAAAGCCACCTTTATTTGCTTACATTTTAAATTCTGTACTTGGTTACGGAGCGAGGTGGGTATGTTTACGTTTATTTCATACTTAATTGTCACAGTCGACAGGTCATTTAACGACTTCAATTATGGGGTGAAACGTTTTAGTGCAAGGGGAGTGCAGCGGCGGCCGGAGAGCCCTGTGAGTCATCCAGTGCGACCAGACGGCGCCGGCACGCACTGTCTTGCCCCACCCTACTAAATTGCAGCATTGATGCCGATTGCAAACGACGCCAGAAGCTTGTTCTTGTACCTAACACGGGCAACGAACTAGTCCTTTGTGTACAGAGAAATTTCGAGACAGCGTACCTATACGCGAAAACAAAGGTAGCTAGCTCGCCTGTCAGGCTAACTTGAGGTCGTGCTTCGCATACTAAAGTGACGCAGTAACTTTAGATTGTTATTAAGTAGTTCGGTGTATTATCCTAAAGAGGTTAATTGAGCGTCCGATTTAAATTAATCATTTTTGTAGGATTTATTTTAATCAATAGTTTCTGGCCAGTATCAGTGATTAGGGATTAGGAAACCTAATATAAATTATTAACTCCTAATAGGGGTTGGTTATGAAAGCATGTTGTCAGGAAGCTATTTTCTTATAATATCGTCTGAGGTTTCGGAGCGGCAGCCGCTGCGAGCGCGCTCCTATTTACATCAAGGTAATGCTGCAGTTGTAACTTGTGGTTAGACCCGCGGTGCCGCTCGGGCCGCCAGTCACGATCGGAGCGGAAGTAAAGTTAAGAAATCTGACTCAGAAATCTAACACTGAAAACGGATGGAATACTAGTAAACACGGCCGTAATGGTCATGAAACTTTCGGATAAGGTAATATGAGATCCAGGAAGGATCACATTTTAGTAAATCAGTACCTAAGTACGTTTTTTGACATTCCTGATTTGATCTGACGAACCTTGATAAAACCCAGACTTAATCTTACAAGGCATACATTGACCTGACTTATTATCGCATATTTAATGGCAAGTTCAAGTAAGTTTATTTAACAAAAAAAAACAGTAACCAAGGCAGAGCCTATTGTAAAAAGCGTTTTGTGCCTCAATTATATTTCCAGGCATTACGTACTCGTCCAAAATTGTCCGAACAAAGACTTTTACGCAAACGCGTTCAAGATGTTTCTACAAATAATTTGCAACGTCAAGCATCTCCAATTCAAATACGTTAGTCATTGCTCAGACTACTGCGCGTTATTTTGTTATTTATCATAAGTAATTGATTTGTGCCTGTTAGGTTTGTAGGTTGCACTTTTTCTGTTATTTGTTTTTGCATCATTGAAACTGCAATGTTAAAGTCAAAAAAAGACTTACTGTTGAGTTTCTTGCGGCGTTTCTTATCAGCAGATTTCACCTTTCGAAGCGCTGGTAGCTTCAGACATGTGAAAGAGCCCGTGTGGCCTAATTTGCAAAATAAATATTTTGATTTTGATTTTTGAATTTCATCATGACTTTTAAATAGTAAGACAGTGAGGCCAATTCGAGTCTGTTCGCTGAATTGATAAATCGCTAAACTTGAAATATGAAATGTCAAATTCGATTTTGACAGTTTGGTGCCATACTAAATCGAATTTGACGTTTCTTATTTAAAGTTAAGGGACTTTTAAATTTCGGCGACACCGTTTCAAATTGGACCCAGCATGACAGCGTACGGAGGAATAGCAATAAATTAATTTTACGGGACCGAATTAATCTATATCATCTGGCCCCCAATTCTCGGTGCATTCGAGATAATCTCACAATTGTGATTAAACGTCAGTGCATACAGTGGTTTGACACAACTGTATGCAACTCACAATCTCGCAGTCGACATTATCTCGAATGCACCGAGAATTGGGGGCCAGAACTACTTACTTACAATCATTGTAATTAGTTGGTACTCATTCATTTTTCAACCCAACACCAAAGCATTTTGGCTGTTAATAAAGTGTATCGATAATTCCGTTGAAAATGTCTCAGGAAGGAGGAGACGTGCTCCCAGACGCTTGCACACGCGGCTTTTTATAGACGAGGCGCCGCAAATAAAGTTTAATCTCATGCGCCGACGCCGCGGACGGTGCGTCTGCGGGCGGCGTCGCGCTATTTTCGAACAACGATGCTGTTACGAAGTTTTTATTGATTTTGAGTTTGCGCTTCAATTTATCTCATTATGAGAAGGAAAATGACTACACAGAAGACTGCACCTCTCAACTGGCTTCACAATACCCTTAACTAAAACAGAACCACCGTGCGAGCATTAAGAAGTATATGAACCTTGCGCTTATCTGAGTCGCAATTATTATTCACGCTCGCGTAGGGATTATAGCTAGTTAAGTCCCTTTATTCAAAACGAAAAAAAAACCGTGTCCCGTATTAATCTTAGAAAACAGGCAGTACCTTTGAGGTACCAAACCCAAAAAATAACATTACATTAGTGAAGTTAATAAACTATGAAGGCACCGAAAACTGCTCTAACGAAAATATAAGTGAAAATGAAGGACAAACTTCAGGTTCATAGTTGAAAAACGATTCTCAAATATATCGATATACATCCGGTCAATTCTCCATCTGTAAATGTAAGTTTGTATTCGTAAAACATTTTTTTTATGTAGTATAACTATACATTGGGTCTAATTCGAAATGGAGTCGCCTAAATGTAAAGTTCCCTAAAAAAATGAGAAACGTCATAAGTACCCGATTTTGTATAGCACCAAGTAGTCAAAATCGAGTTTGAAGTTTCTTATTTCAAGTTTAGTCACTTTTAAAAGCGAACACGTTTCGAATTAGCCCCATTAACGATTGTAGGATATTTAGTTTACTTTTGCTGTAAACCTCGCTTCTTGTCAAATTTTACGATTTTAGGTCAACGGGAAGTAGCCAGGTTTTGATTTACTTGCAGTGTCATAATATGCGGCATAAATGGCTGTATTTTTTGATGGCGTTGACTTAGAAACTTGATATTTTGACAACTCCAAGGGAACTAACTTAACATCATACCTCCACGCGTTCCTGAGAAAAAGGGTCTTGACAGACAGACAAACAGACAGACAGTCGGACAACGAAGTGATCCTATAAAGGTTGCTTTTGTGGTTTGGATTGGAGGTACGGAACCAAATGAAAATACCTATATTTTTTACAAGTATTACACAAGGTTCTTTTTAAATCTATCAGTGCTTTTAAGGGTAACTCTGATGAGAATCAGCGCCACAATAAACTCAGCTCATATTATATTGTAAAATAATTTTATAACAATGTAATAGACTCACCCAGAAGCTAAGGAATGCTCAATTTAATTTCATGCACTCATTGAAATACTGGCTTCCATCTCAAAATTCATATAAAATTTTAATAAATTAATATCCATTTCTACCAATTCCTTTGCTTTACCAAGACTCGAATCGTTTCAAACTATCTTAAGTCTATGAACAAGGGGTTCATGAATAACTTTCTTTGATGAAACATTAAATGGTTTCTATAAAAAAAAAATATAGTCCTATTATTCGTCATGAGTACGATTTGTATAGTGAAAATGTTAAAAATGGCTTACGTTTCATGATGACTTGTAATACTTGGTAACACTCGGCCAGTGTAGTGAGGCATGAAGTACCATGACCTCGGTCATGTAATATTCCCGAGCCATTAGTAAGTTACGTTAATGGATATTTACTCACACTCAGGGCAGACATTAAAAAAAAACTCACATCTTAGTGACAAGTCGATGGTTCTAATGTAAGCCTTCTACTAAGTTACCTATACATAATTTTACCCTGTAGTACCTATTATAAATAATAATAATAATAATATAGCTTTATTTGATTCCATGCATAGTACATAATAAACGATAACAATTGGTAACTTAATAACCTACAATATTCAATTACATTTGATACACATTAGATGAATTTGATTTATAATTATAAATTTTATTTTGCAATTGGTTTAATTAAATTAATATTTCACTTTAATCATCAACTACCTAATTATTTATTGCATGGACCCCGTTCGGGTAAAAGCCTCCCCCAAGGAATGCCATCCTTCTCTGTCATTCGCTCTGTCCAGCCAGCTTCCGCCTGCGCACACTACAATTTCATCTGCCCATCTGGCCCTAGGTCGGCCTCTTGATCTGGTGCCTTTTGGCCCTGACCACTTTACCGAACGTAGAGTCCATCTATTATCCTTGTAACGGGCCACGTGACCTGCCCACTTCCATTTAGCCTTCATTGCAAAAGTTAAGGCATCGCATACTTTTGTCTTCTTTCGAATGTCAACGTTCTTTACCTTATCCTTCAGTTTTATACCTAGGCAACTTCTTTCCATTCTTCTCTGGGTAGTCTGAATTTTGTTCCTGGTTTTGAGATCAAAGGTCCAAGTTTGGCATCCATAGGTGAGGCACGGTAGAAGTCCTGTATCCATGACTATTTTCTTGCTCGGTAGCGGAAGTTGCGATTTTAGTATTTCCTACCTACCTATACCTATTATAACTACCACGAAAAGGAAGTGAAAACTAGATACGAGTTGTTAAATCTTGCGTCAAGATACCTGTGTACTGGATATTGTGGCGGGCGGGACCATTGTTTTGAATTAAATTGATAACTTTACGCAAATAATTGTTTAAGTATGTATTTCAATAGTCTACCTATTAAAGTGTAAGTACCAAAGGTCACTTGTTTTATAGTGTTTGATTGGCTCTTAAAATATAGGTAGATGTTATTAGAAGTTCTTATTGTTATGCTCGGTCATTGTGCTATACTCGTAATAATAATAATGACTACATTAAGACTGCTTGCTGTGTCATTTCAATATACAAGTAATGTAATTCTGTCAAAAATGCATAAAAATTTTGCAATTAGGTATGTACATCCGTAAAGAGAAGCCCAAGAGCCGAAAAGCGATTTAAGTCTCGAGAAAATCTAATGAATTAGGATTGTAGTGGTAAAGCCAAACAGTAATCCTCACTAGATGATTACTGTTCGAATGGGCCGGCTCGACCGGGGTAGTACCACACTCTCACAGAATATCGGCGTAAAGTAATAGCTTGCTATTGCGTTTCGTACGGTGAGTGATGAGATCCGGAGGCCTATTCCATCGTCCCCATCCCATCCCCATTCCCCATCCTCCCTAGACTGGCAACGCATTGGCAGCACCTCTGGTGTTGCAGATGTCCATGGGCGGCGGTGACCACTTTCCATCAGGTGGACCGTCAGCTCGTTCGTCAGTCAATGACAAAAAAAAAAAAAAGATTTGAAATCAATCAGAGTCCAGGAAAGTTCTATGTAAATTTATTCATACAAACCATATATGTATGTTAACTTTTTAAAGTATCTGTGATGATGTGAGAGTATTTTTAAGCGACTGAAGAGGTGGGCCCAATATTTCTTATGTATTATTTATTTTTATAATATTACCAACCCTAGAGAGGAAAGCATAGGAATACAGTGTGAAATAAAAAAACGGAAAATATAGTGAACATTTTGATTGTGTTTTTAAAATGAGTTTTTTTTCTTGCAATACATGTGTTCAAAGAGTAAGTTTCATTTTAAAGCTTAATTTATTTTTATTCACTAATCACTAGTTCACAAGAAATTAAGGATAGGTAAATTAATAATTTTATTAAGCTTATATTTACTTTAATGGCCATTTTATAATTTACAAATGTTTATGATATTAAAAGTAACATTGTGAATCTGCCGTGCATTTTAAGTTTATTTTTTGGGTTTATTTTTAGTTTAACATAAACTAAAAATAACCCCAAATGTTTTTCGTGGATTCTTTTTACAAGAGCAATATACATGCATCGACCGTTATTAACCATCCTGGGCTTGTATATAAGTCTTCGCCCTTCAGGCTTGGACTTTCAAATTATTAGTCCAGGGTGGCTCACTTACTGCAGCTCAATTACGTAGCACAATTGGTATCAGTTTGGCTCGAAATGCAAACTAATTCAGTCATCACTTGATGTAAATAAGGGTACATTTGGTTTACTTTTCGCGAAAGCGATACCAATTGGTGTTACGTAATTGAGCAGCAGGTCTCTACAGTAATGTGTTATTAATTTGATGAGGCATGGTGAGGCATTATTCAGAATTAAACAGTTTTCTTAGCTATAACATATTTATCGATTTCGGTTAGGAGCATCGCAATTATGAAAAGCAAAGTGCTTTTTGGAGTTATGAGGTCGGAGTTGCAAGTAATCACCTAAATAAAACTATAACTCACTATTCACTTATTTTAGAGATTTTAATTAACCAACCTATTCCGCTGATATTTGATAGAGACCGAAGAAAGACATGAGATACGTTCATCCCGGTAAATTGCTTAGTTACCTGTGGAGCGACCATGGTCATATTCTACGCAGAAAAGTTACTGATAAAGTTAGCAATAAAATAAAAATTTAAATAAAAAACGCGCGACAAAGAATAAATACTGTCAAAACTTTCTATGGATAGTGATAATTTACTCCCTACCCCATACATATAAATTAGATCGGGTTTTATGCGGCCAGTGATGTATTAGTGTAGACAAATGGAATTAACAGCAGCTAAAGGCAGTCTGATAGGTCATTCATTATATATTATTCGATGATTAAGACGAAGAGTCAGACGTGAATCAATATCAATTATTATATAATTGAACACGTATCCTATAATCTACAATAAACCTATGAAAATTAAAAAATATTTTGAAATAAATAAATAAATAACCTTTGAATCACGCCAATAACACGTGAGATAGAACGACAGGAAATGGCTAAATTACATAAAAGCGTGTAATCAATCTAGGCACTCTTTTTTACATTGTTCAAGATGCCAGTGCGAACACGTCAAACCTATGTTTAGATTAATAGGTAAATAGAGAAGAACCGGTGTTTTAAATCAACAGCGGGCGTGGGCGGCGCTGTACACGGCTTGAGATGGAAAAAAATATGATTTCGAGGAATGGTTACCTGCTGAGTGCAAAAAACATCGAGCAATTATAATTCGTGTTGTCAAAAAGAGGTATATCTACGAATAAATTTACGGTGTTGTTGCAAAACTTAGTTTGAATTACCTAGATGTTAAAATTCTTTTAAAATAATAAAGCATTCGTTAAAATCTGGCGTGAAGTTTCGCAAATGCGAATTAAAACAGAGGAATGCTGGAAATTTTACACTTTGTTTACGTGCTACTTGTTAAAAGATGCTTCATATACCTAATGAGAATAACCCACGGTCGCCTGCACATTCGGTCACAGAATAAATAATCTAGGTTTTTTTTAACTCTGCAATTGTCCTGCTACTTATTCTATTCGTGGCATTAGGATGACTGTAAATGAACTTGACATGAAATTGCACTTGAGTTTCAGTGTCATGATTCATACCAGTAGTTTACATTTACGTTGTGGCCGACTATAATTTTTCAGTTGTTTTGTAAACAGTACGTTAAATGGCTTTAGCTTACATAATGCAACACTATTTGAATAACTACCTGAATACAGTTCTTAACACTGAGAAACGCACCATCACTAACTAGAACTAGATAAATTGCAGGTCATTCTAGAATACTTGTGCAGTCGGCACTAACATAAAATATCTAGTCCAAGATATTGATTACAAACACGGTTTCTATAAGCGAGATAGGAGATCTAGTTCCAGTTAATTAGTCGACGGTGGTAACGGCGAGGTGCACCCTGGGGCCGCCCCTAGCCGTCGGGGACTAATTGCAGTAGAAAAACCCGGCATGGGCCGGCCGACCGCGTAACGGCAGTATGAAGAAGTAACTGTAGGGTTGCTTGATTGACGTATTTCGAAGATATAAATTCAATTTGAATGTATTATTCTGTCAGAACTAGAACAGTGACATTACAAATAATTTCCGTGAATCTCTATCTATTATTGTTATTTATGATAGATACATTTAGACATATAAAGACCAATTTGAAAATTTCAATTTCGATACAGTTTAATTAGGGATGGAGATTATATATGTACCTTAGGTTTAATTTATCGCGGTCATGGGTAGGTTTCATACTAATCACATAAAAGCGGGTATGAATCTATTTTTAAGGATTCATATGTTATTTTATGATATTAGTCTCTTAGAAATCATAAACCAATAAAGCCTACTTAGTCTTAATTATTTTTTTGTTAACTACGCTATATAGGTACGAGTATGCTTTCATTTAAAATAGTTTTCTAATATAGTATTTGTAGTTTTGGTTGTAAGAGGTTAAATGCTACTTTTTCTAAATGGTAGGTACCCCGAATCTAAAAACCGATGAACTTACTCATAATATGTTTTTAAAGAGCTATCTAACGACACTAAGTCTGCAAGATCCGTCTGCGGTTGTAGAACAAAAACAAAGCACTTTCTATAACTGTATGGGAAACTATATCCTACTAATATTATAAATGCGAAAGTTTGTGTGTGTGTGTGTGTGTGTGTGTGTGTGTGTGTGTGTGTATGTTTGCCTCTTACCTCATCCCATTAAAACGGCTGGACGGATTTTGTTGAAATTTGGAATGGAAATAGCTTATACCCTATGGATTAACATATAGGCTACTTTTTATCCCGGAAAATTGAAAAGTTCCCGAGGGAACAATGATAATCAAATTATACGCGGACGAAGTCGCGGGCACAGCTAGTAAAAAAATATTTATATAATGAATACCATATTTGACCTTTTTATGTTTTTCATACAAGAAAAGAAATCGCAGAAATAAAGCGGTTATTTATCAAAGGTTATATATTTTTGCAATGAATAAATGAAAAAAAAAACAATATATTATATACCTAGAATGCTGGAATCTTTTGTATTGTGTGTGTAACAGTCATGAAATCTTTAATATCTCTCTCTATATGCTTATCAACTTTATTCAATAAACATGATTGGCTTATAAATCGTAAAATAAAATCGAACTGGTGCATTGCGTATTGGAGCTTTTTGGTGGATTTTCGGACGTGTAGTGAGGTGTTTTCCGATAACCTTTTAGTAGAAGAAGAAATTTTTAGACAGCATGCAATACGAGGAAGTTCTTTAAGGTGTGCGTAAACATTTGCACTTATATATCGACGAAGAAGTGAAGTAGCAATACCTCCTATCTAAATATGAAGTTAGTATGAGTTCGCAGCAAAGTTAGATGGAAGGTATTGGTACTTCATCGTCGTTATATTAAACTAAGTGAATGTTACATATTTAATCAATCACATTCTTTGTATCCATCGCGATCCTCGTGCATTGTATCTATTTTTTTCTCGTTTTTGGCGGCAAAATTACGTTTTATACTCTTTTATAGGGAAATACCAGGTTGACCGAGCCATGCTTGGCGTCTTTCTTTCTCTCTATCTCAGAGATAACACCAAACATGACGTAGCCATTAGGCCCGCCACATACATTCGTTTTCCTGATTCGATTTCTGAATTCGTTTTCCGTATTCGGACAGCCCGAACGCAGCCATTTCATATAAATAGTTCAACATGGCACACACATTCGAACAAATTCCGTTCGGAATTCCGTACGGAAAAATTACGAACGTATGTGCCATGTTGAACTATTTATATAAAATGCCTGCGTTCGGGGTGTCCGAATACGGAAAACGAATTCGAAAATCGAATCAGGAAAACGAATGTATGTGGCGGGCCTTAACCTATAAAATTTCATCCAAATGGTTAGAGCCGATTCCGAAAAATCATTTACATTATATATACTTACACGAATAGGCGTGTATCCTGAAAAATTCTAATTAGTCCGTCAATTGAACACATATTTTTTCTTTTGTCAATTAAACAAAAAATGATGAAGATATAGTGCGTTAAGTTCCGCGTGACGTCACAACTTTGCACAATATACCATTAAGTGACGTATTTAGCCCCCAATCCCGAACTTGATTTTGATTGATTTGATCAAGCAAAAACTACATGTTCAATATTTTTTATAATCCAGATGACGGACTAATTACAATATTTTTTTTTTACCATTGAAACATTTATGTGACATAAGATTTATGTCACAATAAAGATATATTGATCGCCCTAACATTTGTTGATCCAGTGGATGCATAGTTTTCAAAGCAAGGGCAAAGGAGTACGTAATAAAGTACATAATTAATATAGGCACTACAAATATTCCTATATTATAGCCAGCATCAACGTTTGAGTACCTATTCAGGAATTTAATTACGTATAACGAAGGCTCCGCGTTTGCATAGTTTAGTAGAAGCCGTGGAAAGGTCCAGCGACACCTCCGTTACCCATTATTATACACCTGCCTTCCTATCTTGCGTACATCAGATGCAATGTAATTTCGTCAGTTATATCGCTTATATCATATGATGTCAAAACTTAGTCTTCGAAATTATTGAACTTTAAAAAAATTTACACATAGCCTGTCTACTTTGAAAGAAAAACTCGATCATGAATAATTTCCACAAAACTTAAACGATTAGTAATATTTTACGGAAACAATTTCAAACAAAACAACAGAGCAATATTTATGAGCTAAGAAAGAAAGAAAATACTAGACAACTGATTTATGAACACAGAAATACGTTATATGTAAAATCCAACATAGACGGCAAAGTTTTTCGAAACCGCTTGGTTTCAGTTTCGTAGGAATAAAGGTACGTAAAGGGCATCGGAGTTCATTGTCCCTGACACAATAATATGTAGGTGCAGGTGCCCGGCAGCTGTTTCGCGCACGCGTCGTTAATTAGAAACGTCAACAATAAGAAATAAAGTACGCGAAAACCTAATCTAAACAAAAAACAGGCTGAAAGGATAAAGGGGCTGGTAACACAAGGCAAGTTTGTTAAGGCCAAAATCACTTTACGGATATTTGGATAAGTTAGTGTCTTAACCTTTTAGATTTAAGCTCTAGTGAAAGCGTTTCATGTTTATTCAAAACTAACTCAGCCCTAATAGAATTAGACCCTGTGACACAGGGGATCCTAGCGCAGGACCCAAAAACTTTGTTCTCTGATGTTACCTAAGTTTTCGTTAAGAATATTTTATGTTTTATTTTTATTAAAAAAAATATTGTCGCAAATACGAGTACATTACTCACATATCACAGTACAGAAAATTGCCGTAGATGATTTTTTTAAGTAAAGCATGCAGGCATGACCGTTACCGTAGTATGGCAGCGTTCTTTCCTTCTTTCTAATTGTAGAGGAGAGCGAACAAAACAATGAGAAACATCTATTAAGTTCTATTATTCATCCTAAAAGCTTCCAAGCAGGAAGCCGCTCAAGAGCCTGTGTGGTAGCAGAGCATGAGTCTACCTTCGGATTGCGAGCTGCCACATCAAATACGGCGTTTTACGTGTCGTGCTTGCACCACTCCGCCACAGATAACGTCGAGGTGGAGTATGTCCACAAGAACTATGACTTTACTCATGATTATTATTCTATGTTACAATAGTAGTTTATGTAACGGTTGCATAATGATAGGCCTTAAAACACTAGTGCGGTTTTCATGAAACGAGCCGACAGGCGAGTAACTTTATCTACACACATATTATAAATCCTCCATGATGGATTCAGAAACAATATTTTCTGGCAACAAGTTATTTGTTGCAATCGTGGCTGCATATTTCCGATATCCGGCGCATTTTCACATCACACACACTCCGAGAAGACTACTTACTATTCATATTGTCAACTAAAATGTAAATTACAAACAACTTTTTCTATTCAATTCAAAAACAATTCTACTTTCGTTCAGCAAAACACCAACATGGCGATCCTCCGTCAAGACACTTTTTTTTTAAATCATAGACAAACGGATGAAGTCTCTATTCTCACGTCACTCGAGATCAAATATTGTGCAGTTTATATTAAAAAAACATACTGAATTGACGTTTCGTATCAATAACTGTTTTAATATCTATGGATACTAGAATAGAGACCCACTTGAGTTTTGACAGCTGTTCCAAATTTAATCTCATTTCTTTACTAAAAACGATAAAGAAGTCATGTTATTTCTTTATCGCAGCACTGGTTTTTCCTAATTGGTTGTCAAAATGGTGGTCATTTCCTACGGTTTTTGATTAACCAATGGAGGTTTTATGATATGGGTGTAGATAAAATAGGTTTTATTAAATTTGAATGACAAGATGTTGTTGTAGAACAGTGAGCAAAATAACTCTATTATAATTTTCGTAAATACATTCTTAGCCGCGTGTTATCGATGATTAATGGTTTGCTATTACAACCATTGAACAATGCCAACAATTTCAAGGTGTTATTACTGCGTAAACATCAACGGATCGAAACTTATGATCATGTATTTGTTTTAATTTAAGGGCGCTAAATGTCAGCTTGTTGTATCAATTGACCTTTTATACACATGACTGCATTCTTTGGACATTGCCTACCGCGTATGTTATATTGGCACAACATTTATTTTTATCTGAGAATACGTCCGTGAAAATGATTAAAAAGTACATGACGAATTACCTTGTTTAATAAAAGACTACTTTCAATTAGGGACCTGAGTAGTTTGTTCTTCAGAATGTACAGATTAAAATATAACTGACGTATATTTTTCGTACGTAGGTATAGTCAAATTAAAACTTTCGAGAGACATTATGAATACTTGAAAAACACACGGCTTTACTCACGATTTATTGTCAGAAATAGTCCGACATGTTTCGAACTCGATTGGAGTCCTTCTTCAGGGTTTGAGTGCGGTCCCGGTCAGATCAACCCGCCCCCGTGCCCGCACCCTCTGCACGGGCGCAACGCGCAGCTCGCAGAGCAGTGCGCGGGTTGATCTGGCCGGGACCGCACTCAAACCCTGAAGAAGGACTCCAATCGAGTTCGAAACATGTCGGACTATTTCTGACAATAAATCGTGAGTAAAGCCGTGTGTTTTTCAAGTATACGTAGGTATAATGTCATAATACCCATATATGTTTAAAAAAAAACCGGCCAAGTGCGAGTCGGGCTCGCGCACGTAGGATTCCGTACCATTATCTATAATTAAGCAAAAAAAAAAAAACAGGTTTGTTGTATGGGAGCCCCTTAAATATTTATTTTATTCTGTTTTTTAGCACCTATTGGTTGTTATAGCGGCAACAGAAATACATCATCTGTGAAAATTTCAACTGTCTAACTATCACTGTTCATGAGATACAGCCTGGTGACAGACGGACAGACAGATTGACAGACAGACAGACGGACAGCGGAGTCTTAGTAATAGGGTCCCGTTTTTACCCTTTGGGTACGGAACCCTAAAAATGACGTGAATGATTTTTCATTAAAATAATGTAGAACTGCTCACCTACTTAAAAATTAAGTGTGACAGGTTTTTTCGAAACAATTTAAAGCCCGTTTTGAATGTCATTATGTAGGTATGTTTTAATGATGGATGAGCACGAATAGTTACGCTGCTGTTCTTGACACAAATATCAATATAATTATTATGGTTATTAATACCTGGTGTATTAGCCTAGATTTCTAAGTACTAAGCTGAGGTTGAAGTCATAATAGAGAATCTAAATAAATGACGAATTTTCATAGATTTCGGGTCGATTCTTGTCTGTTAATTCTCAAGATATAATTTCCAAAAAAATACATCGGATTCTTCAATTTTTCCTTATTATATGTAAGAGGCAGAATTTCTATAGCGATTTTTCAAACTGTATAAAATAAAATAAAAAAATCGTATCTAGTTCTTTATTTAGACATTTATCTACATAATTATAAGTAACAATTCTTAGTAGGAAACCAATTAACCTATGAACTTAAGAGCCAGTTTTTTTTAAATTGATTGGTCGTTACGATATTGCAAAAATATTAAAATATCCATACAAATTATTATATTTTGTAACGCTATTTTATCCTTAAGGTAAATGTTTTTTTTTTAAGTTTGGTTTTTTGTTTGCATAACCAACTGATGTCACTGGTGAGGGCCCGTTGGATCAAATACAAATTCATTGGGAACAGGGAGCCCCTTTTAACGAAACTGCTCTCTAAAGTTGGTCACTGTTATAATAGGAAATTGGAAATGTAATTTATACTTTCTAGCATTTCGGTGGTGGAAAAAGTCGTGAAGAAACCTGTATACATAATTCAACGATTTATGTGAAGTCCCCAATCCGCACTGGGCCCGCGTAGGGACTACTGCCCCGTCCCTTTAACTATGAAAGGAGGCTTGTGCCCAGCAGTGAGACGTATGATGAATAAGTATCTAATCTTTATTACCGAATATCTAATCATTATTCAGAAAAAATGGATTTTTTATTTTATTTCTTATAGATATATTTTGGTCAAAACTATGGAAAATGACTACTCACGTCCATCTAAGATGTCAGGAACAACAACAAGGGAACGCCGACTAAGTACTTACGTCTAGTTCGATAAACCTGAGCCATTGTGAGCGGAGTCTATAAACTGTTGATTGCATTCTGCGGCGTCCCGACTGCATCTGCACAATGCACTCGGTGCGAACAACAACGGCACCAAACTTGGCCCAATCCTAGAAGTTTCCAAAACTATAGAAATGTTGTTTTTATCAACAATTGTAATCGTTCCATTATGACATAAACGTCACCGAAAATCTTGGGAATATACTTAAGATGATAACTTTATGCGGTGGTTTCACTTTTGTACATCCAAAATTAGTTCAGATTCGTACTACATAGTTGCAAATGAGCGACTTCGCTCACTTCACCAGTGGCGTATTCTGGCGCTCTAATCTATCTATTGATTTAAATCTTTGGGCTTAAGCACTAATAAACAGTGGTACAAGTGTAGGTGCTGAGTTTTCGCGCCCTGTTTTGGTAGGGCAATTAGTTTTTAAGTGACTTGAAAAAGGAGGTTCTCTGTTTGACCGGTATATGTATGTTCGCGATTATCTTAAAAACACTGAAATGATTTGAATGGGTCATTTTAATATATAATCTTCATTCTTCTGGGATGGTTTTAATATAATTAATAATACATAAGAATTTTCATGCGGTTTTTCTTGCAGCAACCTCAGATATTCGAAAGGTTGTGGTAGTAATAATTAATGCAAGCCTATGTGCCTGATCGCAGCCCGTTCATGTTTTCATATTCCCGCGATTTTAATAAATTTGCGAACCAATTTGGATCATTGTTATTTTACAAATATCGATTGGTCTTGATGGGTATAATGCTTATATATTATCACATTTCACGCAAACCCAAAAATAACATTATTCTTAAGAACAAATAAAACCGACTTCAAAAACACATTGAAATCTAAAAAATAATGACTGGCCTTCTTTAATAAATTTATTAGAAACATCAAATATATCGTTCACACCTGGGGATATTTCGACTGTCCGTAAAAGTTGTGCACTTGTTAATAATAAATAATATATAATATATAGTACGAAGATCAATAGTCAAGTCATTCTTCTAAAATTGGCTATTTGACTCTAACAACAAATATTATTATATTTCTTCGGAATGGTAGAATATTTAGAATTTAATAAATTAAAAAATGTTATTCGGACCGCAGACCGCACCCTAATGTAGACTATGCTTTGCACGCGACGGCTGACAGTAAGATAGTATTTTAGCGGCAAAATTAAAAATTAAAAATATTATTAGTGCGTTTTAATGAAATTGTGAAAAATTCATTTCGAAAATATTTTTACATAATCTGAGCCAGCCAAAAATATTGTTTAATAAATGGTCAAGAACCGAATTCCTAGTTAAAAGTTTTGACATAAGTGTAAGTTTACAAATTATGTATATAAAGAAATTATATTTTTAAATGAGATATGAAAAAACACGAGACCGAGTTAAATGCCATGCTTTACGTTATGGTAATGCATTTGTCCTTTCACGTGTAGCTAGCTGAGCGTCTATTCGACATAGGTTTGTGACACAGAAACCACCAGAAACTGACCGTTGCTTTGGTAACAAAATATCACTTTATAAGTAAGACCTAGCAGACTTTATTGCTTTGCCAATGTCGAATAAAGACCCTGGTAAAATGTTACTAATCACTCCGTTAGAATAACGTATTTGTAATGTTTATGGAAAGTAACAACAAAGTCATAACATGTCCTCAGTTCCGAATTCACCAGTTTTCGACGAAGTTTCTACAATGGCTCGATTTATTAACTTTCTTGTTTTATAGCGATCGTAAACGACGTCGGACGGTATCGTTCGGGGAGATAGATAACAATACAAATGCTAATCCCGTGACCTCCACTTTTGATTTCTCACTCGAACCCAAGTTTCTGTGACACGACATCGTTTCGCAATTGTTGAACTACATTTTAATATTCATCTGTTCACCAAATGATTTAATCCTAAATAAATGAATAGTTTAATTTGATTAATACAAGCAATTTTCATAATTCCACTAATTTATCAGATTGCCGTCTTTCCGTCTGTCCAAAATTACGTAAGTATCTCGTAAAGTCACCTTGTTTAATTCAGCTGGTGACCATAAGGAAACCATTTGTGTACCTGTAAAGAAATAAAACATGTTTTAGAAAATTGTTCTTGGTAATAAAGGAGAAAACGTTATATTCGTGCTCCGTGAGGCAATGATGACATACGGTCGGTGCCTCTAAATTCGGGCATGGCGTTAACAGTGCATCGATGTATTCATAAAGGGTTACAAATGGTTTCCGTACCCTAGAACGTGACATTGTCAAAGTGTAGCAAATACGCAAGCGCTGAACGTGAATTTAAAATTGGAACCTGCTAAAATTTTCTAATATTTTCCTCACGGGTCGAACGTGGCGTTTCCAAAGCAATGATGTCAGCGGTTCGCCTTGGAGTTACGTGCAGCAGCATTCCACTTCAATTCCGCGGTGCACGTGGAACCTTCCAGCTAATTATACATTGGTTGTAAATGAACACACATCAATCAACATCAATATCGGTCGGCACGGGCTGCGCACGATTCGATTGCGTTCGTTATGGAAAATGTTTGTTTTACCACAGAAACGAAAATAGTATATTATTGATCATCAGATAGTTTAAAAAAAATCCAAACATTGATTCTGTTTCAGGAAGAATTGAAATCATAGAGAAATCAAATTTGATATTCTTCTTAGTAAGTCCCTATCTTATTATTATTTAATGTTAGTGGAAGTGTCTAAAAGCCAATTTCAATAGCTTTCTAGAGCTATCCCAAATGCTGTTTGTAAGATTGGTGTTCGAGTTACCTACCTATTTACAGCAATTTATAGTTCTTATCATAGTGTATTTATCAAGTTTTACATTACTCTGAGCAAAATCTTTTATAGTATTATTGGTAGAAGATATTTATGTAGGTAGCCCTTATTTTTTTTTAATTTATAACAAATACGGAACTCGATTATGATATCGTTAGATTCCTAATTTCCTATATACCTAATAGTCGCGCAAAACTCTGAACTAAAGTATGATAACATTTTTTTACCTAATACAGTATTTAGTCAAGCGTATATAAATAATCTTGAGCGTAAAAGTACTTCGTAAGAATAATTTCCTGACAGCGTTTTATTTTTCGCACTCATTTATTTTCTATAACATCAGTTGAGGAGGTAGGTTCTTAAGTAATTTACATCTTCATAACTGTTCTTCCAGACATGCTGTCTATTCATATCCGCGATTATATTTTAAACCTTTCAAAAACATCTCACCCTATTCAGGAGAACAATTCAACACTCTAGAAACTTCCACAGCATTAAACTTCTTGAAGTACCAGACGGAACCTTTTTAAACTATTATTTTTAGAAAATATCGATTGTTTTTGTATGTGTAAATTAGTCTATTCAAAAGGGAAGCACATTACTGACTAATGTTGACATTAGCTGCCCCTTAACTCGTGTAATGTGCTTGCTCGACACACGTCGTCTGTTCTCGTAAGTTCATTAATGGACTCTTTTATCTCAGGAAACACCTTATTTGTTCTGTTTACAACAGTCACTTAACGCTTTTGTGAACTAATCTCATGTCAAGGGGCCGGAGGGCGTTTCTTAGTGACAAATAATATACAGCCTTTTACGGTCTCAACTGTAATGACAAGTGAGTATTTACGCGAGTCTCATATGAACTGACAATTCCTAGAATATTGTTGTACATCTCGATGTATATATAACTGAGAGTTTAGTTTCTTGTCTAACATCAGAACCCTTTTGCAACTACTTATTGTATAGTATACCTATCATACTATGTTCAAATCGGCATCGTCAACGTGCTCCCTGAAAAGGATATCTCCGCAAAAAGGATGCCTATGGCGGTTTTCCGGCTATTCGGCTAAGATTTCTTTGCGATATTTTCCCCATTTTCGGCAGTATAAGATACTGATATAAGTCGGTAATTGCATCTGGTTAGCTATAAAGGCCTTGTTACACTTTAACTGTACGTTTACGTATTATTGAGTACTAATTTTCACCGTTTTGCCGTATGGTTGTGCTTTTATGTTGGAAAACATTGTATTTCAGGACACAAGGGAAATATCTGCTTAGTTCGCTATGTTCTGCACTCTGAAGAATGATATTATTTAAATTAGAGGACCATTAATAGGATTGGGTACGTGGGCGGCCATGTTAGATCAACAAGCCGGCTCGTCGCGTCATTTCGTAAACGAATCCGACCACGCGATAATCAAGTTATTTATTTATCCTCTATGCAAAATACAGTCATTCGACGTCTCGATGTCTCGTAAAATATTCATTTTTGTCTTGCACCTGTTCACATTTAAATAAATATTGTTTTGTTTATCATTCACTATGGCCGCTCGGTTTTATATTTTATTTGAACTTTGTTTGTTGTAAAGTTCTAGTACCTTAGGTCCTCTTTTCGACATCGCCTAGCCGCTATCGCAAAGTATTTTGGTAGCTCTTATTAACTTGACAGATAAGGCGGCTGCATCGTAAAAATCATATGCGTGGGGCATGTCAAATAAAGGTCCTGTTTTATCAACACTATTTGTTGGTTTTACATTGCCAAACCAAAGCTTGTTACGCTGCCGACTTTTCTTTGATTGTTCTATAATTCTGCTGTCTCTGTTAAGGGCGGACTCAGATACTGCAGCTTTAATTTCAATATTAAGTTTTGGTGAGGCGAGCAATGGGCAGTTGCTAAAGAAAGACTTGAACTTGATGTCCATCAATTCCTTGGTTTCTTGTTTTAACCCAGATTTTAGAATACTTTTGCACCGTCCAACATTTGTGGGAAGCCGTCCTCTATGTACTACGAAAGTATTTATTAAAAGAGCAAGCCGGCAGACAGTTCTGAATTTCAGTTGCATTAAAGCCGTCGTCACCCAAATTGTTTTGATCAAAGACTCAGGGATGGGACGCTTGCTCAACTGGAAGTTCTGAAACTTCTGACTTCTTCTCCTTATACTCCTGCGGCCCTAACATGCAAGGCACAAGGATAAATTAAACCCATCTTATCTCTAAGTGCGTCTCTCTCACACTAGTGCCGACGAAAGAGATAGTCATAGAGATAAACGGGTTTAACTTTTCTTTGTGTCTTGCATTTTAGGGCCGCTGCACTAAGTCTACTTCTTTGACTTTTCCAGCGGGTTTGGTTGGGATGGTTCCTCATACTCATAGGTCATTTATTTTATTTTATTCGTAATAGTATTTCAAGTTACAATGTTTTTTTTTATATAAATACAATATTTTTTAATAAAAGTGTGGGTATATTATTATTATCGAAACACGATTTAACACACATCCTCATTGTGTGAAGCTGAAAGTGAAGGCAAGTTTAAGCATTATGTGTCCACCCCCTTCTGTACTAAGATCAGTTAGCCCGCAAGGTAAGTTTCTTGTGATTACTACAAGCTTATATGTACCTACCTACATACACACGCAAAACACGTGCCGTTAAAAACCTCTTTTGTATTCTCTCAACACAAAAAATAGCGTCATCAACAAAAAATAAAGAGGGGCCACGGACAACCTCTCGTGAATATTCTGTGCCCGCGAGATGCACACAACATGCAAAGAGTTATTGGTATTTTCGTGAATACTCTCAAATCTTATCAATGAAGGCATAACATTATTAGAAAAGCTTCTTATGGTGCTAGTAGATCTCTCTAGTTGTGGATATACGACTACAAGTCTTCTGGATCCTGTTGGACGAGGTGCTGCCAATAATAAGGAGCGCGTTTGCCGCACACATAAAGCGACTTGATTTATGTGATTTGATACGGCACCTGGCGAAGTTTCGGGTCAAAGATGCGGCAGCGAATGTGTTAAGAAGAATGATTTGCTTAAATGTACGAACATCAATCATTCATTTAACTAGGACGAAACTTAAAAACCTGCTCAGCTCAGGAAACATTCTCAAATTCAGTTCATAAAGATAAATAATAAAGATAGACACATTTATGTTTAGCAACCTTTCCGTCTTTGACAGTGTCTAATGATTTGCTTATGGTGAAGAAATTGGAGCATACGTTTTTGGGGCAGGTTATTTTTCCAATGTTAAGAGCGAGACATGATGGCGACATGTTATATGACAGTGGACCATGACGCGTCTCGGGTAAAAAAGATGGGTGCGCGTGCGCGGGCTTTTTGTCAATCTTTTTCGACCGTTTCGAAATCTACAGGTCTAGAGGTCAAATGTACTCAATTTAAACTTAAATCGTATATTCCAATGTTAAACTGATATTGCTAAAACAGATTCAACCTAAATCTTTGTAATTATATAACATCTAATGCAGCACTTTTACTTGCTTGTATGTTACTCACAATTGAATTTCAATATTTGATTGCTTACGAGTATAATGGTTGTAATAAATTTTAAATGCCAAATCAATTTAACCTTTTAGCTGACGACTGCAAACTATTACCTACAAAACCATTTAGTTATAACGGTAAGTAACAGCATGTTGGAAATTGAACTAGAGACCTGTATTGTTGGTATAAGTGACGCACCTTAGCGGTGTGAAGCAGCAATATCTTTTGACTGTCGTTTTCATTGGATACGCGTTGTAATCGAATTTTACGGTTATTGGTTTTGTTGTAAAAAGCTGCCAGTAGATTGTGACGAACGGGTGACCCGTATCGCAGCGACCCGGCAGCGCAGACTTTTGTGATTACGACTCAAACGCCGTGCCGACTATGTAATGCCAATCTTTCTATTTTATGCAGTACTGCGAACCTTAAAACCTTTTATACAAAATGAAGTTATCATGAGTGCCACTAGAGCTTCTAAATGGATTAGAGAAAATGGGATTTTCTTGAAACATTTGTAACATGCTCTATTAAAAATACAAATTCAAATTAAACGTGGTTAATGTTGATTCCAAGAGTCCTTAAAAGTTGCGTCTGCTGAAGATGTTTTACTTCACTAGTTTTAAAGTTGTTGAGCTTAAATTCACAACAGGGATATGTTAAATATGTACTGTATTTTAAGCCTCCTCCTCTGCTGCACTGGGAGTGAAGAAATAGCATAGAATGCGTGCAGATGCTTATCATCCTGGCATGTCGTAAAAGTCGACTAAGGGACAGGTCCTCTCCAACATGGTGGAGTATCTGTATGGGCGATGGGCTGATCACCTGTCACCATACGGTTCATCATACCATCTTAGGACTAATTAATCGAACGTGGCCACAAGTAGTCTTGTGGCTCTGCCCACCCCATTAGGGATTTCGGGCGTGATGCTGTGTGTGTGTGTGTGTATTTTAAGGTGACCAATCGGAGCTTGACAATTATTTTATAGAATATTGTATTCAGGACCCTTACCATGAGTTTGCGCAAACCGTTCTCGGTATCGAAATCTATCGGAAATGCTGCTTGTTGCCGATACAATTAAAAGGGACCGTGTGATAGTTTACGTGAGCGGTTTGCGCAACTCATGGTAATGGTACTGGATTTATTGGAAATATTCATGAAAAATCATGAGCTTGAGTATTATGGATCGAGCCGTCTTTTCTTGCCTTTCGTAAATGAGAGGCAATGGCGTCGTGTCTTTGTTGTGCATGATTGATAAGCAATAATATCGTAGAATGTCTTAGATTTTGTATTACTCGACCACAATTAGAATACGATTCGAAAGTACCGTTAGCACAACAGTACTAATACTTAATAAATATAATCATAAGTCAAACTATCATATCTTCATACTTTAAGTGCAGACACTTATAGATAATAGATTTACAAAGTATGCTTTACCATAAACAATCGCTACATATTTCAACTCTATTATTGGTAAATGTTGCGTCAGGAGTAACCTATTTGTATGATGTCAAATGTGAATGGACTCACGTATTTAACACTAATTTACTTTTTTTATTTGTACCAGTTGATGGTACAGACAGCCCTGATGACGATGGTGTTATGAGTGAATAATTTATGATGGTATTTCTAAAAATAACTACAGCATTTGTATTTTATTTTAGTAATATTAACTGATGTTTTTTTCCAAGCTTTTGAACTTCATCGTACTGAAATAAGTATTTTCATTTATCTGCACATTCTACCACTTTCAATGTTATTTCATGTATTGATTCAAAAACGATAATGTGCACAATCCTGTTCTAATCGCGGTTTGATATTAATAAGATAACACTATTTCCCGGATAATAAGGGGGGGGGGGGGGCATAGGTAGGTAAATGAGAGGTAAAATTTTATTTTTTGTAATTCTGAGCTTAATTTCAGCCAATCTTCTAAGCCACTTTCTTTCAGAAAGCTACTACACTCGTTGTACTTGTACAGCATAATTGAATCGACGGATTTTATCAAATACACGCAATGCCAACTCATAACGGATGTTTTTAAATACTCTAAAACATGACGAAGCTTTTGGTTTATGAACTAACAATTTAAAATTGTTCTGTTTCTGTTGGTGCATGAAACTTATGCAATCCTAACATATATAAAGAAAAAAATACCCTATAGTGCGCAAGGAGAACCTTCATCGGCGCTGCGTGTGATGGCTCAATGCCAGATTATGACGGTTCAATTAGTTTGAAAATAAGAGACTAATTCTTAGAGAAAGGAAGGTTTTTGGCGTGCACGTCTTGTTATTTCGTAACGAGCCTTGTTAGCAACTTCAATAAGTACTTACATAATTAGCTAATATTGTAAATGTCAGGAATAAATTTATAAACGGTAAGACACTCGTATATCTTGGAAGTATGCAGCAGGGACGTGTAATGATCGCCTCGAGAGATAGTCTAATGGCACTTTTAATCGCTATCTGGCGGAGAACTGTGGTGTAATTAACATTAATCATAAAAATGTTGGGTCGGGGAGTAATGGGCAGCATCAGTCGTAGTCGTAGGCCGGCCGGCCACTGCGCTGTGACAAAGGAACTCTCGAAGGCGACACTGACAAATTAGTCATGTACTATGCAATAAAAGCAGCTGTGGCAGGCCTTTTATCTTGAGGACTAATTGTGACTAACGGATGTGACCATAATAAGACAATTACCGTCGTTTTGTTACACACATGCGGAAACCATAATACGGTATAATCAATTAGATCTTGAAAACTTGATGAAATCAAAAGTGAAATAAACTTGAGAATTTTATATAAAGTTTTACTTCTTACGGTTATAGCATTATTTGCTACATAAAATTATACTTAAAATTAATTTATATCATTTTTTTTTCGGCGGAATTTTTTTTAAATTATAAAAATGTCTGCGTGTACGTGAACCAAATATGTTGGTTTGTCTGTTTGGCAAGTAATTAAGTCAGAAATGAAACGGTTGCTTTCTAATCGTGTGTTAAGTGCGGCGAATCGTTGGAATAATTCAGTACTTAATGGATAACTAATAGTAAAAAAACAACATCACCGTTTACCGTAACATATACCTACAATCCAAGTTTAATTATTTTCATTAATGCATACATCTATTATCAAAACAAGATTTTAAAGCAACAACTTTATGTGCATAATACAATGCTATCAGAATGCAAAATTCGTAATAAATTTCATACAACAGCAGCATTTTTCATTTGTAACGTTGGACTGTCCAATTTTGTGTGGGAAGTGATGATCGCGTGACGGAAGCCTCGTGCCTGGCTGCGCCGGTGTCCCGCCGCCATGTCCCCGGTCACGCCAGCTCGCCGCCGGCGCCGCTCCGAAACACCACCTACCCCCGCACAGAGTACAGTCAGCATGGTACTGAGCAGACGGCACTCGTAAATATGGGACGACTCTATTGTTGAGAGTGTAAGGTGCAGGTAAACGAGCAACATTTTCACGGCAATTTATAGCTGGCAACTATAGGTGTTTTCCTCTAACGTGCGAAGTTAGAGTAAAACAGCTATAGTTGCTGGCTATAAATTGAGATTGGCTAGAAATTAAAAATGAGTCGTCCTCCCATATTTATGAGGCTTTAAAGTATGTTCAAAAATCTGTTCTTGTTTAATTTGATATATTATCTGCACGTCTAGCATGACCTGCCCGCGAGTCATTTGTCGCTCAGTGCATCCCTTACATATTTTACCGTTTGACAGAGACGGACTGAGTGACAAACGACTCGCGGGCATGCCGTGCTAGCCCCCCTGATGCTGATTGTACTTACCGCTACAGGACGAATAAATTACCGGCTAAGTCCCATAGAAAATGCGCCACTGCCAAACATTTACCAAGTGAGATCCTACTCTCTATTCTATTCTGACCCTAAGGTGCATCAAGCGTAAATTACGCGATCGAACTTTGGTGTTCAGCGAGATTGTATGGACATAACGTGGCGAATATGCTGCGTTAGATACCTAAACAGAATCGCCGGTCCAATCAGGCAGAAATTCGGCTTCATGTAGTCCTACACTATTTGAAGACATTTTAAATTACATAGCAACGCATTTTAAACTCTAAAACTGAAGCGGATATCGTGACATGGTAAATAATGCCACATAAACGGTAAACATACATACCTGGTTTGGCGTCAGGTCTGGTTGCTCAACTTCCTTTTTCGTGCATCTGTCTAAGCATCGACTTCCTATAACAGTATGGCTAAGAGGCAGCTGCGCAAAGACGGGTGTAAATCAGCGCATGCGCACGGCTCTCGACCAATAAGAGCCCGCGTATACCAATTTACTCGGTTCTAAAGGAAGTTCTAATAAATCGGTGCATCTTTAGACATTTATTTGATGATAAAACTTAAATAAATACCAACTAATAAAATAAATTTAAACTACTGCGTACTGTCGGCATTGTATGGGTTGAAATGTTATTTTTGATAATAAAGATCAATATTACAAATGCTGCAGTAAATTTATGTCTCAGTAAAGAATGTGTATGTACACCATAATAATAAATAGACATCCATATGATTAAGAAGACTTACCTTCTCGACTTTAGCTAACGAGAAATTAATTTAATTCAGTCAACGTTGAAATTTGTAGCATAGCATAACCGACTTAGTTTACGGTGGTTAAAACTTAGTGCATTTCAAGGAACGAATTCTAATCTAATAGTGCATGAAAAGCGATCCGGTATGTGTGGTGCTCCGCCCGAGCTTCGGCTACTGCACTCCTGTGGGCGATTAAAATTCAAAGCCTGTAGAAATGTAATTACTTCTCCGTCCAGAGTTTCGCCGACTTTTATTCGTAGTAATTAAGTTAAACGTCGGTTTTACATCTCAAGTATAGAATCAACTTCGCAGACAAGTTTCAGGTGATCAAAGCTGTTATTTTTATTAAGTTCATTACTAGCTTTCTGGAGAGAATGTTTTCTTCGAAAAGTAGCACAATCTGTTAGCACACGGGCGAAACGCTCAGGTGTTGCTCCACACAATCAGCAATAAAAAGGAACGAGACTTGGTAAAAAACAAAGTAGGTATTGTTTCTTGTTTCCTACACTTATCTGAATTTATATGAAAGGGTTATGCAAAGCTTTAAAAACGTACAAAAACAAAATATGTTATGAAGTCTTCATTTTGCTGATAAAGATCCGTCGATCGAATTTCGTGTGTTTGGAATTATGTGATATGTTCAGTGTACGGTGTTGAAAGTAAATTTCGTTGCCAATTTGTTTATAGGTATCTAATATTAAAGGGCGTGTAGATAGCTTCAAGAACCTGGTGAGTGACTGAGTGTTCTAGGACACGGTTCGTTTGGAAAGGTAAATAAACATGGGTGAGCATTGTCGATTTGTTCGAGAGCGTCTTGAAATGACAGATAATGTTTACTATATTTAATAATATATAATTTATAAACTAAAAAATCCGACTTAAAATAGTTTTTGAAAAGTAAGTTTTTTTTCACATTTTATTTATTATCCTGTGATTTTACGCCACACATTTACTACATCAAGCAACAATAGCATAATGCCAATTGCTCATCACCATTTACAAACTGTTGCTATCCATGGTGCAAGGATGTCAATCGTTGAGGAGTTCTCCTGGTTCTTCAATTTTACTACATGAATTTTCATGGACATAAGTTGCTTCAGAACTTTATACAGCAATTTAATCGCCAACCGTGAAATCCTCAACATTTGGGAGTTCTGGTGATCATCTATGGTCTTCAACAACAGTTCCACTTCACCAAATAATGCTTTTGGAACGTAACTGCTTGAGTTATTACAGAAAATACTAAAATTGCTATATGCTTGCCTATAATATTTGAAGAGTTCCATCGATTCCTCATAGATCCTCTCATCATAACTCGACTTTGACTACAACGGGACCAAACTGGAGGTATACCCTACCGATTAAAAAAGAATATTCAAAATCGGTTTATAAATGACGGAGTTCTGAAGTATCAAACATAAAAAGAAAAAAAATACAACCGAATTGAGAACCTCCTCCTTTTTTTTTTGAATACGATAAAAAAATTGATTGTTCGTTGAAATGATTGAAAAAGTAAATTAAATGCATAAGTTTCTAGAATGTTTACCGTAAATTGTAAGTTTGTCTAAATAGTTTTTGACTTCATTCACCTTCACAGATAAGAATAGACTATGACGGGCAATGTAACAATTTCACGCCAGTGGGGAGGCAAAGTAATGAATTTGCTATGACCAGCAAACACCGCGCAGGATTTATGTCGGCTAGATCGCATTGCAGTTTATCTTGGCGCGGTCACCGGCGATTTCACGGCGAGAGGCGCGGGCGCAGAGCACGCACCACTAAATCACTTGGTATCGATATTCGATAGAGTTTAATGCGCGTGCGATACTTTACCGCTACCTACCAATTCACTACCAGCTGACCTAACTGCAGATGCTCTAGATATATAATGAGTCTAATTGTAAATAGCTATAATGGTCCTTTGTTAACAGCAGAGGCGATAAGAGTTTATTAGCTACCTTGATCATTATTTTAATTGCCAAGAATTCAATTGCAGTTAAAGGAATTCTTGGTGTCTAATGCCTCTGTTGAATTGTAAAAATCTTGACATAAGATTAATTGGTGTTGGAAGACGGCTTGGCGGCGGCGCAGGTGTTCGGTTGCATCATGCGCGGTGCATTCCTGCCGATGACCGCGTCTATTTGATAGCCATGCATTCAGCCTGTTATGTTGTGTTGGCTACTAATAGTCAACGCTAAATATTTACGTGGCTGTGTGATTAAAAGCACTAAGAAATTTCCGTAAACTTAACTGTAGGCTTTTAATATAATTGCTTCGAGTTAATAACATACCTTGTTGTTTTACAGTTGCTTAGAATACTTCTATATACGCTTATTTATCTGAATTAAAATTGCCGAGGTACCTATTGAATCGCTTAGAGCGAGCCATGAATATATTTGTACAATGGCCAACATTCTATCATATATCGTATTGGAAAAGGATTGTAGTGAAAAAGGGTTATTTAACTAATCTTCTTTCATATATAAAACCGACCAAGTGCGAATCGGACTCGCGCACGAAGGTCTCCGTACCATTATCCATAAAAACGGCAAAAAAACATGTCTGTTGTATGGGAGCCCCCCTTAAATATTTGTTGTATTTTATTTATTTATTTTTAAAGTGAATATATGTATAATTAAATATTCTGTGAATATTTCAAGCGCCTACCTGTTGCCGTTATCAATATCGAGGAAAAATTAGCAAAAATATCACGTTTGTTGTATGGGTGCCCCTGAAATATTTATTTTATTCTGCTTTTTAGTATTTGTTGTTATAGCGGCAAAAGAAATACATTATCTGCGAAAATTTCAACTGTCTAACTAACACGGTTCATGAGATACAGCCTGGTCCAGTTATAGACGGACAGATAGACAGATAGACGGACGGACCGACCGACAGCGGAGTCTTAGTAATAGGTCTCGTTTTACCCTTCGGGTATGGAACCCTAACAATCCATTGCCGTGCGTTAGTCTCACTAAAACTCAAAAATGGCTTGACCGATTTGAATAATTATTTTTTTGTTTTGTTCGCTTTAATACGAGGGTGGCTTAAAACAAAAAAAAAATGGGAAATTCCACGCGAACGAAGCCCTAAACTTGTAGAATTCGTTAACCCGCGTTGTAAAATGCTTTCTTAATTTAATCAGAGATCTTTAAAAATCTTTATTGTGGGAGATTCTATAATTTTTGTTTATTAACTAATATAATCTATTTCTTTACTAATATATCCGCAAATATATACTTAATCAATCAATAGACAACAATATCTTTAAAAAACTTTAAGTTGCTTCAAAAACTAGATGCGGCAAAAACACAGTTGCGTAATATACATACTCGTAATAATAACTTTAATAACACTTTATTAGCAGGAAAATATATTTATACTTTATTGGTGCCGTTCTGATAATTATCACAATTTCCTTTTTTGCCTTTAGCATGTTCGATGGTAGTGTGCTTCCACACAACAGCAGCGGTGTGCAGCTTGCCGTCGACTTGGTCGTTAATATCGAGCGAGAATATATTATGTATACTCGCCGAATGTAAAAAAAACGTTGACGGCCATACATTTTATAAGGCCCTCAACGCTCTTTTTACATAAGGTTTGTTGCCAGACGTCACGCTCATCCCCGCTACGACTCGTTCAGGACATTCGCCAGTTATGAACCCATGGCCGACTAACCTTGAAATGGCAGACGGCGTGCCTCCGACGACGCGTAGGTCCCTAATTATAAAACTGTCAAACAGCTACCGAACTACGAATTAATATTGTAGATATTTTATTATTTAGAACTGGAAACTATGACAAAATAATGTCTATTTTCTGTCAGTCCAAAGACAAATTAGTAGACCTATACAAACAAATACATCTAATTATTATGCCACTATAATGAGTAAAAATAAACCGTGATGCCGGAAATAGCGTTTTCCAACCACAATGATGTTATGCGCAACAACAGATGACCTCTAGCTGTTATCGAATCGTCCTCACATAACTTATTCAGCAGATTAAGTTGATTGAGTCATTAGTTAAATTGTCTGATTATGTAATTAATAACTGAGGTCGATAGGTTACAATAAGGAAACATTTACAATACACGCATAATAAAAATGGACTATGAGTTACGGTCAACACTTTTTGTGACTTAAAATAATTGTGTAATGTTTTGATATCGTATCTGCGTTAAACGGTGTGAGGTAAACTGTCGCTCAGCTTGACCTAACATCAATCGATTGCAAAAGTTGGTTGCACTTTTTGACACGGTATATTTAACGGTTAGACGCGCTTTTTCTTTAACAAAGTAGGGAACACGACTACTATGACCTGCTTTGAGTCTATATCAACATGTACTTATGCAGTTCGGTCGCTAATAGAGGTATGTGTATGTGTACCTACTCGCTAATCTTATGGTCAAATGGAAAATATACGACTCTGGTTTGTTATCTCAGAATTAGCACCTTCTAGGAGATCGGTCTTACAGTGTCAATACGAGGTGTTATTTCACGTGGATACGTACCCACAGTCTACACTTACAAATACATTATTTACAAACACGAAAGTACCGTTTGCAGACCAAAATCACGTTCGACCTACCTTCGTTTTTATGCTAACGTATGTTCTAGAATCTTTGAGTGGGCTCGCACCATATTTATAAACGTTATAACACGTGCTCGTTACGTACAGTTAAACACACAGTTATTTGAAGTCACTTTACATGGTACGTTACTTTGAGAAACTTATCCAAGTTTGCCAATAAAGGCTTTTGATTTGTAATAAGAAACCATCAACGGCATAGTCATTTGTGGCTACCAAATTGATACTTTAAGGATAATTTTGGGGCAAGAACTATGTAAGTATGTACACTTATGTTAGACAAGATGTGTGACACTGTGTTCTGCTTCCAAAGGGTCGTGGTTACTCTGTATACCTTCTAACAAGTTTGGTTCGTAAAGTGGCCGTTAAATAGATTTTCTACACAGATTGCATTGATCATTTACTACGGCTTTTTAACGTCTTCTTAAAGACTGACTCCAGTTTAGCATCCGAGACGAGTTTTGGGATAAATCATTTGTAATGGCTGCGTAGACTGTATGAATATTAATGTTTAGGCTTACGTAGAGTTGTAACAAACTTTCAAGGGCATAAAAGTGTTGATTGATTGCAATTTAGCTCTGTCTGAGCTTGTTTACAAGGCAGTTACGTACGTAATGAAACAGAAAGTAACTGGAACAATTTAAACTTTTATTTTTGTTTCCCTTAATGATAAAAAAAGCTGCTCTATTTATTCAATTACTTAACCTTTACTTTATGCACCGGCTCTGCAATATTGAGGTGCTTCCATTAAGGTTAGTTGTACAACACACGTGGATTTGCGCGCAAACCACGCTGCCACAACCCGCGTTTGGTGTGTTGAGAACTTTTAAAAACCTTGGCAAACTATATGACTGACGCTAATATGACGTCCGATTCCGTACGAATGAATTTTTAAAGAGCTTGTAAGAGCTCTGTGGTGTTTATGATTCTTCGATATGTACAGTGCCGCGTTTAATGGCAAGTTTCTCCCTTGACGAAAAGTTAACTTTGATCGGACCTTTGAGAGTCAGTTTAGAACAGTGTCGCACTCGTCGTCGAACGTAGTTGGTAAGTAGTGTCTTAAAGTGTAGAAAATGAATTTTTAAGGATACCTTCAAAGAGCCTACAATTAGAAGGAGATCTAGTCCCAAATGAAATTAAAAGTAACCTCGCAGACGTATTTATTTCTATAAATAGAGCAATGTACTGATGACTCTGGATGTGCATCTGTGCATGTTGCGACGTCAGAAATACTTTATCAACATCAACAGTGCATAAAATACATACGTGGAGTTAAAAGCTTGAAATTGCAATGAACTAAATTCAGAAAATAATGGTAGAGCTTAACACTAAACTAAAACTGTTTTTGTAATTTTCAGGCTATTGTCTAGCAGATTAGTGGTGTAAAGTGGCCATTGATTAGGATCCGAACACGAGACTGTCGCGGCATCGCACAGACAGATAGCGCGAGCGGTCGGCTGGCTGGGTGAACGACTAGCTAAGGGTGTTGGGTGCAGACGAAAGTCGAAAAGGCTGAAGTTTGGCACGTTGGGAATGTGTGTGTATTTTACTATTACAATGTTCATTATGTCCTATTATTATCTAACTCGATAATCCGTCATTTGGTGGTTGGTTGCGTCCGATGGTTTTAAGGTGTCCCAGGAGATTGTGTCAAACGGAGGTCCTGAGGTAAAGCACATCAAGGGGTATTAGATTCACCCAAAAATTGCCTTTTTTAATCGCTGTTCAAAGCCTCAATCGCATTTCATCTTCTGACACTGTATGAATATAAATTTGAAATTTTTCCCATTACTCCTTATAAGTTCATAACCTAGTGCCTTTTTAGTAAGATAATTACTATTATTTAATTAATATAATTCAGCTAGAAATTGTTCTCGACGCAATTTAAATACTTTGATAATGACAGTCACGATATGGCGTCAAAATTCTCACGTGGTTGTGGACCGTGAGGTGCAACGATAGAGCGGGTCACGCTCACGCAACGGTCGGCGGCTCTGAGACATGTCACGGACAAGTTTAAAGTCAACCTTAATTCTTAATTTTAACCGATGAAGGTGTTATTTCTTTGACACTTTACACTCCTTGACATTTTTGGAACGGTATCGCGGTGGTCGGAGCATGTTGACATTATTTGCATAGATTATTACTATTTGACATAATTACGTAATTGCTACATTTTACTCAATGAAATCAATTGTACAGCTGAAAACAAATTATAGTTATGTACCTACTTGGAGGTACAAGATACATTTTAAATCTAAATAGCTCGGAGGAGCTTATTACACCCATTATTATTGGTATGATGCTCATCCCAACAATAATAATATAATCATATCATCATATTAGTATTGTTTTCTGTAATAAAGCTATCCCATCATAAATCGATTGACGTACAAGAGCCACCCTCGATGACTGTTATTGAATAATTTGAACAAGATCGGAGTACTTTCTTTACATTCCGTTAATTTAAAATTGGTTGTCTTATTTTATTAACTTACGATAATATAAAATTGAATTGATCTTTTCTATTATTAGAGAATAATAACCAATAATGCAAACTAAAGTTTGCGTGATTCATGTCAATGAGGTTTTTCTGCATTAATGAAAGTATGTTGCATGATTTCATTCACTCTGTTTTATGAATGCACACTTGAAGCAGGAACGTGCATGACATATCGGTGTTTTCGACGCAGGTGTCCATGTAATCAAAACACTTTGACAGCAGCATTTTATATGAAACAATAGTATGGGTGGTATAAAAACACTTGCCGGACGGACAATGTGGCGAGGATGACACCTCCAACCTACCCGCCCCGAGAACAATGGCATCATTAACTGCAACAATAACACCCAGGCCAGGCGCTCCTCCAGTCCAGACTTCTATTATTCCAAAGCTTAAAAAAATATTTAAATTGAATCTGCACTCGGCTTGGTTTATTTTGTGCGCGTTTAGCCAGGCGGGTTTCACTCCGCACTTTAGGTACGCTCGGGCGTCGCGTTGCTCGGAGGTGTAAATCGCAGTAGGTTGCCGCTCGCTCACTCGCTGGGCGATTCGCGCGTTGTGGTCACTGGATGACGCGGATAAAAACTGACAACCTTAGCGTACACGAAAGAGCACGTTTTATGCGATGGAGAGAGAAGGCATGATTAGGCATTTTATCGTACCTAAACACCGTTTTTGTTAGAGAGTGATTCTTCTGTACGTTAGTACTATTATCTATTCTGTGGTTTAGCATAGGGCGCGCTTGCAACATTAGCGCAGTAACCGGTCAGCCGGGGTGTACGCAATCTGTATATCTACGACTTATGTCCGCAAAACCGATACATAAACTGCCGTTTTGCAGACTGGTTGTATAAACATGGAGTTTTATTACTTGGCAGTGTTCCACGCACGGGCGTTAAGCCGCGTGAGCCCTTGCGCTGTTACTGTTTACTGGGTGGCTTGTGAAGATACAACATGGTGTTTGCGTGTTGCCCAACCTACATTATTGTGATCCCGTCTCTATCTCATCAAAACGCAGAGCACGAGCCGGCTTGACGGCGCTGCTGGGAGGCTTTAACGCAAACGCATAGCAGTAAGACAATGTTCACCATTTTGCTGCCATCCTCCTTCATGTTCGTAATTCATTCACGCTATTGATAGGGTAGTACCGCACGCCGGACCGCGCAAAGTTCAATATAAGGTTTATAGGTATTGCTGTATACTTCCTTGAAACGTATGGACGAGGCTTATTTATTGAAACGTACACTACATTTACTTGGAAATAAGTAGTTAAGCACCGGTAAGAAGATTAAGGTTTTGTTAAATTATTAAATTAGTAGTTACTCGTACGTCTAGTATTTGTGACTTGATCATTTTCTTAGATGATAAGTAAAGACCGTGAGTTGTTTGTACGTTCATAGCCCCCCTTATCTGTAGAACGAGTCCGAATTAAATAGTCTAACAACGATTAACATTGCGGCCATGTTTTAGCTTAGCTCTATTTATTATTCAGTAACTGTCGCCTGTGACGTAATTTATAAAGGCGTAGTAAGATGAATGCGAATCGGATTACGATCACAGCTTCTGGCGGCAAGATAACGTAGTGGGTGAGTAGTTTTCAGACGTGTATTGCAATATCCAAGCGTTGAGTGTTGGTGACACAGTTTCTATTCGATTCAATGTGTAATTGCAATGGACGCTAAATATAATTGCACATTGGCATTCGGCATGCGCGGCGGTCCGCCGGCGAGCGGCCCGCACGCATCACAATCAGCCCGCCCGACCCTGCAGCCTACAAATGAGAACTTATATTAATGTTTTGGTTAGTAATTCGTTTTAAAACAATAGCTTCATACGCTGCGTTGAATACTTACGCAACGGTTAATAGCTGTTGCCTAGTTTACATGTTGTATTGGTAGTACCAAAGAACTAGCTGCGTACATTTAGATACGTGCCTACAAACGTTCGACACACAAGTTGCAATAATAATATGTTTATCTTAATAAAACACACACACACAGACACAGTTAGCCAGTAAATATGGTGGTAAGTACTGAGTATATTAAAGTTGATATGAAATAAATTGTATGATGACCTTATGATCAGATTGATAAATTCAATGAAAATAAGATAATGATTTTTAGGGTTCCGTAGCCAAATGGCAAAAAAGCGGAACCCTTATGGATTCGTCAAAACTGTCTGTCTGTCTGTCCGTCCGTATGTCACAGCCAATTTTTTCCGAAACTATAAGACTATGCTGTTGAAACTTGGTAAGTAGATGTATTCTGTGAACCGCATTATGATTTTCACACAAAAATAGAAAACAAGAAACAATACATTTTGGGGGTTCCTCACACTTAGAACTGAAACTCAAAAAAATGATTTCATCAAACCCATACGTGTGGATCTATGGATAGGTCTTCAAAAATGATATTGAAACTGAATAGTTTGCGGGAGAGCGAGCGTTTGGTAAAATGAGTGTGCCCCCCCTGTAACTTCTAAAATAAGAGAGTGATAAAACAAAAAAAAATATGATGTACATTACCATGTAAACTTCCACCGAAAATTAGTTTGAACGAGATCTAGTAAGTAGTTTTTTTAATACGTCATAAATCGTAAACCACAATTTACCTTTCATTTTTTATTTTTAGGGTTCCATTAGTTCCATACCTACAAGGGACTGTTTCTTTCCATACGTAAGTACGGAACCCTCGGCGCGCGAGTCAGACTCGCACATGACCGGTTTTTTTAATTACTGTGGTTTATTTTTCACCAATACGAGTATTACGAGTACGTAGCTTTGGGTTGTCCACAAAGAGACACAAGTCTCGAACACTTCAAAAAATGGTAAAATACTACTACGTGCGTGCTTGGGTACAAAAGGTGGACACGGTCAATATATATACAATATATGAACATCCCGTATCTATAATAAATTATACATGATTATTCTTTTACAGGTTGATTTGCAGTTTCGCACCGACGAGTAAGTCATAATTCAAACGCTGCTTAATATAAGTACCACATTTTAAAAATATTTATAGCGAAAATTAAACGTCATTAACATTATGCCCACGCTTAACTGAACGAGGCTTTGATTGTTCATTAAGCTATTCATATGTAAAAAGGCGATAACAAGACAGGGTCAGCGTCCTGAAAATAAAGGTTCGTTTCACTTTATTGGCTTTCTTTTATTTCTTTAGTTACGATTTCTACGCTTATATTAACACGTTTCTATTCAAAAAAAATCTATACAAACGTTAAATGATATTTAAGGAAAGTCCTTCGAAGAAGAAATAAGTAATAAATATTTCTTCTTCGAAGGACTTTAGTCGCGTGGGATTGGGATGATTTTTCACATAAACAGAAATATGTCATGTCTCCAAAGCCCTTTGAAACAACAAAATAAAATAAATGCCATTATCTCACTTAAAATAAAACGATCCCTGAAAGTTTCTTTTAATCCATTCCGCTCTGTTTCCTATTAGGAACAAATATTCAGACAGCCAGACAAAAATTCTTAAAACCGTGATTAGGCATCATGTCCATAGCAATTTCCATTTAGATATTTGTAGAATTTTGAAATCACAGACAGACACTTCAATTTTATATATTTGCATAAACCTAGCGCTGCGCCGGCGCAGCCGTCGTCGACGTCGTCAGTTCTCAGTCAGTGTAGTTTCAACGTCACACACGAAAACGCTACGGGACTTAATGTAGTACGTACTTTACAAAATCGCGACGCCACACGTGGATGTGACGACATACCAAAACTCATCAAAATCGGTTCAGTGGTTTATCCGTGAAAACGTAACAGACAGACAAATTTATTTTTATTTTTTTATTTAAAGATTCATTTTACATTATTTGCATATTTTAAGTGCATTTATGACTGCAGAAGCCAGGGTGGCTTAAGCGCAGTCAGAGAGTTCATGGTTGTTACAGTTTATACTTAAATTTAACTTAGATTAACTAGCTAACGTTATACATAATGAGGTAAGGATTTACAGTATATATTCTAAGTCTTTACAGGACAAGAAATATTTCTTGGTATTTTTTATTGCTTTAATGTTACACAGATATAGGTCTTGTTTGTCTTTTGGAAGGCTATTTATCAACTTAGGTAAAATATAATGATACATTCTCTTGCCGCCATATGCATTGTTACATTTAAGAGGTACAAACAAATTCATGCTATTTAGTTCAAATTGTTACTTTATATACTATTAGTATGTAAGTAAGTATGAATTATTTATGAAGTAAGACCAAAAGTTACATTCTATTTCTCAATCATTATTAAGTCGAAATAACTTATGACGTCCAACAATATACTCGTAGATTTAGGAACGGTTTGTACTGCCGCGCCAAGGCGTGGCGCACCTCCCTACCATTTTAATGAAGAGATTTGGCACGACTGCGCGAGGTTTAACGGTGTCTATCTCTTGACAACTATCTAAATGCATTATTACGCCTGCCTGTAACAACGCATGATATTATGCACCGACGTGTTCTTGATTCAAGCGTAAAGCACTCACGAAATGAAGCTCAGCCAGCTTTCGAATTTTGACAGAACGCAATAACTATCCGTTACTGAAACAGCTTCACCTACATTTTTAATGGATTATTGTGATTTTTCATTTCACAAACCAACAATGCAATCCACGATAAACCACGTTTTACTTTGCAAGCTTGGATACACTAACAAATACTCGTAAGTATATCAAGAGGATCATCGCTGTATTATTTTTAGTATTGTCATCGCAATTTCCGACGACCCGAGGGCAATTTTATATAATAACAAAACATAGGAAGCAGAGCGTGAATCCTCCGCCCTCTTCCTGCGGTTTTCAACCTCGTATTGGAACCCGCTACATGCAGCATTGATGTAACTGTATCCACATGGGAAGCGGAGTTTGATTCAATAGTAAATTGTCGGTCACGAATCTCCGCACTGATCAGACTGATGGTGCAAAATGCAGCGGATTGTTAGCAAGAACCTGTCGATCACGAGTGCACAATACCGTTTTGCTATGCGGCAGTCCGGGCACAGAACCTAGAGACCGTACAGCGCTCCTCTATCATATATTACCCAACACACGCGTAGCTATGTATGTATAGTGCCGGTTCATGACGACAATGGCAACGCTACTTCCAATATTCCCTCATTTGCATACTCCACTCCGCGTCTGTCGTACCTCTATTTTACTTCAACGTGTAGCTTTGCGGTATATTGATAATACCATATCCATTCTTCGTGGCGATAGCATTAGCCAAATGAAAATGGTAAAGCCAGGAAGCCTGTAAGCGGTAAAATGCTACTAGAAAATAAAGCGTATTTGATATCAATAGTTTGTAGAACAATAGAAAAATACTAAGTTCTGCTTCTAAAGGCTTAGTGACATCAAATTTTAGCATAATCAAAATAGCAACGGTTTTTTCTGTCATTATAATCTATACCTAAAGGGGCTCGTAAACGGGCTTTTTTTTGGCAAAATATTGTTGCAATTCGGGCTATCCTCAAAAGTTTACGTTCAAACTTTCTGTCCCCATTAGTGATGTTAATTTTGGATATAGCCCTAATTGCAGCGATAAATTGCCGAAAAACTAGCCCGTTTATGAGCCCCTCAAGCTTGCGGAATGTAATTAACTATAAGGAGTGGTTAATACCACCCAAATACTATTCTTACAATCAGTAAATATTCCGAATTTTTCAGTGTTTTTTGGCATTTTTATAGCAATTTTTATTTATATTTTGCTTAACAGCCGCGGCATATTTTATTTACCTATTTTGAGGACAAATAAAATTGCCACGCAGCCCTAATTGCATATTCGAATGTATATTTAAGCATAATATATACTGTCCATACCAATCGAAAGATTCCGTTTATAATAATAAATCAGCATTCTACTCTTATTTATATAACACTCACACTCTTAACATTAAAGTAACGCTACAACATCACTTAGCGTTTCCGAATAGAGGCGCTGGCCCCCAATTCTCGGTGCATTCGAGATAATATCGATTGCGAGATTAAACATCAGATTCATCCAGTTGTGTCAAACGACTGTATGCACTGACATTTAATCTCGATTGTGAGATTATCTCGAATGCACCGAGAATTGGGGTCCAGCTGCTCAATGCCGTAATACCAATTGGTATCGCTTCCGCGAAATGTAAACCAATTGTACCCTTATTTACATCGAGTGAAGACTAAATTGGTTAGCATTTCGAGCTAAACCGATACCAATTGTGCTACGTAATTGAGCTGCTGGTCTGTAGAATGGTCCGTGTACATAGTTGCCGGCGTGCGACGGCTATTTCAGTTGCTGCAGCTACTTTAGTATACATTTTCACTTAAGAACATAATGATAAACGGATACCACCGGTTTTCCTGTCGTACCTAACCTCGCATTACATTTCCGTTTTAGTAATAATCTACGCTATATGTTTATGATGTAGTTAGTAGATTCGAGTGGCTCCGATACCGTTTTATTCGTTATCACTTTGAAATATTTTGTGTAATGCTTATAGGGATATAAATAAAAAGACAATAGCGACCAGCGCCTCTATTCGGGAACGCTAAGTGATTCTGTAGCGACTCGTGAGCGAGATTTCTCATCCCACTCTTCCGCACGCCGCGTAATGCGAAAGAGTGGCATGTGAAATCTCGCTCACGAGTCACTTAGCGTTCCTGAATAGAGGCGTAGTTTTTGTTTTTCACAATTTATCACATTTATCATTAACGACGAGGCTGAATACGAATAGATATGAGCTTTTGTTTTACACTTGTTGTTGTTGAACTACAAAATGAGGTGCTGCTATTTCGTCAGATAATCTACGTAATTAAAAAGTCACAAGATTTTAACGACATAACCTTTATAAACACCGCTACCTGAAATAAAATGTTAAAATATCAAAGATCGCGGTAATAAGTGGAAAATAAAACAAGAACATAGGCGTTTCCGACATCGCAATAGTAAAAAGTACAGGAGGACAATTACAAAAACGCTGGAAGCAATCCAGCGGGCGTGCTCTTAATTGGATGAGACCACTTCCTCTAAACGACATCTCGCCTTGTCTCCAACTACGAGAAGTATCTCTACCCTCTACTGTATTTAGAAAACCTAAATTATTACAATTCAGAATTACACTTTGTAATAGCTACCTACGAGTATAGAAGCAAGATGCAACTAAGAAAAATTATGATTGTTGTTCATTCCATAAATTGAATAACCGGAATAAGAAATTACCATTTGCTTATTAACCATTAGCTTATTGCGATGATTAAACGCAATGACCAATATTAGTATTACTGAGGTCTGCTATACAGCTGTGTTCGAAATACATATTTTCTGTGACGAAAAAACAAGTGGCAGACTGTGGATTATTTGCAAAATTGGATTTAGCGCTATAACTTTGCGCTAATTTTTCTATCGCATGACCCGCGATAATCTCTTTGTCACGACTCAGGACAATACGATGTTTGTTGCAGTACAGTCGGCTACGAAGCCAGTTTGTCACTTTCCCTCTTCTAAGACTTCTACTGCAAAGGACATATGGCTAAAGTCATCTTTTTTGAGGTTGAGTCTGTTCAATTATTTCCAAATTAACCTTGTAACGCTATTCAAAGCTTTTTGACGTTCCAATAAACTTGAAACGAATTCACAAACGACTAGAGCATTTGATTAGAGTTTAAATAAAATAGTTAAGACTCCGTCAATCGGCTGTTAACTTATACATAAACATCACTTTAATCAAAGATCACTTTGAGTGGCCTTTTTGAATTCGTGCGTTACAATCGTAAATCGCTTATGTTGCGCTAGCTACGAGTATATATGCAACCTGAAGCATTAACCATTCACTGGAAGTGTGTGTGCCAGGGATAGTGATACGTGGTATAATTTTACTCGATGTTATGGATGACATTTTAATATCTTTACAATTTAAAATGTGCTAATATTTTCTCGCGCTGTGAAAAACGCGTTTAGAAACCTTGACAAAAACTTTCATTCTAATGATACGATAATGGCATTTTTACTTCTTATTGTGATTTTGACGTCGTTGATTCAATGAAAGTGCTTTCTATTGTTAATTTTGTTGAGTCATGCAGAGCTGCCATAGTTGCGATGGTGGAGTGGTGTTAATGCAAAATCTAAGTGTATGTTATTTTAGAGTCAGTTCTAAACTGCACGTATAAAGCTCATTAAACAAATCTGGAATAGCACCCAAATCCTAACAACTTATTATATTAAACGCGGCCTCGAAAGATAAGCAAGATCTGTCATTATTTTATTAAGTTTCGTAACTTTTGTCTCTGGCATTGCGTCATTTCGTTTGTATCTTTTTAAAAGTTCTTTCAGTGGTAAGTTCAAGCCGCTTTAAAATAAGGATAATCTATTTAATCTGGTCTTGGTAAGAAAACTTAAGTATTAAAAACTCGCTAGCTTTTCCGTCGAGGGTCACTTTGATGACTATCGTAGAACTTTAAATGTAATTTTCCACAAATGTTCCGTTTATTTTGAAGTAGGTAATGAAATCATTAATTATTTGCTTTGTTAACGAAAAACTTTCTACTAGATCATTAGCACATATTAAGTCTCCGTTTAAAAAGTCGGCAAGTGTATAACAATTATAGCATCGACACTTAGTGGTACCATACCAATAGCACTAATGGAAACCAATGAGTGGAAGAAGAGTAGTGTTTCCATTCATCAGGATTTTCTCTGACATGTCGTGTGTCGTGTCGTCACAGGGATTTTGCGTTTATGGCAAGCTTAGCTTTAGCCTGAAATAATGGCGAATGTTTTGAGTAAGATTTACTATCTAACGATAATTCCTCATTGCTTAATATTATCGTGCTATAATAATATAGAAAAATCCGTAATGGATATTCCATAATGTTAAAACCAACTCCCTCTAAGTTTCGTTGGCAGGAAACTGACCAAGTTAACTATAGGTGTAATTAGTATTTAAACTAAGGTCGTAATCGATGCTATCAGTATTTTATGAAGCTCAGTGGCCTTGGTTGCCAATAGACACACTGTTGTGTGTGACACACTTATTACATGCAATTGATACGAATTGACATTAATCAATTTTATAACAAAACGATCCTCATTCAAAACTGGTTCAATATGTTTCAGCTGCTTGAGTACCTTATAAAAGCAATAAAATTTAATTAATTTCATTGCTATATTATATACAAGAACTCTGTGAGACTAAGTCTCCATAGAATTTTAAGAATGAGTGTAACTAAACAACGTTTAGGGGTAAAAGCAAGAATGAAGAAATAGCGCCAAACTTAGGTAATGACGATTATCTTAACTGAGCAAGTTAGAAGAAGTCCATTTTCTTTACAGGGTACCTAGAGGTACTTACCAGGATTTAAATTCACAAAAATAAATTACTATATACTATATAAACAACCTTCACTCTTCCGTAAACAAATTACGTACCTATCGCAAGTCATCTTTCTGTTGACATGGTAAATTGACTTTCAGTGTTTGTTTGTTAATCGATTCATTGATGAATTAAATTGGCATGTTTCGGTAATGAGAAATGTTTGAAATTAATCAAAGGTTTGTTTTTGAAAATTAATAAACTATTAGGTATGTTGCAGTGTGACACTTATTTACTTTTTGTTAAATTTGGATAGCCTAAATACCATTATACGTATAAAATTTGGCTGTCTAACCCAAGAAAGCCAAAGAGGATCTAATCGACTATTCGGCAGGTGGCTGTTGTCTGGCTTCCCAGAAACAGTAGTAATGGCATTTAGACTTGTCAACTTCGATGCCTCGCTGCTGCCCTACTTACATTTATCCCACCTACTTCTTAAGTAAATTAGACGTAAAAAAAGAAAATGTACGTTTTACTATGTTATCGAATGAATGATACTCTTTTCTAATAATACTCGGATCAATTACTTTTATTTTAATAACTATTTACTTTCACAAGCTTTCGCAAGTCAAAGGTGGCGGGTCAAGCTCAACAACTTGCTAAAAGTTCAGTGGAGTAGGTTGACAACTTAAGGCAGGAATAAGTCTTATTCGGGAACCTTCAAATGAGCCAATGTTTATTGCAGTTTAAAAATTGAATCAGAATTGTAAAACTGTAATTTTACCTATTCCCGTGATCTATTTATTACAAAAAACATGTAAACGACGGTTGGAATGGGTAATGATTTAGTGGGCATCACTTAGCATTTAATGCAAGAAAATGTTTAATTATAGAGCCTTAAAATAAGTAGTCGGGCAACTTATGATAGTTACGTAAACGCATGCGGCGTCACAGCGTTCCCGCGGGGTCAGATCTCTGGCGGGATATGTGCCCCGGAGTAAATCTCCGCTCGCGATGAACCCGGGACACGTCTGACTTATGCTAACGAGTAATCCGTGCACCTAATGCCCGCCCATCCATCGGCAGTGCCTTAATTTCATTATTAAGGTCTAAACTCTAACCTCCGTCCCTAAGTGAAGAGCCTGATCCTAGCTTAATGTGATATGTAATGTAGAATACAGTTTGTTAAACGGGAGTTTCTAATGACGGTCAGCATTAATTTGGTTGCGTTTTCCTAACTTTGTTTCTGTGGTTTACGCACGTTGAAAGTTACATTTCTACATAATTCATGTAAGTCCTCGAGAAATTTTAATTAACGTTGATACTCGAAATACCTATTTTTATATCAGTAGCTTATGAAACTTAAATACTTAATCAAATCTTAATAAAGAAGATCGATACTTACGTAGACCATCATTGGGCTTATTAATAACAAAAAAACTGTGAAGTAACTCCATCCCATCATCGTCACTCACAGCCCCTTTATTATTCAATTACATTGTAATAGTTATCTCGTGTGTAACTAGTGGTAATTACTTTTAAGACAAATGTGAATAACTTAAAAGCTTTGCGCTATTATGAAATTTAATTAATTGGGCCTTACCTTCACGTTCAATGTTAGCGGCGGAGCCTTCACCAACGGTTGCGTACTCAGCCTTATTCCTACAGACGCGGTGCAGCACTCACCTACTTTCGATTACGTTAAATAGCTCGAACAAAGCGTTCAGTTTTCCTTATTACATTATCACAATTAACAAGAATTAAGTCTTTAGAACCAGCGAAGCACAGCGCCACTCCATATTAGTAAACTTGCCGGTACTTCCTCCCTCTTGTTGATTGTTTCATAAATAAGTTAAAGCTCGCACTATTATCAAGTCGTGCAAAGTTCATGGCATCACTTTGATATTTTCAAAACAATGAGTCTCATTAAACTAATTTGAAACGTCAAACTGAGTTCTGAACAATGGCTACCGAACAATAACATCAATGGATTCACGTCACAAATATAAAAACATCACATGGGTCGTAGTAAATCCGAGAGAACCAGCGCAAGAGCTGCGTCCACAGTCGGCAAGGTTCGGCTTTCGACGCTCGTAAAAAGGACAATAATCTTGTGTCTCCCTCGCACCTGGGCAGCCAAGACACGGAGGCCACGCTATACCTTTCTACATAGATCAGATCAGTGAACCACAAAGAAAAGAAACAGAAACGTCTGTCTCTCTCGTCCGGCGGGTGGTTGGGAAACCGGTTTAGCATTGTAACTTTTTAGTCCTTACAAATAAAAACTCATGCATAGATAATCGAGCAGCATGCAGCGCACTGGCACGAAGCTCTTACGCAAGGGGCTGCGCGGTGGAAGGAAACTGTTACTGAACGGAAATGGACACGGGCACTCATTATAATTTACGTGGAATTTAATATAGGATTTTACGAAAGCACCGAATCTGTTCAATTCTATTCGGTTCTACTCGGTTATTATATTATTTATATTACCTACTAAACTTTGTAATAACATTTGTGTAACGTTGGAGTTTCAAACCTCAAGTGGAAGAGCTATGTTCATCAGCTAACAAGTTAATTGAAGTGTAGATTCTATGTATATTCGATTGTTAGTTATAAGGCCCGGTCCATTGCCGCGTGATGCCGGCGTGGCAGCAGCGCGGCGAGAGCGCGATGCGACGCCATTACCTCGTATTGCATTGGTGTGAGCGGGATAGATCGCGCCGCGCTCCTGTCGCACGGCCATCACGCCGCAATGTGATCTGGCCTATGGGTTATTAGCTAATCAGGGCGTCTATTCGTGAACGTCTAAGTGATACTGCAGCGACCCGCAAGCGAGACTCGCATCTCGCTCTTACGCATTACGCATCGTGCGGAAGAGTGGGATGAGAAATCTCGCTCGCCAGTCGCTACAACATCACTTAGCGTTCCCGAATAGAGGCGCAGCTATTAAATAACATGTTCTCTGCTCTGGAAGATTGGACAGTCTAGATTCTAAAGCCCGCGTAACGTATGTTCACTTCACGGCACACTTGAGGAGTGTGAACCTACGGATTTTCATACAAAATTTCCTCCCATTAAATGTTAACCCTTGTTGACCAATTTTTGATAGGTGAGTCAGAACAAATTCTAGGTCTATAGACCTACCGTTTTGATTTTTTCACCATAATCAGTAAATTCAGTTTTATTGTTTTAGTATTCTCATACAAAACTAATTTCGGCGATTATTTGACTTTGTTGATCTTTAATCAATATTCAAAAAACGTACCTATAGACCTAGATTTTGTTCTCACTGACAACCTATCAAAATTTGGTCAAAATCACTTAACGTTTAAGGGGTGAAAAATCGTTATCGCCATTTGTATGAAAACTGTGATTTTTGCCGTTGGTTCACCCTCTTAAATAGTTTTGAAATTCTATAATATTTTAAGACGACATGCGGTATGACATGTGAAAAGTATGTAGAGTTGACATATTTCTTTCTGATTTTTACCCGACTTCAAAAAAACCGAAGAACGTTTTCAATTCGACGCGTATATTTTTTCTTATATGTATGTTCACCGATTACTCCGAAATGGCTGGACCGATTTAGATGATTCTTTTTTTAATCCATAGTTTTATAATCCATATACCTCCAAGTTGGTCCCGTTGTGGTCAAAGTTGAGGTTTGATGAGGAGAGACCAGCTTAAGCGCGCTCATAAAACGATTTTTCCCGGCAGTTTAGTTTACGGTGGAAGCAGCCTGGAATTAAGAGCTCTCTATACGACCACAGGTGTGTAATTGTGTATTAACACAATACATACAAATTCAAAAATGTGATCGTATGTCTGAATTTCCCTCAATTTCAATTAAATAATCAAGAAAACGCGAAAAATGCCACGTTGAGCGAAGTTGAGGTGGCTCAGCTTTGTAATAACCTTCTTAAGACAAAATACAATCCATTAGTTAATAATCATATAATTTATAAAATAAAAAAACCGACTTCAAATAGCCTTTGCAAAGTAAGTTTTTTTTTTCACATTTTATTTATTATCCTCTGATTTGACGACACACATTTACTACATCAAGTAACAATAGCATAATGCCAATTGCTCATCACCATTTACAAACTGTTGCTATCCACGGTGCAAGGATGTCAATCGTTGAGGAGCTCTCCTGGTTCTTCAATTTTACTACATGAATTTTCATGGACATAAGTTGCTTCAGAACTTTATTCAGCAATTTAATCGCCAACCGTGAAATACTCAACATTTAGGAGTTCCGGTGATCATCTATGGTCTTCATCAACAGTTTCACTTCACCAAATAATACTTTTGGAACGTGCAGTTACGTTCCAAAAGTCCAACTTGAGTTATTACAGAAAATACTACAATTGCTATATGCTTGCCTATAATATTTGAAGAGTTCCATCGATTCCTCATAGATCCTCTCATCATAACTCAACTTTGACTACAACGGGACTAAACTGGAGGTATACTTACCCTACCGATTAAAAAAAGAATTTTCAAAATCAGTTTATAAATGACGGAGTTCTGAAGTAAGAAACATAAAAAAAAACAAGTTTTTTTGAAGTCGGTTAAAAATAGCATCATCGGCTTCAGTGCGCAAGTCAAACTCGCATTAGTCCGTTATATTTTAATAGTGCTCTTTCATAGAAGCTATAAAAACAAGGTTAATTCGTATCAAAATATCCAGCCTTATTCACAAAATATTCCGATCGTGACTAAAGTGAACATTTACTAGTTATATAGACGACGTGCTAGAAACCTTAATGTAACAGGCCAATAGAAAATCAATTAGCTGGCATGTTATAAGAAAGCTGACCGCAAGCTGTGAAGCGGAGAAAAGCTGCAGCGCTGGCTTCTAGTGACCTACAAATTCTGCTCCTAGATATATCTTTACAGAATTTTAGTCTTAAAGTGTATTGTAATGCTATTAAAGAAATAAAATTATAGAAAATTTAAATTATATTGACTTGACTACAGTGGCGCCTAAAAGGAAGGCATGGGATTTATGTAAGTAGGTATACGTTTGTTTTCAGTGTTTTTCAAAATAGCCCTGAACTTTTCTAATGAGATTGAAATATTAGTATACAGGTTGACACAAAAGCCTGTTATGAAAATGAAATAGATAACACTATTGACAATAACACTTTTTTAAATTAGGGGGATGGTGAACTTGGCAACATGAGCGTACGTAGAAACTAACTCGACATACACGTAATAAACTAATAACAAAATCATTATCTGGTGTAGCAATAAAAGATACAAGTTATGTTCCTAGCAGCTGGCACGTTAAATATCCAGCTTTTTATATATGTTGCCGCGCCGACCGTATATGTATGTCGTACAAACAAACTATGTCGGTTTTATTGGCACAAGTTTGAGGACTCTCTTTTGTATATCTACTTTCTCACTTCTTATTGACTGAGTCTAAAATACTATTATACCTATATATAACTTTTATACCTACATAAACTTATTTGTGGCGTAAGTATACAATAGGGATGTTACCTGGGTAAAAAAAAATCTAATTAGTCTGTCAGTTAGATTATCAAAAAATATTGAATAAGTATTTTTTGCTTTATCAAATCAATAAAAATTTACAAAGATAACGGGAAACAAAGTTCGGGAGTGGGGGCACATGACGTCACTTAATGGTAAAAAATGAGCAAAGTCGTGACGTCACGCGGATCTTCAACCCACTGTGTCTTCATCATTTTTTGTTTAATTGACAAGAAAAAATATATGTTCAATGTTTTTTTATAATGTAAGTAAATGATGGACTAACGAGAATTTTTCAGGAAACACGCCTATTACATGCCTCATCATGACTAAATGGTGCATTACACACGTATAAATACACCAGCGGCCCTAACATGCATGGCACAAAGATAAATTAGAACCGTTTATCTCTAGGTGCGTCTCTCTCACACTAGTGCCGACGAAAGAGATAGTCATAGAAATAAACGGTTCTAATTTATCTTTGTGCCATGCATGTAAGGGCCGCTGATTGACAATTTTAATAGACTACAGTTTTTGAATTTCAGTCAATTGCAATTGATAAGCGACTCAGATCAACTTAAGACCTTTTGAAGCGCAGAATGAAACATCGTAGGTATACTTAAAAGAGTATGAAAGAAAAACAAATGTTGTATTGAGTATTGTACCTATATTAAGAACAAATTACAATAAACGAACACCCTAACTCGAGTATTACGTTCAAAACAAAGTACCTACCTATAGTTGAAGTCAATTTATGAAATAATTATTATCCCTGTGGATAGTTAATTTAGTTTGCGTAGCTTAGCTATGTATTGGTATACTATTAGTGGGAATACCGAAGATGTTTGTGATTGTTGTTCATTAACTTTGGTTAGATTTTTGTTTACATTCACGTCCGTCCCCGGGCGACGTCTCGTTGTTTTTCAATTTCCCTAAGGCCGTCTGAAGTTATCAATAACTGAAAACATTGGTAGTTTATAGCTGGGTATCAACAATGGTTATTCACGGAATATTTGTACAAGCGAAAATGAATTTTCATAATGCTGTATATGGTAGGCCTTTCGAAATGATTCCAAAGACCAAAATAAACATTAGGTGAAGGGGAGTTCTCAAAGTAAGTATTTGAACAACTATAGGGCACTCAGTCCGGGTCGCACAAAGGGGTTTCTATTCCCTTTAGCTTTTTAAGCAAATGCTTTTGAGGTTGTCTCTGGTTATCACTTAATAACTGTACATTTGAAGATACTTATTTACAAAAAGCCCCAAGTCATTAGATAATCTATTTCCTATAAATAATTCTAATTCCTATTGGCCTATAAATATAGGTACAGTTTATAATACCTAAGTATATAATACTTTTTAGTTGATTTTAACGCTGAGAGTAATAAGATAACTAACAATTGATATATACTTACCCGAGTACGGTATTATCTGATACTTAAATATATTCAGATGGTACTAAAAATACCGACATTTTAAATGCACCATTCTGGCGCATCCTGTTTACCATCGTTTTATTGCTTAGTGTTCTATGCTAAGCATTACAAGATAAGATATGAAAATACGTATTTTGAAAATTAACACCTACCTTTAGTCCCAAAAGGCTCCCTTGCGAAATATTTTTTACAAGCAATGTCACATTACTAGCTAAATTGTTCAGAACTTGCACGTAACTTTTCACATGTATAAGTAACAACAGTTCAGTTTGCAATAGTAACTTTTCACTCTGAAGTATTTCTAACACTGTGTTTTGATTTATTTCCACACTTTACTAGCTCTTTATTTGGTTTAGGTTTCAAATAAACTGGTTTAGGTCTGAAAAGTTATTTAAAAAAAAGAAGAATATTTTGTAGGACATGATATGACACAGATATTGTTTGCTAACTTTTTGCAACCTGTTATATAGTAGAGATAAGTTCCTGTTTGTTTATCGGTGATAATAATACTCTCGATACTATTCACGATATATATGTATTCCGTGACGTCACAGTGTACGTGCGTCGCAAAGGGCGGCCGGCGCGACACTGGGCGGGCGGCTACAATCGCGACCGCCCGCCCTTGCGCAAAGTTCATGGCAACGTAAACGTCGCTGTTTGGCGACATTATTAGGTAGGTACATTTCAATTGCATGTTAGTAGTACCAGCGACCCTAACATGCATGGCACAAAGATAAGATAGACCGTCTTCCGTCCATGTAAGTGCGTGTCTCTCACACTAGTGCCGACGAAAGAGATAATCATAGAGATAAACGGGTTTAATTTATCTTTGTGGCATGCATGTAAGGGCCGCAGGACGATATAACATATGGTTAGGATTGTTGATGTTTCTGAACTATTTTATGAACGTCCGTTTCCAATATTCCATCCCTTATATGCGGTAAATCTGAATTGTTTACCCTATTTTAACAAAATCTATCCGCCGATTGAATTTTGATTCCCAAAATTTCCCATTAGCGAATATCGTCTGTGCCGAACCAATTTTTACATATTTCGTACCCTTAGTGCAAAAACCGCTTAACGATTTGTAAAACTTTAATCACTCCCTGAGTCCGGTCTATGTACATAGAAGTATCGCGTCAGTGATAAACGTACCCGACTTTGTCAATAAGTCTGTAAGGCTGGATGAACAGCCGACTAAATCTGAACAACCAGGCGCTTCATTCGGGAACGCTAAGTGATTCTGTAGCGACTCGTAAGCCAGATCTCTCATCTCGTTCCTACGCATTTCGCGTCGTGCGGAAGAGTGGAATGAGAAATCTGGCTTACGAGTCGCTACAGAATCACTTAGCGTTCCCGAATAGAGACGCAGTACATTTCATAATCAGACCCCTATATCACGAATGCGACAGGTGCTAACAATTTGACATAATTTTTTACTTTTCCATTATCAGTCAAATAATATGTTGGATTGTCAGCACCTGTCGCGTTTGTGAAATAGGGTGCCGTTAGGGGACATCCATTAATTAAGTGAGGTGTTTTTCCAAAAAAACTTTACCCTCCTCCCCGTAGAACGCAATCTCACCATCACGTGGGATTTAAAAAGAAAATATATTTGCTACTATTGACTTACTTGACTTATGATCCTAGGTCCCCTAGATGGGGCAGAGGGCATCCACAGTGACTCGCCATCCCGTTCGGTCTTGAGCTTCGCGCTTGATTTCACTCCAGGTCCTGCCGATCTTCTTCGCTTCATCTAGCACAGTGCGACGCCAGGTTTGTTTGGGACGGCCCCGCTTTCGCTTTCCTTGGGGATTCCAATCCATTGCCTGTTTAGGTATATGGTCAGGATCCCTTCTGAGCGTATGACCAATCCAGTTCCACTTGCGTCGCTTGATCTGCTGGTCGACCGGGGTTTCATGGCAGCGCTCTAGTAGAGCCACATTTGAGATTTTCTCGGGCCAGTAAATACCGAGAATTTGGCGGAGACATCGGTTTACGACAACCTGGAGCTGGTGCGAGATGTGCTTAGTTACTTTCCACGTTTCGCAGCCGTATAACAGTACCGACTTCACATTGGAGCCGAAAATCTTAAGCTTGACTCTTCGTGTGATTTTTCTTGACTGCCATACGGGCCGCAGCTGCGCGAAAGTTGCTCTAGCCTTGGCGATACGTGAAGTGTTCTTCTGTCCCTCCTGTTTCTGACACGACGCTTCCGAGATAAGTGAATTTGTGGACACGTTCCACAATATCTGTGCCAATCAGCAACGGTGTTGAGTTCTTCACTCCAGATCGCATCTCTTGGGTCTTCCGGGTGTTGATTTTAAGGCCTATGCTAGCCGCTTCTAATCTAAGATCTTCGAGCTTGGCTTGTATGTCGGCGCGCGTGTGACTTAGCAGACATAGGTCATCGGCATAGTCCAAGTCTTCAAGGACATTGGAGATACCCCACTCTATGCCACGTCGCTGTTTTTCGTAAACGCTGCGCATTACCCCATCCAGCGCAATTAAGAATAGAAGAGGCGATAAAAGGCAACCTTGTCGGACTCCGGCGTGCACAGCGATGTCGTCAGATATAAGGCCATCATGTGTAACTTTGCAAGAATAGTTCTTGTAGATAGCTTGGAGCAGATTTATAATTTTCGGCGGGACACCAATAATAAGTAGGCGAGACCATAAGCTCGACCAGTTCAACGTATCAAAGGCCTTTTCGAAGTCGACAAAAGTGAGGTACAACTCCCTCTGCCATTCTGATGCCTGTTCGAGAATGATGCGAAGAGTGTTAATTTGGTCTGTACAGCAGCGGTTCTGGCGGAAGCCCGCCTGTTCATTGCGGAGGAGCGGCTCAATGGCCTTCGACAGCCTGTCCAGGATAATCTTGCAGAAAACCTTTGAAGGCGTCGACAGCAAAGTGATGCCTCTCCAGTTGTCGCACTGGCTAAGGTTGCCTTTTTTGGGGACAGTTATGAGGAGTCCTTTACTCCAGTCTTCAGGAAGCTCTTCTGCTATCCAAACCTTCCGAATGAGTGACCACAGTTTCTCTACGGCGGACGGTAGGTCCGCTTTCAGCATTTCCGCAGATATAAGGTCGAGTCCTGGCGCCTTACCATTCCTAAGGGAGAGGATAGCTTTAGCTACTTCGTCATAGTGAGGTGGTGAGGTATCAATGTCAAGCAGCCGAGGTGGAACGATACCGTGTTGCACGTCGGCTGGTGCCGTTGTTGCTGAGCTTCGGAAGACCTCAGCAAAGTGTTCACGCCAGCGTTGCAGCTGCCCCTCGGATGTCACGATCAGATCGCCGTCCTTGGACTTAAGAGGCTTCTTCTTAAAACTGTTGTTACCTGCCAGTGTTTTTGTGGCTTTGTAAAGCTCTCTCAGATTGCCGGTATTAGCAGCGAATTGGGCTTGATCAGCAATACCGTCAGCCCAAATTCTTCTATCTTTACGTGTGCTACGATAGATTTTCCTGCGAATTTGACGGTATTGTTGCTTGAGATTGGCTCTGTGTGCGTCATCGTGTGTTTCAAGCAGTTTTAGATGAAGTTCTCTTCTGCCTTCAATAAGATCCCATGTTTCTTGTGATATCCAATCGTCGCGTGTACGAGATTTGTGTCCCAGGACAGTGAAGCTGGCTTCTGAGTAGGCCACTGAGTTTGCTACTATACCTAAGCGTTAATACTGATGTCTTCTATAACGTCTTCTGTGAATTGAGTGTTAATAATGTAAAATCTCTGAATGAAAAGAACACGTGTTATTTTCATTCACTCTCCCTCCCTTTAAATGAGACATGAAAACGAATTCCGTTTATATCCGCTTAATGCTCCCTAATTAGATTGTTATTCTTTTCAAGGACGACTTGTATACCTATTGCGTTCCATGGAATTTGGCAATAGGAAATTGAGACAGCGCTACGCAGGAAGGTAAAAAAAATGGCACCTTCCTTTATTTTAGGAGTTTTTCAATTTTAGCTTAGAAGTTTAAAAGCCGGCCAGAAAGAACAAAACCCAGCATGTTGAAATATACTCGACTTTTTAAAATAAATTAGTGCTTTTTAATTAAACACTTGCTACTGCTCTTCAAAGACCCCTGAAAACAAGTCGAAAAATCCCTAAATCACAAACCACCGTTTTTTTGTAGGCTCCCTTTATCATAAACTGATACCCTATACCATACCATATTCTTGTCAATGTGATCAATAGGTACGTAAAAGGCCAAGTACGGAAGACAAATATTCTGTAAAAGCACGGTTTTCTTCGCGATCGCACGAAAGTTGCAACTATTGTTGTCATCTTTAAAGCTCTTCTCTAAAAATCAGACTTTGCACTCGTTTGCAGTTAGTTTTTTATACCCCTGAAAAATCCTTTAAGAATCTTCTGCCCCTAAAAAATCCCAATTCACTTATTTTGCCCCTAAATTTAGGGGTAAAAGCCCAATAGTTGGCAACCCTGGTACTAGGGTACTTACTGGGGCTAATTCGAAACGATGTCGCCTACATTTAAAATAAGAAACGTCTAACTTGATTTTGTATAGCACCAAGCTGTCAAAATTGAGTCTGACATTTTTTTTTAAGTTTAGCGTCTTTTAAATAAGTGAACACACTTTCGAATTGGCCCCACTGTGCAATTTAAACATAAGAGATGTCTTCTGAATGTTATTTAAAAAGGAGGGATGTGTTTTTTTAATATGTAGGTATTATTTATTAACCTTTGTTTCGAATGGAACTGTATTGCCGATTTATGGCATAAAATGAGTTGAGGTTACGATACTGTACCTTTTATGAGCAGTAATACCTAAACTACATAATGAGAAAAATATTTAACATCAAATTGTTAATTCCTTGATCGTAAACTGATTTTCATGATATTTTCTAGGACATCGATAATGTAAGTGAGGATAAAAATAAGGTTATAAAAATTGTGTGCTTATAGGCGCACGAATATCATGGCACTCCAAAAATAATGTTGTGTAAAATAAACTTACTTATAAAAAAATACAGAATCATGCAACAAAACGTAAACCAACAACAGAAAATACGCGTCTGATGTGCATAAAAGACGTTGCGCCATTGGGGAGGGTCTGGGATCTTACTGTCCGACGTACGTCTTCGTCACGATAACCCCTGACTGACAGCTCTTCCAGACTCTGTTGCCCGCTGCGATCCTCTGTGACAGCTCAATGGTACTGTCCTAAATATCATGCATTCTCACTACATTGATTTGTTAGCGGGACGTTCGCTTGTCAATAGTTTACCTATCAGTTTCAGATTCTCAGATACTGTCAATGACACATGTGACAAGCTTGTATAACTTCTTACATATGCTACGCTAGTATACGCAAGTTGTTCCTGGCAGTAAATAAATCTTGCTCGCACTAATGGATCATTTTCACAGCGCGTTAACTTTGAGATTGCCTCCGGTCTGCGGGCTTAAACGAGGCCCTGATATAATACTTAATTAGGTACGTGGGTAACATACTTTACTTTGTAAAAGCGCTCGAGTACCTAACACGGAAAAAAATATTTCAATGTTTAATATCTGTAAGATTAAAACTGACCACGAAGCTAAATCGTACTCAAACGAGCCCATTCAATTTAACTTGCGTCTCATCTAAAATGCGCTCAAGGTTGTTCCTCGTATATATCTCACAGAATACATGCTAGTGCTCGTTACTACGCTATTATAATAAACCTGTATGTGAACAAAAAAAGCTTTGAATCGAATTGATAATCTGTTCCGACATTCCTGTAGTGATTATTATCCGAGGGCCATCGGAAGCCGAAAACAAATTACTTTATATAGAACTAGCTCCGAAGATTCCATTAAATGATGATGAAAGCAATAAAACTATTCGGAATTTTAAAAATGTTCATTGCAACACCTTCACGCGTTACCACGCCGAGCAGTAGGTGATAGGGTGACAGGTATTACGTAAAATGAACATGATTTTGATATGATTCTCGTGTACCGTGTGTATTAATGTTGCTTTCACATATCTGAAGGATAATGCATATTTATTCGTTCACGCCAGTAGCTTAGAAATGTGTTCCAATGACAATTCCTTCTGCTTATTGGACATGAATTTGTGTGCTAATCCTGCAGATTGAAAACGCTGGTATTTTGATGAGAAATAAATATCACGAACACGCGATAATCGTGGAGATATTTTAATTATAGGATTATTTGCTTTCCAGGATAGTATCTGCAATGCAGCCCACGTGATCAGTGCTTTCGATGACCATACTGGCACTTTTCCTCGAATTAAGTATCTTCAAACATGCTCAGGTAACATAAAACTTGTATAGCTTTAATTTCTAATGATCTTTATAGAAGTAAGCAAGACAGCAAGAGAGGTCGGGGACGATACCAGTTACGGGCAACTTGGCATCCGACTAGTTACTTGTATGCGCCACAAGAAAGCAACATTGTAAGGGCTGCCACCGGATACCGATGCACCACAGAGAAAAACTCATAATTGCTTCTGCTTCTAGGTAGTCGCATCGCCGAGACTGCACTGGTCCGGTTCACAGCATACCCTGCCATTAGAGGAAATAGCACCCTTCTTAGCGATCTTCCAGCATAAGTCGCGTTTACGCATTTTATCGCGGCATGCAAGAAACACATTACATACATGTAATTGATAGTTGATTGTAGGATTTCTCAATCATATTATGGGTCTAATAAGAATAGTTTTCTTTTTATAAATCATTTTAAGGACCATATGTTACTGATAGAGTACGGTTTATATGTTACTGCTTATATGGTACGGGCGCTATCATAATGCGTAGGTATGTGATCGATGATAATAACTTAAATCAAAATACTCAATGATATACATACAAACCTTCGAGTATGGGAGACACGCTTCGGTACATAGATTAATTTTACTCTGTAATATGGAAGAGGATCAAATTTTAATTAATGATATATATCAAATTGGGAGTGTTCCGTGTTATCTCTACCGCTACTGGACTAAATTATTCGAGTCACGTCAGGTTCGACTGCTCCTCCGAGGCAACTGGACGATACCTAAGTACACGGGCTGCATCCCACTAGCGCCCACTCTTACGGCTCCAATGAATGGCAAATCACTCCGCGTTGTTCAATAGCCATTGTCTATTAGTGGGTGCTTGTTATTCATTTACAGTTAAGTACTTCAGTTGGTTCGTCAAACGATACCCAATTCGCAATGTCGATAGAGCTGCTCTAGTGCGGTTTTGGCACAAAGCGCAACGAGACATGCAAATCGTGTCTCTATTACTGCCTTAGTCGGGTGAACGGAAATTAACATAGGAATAGAGAAATCGTTGCTTGTAGTTATGCGCTTCCGAACGGGTCGCGGGCCGGCGCGGAGCGACGCTGCTAGCGACGCAGCGGCGCTCCGCGCAGCCCGCTTCGCCACACCAGATGATTGCAAGCGCCAGAACGCTCATTCATAGCTCGAGCGAAAACGTTCAGAAACTAAATCTGCATAAACGCCCCATTACTGCAGAGAAAATGTTATTCCAAGATCTGTTCATGAAGTCCCCATGCTGGAAATAATAGTTTTATTATTGCTATACTTTTATGATTTCATGACTTTGTCCTTAATTCTAAATGCGAGTCTTAATTTTACAAACTAGAAAAGGTACAACATATTATATTTTACTGATATATTTTAAATGATGTGATACAATTGCAGCTCTTTAATGGGTCGAATACTAGTAAGTAGCTTGTTGCACCAATAAGAAAGTGATTTATTATCCCTCTAAAAACACGAGCGTAATAATACATCACTTAATGCGAGGTGCATAATTTACTTTTCTTTCAACTACTGCAATAAGTTGGTCAAAAAAAGTAAAACAAAAATTCAAATCTAAAACCCGACTAGCGACGTAAAAAGCAGGTTAGCTCCTGATATGATACACCCTTAGAATTTTTATATAGGCTATGACATTTGCAAGTTCTTCTTCATCATATGAAACCACATTTATTAAAATCGGTCCAGTGGTTCAGGAGCTAAAGTGGAATATTTTCACAGAAATCTGTTCGATTCATATTTGCACCGATTTTTTCTTATCTTTTAGTAACCTGTACTATCTTTTCAGCCAGTACTTGATGAAATTAAAGCGTAGTTGGAAGAAAAGATAATAAACAAATAGTATATAGTACTACGTATTTTAAAGTAGATAACTCAATGAAAATGATGGTGCCTGTACTGGATCTGGTTTCCCATGCAAATATTTAAAATATAATGGGTTTGTCCCGAGACTTTGAATTTTACGATGTTGTGATATTCTCGTTATTGCTTAACTTCAGTCGAAAAATATTACCCTAATAAAACTGTAAACGAAATAATATTAAGATATCGAAAAAGTCTACATTAAACCGGTCGAATCGGATGAAAAGACACCCATGGCGACATGGTCCGAGGCCCGTGGGTGGTGCAATATCGGGTGACGTATTGCACCCGCCTGCGTCTGCGCACACTCCATGCCAACCTTGAACGCCGACTGTTGGCTTCGCTATAGTCTCATTTGATAAACGATCGCTCGGAGGCACAATAATCCTCAAGTCGAGGGGATATCGAAGAAGACCAACATCGTTTGCATGTATTTTTCTATAATATATATACGAGTATATTAATATGAGTAGTCCGGCCTACCAACCTTACTCTGCGGGCACATGCCTTGTCTCACGGTGAGAAAATGAACTGTTGACATGTACAATATGATGGCTTATAGGTATTTTTATTATTTAACCTTATTCTGGAACTGATTCCTCGCACATTCAAACTTCTTGAGACTCAAACATTTTGTTTCTGCTAGTGCTAGATCCTTAAGTTTTTAGTCAATTCAAGGGTCACTTCACTCATTGTAAGTAATTGTACTCGGAAAATAACCCAAGTAAGTAATGTCGAAAAACGTTTTTCACTTACACCATCCGAAGCCGTTTTGACCCGCCCGATCCATTCACTTAATCTCGACAATCAGTCCCTAGTTTAACTGCCCCTATTCAGAAGTGAACAGCAAAACACACAATAGTCGTGATACACATTATTTAGATAGCCAATGCCATCGAGATTAGATTAGATATTGCCTTTTTTGTTACGCTTTCATTGTATATTAAATATGACCTACATTAAATTTCTATGCATGCAATGGAATGGAAAATGATAATGTTGTTTTTTGCCTCTCTTAAATTCTTACCTTGTCGTATAATGCCCACGTGAATGCGATATACCTAGGTATTGATTGTTTTATTTAATTTGTATTTTACGTATCAATTTATGGCAATATTCCGTTCGTTCAGCGTGTTCTCCACGGGTGTTTAGCCGAGTAGGAGTGCACGAGCCTTATCACATCAGTGTGTGTTTTATCGACTAGTTTATTGTACTTATTTCTCAGTATTCGAGTGACAATTACAGTGATTGTGAAGTGAGGTAAGTATCAGTGTTAGATTTGTTTACAGTAAAAGTTATGTATCACGTCAGATGACTATGAAATTATGTACTATCAAGTTAAACAAGTTCTTTAATCACTACATAGATTGGTTGGTTCATAAGAGGTAAAAATATTTATAAATTGTGACAGTTCTTTAAAAATGCCACCATTATTAACTAAGTACTTATCATAATCCTAACCTTCATTCATAATGCTTACTTATTTTGTTAGTCGTTTTCTGGCTTTCCGGCTGTGGTTGATTTAATTAATGCACCGAGCTTGCATAAGAAGATCATATAACAGTCAGAAGCAATATTGAGATTAGGGTGAATGGTTGAGCAATAAATTTTAAAAACCTAGGATAAAGCGTGAAGCAGGAAATAGTTGACAGATAACTGAGGAGAGCGGATCGCCAGGCCAAAAGAATGTGAGCTTATTGAATATTCATTCTTGACTGCCTAACAAACCAAAGCCACCAAGCCTTTTATTGGTCGAGATTTGATAGTCAATGGAGAGTACATAAAACAGTATGTGCATAGCAACGAAGGCCAAAAAAAGTAACGTAAACTCGCGGTTGCTCGAGATAACTTCTGTAAACATGACATTTTATTGAAAACTTATGTTCTATACTTTTTAGGGTTCCGTACCTCAAAAGCAAAAAAGGAACCCTTATAGGATCACTCGTGTGTCTGTCTGTCCGTCTGTCATAGCCAATTTTCTCCGAAACTACTGGACCGATTGATTTGAAATTTGGTATACATATGTAAGTCGGTGACCGCAACACGGATGCGTCACGTAAACATATTAATTTTAAACATGGGGGCCACTTTTGGGGATAAATTAGAAAATTAAAAAATAAAGTTACGCTAACTATATCATGTGACATATCAAATGAAAGGGCTTATTGTGAGGATCTTAAATATGTTTTTTTTGGAATTTTAAGATAAATGGTTTGGAAGTTATTTAGGAAAATAGGCGAAAATTGATCATTCCCTCCCCTTATCTCCGAAACTACCGGGCCTAAAATTTAGAAAAAAATACACAAAATAGTTCTTTACCTATAGATTACAGGAAAACCTATGAGAAGTCTATGGTATTTAAAGTAACATAGGAAATTTCAGTTTATCATGTATGGAACGGAACCCTCTCCACGTGGGTTTAACTCACACTTGCCCGGTTTTTGAATTAAAGCAGAACTTGTAGGGAACCTGTTTTTACTTGTATTAACGTATTATTTCTAGACTTGGCATCTAAATATGCACCTATCGAAACTTAACCTTCATGTTACCCAGCTTAATTATATGAAATTGTTTAAAAGCATGCATGTATAAACGCAATCTGCCTTGTCTGAAGTGAATGCATGTGAGCTAGTCATGCAACAGGCGATGATTTAATTATATAGCCTAAAATTAGCATACTTACCCTCAACGGGGTATTTTTTTACCATCTGATCCATGAATGTTCTATAAATATGAAAGTCATTGTTGAATAAAGTAAAGCTCGGGGGTCGACGGCCCGGGGCTCGTTTTCAAAACCAACAAACTTTCGTGACGGTAATTCACGCGAAAATTATGCGGTCGATGACCGAAGCACGAACAGAATATGCCTATAAGTATAGAAAAATACTTACCTTTAGTGATTGCACTTGATTCCCAAAAAGGGATATATAAATCACGCATATTATTTGTTTCTAATGAAAGTAAGAACTCCTTTTGAATTAAGGCAGCTTCACGAACAGGTATTGCTTCAATATTTACTCACCTCTTACTTAACCATGCAATCTATTATATAATGTATGTTGGTAGTTGCGACATACTTAAACAAGTATCTTTGTATCGGTCCTCGGGGTAGGGAAAAGTTGCTCGTGATGACTAACAGAATTTCACGCACGAGGAGGCTTTATTGGTTTTAGAAGAGGCACCGTCGACGTGATCACGTGCGCTGGCCCAGACCGACGGCGACGTCGTTCTACAGCCTCCAGGCGGCGGCAGTCACACTTGATTATTGACCTCGCGTTCTTTGAACTTTTTTTGTACGAAAGATAATAATAAAACTCGAATAAAAAAAATGCATAAATGCAAATTTTAGCGTTGCTCCAAACTGGTTGGATAAAAACGCGAAAAGAAAACGATATCGTTCATTTCATCGACCGCGATTCTAGAAAGAATACTGCGATGTGTAAAAACAAGCTTGTTATCTTCAATTAGTTTTCGAAGAGAGCGGACGGCCAGAATCATAAAGAGAAGTAATATTAGTCGGGAACGAACGCTTTGAAAAAAACACGTTTCGCAGTCCAATGGCGGCGGTAGTTGACAAGAAAAGAGAAGGAAAAAACTACGGCAGCTAAAGCAAAAATAAACTATATTATTTATCGATGTGTGTATGTAAGTTCCCTATGGACTCCAAAACGGATAGAACGATTTTGATGAAATTATCAGGCAATCTTCAGATTAGCCCCGCGGGTGATCCTGTGAAGTTTGATAACATTTGGCTATAGATAATTGTACTAATCTGGCGAAGCCGGGGCGGGTCGCTAGTGTTGCATAAAACTCGTAAGAAGTTTTTTCCTGTCCTAATCTACAGCGCCAAAACTTGGTCATTAACTGGAGCTCAAAAGTCCAAACTCAAGGTTTGTCACAGGGAAATGGAGCGTAGCGTAGGTGTCCATAGCACGTATCACAAACACCGAACTGCGCTCCAATACTGGTATAGGCGTAAACAAGACCGCTAAGCTGAAATGAGACTGGGCTGGACACGTCTCTCGTATGCATCCAGAACGGTGGGCTTAAATAGTCACTGACTGATTCCCATTCCCAGCTCACGGAACAGAGGCATATTGAAAAGGAGATGGCGGGACGACTTGTACGTAACCAACTCCTGCCAGTGTTTTTCTTGCATATTGAATAGAGAGGAATGGTGGAAGGAAGGGGAGGCCTTTCTGTAGCAGTGGGACATTTAATAGGCTAACATATAAAAATTGATGAAATAATTTCGTTACGACGCTGACAACAGCCAATGATGATCTTGTGCGATCGGTCTCTGTCTGTTTTCACCAGCGTGAACGAGAAGCACTGCGGTTATTTGTATGGGGAAAATCAAAAATGGATGAATTATAGAAGTAAATACACTACACGTAAAATATAAATTAGTCAAGTTTTTAGTATGACCGTGATGTAATAGTGTTATTAATTATAGACCCATAATTTAGAGAAATTAAGACGTAGAATTGTTATAGAGGATTTCAGACGTAACTTCACGATTTTTTTCTATCGTATCGATTTCATCAAATCGTGTTTTGGAAATAGTTACATTTTCAATAATATATGGAATATGAGCATATATTTTTTGCGCTTTGCCAAATCAAATTGGTTTTGTTAAAAAACTGTTTAAGTAAAGCCTATTTAGTTGTTGTCAGCGCCTTAACAAGTCACTCGATAAAATTTATTCAATTTAGCCAACATTTTGTTTATTTTAACTATACATACTAAGTATTAAGGTAATGGCGGCAGAGAGACGTGTAACAGTTGAGTTCACGCGAACAAAAGTGTCAAATCTATTTAGAGAAATGCCCAGTGCGCATCAGAGCCACCTCCCCGACCCCTGCTATTCAGCTGAAAATGGATGCAAATAATAATCACGCTTTTCCGGCCAATATCCATCAGGTGGAAACTAAACCTGTTGTTAGACAGACGTTTCACAATACAATGGTCCGCAAAATGAAATTTGTTGCATACTTTAGAACAATTCATTTTTTTATCACATCACATAATAAAAACATTATAAGATATATTAGCTAACCTCTATAACTGCAATGCTATGTTTTGCTCAAATAAATAAAGTTTCTATTTCTTATTTTGCACCTGCGCCTTTATTGGAGCACGTTAAGTAATGTTGTAGCGACTCGTAAGCGAGATTTCTCATCCCACTCTTCCGGAAGTCGCGTAATGCGTAAGGAAATCTCGCTCACGAATCGCTACAGAATCATTTAGCGTTCCCGAATAAATGCGCTGACAGAAAAAGTTTTTATTTTATTTAAAAAGGAGATCACTTACAAATGTATAAGTTAAATAAAAATACTTAATATAGGTATATTTGAGACGGTAGTAGTACATACGTTTATTCTAAAAATGTAAGGGCTAATAAAAGATTTAGAAATGATTACGCTTAGCGGGGTTCTTCTATCTGCTGTAAGAGACGAATGGTAAGAAACTAACGAAAACGAAACTCCGCCCCCCATTTCCCCCGCTTCAAACTGTAGTTTCGTAACTGGTTTCATGAAGGAATTATTCTTCCTT